>CANTUV010000027.1:37206500-38477500 GCA_947685225.1 Garcia nutans
TTTTATTTTATCAATTAACAAATATTTTAAATTTTTTTTTCTAAAAAATAACCATTGATCTTGTGAAATAATCAATAATTAAGGAGAAAAAAAAGAGTTTTTTTTTAATAAAATTATAGGCACATGAGAAAATGATTAAAAATTAGTTGTGAAATATACATACTTTTACCTTTTATTAGTTTTTTAAAAGAATTTTATGGCACTTTAATCTTTGAAAACGTCCTATTTAATACTTTAATTTTTATTTTTATACTTATTATCATTATTGATGTATACAACGAACATACACAAAATATATTATAAAAAAACATAATAATAATAAAAAAATTAATATATGTGGATTTTAATAATTAATTTGAATAAATTTAATCGAGGGTTTTTTTTTTATTATGAATCTATGTAAAACCTTTCAATGGGTTTAGCATAAAGAGAATGGGGGACACATTGCAAATCACAATATATGTATGTGTGTGTGTGTTTTAAAAAAATTAAGATCTTAATAATCTAAAAGCCAATAGAAACAAGCAAATGGAACTAAGGATTATCTAACCCAGGCCAATAGGCCTCCTAAATACTCCTAAACTAAAATTCCTTTCTCTCATTGCTATAATTAAATGCACAACTATCAAAATCAAGATTGAAACTAAAAAAGATGAAAGCATATGGTTGGAAAGCTCTCTGGCCACTCGTACGAGACGCCATTTTAGTCACAAAGGACATAAGGTGAAAGTATTTAGAATTGCAACGACCATCTTTTAACCAATGTTGTTTCACCCTTTGTTTCCAATATACTTCTCAGGCAAGGATAATATGTGCATGCTATTTGTTATATTTGATGAAAGCATTGATATCTTCGGCTACAGTTAAATTTTGGAGCACTTTAATAACTTCTCAGTAGTGAGCTAACTGATTCCTAACCTACTTGTAGTGAGATTTACTCCATCTATTAAGAGTCACACTACATCTCTTGAGTTTAGCAGAAATGTTAGAATTCCCCCCCTCATTCCATAAAGAAGTTATTATTTTAGAGCATTTAGATTCACTTAGCCATTTGTTTTTGAGCTGAAAATAATGTGCATAGGGCAGAGGTTATTGCCATGCAGGATAGCAAAGAGAGGCAAGTGATCCGATGTAGAGACATTCAACACAAAAGCTCTAGCATTTTCAAATTTGATATTCCAATTGCTATTTATCAGAACTCTGTCTAATTTCTCCCTAACCCAATTCTTCGAGCTCCTTCCACATTCCCAAGTCAAGGCACTACCTTCTTTTTAAAAATCCTTCAAGCCACAATTATAGATTAACCAGAATGGTCGAGCTATCCCACCCTGCTTCTCATAAGAGTGCATAATGTCATTGAAATCACCTAAACACACCTAAGGTAAGAAGTTGTATCTCTCCAACATTCTTAGGATGTTCCGCTACTCTTGCCTCCTAGAATGATAATGGATTCCACAGAATCCAATGATTCTCCACTTCCCTAACTCCTCTACCATCACTTTTATGTTAATGTGATTTCTTGAGAAACTTCTTAAGGAAACATGTCTTTTTTTTGTTCCAAAAGAAAGCAAGCCCTTAGCTATGTTCCATATTATTAACTACAAATACTTCATTAAAAACAAGTCCTATTTGATGGGTTCTAATCATCGTCTACAATTCAACTTTTTCACTTTAAAACATGAAATTTGTACCCATAAATTTTGCATATTGTTACATAATTAATTTGGAGTGTAGTTTGTGTGTTGGAAAGAGAAATACGAGATATATACATAATATACACAAGATATATATAATGTATACATTACATATATATTATATATACATATGCATAAAATGTACAAAGCATATAAATAAAATATAAATGATATATATATTTATGGATGGGAGTTCAAAATTAATAAATGAATAAATAAATAAATAAGTCAAAAGAAGAAAGGAATATGTGGTGAAAATTAAAAGTAAATTAATTAATTAAGTAAGCAAGCAAGTAAATAATTAATATATACATATTTATGAATGGAAATTAAGAAGAATAAAAATTAAAAGGTCATCTTCTTCCCCCATTTCCCTCCATGGCCGAATTGAAGAGAGGGAGAGAGAGTTCTTCTAAAAACTAAATTCTATAAGATTTTTACGGGGTTTGGTGGTGATTTTGAAGAAAATAAACAAGAATCAAGTACATTTCCTATTATTTAAACTTTGTTTTCTTCTATTTTAAATTTATGTTTAAGATGGCTAGAGAGAGAAAGTGATTTTAATTGCTAAAATAAATAGAAATGGTATTAAAATGATGAGTATATGATGAATTGTTGGTTGGTTGTTTGAAATGAGCATAAATAATGAAAGTAGAGTTGTGGAAGGATTATGCGTAAATTAAGGTTTTGGTATGAGTAGTTTTAATTATTGAATTGAGATTATTTAATGTTGTTATAGTGTATATGTGGTAATTTTAAGGTTAAAATTTGGATATGGTTGAGTTTAGATAAAGTTAGGGTTATAACAAGAATATGTTTGCGAAGGAGACGTGTATAATTATTGAATTGAAGTGTTTTGATGTCATTTTGATATATAAGTAATGATTTTATGACTAGATGTTAAAAATGAGTGGGTTGGTAAAGTTTGAATTAGGTAGTAATGGTGAAAATGAGGTTTTGGTGAAATTGGACAGAATTGGTAATTGATATTTGATTGAATAATATAAATTGAAATGCAATGCTAATAGTATATTTGCACTTATAATATAGTTTAGGAGTTAGTAAAGTGGAAATGTCAAATTTAAGAGAGGAAGGGCATGTAAAGAAGCAAGGCTTGGAGGGATCTTTTGGCTTAATTCTAGAAGTATACAAGGTTAGTTCATACTTTTATAACAGTTAATTTAATTGATTATTATGCATAGTATTATACATGTGGGCATTGTTTAAAGAGTAAAGATATTCTTTAAAGTGATATATATATTTAGAGTATATGGTTAAAATGATGTGAGAAATAATATTATTGTATGCGAGATGAGAAAAGTATGAAAAAAATATAAAATATGATTAAAAGTATAAAATATGCTAAAAATGACTTGAAAATATGAGAATGAATAATATGATAAGTAATGAGGAAGAAATGTGGAAAAATAGCTAACAATGTAAAAAATGAGAAAAAAAAACCTGAGAATTGAGAAAATGTGATAAAAATATGATAATGGGATAAAATGTAAAATGCAACGTAATATATATGTTTGATATGTAATATATATGTATTTGTAAAAAAATGATAAAATATGGAAATGAGTCATATTATAAATGTGACTCTTGATTATATTAAGTGGGTGTGAATATAGAATATGGTAATTGTATAAAATTAGGAGAAACTGATAAATGAGATGAATTATGAAAGTGATTATGAGTGAGTTGATTACTTGAGAAATGTGAAAAAGTAATGAAAATAAAATGTGAATATGGAAATGTAGTGAAATGATGGAAAAAAGGTACCAAAATAATAATAATAATAATAATAATAATAATAATAATGAAAGACAAAATTGGTTATGTTATGAGAAAGTGTGAAATAATGTGTATTTGCCTTATATAATAAGGCAAATACACATTATTTCACTAATAACTTATTCCAGACAATTGTATTTGGTGTTAATGATATGATTTGTCTTAAGGCTAAATACTAGGCATCACTTATGATATAATTTGCCTTTGGGCTAGACAGTGCATGTCACTTATGATTGTTATTTACCTTCGAGGCTAGATACAAATGTGTCAACAGGACGGATGCGACACTTAGATTCCCAGTATCATAATAGACTACAATAATATTTTTGAAACTTGAATACTGTATAGGATTATTTGGACTCAATGCATGTATTTATAGTATATTAAGAAATTTGTGAAAATTTTATGATGATGTGAGTAATGCAATGTTTCATTATACGGGTATGTGGTGAGCTTTGCTATTTGTGTATATATATATTCATGACGAATCAATAAATATTTTGTGAAAATATAATTAAATAACTTTATGAGTCTGAGAATGGAAGAGGAACATTAAGTGAGTATATGTATAATATAATTAATGGTACTAAATAATTTTCAAATCAATGTATGTGTAAATATAAGATATGTTATTAAGAATGTGCCACTAAATTCTTGAGTTTAGCGCAGTAATGCATTTCGCGCTGGTTTGTATGTGCAATTCAGCGAAGTCTAAAATGTGATTAAGGCTTGAAGATAGTGTGTGTCACGAGACCCATTCAGTAAGTGCTGCATATAATGTATAAGGTTATTTGAAAACATTAGTTATGTATAATATATTAACCATTTGTAGATATATTTATAACAAGGAATGATTTATACAATTATGAGTATTTATATGACGTATATTATTTTTGCTTATTAAATACTTGATCTTGGATGGAGAAATGTTGGAGTAATAGATAATTGGATATATTTTGAGAGTGAAAAATTTCTTTGCATGTTGTGCATATGTTTAATTTTGGAAATATTTTTATTACAGATAAAGTTTTAGCAAAATTTTTGCAGAGTTTTTTGTTAATAAATGTTGTTTTAATATTTAATTATTAATATGAACGTTGATTTACTTAATAAAATTATAATTTAAATAATAAATTATTTTATTAGTAATTTTGATAAAATTTTCAATGACTAGATTAATGACATTCTTATATTCAATACATGTATTTTACATATATAGAGTATCTGTATTACACATATGCATGGATAAAGGTGTTACAAAATAAATGCAACTCATTGCAAAAGGCGAGCTTAAGAACCAGGACATGCTAGATCTATGTTTTTTGTGATTGTCTCTATTAACATGTCACTAGATTTTCCTGATTGAGAATTAGATTTCTTGTTTCTACGTTTCACGGAAGTCAGATACTTTCATTCATCGCTTGAGTATCCCTCTTAGAAAGAAATGATTATTTGCAATGGCTAATTATTGGGCTTTGGGTCTGAATTAGAAGAGTTTCGTTCCTCAGTTCTCACCCTTCCTCCGATAACTCCTTCATTCTCAAAGCCAGATTCCTTATTTGAATTTGGGATTCAATTACGTAACCACCAATTCTTGTTCATGGTTACTAATCTTTTACAATTGGCACGTAGCCTTGGTCTATAAGGTTGTTCAATACTTTTATGGCCTAGATCAAAGTGCTTCTTGTAAAAGCTGTCCATATGTCCCAATTTTCTGCAAATAAAACAAAAGGCAGGGAGATGTTCTTATTTGAATTGCATAACAGTCCCCTCCTTCCATTTCTATTTTGATTCTACATTCCAATGGGTTCCTTACGTCAAACTTGACTCTAATATGCATGAATAATCTCCAGATACCTTTGAAATTATTTGGGTCGACTTGCACAAAAGAACCTGTAGAGTTTTTAATTTGATTCGCAACTCCTTGTATCATCGGCCCCTATGGTATATCATATACTTGGACCTAGAGGAACATATGGAAGAGTTGAACCCTAGACGAATGTTCTTGGCTGTTTAGTTTGTGTAGCAAGAGAATATGCTGGTTGAACGTCAATGAAAGAATTGAAATAGGTATAGAGGATTGCCCCGATTCTTTACACTGACCCCCTCCTTGGTATCTAGAGAAATGTCGTCATGTGTGGTATGGTATTAAAATTCATAGGTCTGTCCATTAACAATCTTCCTACCAAACACGCTAAAATTCTACACCTAGTCCTTACTTGTTCACCTTCAAGCATAAGTCATTCTCCTTCCTCCTACTTCAAAGAGAGTTTCATAAATTCTTTCATGGCAGCACTTTCATATGCATTATTCATGATTTCAATTTTGTGTAAATAAATACAAGGATCAGATGACTTATTGGTACCGTATGCCTTAGAGAAAACCCTAGAAAAATCTTATAACTTGATATAGGAACAAGACGATATTTCTTGGTCAGAGGAAAAGACTAGCACTATATCCTCTATTTAATTATTATTATTTCACTCATTTTATTTAAAATTAAAATAAAAAAAATTCATAAAATTGCCATTTAGTTATAGGAAATGGTGTATTTCACAAATTTTAAATACATTTCATTTCGCTTTTTACATTCAATAAAATGGCAACATCACACATAACATATTATTAACCAATCGTTATATAAAAAATAATGCTTGTTTATTACATCAAATACAAAATAAACTTCATACAAAAGATCCCAAAAAGAAATTATTTATAGGTTTCTCTTTTTTTAAAACAGAGTTATCTAAAAAAATTCAATTGATCCATAAGATATTTAAATTTAACCCAAAGAGTCTACATTAGTATACCTTAACATACAATGTCAAGTATCAACCCATACCTAGTAAAACTTTAACAATTCATAAATTTTGTCAATTTTAGCAAAATATTTTTTATGTTCCTTATAATAATTTTTTAAAAAATAAAATAAGCATTAAAAATAGTTATTGGCTTTTTTTTTTTTAAAGGGAGGTAACAACCTCAAGGATTGACAGAAAGGGATCTACTATACCCTACTCCCACTTGATTATGCAAAATCCATTCCCTTAACCCATTTGGTGTCAAAGCATGCATAGTAAGTCAATCCGCTGTGAAGTAATTTATATTATCTATATTTCATAAAAAAATCTCTATAGATAACGAAGTAATTTCATTCAATGCAAAAAATAGAGCGTAATAAATCATTCCCTGATTAATTTCTTAAAAAAAAGATATAAATATAGCTATTTATCTATTATATATATATATATATATTTCTAAAAAAAATGAATTACAAGTTTGTTCTGTATTTATTTTGTTTATATATATACTTTTTGTTCTTTTTGGATTGCATATAAACATATTTATATAAATTTTAAAGATTAGAAAAGACTCTTGAATGGTTAAGATAAAAAATTTTATTAGATTAAAATTAATTTAGGAAGATTAAAATATCTAAAGTTTATGTAAAAATAAATTTTATATTAGTTTTTTTGGAAAATAAATTTTATATAGTTTTTTTCTAATAATATATATATATATATGTAAAGTTTTCAAGCTGGATTGCAAACAAATATATAGTTATAGACTTCGAGCATCTCCAATGGAAATACTTTTAGATTCTACTAAAATGCTACATAGTTATTTAGTGGGACTCAAATAAAATTATTGCTTTTATTAAAAATTTATTAAAATTATTATTTTTATTAAAAATTATTTATTTGTAATTATAAATTTTATTTTATTTTTTCAAATAAAAGATTACTATTTTGATAGCCCTTTATTGGTTGGCCACCAAAGTAAGGAGGAACCGTCCCACTTTGGTGAGATGTGAGATTTACTTCACAAGAGAGCAAGTCCCACGATCATAGTCCTAGAAAGAGACTGTGATCGATTACAATGGGTGCTCTTATAGACTGAAAAGCCATAAAAGCATGCAAATACTCTTACATTATTATATAATAATAACGTATATTTTGATTTTTTATATTTATCACAAAAAATCAACAAACATACACAAAAGTTAGAAAAGACTTGGAGGAACCATCAAAAGCACAAAATTATAATTGGAAAAAGCACAAAATTATACAGAAATAAAGCAAACTTTCTCAGAATAGTATGTATTATACTAACCTATACAACTCCTAGAGAAAAAAGGCAAAGATAAAAAATATAGGCCAAACAAATAAGTAGATACACCCGAAAGTGATAATAACAGTAGAATAAAGGGACCATATATAGACATAATAAAGTAATACATAAAACACTAGATCTCAAATGTTCTCAAATTTTATAACTATTAGATTTGAGGAGAAAAAGTAAGAAAAACTCATTTGTGGGTTTGACATTTGAAGATCAGAATATTATCAACAAAAATTCAGAGGGAGGAGGCTTTAACATTTGCCTCTAGAGCAAGTGTTAAGACTATCCTATAAATCAAATGAAATGAATCAAATGTGAAAGAATCTCACTTCTAAAGAATATAACTACGTGATCAAATTAATATATAAATGGACTCCTCAACCTTAATATCTAACATTTAGAGTTGACGCTCTCAAATTTTATTAAGAAAGAATTGAACCCAAAACTTTGAAATAAAAATTTCATATGGTATCATAGCAGTGCTTGTAAATTTCGAAACCCAACCAAATCAAACCCAAAACTTGAATTAAAACCAAACCAATTCTAAACTTATCAATTGTCAATTGAGGTAGTTGACACTTGATTGGGGAATGTTAAAACTGGTCTATAAATCAAATGAAATGAATCAAATGTGAAAATTTTATGCATCTAAAGAATATAAACAAATTATCAAACTAATATAAAAATGAGCTCTCCAAGCTTAACAATTAGCTTTTACGGTTGACACTCTCAAATTTAAATGAAAAAAAATTGAATCCAAAACTAATTGAAATGAAAATTTCACAGTAATCAATGGATTTGCCAAACCTAAAATACTTAAATGTGAGTTTGAGAACATTGATTCAAAATACAAAGCAAAAGGAGTATAAGCTGCTTTTGAAGCCAAAACTCCGTGGTAGTAGAGGACAGAAGGGTCAAGTATAGATTTGATATCTTAGGGAGAAATAGTTCATATCATAAAAATAACTAAAACAAATACCACTATAAAGATCAAGCTGCTTCTGATCATCGACAACCTTATATCTAAGACAAAAATAAGAGAGTAAGCATGTAAAAAAGAGGAAAAAACTTCACGAAAAAGGAAAAAAAAAACTTTTTAGATTTTTTTTGTTTGAATTTGACACATCTATACATTTATAACAAAATTTGAGTTAATGAGTTTTTAACAAATCTATATAATTTTTTAATTGATTCATATATAATAAGTTTTATTCTATATTTTTTATATAAATATTGAAAATTATGAAAATATAATATTTTTGCATAATGGAGTGCAGGGATGGATCTACAGGGGTCAGGGGGCAAACGACCCCCTTGCTGCCATCCAGTAGGAGGAGATACTACTCTTCTTGGCCATCGATGGGTTTGTAGACAAGGGAGAGGGAGAGACAATTGAGCATTGAAGACAGAGGAGAGGAGCGGTTGAAGACAGAGGAGAGGAGGGGAGAGACGGCTAAGCAGCAGGAGGTCGGCTGAGCAGACATCGACCGATGACCGACCAGCGTCTGCAACACTGATAAGCGATGCAGAGGAGGCCCACCTCTCGGAGAGTTTATAGTTTCGACACTGATAGAGTGGGTCTTTCTTATGATAGAAGGACAGTTGCCTAAATCCCGGTCGTGGACTCTCCCAGTAAGAAAAAAAAAATAGCTTTGTATATGTTTAAACATTTGAAATAATATAAATTAAATAAAAAAAAAAAGAACTTCAGTATAAAACATGGATCCATGATTTTTGGAGAATATAATAATTTTTTATTTGTAATATTTTTGAAAAGATATTTTTATTCGTAATTAAAAATAATACATTTTAATATGATAACATAAATATAATTGTGCCATTTGGCTTGTATGAAAAAAAAACATACTTCCACATAAAATAGAGAATTTCATAACAAGAGTCAGATGCTAGTACACTACTCTATTGTTCTAAAGTTCAAAGCAATATTTTAAAAATATCATTCCTTAATTACTACTTATATATTTCCAGTCAATATCTAGTAAGCCAATATATTAATCCCTAAATTTAAATATAAATAGAATAAAATATTAAAAGAGTTTTAAGTCAGTTATCAAGGAAGAAGTATAATAAATTAATTTGATTTTCTTTAAATATTATTTCATCTTATTGTTAGAGTATTAAAATTAGTAATATCTTAAGAAGAGTGTTTTATTTGATAATTATTAAAAAATAAATGGATCATTTTTTATGTCTTTGAACAAGTGCTGATTTAAATATCAATAACAAATATGAAATTATGAAAATAAAATCAAAGATCATAACTAATCTAAGAGAATAAAATACTTAAACAAGATGAGAACAAATTTATAAAAGAAAAACAAATAAATCTTACTAAGAAAATAAAAAATCCTAAAATAGTGAGTAAAATTATGACCAATAATAATTCTATATTAAGAAAAGATACATATTAGGAGATTTATGATGGCATTACTTATTTCATAAAAATAAATTGTGGAAAAAAAAGAAAGAAATAACTTGACCAAAAAAATAAAATCAATGGTGATTTAGAGCAATTTTAAATTATTTTTTTAATTTTAGAAATAATTGTAGTATCATTAAATCATAAACTCATTGATAAATATTTTATATTATTTTAATTACAATAAGAGATGGACCTAGGGGGACGAGGGGGCAAATGACCACCCCCTCCCCCTCGTCGACTTCTACGGTGGATTTGTTGTGTTTGCAGACAAAAAAAGGGAGAAATTCATCGACGTCCACATTGAGTTTGCTGCATTAGCAGACAAGGGAAGGGAGAAGGTTGAAGAAGATAGAGGACATAAGAGATTGAAGAAGACAGAGAAGAGGAAAGAACCAGCGATCGGCGACTGAATTTTACCCCTTGGCTGATGTGCTAGGTCCGCCACTGATTACAATTAAATTAACTATTAACTAAAAATGCTTACCTATAATAATATATTAATGACATATGTTACCAAATATTAACATATATTAATTTTTAATAACACATTAATACCATTACCCAAAACCTTTTAATTACGAAAATTATTTTTATATAGCTAATCATCTTAATATTACATTTTATTTGCGTCAGTTTTGCATCTTTTAATAACATACAAATTCTAATCTTAAAAAGATATTTATTGTGATTTTACAAGTTAAAACACACTAATTGAGGGGCAATGCTCCTATTACTTAGGGTTCCTTATTGTACTCTTAATTTCTCTACTAGATTTATCAAACTTCATATTAATTATTATTATTTTCAACCTATAGATATTGTCTAATAGTATGTTTGATTACATCCAAATCTCAAGAAAGTTGACTATATAATCTCATTTAACTAATAATATTATGTTTGATCCACTAAATTTTATCAAACAGTTGATAAAATATTTTATATAGAGAGATTAAAAAAAATATTTCACTAGAAAAAAAAATTAAGAGATCTTATATCAAAAGACAATCGTATATCTATTTTATGATGTAGTAAAATAAGAAAGAAATATTATAAAAGTAATTTAGGTATGGCTCAACTTTCGTAGTAAATTTGGATTATAAACAAACAATTTAATATTTTTTTTTCAATCTACTTGCTCAGTATTTTGTTGCATATTTTAAACACAATAATATAATTTTTTCTAGTAAAATATAAATCATAATGATATATTTCTGTAAAAAACATTATTAGTTATCAGTTTTTTCCAGTAATCTACTAAACATACTATAAGAGTATAATAAATAAAATACAATTCTTTCTTTTATGCTTTTAATGATACAATAAAAGTAATAATTTTTTTAAAAGTGAAATAAGATATCTTATGTGAAACTTAATTCTAGAAGTAGTGAAATAGTATTTACTTTGAAAATATAAAACTTAGGAAAATTTTCAAAGTTTAATATAGTCTTGATCATAATTTCAACTGGAAATTATGGTTCCCAATTCTTGGTTAACAGGAATCAAAATCTTAATCTTAGGCAAAGATTTGTCTCCTATTCTTGAAACATTATGTTATTGTTCTGATTTCAACTTAAACCAATTTCAATTTCAATTCTTTTAAGTTTTAATTTTAATTTCAAAGAATTTATTTTTTGTATTGGTTCAGTGTTTTTTAAAATTTATTTATTTAACTTCATTGTTTGTATTTATATATAAATTTTGTTGGATTTTAGATCGAGTATGTTCATAACGAGTGAGTAGGCTTATAGATCCAACATTATCTAAATATTATTTTATATGATATTAATTAATATTTAGATAGAATTTGGAAGAGTTCATAAGGATTTGGATTTGATATTTGAAATTTGATTTTAATTAATATAATTATCTTATGATAATTAATAAGATTTTATTAGTCAGCTAAAAAATCATATCATAAAGAAAACGTTAGTTTTTGTTCCTGTCTCTCTTACCTCTTCTGCTTTCTTAATGAACTTATATTTTGTATGAGTTTGAGTGCAAATTGTTAGAAGGTTCTGGTTTATAGACTATAACAAACAAGAGTTTCCCACTTCGATATATTCAAGATTCAATATAGAGTTCCATTCAATCAAAAGAAGTTTTAGAGTCTGATTTACTTTTCTTTTTAGTTTTAATGTCTTCTACACTTTTCTTTATTTCTTTTGTTGGTTATTTTTTAATTAAGGTTAACTAAAACTCTAATTATGGTTAGACAATTCAATTAGTTATTCTATAGTAAACTTTACATTTATTTAATTTATTAATGTTTCTCTTTGATTGTTTTATTATCTTTGTGCTTAAAACTAATAGTTATATTACTAATAATTATTTGATTTGAGATATTGTGTGATGAAGCGAGAGTAGAAGTATAATATTAGTCTAAAGAGATAAAAATCTTAAGTAGTTTTTGTATATATATAAGAAAAATACTTAGAAGGTTAGTTAAAGATATTTACAAAACCTTAAAAATTGAATTAATTCTTATGATCATGAGAGTTGGTTTAGAAGTTAATATCAATATTAATTTTAGATCTTGAGAAAGACTAGAACTTCATTTAGGAAAATTTAACCAATAATTAAAGAATAAATAAAATTGAATTAAAACCCTAGAAAACCAATAGATAACCAATTGAATAAGTCTTACCTTAAGTTTTAAAATATAAAAATTAAATTTAATGTAGCTTAGTTCAATTAGTTAGTTTACTTAAAATCAACTTATCTTCCAAATAATAAATAATTTCATTATTTGGTATTTAGAATTAATTCTTCCTAATAGGGTGATATTCTACTCACTCTTTACTACTTGTTTGTGATATTAGGTACTTGAAATAGAGTTAGGCATAGCATAACAGTGCTTATGGTTCATTAATTGAACTGTAAAAGTAAAATAAAAATTGAACCATTGATTTTAAATTTTCTAAATCGAAACTAAATCATTTGTTACCAATTGCCTAATTAACAAAATAGATGTTTAACTGATATTTTTCAGTTAATTATTCTTTAACTAAAAATTGATTTGAACTTTTAAAAGGCAACTATATATTTGTGGGTCTTCAACCACCTCTCAAATTGTTGATTTACAACTTCAAAGTTTTGTTTAGTTCATTTACAACTTCAACAAATTGCCTTTCCTCTCTACTTTTCTCTTCAATATTTTCTCTAATTGTGGATTAATAATTTGAATTTTTTCTTTTGAATGGACTATAGTCTTCTACTCTTATTGAGGAGAAAAAAGCCATCTATTATTTTTTTTAAAAAAAAGAGCAATAAAGGAAATTTCAAGAAATATGAAAACATCAACATTAATTGTACTTATTTTTACTAGTTTCTCACTCAATTTAGAGCCCATTGTCACCACCCTCCAATTGGCTGCTAAATTGGCTAGGGTGATTGGCCAAGGAAGGCCAAGGATGATGGTAGCAAGTTTGGATCATTATTGGCAAAGTGATCCAGAGATGCCCAACGACGCAGTGTAGCGTCAAGCCCGTTGGTGTAAAAGTTGGCCCGAAGGCAAGTAGAGGAGAAATGATCATACAAAGTTGGCATTTGCTAGCCAATTACATTGTCATTGGGGTGCAAAGAAAGGCCAAAGTCGCTCTTGGGGAAGAGCAAGGCAATTGCTGGCCAAACTAGGGTGCTCTCCTCCTTGCACCCTGGGTGCTCTCCTCCTCGGATAGCCCAATTAACTCCAAAAGCATATGTAGGGGAGGCCACGGTAGTGCATGTTGGTCCGGTTGAGAAAATTGGTGGCTAGGGGCACGTTGGCAAGCCAAATGACTTGGGGAAAGCAAAGCATGTTTGTGGCAAATTGCCAAGCTCCATAGGCCTTGGGGGTAGGCCGATTCGGTGGAAACCTGCAGGCGCCGTAGGCCTATTGGTGTGAGAATCCCCTAGCCAGTAGGCCAATTCAGTGGCAATTGTATGCTTGTCCCTCGTGTAAGTCTCTAGAGACTTGGGGAAGTCTTTAGGCAAAGGCGGAGCAACGGATTGGTGGAATAATCTAGAATCTTATGGAGGATTATAGGAAGATTGGCATGCCAAGGGAGCAGCTAGCCCGCCCATTGCGGGTGATCTGCGAGAATTTGCTTCGGAAGACTCTAGAGCATGCTAGAGCTTGCTGGAATGCTGTAAAATGTTGTGGATGATTGGGGAATGTCCAAGGCAGATGGGAGATTCAGTGGAACTCTCTAGGCTAATATGGAAGGCAGCAATGTGCAGTGGCTAGCCAGCCAATAGACGAACGAGCTCAGAATGTTCCAAAGAGGGCTGAAAAGCAGTAGAACCTCCCACCAAGTGAAGTTGCTGAAAGCTCCATCACATGGTAGGTCGGTGGAGCATGGCTAGGTCAGTTCAAGCTAGTGTAAATAGGCTTGAATGCTCATTTGTATAATGATTAAATGAATGAAACACTTGAGAGGTGAGAGCTAGGTTAAGGTATCAACCTAGTATGTACCGGGAGCTTTCCTTTGTTGTAAATTGTTTGTAATTATAAAGCTATTCTTGTGCAATAAAACAGCCTTCATTAGAGTTTTTAGCTCGCTTGCACACTCTTAGTTGGCTTGTTAGCTTGCTACTTTCATTGGCTAGGGAGAGTAAGGTTAAACTTAGCCAGACTTTAGGGATAACAGTCTGCTAGGTGCTGCACGGACAAGCAGGTTAAGTCTTGCCTAGTGACACGTGGTATCAGAGCCTCGTTACTAAGCAAGGGTGTTGCTTCTAACAATGTCTTGCAGCGAAGTACAAGCTGGTACTGTCTAGGTGGGACAAGAGGAGCATGGTTGGAAGGAGACACACGAACAACCTCAAAGGAAGGTAAAGTCCAAGGACATGTGAGTGGATGTCGCAGTTGCTTAAAACACGGTAGATGCCTTCAATGATAGGCTGGCCAAGCTAGAGTTAGCAATGGAGGATGTGTTGGATACTCTTGACTCAAGGGAGGATGAGCAAGAGTCTTGGGCCGAGGAAATTAAGGAGCTAGAGGGTTGGCTCCAAGGTGCATTGAATGCTTTCATAGATGGTTTGCAGAAGTTTATGGAAGAATGTCGCGCTGGTTTTGCTGCTGGAATTCAGTCTCTCAAGGAACAGATACACGAGGTAAAGGGGGACCTTGAGTTATGTAAGGCTGCCATGACTGCTGGAGCATTACTGGTTGCTGCTCCAAGGGTGAAAGTCCCTGATCCACCGAAATATGCTGCCAAGCATGATGCTAAAGAGCTGGATAATTTCTTATGGCTAATGGAGTGACACTTGGATGCAATCGAGGTAGTGAATGATGCTGCCAAGATCAACACAACAACTTTCTATTTAGAGCATGATGCTGCACTGTGGTGGCATCGTAGGCATGCTGAAATAGAGACAGGCTTGGTGCAAATCGCTACATGGGATGCATTCAAGGGGGAGTTGAAGAAGTAATTCTACCTTGAAATACGAAGGAAGTGGCCATGAAGAAGCTGTGTGGCTTGAAGCAAATGGGTTCTCTCAAGGAGTACATAAGGGAGTACTCATCGTTTATGCTTGAGATGCCTAATATACCAGGCAAAAGCCACCTGTTGTACTTCATGGATGGTTTGCAATGGTGGGTTGAGCTGGAACTCAAGAGAAAAGGTGACCAAGACTTAGCAAGTGCCATTGTGATGGTGAAATCGCTGGTGGAATTCTCCAAGGAGTCCTCCTCAATAGGGGAAAAGTGGAAGAAAGGAAACTTGGAGAATGGTGGGGAGAAAAATCGAATAAATCTCCCAAGGCAGCCAGCACCTCCAAGGGCAAGGAGAAGCAAAGTGGGGACGGGACTGCTTCCTTTGTGGAGAGCCTCATTTTGTGTGAGATTGCCCAAAGAATAACAAGTTGAATGCTATTATTTCTTATGTTAGAGAGGCATCTTAAGGGGAGAGGTTTAACACGCAGTTGGGTTCACTGTGTGTGATGAATTCGATGAAAACATTGGCATCGGAGGAGAGCAAAGGAGGTTGTGCCAAAGCCCAGGTCGAGATAGGACTTCGACCAGGAAAGACTCTCATGTTCGTTGATGTTGTGGTGAATGGGGAGTTCACTAAGGCTTTGTTGGACAGTGAGGCTAATTAAAGCCTAGTGTCAAGTAACGAAGCGATTCGGTTGAGGATCAATGTAGCCAAGTGTGAAGGTTGGAAGCAAGGGGTCGATCATCCAACCAAGGGGTTGCTTGGCATAGTACGAGGAGTCTCAATCAAGCTTGGAGGATGGGTTGGCACAATTGATGTGAATGTTGTGCCCCTCTAAGATTACAAGTTGTTGATTGGGTTGGACTTCATTGAGAAGGTCTTGCCCCTATCCTTCACAGTGGATGGGCAAGTGAAATTTTGAAGTGAGGGAAAGGAATACAAAGTGGCTGTGGATCGAAGGCCAGCAGACAAGAGTATGGTCACAGCAAAGGAGGTTGTGCCAAAGCCCAGGTCGAGATAGGACTTCGACCAGGAAAGACTCTCATGTTCGTTGATGCTGTGGTGAATGGGGAGTTCACTAAGGCTTTGTTGGACAGTGAGGCTAATTAAAGCCTAGTGTCAAGTAACGAAGCGATTCGGTTGAGGATCAATGTAGCCAAGTGTGAAGGTTGAAAGCAAGGGGTCGATCATCCAACCAAGGGGTTGCTTGGCATAGTACGAGGAGTCTCAATCAAGCTTGGAGGATGGGTTGGCACAATTGATGTGAATGTTGTGCCCCTCTAAGATTACAAGTTGTTGATTGGGTTGGACTTCATTGAGAAGGTCTTGCCCCTATCCTTCTTAGAGGATGGGCAAGTGAAATTTTGAAGTGAGGGAAAGGAATACAAAGTGGCTGTGGATCGGAGGCCAGCAGACAAGAGTATGGTCACAGCTACTTCGGTGATGCGAGATGGCCTTGGCCAATGTGGGGAGAAATTGGCCCAAGGAAAGACCAAGCAACATAAAGTTAGGCAAAGAAAGCATAATGGGGTGCTGAACGTCCTGCCAAGCATGAGGATGGCAAGCCCTTTCCAAGGGAATCAATGAGGGAGGTAAGGTGTTGAGGATGCCACAAAGGCATGCCAAGGGAAGGAAGCCCGTGGGAAAAAGCATCGGGCTAGAAAAAAAAGAACAACTGAAGCTTTGGGGAAGGTGAGTTGGTGGTGCTTCAAGTTCTGCCTGGTGGGGAGGTTGGAAGCTTGAAGGTCCCTTCTTGATTTTGCAAAGTGGCAACACAAAGGAGGTTAACTCATGGAAGTTCTCCAAGAAAATCATTGGGCACAAGGATGTAGATGCGACGAGGACATCGTGAGCTTAGGTGGGGGAGAATTGTCACCAACCTCTAATTGGCTGCCAAATTAGCAAGGGTGATTGGCCAAGGAAGGCTAAGGATGATGACAACAAGTTTGGATCATTATTGGCGAAGTGATCTCGAGGTGCCCAAAGGTGCAGCGTAGCGTCGGGCCCATTGGTGCAAAAATTGGCCCGAAGACAAGTCGAGGAGAAATGAGAAAGCAAAGTTGGCATTTGCTAGTCAATTACGTTGGCATTTGGGGTATAAAGGAAGGCCAAAGTCGCTCTTGGGGAAGAGCAAGGCAATTGGTGGCTGAACTTGGGTATTCTCCTCCTCGCACCTTGGGTGCTCTCCTCCTTAGATAGCCCAGTTTGCTCCAAAAGCATATATAGGGGAGGCCACGGTAGTGCATTTTGTCCCGGTTAGGGAAATTGGGAGCTAGGGGCACGTTGGTAAGCCAACTGACTTGGGGAAAGCCAAGCATGTTAGTGGAAAATTTCCAAGCTCCATAGGCCTTGGTGGTAGATCGATTCGGTGGAAGCATGCAAGCGTGGTAGGCCTATTGGTGTACGAATCCCCTAGCCAGTAGGCCAATTAGGTGGCAATTATATGCTTGTCCCTCGTGGAAGTCTTTAGAGACTTGGGGAAGTCTCAGGTAGAGGCGAAACAACGGATTGGAAAAAATATCAAGAATCTTGCAGAGGATTCTAGGATGATTGGCATGCCAAGGGGGCAGCCAGCCACCCATTGTGGGTGATTTGCGAGAGTTGGCTTTGGAAGACTCTAGAGCTTGCTTGAATGTTATGGAATGCTATGGATGATTGGGGAACGTCCAAGGCAGTTGGGAGAGTCGGTGGAACTCTCTAGGCTTATTAGGAAGGCGGCAGCGCACAGTGGCTGGCTAACCAGCACACTTACGGGTTTGAAATATTCCAAAGAGGGCTAGAATGCTGCAGAACCTCCCACCAAGTGAAGTTGCTAGAAGATTCAAGCTCCATCACACAGTAGGTCAGTGGAGCATAGCTAGGTCAGCTCAAGCTAGTATAAATAGGCTTGAATGCTCATTTGTACAATGAATGAATGAATGAATGAAACACTTGAGAGGCGAGAGCTAGGTTAGGGTGTCGACCTAGTGTGTACTGAGAGCTTTTTTTTTGTTTTAAATAGCTTGTAATTGTAAAGCTATTCTTGTGCAATAAAATAGCCTCCATAGGAGTTTTTAACTCGCTTGCGCACTCTTAATTGTCTTGTTTGCTTGCTACTTTTGTTGGCCAGGGAGAGTAAGGCTGAACTTAGCCAGACTTTGTGGATAACGGTCTGCTAGGTGCCACACGAACATGCAGGTTGAGTCTTGCCCAGTGACACCATGCTCTCAATTTTCACTTATGTCAAAGCAATTTCTCGTTCAAATTTAGAACTACACTTGTTTGCCTCATCTAATTTTCTCCTATAAAAACTTCAAGTTTTCACTTTCGATTTAAAACAATATTTTATCTCTTTGAACATCATTTCTCCAACTTCATCCCATATTTTCTGAAATTCACAACCATAAATATATCATTAAAAATAAAAAATAAAAAAAAATAAAATTTCAAACATCAAAATTCAAAAATAAAAAAAGAAAAAAACCCTACAATTCCAATAGCAACTATCCACAAGTGGTTTCCAAGCTAGCGAATTGTTCATCATGCCAAGCATGTTATATAAAATCATTTTTGTGAGAGGTTAATTGAAGACCTATATATATATATATATATATATATAGCAAAGGAATTGAGCACAAGGACGAAAAGAGAAATTAAGAACTTTGATGAAGTAATAGAAGAAGATGAAGAAATAAGCAGCGGCTGCAACTAAAGGAAGAGGTTGTTGTCAATAATAAAGAGGGTAAATTAGAATTAGGATCTAGAGTTTTAATATCTGCTAAAAAATTATAAAAAAAGTAAATTCACATGTTTAAGTTTAAAAATGCTAATTGAACTAGGAATCAAACCCCTGGTCATTTATTTAATCAAGGGATAAGCATATACCATTAAGTTACAGCTTTCATTGTAGCTTTTATTATATAATACATACATATACATATATATATGCATATATGTAATTTGTACAATGATGCAATTTCAGTTAATTAACTTAATCAATCGATTTTTTACTAATTAAAATTAAAACCAAAACTTAAAATTAAAAATCATAAAAATTAAAAATTTGAACTTAAACTATTAGCTTGATATTTAATTTAAACAGTTAGCTTGATAAGTCATATTTTTTTATCCAATTTGATCGATTTCAATTTGATTTTTAGTTTAACTATTTTTTTTATGAGTCCTAGAGAATGGTTTACCATTGATCTTTAAAAAAACATCTTTTTAAGGAAAGGGTAGAGCTTCTTGCTTACTTGGCGTTCGAAGTGCTTTTACCAGTCCATCCACAAACCTTAGTCATTTCCAAATTGAAAATGGCATATAAATCTTTTACTTCTAACATAGATGGTCTATTTTCTATAAGATCATAAAGGTGGATTTAATATAAACTAAAAATTGACATATGATATCAATTTAATACTGAAAAAAAAATTGCAATTTAACCTAACTAGCAAAAATTCATTACAAATGTATTATTCTAGCTCCTAAAAAATGTTGGCACCTTTTTTCTCTTTTAGATATCCCAAACAAATTAATATATTTCTATTAGTAGCACTATTTCTTACTTCATTTTCATTTTTTTTACCTATTTTAAAATGCATTTAATATTTAAAAATATCAGAATTAAGTATATTTATTACTCCTTTCGTTTCATTTTCAAGTGTAGTATAAATAATTTTTTTTATTTCACTTTAAATGTCATTTTTAAAAATTCAATTGAGTATTAATTAAAAAGTTATAATATTACCCTTATTAATTAATGAAAGAGAATAAGTAGGGTGAGATATGAGAAATGGCGTTTAGGTAAATTATAATAAAATTTCTATAAAATTTATAATTATTAATAATTTTCTTGGTCTATACACACTGTTTTTACATGATACTTAAAATGAAACGGAAAAAGTACAATATAAAAGGAAATATGTCTTTTTATTTATTATATTCTTAATTTTTGTGAAAAAGAAAGGCCTTAATTTTTTTAAGCACAAAGGTAGTATTTTAATAATAATTTTCTTAATTAATATTTTATTTTTAAATTAATAACTTATTAAAATGAAAAATGATATGTATAAGATATATAATAATAGTTTGAAAAAAAGAAATATAATTAAATATATCTAGTATGTATAGACCAAATCACTAACATATTCATCATGGACCAATTTCATATTTAAATTATATTTAATTAGATAATTTTAGATATTGACATTATGTGGATACAAATGTTAAATAGCAAAGTTATCAAATTAATTTTTCATATTTAAATATATTATTAACATTGCAAAAATAGCGGTGGGCTAACCAATTGATATGCCTACATCTAGTGGTTAGTTTGATAGATATTATAATTTTTTTAAAAAAATAAAAAATAATTATTTTTCAAATTTAATTTAAAATGTATTTTATATTTCTATCAAAAAAAAATTTTTTAAAAAAGAAAAATTGAGATTGATTATTAATCAAAACTATTTTATAAATTATAATAATTATTGATACCACCCCTTAATTACTAGACCCTAGTGTAGGGCATTGCAAGAAGCATGCTTGTACTATATTTGCCACAAGTCATGCAACCCAAGCTCTGGTAAAAATATAGAGCTATGGTACCAAGCTTAAGGAGTCACATAATCTAAAAGCAAGCCATGGTGGGCTGTCTGCCGCAAAAGGATAAGCCATTGACACATCCAAGATTCGAGCTGTCATGTTTGTAATCCACATTGACATTCATCATAAGCTATTACCCTATCATCAACTATAAAATAGACCTTACCATAGGGCAGGCTTAGACTTGAAAAATATTAAATTTTCTAAAAGCCCATCCCATCTGCCTGTAATTTTTCTTACTAATTATGGCCTGAAGCCTAGCCCATGGCTAGGTCTAGCTATAAATAGGGGTGAACCCCCACATGTAAATGATCTTTTTCACACATTCTACCCTTCTTAATTTGTAGACAAATTGAACTCTAACATAGGCATTGGAGTTTCTCCATTGAGGCCCAAACTCTAAGGAACATCAGTGAGGTTTACTTGTCATCATTTGGTGACATTCATCAAAAGTTATCCCTCCATTGACAACTATAAATAAGGGTGTACCCCTGTAGATAAAGGATATTTTTTACACATTCTACCCTTTTTAATCTGCAGACAAATCAAGCTCTAACTTAGAAATTAGAGTCTCTCCGTTGAAGCTAGATCCTCTCTCTCTGTCTTATAGGTACCTTAACCCAAACCCGAACTCTAAGGAACATCATCGAGGTCCACTTATCATTATTTGGTATGGTGAGCATTGACTAGATATTCCCCAAAAATAGATAGAACTTTGGACATATTTTTGGACATATAACAAAACACTTATACACCCCCAAACCAAGAAACACTCCAACATCCCTATTGATAAAACCATATTTTGTACATAAGTTTATAATTATTCTAACTCTATTTTTTCTTATTTTCAATTGAATTTGATCAATTTTCTTTGATAGTTAAATAAATCTTTAATATAAATTGAATTTGCAAAATATGAGTTTTTGCTGCATTTAAGCCAAAATTGGGAGCACAAGAAAGCAAAAGATAGAAAACAATTCATCTCCACACCGTGTGTGAGTGCCTAGTCCTTCCATGCTCGGTGATTAATGGGTCTCTACATTGATAAGTTATTAACCTCGGGGATTTGATAGTAAAAGACCTTTGAAAAAGGAAATTGCCACTCGGTAGGATCGAAAAAATGATAGAGGGGTAGCATACTCTTGATTCTTTTTGAGAAATCTATAACCCCTCACTTATAGGTTCAGGAAGTTAGGTATATATGGGAACAATAAAGATGTATTCTTCATATGCTTAGTTTGGGAAAACCAACCTCCTCTATGATTCATATGTTGGCAATATCATTCAGAACACCAGATGATTAGGAATTCAAGAAAATATAATCACATGACATGATAGAACAAATAGATATATGAATGGTGCACATGATACATGTTTATACAGTAATAACCTAAGAGCATCCACTAGAATGGAAACATGCTCTTACATAGTGATCTAAGAAAGGAAAAAGGAAATCATATTACACAACTTTCATATAAATCCTATACATTTTTCTAAAAATTACATCAAATCTAATAGAAAAGAAATGATCCGAATGATGATGAACGATGTGAAATGAATGTGAATTTTATAAGTTATAGTAATAATAAAGATAAAGAGCTTAATAAGGTCGTTTGGGAACTAACATCAAACTCGTCATTCCTTGAAGTTCTGAACTCGATAATAAGCTACGTAAGATAGGGTTAGTGGTTGAAACAATATATACATGCATATAACATTAACAATGTTGAGATCAACATATTTTAATAGATTCATTGGCATAATCGATACTCAATGAACATCCATTGTGTAAAAGTCTTTTTTTGTCTATTCTCTATATGGGAAGTCACAATTTCTTAATGAAAGCTCAAATGAAAGTTATAATAAATAGTTTTTATGATCATTTATCATTATATCATAACTTTTCTTCCATTTTTATGGCATTTTGCCATTTTTGTAATCTGGAAGAAGTTCTTTGAATCTTATATTAGTTTCATTTTAGCAAGTGTCTCCATTTTAATGAGGATGAAGTGATATGCAAAGTAGTTATTAAGCAAATAGTATTATATGAAAACAAAGGATATAAGGAGCTTAGGAAGCTTACTGCTAAGGGAATGCGATTTATAGTGATTCAATGCTTTTTTTAATATCGTTTGGTGAACACTGATCATTAAAAGTATTGAACAACTTTTTTTGTATGTTGGACTGCCTTCTTAGCCTATACGAACTCCTAGTTGATGCTTTCTTGAAGTTAGCACCCCACCAAAGTGAACCCCTTAAAAAGTATAGGAGCCCTCATTTTATAGGTGAAGTTGCTTTCCCTTTTTAGAAAATGTTGAACTCGACATTACATCCATTATCGAGCTCGACTGCTCGACAATTAAGTAGGTTCATTGAACCTGACCATTTAGCTCTTTATTCAATAATTAGCTTTAAACTATCAAGCACGATAGCCATTCTAAGGTGCCAAATTCTGATGTCTGTACCATGGGAAATAATTCCTATACCCATGGACTTTATCTCAAGCCTGTCTAAAAAGAGAAGAAGAAAAGCCGATGACCTATAAGCTTATTCAAGTCCACGGGCATGGAATTTAAGGCCCATGCTTGTGGAGTTTATTTACCTACTGTCTGGAAGAAAATCTTACAAGACAGTATATGTGCAATTAAGCATGGTTGTAGGGCCTTGAGGCCACAATTGTGGAGATTGTGAGGTGGTTGAATTATCAATTTTTAAGTAAAATCTTGTGTAATTAATTTCATATTCAAGTGAAACTTCCCAAATTATTTCTAATTCTTTTCATAATAGGAAGAGAAGACCTAATAGCTCCTATAAATACTAAATCCTCATTCTCAATTGAAAATCAATTTTTCTTTGCAAATTTTCTGATAGGTCAAGAATTCTTTGAAGAGAGAAGGAGGTTTGGTCCAAGAAGAGATTTAAGATCAAGAGTTCCATTCAATACAAAGACTTTAATAATTTTATCTTTCTTATTTTTTTTTAATTTAATCATGTCTTATATTATTTTCTTTAGTTATTTTATTTTTGTTTCAATTATGTGCAAATAAAATTCCAGTTAGGGTTGGACCATTTTATTGATTTGTCTATGGAATAATTTATTATTAATTAATTCAATTGAGTTTTACTTTGATTATTTTATTATCTTTGAGCTTCATGCTAACAATTATCTATCAATAATTATTTGATTTGAGATATTATGTGATGGAGTGAGAGTAGAAGCATGACATTAGTCCAAGGAGATAACAACTTTAAGTGGTTTTTGCTTAGAGATAAGAAGAACACTTAGGAGATTGATTAAAAGATTCTCATAAAATTTAATGAATTGATTTAATTACTTATGATTATGAGAGTAGACATAATGATTAAGTTAAATATTAATTTTAGAGCTTGAGAGAGAATAAAACTTAATTTAAGAGACTCTCCAAATAATAAATAATTTAATTGTTTGGTATTTAGAATACACCTTCCTCGTGGGACGATACACATTCACCACTCTATTACTTATTTAGACCTATGCACTTACAGTTAAGCTAAGCTAGGATTTGATAAGTTTTTTTTGTCATTTCCAAAGAAGGCGACTATTTTAATATCAATAGTATTAGATTATTGTTATTTTGGATTTTTATTTTTAATTTGTTTCTTTTCTTTTCCTTATAGATTTTAAGATTATATGCGCAAAAATCCCACCACCAATCTTGAAGCATAAATCCTGAGATAAAAAAATTCTGTTGAAAATAAAACAAGGAAAGAAGAGAAAGGTAAAAGAAGGAAAAGGAGGAAGGTACTTTAGTTGAAACTTTAAAAGAAAAAAAAAGAAAAGAAGGAGTACTCATTTGAAGAAGAAAGAAACATGGAGGGGTTACAATACTCAAAATATGTTCCTCAAAGACTATGTCATTCCATCTATACAACCAACGTCTAGCACTACAAAGCCACCAATTCAAGCAAACACCTTTGATCTTAAGCCTACACTCATTAATTTAATTCAACAATCAGTCTTTCTCACAAAGATGCCTAATCCCACATCTATAACTTTTTAGAGATGTGTGATACTTTCAAGATCAATGTCATTTTTTATGATGCCATTCAACTTAGGCTCATTCATATCTTTCTAAAAGATAAGGTTAAAGAATGACTCAACTACAAAGAACTGGGCACTTTTACCACTTGGAAGCAGTCGGCCTTAGCTTTTCTAGTAAAATTTTTCTACCTGTAAAAACTGCTAAGCTGAGAAATTATATTATAAGCTTCATACAAAATGATGGAGAAAGCATATATGAAGCTTGGGAGTGGTTTAAAGATTGACAAAGAAAGTGCCCTCACCATGGAGTACTCAATTGGCTCTTGATATAGACCTTTTATAATAGACTACATCCACCCATCAAGAGTACAATCGATGTTGTAGCTGGTGGCACAATTATAAAAAAGGTTCCAGAAGATGCGATATAATTGATTGAAGAGATAGCGATAAACAATTATCATTGATTTTCATATCAGTGGTAAACTCCAAGGGAACAAAGAAAACTGAGGGCCACTGGTTCACATCAATTGGATCTTGTGGTGGCTTTGACAACACAGTTGAAAGTAATGAATAAAAAGATTGATTCTTTAGCTTTATCTTCAGAGAAATCAATGCAATTGATGTCTTGTGAATGGTGTGGAGGTGGACATCAAAGTTAAGATTGCCAAAGCGACAATATGTCTGCTAGACAAGAGCAAGTGAATTTTGTCAAAAATATGCCAAGGCAACAACAGAACAACTCCTACAACAACATATATAATTTAAGGTGGAAAAATCCTAATTTCTCCTGGAGTAATCAGAATAATCCAAGGCCTCCCCTGGATTTTAGCAGCCTCAACATCAATAAGCCGCTCCTTCAAGAAAGAGTAATTTGAAGGATATGATGGAGAAGTTCATAGCAGCTTTAGAAAATAGATTTCAATCAACTGAAACCACCTTTAGAAATTAGCAAGCTTCTATTCATAACTTGGAAAACCAAATGGGGAAAATTGCCAAGTTACTGAGTGAAAGACCACAAGGGAGTTTGCGTAGCAATACTGAGGCTAACCCGAAGGAGCAGCTGAAGGAAATTACTCTAAGGAGTGGAAAGAAAATTAAGGGTGTTAAGGTTGAGAAAAGAGAAGAAGTGATTGAGGATGAGGCTGAGACACAAGAAAAAGAAGATAACCCTACTGTCGCTTTGGGTGAGAAGGTTGTAGTGGAAAATGAGAAAGGGAATTAACCACAAGAACCCAGTCCAATAGTGAAGGAATACCAACCTCGAGTGCCATATCCAGCAAGGTTAAAAAAGGACAAGATGGATGCTCTATTCGGTAAGTTTCTTGAACTCTTTAAACAATTGTATATTAATATTCCATTTGCTGAAGCTTCATCGCAGTTGTCCAAATATGCTAAATTTTTGAAAGATCTCCTTTCTAACAAAAGGAAACTTGAAGAAGTATCTTTGGTGCAATTGTCAAAAAAGAGTTCAACAATTTTGCAAAAGAGGTTGCCTAAGAAATTAAAAGATCCTAATAGTTTTACTATTCCATGTTTGATAGGTACTCTTGAAATTAAAAGTACATTGGCTGATTTAGGGGCTAGCATAAGTGTTGTGCCCTACAAAATGTTCAAAGAGTTACGTGTCGGAGAACCTAAACCAACACTCATGACCATTCAACTTACTGATAAGTTAGTAATCCACCCTCGTGATATTATAACTGATGTGTTGGTAAAGGTCGGGGATTTCATTTTTCCCAATGATTTTATTATCATTGATGTAGATGTGGATGCAGATGTTTCGCTTATCCTTAGTAGGCCATTTTTGAATATAGGTCGTGCCCTTATCGATGTCCATGATGGCACATTGACCTTAAGAGTGGGAAGCGAGAAAGTTGTTTTTAATATATACTATGCTATAAAGCACCCACTTACACTTAATGTGGTGGATTCATGCAATGATATTATTGAGCATGAAATCTTAAATTGTGTTACTAACATTGTTTCCAAGAATCCCCTTGAGTTGTGTTTATTGCAGGATAATGTTGAGGATTATGAAGCACTGGAGAAGCTTGCTTATCTTGAAGCAAGCAAATCATTTAAGAGTCGAGAATATGAAACCATTGAAATGCCAAAAGAACAGAAACTGCAACCATCTGTGATTGATCCACCCAATTTAGAACTTAAGACCCTTCTAGATCATCTTGAGTATGGATTCCTAGAAGAGGAGAATAAATTACCAGTTATTTTGAGTTCCCACGTATCTTTTGAGCAGAAGGTAAAACTCATCGAGTTGTTACAAAAGCATAAGCAAGTTATAGCTTGGAAGATAGCAAACATCAAGGGTATTAGTCCATCCTATTGCACCCATAAAATACTAATGGATGATGGATTCAAGCCAGTGGTGCAACCACAATGGAGACTAAGCCCTTAGATGAAAGAAGTAGTTAAAGCTGAAGTAATCGAACTACTTGATGCGGGAGTTATATATCTAATTTTGGATAGCTCTTAGGTGAGCTCAGTTTAGGTAGTACCAAAGAAAGAGGGATGATGGTTGTTCCCAATGAAAATAATGAGCTAATTCCAACAAAAATAATTGCCGGTTGGAGGGTTTACAGAGACTATCGAAAGGTTAATGATGCAACTAGGAAGGACCATTTTCTTTTGCCCTTCATTGATCAGATGTTGGAGAGATTATCCATGCATGAATATTATAACTTTTTGGATGGCATTTCAGGCTACTTCCAAATTTCTATTACCCCAGAAGACCAAGAGAAAACTACATTCACATGTCCATATGGGACATTCGCATATCGAAGGATGCCATTTAGATTATGCAACGCACCTGCAACTTTTCAATGGTGCATGGTGCATTCTTCGATAAGCTTATTGAGGATATTATGGAGGTGTTTATGGATGATTTATCAGTTTATGGCAGCTCGTTCGAAGGATGTTTGGAAAACCTTGAGAGGGTCTTAAGAAGATGTGAGGAAACAAACCTAGTACTTAATTGGGAGAAATGTCATTTCATGGTTCAAGAAGGAATCATGTTGGGACACAAGATTTCAAGCAAGGGTATTGAGGTGGACAGGGCTAAGGTGGAAACCATTGAGAAACTACCACCCCCTCACATCAATTAAGGCCATCAAAAGCTTTTTAAGACATGCAGGCTTCTATCGGAGGTTTATACGAGATTTTTCTAAGATAGCTCGTCCTCTAACAAGACTACTTGAGAAGGATGTTAATTTTGTGTTTGATGAGGAATGTTTAAGAGCTTTCACAACTCTTAAGGAGAAATTTACCCATGCTCCAATCATGATGGCTCCCGATTGGGATTTACTATTTGAACTAATGTGTGATGCAAGTGATTTTGCAGTGGGGGCAGTTTTGGGTCAACGCAAGGAGAAGCATTTTTAGCCCATCTATTATGTAAGCAAGGCTCTGAATGTAACCCAGGCCAATTACACAACTACATAAAAAGAACTTATAGCTGTGATTTTCACTTTTAACAAGTTTAGATCATATCTGATCTTGTCCAAAGTGATTGTTTATACGGACCACTCGTCTTTGAGGTATTTATTTGCAAAAAAGGATGCAAAGCCTAGGCTAATTCATTGGGTTTTGTTATTATAGGAATTTGATTTGAAGATTCAAGACAAAAAGGGAGCTAAAAATCTGGCAACAGATCACCATTCTTGCTTAGAGAACCCAACCTTGGAGAAGTTCAAAGAAGGGGACATTGATGATCATTTCCTTGATGAGTAGCTTTACGTCATGGTAAGTGAGGTAAGTGGTACAACTTTTGAAATGCCTTGGTTTGTAGATTTTGCTAATTACTTGACAGCTAGGGAACTCCCTAAAGATATGACTTATCAAGAAAAGAAGAAATTCTTTTCTGACTTGAAATATTACTTTTGGGAGGATCCTTTCTTCTTTGGGCTATGTAAAGACCACATGATCCGGTGTTGAGGTTGCCTAAGAAATTAAAAGATCCTAGTAGTTTTACTATTCCATGTTTGATAGGTAATCTTGAAATTAAAAGTGCATTTGCTGATTTGGGGGCTAGCATAAGTGTTATGCCCTACAAAATATTCAAAGAGTTAGGTGTCGGAGAACCTAAACCAACACTCATGACCATTCAACTTGCTGATAAGTCAGTAATCAACCCTTGTGGTATTATAGAGGATGTGTTGGTAAAGGTCGGAGATTTTATTTTTTCCAATGATTTTGTTGTCATTGATGTAAATGAGGACGCGAATATTTCGCTTATCCTTAGTAGGCCATTTTTTAATATAGCTCGTACCCTTATCGATGTCCATGATGGAACATTAACCTTAAGAGTGGGAAGCGAGAAAGTTATTTTTAATATACACTATGCTATGAAGCACCCACTTACACTCAATGAGGTGGATTCATGCAATGATATCATTGAGCATGAAATCTTAAATTGTGTTACTAACATTGTTTCCAAGGATCCCCTTGAATTGTGTTTATTGCAGGATAATGTTGAGGATCAAGAAGCACCGGAGAAGCTTCCTTATCTTGAAGCAAGCAATCATTTAAGAGTCGGGCGTATGAAACTATTGAAATGCCAAAAGAACAGAAGTCGTAACCATCTGTGATTGATCCACCCAGACTTAAGACCCTTCCAGATCATCTTGAGTATGGATTCCTGGGAGAGGAGAATAAATTACCAGTTATTTTGAGTTCCCACCTATCTTCTAAGTAGAAGGTAAAACTCATCGAGTTGTTACAAAAGCATAAGCAAGTTATAGCTTGGAAGATAAAAGACATCAAGGGTATCAGTCCATCCTATTGCACCCACAAAATACTAATGGAGGATGAATTCAAGCCAGTGGTGCAACCACAACGGAGACCCTTAAATGAAAGAAGTAGTTAAAGCTGAAGTAATCGAACTACTTGATGCGAGGGTTATATATCTAATTTTGGATAGCTCTTGGGTGAGCCCGGTTCAGGTAGTACCAAAGAAAGGGGGACGACGATGGTTCCCCATGAAAATAATGAGATAATTCCAAAAAAAAAACAATTACTGGTTGGAGGGTTTGCATAGACTATCGAAAGTTGAATGATGCAACTGGGAAGGACCATTTTCTTTTACCCTTCATTGATCAAATGTTGGAGAGATTATCCATGCATGAATACTATAACTTTTGGATGGCCTTTCAGGCTACTTCCAAATTTCTATTACCCAGAAGACCAAGAGAAAACTACATTCACCTGTCCATATGGGACATTCGCATATCGAAGGATGTCATTCGGATTATGCAACGCACCTGCAACCTTTCAATGGTGCATGGTGACAATCTTCAATGAGCTTATTGAGGATATTATGGAGGTGTTCATGGATGATTTATCAATTTATAGCAGTTCGTTCAAAGGATGTTTAGAAAACATTGAGAGGGTCTTGATAAGATGTGAGGAAACAAACCTGGTGCTTAATTGGGAGAAATGTCATTTCATGGTTCAAGAAGGAATCATGTTTGGACACAAGATTTCAAGCAAGGGTATTGAGGTGGACAGGGCTAAGGTGGAAACCATTGAGAAACTACCACCTCCCACATCAATTAAGGCCATCAAAAGCTTTTTAAGACATGCAGGCTTCTATTGGAGGTTTATACAAGATTTTTCTAAGATAACTCACCCTCTAACAAGACTACTTGAGAAGGATGTTGATTTTATGTTTGACGAGGAATGTTTAAGAGTTTTCACAACTCTTAAGGGCAATTTTGGGTTAACGCAAGGAGAAGCATTTTCAGCCCATCTATTATGCAAGCAAGACTTTGAATGCAGCCCAGGCCAATTACACAACTATAGAGAAAGAACTTCTAGCTGTGGTTTTTTCTTTTGACAAGTTTAGATCATATCTGATCTTGTCCAATGTGATTGTTTATACGGACCACTCGGCTATGAGGTATTTATTTGCAAAAATGGATGCAAAGCCCAGTCTAATTCGTTAGGTTTTGTTATTGTAGCAATTTGATTTGAAGATTCAAGACAAAAAGGGAGGTAAAAATCTAGCAGCAAATCACCTTTCTTGCTTGGATAAACTAACCTTGGAGAATTTCGAAGAAGGGGACATTGATGATCATTTCCCCGATGAGTAGCTTTACGCCATGGTAAGTGAGGTAAGTGGTTCAACTTTTGAAATGCCTTGGTTTGCACATTTTGCTAATTACTTGGTTGCTAGGGAACTCCTTAAAGATATGACTTATCAAGAAAAGAAGAAATTCTTTTTTGACTTGAAATATTACTTTTGGGAGGTTCCTTTCTTGTTTAGGCTATGTAAAGACCACATGATTCGGCGTTGTGTGGCATGGCCCGAAATGATAAATATTCTCCATCATTGTCATGCCGGACCAGCTGGTGGTCATATGGGAGCCAATAGGACTACTCGAAAGGTGCTAGAATCAGAATTTTATTGGCCCACTCTGTTTAGGGATAGCTATGACTTTGTGAAATATTATGATCATTGTTAAAGAACTGGAAACATTTTATCTCATGATGAGATGCCCCAAAATGGAATTCTAGGGTGTGAAGTCTTTGATGTATGGGAGATCAACTTTATGGGACCGTTTCCTAGTTCCTTTGATAACAAATATATTCTCGTAGCTATAGACTATGTCTCTAAATTTCCTTAAGCCCAAGCTTTAGCAACGAATGATGTTAGGGTAGTGATGAAGTTTTTGAAAAAGTTATTTTCTCGATTTGGTACACCAAAAGTGATCATAAGTGATAGGGGTACTCACTTTTGTAACGCTCATCTTGAGAAAGTTTTCAAAAGGCTAGGTGTTACACATAGGTTTTCTACTCCTTACCATCCCCTAACTAGTGGCCAAGTTGAGAACACAAATAGGAAAATAAAAAAAATTCTTGAGAAAACTGTAGAGCAATCCCGATAGGATTGGTCTGAGAAATTGGATAGTGCTCTATGGGCCTTTAGGACTATATTCAAAACTCCTTCGGGTACTACACCATTTAGGATAGTATATGGAAAGGCTTGTCATTTACCTATAGAAATTGAACATAATGCTTATTGGGCTATAAAACATAATTAACCTTAATCTAGCTAGTGCAGGTGAAAGGAGAAAATTACAGATCAATGAGTTGGATGAATGGAGATTACAAGCTTATGATGATGCAAGGATGTATAAGGAGCGGACTAAGAGATGACATGATTCTCACATTAAGGAACGGAAAGAGTTTCAAGTTAAAGATTAGGTATTATTGTATAATTCGAGGCTTTGACTTTTTTCAGGTAAGTTAAAATCAAGATGGTCTGGTCCGTTTAGAGTTAAAGAAGTTTTTCCCTATAGGATGATCTAAATTACCCATCTAGAAAAAGGGGATTTTAAGGTTAATGGGCAAAGGCTTAAACTATATTTAGAGGGAGACTTGAATGAGCTGAAGGAGGTTTTATACCTCCAAAACTAGGGATGAAATACTACTGAACATCCAACTAATATGATGTTAAAGAAGTGTTGGGTGGGAGACAATCCACCATTTCATTTGTTTTTGATATTTGTTTCTTTAATTTTCATGTTTTTAGTTTGTTTTGCTGATTTTTAATTCTTTTATTATTGGTTAGTTGTGTGTTGTTTTAAGTTCACTTGAATATGTAAAGGGAATTTCTCTTTTAAGGGGCAATTTGAGCTTGATTGAGAGACACGCCTATGTCCTTGGGTATGTCTTTCATTTTCAGACATAGTAGCTGTAACACACCCAGTGATACACCCGTGTCACTAGACGTGTCATTTAAATGGCACCACAGTAGCTGTAACACGCCCAGTGACACACCCGTGTCACTAGTCATGTCATTTTGGTTAAATTTGAAATTTACATTAGCAACCACATGTCCAGTGACACGCCCATGTCATTGGACGTGTTGATTTATTTGAGTCACGGTAATAATAACATGCCCACTGTGAGTGTGTCATACTGGCCAAGATGCAGTGGCTGTGACACGTCCATCGACAAGCCCATGTCAATAGGCATGTCGACGCATTTTAAAGGTGAGCCCAACTTCATTTTAAAAGGGTTTTCTCTCTTCTTTTGCCCTCTTTGTTAATTCTCTCTCAAAATTCTCACACTCTCACACTCGAAATCACACACCTATTCAGTCTAGAGGGGATTTCAATTTCCATTTCAAGATTTAGAGAGGATTTCAATGCATTTTGCTCGATTTTTTCACGTCCTTCGCTCTAAATTACAGGTATGTCCCCAACTTTTGCAATTTTTATCTTGTTTTCTTGCAATTACTTTAGGATTTCTTACAAATCTAAGGAATTTCTAGGGATTTTGAGTTTTGACCCTAGTTTTATGGATGTGTTGTGATTTACTCATTATGCTTTTGAGGATTCTATGGCTAGAATTGAGTTGAACATATTTGTACAGTGTTTATTGATTGTTTATGCTTAATGAGTTGAAATTTCTTTGTTTTAATGCGTTGGGCTATGGAGATATAGAATTGGAGTGATGCATGTTATGGAGATTTTTTATTATGTGGATTTAAACAATTACTCTTGTTGAGAATTGGTTCATTGCTCTTATTGATTTAGTTTCATTGTTTTTGTTGTTTGAAGGCATTGTTATTGTTGGTTTAATTGTGTTAGTGTACTTAGTATTAATTTTTTGGATTATGTGATTTGCTCTACTGTTATAATGTCGATGTTTCGATAACCCTATCCAATGTCGGTGTTTTGGCATTATTTTTATTTTTAAGGATGTTCTTGTTTATTTTGCAGATAATGGGTCCTCACAAACTAGTGCTGTCCAAATTACCAACCAAAAGGGCTAGAGGGGAAGGCAGCTCTAGCCAACCTACTACACATCCGATCTCGAAATTTATGGCCGGTCACAAGTGCATTCGGTTCTCAAATTCAGAAGAAAGGAAGTGGTTTGAATTATTGGGGAACGAGGATTGGTCTCCCCTAGGGTTTTGGATTGGGGTGCTATGGAATGAGCTCACATAGCTACTGAGATCCGGGATTTGATAAACCAACCGAGATGGGAATAACGCTTTTTTATCAATGAGCCTTCATACAGAGAGTTAACCCTGGAGTTCTGCACTTTTCAGTTCGATAAAAATAAGATCTCCATTATCGAGCGGACGATGAAGTTCCGGTTGGGAGGTCAACGATTCAACATGAGCATCATTAAACTTGGTGTACATTTAGATTTATTTACTGTGGAGGAGGTGCAAACTATTGAATATCTTAACTCCGAGGTGGAATTTGCGGAGTACGATGTTATCCCTCCGAGGGTTTAGAGGACATTTGTACCCAGTACATATCAATATTAGCCTAAGGTGTCCAAGGCATCCAATTTTGACTCTTTTCCTTGCTGGGTAATGCATAATCTTTTGGTTCATACTCTTACAGCTCGGCAAAGTAGTACGATGGTAGTTAGCATACAGGATTTATTTTTCTTGAACTGCATGGTTTAAAAGATTCGATGTAATGTAGCTCATGTCATCACACATTTCTTCTATGAGCAGTCCAAGAAATGAGTACCAGGTAATTTACATGGTGGCATGTATGTCACAAGGTTAGCTCGTAGCTTAGGTATTGTGAGCGGGGATTTTCGCCCCCACTCCTAGTGGAATGGTTCTTGCGACTTCGGCACTTTTTAGGCTCGGGGCCTTACAGAACACGGACTTAGGTCCAAAGAAAATGGAGTCGCCACCCGGACGGGCCGGAAAAAAAGAAAGGGGTGGATGACTCGATTCCTAAGGAATCCCCAACCCCCTAATGGGTTCAGAAAGTTGGGTATGTGTGGGGAAGGTGAGAAATGGCCCAGCACCCCTACAACGCCCGGTTCATTGAAACCGGCCTCCTTTATAGGTCTTAATATTATAAAATTCTTAAATATAACAATATTATCCATATTACACACAATAATTAAGATAAAGCATCAATATATTGAAAATCAAAACAATGTTCAAGCAAAATAAATAAATGGACACCCATCTGAAGATGGAAACATGTCCTTACATCCCATGCCTAAATAGGACACCCACCGAAAGGTAGAAACATGTCCTTTACATTGGTTCTAAAATAGAAAAGCAATTTAAATTACATAATATTTCACTAATAAGGTACCCACCAAGTGGAAACATACCTCTTACAACATTTGAAAATCTAAATAAATTGATAAAAGTAAATAACCATTCATCATAAATAAATTATTCATCAAAGGTATTAAATATCAATAGAAAGTAAACATCCATCCATGATAAACTAAATAAACCAAGCATTGAACTTAAATAAATTGAAGCATATAAAATAAATCAAAGTATAATCAAATATAAAATTGAATAAGGTAAATAAAAATTCAAATTAGGGCTACTGTTTCTATTTAAGATTCTTTATTTCATGTGTTTAGGGTTTTGGAATTTATGGAATTAGGCTACTGTGAGTTTTTAAAGGAATTAAAATAGATTAAGGTTTTATTTTTTAAAAGGTTGATAAAGTTCTTTGATTAACTAAATTAGTGTTTGAATGGTGAAATCATGAAACTAGGGTTTGAACACTTTAAAATACTTAGATTTATGGTTTACGGTTACTCATTGAATTATTATTTTGAGCTTACTGTGTAAAATTATGTTTATATGGTTTTTAAAGTTTTAAAGGATTAAGGTTTAGAAAAAATTAGGGTTTAAGGTTTTAAGGGGGTTAGGGTTCATTGTTTTGGGTTTTGAAGTTGAATTAGGGTTTTAGGATTTTTTATTTAGGGTTTCGGGGAATGCATTAGGTTTTTAGCATTTGAAAATCAATTGATAATTTTATGAAGTTTTATGAAAATAAACAAACGATTTAAAGTTTATAAAAGCAAAAAAGATATTTTTAGGGCTTTTGGAAAGAAACAGAACTCAATTTAGGATTTTGAAAACTTGGAAAGCAAATTAGGGGTTTTGGGGTTTCGAAGAAACAAAACTAACAACTTTAAACTTTTTGGAAAACAAAGCAACGAATTAAGTTTTTTAAACTTTAGAAAAAGTGAATTGAGGTTCTAGGATTTTTGAATTAAAAGAAATAATGGGATGATTTAGCTACTGTGAAGAATAGAATTTAGACAATTGATGCATACCTCCGTTTGTTGGTTCTACCAAAAATTTCTTCTTGGATGAACAAAAACAAAGACAAGCTTTGCTGCCTTTGAATTGCTTGAATTGTTTGTTTCTCTCAAAAAAGAAATCAGGTTGATTCACTGCCTTTCCTACTTAGTTTCGGATTCAATTTTTGATCAATTTCTCCTCCGATTTCTCCCTTCCTTTTTGTGTTGTTTTTGGTCTTATTTATAGAAGAATTTTATGGTTCATTCCTAGTTATTCATGGAACATAATATTTATTAAGAAAAGGAAACCGAAACCTAATTGTATTAGGTTTCAAAAATTTTGCGTCGAAAAAATTTCGCTGGCGAAAAAAACATGCTGCGGAAAAAATGCGCTGGCAAAAAAAATATGCAGCAGAAAAAATGCACTAGCTAAAAAATCTGCAGCAGTTGGCTGCGGCAACGGGCAAGAATGATCTGCGGGCCATTTCGCCCGCAGGAAACTCCTGCCGGCAAAATGGCCCACGCCATTCGTCCCGCGCATTGGTTTTCTGCGATGATTTTTTTCGTCGCCGATTTTTTATTTTTATTTTTTGATTTTTATTTTTTATTAATAAAAATTAGATACTAAACCAAAAATTATTTAATTAAGATAACAAAAATTATTTTGGACCAATTAAAATATATTGGACAACACAAAAATTATTTTGGACTAAATAAAATATATTGGACCGGACTGGGTAAAAAATTAAGGGTATATAGGTATGTTGGATGGGTGCCTACTGATGATGATGGATGGGTTCCCCAAGCTTTGGGGTATGGACACCTTAAAGAGATTAGAACGGGAGAAGGTAGTGGGCCTGCAGGCACCACATACGAAATGTGAGCCAGTTTTTCCTATTCATTATGAGCTAGTTCCTCTTGCTTCCACTTCCAACATAACTCCACCTCCACCAACAGACGTCCCTGACCCATCTACCACTGCTGGACCTTCTTCTTCGATGGGCCCATCTTTTACCTCAGCCCCTACCTTTCGAGACAAGCGTCATTCGGTTGATGTTGTGTGGGATGATGATAGGAAATCCACTGATTTTAAGAGGCAGATTTGTAGGATTGAAGGAAAAATAGGAAACATCGAGCTGAACCAAAACAAATTATTGACTTAACAGGACCATATCCAGTGTTCCATGGAGCAGCACTACTCGTCCTTCCAAGTGCAACTGGATCACGATATACTGAGGAGGTAATGGCTCGAGCAGTCCATGCTCGAGTTTTGGAGGTCTCAAGAGTTTAGCCCTTCACAGCCACCGCCTCCACTGTACTAGCCCCCAGTACCTCATTTTGATTTTTCGGATGACAGTGCTAGTGGTGATGATACCAGTGCTAGTGATAAGTTCACTAATTCAACTTCGCAATGCTTTTGGAACCATATTCATATATGTCGATTCATGGACATGTCAGGGTAGTTCTCTCTCTCTTTTGTTCTTTTTCTTATTTTACATACATTGGGGACAATATGCATCTTAAGTGTGGGGGAGAGGTATATTTTTTAGATTGAGCTTTTATTTTCATTCTTGCCATTTGATGCATTTGTCTCATTTAGTTTCTTCGACTTTATTTTTGGGTTCAAGTAAACTAGATTGCTATAATAATATGAAGTGAAATGGTTCCTCTTTTTATTAAATTAATGGTTGATTTAATGAACTACAATATTTTATTAAGGTTGACTCGGTTTTCTTAATTGATTGCTAAAGATGAAATGTGATAGTTTGAATTAGGTAGTTGATTGATGAGAGTTGCACATCTGAAGTTTAAAACCTTAGTTATATTTTTTAACATGTCCCAATTCCTTAGATACTTGAGTTGAACTTAGTATCACATCTTTATTATCTTCAGTTCCTGACCACTTTCCTTGAAAAATAAATATAATAAATTAAAATAATTTTTCAGGAGCTTTGAAAATTTATTCCTATTCTGCTAATTTTAACTCTTGAATTGAAACAAATGAGTTAGAATCATGAATAGTACTAGTAGCCATTTGAATGGTGATTCTAACTGAGTAACCGGGAGTCGACATCACAAATGTTTACCTTCGCGTCAAAAAGTTAGTATCAGTTCAAATAAGTCGGGCCCCTTTACAAAAAATATTTCACGCAATGCATTTTATGAAAGGGTCAAAGAACTTAAGAGAAAATTTATACTTTCTTACTTTGTTCATGACTTTTGAGTTCTTAGAATTTTATGCTCAATCTTTTAACTCTGATTTTTAAATTTTAGATCTATGAGATTTTTGTTTTGAAACTTCTTAATTCAGCTATCATGTTTGAGATTTAGTTTTGGTTGAGAATGTTGGGTTTTATGATTAGAGTATTGTAAAACTTTTATTTTCTTTGGATATAGAGAGGTCTTTCATTTCTGCTTATTATAGTGATTTGGTTTGCTTGAGGACAAGCAAAAACTCAAGTATGGGAGAATTTGATAAGTGTATAGTTGATGATATTTTTGCCCCTATTTCTTAGTATAATTATTATTAAATTGAGTTTAATTTGTTTGTTCAAGTGTTTATTAGGGTTGATTCCTGAAACCTTTGACACGTTAGGACCATAAGGTTATTTAGGCCGAAATCACAGATGAAAGACAAGGAAAAAAGCTACTTTGGGCAAATTCTTTCAATTGACACGCCCAGTGACATGGGTGTATCAATGGACGTGTCATTCAACTACTTTATAGAAGCCTCGACACCCCTAAAAATATGGGTGCATCACTGAACGTGCCATTAATCCTGCCTTACAGAAGCTGTGACATGTCTAGAAACACAGGTGTGTCACTGAATGTGTCCCTAACTCAGCATTGCAGTAGCAATGACACGCCCAAGGATATGGGTGTGTCACTGCCCATGTCATTAAAGTTCGAAACAGCACCGTTGACACGTCTATAGACACGCCCGTGTCAATGGACGTGTTAGGCAAAATTTCTGGGCTATAAAATCTAAGCTAAAGTACGAATTAGGGATCTAATTTTTTATTATTAGAGCTGACTTCCTAAGAAAAAGAGAGTTTTTGGTAGCTAAGATTGAAGGTGAAGATCCAATTCATGCGAGATTTAAATCAAGATTCAAGAATTGAAGTGAAGCAACACAAATTATTAATTATGGATTGTTTGAATTCTTTTACTTATTTATTTTGTTTTGGTTTTTTGGTTATGAACATGAGCTAAAGTGTTTCTATCTAGATATTGATGAAACTTATCCTTGTTGCATGGATTGAATAGTTCTTATTAAATTAAATCATTTGATTGAGTTGTTTTATCCTTTTGATTCTTAATTTCTTATTTCCAATTGATAATAGCATGCTTATTGATTGGTTGTAATTTTTATATTATTGACTTGAGAGAGCTTGATATGAATAGAATTTTCATTAGGATTGAGGGTTGATTGGAGCGCTAGAGATAAACTCACAAGACCCTTTGGTTCAAATTTCCTTTTTCTTATTGCAAGATCTATTTAATTATGCTTTAGAAGAGATTCCTAGCATTCTACTTAGTGATTAGGGATTAATTCACTCGAGAGAGGTTTTGATCTAATTTAGAGGAATGTCAATTCAGCTCTATTATTTGATTTAATTGAATTGATATTCATTAATATTTTTATGGCTAGGGTGATTCAATATCTAGATAGTATTTTCATCATCAACTCTTTTTGCACAATATTTAATTTTTCTTTACTTTAATTTATTAAGTAATTCATTTTTTATTTTAATCATCACAAAAACTATTGATTTGCTAAACAACAGTTGAAATTTACACTAATACTTGACCTTGTCCCCAGTGGAACGATATCTTACTCACCATTTTATTACTTGCGCGACCCGTACACTTGCGGTAACACTACGATAGCACAGATTCACCATCACAAAGACTATGAAGGAAATCATCAAACTACATAATGTCAAAAGATTGAATAAGTATAGTTTATGGGCAACCAATGTGGAGCTCAAAATCTTCCCTATAGTAACACATACAATCCAAGTTAGGCAAATTATCTAAATTTATCATGGAAAAAATAAAATACTCAAAATGTTCCCTACCAACCTCCATTCTTAAGGAATCAAAATCAAGGCCAAGTACATCAACCTAAAAGTAAACCATGTTATAAATTGGCTTTGGAGAAATTCGTGTGGGTAAATTTTAAAAGGTTCGACAAGCTTGAAAAATAATATGATTAGTTAGAGTCACAAGTCAAGCTAATTACAATTTAAAATAGGAACTTGGGAATTCAAGTAGGTCAAATCAAAAGTTCTCTTAAGACTCATCCTTAGGGCACACTTTCGAGCCAATAAGAAATCAATCCAAGAGAGCATTACAATGCTATGTTCTTGAGGAGTGAAATGCAATTTGAAGATTTCCTAAAGAAGACCTTAGACTTAAAAATTTCTTCTTCTTCTGAACCTAAGACAAATAAAAGTAAAGCTAAAAAAAAGAAGGTACTTGTTAAGCAAGAAATAAAAATTTGTATGCCACCTATTCTTTTTCCTCAAAGACTGAAGAAGAAGGTAGAGGAGGATGCAAAATTGCTCATACTAAAAAGTGGAATGCTATTATTCAAAATAAGATCGCCTCTAAACTTAAGGATCTAGGGAGTTTTTCTATGCCTTGTAAAATTAGTGAAATTAATTTTCAAAATGCTTTATGTGATCTAGGTGCTAGCATTATTCTAATGCATTTTTTTATGTTCAGGAAATTAAGATTCACAAAGATGAAGCCAATAAAGATTTCATTACAACTTGCAGATCGCTCGGTCAAATACTCTATGGGAATTATGGAGAACGTATTTGTTAAAGTAGATAAATTCTATATTCCTACCGATTTTGTGATCTTGGATATAGATGAGGATGTAGAAAGTCCAGTAATCTTAGGGAGACCTTTCTTAGCTGTTGTAAGAGCTATAATCAATGTAGAAGGTGGCAAGCTCATTTTAAAACTAGGGGATGAACACGTAGATTTCAATAAAAGACCCCTCTTCCATAAGTGATTGTCCCGAGACTTAGCCGAGATCTTTGACATTCTTAGAAGATGTGGGATGAAGCTTAATCCAAAGAAGTACACCTTCAAAGTCTAGTCAGTGAAATTCTTAGGTTTTATGATATCTAAAAAGGAAATTGAGGCTAACCCCAAGAAGATCAAAGTTTTAATGGATATAAAGCCCCCCAAAGTATATCAAGAAAGTGCAGAAGCTTAATGGCAGGATCATGGCATTGGGCCAATTCATCTCCTACTTTTCCTGGTGGTGTTTGTCATTCTATCATCTCTTGAAGGACTTAAAGCACTTCAAGTGGATAGATGAATGCCAGTAAGCTTTCATCGAGCTGAAGAGGTTCCTAAGCTCACGGCTACCCTTAAGCGACCCTTGTAGGTAGAGGTCTGATATTTATATGTGGCAGCAATCCCAATAACAATCGGCTTAGTGTTATTCAAGGAAAAGGGGAGCCAACAATTCCTAATATAACACTAACCATGCATTGAAAGGTCCCAAACTCAGATACCTACCCTCGAAGAAGCTAGCCCTAACCCTCAAAATAGCCTGTATTAAACTTTAACCATACTTTAACACCCACACTATAATGGTGCATATCAATTCATGCTTGAAGAATATATTACAAATGCATAAAACCTCGAGTTGTCTTACAAAGTGGGCAATGAAGCTCAAGTAATATGATGTTTGGTATAAACACGGACATGCCATGAAAGCACAAGTTTTGGCTAACTTTATGACCAAATTATATGAGGATCCTACAGAGTCCATCCTAAAGGAGTCATTTCTCCTAAATGTTGATGGGGGGTTGTGCATAGAAGGAGCTAGCATAAAAGTGGTCTTTAGAGGCCAGGGAAAGATTCTCATCAAGTACTCAACTAGACTCAACTTGGAGGCCTCTAGCAATGTAGCTGAGTACAAGGCTCTGTATTTGGAACTTTGTCTTACCATGGAAGTTTGCCAGAGCTATTGTAGATTTACTCTGACTCTCAAATGGTGGTCAGGCAACTAACTAGGTAGTATGAAACAAGTGAGCCGAACATGATAAAGTACAAGGAGCACATAGTCAAACTCTTGGCTACCTTGGAAAGTAATGGATGTTCATGGGAGCTACACTAAATAGTTAAGAGCAGAGAATAAAGAGGCTGATAAGCTTACTAAAGTCACTACCACTAGGAAGGGGAACCTTAAACGGGGAATCCTTACATTGATCATTTAGAATCCAAGTCATGATGGCCCGACTACTTTGGTTGTAGAGCCTCTAGAAGGATGGAGGCTCCTAATATTTTAGTTCATAAGCACAAGCGAGCTCCCTCGTGGTCCAATTATAGTGAGAAAGGCATAAAAAGAAAAGCCAGCAAATACACCATTCTGAATGGCATGTTACATAGGTGGTCATTCACTCAGCTTTAGAGCTAATATGTGTCTAAAAAGGAGAGAGACTATATCCTTAAGGAGATTCATGAAGGGATTTATGGAGCTCAAGAGGAGGCTTAAGCCATAGCTCAAAAAGATACTATTGTAAGGATATTATTTGTCATCCATGGACAGAGATACAGAGGCCCTAGCATAAAAATGTCATAAATGTTACAAGCACACCAACCTCTAACATCAACCACCAACTGAGCATAGGCCCATCAAGAGTCTGTGGCCCTTTTCCCAATGGGAGATAGGCATACTTGGTCCTTTCTTGAAGGCCACGAGCTAAAGGAAATTACTAGTAGTGGCTATTGACCATTTTACCTTGAGGGTCGAAGTTGATCCCCTCCGGCCTCAATCATCAAGTTTTGTCAAAAGTCCATCATAATGAGGTTCTACATTCCTCACACCCTAGTCATGGACAATGAAAAGAAATTTGACTGCAAATCCTTTAAGGAATACTGCTCCAAACTCAAGATTGAGCTCCAATTAACATCTGTTTACAAATCTCAGTTAAATGGTGATGAGGAAATCATAAGCAAGCTTAGTGAGTCTGCATAATGTGGCAAATATGTTGACCAATCACGAGATCACAATCAAAGAAACTCCAGCATGTGTTCCAACACTTCATTCAAAGGTGGATTAATGAAGAGAGAGACCAACTTGGACTAAATTATAAAGACGAAGTCCAAAAGTTACCAAAATACATAAAGAATCTACCCATCAATATTATTGGAGTTATTAGCACGAATTTAGAAGAAAATATTGATGTGGATTAAATTATTAGAAACCCTTATTACTAATTAGTCTTGATCTCCAAGAATGATCAGATTCATTGAATGTGTATTTATAGATAATTAATGCTAGTGTGACAATATTGTATGCATATTTCTAGGCAATTAATGCTAGAGTAACTAGAAACAATGAATATGGACTTTTAGGCTATGAATACTTTATTTCCAACCTTAAAAAGGGATTTTGGGAATCAATCAAGGGAGATACGAATTTCATTTTATTTTCAGGGTAATTAATATGTTTCAAGTTTGAGAGATTTTCTTCTTATTCTTGTTGCATGAAGAATTGGTTCTAACTTATCAAATCTGACTTGTGGCATTTTAAATCAATTCCTTTTCTTCATCCCAATCATCCAAGTTCTCAATTGCAGGTTAGTTGAGGGTTTGGTAGAAAGGATTTAGTTTTGAGTTATAAAATTCTATGCTAGATGTATATGTGGGGCTTTAGATGTAATCTTTGATCTGTGGGTTCTGCATTAGTTTGGTATCAGAGCTTTGGCTTGAAGATAAATCTCTACGTATCCTTTATTTTCTAATTATCTCAGTTTACTTCCTTGTTCTTTTTTATCATCTAAGTCTCTTCATTTTCTATTCTTGTTGCACCTTATTCTTGTTCTTCAGATTCTTTGTGCTTATCTTTTCATTTTTTGCTCTTGTTTACTGAAAATTTAAAAAAAAAGGAAAAGATAAAAAATAAAGAATCAGATTCAGCTTCCTCAATAAAAAAAAAATCTTACATGTTTATGTCTATTTGTTTTCTACACAATTGTATAAGAGTTTCTACATATTTATGCCATTAACAGCTCTCTATCTTATTATATTGATCAAATTGCATCAGTTCCTCATTTTACATACATTTAGCATTTAAAATATGATCTGTAGAGCATAGATTACATTGCTAATAGATTTAGGTTGCATATTCAGATTATTCATTGGAGTGATTTGGATTCTATTTTTCAATCATCCAAAATTATTTTCTTTGCATTTTTAATTTTGTTTTTTCATATACCTCTTGTTTCCTATATGCATTAAGTAGCTAATTTGTAATCGTTGTTACTTTGATTTGATTAATTAATACAAATACTTCTTGGTTCTTGTGTTAATTTTCAGTTCTTATTGATTTAAATTGAATTGCTTTTAGAATTATTGAATTCATTTTGTTCATTAGGTTCCTTGTAGAGTCATTTAAACTAAAACTTGTTTTACTTTATTTAAGTGGATCCAATTCTAAAATTCAATTCAATAAAAGAAGAATTGAGAGGTCAAAGGCTAAGACTTTGAGCTTATAAAAAAAGAGCCAAGTTTTGAGTGAAATACAAGAGGAGTGACAATCTAATCTTGAGTAAAACGCGTAAGGGAGTGGTGAGGAAATTTTCGTTACTAACACTTTCTTGCAGATTCATACATCATGTCAAATTTTAGAGGTGATAAACGTGATATGGCCATGAATGACATAACCTTCATGTTAAAGTCAATGCAAAAGAAATTTAAAAGGTTTGATTTGGTCATAAACAACATGAGAGGTGATGTAGACAACATAATGCAAAGGGAGCAAAATGATACTAATCAAAGGGGGCATAATAGAAGGATAGGAAACATGATGAATGATGATGATGTAGAAAGGGAAGATGATGAAGAAAGTGAGGAATCAACATCCCAAAGAAAACCTAAAAGAAGGGACAACAACATATCTTCAATGAAAAAGAAGATACCACCATTCAAAGGAAGAAATGATGTTGAAGTTTACCTTGAATGGGAAAGAAAAGTTGAGTTGGTGTTTAATTTGCATAATTATAGTGAATGAAGAAAGTTAAACTTGCAGTGGTTTAATTCATAAATTATGCACTGGTTTGGTGAGATCAATTGGTGATTTCTAAGAGAAGAAATGGAGAAAGAACCATTGCTACTTTGGCTGAAATGAAAACTGTGATGAGAAAAAGATTTGTACCATCTTACTTCTATCGAGAGATTTACCAAAGATTACAGTGGTTAACTCAAGGATCCATGTCAGTGGAGGATTACCATAAAGTAATGGAGATGATCATGAGCAGAACTAATATAGAGGAGGATCCAAAAATCACTATAACTTGATTTTTGAGTGGGACGAATATGGAGATTGCAGATATCATTGAATTACATCATTATGTGAAGCTTGAAGATATGGTAAACATGGCCATGAAAGTGGGGAAGCAACTGAAACTCAAGGAAGAAACAAAGGGATTTTCTAATTCTAGCTCTAGTTTCATTTCAAAGTGGACAAAGAAAGAAGATAAACCTAAAGGGAAGGAGGCTACATAAAAGGAAAAGGAAAAGAAAGTTCCAGCCGACCCTAAAGGTAACTCTAAAATATCTAACTCTAATCAAAAGCATAGGACCATTAAATGCTTTATATGTTTAGGAGTAAGGCATATAGCATCTCAATGTCCAAATAAGAAAACCATGTTGATATGAGATAATGGTGAAATTGATAGTCATAGTGAGCATGAAAGTGAAGATGATGATAATGATAGCATACTACTATTAGAGAAAATTGAACATATCATTGAATATCCTGATCATGGTGAATCTTTAGTTATTAGAAGAGCTTTAAACATGCAAATTAAAGATGAAGAAAATAATCAAAGAGAGAACATTTTCTATGCTCTTTGCATTATAAATAGAAAGGTGTGCAATATGATCATTTATGGGGGTAGTTGTGCAAATGTTGCTAGTACTGATTTTGTGGATAAATTAGGGTTAACATGCATAAAACATCCTAGTCCCTATAAGCTGAAATGGCTGAATGATTGTGGAGAGGTGAAGGTAACAAAGCAGGTTCTGTTTTCTTTTGCAATTAGGTGATACAAAGATCAAGTTTGTTATAATGTTGTGCCTATGCATGCTAGCCATATTCTTCTTGGTCATCCACAGTAGTTTGATAGAAAAGCTTGGCATGATGGCTTTAAGAATTAGTATTCTTTTAGCTTGAATGGTTTAAATTTCACTCTTACTCCATTGTCATCTAAACAAGTGTATGAAGATCAGGTGAAGATTTTGAGATCACTTGAGGGGAATTCTGGTGGTGAGGGTAAAACAAATAAAAATGGAGTAAAAAAGGCCAAGAGTGAGAAAAATAATGATAAAAATAGCCAATTGGTGAGAGAAAAAGAGAAAGGGAGAGAAAAAAAAATATAGTGTTTCTATGCAAAAGAAAGAGGATTGAGTGCTTTTTGTGAGAAAAGAAGTCTGATTGTACTTCGGTACAAAGAGACCTTGATTTTTACTTCTGACCTTAACAATTCTTTGACTAGTTGTATTATTTCTCTTTTACAAAAATTTGGAGATGTCTTTCCAGAAGATGTACCTAAGGGTTTACCACCTTTAAGAGTGATTGGGCATCAAATTGACTTTATTCCATGCTCAATAATTCCTACCCATCTAGCTTATAGAAGCAATCTGGAGGAGGCCAAGGAACTTCAAAGGCAAGTAAAGGAGTTGCTAGCAAAAGGACATGTGCGTGAAAGTCTTAGTCCATATGTTGTTCCGGTTTTATTAGTTCCAAAGAAGGATGGATCATGGAGAATATGTGTGGATTGCCGAGCAATCAATAAAATCATGGTGAAGTATAGACATCCAATTCCTAAACTTAATGATATGTTTGATGAGTTGAGTGATTCTTGCATTTTTACTAAGATTGATTTGAAAAGTGGTTACCATCAAATTAGGATGAAAGAAGGAGATGAGTGGAAGACTATATTAAAATAAAATATGGTCTTTATGAGTGGTTAGTTATGCCATTTGGTTTATATAAACATCTAGTACTTTCATGAGATTAATGAACCATGTTTTGTGTACATATCTTAGTAAATTTGTTGTTATATAGTTTGATGACATATTTATTTATAGCAAATTAGTAAATGATCATGTAGAACATATCAGGGTTGTTCTTGATGTTATAAGAAAGGAAAATTTGTATGCCAACTTGAAAAAATGCATGTTTTGTAGTGATAAAATCATATTCTTAGGTTTTATGATTAGTGTACAAGGTATTAAGGTTGATGATGAAAAGGTAAAGGAAATAAGAGATTGGCCAGCACCTAAAACCATGATGAGGTAAGAAGTTTTCATGGTTTGGCTAGTTTCTATAGGAGATTTGTTAAAGATTTCAATTCTATTGTTGCACCATTAAATGAATTAGTAAAAAAAAATTAAAGTTTGTATCGACAGAAATTTATGAAAAAGCATTTAATTTGTTGAAAGAAAGGTTAACTATTGAACCAATTATTGCTTTACCATATTTTGATAAGACTTTTGAATTAGAGTGTGATGCTTCAAGTGTGGGAATAAGTGCGATTTTGATGCAAGAAGGGAAACCAATTGCATATTTTAGTCAAAAGCTTTATGGTGCATAATTAAATTATTCCACTTATAACAATGAGTTGTATGCTTTGCTAAAAGCTTTACAAATGTGGCAGCATTACTTATTGCCTAAAGAGTTTTTTATTCATACAAATCATGAATCATTAAAGCATTTAAAGGGACAAACCAAGCTGAACTGAAGACATGGAAAGTGGATGGAGTTCACTAAGCCATTTCCATATGTGATAAAGTATAAGAGCACAAAGACAATATAGTAGCAGATGCACTTTGAAAAACGTATTCCTTGATCTCAACTCTCAATTCTAAGTTATTAGGCTTTGAGCAAATTAAGGATATGTATGCCAATGATGTTGACTTTGCCAATGTTTATAAAGCATGTGAGCATTCTGCGTTTCAAAAGTTTTATAGGCATGATGGGTATTTGTTTAAGAATGAAAAATCATGCATGCCTACTTGCTCATTAAGGGAATTGCTTATGTGTGAGGCGTATAGTGGAGGACTTATATGATATTTTTGGATATTTAAGACATTAGACATATTGCATGAACATTTCTATTGGCCAAACATGAAAAAAGATGTTGAAAGAATTTGTGCCAAGTGCATTGCATTTAGACAAGCAAAGTCTAAATCTTTACCTCGTGGACTATATACTCCTTTATCTATTCCTAATGGACCTTAGATTGACAAATCTATGAACTTTGTTTTAGGGCTACCTAGGACTAGAAAATAGAAAGATAACATATTTGTTGTTGTTGATAGATTCAACAAAATGGTTCATTTTATTGCATGTCACAAAACTAATGATGCAATAAATATCATTAATTTTTTTCTTTGGGGAAGTGGTACGTTTGCATGGAATTTCTAAGAAAATTGTGAGTCATAGAGATGTGAAGTTTTTGAGTCATTTTTGGTGTATTTTATAGAATAAGTTAGGTACTAAATTATGGTTCTCTACAACTTGTCATCCATAAATCGGTGGACAAACAGAAGTGGTAAAAAGGACTTTAGGATCTTTGTTGCAAGCTATTGTGGGTAAGAATTTGAAAACTTAGAAAGATTATTTGCCATTAGTTGAGTTTGCATATAATAGAAGCATACATTCTTCTACAGGTTATTCTCTTTTTGAAATTGCTTATGGTTTTAATCCGCTTACACCACTTGATATGTTTCTTTTGCCATTAAATGAAATATCTAACTTAGATGGTGAAAAGAAATCAGAGCTTTTTAAGAAAATACATGAGAAGGCACGAGCTCATCATGGAAACAAATATGAATCATTTGCTCATAATGTAACTAGAAGAAGGAAACATGTGGTTTTCCAACTTGGTGATTGGGTAAGGGTTCATATGAGGAAGGAAAGGATTCCTAAACAAATAAAATCCAAGTTGGATGCAAGGGGAGATGGTCCATTTCAAGTTTCAGAACAAATGAATGACAATGCCTGTAAATCAATCTATTAGGTGACTATAATGTTTCTACAACTTTTAACGTTAGTGATCTTTCTCCTTTTGATGTAGGTTCAGATTTAAGAACAAATCTTTTTAAACAAGGAGGGAATGATAAGGAAACCGTAAGTAAGCTTGCTGAGTCTACACAATGCAGTAAATATGTTAATGATATCATTATGCCAAGTGGACCAATCACGAGATCACAATAAAAGAAACTCCAACATATATTCCAACATTTCATTCAAAGGAGGATTAATGAAGAGAGAGACCAACTTAGATTGAATTGTGAAGAAGAAGTCCAAAAGTTACCAAAATGCATGAAGAATCTTCCCATCAATATTATTAGGGTTATTAGCACGAATTTAGAAGGAATTATTGATGTGGATTAAATTATTAGAAACCTTCATTATTAATTAGTCTTGATCTCCAAGAATGACCAAATTCATTGAATGTGTATTTTATAGGTAATTAATGCTAGTGTGACTAGATTGTATACATATTTCTAGGTAATTAATGCTAGAGTAACTAGAAATAGTGAATATGGACTTTCAGGCTATAAATACTTTATTTTCAGCCTTAAAAAGGGATTTTGGGAATCAATCAAGGGAGATACAAATTTTAGTTTATTTTCATGGTAATTTATGTGTTTCAAGTTCGAGAGATTTTCTTGTTATTCTTGTTGCATGAAGAATTAGTTCTAACTTATCAAGTTTGACTTGTGATATTTTAAATCAATTCCTTTTCTTCATCCCAAGCATCTAAGTTCTCAATTACAGGTTAGTTGCGAGTTTGATAGGGAGGATTTGTTTTTGAGTTCTAAGATTCTAGATGCATATGTGGGATTCTAGGTACAATCTTTGATCCGTGAGTTCCACATCAAATGGTCAAATAAAGGTCACCAACCCAACCATACAAAACTGGCTGAAGAAGAGGCTTGATGTGTCCAACAAACTATGGATGGATGAGTTATATAATATGCTTTGGGCCTACTAAAATTCACTAAAAGCTACCATAGGAGAAACCCCTTTCTTCATAACATATGGCACCGAGGTTATTATACGCATAGAGATTGGCATCCCTTCAGGCAAAACCATTTATCATTAGTAGAGTGGTCAAGAGTCTACCCACTAGGTACCACCTGAACATGGTAGAATTTAAAAGGATCAAGCTGGAATAAGGGCAGATGCTTATAAAGCTTAGATTGCAGCCTTCCACAATAAAAAAGTGAGCCATAAGTAGTTCAAGAATGGCCATCTAGTGCTAAGAAGGGTCATTACCACTCATAGGTCTGCCGCCCCTGGGAAGCTCGACTCAAATTAGGAAGGGTCATACCAGATAGTGGAAGTGGGCCAAGCAACAGCATACAAACTCTAGATGACAGAAAAAAAAGAGATCTCAAGGACTTGGAACACTAACAATCTAAAGCTATATAATCAATAGCTCGCCGTAGAGTGGTTGCTTTTCTTTTTTAAAACTTTTCTTCTATAAATTTTTCTTTCTCACTTTTGAAACCTTGTATACAATCTACATATACATATAATGAAATATGAAAAATGAGAAAAAGGGTGAAATGCATGTTTCTGAAGCTCACAACACGTTCAAATAACAAAGTGCACAAAGGACATATAACTAAAAGATTGCACTGTAAGCACAGTAAAAAAATATCTAAAAGTGCTTAGCTCACTCCTAAAAAGACCATATAGGAAGCATGACAAAAATCTATAACTACTTAGCGCACTTTTATAAGGCAAAAAGTGCCTAATGAATACTAAACCAAGTGCCTTGAGCACACCTGCAATGACATGATCCAAGCACGTTAGAAACTGAGTGTATCACACACTTTAAAACTAATTACCTTGTGCACATTAAGTCAGGCACCTCATGCACTCCTATAAAAGACCATACAGTGACCACGACAATCATCTAAAAGCACCATTTGCACACTAAAATTAAAGTGATGGTGCCCCATGCAAATCCTAAACCTAAGCACCTAGTGTGCACGAAAAAACAAAGTGCATTAATCACATCCACTTTATTTTGGATAAGCACGCCATCACAATAAGAGCGGCATAAGAAAACAGAGAGAAGAAGAAGAAGTAGAGAATATAAAAAGAGAAAAAGGATATAATAAGTAAACTCACACTTTCATTTATATTTAGAAAAATTTTACAAGGTAAGAAAGGTCGACCTTTACATCATCTAAATAGTGCCCCTCCCCCTCCCACAGAATAAAGAGCGCCTTATCAAAAGCTATACAAAAAAAAATGAGGGAACCTCACCCTATTATCGCTCATGAGTCTCCTTCCCATACATAGGCTCATTGTCTGAGATCTGATCCGAATCCAAATTTAGCATCCAGGAGAAATCATCCCCTAGAGACTTACCTTCAAGAAATTTCCAGACATGATTCTAGAACTTGAAAATTTTATGGGCATAGCCATCTTCGCCATTCTCCTAGAGCTCATTGAGGTCCTCCTGCACCCAGACCATCTCCCTTTATGTGTGGGTTAGCTTCCCTTTCACTTTCTTAAATTCAGCTTAGTAGCTTCATACGCCTCCTTCTCAGATTGAAGGGCACTTTCTACCTCAGAGGCTTGTTGCTTCACATCAAAGACCTTTATCTTCACCTCTCTGAACTCCTTATGGGTGGATGAATATTGCCTTATAGCTACAGAGAGGCAGTCCCCAATATTTTGGCACATTATCGCGAACTACAAAAAATAATAAAAGTCAAGCAAAGGTTAGAAAGAAAAAACACAATAAAGCATTAAAATACTCCTTGCTAACCATATTTGACATGGTCCGAAACTAGCCTACAAGGCAGTTCTGTGCATCTTTTTAAACTCTCGATTCTTCCAGGGCATATGGAAAAGGATATCTTACACAAAAGCCCCTACCCTAGGCTAAGAAATAGAATAACCATATCCAAAATGACCCTAAAATTCATTATGGATGGCAATTAACATCTTACTGAGGTCCAGCTGATGAGACCCTGCCACTTGGACCTTAGACCCATACTCTAATATTTTTATAGGGACGATTGACCTGCCCCCTAGTGGTCGACAACCTTGACCACTACATTCCTTGTTGTTGCATCCTACAGACCAACAATTGAAGTAACTTTTATAGTGCCTTTGTAACACCCCCTATATAGTCCATACACTTACCTAAATAGGAGATGTCACCTAACAATCACACATGTTCTATATATATATATATATTAATGTTATTAAATATTATTTTTATTAGTCAAATTAAACTGAATTTTAAAATTATAATTGAGTTAGAATTATTAAAAAACAAAATTTAACAAAAACGATGAAGAAAAATAAACCTATTGATATCTAATAAATGGAAGGCCTACACAGTCAGTTAAAACAATCCCTTTAATGTAATTAGGAAGAGAACTAAAAGACTCAAAAACTCTAGAAACACTATTAATTCGACTATAGTAAGCAAGATAATGCGAAGCTTGATTGCCTTCACGGAAAATGTGCAGAAATGAAACCTCATTTGGAATATCCAGAAGCCTAGACCTTTGTTGTTGAGAGAAGAAAGAAACAACATTAATCGCATCCAACTCAACTTGGACACGTTGATAACCCAAAGCAAGGCACCAACGCAAGCCAACTGTTACTGCTTGAATTTCTGCTTCCAAAGAACTGCACGCCTGTAAAAGAAAAGCATTAGCAGCAATAAAATGGCCATTATCATCCCTTAAAATTGCACCACCCGAAGATTTTGACATGGTGAAGGAAGCATCAATATTTAATTTATATGAACCCGCCGGTGGATTGGACCAACGAACAAGCTTTACTGCAACCTTCCTAACCCCAAAATTGCTTGGCAGGTGTTCCGAGAAAGGCTCTAATGGAGATGCAAATTTGTCTTGTGAATGAGCAACTCCCCAATTAAGCAAAAACTTTGATATTTGCAATTCAATAAATTGAGAAGAGACCTTTTCATTTCCCCAAACCAACTTGCAGTAGCCACACCAGACTGAAAAAATTATGATTTGAGGAACTAATTTGCAAAGAACCCCTCTAGTGGATCTTCTCTTAGTTAACAACCACCACAACAAAAGCTCTTGCCTCAATGTCGAAGGGTGATGACTAACAAAGGGAAGCAAGTGAGCAGAATAATAGCGCCATATTTTAAGCAATAATGCCACTGTTAAGTTCTCTATATTACACACATATTTTCATATATTTATAAGAACTCTTAATAAAAACTTACATTATTATAAGTATTTTCAAACTACACTCAAAACTAATACAACTGTCATACAAAATTATAAAATTTTGCTATGTGAACCATAACGAGTACAATATTTACAATATTGTTCATTGAACCTTGATGATACAGTTGTCTAAGTACGTAAGTCTTTCACTCTACGGTTTCAACTCTCCTTGCTTGATCTGCGCGTCAGAAAATAATTCCAACACGCTAAGCAAAGCTTAGTGGTGTTTATGTATTTATAATATACAAGAAAATTTAAATAAAAGAGATATAGCAATAAAAGAGATATAGCAATTAAATAATTTAGAAACATCGACTTGCAAACTAAATTCATTATAAATTGAAATTCTAAATACAATTAGGCTCAGAATTGTCTAATTTATCAACATTGAAGAACACATTATTTTCATTCTAGATAACTATTTTTAATTATGCCCAAACACACTGAACTCAGATTCTAGATTTGGATAACGGGTCACTGATAGCAATTGAATGATGTTGTATAGAATTTTGTCCAATGGCCCACTATGGCAAGAATGCCCACTGAATATGATGACACTGAGTGTCTATTGATGGCACGGAGTGCCCACTAACACTTTGGATATCCTCCTTTTTGGCTAGCCATTTAATCCCAAGCTAGATCTAAAATCAGTATGATTAGGGCAATTCATTAAGTTGTGTTGATACTGAATTATTTATATATCATTTCTATAAAACAATACTTTCTTTAACATTCGGTATTCTATACATTTATCACAAATTCAAGGTTTATCACTTTTTTTCATACTTTGAACACTTACACAACACAAAAGTAATAAATATAAACATAATAGCCTCATACTATGAGGCCCGTATCTCACAAAACACAAGTCAAAAACATCATTTAGGTACCCCATGGCCGTGGCAAATCAACCCCACGCCCGTGGGATACAAAAGGAAGCTGTAAAATGATGTTGAAGACCCCCACGGTCGTGGCCTTTCAAGGCCACGATCGTGGCATATGAAACTCCTCTGTTTTATCGAATTTTTTTGAAGAAATAGCATCATTTTCAATCCCACGGTCGTGGCATTGATTTTGGGACTGTTTTTGGAGTAATTCTTCATCCAACACTCCGAACTTCGATCCCACACTCATGGAACCTTAAAACCACTCCCTTGGCATCTTAAAATCATGTCTTTTACACTTGTAATTTCATAAAACAAAAATATAATGAAGATCAAAGATAAAAATGAATCAACATCAAAGTTTTGACATGAAAAGAATTTATATCTAATATCTTACTAAAACTTTAATTAATCAAGTATTTAAAAAATGATCTACTCATCAACTTTCACAATCATCATTCAAAATGAAGAAAAACAACATTAACAACTTTAATTTCTACTTATATCACACAATAATTCATTTATCCAATAGTAAGCACATATCTCCTCTAAATGACTCAATAAACTAATTTAAACATGAAACTCAAAGAAACATAAATATATATAAATTAAAATACATAAACACATACCTCTTTAACTCTTCTTTTCTCTACTTACTTGTTAATAATCTCAACTTTCTATCTTAATCTTCTCAAAACTTATAACTAAACATTGTTTGCTCTTTGTTGTTGATCAAAACCTTAGAAATTAGGAAGCAAGAAGGAGTTTTGATGAGAAAGGTGGTGCTGAACGTGAATGATGAAGAAAGAAATGAAGTTTCTACACTCTTACACCTGTCCACATACACACACACATATATATACAGCTCAATCTAGTGTGGCCAATCTCATCTTAGTTATGGTGCACCCTCTTTCTTAACCGTTGATTCTAATTCGATTTTAACTCTCATAAGACCGTAAAAATAATTAATTGCTTTGGTAATTTTTTTGAGATCCACTATTTACATTACTTATCCATATCACTTATATCACAATTCCCTATTAATTATCACTATTCATTTAAAAGTTTAGTATCTAACATTTTAAACATTACAGCCTTTGCCAGGGGAAACTGCAAGGGCAAGCCCTTGATCGTGAGAGGTAGTCTTACTAGACCGAACCTTTTTTACTTGCGGCCTTAACAACTTCTTCCTCTCACATCTTTCAAACTCGATCTTTGATGGACCCAGTAAGTTTGGGAGCATTCTTGTTCATCCCTGCATAAAAACACAATTTTGAATAAATAAATTAGGACTAAATTAACTTAACAAATAAAAAGAAAATTTACCAGCCAACCTTTCAGGACAAGACTCTTATACAACTTCGCTTATTGGATATTGTTGTCTTATTAGTTGGCAGGCATTCTTCTTCTTCTTCTTCTGATTTCTCAAATGTCAAGCTTGAGCTCATTGAGATTTGTCCTAGTCACCAGTGGACCATTTATTCCTTCACTTCACTTTGTCCGCCAGGAGAAGCCACCTTTGTATTGTAAAAGGAAGATCGATCCTTCCATCCTTTCAAAGAGTTAGGCTTCCTAATGAATAGCCCCAGTTGAGGCTATCCTACAGAAATAGAAAGTCCTCATCGGACTCAAGGCAAGCCTTGAGCAAGCAGAATGCGCTCAAGACCTAAAGGGAGGGAGCCACTCCTAAACCCTTACAAAGTATCTTGAATCCTGTGACTGCAAGCCATGAGTTTGGTCTGAGTTGGCCAGGGGCAATCCCAAAGTGCTTGAGATTCTCTAGTTGGAATGGGCGTAAGGGAAGCCATACTCTCACCCTTAGATATTCCTCATAAATTATGAGCTGGTTGTCAATAGGACCATGGTTAACTCGTACTTCATCATCGATAACAGCAGCTTGTATCCATCGAGAATGTCATTCTTCTAATAGATCCCCTCTAAATTGAGGGAGATCAATATAGACCATATGTCTTTGACCCGGTTTTTATAGGATACCACAAGCATCGTCCTTCTTCATCCAACAGACTGTAGAAAGCTATAGTAACTTGCATTGCCGAGTCAGTCATTTTAGCCATAGGAAGACTACCACTGTCGAAAGCTTCAGCTTCCCTCGACCCCCATACCTTGCTAGACAATTTCCCTGGTGGACCCCCTAGCGACCTTGTATCATGACCCTGGGAGGAGGAGCTTATTTCTTCCTCAAGCCCCTTTTAACAACTTCGATTAATGTATTTAAGGTACTCCTCCTCCACTACCCTTTCATCAATCGAGACCACTACCTGAGCTCATTTTGTTTGTACTTGAAAAAAGAAAGAATATAAGAATTACAACAACATCTCACATAGCTTATTCAACATATAAAGATCTCGGCTAAATGGAAAGCACTGAGGCATGATGGCTTGCTTGGACTTGCCTGCTTAAAAATTAGAAAAAAGAATTTTCTCACACCAACTGAGCTTTAATAGATTGCAAATGTGAGAAATGAACAACATTTCAGTCCCTATTTATAGACATAGGGGCATTAAAAAGTGAATCGATGCATCAAACACACATGACGATAATTTGAAATTCAAGTTTCCTACTTTCGCCACTCCGAGATGTGAAACATCAATGCATGCATGTGTGACACGTAGCCCTGCACGTTGGCATAGAACTTTAGGCCACACCTGACATGAATACCAAGACACCGAAGAGGGACTAATGATACTACCCCCTAATTACTAGACCTCAGTATCATGCACTGTAATGGGCCTACTCATAGTATATTTACTGCTAGTCCTGCAACTCGAGCTCTCGTAAAGATATAGAGCTGCAATTTCGAGCTTAAGAAGCTGCATAATCTAGAAGTACACTATGGCAGGCTACCCACTGTAAAAAGGACAAGCCACTGATACATCCATTATTTGCATTATCATGTCTCTGATCCACGCTGACATTCATCAAAAGTTATCATCTCATCATCATCTATAAATAGCGGTGAACCCCTATAGGTAAATGATCATTTTTGTACATTCTACCATTCCTAATCTGCAGATAAACCGAGTTCTAACTTAAATATCAGAATCTTTCTGCTGAAATTTGATTTTCTTTCTCTGTCTTGTTGATACCCAAACTCGAATCCAAACTCTATGAAACATCACCCACGTTTACTTGTCATCAATTATTAATGACAATTACATATGTCCTATATGGGCAAAAAGAAACCAAAATAGAATAAACGAAAATGTAAAAAAAAAATCCTCATTTCGAGTTATAATTAATTAATTAACTTGGCGAAATGTCAAAATGTCAAATAGTTAGAAGCAAAGTTTATCCGTACTCCTATCATTATATCGTACTTTTATCATGTACGGGTAAACTTACTATATAGCACTCTTCAATTTTACTATATTAGTCCTTTTTAAATATAAAACATATTTTAAAATTAGTATTTTCAATAAAAATTCTTTAAATAACCCAATTATATGATTAAAAAAATTTTAAAAATTTTAAACTTTCCTACATTTTCACAGTCATGGAGACAATAGACTAAATTTCCAAGTGCATATAAAGCCAATTTAAGATTTATGGCTTATGAAAAAATGCATGGAATGGTTATCTATGACTCGTTTCACATTAATGATTAGACCTGTGATGCGAAAAAAAAAAAAAAAAGTTCCCTTCTTTTGCCATTATTCATTAGTCAATTCATCGCTAGGGGATACCACACTACACTACTACACATGCATTGTTTACCATTAATTGTTCTTACACATGCATTGATTACTACATGTTGTGAGGAAAAAAAAAAAGCAAATTCCCCTTCTATACACTAGAAGTATTTAAAAGGAAATCATTTATTTTTTTAGAAGAGGATGGATAGTTTGTTCTTAATAAAAAAATAAATTTAATACAATGCATGATAATTAATCGTTATATCATTTATTGTTAAATAATTAACTGCATCATATCATTTTATTGCATAATTGATGAATATATTGCAAATATATATAGTAACATATTGTTATCTCATTTACACCTTGCTTGTTTCATGATTTTCATGATTTCATAATGTATGATATTTTTAATTTTTTTATTATTATCATCTATAGTATAATTTTTCATGATAATCTCATAATTTAAAATTTATATATATTTTCAAACCATTATTTTTTTTTTATAATTTTATCTTTTATAAATATCTAAAATAAATTTTTTTAAAATATAAATATATACTAATAAATAATTTTTCATCTCCATAGTATATTAAAATTTTAAAAATATTATCAAATTAAATAAAAATATTTTACTTAACCATATTATATCTTATTATTTTTTTAAACATAATAAATATTATTTACAATATCATATTATATAATATTATACTATATTATATACTACTAATTAAATTACTCTGTCAATTATTCAAATAAAGTATTAAGAGGAATGTCTAATTGTCTATTGTCTAGAGAACATTCTTATTTAGATAAATCTTGCCATATAAGTATATGATCTCACTTCATATACAAAGGGTTCATATTGATCAAGCATCGGTAAGATTTTTCTCCCTATGGATTGTGTGTACAATAAATTATGAAAATAAGAGCAAAAATATGAGAACTTGCTAAATATTTATGTACAATAGAAATATGATAACACATAGCTATATATGTTGTTTATAGAAATATATTATTTGTATTTTTAATTCATTATTAAAAATGGTTGTGACAATTATGAAATACAACTATAAACTCAATTTAGTTTTAATCTAAAAATAATCGCAATTAGGTATATGAATTTTTTTTTTAGTCTAAATAATTTTGATGAGTATAACTAAATACAATATTTTCAGATTAAAAATGCATCAATTAATTTTATTTAAATAAATATCCTCTAAATTAGAGTTATGAGAACGTTTGTTAGAAAACTCGTGTATTATTAATAAAATAAAAAATGAAAATAATAATAATAATAAAATAAAAAATGAAAATAATAATAATAAGAGAGAGAGAGAGAAGAAGAAGAAGATGATGATGATGAAGAAAAAGAAGAAGGGTTGGTGGAGGAGGATAATTTGAATGTGGAAAAACAAGGATCATGAGCTGCGTGGGGGTTGGAATAGGATACGACGGTTACATGTTTTTTTCGTTTTAGTAGACTGGGGCCGGTAATTGCTCTTCAATCCATTAATTATTTAATTTTTTTTAATAAATTATATATATATATATATGAAAGAGAACACATAAAAAATTCAAAGTTAAAATTTAAATAAAAAAAATATATGCTCATAATTATTAAATTATATTTTATTAATTATTAATTATTTAATTAAATTCAATTAAAATTTAAATAACATCACATATTGTTATTATTATTATTATTATTATTATTATTATTTGAGTTTATTTTAGATTGAATTTAATATTAATAAACACGATAATTTTTTATAATTTTTAAATGTTTTAATTAAAATATATATTTTTAAAATAATTTAAATATTAATTTCCAGTCGAAAATTAATAAAATTAGTTTCAGCAGGGGGCCTCGGGTTTGGAATTGTAAAAATAAAAGCTCCACGACTAGATAAGGATGCCCACGTGTACGGAGATTAATATATTTGTCAGAGTATTTTCTCACCTTGTGATGATGCCACGTTTACGCTGCCTGCCAAAGATCTTGCTCCTGGATTCCTGCCCTCTTTTCTCTTTCCAAATTATATGGGTCCCCCCTCTCAATTTGTGTGCCATCCTACAGGCTCCTATTTTTTAATTTTATTATAACCTGCCACGTGTCAATTCCACTTTTTACCTTGCTTATCCCTATCTCTGTATCTCACCTCATGATTATTTTTCTTTTTTTTTTCTTTTTTTTAATTAAAAAATTAATTTCTTCAGTGGAAAAAAGAAGCCAAAAAATAATGGTAATTTTCACCGCTGATGGAAGACTCGTTTTTGTCAGTCTTGTTGAAGCAGCTATGAATTGGATAATCTAAGAATATACAGATACAGTTATAAAGATTGGAGCAACGGCTGATCATTCAGTCTACAGTCTCAAATTGAAACTCACAGTACAATAGAGCGGGTATATCAATTAATAAAAAATTATTCTAAATTTGGTCGAGATCTTGAATTCGAGACTCGAATCTGATATGCAGTCGCGTTAAAAGCATATTTATCAAAAAAAAAAATCATAATCAAGAACAGTTGCAGATGATGAAAATGAAGTATTTCTCAAACACTTATTACCAGATAGAAAAGGAAAAAGATTCAATATGTTGAGTTGCTGCTCTTGCAAATACTCCAGCTGAGTCTATCAGCGTATTTTGTATTAGTTAGCAATCTACTGATCTTTTAATTAAACTATCCGTTATATTCAGTGCCAGTGCCTTATTGCATCAGCAATGTGAATTTGATTTGTTAAAAATTTGAAAGAGGAAGGTTTAATTAGTAAAAGCAGAAAGGGATGACAATATGGAGTTTTCATGGCTATCTTAGAGAACCAAACACAGATCAAAAACCTAAACCCTATAAAATCCATCTCCACCTTCACTTCCGTCTCGCCACTCAGCCAACTCATTTCGATTCCATCCCCCACCACTACCACTGCACTTAACCCAGTATCGGGTGGTCCTTTCTATAGTGAGAACCGGCGCAATCTTTTCTCAACTCCCAAGCCGTAGCTAATCCCTTTCGGCCTCATCAACGAAATCCCAGATGTCGTATCCGGTCCGTTAATTGAGAGCTAATTTGATGAAGACGGTTAAGCTCGGGAGTACAACAACGAAGAAGACGACTTGACCGGCGCCAATTTTTTTTTTTTTCTAATTATTGAATATATAATATAATAAATTATACTATTTATTTTTTAAATTATTATTTTTAAATACGGTTCAAATATATTATGTCAGCGCTTACTGCAAATGTTAAGGCTACGGATTATAACTGGTACCAGAGTAAATCACCACATATTAAAACGCGTGCAATTACATAATAATGAAAAATTCTTATTTAAATGGTGTGTTTGTACACCCTATTAATAAAAAAAATACTACAAAAATAATAATAATAAAATCATATAATTTTATTAACGGAATATGTATATAATCAGTTTAGATAAATCTTTTCCGTAATAAAACTTCACACACACATACACATAAATCTTTAATTCTTTATTCAAATCGTGATTTTGTATTTTAACAAATAATTAATAATTTTCATCAATTAATTAATATTTATTAATTATTAATTATCAATAACAATTATTAGCTATCAGGTATTTTGAATAATTAAATCAAATACCAACACTTCAACTTGCAAGTTTCAGTTGATAACTAATAATTAACATTTAACGTTTTACAGGTATTTTCATTATATTAATATATATCTTTTAAATGTAGAAAGTTAAAAATAAAAAATAAAATTCTAGCATTTCCTTCCTTAAAATTATATTTATGTCATGCTCCTTGAATTTTAACATTTCATGAAAAATTTAAATAGTTAATTAACACTTCTGTCCTTTTAATGATTTTTGGCCTAACTAAAAAATGACAAAGCCAACACATACTCTTTAATATTTTTGTATCTAAAGCTGTATATTATTCCTTAATTTTCTTAATCTGGGACAGATTTACATTTTTCATTTAATTTCAATGTAAATTGATGCGGAGTAAGACTCTTCGCTATTTCGTTAAAAAAAAAAACTCTTTACTATAACTTAAGAATTTGTAGGACTCCTATCGCATAGAAGTTCTCTTTCTCTCATCTAGGGATCTTCTCTCATAGAGTCTTGGCTAGGTTTTTTGGGTTTCTTTTCTTTTCTTATCCTCTCTCTTTTTTTATTCCTTCTATTTTTTCATGACATAATCTGATGACTTAGGAAGCTTAATGGCTTCTCTAAACCTCACAGAAGATGAACGTTCAGTAGGGAAAATTGTGAATAACGATAATACACAATTAAACCGACGCTTTAGAATATCCGTCTGTTTAATAGGAAAATTGCTTACATCTAGTGATTTTAACATTCCTGCATTACGTGCAACAATGCTACAGAGTTGGAGGCTTCAAAAGGGCTGTTGCTTTAAATAGTTGGAGCGTAACTTGTTTGTTTTTCAATTTTTCACAGAAGCTGATCATAAAAGGGTGCTGGATCTAGGCCCTTGGTGTTTTGGTAACCAATTTCTCTTGTTACGTGAGATGCACGAAACATATTCGACATCATCGGCCGACTTCGAAGAAGCAATGTTTTGGGTATGAGCATATGATGTTCCCTTTTTGTGGCTCTCATATGAAACATCCCAAACCATTGGCAAAATGGTTGATAATCTGGTAGAGGTTGATGAGAGGGATAATTCAGGATGGTCACATTATTTACGGTTTAGGTTTGTTATTCCCTTAAACAATCCTCTACGTAGAGTGTTTTATTGAACCTTGGCGGACGGGTGCACTGGATCAGATTAAAGTATGAACGTCTGCCGAACTTTTGTTATGGTTGTGGAATTTTAGGCCATACAATAACAGACAGTAGTAAAGGATGTAATCTGGATGATCAACAATATGGAGTTGGTTTAAGGGCTTCACCTAAGAAGGGTTTTCAACTTCAAAATAAAGTAGAGAAGGAGAAGGAGGAGAAAATGCTGGCAAAACTTTACTCCTCGGGGATGAACAATCCTCCAAAGGCACAAATGTCTAAAAACGAGGGGTCCCAAACTCCTCGTTTACTGAGGGATGTCCTGCGATCTTTGAATGATGACTTTAGTTCTACCATTGCTGGAGCTGAGAAGAATAATATAGGGCAGGTTGATACTAATGTTTCCATGCCAAATCGTGAGGTTTTGACTTTCACGGTGGCCAATAATGATGGTAGTACAATACAATCAATAGCAGAGCCGCCACCTATTAAGGGGTTGTCCTCTTTAGTTTCTTTGGGTAGCGTGGATGCTAACAATATATCAATGAATACTGGGCAGGCTGGGATTTCCCAAAATGTGGTGGATGGTGAGTTTATTGATCATAAGAATAAGGGCATGGAAATTGCATTGACAAATAGAAGTAAACTCAAGGAACACAAAAAGACCTGGTACCTAGAAGAGACAGTCAATTGATCATAGTAATCAAATGGAATTATCTTTGAATTGTATCCCTAATGCACAGAAGAGGAACGCAGATGCCATGGAGGTGGACTTGGATGCTGATAAAAGAGAGGAGCATGTTAAAAAATCGAAACCACATTTGATTAAAGAGGTGATAGAGGGTACAGTCCTCTGTTGCCTGTCGCCATGAAAATCTTCAATTACAACTGCTGGGGTCTAGGGAATAACCTGGCAGTTGGTAGACTTCAACTATTGGTTCAGTCATATTCCCCATATGTGCTCTTCCTCATGGAAACAAGAATTTCTGATGGAAGAATGGCTTTTGTTAAAAGAAAATTGGGATACAAAAATGGATTATGTTTCAAAGGGGCTCAAGGAGGGGTAGATTTGGAATGTCTCTGGGATGATGATGTTTCTCTTTAGTTATTATTCTTCTCAGTTCACCATATGGATTTTGTGGTGAAAAGTGAAGCTTTTCCAGGAGGGTAGAGAATGACGGGTTTTTATGGTCGAGCAGAGTGCACAACAAATACCAATCCTAGAGTTTGCTTCGAACTCTTAAGGACCATTCCACGTTGCGTTGGATGGTAATCGGCAATTTTAATGAGATTTTATTTCATTCAGAGAAGGTTGGGAGTGCGAGCAGACCAGAAACATACCTGACAACATTTCGAGAGACGATCATAGACTGACAGTGGAACTGGAACTTAATTAATGATATTTTTTCCTGTGGATATGGAGTGTATCATGAGCATACCATTGAGTAGAAGTCTGACAGAGGACCAGCTATTATGGCACTATCACCCATCTGGAAATTATGTTGTTAAAAGTGGTTATAAGGTGGCACAGGATATATCATCAAGCAACTCTTTAGCTTCTTCTTCGTCAAATGATAGTGCAAAATTTTGGAATTCTTTATGGGAGGTTGCTACCCCACCAAAAATACTTAATTTCCTTTGGAGATCAGTGTTGGAGGTACTCCCCATAAAGGAGGCTCTTCATTTGCGGATTCCTCACATTTCTCCTCTATGCCATTCATGTACAGGTGTGGAGTCGGTTATTCATTTGATGAGGGATTGCCCAGTAGTTCATGGGGGTGTGGAAGAGATTAGATTTCCAGCAGGTGTTAACTGCGAGTGGTCATAATTTTAAAGCTTGGCTTCTGAATTTAATGAGTATGCTTTCTTCGGATGAAATTGCAAATTTATTTTTCATTTGCTACTCTTTATGGCTTATGCGTAATAAGTATTGGTTTGAGAGTGTTTCCTTTGATACTAATCAAGTTGTGCATCGTGGAAGTGCTATGAGGCAAGAATGGAGCCCAGTGCAGAATAGCGATCGTGTCCCTAGTAGTCTGGCCACTGGTAATTTAAGCTCTGAAATTTGATGGCGTCCTTAACCTCTTGGTAAATACAAGCTGAATTGTGATGCATGCATTAATAAGGATGGTACCTTGACCCTGTGAGTTATTGTTCGAGATGCTGGGGGTTAGGTTTTAGCCTGTGCTTCAAAAAATATTTTTGGAGATAGCCACTATTGGCAGAAGCCCTTGCAGTCAGATATGGCTTGGAGGTGGCAATTGATCTTTGCTTTCAAGATATAATTATTGAGAGTGATTGTAAAAATCTCTTGCAGATGCTTGATTCAGAGGAAATACTTCGAAATGGGTTGGGCATGGTTCTTGAGGACTGCTTGCTGTTGAAGAACAATTTCAGAAGTTGCAACTGGTCTTTTACTCCAAGGAGTGGGAATTGTTGTGCTCATCTGATTGCAAAATGTTGTGCTTTATTTCAAAATGAGCATATTTGGATAGAAAAATATCCATCCTTTTTATCTGCTTGTGTACCTCACTATTGTGCTTCAATTTAATGCAATACATCTAATTTATAAATAAAAAAAAAGAATTTTAAGAGCGCTTTTGAAATGTTTTCAATTATGACATATGATTTACAATTTGAGCCCCGATAATTTATTATTTTTAGAAAAATGACCTAATCAAATATTAGTGTGCGATTTTTAAAATTTGTTTAGATTAATTTATATATTTTTCAAAATAGTTTCAGCCTACCTCTACATATTTTTGTAATTTTTCACTAAATATTAACTACAAGAAAAATATAATTTAAAGATGCACCTCTATATATTTGTAACACCCCTTCCCGACCTACATGTGTAAGCTGAGTAGAGGCGCCACACTAACCTAATGTTGCTACCAATTTTACTTAGTCAAATTTTAGTTCCAATTCTAATAGAAATTTTGTCATAGTTTCGCCTAAAAATTGAGTCCCAAGTGTCGACAAAACTAGTTTTTTTTTTAAAAAAACATTTTACACAAACCAATGCAAACAAAATCATTCTCAGTACACTTCCAATAAATCCCCCTTGTAACCTCAACTACAACCTGAAAAAAAGATTTACACTTCTAGTTCAAAACACTTTAAACTTGATACAATACCCTTATCATTATACATTATAGAAAAGTAGATCATTATACACCAGTATATCATCAATGAAGACCACTACAAACTGATCCAAATAGGGCCTAAACACCATATTCATCAAATCCATAAAAGCTGCAGGTGCATTCGTTAGACCAAAAGGCATAACTAGATATTCATAATGCCCATACCTGGTCCGAAAGGCGGTCTTCGGAACATCCTCAGCTCTGACTCTCAGCTGATGGTACCCAGATCTCAAATCAATTTTAGAAAATACAGCTGCACCCTTCAATTGATCAAAGAGGTCATCAATTCTAGGCAAAAGATATTTATTTTTAATAGTCACCTTGTTCAATTGCCTATAATCGATACACAACCTCATAGTACCATCTTTCTTTTTCACAAATAGCACAGGAGCTCCCCAAGGAGAAACACTGGGGCGAATAAATCCTTTGTCCAACAACTCCTGTAATTGCACTTTCAACTCCCTCAATTCTGCTGGTGCCATTCTGTAAGGAGTAATAGAGATAGGAGTGGTACCAGGCAACAATTCAATACCAAACTCCACCTCTCTCTCAGGAGGCAATCCTGGCAATTCCTCTGGAAAAACATCAGGGAACTCTGCAACTGTTGCAATACTATCAATGGAAGAACCCTTCACTCTAGTATCTACCACATGAGCAAGATAGGCTTCACACCCCTTTCTAATCAACCTCCTGGCTGTAACAGCTGAAACAAATAAGGAGGCTAGCTGTTCCTGCTCATTAGATACTATCACCTCTCTACCATCACCCGTTCTCAAAGAAACAATTTTCTTTTTACAATCCACCACAGCTCCATGTCGAGATAGCCAATCCATACCTAAGATCACGTCATATTCCTTAAATGGCATCTCAATCAAATCCCCAAGGAACTCCTCACCCTGCACCACTACTGCACTATCTCTATGCACCTTACTCACAACCACACTATGCCCTAACGGATTTGTCACCAACACATCAAATCCTAGGGACTCAGCATGCACATCAAATACAGGCAAAACAGATGCACTAATATATGAATGCGTGGAACCCGGATCAATCAAAGCAAGTACTGGAGTATTAAATAAAGAAAAAGTACCAGCTATGACTGCCGATGTATCTGGCTGCCTCTGCATAACATACATCCTCTGGGAAGATCCAACCTCCTCTGGTCTACCCTCCCTGGATGTAGCACCTCCTCTAGCACGGAATCCTGGTCTACCTCCCCGGCTGGCACCTCTGCCTCCTCTGCCTCCCCTAACACTAGCTCGAGAAGCAGCAGAATCAACTGGCATCTGCTCCTGCCTCTCAGGACAGTCTCTCACAAAGTGGTCAGGTGATCCACACCTGAAGCATACAGCTGGTCCACCACTCTTCCAACAAACACCTCTATGATAACCCCCACACTGAGCACATCTAGGTGGAGCGGATCTCTGAGTCATAGGGATCGGAGCACTTGCCACTGAAACTGCAGGTCTAAATCTCTGTCTCTGGAACTGCACAGACCTACCAGCTGGTCTCTGGCTCCTACTACTCCGAGGAACAAAACTTCCTCTACCCCTCTTCACAGAGGAAGACCCTGCCTCGAACTGGGGCCTTCTAACCCTAACCTCTTCTTCTGAAGCAGCTGCAATAACTTGAGCTCGCTCTACACTTCGAGCTGCTGTCACAAGCTGTGAGAAATCCTGATATCTGGATCCAGCCACTAAGCCCATGATCGAGGGCCTCAATCCCTCCTCAAAACGCCGACATCTATCAATCTCATCAGCAATGATACCCCCAGCATATTGACTCAGCCGAATAAACTCAACTTCATACTCAGTTACAGTCTTGCTATCTTGCTTCAAGCTTAAGAACTCCATCTTCTTCATGTCTTTATACTCCCTAGGAGTATACTTCAACTCAAATTCCCTCAGAAAATCAGTGTAAGACAGTGTTGGAGGATCATCCATAGAATGGGGCACCGTCTTCCACCAATCGTAGGCGTCCTTCTGTAGCAAAGATCTTGCATAGTCAAATTTTTCCTCAGGGGTGGCTTGTAACTGAATAAAGATCCTCTGTACTTGTCAAGCCACTGCTCTGCTACAGCTGGGTCAGTAGTACCAATGAAATCCTCCGCTCCATACTTCCTTAATTTGTCATAATGCCTAATCTGTACCTGAGGCTGAGGTGGTGGTGGAGGTGGCTGCACTGGTGCTTGTCTCATTACTTCCATCATATGCCTTAACCAAGCTGATGGAACCTCATCACCAACTGGTCTCCCTGACACAGAGGCAGGTGCCTCCTCAACACTATCAACTCTAGCTCCCTCAGCAGGAGCAATACTCTCGGCACTACCCTCAATCGACTGACGTGAGTGAGAATCCATCACAACCTAAGTCTGCAAACACAACATACTACATCTTATTAAAGATCAGAGGTTGCCAATCCCAAACATGTATATTATTTCAAAACCAACTTTTTAAGTAAAATATTCTTTTTATTACATTTTACCTAGGCTGAGAATCTCAAACCTAGGCTCTGATACCAAAACAATTGTAACACCCCTTCCCGACCTACATGTGTAAGCTGAGTAGAGGCGCCACACTAACCTAATGTTGCTACCAATTTTACTTAGTCAAATTTTAGTTCCAATTTTAATAGAAATTTTGCCATAGTTTCGCCTAAAAATTGAGTCCCAAGTGTTGACAAAACTAGTTTTTTTAAAAAAAAAAACATTTTACACAAACCAATGCAAACAAAATCATTCTCAGTACACTTCCAATAAATCCCCCTTATAACCTCAACTACAACCTGAAAAAAAGATTTACACTTCTAGTTCAAAACACTTTAAACTTGATACAATACCCTTATCATTATACATTATAGAAAAGTAGATCATTTACTTATAAAACAAAACATATTAGTTATATATATATATACATTTAAATATTACATAACGGAAGTTATAAAATATGTACATATTTACAAACACTTGAGTACATATTTAAAAATATCCATATTTTTACATTATAAACATTACTTTACAAAATATAAAGAAGTATACATGATTGGCAATTCTCTTCTGATCTTTAAGTTCCCAAAATCAACTCTTCAAGGTCTACTCTCACTTGGTCTTGATGAACTCTCGGGTTCGACTCTATCAGCTCTATTACCTGCGCGATTAAACACTATCGCGCTAAGCCAAGGGCTTAGTAAGATAATTCATGCTAAAATGCAATGTCACAAATTAATTACATATATCAATCAAAAGCATATTATTTATTCAATATGTTGCTTTGTTCAATGTCATATCAATATTCATATAATAGCACCATTCATTATACTCATTTAAATTTATCATTATAGCCAACAACTATGACTTTATATACGTACCCTTTCCCAACCAGGTCGGTTGCCCTCCAATCCCAAGGGTCCGCAGGAGGCAAAAAGGCACGTATAACATTATCAGTAACATACCTTTCCCCATCCAGGTCGGTTGTCCAAGTTCGGTTGCCCATTCCAATGGGTCCGCATGGTTCCGCAGGAGGCAAATAGGTACGTATAATACTGACTATATCGAACCTTCCTCCTACCAGATCGGTAGTCCAAGATCGGTTGCCCAACCCACTGGGTCCGCATGGTTCCGCAGGAGACGGATAGGTCCGTTCATTAAACTTATCAATACCTTTTTAATTCATTTCTTTTTCGCAAGCAAGTTAAGCAATCATTATATACAATATTCATTACATTATCTAAACACTCACATTATTATTCAATCCTATCATCAATGCATGCTTCAATCATATTTCATTTGAATCACTATAACATCTTTGGTATAACATTTCAATGTGCATTACTCATGAAACACATTACCATTCACAATGCATAACATAACATTATTCAATCTCAACAATGCAATTAGGGCAATTCAACCTCTTCACAACCTAATCCAAAAGGAATATTAGCAAAATGACCATATGAATAGTACATTCTGGTTTTAGACTCCATTTTATCCTTATTTTGAAAAATTGTATAAAATAATATACTTGACTAAAAATTTTAAAATTTTTACAGAATTTAGTTTTGTATCTTAAAATCATTCCTTTAAAATTTCAGATCAAACTGAATACAAAATCTTGGTCAAATAGTTCACCTAACCAGACTGCCCCAATTGCCCTGCATCCTGGCAGCAGTTCTGAACTTTGTGAATTCCATAAATCAAATTCAATCAAAGTGGTTCCAAATTATTTTTCTCAAATACTAGACTCACTAAGCAACAACATATCCAAAATTCAATTGGATATGATTTTTCTACATTTTATTAAAAATCCCGAAATAGAGCTGTCTCAGTTAAGGTACCTGCTGGAACAGGTCTAATAAAAATAATCTTTCTAAACTCATAACCTATCCAAAATCGAATCAACATATTTTTCAGTCATTCTAGACTCATAGAGGCGCAACATATCAAAAATTTACTTCAAGAACATTTTTCTATAATTAATTAAAAATCATACAAATCACAGCCTTTACTAATTATAAAACAGAAACAATATCACTAAACACAACTCTTACTCTTCCATCACCAACACCAACCCAACTTCTCATCTATCAAGCAAAATAAATACTTAAGATCACACCATAAGCAACTTAATCATACCATCATCCAATCACAACTCAACTCAAGCATAACTTCAAAAATAACAAGAGTAAACAAGAGCAAACTTACCAAATAATGAAATTCCTTGAAACTCCAACTTGTAACTTTGAAAACTTCCTTCACTTTGAACTTGAAATCATCAAAACCATCACTTGTTCTCTTGCTCTCTTCTCTCTTTGATGAGCCGGCCACACAACAACAAGAAGAAGAAGAAATGATGAAGAAACACAAAGTCAATAGGCATTAAATACCCATCCAAAAGAAAATTACTATAATACCCTCATCCATTTAACTAAGCTTTTGTCATATCTATACCCATTTAAGTAATTCACAACCAACACAAAAATATCCTCTTTCCTTGACTTTCCATTTTGACCACTTTATATGTTATATATATCACCATATAAGCAACATATACAATTATCTCTAAACCCTCTTTTCTTTCCCAACCACTATACAAAAACATTCTCTTCCCATTTCTCAATTCAAACCAACAACAACAACAACAACAACAAAACTTCTAGGGCATGCATAGGGATATTACAATATTTTTGTAATTTTTCAATAAATTTATCAACTACAAGAAAAATACAATCTAAAGATGAAAAAATTCATCACTAAATATTAAATTTTGTTATTTGAATCATTTTTGCGAAAAGTACTATGTTGGAAATATTAATTAAGGTTATTAAATTTTTTTAAGACGAGTTTCACATATTTTCATTATAAAAATTTAAAATAGTATATTATTTTTCTCAATGGCATTCTTTTTTTTTATATAAAAATAGTTTTGACTGTAAAAGATTTTTAGAAATTTTGTTTAAAAAGAGTTAATAGAACACTAATTATTGTTATTATTATTATTGAAAATATATAACTATAATTATATTAAAAATTAAATATGATTTTCTTATAATGATGAGATGTCTTCAAATACTAATTATGGAAGATGAAAAATCGAAGAAAAAGTAATTAGTGATAGAGTATACTGGTTTCATGATTTAAAAAAAAATAATAATAAGTTGCTCTATCAACAGTAGAAATTAAATACATGGCGGCTTTAAGTTGTTGCAGTCAACTTCTACACATAAGAAATCAATCTGAAGATTCTGGGCAAGTTTGTAAAAATATTCCTATAAAATGTGACAACATAATTCCATAAATCTCTCAAAAATTCCATCTAATAATCACGATCCAAGCACACAGATATTATATATTGTTTTTTTAGGGATCTTGCGCTTCAATTTGTGGATAAATATAATCAAATGGTTGGTAGTTTTCACAAAAACACTGAATAAGGAGACATTCTTTTACATTCAAAATATATATAATGCAAATTTTATGTGACATTTATGATATTTGATATTGATTATGATGTGCATATAATATTTGTGCTCATTGAAAATAAAGTAATTGAATTTTATAGAATCTTGTCACTTTGATATCAATTTATATTGCTTTTATGCCAGACACATTACAATCGAACATTAAAATACATCTAGAAATGCTAAGTCTCAACATCCCTAAATACTTTGTATCTTCTATGTCCTAATGCTCATTACAAAATTAATGACGCTCGTTATCTCTATTGGAAAAAATTCAAATTCTGGCAAAAAGAAATGCAATGTTTGTTCCTTAATTATAACGCTCATTCACCATCTAAATGATAAAACTGAGCTTTCAAAAAGTTTCAAACTCAATACTCATTATATTATGTAATGTTTATTACTAGCTTTTGCCAAAGCATTATAATTTATAATGCTAGTTACATCCAATATAACACTTGTTACTTGAGCATTTTATAAAAAGAGCTAGTGAAAAGGAGGGATGTTGAAGAATGATCAAAAAGCTGAATATCGCCCTCAACAAGGCAAAACCACTGCTACAGTTTTTGGTCTATGACTTATATCCTAAATATATTTAGGTACTTAATTACAGACGTTAATACAGATGCAAGGTTGTCACTGATTAATGAAGCCATCCATGAAGACCCTGAATATGTTGCTCTTGAAGATGATGTACATCAATATGATTTTAGCGATTATGCTCATGACATTCTTGATTCCCATACACAGGAGAATGCTAATTTTTATGCGACGCAGCGGGCATAACACACTACTAAGTTTCCTGCTAATTGTAATATTGCAATAAAACATACTGAGTTTCCTATATATTTTAATATTGGGGCAGAAAATACAATTGAAGTCCCTATAGATTATAATATTGAGGTAGAGCATATTACTGACAATGAGAATACTGTTACAAATTTATATGCATCCAAAAGTAACCTAGACTTAACACTGTTAGGGGAAGTTTGATACATGAATCGGTTGAAGAAGTAAAATATTTAAATCAAAAAGAGATTTAATGATAATCCTCTCAGTTTGTTATAATAGGGAAAAATTTTCAATTCAAGGTATTCAAGTCTAATACTTCTTTTGATGTTGTCCATTGTATTATTAATTCTTGTACATAGAAATTGAAGGCAAAAAATCTAAGAGAAAGCGGTTATTGTAACAAAATATGCACCAACACACTTGTTCAATTGATTTTGTTCAAACTAGACATAGACAAGCAACTAGTTGAGTTGTTGTGAGCGTGTTAAGAAGAGGTTAATAAATATTGAAAGGATTTTCAAACCTAAAGATGTGATCGATGACATGTGTAAAGAATTTGATATTGAAGTTAGTTATTCTGTCGTATAGAATGAGGTGACAATGTGCTTATGAGAATATTAAATTGGGTACTCTGGAACAATCTTTCAATATTATATCTAGATTTTGACATATGCTTACCCAAACAAATCTAAGTACGATTTTACATATACATTGTGGTGATTATAATAGATTTGTTTATCTTTCCTTCACTGTTGATGCATCAATTAAAGGTTTATAGTATTGTAGACCTATAATTACCAGTAATGACACTCATTTAAAATGAAATATCATAGTATGTTTTTCATTGTTGTTTATCATGATATCAATTAACAAATTTGCTCGTTGACCTTTGGAATCAGTGATTCAAAAAATGATACATCATGAACATGTTTTTTCACAAAGTTGAAGACAATTTTCAGTGAAAGACCGAGTCATATTATTATTTCTAACAAACACCAAAGCATTCGAAAGTCAATAGAGAATATTTTTCCAAATACATTACATGGGATATGCATGTATCACCTTTTGAATAACTTGAAATATAAATCCAAAAATATAATAACTTGGATTGTTTCTAGAACCAAAGAATATCTAGAAGTTATTGATTTTGAGAGGTGAATATGGTCACATATGAATAAAAGGAGATATAATATTATAACGACTAACATTTCAAAATATATGAATGTCGCACTTGTCAAGGCCCAAAAGCTTTCAATTACTGCATTTGTGAATGAGGTTAAATTGATATGTTAAAAAAATTTTAAACATTAAAATAAAACAGAGAAGTGCACTACAAAGTGTGAATCCTAATGTTTTACTCTCCACCAAGTAGTGCACTCCGTTACAGTTCTAACGCATTAAGAATCAGCTCAATAAAACATCGAATAGTCTCGAAACAGGCTTGGAAGCGAAAGCTGCACATGAAGGTCACATAATGGTCAACCGGAGGATGAACGACCAATGCGTCGGTGATCTCCATGGTGCCTTCCAATCACCATCTTATCGGGATTTATGTCTTTAAATATATAGCTCTTTTCACCTTTTTGACATACCTTGACATTGGATTTAATGCATTTTGGAGTTTTCTAGAAGTTTTTGAACAATCAAAAACAAATTTCCTTTTATTTTTTCTTTTATTTATTTTTTGGTGAGTTTCTTTAGCAAATCTTGGTAATTTTTACTATGTTTTTATCTTTCAACATCAACAAGAGATCAAAGACATCTTCGTCTTCTTCAAAGTGAAACTTCGGTCTATCAAAAAGCCGAGATGGTAAGTAGCAAGTCTTTTATTTTAAGCTGTTTTAGTTTATATTTTTTTCTTGGTTTTAGGTTTAAATTAAGATTAATTTCCATGTTGTGATCTTAATTTTTTTTTAAATATGAAATTAGGCCAAAGTCATTTTAGTTTATTTCTAATCTTCATTGTAATTTTAAATTAATTCACCTTTTGCCTAAAATTAAGTTTAGATTGGCTTTCAATTTTTTGAGGTAAGATTAATTTTATTTATTTCAAAAGAACCAATTAATTTTATTTCAAATCTCAAATTCAATTTTAATTTAAAATCAAGGTATAGATTAAAATTGGACTTTTCAAAATCGATATAGATTAAAATTGGACTTTTCAAAATCGAAATTAACCGAGAGCTAAATTTGGATTAAATGAAGATTTCAACCCACTTTCTGAAGCAAACCTAGCACCAAGACTTAGGTTTAATTCAATTTTCATTTCAATTTCAATCTAAAATTAAACATTGATTTTTAATCAAAATCGAACTCAAATTAAAAGCCGCTTTGATTTTCAAAATTAAATGTTAAAACTAAGTTAGATTTAATTTATAATTTTAATTTTCAAAATTAAATCTTAAAACTGAATTAGATTGAATTTATCATTTTAATTTTTCAAAGTTAAATCTTAAAACTGAATGAGATTTAATTTATCATTTTAATTTTGAAAGTTGAATCTTAAAACTAAATTAGATTAAATTTATCACTTCATTTTCAAAATTAAATCTTTAAATTGAATTAGATCTAAGTCATCACTTTGCTTTCAGTTCAAACCTTAAAATTGATTTAGATTTATCTATCACTTTGCCTTTCTTTAAAACCGTAAAATTGACTTAGCTTTTTATTAGCATCAAGATCCAAATCAAAATTAAACCTTAAAATCCGAATAAGGTTTAATATCTTTCCTTTTCTAAAATTAAGCCTTAAAATTTGAATTAGGTTTAATACTTTCCTTTCAAGATCAAACCTAGAATTTGAATCAACCCTAGTACTCATAATGACTGAAGTTAGAATTACACCTTAAGGTCTATTAGGGGTTGTTAGGGATGTGAACCCTAACAATTCCTGACAATCCATAACAATTATTAATAGTTAATACAATTAATAACATATTATTAAATCTCATGTTAAGAATTTTTAGAGATTGTTAGGAACTGTTAGGGTTTAAGTTCATTAACAATCGCTATCAATCCACAACTATCCCTAGAAATCACTAGCTATAGATAACAATTAATAATGCACCGTTAAAACTCATATTAAGAATTGTTAAAGATTGTTAGGAATTGTTACGGATTATTAGAGATAGATATGATCTAAGTACATTAACTATCTAGAGCATTAAAACTCAACAAAATACAAAGCCCACACATTTGCTTCATTCATCAATAATACCCATCAATACTATTCAACCACACATACTATGTTCATCAAGAGATTGATTTTTCAATGCATAATACAACATTAAAACTCAATGAAGTACAAAGCCTACTATATATAATACATAGTTACTTCATTCATCAACAACACCCACTAACACTGTTCAACCATGCCTGCCACGTCAATCAAGAGATCGATTTTTCAACACATGCATCACTTCCCTTCCACCAAAAAAAAACACTTGAAACCCAACATATTTCATTTTAAAAGCAAAAATAAAAAAATCATAAGGAAAACTTACTAGTTGATTTGAAGAATAAATGGTAATTTATTCAGCTGATTTCTGAGTTTTTTCCTCCACGAAAATGTTACAAGAATGAATGTTGCTATGGATTTCTTTAAATGATTTCTTCAAAATGATCAATTTTTGCTCTTTTAGATAATGGGAGAATAAGCAATATTGGACGAGCAGAGGCAGGGATTTTAGATATTGACAGAGATAACAAAGAGAGAAAATTGGGGAAAGGGGAGCGGTTTCTAAAAAATTCAAAATAGAAGATTGAGTTTTTAGTTTGAAGGGTAAATTTATCCAAAAAGATCCATTTAAGGTTAGTAAGGTCTAAAAAAATTATTAATGCAATGCTCCATAGTATTTTTGAAATTAAATCCCTATATTTAATGATTTTTAAGTAATAAATTGAAATTAAAGAATTATAAAATAAAGTAGTCAATAATTCTAGAACCATAAGTAAAATTAATTGGCGAATTAAATAATAACGTAAGCCTATAATTTAGAAAAGTATACAAAAATAACTTAAAAAGAAAAAAAAATTACAGATATATTGTGCAAATAATTTACAAACATAATATATAAATAAAAAATTTTATAAAATATGGTTTATTTTTTTGTATATTTTTAATATATGTTATATATATTTGATATATTGTAGAGATATAATAAACAACCAATATTTTTATAAGCCTAAAAATATAAAATTGTAAAAAAAAATAGTGAAAATTACACCATATACTAATTTTCAACTTCTTTTTTCAATTTTACTATTCTTAACTCTCTTTTAACCTTTTTACTTTTTCAAATTTACATTTTCTTCACTTTTATTTTTCAAAAAATACAGTATTTTTTCAACTTATTCATCTTCTTCCTTTCTGATCATTTTTTACGATTTTTCTTTTCCAAATATGTTGCTTCTTTTTTCTTCTTCTTTATTGCAGATACTCTTTTAGCTTTTTTTTTGTTTCGATTTGTTTTTTGATACATCAAAACTAACTGTTTGGACATATGGAAAACTATTTTGTCTTTGAACTTAAGGAAAACAAAGAGTTCGCAGAGGATATCTTTCCATGTCATTTTATTTTCTTCTGTTATTAGCTTTCCAAAACAGGCCTCACAGTCTTAACGCTGAGAGAGAGAGAGTGAGTTATGATAGGAAAACAAAAATCATGTGCCCAACCAAGCAAAAACACCGCTTAGATTCCGCAACTGTTTTTTTTTTTTTTGGAACTAATAACATTCTTGCGTAGCACTTATGGTTATAAAAATGTCAATGAGACCTAACTCTTCAGATGCTCTCAATTTTGATAATTGCAATTTTTGTTGTTTTTTCTTTTATCATTGAATATGGGAACCGGATCAATTTTGTTCGTCATGCTTATGTAACGCACTGTGATCTTTGTTTTTTTATTTTTGTAAATCTTTTAATTTTATTTGTTTTAATTATTTTTTGAGTTCCAAATGTAATGAGTTTTTTATTCTTAAATGTAACCTATTCTACATGTTAATAAAATGCTTCAAAGAAATATTTTTAAATTTTTTAGTTTTTTTAAATTAATAATAATATATATATGAGTATGTGTTATATATAATTAAATATATGTGTTTGATTTTAAAAAATAATAATATATAATTATTTTATATATTTAGTCATAGATAAGTATATGTTATATATAACTATATATCTGAACATATATTAGCTATAAAATAACAGTATATTTAAATATATGTTAATATATAATAGTTATTGAATAATAATATATACGGATGGGGTTGAGGGCCTAGCCTAGTTGGTTAGTGCGTTGTGATGTGTCCAGTTGGTCACGAGTTCGATTTCCCATTCCGTCACCTTTGTGGTGAGTGTTGATCATCCTTGTGATGAGTGTTGATAGGGAATGACTACCCCCTATTGTGTAGTCCATGGATTAAATCCCTCCGATGAATTAAAAAAATAATAATAATATATACGGATATATATTATATATGAATAATTAAAGAATGATATTTTTATAAATATAGAGTCCAATATTTTTTAAATTATTAAGTATATATACACATAAAAGTGTAAATTATTTTATATATTAAAAAATATTTTTTATAATATATATTAAAATTATTTAGAAAAATATAAATTGAATAAAATATATAAAAGAATGTGTATAAAATATAATTTAAAATTAGTTAATATAAATTATATTTTAAGTTAATTAATTATTTATTTTTTAATTATATGAAATTTTTAATTAATAAATAATATAATTTCTTCAAATGTATACTAACAGCATATATTGTCCACATCCGTGCCATTGTTCCGGGTTATGCCGTTCACAATCATTTCGTATTGTTGCAAACAAAAATTACTATTAGAATAAGATGAAATTGCTTTTTGACATACCGTAAATTTCGAAAAAGATTTTTTTTTAGATTAATTTTATAAATATCTAAAAAAAATAAAATGCAATGAAAATAATATTTTTTTTGAAAAAAAAAATGAAAATAATATTTTTACAAAATAATATTTTATACAATATCCTCTATAGTCTACTTGGGCCAATCCTCACCAAGAACTCAAAAGGATTCAAATTTCAACGTCTAGTGAAAGTGAAATTGCTTCTGAATGGCTGCTTTTTCATTAGACTTTAAAAGCAATAATTTCCTGTCACAATCTCGAAAAAGAAAAAAAGAAAGAAAAGAAAAGAAGATTTAATTAACATCATGTGAATCATGCCATTGATAATTTCTTAGAAAAAATTAGATTTGATTTTTGTCAACATAACACAAGTAATATATTGCTTTGCAAAAAGTATGTTAGGGAAAGAGGATTAATTTAAAAGAAAAATATTGGAATTTGTTTAATATACGATTTGACCCATATTCTTTCAAAATTATAATTTTTTTTTTTATATTTGCAACAGCAAAACACATAAAACTTTAAAGGATTTAAATATTTTTCAGTATAATAAATTATAAAGTTTTAGATTTTGTGACATAATAATTAATTTTAAAATTTTAAAAATTAAAATGTAATATTTAATGCAATGAGAAAGTTATGATTCTATAATCAATAACTAAAACATTTAGTGATTATCGGCCAATGAGTTTTTAGCTTAGCAGCGACCTTCTAAAACTCTCAGTTTAGCTCCAGTTAAGATGATATTCTTTGATATCATTTATTTTCATAATTTTTTACTTATATTTTTATGCTAAAATTTTTATATCAGAAACAGACCAATATTAAAAAAAAAAAAAAACACTCTTTATTTTGACACAGTCTTTTTCTATTTTAAACTACTTTAACACAAATATGCACACTAAACAACAAAAATGTGAATTCTATTTATGACTTTGGTACTTGTGCCAACATAGAAACCAAGTCTTTTAGTTATTTCTCATTTTTCTGATGCCATGAAATTATGATTGGTTAGATTATTTTATTATTCTTCCATCATATAATTATTATTATTATAACATAAAATTCGGTTAACCGATTAAAAATTTAGTTAAATTAATTAATAAAAATATAATTTAATCTGTTTGATTGAAAATTTAAAATATTTTAATTTTTTATTCTGTTAATAGTTAATCGATTCGGTTTGATCGGTTAACCGATTAACCAAATTATTTTTAAAAAAAATTTAATTATTAATTTTTTTTGCTTAATTTTTTTAATTATATAAAATTTTATTATAAATATATATTTTTATTACAAAATAAAGTTATATTTTATTTAATTTTATAATAAATTTTATTTAGTTATTTAATTATATTAATTTTTTATAAATATAATTTTATTTTAAAATTAAAAAAATTAGCCAGTTCAGTTAATTAAATAAACCGACCAATTTAATTTAATTAATTAATCAAACCAATCAACATATAAATTTGATCGGTTTGATTAGTAATTTTTTTATATTTTAGTTTAGTTAATCGACATGTTCGATCGATTAATTAATCAAACTGATCGATGCTCATCTCTAATAATAATAATAATAATAATAATAATAATAATAATAATAATAATAATACGGATCTCCTAATTTTAACGTGAATAATTTTTTAAACTAAATTTAATACTACAATTCTTTAAACTATCTTATTATTAAATTAAAATAAGAATCATAATGTTTTAACTTAATAGGTGATACTATTTTATAAATAGATACTAAGGGGCTGTTTAATTATAGGAAACAACTTCATATTTTTTAGAAAATTTTCTAATGAAAAATAAAAAATATTATATTTTTTTTAGTTTGAAATATTTTTATTTAAAAAATTAAAAATAATTTTCTATATTTATTAGCTAATAGTTAACTTTTAGTTGTTTTCTAAATAAGAAATATTCTCTTAAAAAAATTTTATTTCGATTCTTATAGGCTTTTTTTATTTTTTATTTTTTATTTTTATTTTATAAATAGTTAGAAAATAAAAATATCAAAAATTAAGAAATAAAAAAAATAAAAATATAAAAATATTTTTCACAATTAAACTACTATGAAGGAGTTTATTTTTCACTTTGATTTTTATAGAATTATTTTTTATTTTTTATTTATTTTTTATTTTAAAAATTAGAGATTGAAAATCTATAAAAAAAACTAAAAAATAATTTTTTTTTTTACAACTAGATATTTTTGTGTCAAGAACTCAAGAAATAAAGTTATTATAGGAGTAGGAATAGGAATAATATTGAATTGAAAAGCTAAAAAATTATTTATTGTGTGATACGTTACATTACGTATTAGTTGTCACTCTAAATGTGTTTCTTATTGATTATTTTAATAATAATTTGCTTGATATATATATGGAATGTGGGAAGTTCTATCCAAATACAAAATTATATATATATAAGAAGCTGTAAATTAATCAAGCAATTTCTTTTCCATTAAAATAAATATTGATTGATGGGCAAAAGTAGGATTAGTTACATTCATGAAATGAAATCACCTAATTAACAATCCATCTATGGAGATGGCGGATATTTCCTGTTATTTTATTTATTTTAATCTGTTTATATAAAATATGATTAATTTATAAATAAATTTAGACAGATAATATATTGTATTTTTACTATCCATTGCAGGTTCGAATATATACTTTTTAAATTTCTATCATCTACATCCGACTATATATTAATTATATTTTATTAAATTTTAATTATATATTTATTTTATTTTATTTTAAATATAAAATTATATGGTATAAAATTATTTTAATAAAATTATGTTAATATTTAATTTTTATTTATAATTACTTAATTAAAAAAATTATAATCTATATTTAAAAGTTTATAATATTTTTAAATTTAAATATTTAAATAGATAATTAAATATATATATATATAATAAACGAATAGTATTAAGTGAGTTTAAAATATATATAAATAACAAAATGGTAATTATAATCGATTCGAATTCAGGCTATGACAATTTAAATTTAAACGAGATCGAGTTCGAATCTTACCCATCTATTAAAGTCATATTCACCATGCCAACTTCATATAAGAAGACATTTTAGTTTTTGAAATTGCAATCTTCCATATATATATATATATATATATATAGTATAAGATAAGTTTAATAATTTAGTGTAATTTATATAATATTTCAGTTCATTTTAATTTTTTTTTATGTAATTGACGTTCATCGATGTGAAGAAATTATTTAATTTTAAAATTTCGAGCTTATAATTAAGGATCGAGAAATAATTTGTGATATCTTTAAACATATAACCTATTAGGTTTAATGTGCTTATATATATATTATAATATATTGTATAATATATAATATATTAAATCTTTACAATAGATATTAAAAGGAGAATGTGTAAATATGCCCTTAAAGTTATCACATAGGTACAACTTAGCTCTCTCTCTTTTTTCGGCTCACTTAAACACAATTTTTTACAAAATGAAGTTTTTATTAAGCCCTCCAGTTTAACAGAAATACTAACGTCGTTAACGTTTAAAAAATAAGAAAAAATGTTTAGAAATGCCCTTGAATTTGTCGCACGGGTACAATTCGGCCTTTATTCTCTTTTTTTTTTGCCTCATTTAACACAGCATTTTAAAAAATAAAAATTTTAAGTCCCTAATTTGTTGTAAACTTTAACGGTTAAAATTGATTGTACTTCTAAAATCCTAATTCGACAAAAAAAAATATATTTATTAGAGTTACGAGAGATCAACAGGGTGATCTTTTATGGTCTTTATAATCCTACATACTCAATATCTCCAACCCAATATTTCTTGCACCCACCACATCTAACTTCGCCACTTTCATCGCCGACGATAAAGAAAACACGAGCCAACCCATTACAGAATGGTCCAAATCCTAAGGAGCCAATATTTTATTATGAATATTATAATTAAAAAATAAAGAGAATAAAAGAAAAGAAAGAAAAAGGACAAAAGAAAAAAAGGAACAAGAAAAATAAAATCTAAAAAGGCGATTCAAAAAGCCAATTGAGTTCTCTTTCACCTAAAGCAGCAAAAAGCTTCCATTTGGTTTATAAGGACATTTTTTCAATCAAAATTAGAGGAAAAAAGGAGAAAGACCATTCAGTTCCTGAAAGTTCTGTATTTGACAGTCCTACAAGAGAGAAAGACAAAATGATGAAAAGCTCAAAGAAAGGAAAGCGTAAGAAAAATAAAAGAAAAGGGAGAAGAAGAAAAGAAACGAATTTGAATCTCAAACTTTTTGCAAGGGCAAAGACTGTCCTAATCAGGATCCAGATTAATGCCAACAAGATAGAAGGAATTTAGAGTCTAGCAAGATTGCTCCCAGCAGCCTAAAGGTCAAACAAGAAATTTATAGTGTGAGGGTTTGTCCATAATGTCACAACGACTCCAACTTACAAATGGCCTTCACTTAAACCCATGTTCCTTATAGACCCCATTTTAAGCCTATCAAAGGCCTGTTGATCTCTCTTGGTAGGTAGAGTCTATTAGTGGAGATAGTTTGAATAAGCATGCATATGAGATAGACAATATTTAAACTCAATGAGATCTTTGGCCAAGTAATATGTATATGCCTATCTGAAGTGCAACAATTCTTGCTTAAATAGAAATGATTCCCGAGTTTAGTATGGTAACTAGGGTTGTCATGTATAGATATGTTAATTTGGAAAATCAAGTCCTGAGGTACATTGATATTAATTTGGCAAAGCCAACATTTGATTTCAAAATCAAAATTAAAAAAAAATCATTATCAAAAAAAATATTTTGTCATACAAAGCCTTCAAGTTAAGGGAAGTATGTTGAATCATTGAACCTCCAAAGGACACATTGGGCAAAGAAAATGATTATTGGCAAGGTCATGAAGAAGCTATCAACTAAAATGCTGAAACATAATTTGAAATGGATGCATCCCTGACTCTGCTGCTTAGGGTCTCCACCACTCATGTTCTCAACATCTTGAAGATAAAAGCCATAAATACAAAGATTTCTATCATTCCAATACAAGACTTGAACAAGAGTTAAAAAGGAGTCAATGAGAATACTTCTGCTGATCACCTCGGTCTGTGAGTCAATTAAACCGCTGTAAGTATTATTCATGCATGTCATGCATACATGAGCATATCACATCGCACTTTCTTGCTTTGTATTGTCTATTCCTTGTCAAAGTAAATAGCAAACACCCTGTGAAGTAAACAATCAAAAGAAGATATCAAATCAGGGGAGCATGGAAAGCCCATTGCTTGAGAAAGTTCCAGTAATCTTGCAAAGAGAAGAAATACGTGCTTGTGCGAAGAACTAGACAACAAGAACATCAATCAGAGCCCGCATGAAAAAATCATGGGTTTGAGCCTACACAGGGGGCAAAGTTTCTCCTTTTCAATTTTTTTAGATTATATACCAAACATTTTTTAACTGACTTGTAAATATTTCGCCACGCAAGGGGCAAGGAGAGGATATGAAGGCTAGCTAAAAAGGGCTGATTTTTTTATAAAAGTGTAAAGGAAGAACAAGAAAGAATGAAAAAAGAAGAAAATTAGAATTCTCAAAAGAATGAAGGTGCAAAAGACGAAAGATCAGTCCAGCTAAAAGAGCTGAAGCCAGGATAAAGACCCGATCTCCAAGGATGAGGATCCATTTACAAGGGCGAAGACCTGATCTCCAAGGATGAAGATCCATCTACAAAGGTGAAGACCCGATCTCCAAGGATGAAGATCCATTTTTAAAGGTGAAGATCGAATGCTAAGGATGAAGACCCATGGTCCAAGGATGAAGAGCCATTTTGAGGGTGAAGAACCACAATGCGCTAAAGAATAGAACAGCTGGAGCAGTCAGACTTCTCAACTGATAAAAGGTCAGTCAAACTCAATCTCGGGTCCAAGTACCCAAATCAAACTCAATCTCGGGTCCAAGTACCCAATCTCGGGTCCAAATACCCAAATCAATTCAATCTTGGGTCCAAGTACCCAAATCAAATTCAATCTCGGGGCCAAGTACCCAATCTCGGGTCCAAGTACCCAAATTAATTCAATCTCTAGTCCAAATACCCAATTTAAATTCAATCTCGGGGCCAAGTACCCAATCTCGGGTCCAAGTACCCAAATCAATTCAATCTCGGATCAAAGTATCCAAATTAAATCAATCTCGGGTCTAAGTACCCAATCTCGGGTCCAAGTACTCAATCTCGGGTCTAAGTACTCGAATTAATTCAATCTCGGGTCCAAGTGTCCAAATCAAATTCAATCTCGGATTCAAGTACCCAATCTCGGATCCAAGTACCCAAATTAAACTCAGTCTCGGGTCCAAGCACCCAAATTCAATTCAATCTCTGGTTCAAGTACCCAAATCAAATCAATCTTGGGTCCAAGTACCCAATCTCGGGTCTAAGTACATAAATCAAATTAATCTTGAGTCTAAGTACCTAATTTCGGGTCCAAGTACCCAATTCTAGGTCCAAGTACCCAAATTCAATCCAGTCTCAGGTCCAAGCACCCAAATTCATTTCAATCTCGGGTCCAAGTACCCAAATCAAATCAATCTTAGGTCCAAGTACCCAAATCAAATCAATCTCGGGTCTAAGTACCCAATCCCAGGTCCAAGTACCCAAATTCAATCTAGTCTCGGGTCCAAGGTTCAGTCTCGGGTCCAAGTACCCAAAACAAATTCAAGTAACCATCTCATAAAAATTAAGTCTTATTGCTTTTCACTCTCTTTTACTAAAGTCTCAGATCGTTCAAGTAGGGAGCAAACTGTAGACCATTAATTTTTGACCCAGTCCGGTCCATTATTTTATTTAGTCGAAAATAATTTTTGTGTTATCTTAATTAAATAATATTTATTTTAGTATTTATTTTTTATAATTTTTAAAAAATTAATAATAAAAAATAATAATAAAATAAAATAAAAATCGGTGACGGAAAAAATGGCGACTAAACAGTATTGGACTAAATGGCCGTGGGCCATTTCGCCCGCAGCCCGCCTGGCGCGCCCGAGGCTCGTACCTCGCCTCGCAGCTCTCGCAGCCTGACGCAGTTTTCGCCAGCGAAATTTTTTCGACGTAATTTTTTTCGAAACCAAATTCTATTTGGTTTTGGTTTTCTTTTCCTAATTAAATACAGTTTCCTTAAGCAATTAAAATTAATCATCTAAATTTTCTATAAATAAGACTAAAAAACACAGAAAGAAGGAGAAACTTTTGGAGAAAAACTTTGAGAGATCGGACTGGATTTTGAGGAGGAAAACTTTGGATTTGAACTGGAACTTGAGACTTCATATTTGAGAGGAGCAATCAAGCCATCAAAGGCAGCAACCTTGCCTTTGTCTCCGTTCATCCAAGAAGCAATTTTTGGTGGAACCAACGTACGAAGGTTTGAATCTTTATTTTCTTTATTTATTTCTTCACAGTAGCTTTGTTTCTTTGGTTCATAAGAATATAGACACAAAGTTTTTATCTATAAATATGTAGTAACATTGATCTTCGTTTCAATAACCTAAATGATTTCTTCTGTTTCAAATACCTTAAAAACCCTAATTCGTTTCTTTTGTTTCCGAAAATATTAAATCGTTTTGCCAAATCCTTTAAAGTCTTAAAACCCTAATTCCAAACCTTAAATCATCTTTTCTATTTCCAAAACCCCAAAAAAAATACTTTTTGTTTCCAAGAACCTTAAGAACCCTAAAAATACTTTTATGTTCTTCTAAACCCTAAGAACCCTAAATTTATTTCTTCTATGTCCAAAAGACCTTAATTCATTACTTTTCTATTTCCAAAAACCTTAAACTGTTTTGCTTATTTTCAAAAACTTTATAAAACTCTAAACTGTTTTCACAAATCTTAAAACCAAACATATTTTCCAAGACACCAAAAACCCTAAATCATTGTATTAATTCCCAAAACCCTAATCTCTATTCCAAAAGTCAGTAGCCTTATTTTTTAAGCATCAAAAGCTTTAACCCTAGTTAATCATTCTTTCCAAAATCACACAGTAAGCATTATTTTTTTAAAAATAACATTAGTTTCTTTAAAATTTCAAAACCCTATTTTCTAAATTCTAAACCCTAAAATCTTAATTTTCAACACCAAAACCTACAATCCTAAAAGCCAGTTTTTAAAATTTTCTAGGGCGTTGCCCCCTTGACCCCCGCCCGCTAACCGGCTAGTGGGACCGCCGTATAGGCTCGTCGAAGGGGTCAATATTCATTTGTGTATTATGAGTCTGTGTATTTAACTTTCCTTTTTCCAAAGCCCTAATTTAGTAATTAAAATTCTAAAATTCTATTTTAAGATGCGAACCTTAAATTATATATTACTTGCTTTATTTTTTAGATTTGATTATGTAGTTCATTATATGCTTTGATTTATTTGTAATGCTTTATTTAATTTATCATGGATGGATGTTTATTTTATATCTTGGTAATATCTTTGATGAATGATTTATTTATTATGAATGGTTATTTACTCTTATCGATTTATTTTTTATTTTCTAATGTTGTAAGATGTATGTTTCCACTTTGTGGGTACCTCATTAGTTAAATATCATGTAATTTAAATTGCTTTTATATTTTGGACCAATGTAAAGGACATGTTTTTACCTTTTGATGGGTGTCCTATTAGTTTAGATATAGATGATGTAAGGATATGTCTCCATCTTCGGATGGGTGTCCATTTATTTTCTTTGTTTGGACATTGCTTTGATTTTAATATAATAATGCTCTATTTCAATTGTTGTGTGTAATATGGATAATATTGTTATATTTAAGAATTTTATAATATTAAGACCTGTAAAGGAGGCTGGTTCCAATGAACCGGGCATTGTGGGGGTGTTGGGTCATTTCTCACCTTCTCCACACATATCCAACTTTCCAAACCCATTAGGGGGTCGGGGATTCCTTAGGAATCGAGTCATCCACCCCTTCCTTTTTTCCGGCCCATCCGGGTGGCGACTTCATTTTCTCTGGACTTAGGTCCGTGTTCTCTAAGGCCCCAAGCCTAAACAGTGCCGAAGTCGCAAGAACCATTCCACCGGGAGTGGGCGTAAAAATCTCCGCTCACACCACCACATCTAACTTTGCCACTATCATCTCCGAAGATGAAGAAAACATGAGCCAACCCATTACAGAATGTTCCAGATTCTAAAGGGCCCAATATTTTATTATGAATATTATAATTAAGAAAAAATAAAGCGATTCCTTATTAGTTTTGTTCTTATAGCCATTATCGCAATTTTTGGTTTCTACATTTGACATTTGTATCAACAAATATTTTGATTTTAGGATTTCGTTCTCTGATAGTTACAAAGAGAGATCATAATTGCTTTTAGACATTACTGCTTATGAGTTAGTATTTTATTAGTTAATAAATTTACAATTACGCCCTTAAATTCTTTTCTAAATTAGTGGATTGCATTTTTTTAACATTAACGGAGTTAGTATTTCTATTAAAATTAGTGACTTAAAATTTTCATTTTTGCAAAAAGTTGTGCCTAAATGAGCCAAGAAAAAGAACAAGGGCCAAATTATACCGGCACAATAACTTCAATGGCACATATGTACCTTCTCCCTTATTTTTTTTGAATGTTAACGACGTTAGTATTTCTGTTACAATCAAGGAGTTAAAAACTTCATTTTGCAAAAAAATTATGCTTAAATGAGCCAAAAAAAAAAGAATAAAGGCTAAGTTATACCCGCGTAACAACTTTAAAGGTATATTTATACCTTTTCCCTATATTAAATTGATAAATCTACTTTATATATTTATTACCTTCAATTATTTTTAATTCATAGCTTAAAATTGATATTAATAATTATTTTGCAATTTGATTATGAATTGAGTTTATAAATTATATGATTATTTAATCATTTTGCAAAAAAATTCTATCACATAATTTATGAAAAAATAATTAGTCTAAATAATTTTGTAATTTATTAAAAAATAATTAGTCTAAATATATTTTTTTAAAATATCTCAAAAATATATATAAATATTATTTAAAAATAACATATTTAAGAATTATAATCTATATTTTAAAGTTTATAATATTTTAAAATTTTATATTTAAATAGATAGTTAAATATGTATAGATAATAAACAAATAATATTAAGCGGATTTAGAATAGATACGAATAATAAAATAATAATTATAGTCTATTTGAATTCAAGTTATGATAGTTTAAATTTAAACGAGTTCAAGTTTGAATCTTACATATCTATGAAAGTCCTATTCACCATGCGAACTTCCTATGATTTTATTCTAATTAATTCATGAAAACCGTAGAACTTAATTAAATGAAGCCAAAATAAGAAGTCATTTTAGTTCTTGAAATTGAAATCTTATACATATATATATATATATGTTAGCCAAACCCTTGGCATGATTACTCTATTTTTATCTTAGGCAATCAAATTGAATAGAACTAGCATTTGTATCATGTTACATTTTGCAAGAAGATAAAATTTTGAAGAAAACTTAAAAGGTACAATCGGACCGCACTAAAGACCGACCAGACTCTTGATATCAACATGAGTATTATTTACACAGAAAAGTTTACGATGGCAAGTACTCCCAAAATCTCACCATACCATTAGCAGTCCGCTCGGACCATGGACAAGTCCAACCGCACCATTGGTTGTGATAAATTAAAATTCACATAGTAAGTTTTACGGTCAAAAGTACTCCCATTTTCTCATAGTACCATAGAAGTCTGACCAGACCATCTCAAATGGCGACCGGACCTTTAAAGCTAAAATTGTCCAAAACATCCAGTAGAGTTCACAACCAAAGGTATGCTTAGAAATTGAACATACCATCAAACTTTCAACTGGACCAGAAGCAAGTCCGATGGGACTATTTAAATATTCTTCAAATCAGAAGTCGTTATATCTCCACTTAGCAAGTGGATGACACGTGGACCAACCATTAAAGGACCATTAGTTAGATTTTTAAAAAGTGCGATCGGACTTCTATTATATCGACCGGCCTTATTGAAGTATGACTTGACCACGGACAAGTCTGACCATAAAAATGCTTTGGACAATAATTTAGTAGGAGACAAGAATCAAATATGTTGGCTCCTACCCCCAAACGGCTAGTTGAAGACTTGAAGGTTATAAATACCTCAAGAAACTTCATTTTTGTGTAAGATTTGATTGTAATTGCCAAACAAAACAACTTTCATTTTTTTGTATTAAAATTACATTTATATTGATTGAGTATTGGATGTGAGCATTAAACACCATCAGAAGTTTGAGTGTGAGCTTGGAAATACTTAGGTTGTTGGAGTGAGCCTGGAAAAACTCTTGTAAAGATTGTGAGGATTGATCTCAAACCATTGTAATTGTTTAGTGTGAGCTAGTGAAAATACCAAGTTAAGGTTAAGCTTGTAAAAACTCAAGACTAGTGAAACCTTAACAAGTTGTTAAGGAAGTGGACATACAATTGAGGTAAATTCAAACCACTATAACTCTTTGTGTTCTTTCTTCTATACTCTACTCAATCTTCTTCTATATTTTCTTCATCTCTTGCTTTTAAATTTTAAATTTACCATCACTCATCACATCAACCAATTCACCCCCCCCCCCCCCCCCCCCCACAATTGGTATTAGAGATAGTAAATTTCTTTAAACTTAATTGTGAAATTTGATCCAAAATAGTAATCATTCCACTAACAAACACCTCTACACATGAAAACCTAAATTCATTCCTTAAACCCTATTTCGATGGAATAGATTATTCCTATTGAAAACACAATATGTATTTGTTCCTAGATAGTGAAGGAATTGAGCTATGAAAATTTGTTGAAAATGAGTGAAAACCTCCTACTCATAAAGTTGATGGTGTCCAAGTTTCTCTTCCTAAATCACAATAGTCAAGTACCAATGTGAAAGATTGGTTCAAGAACAATAGAGCAGTCTCCATCTTGATGAATTCAATCTCAATATAAGAAGGTGGAAGAGTCCAACATCTCACTTATGTACATTGCATTTGAAAAACTATTGAGAACTATCATGAGGGTACTACCGAAGTGAGATTCACCAAGAAGTAAATGCATGTACTTGAATATGAGTTATTCAAGATGAAGCTCAATGAAAATGTAATCGATATGACTAACCGCTTGCTTGTCATTGTCAACGAATTAAAGAAATATGATAAGATATATGATCAAGGTGATATCAATAGAAAAATCTTGAGAGCTCTTAGAGCAAAGAAGAGCTTTGAGTTAAAAATTTCTTCTATTAAAGAGGCTCATGACCTTAGCAACTTGAGAACCGATGAACTTGTGGAAAAGCTACTCACTTTTGAACTGCACAATGAAAAGGAAGAAGAATAAGCAGAGAAAGAGAAAAAGAAAAGCAATAGCTCTCAAAGCAATCAAAGAATTTGAGAGCTCAAGTAATGAAGATAGTGACAATGAAGAAGGAATGACAATGCTTTCAAAAAGAATAAGTGATTGGAAGATAAAGAGAAGATTGCAAGTTAACAAATGTATATTTTCTAAATCCTCCTTCAAAGATAAAGATAAAAAGAATGAAGTGAAATGTTATGAATGTGGCAAATCCTATCACATCAAACCGTATTGCTTCAAGTTGAAGAACAAAAAGAAGTGGGATAAGGAAAAGAAGAAATCACTCAAAACTACATGGGATGATTTTTCCTCAAGTGAAGAAGAAGAAGAGGAGGCGGATGAAGGAATTGCTAATCTATGTCTCATGACTATTGAAGATGAAAATGACTCCAACGAGGTAGGTACTCAATCCTTAAACTTAATTGCATATGATAATGATATTGTTAATGCTTTAGATGATAGTGATTTGACTGAACATATGAATCTTAGAGTGAAAAAGTATTTTTCTAAGATAAAATTTTATAAAGATAAATGTTCTAAGCTAGAAAAAGATTTTGTGTGCTTGAAAAACTCTACATTATAATTAAAGACCTCAAATGAACAATTGTTGAAATCAATTGATGAAATGACTAAAAACTCACATAACTTAGAAAACGTGATTACGGAAAATAAAATACTGAAGGATGAAATAAATGAGTTAAAAGAATCTATTTCAAAATTTCATAAGGGAAAAGAGGCCTTAGATACATTGATCAACAATCAAAGGTCACCCTCTTTGAAATATAGTTTAGGATTCAATTGCTCATCCATCACTGCATCTAATGCACCAACATTTATAAAAGCATCTATAACTCAAACCTCTAGTGTTGAAGTTATAAAGAATACCAATGCTCAAAACAAATCTGAAATCATACAAGAATTACATTGGGTTCACAAGGCTATAGAACTAAAGTTACAAGAGCAAACCATGCATTCATGTATACAAGTCATGTACATAAACACAAAAATGCACAAAAAATAATCTCATTCAACAGACACTTGTAATTTTATGAATGGTTCATTAAATTTCAATAGGAAAGTGCATTAGCATAGAACCTTGTATCAATGCACATATTTTATGAAATTTGGATATAAGAGCAAATTTTGTATATTAGAAAGGCTCATCTCAAGTTAGAGGATCCCTCTACTACTAACCTCCAAGGATCCAATTTCATTTGGGTACCTAAAAGAAGATGAACATTGTTATTTTATAGGTACGCCTAAAATCCACTATCAATGAAAATGTTTGGCTTGTGGATAGTGGATGCTCAAGGCATATGACGGATAATGGAAAGTTTTTTACAACACTCACTTACAAGTATGGAAGTAATGTTACTTTTAGAAATAATGCTAAAAGTAAAATTATTGGCATTGGCTCCATTGGCATGCATGATAAAAATTTAATTGAAAATGTGTGGCTGGTTGATGGGTTGAAACATAATTTGATTAGTGTAAGTCAAGTATGTGATAAAGGATATGATGTAAGCTTTGACTCTAAAGGATGAAAAGTTATCAATTCAAATGGTGAACTTGCACTCAAAGGAGTTAGAATTGGCAATACATATAAAATTGACTTATATTCCAACAATGCATTTGAATACTTGATTTTCATTAGTAATGATGCTTGGTTATGGCATAGAAGACTAGGACATGCTAGTATGGATCACTTACAATGCATCAGCAAAGAAGAACTAGTTGATGGTCTCCCTAAAGTAAAATTTGATAAAGATAGGACTTGTGAATCTTATCAATAACATAAAAGTTCATTCAAATATAAAAATATTGCAAGCACTTCTAGACCCTTAGAACTCATTCACTTGGATTTGTTTGGCCCAAATAGAGTTGCTATATGGCAAGTTATATATATTTGTACTTGTTGATGATTACTCAATGTTTACATGGGTTAATTTCTTAGCTCAAAAGAATGAAGCTTTCAATCATTTTAAAGTATTTGCAAAAAGAATTCAAAATGAAAAAGGCTATGTGATCACATTTATTAGAAGTGATCATGGCAAAGAATTTGAAAATGAGAATTTTAAAAATTTTTGCAATGAGTTTGGTATTTCACATAACTTTTCAACTAGTAGAACACTACAACAAAATGGTATGGTTGAAAGAAAAAATAGAATATTGGTTGAAATGGCTAAAGTAATACCCAATAAGTATGATTTACCATCTTGCTTTTGGGGAAAAATTGTTAATACCGCATATTATATTTCAAATCGTGTTTACAAAAGGCCTTTGATAAATAAAACATCTTATGAGCTATGGAATGGAAGAATACCCAAAATTTTTTACCTTAGAGTGTTTGGATGCAAAAGCTTTATATTGAATACCAAGGATAATCTTGGAAAATTCTCATCCAAATAGGATGAAGACATATTTTTAGGATATTCATCATCTAGCAAAGCATATAGAGTATTTAATAAGAGAACTCTAGTGCATGATGTTTGTCCCCGTTGCTATATGAAGAATCAATGCATGATGTTTTTTATGAAGAATCAATGCATGATGTTTTTGATGAATTCTCTAAACGTGATCAAAGGAAAGGTAGTGTTCTTGATGATTTTATAGGTAAATTTGAACAACAAGAAACAATCAATGTTTCAAAGAATAATCATGATGAACAAGAAGAAGATTCTCAGGAGCTACCCAAAGATTGGCAATATAAGAAGGATTATCCAAAAGAATTCATCATTAGTGATATATCAAAGAGAGTAACTGCTAGATCTAAACTTAAATACTTAGATGTTAATGTTGTTTTTGTTTCTCAAATTGAGCCAAGGACCATTGAGGAGGCTCTTAGTGATGAATGTTGGGTAATTGCTATGCAAGATTGACTCAACCAATTTGAGAGAAATAATGTGTGGGAACTTGTTCATGGACCTAAAGACCGTCCAATTATAGGATGTAAATGGGTATATAGGAATAAGCTTGATAAAAATGGTCTCATTACTAGAAACAAAGTTAGATTGGTAGTCAAAGGCTATAATCAAGAGGAAGATATTGACTATAATGAGACATTTGTCCCCGTTGCTATATTAGAAGCCGTTAGAATATTGCTTGCATTTGCATGTCACATGAATTTTAAACTTTTTCAAATGGATGTTAAAAGTGTATTTTTAAATGGGTTTATTAATGAGGAAGTTTATGTTGAACAACCTCCAGATTTTGATGATTGTAAATTTTTATATCATGTTTTTAAACTTACCAAAGCACTATATGGATTGAAACAAGCTCAAAGAGCTTGGTATGATAGACTTAGTGCATATTTGCTTAAAAATAGTTTTTCAAAAGGCAAGGTTGACACAACTCTTTTTGTTAAAAATAAAATGTATAACATTTTAATTGTACAAATTTATGTTGATGACATTATATTTGGTGCTACTAATGAATCTTTGTGCAAGGAATTTGCTTCTTGTATTACTAGAGAATTTGAAATGAGTATGATAGGTGAACTCAAATTCTTCATTGGACTACAAATCAAATAATGCAGGGATGGAATCTTCATCAATGAATCCAAGTACATAAAGGAACTCCTTAAGAAATTTGAAATGGAAGGTTGCAAAATTAGCAGGACTCCAATGAGGACATCCCTGAAACTTGACAAAGATGAAAGTGGTAAGGCGGTAGATGAGAAGATATATCGAGGTATCATCAGATCACTATTTTACTTAACCACCTCTAGACCTGATATAATGTATAGTTTATGTTTGTGTGCTAGATTTCAATCATGTCCTAGGGAATCATATTTGAATGCCACTAAAAAATTTTGAAATACTTAAAATGGTACATTGCACTTAGGACTTTGGTATCGTAGAAATACATCATTTGATATTTTAGGCTTTTCGGATGCGGATTATGCCAATAGTCTTTTGGATAGAAAAATCATGACCAGGGCATGTCATTTTCATAGTGAATGCCTAGTTTCTTGGTTTAGCAAGAAATAAGCGTCGGTTGCTCTTTCTACCTTGGAAGCCGAATATGTTATTGCATGCTTTTGTTTCACTTAAGTTCTTTGGATAAAACAATAATTGTTAGATTATGACAAAACTTTTGATCATATTCCCATTAAATATGATAACAATAGTGCCATTAATTTATCTAAAAATTCAATTCAACATTCTAGGTCAAAATATATAGATATTAGATATCATTTCTTCAGAGACAGTTCAAAACCAAATGGCTGTCTTAAAATTCATTGATACTCAAAACCAACTTGCTGATATCTTTAAAAATCCTTAAATGAAGAAAGTTTAAACTTTATAAAGCAATATTTAGGGATGATGGATGGAAACACTTTAATGTAGAAATTGAAATTGCTTGAAAAACTTATTTTACATGATCTAAATTTGCCATTTGTATCTATTTTTTATCATACATTGAAGCTTCTAATTAAAATACACAATTGCCCTAAAATTCTTCATTTTTGGATTTTTTTTCTGCTCGGACCACATTACAATCCAACCGTAATTGTTTGAAAATCATTGACTTTAAATTTTTCATAAAAGTATGACCATACACTCAGTGGTATGACTGGAATATTTTAAAATTTTCTGACCGTTATGCCTAAAATCAAAATTTTGTTCAGTCTTACTATAGTCTAACCGTACTTTGTATGATTTTTAAACTTCACCATCGAACTCACAGTAGTCCGACCAGACTTTTGCTCCAGATTCAAAATTTTCTAGCCATTGGAACTCATTCAAAATGTACAAATTACTCCTCCAACAGTTATAAACGGCTAATTTTCAACCAAATCATTATAAATACCCCCCCCCCTCAATATCAGTGTTTACAACTTTTTATGAAATTCTAAACAATTAAACACTAAAAACACACAAACTCTCTTAAAACTTCTTCTTTTTTATAAAATTCTAAATAGTTAAACACTAAAAACACACAAACTCTCTTAAAACTTCTTCTTTCCTTCATCTACTTTCTCAATCAAACTCAATGGCTCCCAAAGAATACAAAAGAAAAGCTTCTAGAGTTGAAAAAGGGAAGGAAATTACTGCCTCTTCTCTATAAGAAGAACCACCAAGAAGAATCCAAAAGATAAGATTCAAAGATGATGAAGAAAGACAAATGTATGTTATCCTTAAAGACAAAATTGTAGAGCCAAATTGTCTCTTCTCCACCCTCACTTTAGAATCTCTAGGTATTGAAAATGATGTTAGAGATTGTCTCCAAACCTTAGGATGGAGAAATTTATCTTCTTGGAGCGTGATGACCTTAGTTAGGAGACCTTGACAAAGGAGTTTCTCACAATATTAGTTGTTAGGAAAAAAAAAAAGCATTAAGCCCTTAGGTTATTATGATATATCCTTTAGGTTCTTTAACCAAGAATATGGTCTTACCTTAGAGGATTTTTCATCTATTTGGGGTTTTCAATTAGAAGAAATTTCTCACATATCAAATATTGTCCTCATTCCTGAAGTTCAATTGGAATTTTGGAAAGAAATTTCTATTGAGACCTCACTTCACAAGCTATTTAATGCCAAGAATCTTAGGACTTTAACCTATTAGATGTTGCATAGGATTATCATCTATATAATAAGTGCTAGGAGAGAAAGCAATGAAAAAGTAACACAAAAACATCTCCTCTTCCTTTATTGTCTCATTATAGGGCAAGCCATTCAAACCAAAAAATTCTTAATTGACACATTTATACACATTAGGAAAATCAAATCTGGACTTATTCTTCTCTCCTCCCAAATAACACAAATTGCCAAATATGTTGTGCACTTACACCAACAAACAAAGTCACTCTCTCCAATCCTTTTGGTCCTACAACAAAATCCATAAACATAGGTTATCTCAAATATACCAAGTGTATTAGGGATGATGATGGGACATATGTCTACCTTTTAGAAGCACTAGGTGCTAGAGCTCAACAAAGAAAAAAACCTAGGATTGTAGAAGAAGGTGAAGTGACATATCAAATGGAATTTCCTAGAATTCAAACCATAAGACCTCAATCCTCTATCCTCTAACTTCTCCAAGATATTCATGGTCAAGTGAGCTCCCAAGGATTAATAATTGATAGCCTTATGAACCAAATCTCTCATCTTCATCTTGACATTCAATAAATTCAAGAAGCTTTGGGACTACCAAAATATTTTATTGATGAACCAAGCATATCTCCTTCAATCTATGGCTCCTCTCCTCATGAAGAAAAAGGTAAAGTTGTTGTCTCTCACCCAAGGGAAGAAGAAGAGGAAGGGGATGAAGAAGAAGAAGGGGATGAAGGAAGTGATGATGATGATGATGACAATGATAACCAAAATGATTAAAACTTAATTTATCATTTCAATGTACACATGTTTGTTTAATAATTTCAATGTTGTTCTTGTGTTTGTTTAATGAATGCTTCATTTTTAATGAATTGAATTTGTTTAACTCTTTTTGTTTTTGCCTTTGTCAAAGGGGGAGAAGTGAATTGAATCAATTTGAATATTCAATTTGATTTTGAATAATTAAAGTTAACATTAAAAGACCAATTGCATAACACAAATTGAATTTACATGCAGCACTTATTAAAGGGGAGAAAATCAACTCAATTTTACTTAAACACACTTTGAATTCAATTTAATTATTAAAGTCAAAAGGGGGGAGATTATTAGCCAACTCTTGGCATGATTGCTCTATTTTTTATCTTAGGTAATCAAATTGAATAAAACTAATATTTGTATCAAGGTACATTTTGCAGGAAAGATGAAATATTAAAGAAAACTTGAAAGGTATGATTAGACCACACTAAATACCGAATGGACCCTTGATATCAACATGAGTATTATTTATACGGAAAGGTTCATGGTGGCAAGTACTCCCAAAATCTCACCATACCATTGGCAGTCCGCTCGGACCATGAAAAAGTCCGACCACACCATTAGTTGTGATAAATGAAAATTCACATAATAAGTTTCACATTTAAAAATACTTCCATTTTCTTAGAGTACCATAGAAGTCCAACCAGACTATCTTAAATATTGACCGAACCTTTGAAGCAGAAATTGTCCAAAACATCTAGTAGAGTTCACAACCAAAGGTATGCCCAGAAATTAAATGTACCATCAGACTTTTGACCGGGCCAGATGCAAGTTCAATTGGACTATTTAAATATTCTTCAAATCAGAAGTCATTATATCTTCACTCAGTTAGTGCATGACATGAGGACTAACCATTAAAGGAGCATTAGTCAGATTTTTAAAAAGTACGATCATACTTCTATTATTTTGACCGGCCTTATTAAAGTACATTTGGACCATGGACAAGTCCAACCATGAAAATGCTCTAGACAATAATTTAGTGGAAGACAAATTAAACATGTTGGCTCCTACCCCAAATAACTAGTTGAAGACTTGAAGGCTATAAATACCTCAAGAAACTTCATTTTTGTGTAAGGTTGTGATTGTAGTTGCCAAACAAAATAACTTTCATTTCTTTACATTAAAATTACATTTGCATTAATTGAGTGTTAGGTATGAGCATTAAATACCATCAAAAGTTTGAGAGTGAGCTTGGAAACACTTAGTTTTTTAGAGTGAGTCTAGAAAAAATCTTATAAGGGTTATAATGATTAATCTCAAACCATTGTAATAGTTTAGTGTGAGCTAGTGAAAATATCAAGTTAGAGTTACGCTTGTAAAAACTTAAGACTAGTGGAACCTTAACAATTTGTTAAGTGGACATAGGATTGAGGTAAATCTGAACCACTATAACTCTTTGTATTCTTTCTTCTATACTCTACTCAATCTTCTTCTACATCTTATTCATCTCCTGCTTTTAAATTTTAAATTTACCATCACCCATCATTTCAACTAATTTACCCCCCTCTTGATTGCTAATTTGGGACAACAATATATATATATATACTAAGTTTAATAATTTAGTGTAATTTATATAATATTTCAATTCATTTTAAATTTTTTTATGTAATTGATGCTCATCAATGTCAAGGAATTATTTAATTTTAAAATTTTGAGCTTATAATTAAGGATTAAGAAGTAATTTCTGATATCTTTAAACACATAATCTATTAGGTTTAATGTGTTTATATATATGTGTATATATATTATAATATATTATATAATATATAATATATTAAACCATTACAATATATATACTAAAGAGAGAAGGTGTAAATATATCCTTACAGTTATCATATGGGTACAACTTAGCTCCTTTTTTTTTACTCATTTAAGAACAATTTTTTACAAAATGAAGTTTTTTAGCCCCTCATTTTAATAGAAACACTAACATAGTTAACGTTCAAAAAAAACAAGGAAAAAGGTACAAAAATGCCTTCGAAGTTATTGCACAGGTATAATTTGACCTTTATTCTTTTTCTTGGCTCATTCAGACATAACTTTTTGCAAAATAAAATTTTTAAGCCTCTAATTTGTTGAAAACTTTAACAGTTATATTTGAATATACATCTAAATTTCTAATTCGATAATGAAAATATACTTATGGGAGTTACAAGAGATTAAGAGGGTGATCTTTTATGATCTTTATAATTCTATATGCTCAATATCGCCAAGCCAATATCTCTTGCATCCACCACATCTAACATCGCCACTATCATCGTCGAGTATGAAGAAAACACGAGCCAACCCATTAAAGAATGGTCCATATTTTAAGGAGCTTAATATTTTATTATGAATATTATAATTAAGAAAAATAAAGAGAATCCCTGTTAGTTATGTTCTTATAGGCTTTATCGCAATTTTTTGTTTCTATATTTAACATTTGTATCTGCAAATGTGTTGATTTCAAGAATTCTTTCTCTGATAGTTACAAAGAGAGATCATAATTGCTTCTATACATTACTCTTAAATTCTTTTCTAAATTAGTGGATTGCATTTGTTTTTTTTAAACATTAATGGAGTTAATATTTCTATTGAAATAAGTGATTTCGCAACAACTTCAATGGCACATTTGTACCTTCTCCCTTATTTTTTTAACATTAACAACATTAGTGTTTCTATTATAATCAGATACTTAAAAACTTTATTTTGCGAAAAATTATGCTTAAATGAGCCAAAAAAGAATAAGGACTAAGTTATACTCGTGTAACAACTTTGAGGCTATATTTATACCTTCTCCGTTTTTAAATTGATAAATCTACTTTATATATTTATTACCTTCAATTATTTCTAATTCATATCGTAAAATTGATATTAATAATTATTTTGCAATTTGATTATGAATTAGGTTTACGAATTATATGATTAGTTAATTATTTTGCAAAAAATATTCTATTACATAATTTATTTAAAAATAATTAGTCTGCATACTTTTGTTAAAATATCTAAAATATATATATATATATATTATTAAAAATAACATATATTGTGTAATTTTTCAAAGTAACATTTGAATATTAAAATAAAATAATAAAAATTTTAACATTTAAAACTTTTAAATGTTTAATATAAAAATAAAATTGAATATAAATATTAATACCAACTAGTTGTCTTAATTTTTTAATATAAAATAAAATTAAATTTAAATTCACCTATAATTTTTTTCGCTTGAAAATTTTGCCCCCCTTTATCTTAATTTTTGTTATACTACTGTATATATATATGTATATAATACACACACACACACAAAGAGTTGAGAACTTTTCTATACTCTCTATTTCATTTATTTTTTTTTTTATGATGTTTCAAATTTTAATATAATTTTAAGGATTTAAAATGATGAGAAAAAAAAAAGTTGAGCTATTTCATAGGTTAAAAAATCAACGTTTAAGAGTTTTTCTTTTGAAATTCTTTTACTTAAAATAGTTTCATCTAAGCAAACAAAATGATAGGAAAATAAAATAAACTATTAGGCTAAACATAGTCGGAATATATTTTTTATACATTTTTTCATTGTTTCACTTTTATATTTACTCATAACTTTTTTTTTATTGTTATTAAATATTGTAATTAATAACAATATGATCTGCCTTATGAAATTTTGCCTAAATATTAGTCCTTCTTCATCCTTACATCCTTGAAGTCTTTAGAAATCCTATTCTATAGAAATAGATATAAAATCAACCCAAAATAAAAAATAATATAAAGAAAAACAAAATAAAATAAAATAAAACAAAAAATATTGGGTTTCCTCCCAACAAGCACTAATTTTAAAGTGTTTTGGTTGATTTTTAATCTTGGGTTGAAGTGGCTAAGTCTAGAAATGGTGGATGCTCCCCTTGTTTAATGGCTCACCAATATAGCAAGGCTTTAAACGTTGGCCATTAACTTTGAAAGTCTCTATTGTATTATTTTATATCTTAACAGCTTCATATGAAAAACTTGTACGACTTTGAATGGACCAGACTAATATGACTTAAGCTTTCTAGGAAAGAGCTTCAGCTTTGAATTGTAGAGTAGAACATATTGTCCTATTGTCGAGGTTGGATGTGCTTATCATGCCATGTTTTTTTGCATTCTTTATAGATTTTAGTATTCTCATAGGCTTTCAACCTTATTTCTTCCAACTCACTCAATTATAGAAGATATTTATGGCTTGTAGTAGTCATATCCATGTTTCGGTGTTTGATAGCCTAATATACTTTATGTTCAAGCTAAATCGGTAAATGGCATGCTTTTTCAAAAACCAAGTGATAAGGAGACATGCCAATGGGGTTTTGAATGTTGTCCTATAAGCCTGTAGTGCATCATTAAGTTTCAACAACCAATCTTTCCTTAAATTCCTAATAGTCTTCTCTAATATCCACTTGAGTTCCTATTGGCCTTATAGATGGCATAAAGAAGGGGGGTTGAATTGGTGCTATTAGATATGTAATGGGAAATTAAAAATTTTGCTTAGAAATAAAGAGGAGTTTAAGGGAAGAAGAATGAACACTAAGATTTATAGTAGCTCAGATGTTAACTAACTATACATCCTCTCCTCAACCATAAGTTGAGTATTTTACTATCCTTGGAGTTTGGAAGTTCAATTCTAACTTGGAGTTTATAGCTTACACCGAACTTAGTGTTTTCGGGCTAACATAAAACTTATACAAGAGTTTTTCTAAGGCTAACTCTCAAACTTATTATAAGTATTTTTTTCCAAAGACTAACACTCAACCTTTACAAGAGTTTTGGTCCTAGGCTGACTCTCAACCCAAGTATTTAAGGCTCATACTAAACCTTATAAGAGTGTTTATAGCTTACACTCAATCTTACAAAGATTAATAAAAAGCTTTAAGGCTCAAAAAATAAATTGCAAGAGTTTAGACACTATTAGCATATTCTTCATCACTTGGAGTTTTGTTTAAGGTTATATTTATAGGCCTCAAAGCAATTCTACCTGTTGGTAAAGTGGGTAAAAAAGTCCAACTCCAACAACCATAAAATCTTCTTAGATTTCTGTGTTAGAGCACTATCACGGTCGCAGAGCCCTATGTCGTGGTCACAATGTTCATATTTCTAAAGGCTACTTTGACATGTAGCTTCTTCTTGTTGGTTCTTCAACTATCCGTTGAAGCTTGCTAATGGCTATATGAATCACACAAATTATGCTCTTCTCTGAAGACATCAAAATATCATTTTGCGGTCAAATTCTTTACTGTAATGGCTTTTGTGTCTTTTATCATCAAGTCTTATAAAGGTAGTAATCATACCTCTTGGAACTCACTCTCAGATAGGAAATTTTGCTCCAAGAAAGTCACTATTGTATCCACTGTGATCTCTACTGTGAATTTTGACTTTAGGTTTTAGCATGGTTATAGTCACAGGGGCTTTGGGTGCTATCGCGATATTATTATAAACAGTATCGTGAACATTGCATGTTTTCAGGCTTAATGTAAAGGTTGTGGCATTCTTCGGTGCAGTCGCTATCTTTATATCATGGTTGCTACATCACTGGTATGGTCACTATCTCTATTTAGAGGTCACTCCACCCAGTTTAGAGACCACTACCAATAAGATTTTCAGCAATACTTAGAACTTTAAGTTTATTTGTCAAGATCAAAATTAAAATTGACCTAAATCTAGGTCAACAGTTCCTTATTAGAAATTTCAGTTTAACCACCTATTCAAGGGTGATATAGTATGGTCACTTTGTGGTATACTCCATCTTTATTGAAAAGGGTCTCAAAATTTTTATTATAAAAATGGGTACCACCGTCACTAACTATAGCTCTAGGGACTCTAAACCTTGAGAAGATGCTTTTCTTGATGAATTTAATCACTAATTTTGCATCATTTGTAGGACTTGTTATGGCTTCCCTTTACTTTGAAACATAGTCAATTACCATTAAGATATATTGGTTGTTAAAGGAGGATGGAAAAGGTCACATAAAATCAATCCCCTAAACATCAAAAAGCTTGACTTCAAGAATAGAGTTGAGGTATATCTTGCTTTCTTGAGATGTTTCCAATTCTTCATCAATCACGGATTTGCATAAAACTCTTGTATCCTTGTACAAGGTAGGCCTAAAAAAATCCATATTTCTAAATTTTAACAATCATTTCTGAAGTAATTGCCTGATCTCTACATTCTTTGGAATGGCAAAATTCAAAGGATGCTCGTAAATTCCTCTTTCGATACACACATTCGAATCACCCCACTCCTACAATGTTTAAGGAGAAATGGATCTTTTCATGTATAATACTTAACATCATAAAGGAATTTCTCTTTCATTTGAAGGGAGTTCAGAAGGGAGAAGTCCAATAACTAGATAATTGACTAAATCTTCATACTATGGTACATTGTGGTTGAGAGCATAGACGTTCTCAATGGGGAAACGTTCGTTGATAGGTAGCTCTTCTTCAACTTCCTCACTTCTTTTTAATCTTGATAGGTGGTCAACTGCTACATCTTATACCCCTTTTTTATCTTTACTTTCCATATTAAATTCGTGGATTAGAAGAATCCATCAAATTAGCCTTTTCTTTGCTTCTTTTTCGCTCATGCGGTATTTGATAGTGGCATAGTTTGTGTAAATAGTAACCTTGTAGCCAACGAGGCAAGAGCGAAATTTATCAAGGGCATAAACTATGGCAAGTATTTCTTTTTCAATTATTGTATAATTCACTTGAGCTTCATCCAAAGTCTTGCTTGTGTAATAAATTACATGGCTCCTTTTGTCCTTTCATTGGCATAGCACCGCTCCAATGGAAAAATCACTAGCATCACACATGAGTTCAAATTGTAAAGATCAATCAAGTGGAGTGATAATAATAGTTGAGATCAATGTAGCTTTTAACCTGTTAAAAGAAACAAGACATTTATTAGTAAAATTTAAAAATAACACCTTTATCTAATAATTCACACAGAGGCTTTGCAATTTTAGAAAAATCCTATTTAAAGTATCTATAGAACCCGAGGAGTCCCAGAAAACTCTGAACTCCTTTAACATTAGTGGGTGGTGGCATTTTTTTATTATCTCTACTCTTTAGAGACCTTGTGACCTAGTATTTTACCCTCTTGCACCATAAAATAACAGTTTTTCCAATTAAGTATAAGATTTGTTTCTTTGCATCTTTTTTGTATTCTGTAGGCAATCATCAAAAGTAGAACTAAATCATAAAATCATCCATAAAGATGTTCATAATTAATTTTACTAAATTAGAAAATATTGCCATCATGCATCTTTGGAATGTTATAGGCCATTACATAATCCAAATGGCATTCTTCTATAAGCAAAAGTGTCATAAGGACATATGAAGTTGTTTTCTCTTGATCCTCGTGTGTAATTGGAATTTGGAAGTTGCTTGAATAACCATCTAAAAGACAGAAAAAGGCTTTACCTATAAGACACTCAACCATTTGATCAATAGAAGGCAAAGAAAAGTGATCATTACGTGTTTCAGAATTTAACTTCCTATAATCTATCTACGGTCTCCATCAAGTTACTATTTTAGAAGGAATTAATTCATTGTTTTCACTTTCTGTTACAATCATCGATTCCTTTATAGGCACAATATGAATAGGACTTCCCACGAGCTATTCAAAATTGAATAAATTATCCTAGCATCTAAAAGTTTTGTAATTTCATTTTTTACTACTTCTTTCATGTTTGCATTTAACCTCCTTTGATGATCCACTACGGTTTTTTCATTATCTCCCAACAAAATTTTATGCCTGAAAATTGAAAGACTAATTCCTTAAATATTAGTTATGGTCTAACCTATTGCTCTTTTATGTTCTTTTAATATATTTAAGGTTTTCTCCAATTCTGTTTCATCAAGGAAATTACTTACAATTACAAGAAAAGATTCATCTGGACCAAGAAAAGAATATTTGAGATGTTTAGGAAAAGGTTTAAGCTCAAGAGTTAGATCTTTTTCAATGGATGGTAAAGGAAGTGTTTTACCTTTATCATTATCTTCATATTTTACATGAAAAGTTATAGGTATTTCTTCCAAGGCCATAGCATAGGCTATAGTATCTTGATTATTGTCATCTTGAGTTGAACTATATACAAGACAAGCTTTAATGTGGATCATCTAAATATTCTCTCTCAAATGTTTCTTGCAAATACTCATCAATGACATCTGTCTAGAAATAATCATCCACGAAGGTATGATTTTTCGTTAATTTAGTTAAATAATTCTACTTCTTCTTCTTCTTCCACTCTCAAGGTGAGTTTGCCTCTATGTAAATCTATCATTGCATCTACTGTTGCTAAAAATCATCAGTATATAAGATTATGAAGTCCACTGAAATATAGAGTTTATCCACTTTAACTAGTACATGTTCAATTATTCCAACAGGATATTTAATGGATTGATCTGCAAGTTGAAGTGGCATCCTTGTGGGTTGAAGTTTGGTAAAGCCGACTTTCCTACAATTAGAATTAGGCATTAGACTAACACAAATACATAAATCGCATAAAGCTTTTTTAAATTCAACTTCACCAATAGTACAAGGGATAAAAAAAACTCCTTATATGTTATTTTGGAATAACAACACTACACTCTTGAGTAAGTGTTATTTTGGAATTGCCTGCTAGCTTCCTATTATTGGATAGCTGCTCTTTAAGAAACTTCATGTAAGTAGACATTTGAGCTAGTGCATCTACGAAAAGAATATTTATATGAAGTTGCTTGAACACTTCCAAGAACTTTTCATATTGCTTATTCAATTATTACTTCTTTAGTCTATGTGGGAAAGGAACTAAAGGTACATAAGGTTTGACTATCTCCATTAGTGCCTCCTCTTTTTAAGCTTTCACTTTAGTTTTCTCTTATTCAGAAGAAGACTTTAAAGTCTTCATAGGTTGTGAGTCTTTAAGTTGCTTACCACTTTGCAAGGTTATAACTTTACATTTCTCTCTTATATTATCTTTGTTTTACTTGGGAGAACTTCTTGGTTGCGAGAGTTGATAGAACTTGCTATTTACCCCACTTTTGTTTTGAGATTCCTATTTTGACTTAAGATTTGCTCTATTCTTGCTTCAAGCTTGTCATACTATTTCTCTTTCAAAAGTTACTCCAATGAATTTTTCTAAGGCTACTTCATAAGCTGGTTTTTTTTAGTTTGGTGCATTGGGCCTTGGTTTTAGTTCCTTTGGAAGGGAGGTTGATAAGGTACCCTTTAGTTATGTTGATTTCCCCGAGAAAGATTATGATGATTTCTTCAAGTGGGATTATAAGTGTTACCTTATGGAGGATTTTGTACTTTTTTTAATTTCCCATAAACTATACTTGTTCTATGATTTGATAATCTGCACTTGAGTGTCTCCCTCAACATCCATCACATACCAAAAATGAATTTTGATTTGACATGTTTAAATTTCTTGGCATTAACATCTACCTTAGTTGCAAGCAAGGAAAGATTCTCAACTTCATGAACATTAGCAACTCTCTTAGGATTACTTCTTTCTGAAGAATAGTGGTCATTATTTATTTTCATCTCTTTAATTAGTTCAAGAGCATCAACAAGGACCATTTTCATTATGGCTCCACTAGTTGTTGCATCTATTGTTCTCTTGATAAATGGACTTAACCCATTGTAGAAGGTTTGGATTAAGACCCAACAAGGGACTCCATGATGAGGACACTTTCTTTGAATATCCTTAAATCTTTCCTAAGCTTCATCTAAATTTTCTCCACCATGTTGTACAAAGTTGGTTTTATCATTCCTCAACTTGACAATTTTTACAGGTAGAAAGTATTTTGTGGGAAAAAATGCCGCTAATTGATCCCAAGTAGTGAAAGTTCTAGGTGCCTTTGAATTTAACTATTATTTTGCTTTTTCCTTTAAGGAAAGTGGAAAAGGATGAAGTCTTATGGCATCATCTAAGACTCCATTAATTTTGAAAGTATCACAGATCTAAAAAAAATTAGACAAGTGAATGTATGCATCTTCAGGATTCAAACCATAAAATAATGGTCATTGAATCATAGATATAAGCACAGGCTTGAGATCAAAAGTATTGGCCTAAACAGATGGTTTAATAATGCTTGATCTTGTGTGAGTGGATGGCAAGGCATAGTCCTTAAAGGTCCTTGGTTCTGCATTGTCTCTAATTGTTTCTTCTTCTTCTTACAAAAAAGCTTCTTCTTTTTACAAAAAATCTTCTTCTTTTACTTCCAAAATGATACTATGTTTCTTTCTTTGCCTTTCTCTTCTTTCCTTTGTGAACCCCAAATTTATCCCTAATTAAAATTAGATTTTTTTTGTTCAAAATCGAGCTAATTAAAGTAGGAAATTGATTTAATACATTTATTAAATATTTATCCATTTATTTATCAAAAAAAAAGATTCAAAATCGCCGCTGCTCTGATTTTTCTCAATAGGGGTCCCCTAAAATTTGCACTATAAATAGGGGTCCCCTTTCCAAAAAAATGATCTGATTTTCTAAGCCATATGCTCTCAAATTTACTGTAAAGATCTGATTTTTCTGAGCTATATGCTTTTAAATTTACTCTAAAAGTCCAATTTTTTGAAGCTGAATGCTCTCAAGTTCACTTTAAAAATTATGAAAATTGTTAAACTTTAATTAATCAATTTAATTTTTCCTATTTTTTCTTACTCACTTTTATTTCAAGCATGATAAATTGTTTCAATTTCAAATTAGTAATTGAGGTTATAAAAAATCAAAGCCAAAAAAGAAGAGACTTTTCAATCCTGTCAAAGTATTAAATTCATTTTGTAACGTATTTCAAGTGGTGGAATTGCAAAGTGGAAAAGCCTTTCAACCAGACATCAAGCCAATCAAAAAAAGATTCAAAAAGGTACTTTCTCTTAAACTCATATCTTTCAATTTGGTAAACATAACCAAATCTTAATTAAATAGCCCTTTAAAAGCCGCAAAAGTAGTTTTTTCCTTTCTTTAAATTATTTTGTCTTTATTTTTATTTTTATTTTACTTAATGAACTTGCTTAATTATTAGTTATTTCAATTTGTTGTTTATTTCAATTTATTATTATTTAAATTAACTACTTTTGAGGATTTGTGCTTAGCCATACTCATAAGTATGAATCCTTAGAGTTGTAACAATTAATTTAGCTAGAGATTTGTGCTTATCCTAGTATCCATAAGAGCTAGAGTTAAAGCTCCTCTATGTATGCTATTTTGGGTTGTAACATTTATTTTTATTATATATTAATGTCATATATTATTTTGTTTATGCATAATATTTTTGTCATTCATACTATTTATGTCATCGCATAAAAATTATTTTTTCTTAAAAAGTTAAGATTCTGCTAAAGAAAAATATTTCATTACTTAAATCTTAAAAACCCAGCTCAAAACTTATCATGATTGATTTCGAATTAGTACCTTTTTGGGTTAAAAATTTTTTTTTCTTAAGTCAATAAAACGAGTTTTATCTAGAATTTTTCCAAATTAAAATAATTTAAGATGACAACTCTCCAATTAGCTTTTAAAATAAAGTCATCTTCTCTTTTTCAAAATAAAAGAAGAGTATTCTTTTCAGAATAGAAAAGTAAATCTTTCCAAAGTAAAGAGCTCTTTTTAAATATATGCTTACCAAACCGAGCGAAGACCGTACATAGTGGTGTCATATGAGTTCGGACCCAAATGAGCATTTTGGCTCTCTATTCTTAGCTAGCCAGATCAGTGCCCAGACGAGGCCTCACATTCTTGTTTTGCCTTTTACAAAACTTTTCAATCTCGGGATTGTAAGTTTCATGTGGTGTGTTAGGGTTGCTTCGCATGTAACCCTAATCCTACAAGGAAAATGAGCAAAAAATAAAAATAAAATTCCAAAGTAATAATAATTTAATCACATTGATATTAGAATTATAGCCCTCCTCGATAATTGCACTAAAAACTTATTACGCTAATCTTAAATCTCTTACAAGTGCATAATATCACAAACAAGTAATATAGTGTGCGAGTTAAGTATCATCCCATGAGGAATGTTAATTCCAAGTATCAAACAATTAAATTTCTTATTATTTGGAAAAATAAAATTTACTTTTAATTTTAATTAATCTAAATTGATTAAACTAAAAAATAATTAAATCTAACTCTTACATTTTTGAACTTAAGGTTAGACTTCTTATATTGGTTATTTTCCTAATATTTTAATCTAGTTATATTTATTCTTTGATTATTGGTTAAATCTTCCTAAATTACATTATAGTCTCTCTCCCAAGATCTAAAACTGATATTAAGATTAATTTCTAAGTCTACTCTCATGACCTTAGGAATTAATTTAACTTTTTAAGTTTTATAAACATTTTTTATCAACCTCTTAAGTACTTTCTTATCTCTAGGTAAAAACTACTTAAGATTATTATATTCTTGGACTATTATTATGCTTCTATTCTCGCTCTATCATACAATATCTCAAATTAAATAATTATTGGTCATATAATTATTAGCATTAATTATAAAGATAATAAAATAATAAAGAATAAATATTATAAAATCAAATAAATATGAAGTGCACTATAAAAAAAACCAATTGAATTGTCTAATCCTAATTTTGGGTTTATTTAAATATAATTGAAAAACAATAAAAAAAAAAGATATTTAAAACATTAAAACTTAAAAGAAAAGTAAATCAAACTCAAAAAAAAAAAAACTCTTTAGATCGAATGGAACTCCTTGCTTGAACTTGAATATCTCCAAAGGCCAAGGCTAATTCTCTCTCTCTCTAAAAGAAAATCTTAAGAACTTGAAAGGATATTGGGCAATTAAAATTTGGAAGGAAACTTTGCTTATATAAGTGCTTGGAGGTCTTATAAACTAATAAGGACTACTCTTTGGGAAAATTTGAGGTCTTCAAAACTATTTAATAATAGTTTTTAGGGAAAATCCTTAAGAAAATAAGAAATTAAACCATCATATGATTCACACAGCATGCACAATAGAACCCACACCTATGAATAATTGTTTTGCTTCAAGACTCAAAAATTCCTTTAGCAAGTAAAGGGTCTTTGATTCGCATGATCAAGCCCTTCTAAACTACATACTTCATTCCTTTAAATCTTAAATCTTTAAGTTTATAACATCCACTACCATTCTAAAACGTTTTGTTTTATCTAAAGACCTAAGTACTCCTCCGCTCTTCTCATTAAGATATAAATATTTTTTTTATCCACCATAGACCATGGGAGAGATGAGTATTGCTAAAAATCCATTAATAATTCCTATGTATGATGCTTATTTGAGTTCTCATGCCAGCCAGAAATTCTTATAGATTGCTAATCAGCTCCATCAATTCTTCTTTCAATTTCCAATTAATACGATTCATGGAATAGGAATGTTGGTTTTTAAAAGATGCAAAAAATAAGAAATGTAGTGTATAGGAATGGAAAACAAACTATATTTTTTATTGAATAGCCAAAGTTTTATATACATTGAAGTAAGTAACTGATTTTAGCTATAAAAATCAAAGATATTAACCGAAGTAAACATTACATATATTCAAACATTACATATATTCAAGTCCTATTAACTAAAAGAATAACAATTGATTACCTAACACGTAAGGCTTATTCAAATAACAACTATTTTATTCAAATAATAGCTAAGGAAGCATATCTTTAACACTCCTCCTTGTTTCTATAGTTGCCATTATTCAATTTTTCAATGTTTCTCCTTGAATCAAAATTATTAAAATAGTTCTTCCTCCTCTTATTATTGGTTCACAACAAATTTGGCTTCTGCTTATTGAGATTGTCATACCCTCTCTATATGATTTGTCCATATATATTGCATTTGACATCAGGTCTTCACTAGTACTTATTTTGTAGATGATTCATCTTCTTGTTGTAAGAGAATGGTGGATGACTTTCAACTTCGTTGCTTTTGTTTAGAGTTTTTACTCAACAAACATCTTTAACAGTACCTTCTTCCCTCATAAGTCTTCTTTGTTCAAATGCATGTAAAAATTCTACCAAGATAATACTTGACATAGATCTTTAGAGTTTTCCAAAGAAGAGATTATGGTTTTATATCGTTTAGGCAATGCAACAAAAAAATTTTGAATTATTCTTTCATCAAAAAATTCCTTACCAAGTAATCTTTTCTTGTCCACTATGTTAAGCAGCTTGTCGGCATATTCTTTGGATGTTTCTGATTCTTTCATTTTTTGCATTTCAAATTTATATATCAAATTTATTATTTGTGTGTTCTTTATCTTGTCGTTGCTTTCATACTTCTCTTTGAGATACTCTCAAATATTTGTAGCACATTCTTTTTGCATAATCTTGGTGAGACTTAAGGGTGAAACAACAAAGAATAAGAAAAGCTTTGGCTTCAGTTTCTCCAGTCTTTTTTTCTTTATGGATTTTAACTTGAGCCATTGTTGGATTATTTCTTAGTGAAGGAATTTCATTGTCTTCTTCTACTGCCCCCCCAAAGATCCAAAGCTTTTAGATGAGCAGTCATTTGAATTGCCCACGCTTGATAATTTTCTCCATTAAATTTTAGTTGAGTCATAATGAAGCTTGATTGCCCCTCTATTTGTGCTTATGGCTATAGTTCTAATTACTGTTATGGTGTGGTTGTAGTTATGGGTATGGGTATGATTGTAAAGACTTTACAAGTCTCTTAGGATGCCATGGCTCTGATACCAATTGTTAATTTTTCAAAAGGTGTAGAAAGTAAGAAATATAGTGTATAAGAATGGAAAACAAGCTATATTTTTTATTAAGTAACTGGATTAAAGTGGGTAACAAATGACCCATGATTTTAGCCATACTAATCAAAGATATTAAGTGAAGTAGACGTTGTACATACTCAGGTCTTATTAATCAAAAGAATATCAATTTATTGCCTAATACCTAAGACTTATTCAAATAAAAGCTATTTTATTTAAATAATAGCTAATGAAGCATATCTTCAATAAGGAAAGTAAACTAACTTTGGAATAATCTTTACATATCAATTAGAGACTACCTCTTCTATTACTTGAGAAGTATCATGTCCTAATTCTACATCATTTCAAATCCAAAAGTTTCCCTCAGCTTCATCTCACTGGCACACAACTTACTTTCAAACAGGAAAACTAGGTTAGGAGCTTGAAGCTTCAATAGCTTCCTAAATAATCTAACTATGTGAAGGTTCCTAAGCCCTTTGCAATTCCAACATAGGATATTCATACCCTTTGGAAAGGCTTTTTAAAGGTTTTCCAATAATACAAATGTGTAATCACTATCATAGAACTAGTCTAGCTTAATTATTCTCTTTTTGGTTAGTTTAGTGTCTATCGTATCTATTAAATCCTCCTTATTCTTTATTTCCCCTGTCTTAAAGACTTGACAAAAAAAAAGTGTGGGTTCTTTGGAGTAAACTAACCTTTTCCATTTTGTTGAAGTATGGGAGTTTTTGGCTTGGTTTTTTATAGTGAATAGGAAACGAATCTTGAATATTATCAAACAAAGGGCATGAGTTAGTTCTGTTTGCTTGATAAAAAGGAAAGTGTAATAGAAATATTTATCAAATCAATTGCTTCTCTATTTTATTGACTGTTATTTATTAAATTCCATCAGACATTTTACATAATTGGTCTACATGTGTGGTCGTTAATAGAAATGGATTTTCTAGCACCAATTTTCTCTACTTTAAGAATCAAACACCTCCTGATTAGTTCAGATCGATAAGTTCCAACTAAAAAGAATTTTATCCACTTCTCCATATTCCTTAGAATTTCTAACCAAGTGTCCATATTTCTCACATCCTACATAAGGTAGGCAATATATTTGAATAAACCTCACACAAAATTTTCTCTACTGACCATAAGTTTAGCCTCCATAGTAAAGGTTTCTAGCAGTCTATTTTAAATCTAATGAATTTTACACATCCAAGACCATCCTCTTAATCAAACTCCAAAAGATCCATTTTCTTTCTTTTTTGAACATCTTGCTAGGAGATTCTTGCATACAAAATAGCGGCAAGTCATAGGCCCATAAATTAGTTTGGAATAATTCAACTATTTGCAATTGGTCTTTCCCGATTACTACATTCAGAATAAGGGTGTGCTTGTTAAAGTGCTAAGGTTTGTTTTATTAGTAACTAGTTCATGTCTTTCCAATGATTCAATTAAAATATAAAAAGATTATTTTTTTTCACTCTTTAGCATATCCCCATGCTCGGCTTTCTAGGCCCTCTATATAGTTTCTATCAAGGCATACTTGCTATATAGTTTATCTATCTATAGTTTGTCTGTCAAGCATAATAAAGCCCTTTGTGTTTCAGGATTTGCTTGATCAACTAGAAGTTCAATCTCATTTGCTTCTTCTAATGGGGCACAAATGTCCATATCTTGAATCCTATTGCTTCCTTCAATCTGTTTACCCTTTGACTCATTTTTGTATTCAATTTTATTTTTGTTGGCAGTGGGATTGTTCCCACATCGAAAAACAAGAAAGAAGAAAAAGGAAGAAGCTCATCTTTTGAGAAGCCCAATAATTTCAAAGAAGCCCAACACTCCAATGATCAAGAAAATTCCAAGAAGAAAATTATCCATAGAGTCTAAAAATCCAACATGGTATCAGAATCTCAATACCCTAACGGGCCGAAGATCCTAGCTGGCCAAGTCAAGCCCAAGTGACAACACACAGAGAAAGCAGATTGCACTTGGAGATAGAAAAGGCTCAATTATGAAATGATGGACTATTGATAAATTTGAAACCAATCCTCTAAGCCCAATGAAGAGCCAAGATAAGTGCTTGTGGCAAAATGTGAAGCTGAATCCTCTAAATCCAATGAAGGAGCCAAGATTTAATCATCAAGCTGCAGACTGAAGTTTGGGCTAAAATCGAGCTCATGAGTCCGAAGCAAAAAAAAAAAGTCCAAGTGACAACTGGACTTTAAAAAGAAATATGAAGTTCGACCCAGTTACACTTGAGATGAGTGGGATTATTCCCACATCGAAAAGAAGAAAGAAGAAAAAGGGAATATTAATTGAATGGTGCAAAAGACAAAATGGCCCAAGCCATTTTGTCAAGAAGCCCATTAATGTCAAAAGGCCCAAGACTCCAATATTCATGAAGCCTAAGAAGAAAATTATCTATGGAGTCCAAATTTTTAGCAATTTTTTACTATACTAGTAATTAGCCTAACCACAACAAATTTTATCACAAGAAGTTAAGGCTAAAGTAAAGTCCAAATTATATAGATCAAGAACCTGTTAACATTTTTAGTAAACAGCCTCTATCACAATTTCACTAACAAAATAATAGAAGATAAACAAACTAACTAACTAATGGTTTGTGAAAGAAATGATAGTAATAACCAAGAGGATAAAGATAGCTATTACTGATAAAATTGATGACAATGAAAGGAAAAATATTTCTTAAAAAACTTTAAAAAAAATCTCCTCGGAAAAAAGAGAATGTCTATTCTAAAAACAGGGAAACCTAAATTTCAAAAGGAGATAACATAAAATCCTCATGCAGAGAAAACTTAAACTCTCTAATGAGAGAGAGAACTTTAATTCATTTTTATACACATTGGAATATTGTATACAAACATAGCTAGTCTAATAAAACTTTAGAGTTTAGCAATTGAATTAATGTCATATATTCATATTAATTTCTCAACTTATATCCAACCTCCAACCACAAATTACAATATCACTCATATTAGTAGGATTTGAACCTAAAATCTTTTAATTTCTAGAGAACCTAAATCTTAAATCCTTTAAATATAAAGACCAATGTATTCTATTAACAAAAATCTAAAATTTATAAGTGTGACCAAATAATATCTTTTATTTTTTAAATTAATTTATATAAAGACCAATCCTAAAAATAATTTATAACTTTTAAATATTTAAGAACATTTCAATATTTATAATTGTTAAGTACATCTCACATCTAGAGATTACAAGAAATATAATGGGCTTAAAATAAGAAAAGGCAACTCAATCTAAATAATCTAAGTTATTTTGTGTTGTAAAGCACAACTTGTTATAAGCCTAATATACCCTACCTTACATGAATTATTATCTACATTTACTTAAATTATTAATTAATTTACTGTGATCGTATAAAATTTGACATGGTATCAGAGCCTTAGTACCCTTACTTTGATAGTTCGGATAGTAACCATTAAATGTAGAATTATGTTTCTAAATGGCTCAGATAATGACTACTAAAATATTTATCAAGTGTTAATCGGGTAGTTGACACTTAAAGAGGGAGTGTAAGTTTATCTCACATTTAAAGAATATAAGAAATATAACGTGCTTATAATAAGAAAATGCAAACAAACCTAAATAACCTAGATTATTTTTTATTCTAAAGCTAAACTGGTTATAGGTCCAATACATTCTATCTTACTTGAATTAATGCCTACTTTATAAGAATTATTACTTAATTTATTGTGATCCTATAAAAGTTGACAAAAAATCTTAGTTTCTGATGTAAAAAGAAAAGAAAAGAAAATTCTACAACTCCAACATCATGAATTAACCATTAGATTTAGTACTCTTATGAAAATCATGCATATCCAACATATATATATTAAACAATTGACCAAAAAAACATATATATATATATATATATATTAAACTAAATTATTAATTGCTATATTAAATTGTCGTTTTCAAGATTTGTTTGCTTAGCGTAATCAATCAGTCGTTTATAATAATGAATTTATTTTACAAAATTCAAAATGGAAATTAGATGGACAAAGACATGTAACGGTGCAAACTTCCCCTTACCCAAAGCCAACTCCACATGACTTCTCCACCTTCTTTTATTACTTCAACAATATAAATAAATAATTCATATTAATGCTTCATTACCTAATTGTCATTTCATCTTAGTATATAATTAATAATGCGTAACGCCTAATTTATCATTTTCACTAATTAGTATATAGTATTATTGTTAATAAGTCCAATGCCATCTAAATTTATGTATTCAATCAGTTCAGATGAATTAACATTTTTTTTTCATTTTTCAGAGCTTTAATTAGTTTATATTTTTTTTATTCATGGAATACCAAATCAATACCAAAAAAAAATATTATATGGTACACAAGAGAATTAACTATCTTATTTATCTTATCATTAAAATAAATATATATCAATTAAATAAATTTTATTATGAAACAAAATAGGTGAGTGTTCCAATAGTTAATTAATACTCTATAATAAACCAATGAACCGGTAATATTAATGGTTTTGAATTGTTATACACTTGTGATTTTATTCTAATTTTAATTAAGGTTAATCTTATATTTGATTTTATGGACGTGCTTGCAAATTTTTTATTTTAAGATAGGAAAAATTTAGTATTTAATTGTATTTTTAAATCTATAGAGTAAGAAATAAAATATTTATATATCTTAAAAGGAAGTTCAGATAATATGATAGTTATTGGCAATGGAATTACAAGAATGCTGATCATAAAAGAAAATTGCTTACTAAATAAGATTAAAATGATTATATACTTTAATGATTGAATGTATTACTTGAACGTTGGTGATTTTCAATTAATGGGAATGATTAATAGTATTGTAAATTAATGTTCATGAATTCCAAATTTGAATTTTGACGAAGGTAACATCAAAAATTTTTAGGTCAGAAGAAATAAAAATCAATAGGATATTTCATCTATTTAAAGTCATACATTAGTTTCTAATATTCTATTTGAAATTTCTTTTTTAAATTTCTAGTATTGTAACATGTTATCTTCTTCTATTTGAAGTTATTTCTTGATTCTCATTTCTTGATTTGCTTTCAAAAAAAAATTTGTTGCTTCTCATTTCTAGTCTCTTCCCTTTTCTTATTTCATAGCTTACTAGTTGTTAATGGCTTCTTAGAACTCTTAACTTCTTTTGAAAAATTATAAAATACAATGGTGATTTAAATCATGTATCCTATTTGGAATAATAAACCAATTAGATTATAACATATCTTTTATATTTTATTACTAAAAATTTAAAAAACTCACCTAAAAATATTTTAAGATATATTTTTTAAAAAAAATATTATTGTGTGTCATTATCTAATTAGTTTATCATTTCAATTAAAATATCCATTTGAAATCATCGTTATAGCATACTCCCTCCTTTTAAAAGCTCTTGCTTTCTTCTCTGACTTGTTCAATGCTATGCATGTCTACGTGTGTAACTGTTAGAGAACGTAAGTATGTAAGACTTGTTTTTCATACTATGTTAAATATGAATATTATACATATATATATATATATATAGTGGCGAAACCAGAAATTTATTGAGAGAGGAGTTAAAATTTACACAAAATAAAATTTATAAATGAGTTCACAATAAAATTAAACATTTAATATTACAGTGTCAGTAGTTCAATAATTAATTTATGCTATTAGATTAACTATGACTAAGAAACAATAATTGTATCGTACAACTCTGCATTTTTTGAAAACGTTGCATAACAGTCTCATTTTCAATTTTTAAAAAAATATCTCTCTCCATATAATAAACCAAGTAGTTGGTCAAAAATTCATCTCTCATCTTATTGTGCAAATCCGTCTTGATAATGTTCATTGCTGAAAAAGCTCTTTCGACAGTAACAGTTACAACAGGTAAGACTAAAGCTAACTTGATAAGCAGATATACCAAAGAAAATGTAGTGTCATAATCTGTCTCAACCATTTTCTGAGCAAGAGCTCCAATGTCATATAGGTCAGAGAAAGGTATATTTCTTCTTACATCAGCAATGTAAGTCTCAAGTTAATTTTCAAGTACCATCCGATCGATAATCGAGAAATCATATGGATATAGTTCAGGGAGACGAAGTAATTTAAATAGTTGGAAGCTGGAGAATGAGTTTATAGGAGAAAGATAAACAATGCATGAAAATAATTTCGTACTTGATTCTGTAAAGCGATTTTCCATTTCTTGAGCAATGAAATCAATAATCTGAAATTTGAATAAAATAATATTAGGTTATAGCATAATAAATAGTTAAATATATCATTAATTAATAAAGTAGTACCTGACAAAATATTTCTACTCGAAAGTGGTAGTAATAAGTAATTGGAGTACCAACACGCTTAGATATTAGATAACTTACATTATCTTTCATATTAGAGACTGTGACATCATGATCTATACAAAAATCATTAACAACTTTCAATAATTTATTCCATCTATCATCCTTAAAGCTTTGCAATGCTTGTTTAACAGTTATAATTAAATGAATTACATTAACAATATTTTGATCATTTCTTTGTATGACTTAAGATAGATCATTTGTCATTCCTAAAAATTTTCTCATCAAGAAAAGCAATGAAAATAAATTTATAACTTTCCATTTTATCAAGTAAACCCACAACTTACCCTCGATTTCTCAGATCAGAAAGATCCTCAAAAATATTCTCAAGAACCTCTTTCATAGGAGACCACATAGAGAAAAGACTCATAATTATTTTATAATGAGAATCTCATCGCGTGTCACCAGGTCGAGCTAAATTTGTTTCCTGATGCAAGCCTCTTCCAGTTTGAATATCATCACTTTCTAGACGTTGAACTACTTCATCATGTTGTTTTTTATGGAAAGCATCCCTCGTTTTACATGGAACTCCAATAATGTTTGCAATCATTGCAATATAATAAAAAAAATGACTTACAAATATATTGCTCCTTGTTGTTGCAACAAATACTAATTGGAGCTGATGAGCGAAACAATGAATATACCTTGCCGAGGGATTTTCATTTAAAATGAGGGTCTTTAACCCATTGAATTCATCTCGCATATTAGAAACTCCATCATAACCCTGACCTCTAACTCTATTTATTGATAACCCATGTTTTGCCAAGCAATCATCAAGTGCACTTTTCAAAGACAAAGTAGATGTATCACTCACGTGTACTATTTCAATTAATCGCTTAACCACTTATCCCAATTTGTTAATATATCTCAATACCACAGTCATTCGCTCCTTCATTGAATTATCACGAGTCTCATTAATTAATAAGGAGTAGAAGTCATCTCCAATATTATTAACAATGGCTAGTATCGTCTCCATAGCACAAGCACTAACTATTTGCTTCTGGATTAATGGAGAAGTGAGTTGATTATTACCACGAGCATTTGAGTTAACTACATTCCCAACATCAACATTGCGTTTGCTGTACCAACTAAGAAGTGAAAGAAAATTACCCCGATTTGTTGAATTCACTGACTCATGATGCCCGCGAAAAGCCAACCCTTGAACTAGAAGGAAACAAATACAATCAACAATAGCGGTCAGACGGATGAGGTAAGTAATCTCAATCTCATGACTATGAGAAAATAAGACATGAGACACACTTTGTCTCTGGTTTTTAAAACCAATATATTGCATTCTAGCATAACTGTGTGGACTATCTGGACCCCCAACATGTTCATTAAACCACTCCATTGCTTTTTTTCAATTGCGAAATTCAATATTTGTGAAGACATTATCCCCACGCTTAGAGCCTCTATTTAATCTAAAAAGATAACACCAGAAATAAAATGTCGCATCTTTAGAAATACTATATTTCAATCACTCATATTTAGAGAACCAGTGATCTCTAAAATTTCTCATAATTTTTGAAAAATCTGTTTGTAAAAAATTATGGCCAGTTGGTTGACAAAGTCCTTTAATCACATATTGTCTTCTAACATCATCTCTAATCCCAACATCAAACTTATCAATGGGTTTAATAATGCGGGGTCACTAATAATATCATTTAAATTAAACTTTTGACGCCCTTTTTTATTGCTAGTTTCTTCGTCAATTGCATGACTACTTAATGTTGAAATTTGTTTGGAAATATTTGAGGATTCATTATATTCATTCTGCACTCTCTTTGTCTTGATTAAAAATTTATCAATTTCTGTTTTAATTTATAATAAGTATATATTAAAAAAATAAATAAATAAGTTTAACATACTCAATAATATATAACAAAATCAAATAAATAAAAAAAAAATCACAATTATTAAATAAACTATAATAAAATCAAATTCCTAAAAAAAATCTCAAATTACAATAACAAAATCAAATTAAAAAATTAAAAAAGTCAACAATTAATAAATAAACTATATATAATTTTTAATAAATTTTATCCTATTATATATTTCTAAAAAAATCTCAAATTACAATAATAAAATCAAATTAAAAAATTAAAAAAATCAACAATTAATAAATAAACTATATATAATTTTTAATAAATTTTATCCTATTATATATTTCTAAAATAAATCTCAAATTACAAAAATAAAATTAAATAAAATCAAAATTAAATAATCAACAATTAATAAATAAACTATATATAATTTTTAATAATTTTTATCCTTTATATATTTTTTAAAAAAATCTCAAATTACATTAATTAAATCAAATAAAACTAAAATTAAATAATCAACAATTAATAAATAAACTATATATAATTTTTAATAAATATTATACTATTATATATTTCTAAAACAAATCTCAAATTACAATAATGAAATTAAATAAAACAAAAATTAAATAATCAACAATCAAATAAAACAAAAAATCAAATTACAATAATAATTTTAAATTGATCTAATCCTATTATATATTTCTAAAAAAACTCTCAAATTGCATTAATTAAATCAAATAAAAAAATTAACAATTATTAAATAAACTATATATAATTTTTAATAAATCTAATTAATAAACAACATTTAAAAATAAAATTCAATACACATCAATCTAATTAAACAAAAAAAAATCACAAAACACATTACAACAATTAAACAATACACAAAATTAATATTTATTAAATAAAATATTATAAAAAAATAGACAAAAAATTACCTCTCTGCTGTCTCCTTCTTGTCAGATCGGCGGCTACTTAGAGCAGTGGCTGGCGGTGGGCTGGCTGGTGGTGGGGCTGGGGAGCTGCCTGCTGGTGGCTTGGGAGAGAAGGGGGAGAGGGAAGAAGGAGAGGGGAAGAGGATTTGCGTAAAAATGCAGTCCTTTTTTTATTTTTAAACATGTCCCAGCGAAACGGCCTCGTTTCGCAGAGGTGATTTTTTTAAAAAAAAATTTACCTCTGGCAAAATGGCTCTGTTTTGCCAGAAGTCATTTTATATAAAAAAAAATATATAGCCCCTGGTGAAATGCCAGAGACTAATTTATAAAAAAAAATAAAAATGTTTGTAGTGAGGAGTTCGTCTATCTCTCGCTGCACAGCCCTGCAACTCAGTCTCCTTCAACGGAGGGGCTGAGTTTAACTCCACCGGCGGCCAGAATAAGCATTCTTCTTCTGGCCACCGGTGAGGAGAGATTAGTGTGATCCCACACAACCTCATGGTCATTCTACTCCTACATATATATATAGGCAAGCTACTTAAAATTTTAATTTGTTAATATTGTTATATATCCTTTATATGTGTTATATATATTGGTAATGAAGAAGCTATTTTATCTGTAAATATAGTTGAATGAAGAGTTATTTGGAAGTTTGAAACATTTGTACAAAATTACATAATATAAGATTGGGATCTTTACAAAAATATTAAAAAAAATAAAAAAAATTAAATTTATCATATTTTTAAAAATATTTATAAATTCACCGGAATTTTTGATTTTTTTTATAAAAATATTATATTTAAATAATTTATTATATATTTATTATAAATTTATGTATTTATATAGTTTATTATAAATTTATTATAGATTAATTATTAATTTATTATAAAATAATTAAAATACTCTGAATAAAAATTAAAAAACATTTTGAAAAATGGTGAAGGATATAATTTTTCCGACAGCTTAGCCAAAGTGGGCTTTTTCTTGGCACAAAAGTTTTAGCCATCTTTATTAGGCACTCAACCCAAGTGTAACGGCCCTACTACTTGCAAATCAACCGAACCTACTACCATCTAATTGCTCAAACAAAAGGTCAAATTTGACTCACAAAATTACACAATATATTACTTTTTTTTTGCTTTTTCTGAAATATTTTTTAAATTTTTATATAACAAACTTTTTTTTTAAATATTTATATAACTAACTTTATATTTCTAAAATGTGATTATTTTTAATATATTAGGTGTTTAGGTCTTAAAATAAAATATTTTTTTAATATAGTAGATGTATACCTCTAAAAGTAAAATAATATGGAAATTGATAATTGAAAAATATTATTTACTAAAAGTAGCTAAATATTTCCATACCTAGTAATATTTTATCTATTTTTTTTTTCATTGAACTTATATTTCTAAAATATTTTTATATACATATGAACTACCACCATCATCATTATATAATGATTATTATTTTTTAATAATTTTATATATTAAAATAAAGAAAATATTAAATTAAATATATTATATTCTGATTATTCTACTTTAAATGTCGTACAATAATAAAATATATAGATTAAAATAAGAATTAATAATTATAAATTTTATTAAAAATTTATAATCATTTACTTAATTATCTCTTTTTAAGTATTCTTCATTCATTATTAAGATTAGAGAGTTCTAATAAATAAGAGCAATTTAAAATTTTATAATTAATGTTTTCTTGAATTTATAAAAGCAACACTTAAAATATAATAAAAATTATTCTCATGTATGATATTTAAAGTAGAATGAAGAAAATATACAGATTTATATAAATTTTTATAATTAGATACATAAAAATAAAAATATGATAAAAATTTAATAAAATAATTTTATATAAATTTGGGACATTTACATAATTACTTAAAAAATAATTTTTATTATAAAAATACTACAAAAACTAAAAATATTTATACATTTATAAAATATTGGTATAAAATTTCAAAAATATCACATTTTTCACTAAAATAAAAGTTTTATTTTTAAAAATATCTTTTGCCACACAACAAGCAATATTTTACTTTAAATTTTTATTTTTTTAAACTTCACTATTAAATAAAAATATTTTAATAAAATAATAAAAATTAATATTTTAAATTATTTTTTTATTATATAAAAATCATAATTTTTTGTAAAAAATAATTTTAATTATAAAAAATAAATGACACTCAAAAAATAAAACAAAAAAATACATAATTACATAAATAAAGATCATTAAATTTTATTTTTAAATAAATTTTACATATTATACATATAAAAAAATAAAATATAAATATATATAATTTTGTTATGCAAATATATTATAGATGTGTTATATATGTATTGTAGATGTTGTAGATGTGTTGTAGATATTGTAAATATTATGTGTATATTATATTTTTGTTATTTAAATTATTCGTATTTTATATAAAAGTTGTTAAATATAATGTGGATATTTTAAAATAAAAAGTTAAAAAAATTAAATTAAATAAATATTAAAATATTATGTAGATGTGTTGTAGATGTAATTTGTATTGTTGAATGTGTATTTTGTATATATTGTATATATGTTGTGTTTATGTTATATATATTTATTTTTTATATATAATAAAATATAAAATTAAATTTTTTTAAATAAAAAATATAAACAAAATAAAATCATGAAAAAAAAAACTAGAAAAAATAAAAATAAAAAACAACGTGAAGACGTAAAATTGTAAAAAAGTTTGGGTGTCCTATATTTCTGCAAATTCATGGTTTAAAACAGTGCACAGTATAATATTCTCTATAAATTTAGTGTTTGTTCAATTTGACTTTTAATGTTCATGATCCTGACTTCCAAATTTAAATTTCGACGAAGGTAACATCAAAAACTTTTGGGTGAGAAGAAATTAAAATCTATAGGGTATTTCATCTATTTTAAAGTCATACATTACTTTCTAATATTCCATTTGGAATTTATTTTCTAAATTTCTAATATTGTAACTCGTTATTTTCTTGTATTTGAAGTTATTTCTTGATTTGCTCTCAAAAAAAAAAAGTTGATTCTCATTTCTAGTCTTTTACCTTTTCTTATTTCATAGCTTGCTAGTTGTTTATGCCTTCCTAGAACTCTTATCTTTTAAAACATTATATAATACAATGTTGATTTTAATTAGATGTCTTATTTAGAACGACAAATCAAATGAATTACGATATATCTTTTATATTTTATTATTAAAAAATAAAATGGTTTATTTAAAGAAATTTTAGGATATATTTTTGAAAACATATCACCATGTAACATTAGCTAATGTCATTTTAATTAAAATATTTAATTAAAATTATTATTGTACCATATAATTTCTCCCTTCTTTTGGAAGCTCTTACTTTCTTCTCTCTAACTTGTTCAATGTTATACATGTCTACGTGTTTGACTATTAGAGTGTAAGTAACACTTGTTTTTCATAATATGTTAAATATGAATATTAATTATATCTATATATATATATAAGTTAGCTGCTTGAAATTTTAGTGTGAATTTGTTAATATTGTTATATGCTCTTTATATGTGTTATATATATTGGTAGCGGAGAAGTTATTTTATATGTAAATGTAGTTGAATGAGGGGCTATTTGAAACATTAGTACAAAATCACATAATATAAGATAGCTTAGTGAAAGTGGGCTTTGTCTTGGTAAAGAAGTTTGAGCCATATTTGTTAGGCACCTCAGCCAAGTTTTAAGGCCCTACTACTTGCAATCTACCAAACTTGCCGCTCATTTTCTTGCTCAAACAAAAGGTGAAATTTGAGTCACAAAATTACACAATATATTACTTTTTTAACTTTTTTTGAAATATTTTTTAATTTTATATAACTAAATGTATATTTCTAAAATGTGATATATTTTCAATATATTAGATGTATATCTATTAAAATAAAATATATTTTTAATACAGTATATGTATATCTCTATAAGTAAAATAGTATGGAAATTTGATAGTTGAAAAATATTCTTATACTAAGTAGCTAAATATTTTCCATACCTAATAATGTTTGATCTAATTTTCTTTTATTTAACTTATGTTTTCTTTAATATTTTTATATGCATATGAACTATCATCATCATATAAATTTTAATTATATTATTTTTTTTAATAATTTAAAATATTGATATAAAGAAAATATTAGATCAAATATATTGTATATAGATCTATAGAAATAGTTATTATTGGGTCCATAAAAATAAAAATATAATAAAAAATTTAATGAAATGATTTCATATAAATTTGACTTTAAAAGCTACATGTTAAGGTTTGAATATCTAAATAGTAAACAGAGTGTTACACAAAAAAATAATTCTCCAACTACCAATTTTTAAAATCTATCACTTTGAACTTCAAAATTAATTTTTATTAAAGAAATCATTGTTTTAATTTATAAATATTTAAATATCTATATTAATTTCAAATAATTAAAATAAAAAATATATAATTATTTTTTATTAATATATTTACATGTAAAATATTAATAATAAGCCAATGAAATTCAACGACTGCTGAAGTGTTCGAAAATTAAAAAATAAATTTAAAAAAAAAGGCAATTTAAGAATTAGAATTTAGGTGAGGAATTAAGAAGATTAAATCTATTCAATAGAAATAAAATGTATTACTATACGCTAAAAAAACGAAAATAAAAAAACAGTCTGCATACGGGGAACAAGCTGCCTTGCTGCCACATTGAGTAGCAGAAAAATATTGTGATTATAAATTTTTAAATAATTAAAATTTATTATTATATATAACATACTATCTATATTTATAATTTTAACTTATCAAACATCACAATTATTTTAATAGCATAATTTTGCAGTAATATATTTTTAATTAAATAATAAATTTCAATTCGAATATCTTATTGTCGTGTTAAAAAAAATGAAAGCCTTGATTGGAAGAAATACCACTTCGTAGATAATTCATACTGAAATATTACATCATTAGATTTTTCTAATATACCTTTAGTAAATTGTAAAAAAATGAGGTCATATAAATATACTTTTAGTATAATTTAAAATATTGTACTGAAATAATCAATTATATAAATAAAAACAATACAATGTTATGAGAATATAATAAAATAATTTTTTAAAATGTTAATTAAAATAATTAATTATTTTATAATTATTAAAATATGATATTAAATTTTTTTTAGATTGTGTTTATTTAAGTAATTATATTGAAATTAGTATTGCAGAAGAAAGAGTAAGCATTAATTACATTGGTCAAATATTATTGATTTAAACTTAAAGATTTCTGCTAATGTAATCAATTAAAATATAAATAAAAAAAATAAAGAATTACACATAGTTAAAAGTAAAAAAAAATTATCACTAACAAATTTATATTAAAAAGGGCTTAATTACCTAAAATATTTAAACTTTACATGATTTTTCACTTTTTTTACAAATTTTTTAAATTTTTTCTTTTGAAAAATTAGTTTATGAACTTATTTTTTCATTTTAAATCTATTTTTTAATTGGTTGAATTTATTTTATCGAAAATTTTGTTGACATGCTAATCTTTTTTTATTTTGAAAAGTAAACAAACGAATTTTATTTTTGTACTTTCTAAATAAAGTCCATTCATTTATACTTTAAAAAAAATAAAAAAAAAATCACTGAATGAATAGTCGTTACAAAAAAAAAATAACACTTACTCATACGATCTTATGCTATGGAGTTACCATATAATCTGTATGCTTTGTTCTATCTTCAAAGAAAAGATATGAAACTTACATGTAAGTCCCGTGACTATGAACATGGTTTAGTTAACCAAAACTGTAAGTTCAAAACCATTGATTTTGATTTACCAAAATCATAAACCTTAGCTAAGAGAGTTTGGTTAAAATTCAGATATTTAAATGGTCACCCATCTTCAGTTTGAACTGTCGATTTAAATTAATTTTTTTAATTTATATTTTTAATAAAAATAGCTATTGATAATATTTTTCATAAGATTAAATATTTGACTTATAAATTTAATAATATCAATTAAGTTAAATTAAATAATATTAATTATTAAAAAATAATAATAATAATAGTAATGATAATTATTATTAATATAGTGATAACAAGTAATAATTATAATGATAATTTTTTACAAATATATTTTTTTATTATAAATATATGTATATGAATACATAATTTTAAATATTTAACTCAATTCAACAAAATATTAATCCTAAATTAATTAAAATTGACTATATAAATTTTTTTTATTACTCAAGCGACTAAAGCGTAAGAAAAAAAATTTTAAAAATTAATTCTAAAATTTTAATTTTGGAGTAAAAATTATTCATTTTTTAATATATATATATATATATACTGAAAATTAATATAATATTATATATATTAAAATAAATTAAAAATTAATATATATATTAATATTATATATGCATTAAAATATGTACGTAATTTTTATAATATATATATATATATATTATTTTTCATCGTTGATACCCAGAATCACCGATTTCGATTTCAATTATGAACTAATTTTTTCAATTCCAATCCGATTCATGAATCGTACCGCTGATTCACTGTCTGAGCCACCGTTCACACTTGCATGATTTGATAATCAAAGAAAGGCAACAATCCAATGCAAATTAATTTGGAAGTCAATGGTAACCATCCATGAACGCACGACCACTCAATACACAGTTACTGAAACCTAAAAGCAAAAGTCTACGATTGCAACACGAAGGAAAATAACACCACGTCAATTCATTTTCATTTCTAATCAACTCAATCAGTTTGGTACCTCCATTTAGAGCTTCTTTGTTCTGCATTTGCCATAAAGAGAGAAAATATAGTTTTCTAATTTGATTATACCAGCAGGCAGAAGCATGATTTGTTATATTGCAGTGAAAACAGATAGGCAGAGGAGAGATGGTACGGTGTATAATACAAAGGGTAGGCTCGTTTTAATTTATATCATGGCTAATGATAGAAAGAATGTTGATTCTGATTGTACATCCACTAACAGTAAGTTTAATTTTTTCTTCCATCTGGAACGACATCATCTTCAAGGTCAGCTTTGATGCAGAACTCAAGATATTGTAGTTTTTTGTCCCAGATTGAAGAAAACTTACTGTTAATGATGCATTAATCAAAACCAGAACCAACATTCTTTTTTTCATCAGCCATGACACCAATTATGACGAGCCTACCATTTGCATTATACACCTTTGCATTATACACCATATCATCTCTCCTCTTCCGAACGATTTTCACTGCAATATAACAAATTGTGCTTGCTGCTTGTTGGTATATCCATATTAGAAAACTATATTTTCTCTCTTTATGGCAAATGCAGAGTAGACTCTAAATGAAAGTAAGGAACTAGTTTTTGAGTGGTTTATTAAAAGCCTAAAATTAATAATACCAAACTGATCGAGTTAACTAGAAGTGAGAATAAATTACCTTGTTGTTTTCCTTCTTTTTGCAATCATAAGCTTTGCTTTTAGGTTTTAGCAAGTGTGCATTGAGTGGTCTTGCATACATGTATAGTTACCATTGATCTCCTAATTAACTTGTATGACTATATATGATAAAGACAACTACCTCATGCACTAGATTGTTACCTTTCTTTGATTATCAAACCGTTCAAGTTTCGCATCCTTTCTTTGAAGCCATAACAAAGCATACAAATCATATGGCAACTCTAGCATACAAATCATACGAACGGGCATTACTTTTTTGTAGCACCCGTTCGTTTTGTATTTTTTAATAAATGAATAGATATTATTTTCACAAAATATAAACACCCGTTCATTTATTTTTTAAAATAAAATAAATAAAAAAAGATTCACACATCAATAAAATCTCCAATAAAAAGAAAATCCAACTAGTTAAAAGATAAATTTAAAATGAAACAATAAGTTCATAAACTAATTTGTCAAAAAAATTATGATAGAAGTGAAAAACTATGAAAATTATAATTATTTTTTTGATAATTAAACAAAAAAAAATTCAAAAAATCAATGTAAAAAAATTAAATCCTCAGAAAATCAATTGTAGTAAAAGAAATATTCAAACAAATTGATTAAAAAATGACCTTAAAAATTTTTGCTAGAAAAAGAAAGAAAACTATTCATAAAATAATTATTGTAAAAAAATCATAAAAAATATTGTGATAAAAAAAAAAAAACAGATTATAAAACAAACAAAAAATTAGTGTTCCAAAAAATAATAAGTAGAAAATAAAAATTTCATCAATAGATAATCAAGGTGCACAAAGAACAACACAGAAAGGAAACCAAAGTAGACAATGTAAACTACTGAACTGAACTGAACTATCAAGTAAAATTTTGATGATGCAGATAAAAATAACGCACATATTAAGAGGGAGTTGGACCAATTCAATGCAGTAGTAAGCAATTAAAACAAAGTGAGCATCAACGACAATAATAAATTGCATTTACGGCTCTTTGGGATTATTTCATCCTTCAGCCCATTCATTTCCATACAAAAAATACTTTATATATCACTTCCAAGTCATAATTGCCCCTTCAGACAATTCAATCGCCATTCAAGTAATTTTTAATTTTTAATCATGTAAAAAAAAATAGTACCTCCCTTCTTTCCATTATTCCCTGTTCTATTTTATCTCGTTTTTATTTTAAAGATACAACAGTTTTCTTGTCTAATAAAATACTTGGTATCTCAACAAAATCTAATTGTAACTCCCAATAATAATAATGCATTTCCAAATAAACTAATACAGAGGGTGGTCATTAATCCACTAATACAGTGATGGTGAAACATCACTATATGCTATAGAGAATTTAAGCAGCCAAATGATTGAGATTATCAAGCATATATCCCTTCAAAGGATTTATCATCAACTTGTACTACAGAAATGCAAATGCAAAATAAACAAGTCCTGACTCAAAGGCATATCTGTTAAAGGGGGGGTATTTTCAATAGCTTGAAAGCCATGGTTTGAGAGAGCAGCAAAATACAGTTGGCTTCCCTTCCCCTTCTAATCTATATGATTCCATATATCGAATGAGTGCAACAGCCAATTAAAAAAAAAGGATCAGCATACACCATTCCTAGAAAAGAAGACATTTTACTTGCATCCTTTATGAACATCATCAAAATTCAAAACCAAAACAGGGCTGCATTTCGATTGAGCTCGACAATGTAACAAAAGAACCCCCTCCCCCCCAACCCCAATGACCAATAGTAAGCCAATAGTATGCTGACTAATTTTTCCTCGCACATTTGAAAAAATTGCAAGATCAAAAGGGCTTTCCATATTCCTGTGGCGTTGGCTGCTCCCAGGCTGGTATAAAGCCTATGAAAAAATATATATACATTAAGTGTCACTAAAACAGAAAAAGATTTAAAGGATCATAAAAGGTGCTACAAAACTGAAATGATAATAAAATAAGCTATTCATTGGCTCAAATAAAAAAGGGTCACACTCAATGGAGAAGAGATGTATCACTTATCAGTCTCAAAAAGATTGCCTTTGAATACTTAACTGAACAAATTTGCACATAAACTCAAGGCACTAACTTATCAGGAAAACCGAGTACCCCTAGGTAAGGAGTTCTGATAGATTGAAGGTAATAGCACCAGCTGTCCAATTTATGGCTCATTTCAAATAAAAACTACTTTATATGAAATTCTACGAATATGGCCGCTGCAGCCTCTCTTTTTTTTGGAAAAAAATAGATAGGAAAATTTGTATTAGCAGACACAAAAGAACACAAACTAAGGATAAGCCTTCCTCCATAGAATTAAAGGATGGAAAAGTAAAAGCTTATGAAACAGAACAGGTCTCCAATCCTATTCCAAGAATGCTAAAGATGCCTCTCTAAAATGAAACCTTCACAGAGCAGAATAAACTTATATCATTTTTTGCTACAAAAGTAGACCTTGAATGCTACACTAAGCTTTCATTCCAAACTAGCTGGGGCCAATTACATGGATCTTATTTGGACGTTTAAAAAGCTTTGTTATTAATTATATTTGCTACCTTGAATGAAATCCTTAAATATTCATTTGATCTCAAAGCAAAAGAAACTTGTTAACAGTTGTTCCATAAAAACATTTACTTATCCATGTCCCTCTGAGATAATGACTTATCTAAATCCGTACGCACATTTATTGACACTAAACATGTTTCATATAAATGCAAACCATCATCAGATAGTCATTGAGTGTATACAGTCTGTTGACATGCTATTTAAACAGCACCACAGGCAGGTCTACCATGTGCACTCTATATTTATGAGAAAACAAACCATAAAATTAAATAGCTGACATACTTAATGGTATTTCTCCCAGAGACATGTAAATTGAGTCATCATCACCGAGAGCCCCCTGAAACCACCAGGATAAGAAAGTAAGTCACTCATGGAATATATAAGGAAAATGCAACAATCCGGACATCAACAACCAAAAAAAGTATGAATAGAGGAACAAATGCTACATATGTGCATTTTATTAAATGATAGTATGTGTACAATTATCCATTTAAGGACAAAATCCTGTAAGCATCAAGTAAATATATGATGAAAAATTAATATGCGCACAAGGTTTTATTAAGGAGAAAGTTACTTTTATCTCTTTATCAATGAAAAATTAGTGGAACCACCATCTATCAACAACTGAACTTATTAAAGTTAATTTCATCTCTCTATCAATGAAAAACTAGTGCAACCACCATCTCAACAACTGAATATATCAAGAAAATACGAAACTTAACTCCTAAAATAGGGGTGAGAGATTTTGGAAATATATCAGAAAATTTACGTCATATGAATAAGAAAGATACCTCTTCATTATGAAGACCCATCTCATTCTGCAGTGGATTAATGTCCTTTGTTACTGAAGTACAATTTGAAAAAGTGGTAAGGAACTCTGAAATCGTAAGACTATCATAGCTGTCTGGAACATCAGCAATATCTCCAGCATTTTGAGCACTGTTGGGAAACCCTTGTGTTCCAGTAAATGACGATTCCCTGAATAATTGAACAACTTAAGACCATGAAGGGAAAAGCAAAGCTTATGGAAACTAGCAGCTACATCTTGCATGCTGACAAACTACAAAGCAACCTAGAGAAGACTATAACACCACCATTAATATGTATTAGATGCATGGACGATTAAGAGAACAATGAAGCCAGTACCTGATATGAGAATGTACAGTGGTGTTCGTTTTATTATTGAGAAATTAAGAACCATACATATCAAAGAGAAAGCAAAATGATAAGATGAACATACTTTCTTTGTGAATCGTCAAAAGCATTATCTTCTTCATTGTCCAAATCAATAACTTCAATATTTTTGCCATTATTTGTCGATCTAGAATATTCACCAGGCAAGTTGGAATTATTCATTGACAAATCAACATCAATCTGTGCTGTTTCTTTTTTGCTTACTGTGATAGAAGGGTACATATAAACTGGATCATTACAATGATTATCGTTCATATCAGAAGATTCCATTACATTAAGGTCACAGATCTTGAATGAACTTGAGAAAAGCTGCTTCTCTTGTGCATACTTAACACATGGTTCACCACCAGATTTTGGAAATTGAACACTATTAACCAAGCTGTCATCACTGATAGCCATAATCATCTGCTGATCAGATGAAGTCCTCCCTTCTCGTAAACTCTCTTGATTTTGGCTTAAATTTGAAAGATGAAGATGCACATTGGGCGTCCTAACCAGTGAAGGAAGCCATTCTCTAGGTTTCTTGGTTGCCTCATTCATATCACTTTCTTCTGTAGTTCGTTTCTCACCTCTCTCTTTATTTGAGGTAGACCTCCCAAAGACTGGCAACCCCTGACTTAATTCCTGTTCATTATCATGCATTAAAGCTTTATCTGGAAACGATTGAGACCTCATGCATTTACTCTGTCCAGCACCAAATGTAGGGCCTAGTTCTCCTGCACTCTCAGCAGACTCTAGAGGCACTGGTTTAGATATTTCAGGATCAGGGTATTTTGAATCATGGCTTGTATTTGGTAGTCCATCATCTCTGGTGAAATCCAGATTACCATCTTGAACTGAGACTTCAGAACCTTTGGAAGGCCCAACATCACATGTGTTTTCCTCTTCCTTACTAGGAACTTGGTCAACCTTGGGGACCCTGTGTGTCAATGCAGTGCGTGTTTTGGTTGGGATCTTGGCAAAGTTGCAGTAGGTTAGTAAATCGGATCCACGATTACCAGAGGGATCACATTCCACTGGGCAATGCTGGATGGTTGAGTCGTCGGAAACAATCTGTTTCTCAGTTTCTTGATTATGATTGCACTCCTTCATCTCCTCACTCCCTGAATTTAAGTTTGTCAAGTCACTGGATGCCTTGGAAGGTTCCCCATCTGTGTCATCTTTCTCTACACTAAAAGAGCCTGCCTTGGAACCCTTTTCATCTGAATTATTGTACTCTACCCCTGATTCCATATCAGTTGCTTCCTCACTTTCTGGTGCTGACCCACTCTGACCAGACTCCTGCATCCCATCTCCAACATCTTCACCAACTTGCTGCTCTTCATAATGTCCAGAAACAGTATCATCATCCCCCTCCATATCAAGTGGTACCCTCCTATCTGACCATGCCCCACTCCTCCCATATTCTCTGCCCCACTCTGAGCTATTACTCCGATTATAATATTCTCTCCTTCTTCCCTTTACATGATTCTTCAAATTGAAGTCATCAGAATACCTTCTCCTAGCTGCTGCTCCATCAGAAACACCACTTCCTAGGCGAGCATGGGCAGAAGACCGTCCCTCTTGGATAAAGTCATCTTGTAGCCTAAAATCTTGATAATCACCAACCTGTTTCTTCAAACTACCATTCAGCCACTTACCAGAAAGTGCACTCTGAGGTAACAATCCCTTAGAAACTAAATACTCAGCTGCAAGTCTGCCAGCTTCCATCAAAATGTCTCCTTTCCGTGGTGGGGGTTGAGGTGGTTGTTGAAATGATTTAGGCTGGCCCTGGCCACGTCCAAAGCCACGGTTATTTAAGCTTCTGTATTCAGAATTGTAAAACCCATGGCCTCTGGCTGAAGCATCTGGGGATATCCTTGAAGCACCTAAGCCCATCCCCATCGAATTAGACCTATACCCATTTCCAGGACTTCGATGCCAAGCATGCATCTCTGCTCCAGATTGTTCTCACGGACTACTAGATACCACAAACAATGAATTGAACGCCCAGGACAAGAAATTAAAATAGCAGGTGCTTACAGCTACCAGCACCAGCAGCACAGAAGTAGAAGTTTAAATCCCCAAATTAATCAAACTAATGTCTTCAATTAGGCACCCTGTAAAACTAATCTGGTTCTTTAACCTGTTAAAGACAAGTAAATTAAAGCCAAGATGGTAGCTAACAGCAGGTGCTTAGCAATCAAAAAGGCAGTATAATCTGATTCTCTAGTTCACTTTTTTACGTCAATAAATCAAATAGTAAAAAATCAACCAATTCCAAGAGTGAGAAAACCAAAGAAACGAGATATACAGAAATCAGAGGGGACCTTGGTTCCAAATACAGTAAAAATCTGAACTTTCCTTTTACTTCTGTTAATGGGTCTTTAGCTGAAGCAGTGTCTATTAGTTTTTGATGTCTATCAATAAGAAAGAAAGAAGATCCAGCTCTAGTCTTTGAGGGTTTGAAAGATCCAGTAAGGCCAGATTTAAGGTCAAACCCCTTTACCTCAACACCACCTAATCATATTTTGCATAATCTAAACCATGTCAAAAGCCCCCACAAAAAAAGAAACCCTAGATTTTCCAGTTGAAAACTACTAATAATCTTTCACAATAAAGGCAATAGCTTTAGGTCAAAAAATCTTGAAGCAATCAAAAAGTTAGATGCTTTTTACACTAAGAATAAGAGAAGTACCAAAATACACAATATCCATAACCAGTCAGCGTAAATACCTTAGCTTTGCACCAATAAAATGACCCGTGGCTTCTTTGAAACAGGAGGAAAATAAAATATACTGGTAACCTGTCAATTCCTGTTGCCAAAACAAAGCTAAAACTAAGACCTCGCACGCTGCATGACCCTAACTACCGACCACCAAATCGTAACCTCCTTATCACCAATTGAACAATCGAAGCCTCTTGATTCTGAAATTCCTCTTTACAAATTAATTTTTGCTCTCCTTTAACTCCATTTCTGCTAAATTCTCTCCCTTCAATCCCCTATTTTCCCATTGAACCCATATATAGGGCAACAAATGAAGTGCATAATTGCCTGCGAGAAATGGAGGAGGGTCTAGCGCAGAGTTTTAGGGTTTTTATTTTCCGGCCAAATTAAGTTCATCTGAAGCTGGCCGGTTCGGGAGGGTGGAAAAGGAAAGGGGTCACCAGTGATCAGTTATAGGTTTTGGGTCTCAGCTATTTTGCAAGGAAAACGGTAGAAGGGAGCACAAGCTTTTAGAAATGGGAATGGGCTTGGTGATGTAAAATATTACGAAATTGCTGCTTCCGGTTCCAAGTTTCTATGTCGTAGTTGAGTGACACGCGTCACTTTAAAAGAAGAAAGTAATTTATTTGCTGTAAGAAAAGGATGGGGTTCAGCACTTTTTTGAAGGATTGGGGTAAATATCAACAGTAAAAGTACTCACTTAAAAAAATTTGTTAGAAGATAAAAATTAAACATAAAAGTAAAAAAAAAATAGTAATATATAATACTCCCACACACGCTTCTTAGTTCTTATTTCAATGGGGGGAAAAATAGCAAATATAACCATCGTATTTTTTTCTTTTTTTGGACAAATAAATAGAGTAAATCTTGCATAGCCATGATACATGATGGATAGTGCAATTCAACATAAGCCATAATTTTAGTAAAAATTACTTTTTAACATGTACAGAAGAACTTATTGCATGAAAAAAGAGCAATGCTCCCCATCTCTTAAATAACAAACAGATTCTGATGAAGCAATGTTACAAGAATATCACTTTTTTCAATGACTTCCTCCATTAAATGCTATGACAAACCAAATAAAAGAAATCTTAGTATTCTAATGGAATAAAATAAAATAATGATAACTTCTAAGGCTAAGGCACTAAATTTTTTTGTATTGAGCTTTTTTATAAATTCAAAATAAAATGGAAGATCCTCATTAGGAGATTGTTAGACTAATTTCTTTTAAGTCTAGATTACTTGGTGGGTCGGGCTGACTTCGAAGAGGTAATGGTCTCACCGAGTAAATGTTTCCGGTTATCAAAAAAATAAAATAAAATAAAGATTTAAGAAAAATATACACCTTATTTTTTGTCCAAAAATATATAATAAATTTTTAAAATAGAATAAATATGTGCAAAAAAAGAGAAAATTATATCAATACAACTTTTTTTTTCAAATTTTTATTTTTACTATGTTTTTTTATTTACAAAAATACTATTTTTTTACTTTTTTTACATTTTAAGACATATAACAAATATATGTTCATCATATATTAAAAATATATTTAATATTTGTATATGCACAATATTTTTATAATTTTTTATTGCATAATATTTTTTCAAATTTTTATTTTTGGTTGAATATATATTGTTAACATGCACTTTTTTTAATTTTTGAAAAATTTTAAAAAATAACTTAAAAATAAAAAATTATAAAAATCCTATGTAACAAAAAAAATACAAAAATATTTTTTATATATCAAAAATTTACAAAAATATAGTATTTTTTTGCTAAATGTTGAATATATTTTTGGTATATGTGATCTTAAAAATGTAAAAAATAAAAAAAGTATTTTGTAAATTGAAAAAAGAAAACACATAATAAAAAAATGAAATTTTGAAATAAAAAGTATTTTATGTAATTTTCTCTTAATTTTTATACATATTTGCTCTATTTTACAAAATTTCTATATTTTTTAGATGAAAAAAAAACATGAGCTATATATATATATATCCTTGTACCTAAATATCAAGGTCATATTTACATATTTTTATACATTTTTAAGATAAAAAAAAATGAGATATATATATATCTCAGAGCTTAAATATCATGATCATGTTTGCACCTGTTGTCTTCATAATATGTAAAAAAATTAATCATTTTAATTAAAAACATAAATTTAAATGTATTTTCATTACAATCTTATTTTAAATATAATTTATATTTATTAAATATTTTTAATAATTAATATTTTTAAAATGATGAATTAATTATAATTGAAAATTAATAAAAAATAAAAGTGTATGTGTGAAGATGGAGGAAGTAATTATTTTATATTATTGATATTTTGGCTGATTTTTAGAACATTTATATGGATTTTTCAAAGTTATTATCTCATCACTACGTATGATTATTTTGATTTATAAAATATATTTCTGGAATATAGTAATTATCTCATATAAAATTGATGAATGTCGAAACCATTAAAATTAAATTTTTATTCTCTAAACAAATTAAATTGCAATAGTGGTGAATGATGTCGAATCCATAGAGAATTGACTACTCATTTAAATCTCTTTTGAAAATAAAAATAATAAAAAATAAAAAATGGAGTTTATAAATTAAGAACTAAAATTAAATTAAAACAAAAAATTAAATTAATAATTAAAAGAATAATAAAACTAAATTGAAAAAATAACAATGAAAAAAAACTTAGTTGAAAGAGTAATTTTAATTCAATTATTGAATTGATTATAAATTCAAAGATCACTCTTTTTAATTATTCAACAAATCAGTTATAGTATTGGAAAAACTTTCAATATTAATCATTCCTTAGGTTTTTAATTAATTAGAAGATATTCTCTAATTAATTATTGTCAATAATATATTATATGGGAACGTCCTTAAAATATAATTATTGACAGTCTTACGAACTAAAAGGACTTGATTTTAACCAATAAATCTAACTTTGAGATTTATTTAATTAGATTATATAATCTTTTAGGATACTCCTAATTGCTACTTAAATCAAAATATCAAGAACAATTACAGATTCAAAAATTTTGAATAACTATATGTTATTTAACTAATTAAGAAATGTGTTATATCAATTAATTAGCAAAACAACAATTATATTAAACCACAGAGAATTATATAAATACTGAATATTAAATAAGAGAAAAAATAAAGTTGTTTAAATCTCACGAATCGCTAATATGAACTTCAATTAACCTTCAATCAAGTTGTAAACTAGTTGCTCCTAATTTGAGTAAAAAAACATCAATAATCTGTAAATTCTTAATAACCGAAACCTAGAACTCACTGATATGGCTGCTAGAACCACTAGTTTTTATATCATTAACTCTTTAAATTTTTTAATTTAATTCTAATTAGAAAAATTTAAAAATAAAATTAAAAATAAAATAATAATAACTTCCTAAATTAAATTTCTAACTAATAGGGGACTATAATGTCATATTTATCCTTTAAAGTTCTTTTAAAATTGTATCTCCAAATATTAAAATGTCAGATATCAAATTCATCCGCAATGTATCGGTTCGGTCTAATGCTACTCTTGCCCAAAGGTCGTGCTCGAGGCTCTGCACATTCTAACTTTTTTTCATGCTTTAACTCGTATTTCTCCATTTAACTCTCTGCTCTCCTTTTAGTTATTTTATCCCTAAAAATACTTTAAAAATCAGTAAAATTATTTAATAACAAGTCCAAATAATACCTTAAATATGTATAAATTTTACTTGTTATCAAAAATAGTTATTCTATGTATATTAAGAATTGAAATTTTTATTTCAAGGAGTAGTAAATAAAGATTATAAATTTTAATTTAAATTCTATACATACATATATATATATACACGGTAAATTTTTATCAAATACAATGAATATAGATTTTATAAATCACAAAAATTAGTTATTCTATTCCATAAATATTTTATAGAATAGCTATTTTATTTGGTGAAAGAGTTTTGAGAGTTTTTCACTAAATCAAATACAGTTCTTATGAAATTGATCTTCAAATTAAATATTAAGATAATTTTTTGGTATAAATTTATATAAATAAAAAATAATTCATTTAAAGACAAATTTTGATATTTAAATTAATTATACAACTCATTTCAAATCTTTATATAAATAATAAGGATAGAAAAAATATTTTTTTAAAAAATTCTTTATGTGTCAAATAACTCTTTTAAATATTAAATTTGTATGAAATCAAATCATTACAAGACAATTATAAAGCTCAAATACATATATAGTCCCTTAAATTTATAGTATTTAATCATTTTATCTCTTAAACTTTTATTTTAAACATTTTACTTCTTGTACTTATATTTTTTTACTAACATAAATTTATATTAAAAAATACTGATCATTTTGTTTTTTATAGTTGTATATTTTGTACTAAATAGATATATTATTCACTTAATGTAATTTAATTTAATTTAGAGAGTTTGTATTTATAAATTAAAAAAATAAATTTAAAAATTTAAGGGATAAATTGAATAAATATTATAAATTTAAGTGATATGTATTTAACATATGTTAAATGAAAGTTGTGCCTCATTCATCTTTTTTTCCAAGTCATTGTGTTTTTACCCATTCCAATTAAATATAAACAAACCAATACGTTAATATTTTCTATTATTTTTTTAGTCCATATATATTTTTATATTAATATTCAAATTTATCAAAATATAATTAATCTAAAAAATTAATAATAATATATAGTTTTTTATATTAATATATTTTTAAAATAAATTTTCTACATTAAAATAAAAAATTATAATAAAAACCATAGCAGCTTAATTAGTTTTAACAGCTTTCATGTACCAAGTTAAGTTCATAATATATTTGTAGTTGTATCTATTTTCGTGGAATTTTGATTCAAATATAATTAATTTTATTGAATTAATTGAGCATATAACTGTTCATAAGACTAGCAATTTATTCCATTAAAAGAATATTGTTTAACAAATCCAGAAGTGAAGTCAGAATTTTAAGAGGAGGATAAATTTCTTTTGGAAGTTTTGGTTTCACCTATGGCTCTCTCTCTTTGTTTTTGTTTCAGTGCTTGTTATTCCTTTCATACATATTAAGTGTAATACAAAATTTCACATCTATTAAATACAGAAAAATTACACTCTCTACTATTTTTTATAATTTTTTTTATTTTTATTAAGAATATTTTAATTATTTTGCAGTAAATTCATAATAAACTATGTAAATTCATAAACTCATAATAAACTATGTAAATTTAATATTTTTATAAAAAAAATTATAAATTCTTATAAATCTCAAAATATTTTCAAAAATGATAAATTTAAATTTTTTTTTATTTTTTTGACATTTTTATAAAGACCCATTAAATGTAGAATATTAAATATATTTATATATAATTAGCTCTCCAACCTCAACATCTAGCTTTTGAGATTGACTCTCTCAAAAGTGTAGAAGCTCTCAATATTTTTATATGGTATCAAAGCAAATAATATTTGTATTCATCTTCTATCATAACTCCTCTTCTATTATAATTGAGACTATAATTTTTCTTTTAAGTTTCAATATATTTCAGATTTAGTATCATTTCAATTATTATCTTATGGTGGGATTCATTCGCTCAATGATAAGCTTTCAGAATTTATTTTTTATCTAATATGATATACCTCTCGGACTTTTAAATCTTTTACCTTATATGAAAAATCTCTTGAGCTATAAAATCTCTCATTCTATTTCAACTGATATATTTACAAGTGTCAACTAGATTTATCAAAAATCTCTTGGCCCGATTGCCACTTTGGGGGCTATTAAGTAAAATATAAATCTCACATATATTAAATATATAATGTTAAATGAACTTATATATAATTAGGTTCTGTAATCTCAATAGCTAGCTTTTGAGGTTAACTTTCTCATGAGTGTATAATCTTTCAATATCGTTACAATGAAGTCACTATTTTGTAAATTTATTAATCATTAATATACGCAATAAAATTAAATTAATAAAAAATATTAATATATATGCATGTATTCAGACTCATAAATTTACATAATATATAAAAAAAATTGATCCATGAATATAATTTCTTAAGAAATAATTAGTAAAAATAATAAAATGATAATCAAAAGTAAAGAGAATAAATTAAAAAAAAACAAAAAACAAAAACAGATTTAAAAAAATAAAGATTTTCATCTTATATTCTTTCTTAATTTTCCTTATTCTTTTATGTGTTGTCAATTTTCTTCTTAATTATTTGATTTATTAGATAAGTTTAAATTAGTTTAATTGAAGAGTTTGTCCCTTTTTCTAATTCCTTTTTCTTTCCTTTTTTCTTTTGCATTTTAAGAGTTTGCATTTTTTTAGGAGAGAAATATACTTACTTGAGGAATAAATAATTTAATAGGATTTTTTTTCTAAATAATAGGGGATAATTTAAAATTTTGGTGATAAACAAATAAAAAACTCTAAAAGTTTTAACGTGTATATATATATATATATATTTAAAAGAGAGGAGGGAGCAGTTGCCCCCTCTCTATAGAGAGAAATATGCTAGTATGGAGAGCATCATGCTCGTATATTATATTCGATTATTATAAAATGAGTGAATACATATATAACACATGAACTTTAATTATTTAGTCAGTTTACTCTCTAAACTTTCATTTTAACTATATAACTCATTTAATTCACATTTTTATTAACATATAAACACAAATTTGCTAATTGACGTTAAAATTATATTTTTCTTAATTTATAAATATATTTTTTCTCTTCAAACCTCTTCCTATCTAAATCCTTTCTTATCCCAAATCTAATTCCTATAATCTAATCACTAAAATGTATTTCATTCGAATAATTTACATTGCAAAAAAAATAAATTAAATGCATTTTGAGAAGAGAAATCTAAAAAAATCAAACTAATAATAAAAATTTCAAAATGATAGAAAAGTATTAAAAAAAGAAGAAGAAAACCTAAGAGGAAGCTTAAAGATTTGGTTTTAGGGATTTTTAAAAATTAAATTTTAGATGATAAGTGATTTAAATGGAATGATATTTAGAGAGAAAGAAAAAATTGTATAAGTTATAAAAAATATGACTCAGCGTGATTCGGTGTCACTTAACATAGTTCGACGAGTTAATGTTTATAAATTAAGACAAATTTAAGTTCATTAGCATTATGATTAAATTGAAATTTAAGGGTTAAACTGACTAAACGACTAAAATTTAAAAGATTTTGTATATATATTGGCCTTATTGAAATTAAAATAATAAATATTTTGATATTTTGATCTATTAAAGTAATTCTTTTCACGTACCTCGTTTATTGTTATCCATATAATTGATACTTCAATTTTTAACTGTGTAATTAAATGAAATTACGTGATAGTTTCAGGGATAAAATGAAAAATATAAAAATTTGAGTATTATTGAGCTTTTTCAATTTGTTTTATCTGAATCGAGATAATAGATTATTCATGTACATACTTTTGTGTATATAAATTAATTTAAAACTTAATATATATACAAGTCTGTTTTTGTATGATTGTTATGTTTGCCCCCATATATTTTTACTTTAATCATTTTGATATTCTAATCTGACTTTTCTTATTTCTTTGACACTTACATACTAATATGATAAAACACGAATATACCTTATTGCCTCATGTGAAGACAAAAAATTTGCATTAAGGAAAACAATATGTCCAGGAAAAAATGAAGACCTAATATATGCAAAACCTCTTGTATTTAATATAAATAGTCAGTTTGCGTTCTTTATTTTTACTTTTACTATTTTGGCACTCCAATTTGACTTTTTTAATAGTTAACTCAAGATTATATATTATTTTGTAATTTAGGACTAATTTAAATCATTATTTTCTAAAAAAAAAGGCTAAACAAGTATTTTTTTTATTGTGAATGTTTATTATTTACATATAAAATTATTTTTACATTTTCAGTGACACATCCTTTATGATTTTTAGAATTTTAGTAATTCATTTATCGTGTAATTTTAGATAAATTATTTATTTTTTAATAACCAAGTTTTAAAATTATTTTAAAATAGTATTTTAATAATATAAATAATTAAATTTATATTATATAGTAATCTATTATTTAAATTTTTGGAAATAAAAATAAAAATAATAAGAATATTATTATTAATTAAATAAAATTTAATAATTTAGAATAAAAAGAAAAAAATATATATTTGTATTTGTAATAAAAGAAAAGAAGGAGGATAATTAATAGAGGAGAGAGAATAAGAAAAATAAATTTAAGAGGAGAGAGAAGAATCTAGAAGAAAGAGAGGCCGGATCGATTTTTCTTCAATCTACCATTGTCCGGTGATCAACTATCGACATCACCGGTACCACCGTATAATTCATCGTCCGACAAATCTAGCGACAATAAAAACGTCGCCATCAGCAACTAGATCACTGTTCACTAGCGATACAAACATGATAATTTTCGTAATCTTTCGACAAAGATTCCGACAGTTTTTGATCTCCTTTCCCGACGTGACTAATACAGTTGAGCTCCTCTCGTCTCGAGCTTCAATTTAGTATATCATTCATAATTTTTAGATGAGTTTACAATGTGGCCAAAATCTGATAACGGTGGCCATTTCGACGACAACGATATTGTTTCGGCAACGAAGATATTATTCTGACAATAGAAAAAATATAATAAATAAATAATAAATAAAAAAAGAAAAATAGTAAATATAAAAGAAATAAATAAAATAATAATGATAATAAATGTGTATAATTAATAATTAATAGTTTAATAGATTAAAATTTGAATATTTAGAATGTATTAATTTAAAACTTATTAATTGTTTAAGTAATAATTTATAGAATTAAAATATATATTTAGAATATATATATATATATATAATTTTAATTAGTTATAATTAAATAAAAAATTTATTAATTAGTTAAAATTAAATGAGAAATAGACTAAAATAAATTGATTACTTATAATTATTGTTTATTAATTATAGACAAATATTTAATATGTTATATTAAATTAGATTATAATTTTATGCAAATATTATAATTTTAAATGATTATTTAAATGATGATGCATAAAATTAATAAATATATTTAGATTATATATATAATTTATGATTGAATTAAAAGTTTAATTATTAGTGAGTAGAATTAACTAACTACATATATTTGTATGTATGTAAAATATATTTACTAATTTAAATTATGATTTATTAATTAAGTTAATTGTAATATCCCAAAATTTTAAAAATTTTAATTTTTAGAAATTAAATAAATGATTTAAAAAAATAAGTAAAAAAGTTAAATGTATATGTGATATATATGTAAATATACTTAACATATACAAGTTGATATTTTAAAAGTCAAAGGTTATTTTAAATCATTAAAAAGTAAATTGTATAGTTAGTGGAAGATAATATTTGATGTTAATTATATAATAATATATATACTTGGTGGATAATTAAAGTAAAAATTTATGTGGTTAAAAGTAAAGTGGTTGAATAGAGATGATTGTGGATCATCATCTTCTTCTTCTTTCTTCATTAAAGGCCTATTTTTTCCATTAGAGGGAATGAAGGATTTGCTTCTTCTAAGCTCAAGTAATTGAAGGATTTCAAGTATTCAAGTTGGATTTTTGGGGATTCCTTCATATTTGGTAAGTTTTCAACTTGTTTTCTTTAATTTTCATGAAAGTTTATATATATATGTATGAATTAGATGTTTGATGTAGTATGTTTTAATGGTTGGAATTGGTATGTAAGAAGTTGTTTTGTGTAGTTAACTATGATTTTAAGGTTGGATTGAAGAAATGGTTATGTTTGAGTTAAGTTTGGTGAAGAGAGAGAAAGAGTTTTGGGTGAGTCATGTAACTTTTGAGTTGTGAATTCATGGTTTTAAATTGTGTATTTTGCTTTTAATTGAGTTATTTTTATGCATAACCAAGTATTTTATAGTTAAATGATGGATTTGGTTAAGTTTGAATAGAGCTGGATAGGGAAAAGAAAAATAATTTTGGATGTGACAATTATGTGATGATATCAGGAATTTAGCCTGACACGCCCAGTGACACGGCCATGTCATTGGGTGTGTCGATGATTATGTTTTTAGTATTGGTGACATATAAAGTGACATGCCCATGTCACTGAGCATGTCACAGCTTCTGTGATGCTATAGTATCGACACGTGCAATGACACGCCTATGTTACTGAGCGTGTCACAACTTCTGTAATGCTATAGTATTGACACGTGCAATGACACGCCTATGTCACTGAGAGTGTCACAACTACTGTGATGTAAGAGAATTGGCACGGGCAGGGACATGCCCATGTCTCTGGACTTATCGTAGTTGCTGTAATGCAGAGCTAAAGACACGGTCATTGATACGCCCATGTCACTGAGCGTGTCAAAGCTTCTGTATTGTGGTTTAGGGCACGGTCATTGACACGATCATGTTATTGAGTGTGTTATTTGTAGATTTTGCCTAGATAGTTATTTTTCTTATTTTTCTTTGTGTTTCTTATCCTTGTGTTGAGAGGTTATGTATATGCCTTTAAGTGTGTTACTAAGTGATTATTTATAATCACATTTGGTATAGGCTTCGAGGAGATTTGAGTTACCCAATTCAAGTGTTGAAGGATATCTTGGAAGAAAAGGTTGAAAGTGGTGTTTGAGCTTGTTTTGTTGCTTTTAGAGGTAAGTACAAACTTTGAATAAATTAATTATATTTGCATGACATTTGGACTTAACACATTGTCGTTGGAAAATATGTTAAGTTACTTACTACATTGATTATGCATGAGTAATATGTTACGACTTGTGTAATGTCATAAATGCATTATATGTAATGTGAAAAACCATTGATAATAGCTAAATTGAGTAAAAGTGAAAAATATGCAAGATGTGAAAATGTCCCAAAGTATTTGGTAATGTGGTTTGTTATGTTTACATTAAAGATATTATGTAAAGCCATTGATAATGACTAGATTATATAAAATATGATACATTATGATTATATGATGATGTTGATATAAATGAGAAAAATGAGGCAATATGACTAGCTTAATCATGAGAAAATGAGAAAGAGAATGATAATGAAAATAAGAAATAATTTTGTGCTTAGTATGTTATTTAATTTTTAGAGTTTTATGTTTGGCGGCATGCCTATGAGGTTATCTTCATTATTTGCCTTCGGGGCTAGCTTTTGAGCAATTATTTAATTTGCCTTTGGGGCTAGATGCTTGGCGTCACTGTGATATGATCTGCCTTCAGGGCTAGCTTTTGAGCAATTACTTGATTTGCCTTCGAGGCTAGATACATAGTGTCAACTTGGACCAAAATAGTAACTCTAAAATTTGAATAGCATATTAGATCCTTTGGGCCATGCTTGTGTTTGTTTTTCTATGAATTGTGAATGGTGGAATAATTGAGAAATATGTTAAGATGAAGTGATGTGAGATATGATATCCATATGCATTGTACATTGACATTGCATTTAGACTTTATTGTTATCAAAGTTTGTACTACTAGGCTTTTGGCTTAGCGCGATTGTAATTCATCACGCAGGTGACGGGATAGATTTGGTAGAGTCGGAGAGTTCATCTAGACCAAGTCGGGTCTAGACTTGAGATCTTGAGTGTAGAGTTGATTGTTGGACATCAAGATCAGAGACACACTGCCAGCATGTACATATTTTATATTTTTGTACATTTTGACATCATATTTATTATATTATATTTTGATGTATATATATATCGTAAACTATAAAGAATGTTTTGGATAAAAATTTTATAATGGAGGTATGTATGTGTTTTAATAAGTAATATTCTATTTATTATTTAAATTATATCAGTTAAATGATTTAAGATTATACAGATTCAAAAAGAAAGATTTTTATTGAAATAGGTTGCGATATTTTTGTACCGTATATGCATATATTACATATGTTAGGTGTATGTATTGTATGTATATAGGGTATAAGGATATTATATTTATTTTGGTATCAGAGCCTTGGTTTGAGGTTCTCAATCTAGGTGGATTGTGAGAGAAAGAAAATGAAGATTTTTAAATATGATTTTCAATTATGATACATGCATTGACACTGGCAGTTTCTGATATCTGAAATAAAAATTTTGCTGTGTTTGCAGATATAAGTAGTTGTGGCGTCTCGAAAGCATCAGTTTGCTGAGAGTAGTGCAGAGAGTGTGGCTCCTGGTGAGGGTAGAGATGGAGTTAGAGCTGAGATCGCTGGAGAGGCATCTGCTCCTGTGCCAGAGAGACTAGCAACTGATGAGATTTCACCGGGCTGGGTACAACATATGGTGAAGCTGTTGAGGCAGGCTCCAGTTCAGCAGCCGCCTCCACTGCAGCCAGAGTTGCCGATGAGAAAGTATGATAAGCTGAGAAAGTTTGGAGCTGAGGACTTTATTGGTACTACAGACCCTGCTGCAGCAGAGCAGTGGCTAGACAGGGTTCAGAGAGTGTTCATCCAGCTACAGGCTACTCCAGAGGAGAAGTTTGATTATGCCAGATCTCTTCTGCAGAGGGATGCATATGATTGGTGAAAGACGGTTCCATATGCTTTGGATGATCCATCGGTCCTGACCTATGATGATTTTATGTTAGAATTCGAGCAGAAGTATACTCAGAGGGAGTATAAGAATGCGAAAAAGATAGAGTTCCTGAGTTTGAGGCAGGATAACAGGATAGTATCGGAGTATGAGATAGAGTTTACTCAGCTGAGTCAGTATGCTGGGGAGATCATTTCTGATGAGATTGATTGGTACTGGAGGTTTGAGGATGGGCTAAGACCCTCTATCATGTGCATTATAGCAGACTCCCGGTACCAAGAGTTTTCCCAATTGGTTGCAGCTATCAAGAGTATTGAGAGAGCATAGGATCTTGCAACAACTGCTAGGGTTGAGGAGACCAGAGCTAGGAGACCCCAGAGTGAGGCAGGGTCTTCATTGTGAAGAGAGGCTGAAGGGAATATTTTTAAAGATTCAGTAGGAGCTAGGGGGGCAGTCTGGCAGGTCAGCACAGTAGCAGAAAAAAGACAAAGACCTGCAGTTTCAGTAGTTAGTGCTCCGACCCCAGTAGTTCAGAGGCCAGTTTCACCTACCTGTGTCCATTGTGGTAGGGCACATGGGAGTGTCTACTGGAGGACAGGTGCACCAGCAGTGTGTTACAGATATGGGTCATCATATCACTTTCTCAGAGATTATCCAGAGCCATCAAAGGATAGACAGACAGATACTATAGCTGCTTGACCCAGTATTAGAGGGGGTCGTGGTAGCAGAGGTTTTAATAGGGGTGGTAAATCTGGGTCTGGTCAGAGAGGAGGTTCTATAGCTGGAGGTAGACCAGATGAGGCAAGGCCATCTATGTGATGCAGAGACAACCAGATGCTTCAACCATTATTGCTGGTACTTTTACTTTATTCGGTACTTCAGTTCTTACATTGATAGACCATGGGTCAACTCATTCATACATTTGTGCATCCATCTTTCCTATGAGTGATTTGCATTCAGAGTCCCTAGGATTTGATATTTTGATGACAAATTCTTTAGGGCATAGTATTGTGGTTAGCAGGGTGTACCGAGATAGCCTGGTTATGGTTCAGAATGAGGAGTTTCTCGGTGATCTGATTGAGATGCCTTTCAAGGAGTATGATCTGATTTTAGGCATGGATTGGTTATCCATACATGGAGGTGTGGTAGACTGTCAGCAGAAACGTGTTACTCTGAGAACATGCAATGGTAGAAATGTGATGGTATCTATTAAGCAGAGACATCTTTCATCCATGTTTGTTTTAGCTATTTCAGCGAGGAGAATGATTTGAAAGGGATGTGAGGCTTATCTTGCTCATGTTGTAGATACCAGGGTAGTGGGGTCCCAGCTTGATAGTATACCCACTGTTGGTGAGTTTCTAGATTTTTTTAGGAGTTGCTAGGAATACCCCCTGAGAGAGAGGTTGAGTTTAGTATCGATTTATTGCCTGGTACCACTCCCATCTCTATTACTCCTTATCATATGTCATCTGTTGAGTTGAAAGATTTGAAGGGGCAGTTGCAGGAGTTGCTGGATAAAGGATTTATTCGCCCTAGTGTGTCATCATGGGGAGCTCATGTGTTATTTGTGAAGAAGAAGGATGGCTCCTTGAGATTGTGTATTGATTACCGGCAGTTGAATATGGTGATCATCAAGAATAAGTATCCATTACCTCGAATAGATGATCTCTTTGATCAGTTGAAAGGAGCAGCAGTATTCTCTAAGATTGATCTGAGATCAGGATACCATCAGTTAAGAGTCAGAGATGTGGATGTACCTAAGATAGCTTTCCGCACGAGGTATGAGCATTATGAGTTTTGGTGATGCCCTTTGGATTGACGAATGCACTAGCAACTTTTATGGATTTGATGAATAGATTATTCAGACCCTATCTAGATCAGTTTGTGGTGATTTTCATTGATGATATTCTGGTGTATTCATGTATTGAGGAGGATCATGATAGGCATTTGCATACTATATTATAGACTCTGAGAGAGAAACAGTTGTATGCTAAGCTGTCTAAATGTGAGTTTTGGCTAAATCAAGTGACTTTTCTCTATCATGCGATTTCAGCAGAGGGTATTAGAGTTGATTCGAGTAAAGTTGAGGCTATTTTGAATTGGAGTCCACCGAAGATTGTGACAGAGGTTAGAAGTTTTCTGAGTTTGGCAGGCTATTATCGTCGGTTTGTGAAGAGTTTTTCTATGATAGCTACTCTACTCATTAGATTACTTCAGAAGGGAGTTAGATTTGTGTGGACAGATCAGTGTCAGGTGAGTTTTGAGCAGTTGAGGAAGATGTTGACTCAGGCTCCTATCCTTACCCTGCCTGTGGAAGGTAAACCTTATGTGATTTATAGTGATGTTTTACATATTGGTTTAGGTTGTGTTCTGATGTAGGACGATAGAGTCATTGCTTATGTCTCTCAACAGTTGAAGCAGCATGAGCTGATTTACCCGACTCATGATTTGGAGTTAGCAGCCATAGTTTTTGCCTTGAAGATTTGGCGACATTACTTGTATGGGGAGAAATGTTTCATTTATATGGGTCACAAGAGTTTAAAATACCTGGTTATTCAGAGAGAACTGAATCTTTGGCAGAGATGGTGGTTAGAGTTGATTAAAGTCTATAATTATTTTATTGATTATCATCCTGGCCAGGCAAATATTGTTGTTGATGCCTTAAGTTGAAAATATTTGGCAAGTTTGACTGCTTATTCGCTCTTGTTGCTTGTTGAGTTGAGAATGTTGTATGCCAAATTTGAGTCTTGTGATGATGGTGCATTGATGAATCAGTTGCAGTTGATGCCAGTATTGTTGGATTAGGTTAGGGAGGCTCAGTTGGTAGATGAGAAAATCTAGAAGATTGTATTAGATTGCCAAAAGGGGGGAGAGTCAAGACTTTCATGTGAGAAATGATGACAGTTTATGGTACAAAGATAAGTTGTGTATTTCTGATGATGCAGGATTAAAGAGGGTGATTTTGAATGAAGCACATCAGTCAGTCTATGCTATGCACCCAGGGAGTACCAAGATGCATCAAGATTTGAAGCAAAATTATTGGTGGTCAAGTATGAAGAGGGACATAGCAGAGTTTGTATCTAGATGTCTTACTTGCCAGAGAGTGAAGGCTGAGCACCAAGTTCTTTCAGGATTGCTTTAACCATTATCAGTGCTAGAGTAAAAATGGGAGCAAGTGACAATAGATTTTGTAACTGGATTGCCTTTGACCCTGAAGAAGCATGATGCAATCTGGGTGATAGTTGATCGGGTGAAGAAGACAGCTTATTTTCTTCCAGTTCGGATGGATTATTCTCTTGAGAGATTGGTTGAGCTATATATCAGTGAGATAGTGAGGTCGCATGGAGTCCCAGTTTCTTTGGTATCTGACTGAGATCTCCGATTTACATCGAGATTGTGGAGGAGTTTGCAGGATACTTTAGGATCTCGGTTACATTTTAGCACTGCTTTTATCCTCAGATAGATGGATAGTCAGAGAGAGTGATACAGATTCTAGAGGATATGTTGAAGAGTTGTATCATTGATTTCACTAGGAGTTGGGACAAATTCTTGCCACTGATTGAGTTTGCTTATAACAACAGTCATCGGTCCAGTATTGGGATGGCACCTTATGAGGCATTGTATGGTAGGAGGTGCAGGACACCTCTGTATTGGGATGAGGTTAGAGAATATAAATTGGTCGATCCCGATTTAATTAAGAAAATGGAAGATAAAGTAAAGGTGATTTGGGGTCATCTAAAAGCAGCCTTGGACTGATAGAAATCCTATTCAGATTTAAAAAGAAGAGACATAGAGTTCAGTGTGGGAGATAAAATATTTTTAAAGTTGTCTCCTTAGAAGAAAATTTTGAGATTTGGCCGCAAAGAAAAGTTGAGTCCTCATTTTATAGGACCATATGAGGTACTGGAGAGAGTTGGTCCAATGGCCTATAGACTGGCTTTGCAGCCTGAGTTGGATCGAATTCATAATATCTTCCATGTCTCTATGCTTCGGAGGCACAAGTCAGACCCATCTCACATCTTGTCACTGGAGTCAATTAAGGTGAGTCCAAATATGACTTATAAGGAATAACCAATGGCGATCTTAGCACGGGAGGTGAAAGAGATGAGGAATAAGAAGGTACCACTTATGAAATTTTTTTGGAGGAATCATGCCACTGAGGAGGCAATATGAGAGAGTGAGCAAACGACGCGGAGTCAGTATCCCCAGTTATTCCAGACTTGATAGCAGGTCATTTTGAGGAGAAAATTTATTTTTAAGGAGAGAGAATTGTAATATCCCAAAATTTTAAATATTTTAATTTTTGAAAATTAAATAAATGATGTAAAAAAATAAAAAAAATAAGTGAAAAAAGTAAAATATATATGTGATATATGTAAATATACATAACATATACAAATTAATATTTTAAAAGTTCAAAGTTATTTTAAATCATTAAAAAGTAAATTGTATAGTTAGTGGAAGATGATATTCGATGTTAATTATATAATAATATATATACTTGGTGGATAATTAAAGTAAAAATTTATGTGGTTAAAAGTAAAGTGGTTGGATAGAGATGATTGTGGATCATATTTTCTTCTTCTTTCTCCATTGAAGGTCGATTTTCTCCATTAGAGGGAAAGAAGGATTTGCTTCTTCCAAGCTTAAGTAATTAAAAGATTTCAAGTGTTTAAGTTAGATTTTTGGAGATTTCCTCCATATTTGGTAAGTTTTTAATTTGTTTTCTTGAATTTCAATGAAAGTTTATATATGTGTGAATTTGATGTTTGATGTAGTATATTTTAATGGTTGGAATTAGAATGTATGAAGTTGTTTTGAATAGTTAAATATGATTTTAAGGTTGGACTGAAGAAATGGTTAAGTTTGAGTTAAGTTTGGTGAAGAGAGAGAGAGAGTTTTGGGTGGGTCATATAACTTTTGAGTTGTGAATTCATGGTTTTAAATTGTGTATTTTGCTTTTAATTGAGTTTTTTTTATGCATAACTAAGTATTTTATAGTTAAATGATGGATTTGGTTAAGTTTGAATAGAGTTTGATAGGGAAAAGAAAGATAACTTTGGTTATGACAATTATGTGTTGATATCAGGAATTTGGCCTAACACGCCCAGTGACATGGCCATGTCATTGGGTGTGTTGATGGTTCTATTTTCAGTATTGGTGACACATGACGTGACACGCCCATGTCACTGAGCGTGTCACAGCTTCTGTAATGCTATAGTATTGACACGTGCAGTGACATACCCATATCACTGAGCGTGTCACAGCTACTGTGATGTAAGAGAATTGGCACAGGTAGGGATACGCCCATGTCTCTGGACGTATCATAGCTGTTGTAATGCAGAGCTAAGGATACGGTCATTGACACGCCCATGTCATTGAACGTGTTAAAGCTTCTGTATTGTGGGTTTAGGGCATAGTCATTGATACGACCGTATTATTGAGCGTGTTATTTATAAATTTTGCCCTAAATAGTTATTTTCCTTATTTTTCTTTGTGTTTCTTATCCTTGTGTTGAGAAGTTATGTATATGCCTTTAAGTGTGTTACTAAGTGATTATTTATAATCATATTTGTTTTAGACTTTGAGGAAATGTGAGTTGCCCAATCCAAGTATTGAATGATATCTAGGAAGAGAAGGTTGAAAGTGGTGTTTGAGCTTATTTTGTTGTTTTTAAAGGTAAGTACAAACTTTGAATAAATTGATTATATTTGTGTGACATTTTTACTTAACACATTTTGGTTGAAAAATGTATTAAGTTACTTATTACATTGATTATGCATGAGTAATATGTTATGACTTGTGTAATTTCATAAATACATTATATGTAATGTGAAAAACCATTGATAATAGCTAAATTGAGTAAAAGTGAAAAATATACAAGATGTGAAAATGTCCCAAAGTATTTGGTAATGTGGTTTGTTGTGTTTACAATAAAGATATTATGTAAAGTCATTGGTAATGGTTAGATTGTATAAAATGTGATATATTATGATTATATAATGATGTTGATATAAATGAGATAAATGAGGCAATGTGTCTAGCTTGATCATGAGAAAATGAGAAAGAGATTGATAATGGAAATATGAAATAATTGTGTGTCTAGTATGTTATTCAATTTTCAGAGTTCTGTGTTTGACGGCATACCTATGAGGTTATCCTCATTATTTACCTTCGGGGCTAGCTTTTGAGCAATTATTTGATTTGCCTTCGGGGCTAGACGCTTGGCGTCACTATGATATGATCTACCTTCGGGGCTAGCTTTTGAGCAATTACTTAATTTGCCTTCGGGACTAGACACATGATATCAACTTGGACCAAAAATAGTAACTCTGAGATTTGAATAACATATTAGATCCTTTGGGCCCATGCTTGTGTTTGTTTTTCTATAAATTGTGAATGGTGTAACAATTGAGAAATATGTTAAGATAAAGTGATGTGAGATATGATATCCATATGCATTGTACATTGGCATTGCATTTGAACTTTATTATTATTAAAATTTGTATTGCTATGCTTTTGGCTTAGTGCAATTGTGATTCATCGCGTAGGTGACAGGGTAGATCCGGTAGAGTCAGAGAGTTCGTTTAGATCAAGCCGAGTCTAGACTTGAGATATTGAGTGTAAAGTTGATTGTTGGACATCAAGATCAGAGACACACTGCCAGTATGCACATATTTTTTATTTTTATACATTTTGACATCATGTATATTATATTATATTTTGATGTATATATATCGTAAACTATAAAGAATGTTTTAGATAAAAATTTTATAATGGAGGAATGTTTGTGTTTTAACAAGTAATATTTTATTTATTTTTTAAATTATATTAGTTAAATGATTTAAGATTATACAGATTCAAAAAGTAAGGTTTTTATTAAAATAGGTTATGACATTCTTGTATCGTATATGCGTATATTATGTATGTTGAGTGTATGTATTATATGTATATATGGTATAAAGGTGTTACATTAGTTATTAATTACTAGATGAGTAATAGATTAATTGATTTTTAATGAATTAAATTAAATGGTTAAATATCATGTTTAAAGTTTATAAAAACCCATTTACTTTGATAAAATTTGTAAATTTATAATGAGTATAATTAAGTTAGTAGTATTATTAGTGTTATAATTATTATTATCATTTAACATTAAATTTAATCCAAATAATTACAAATAAACTCAAGATAACTAAATAATTATTTTATAATGAAAAATAATCAAATAATGTTAATTTCTAGATAAATAAACAATATTAATATTTCTATTATTATCATTATGTATAAAATAAATCATATTTGTGAGATGTATGTTGTGTTATGGTCGAGATTTTTAATGGAGGCCTAGATAGGATAGTTGAGTTGATATTGACTATTATGAGTTATTTAGAAGTATTATTCCTTGTTTTATTTTAGGGGGATATCCTAGCTATAGGGGAGACTCTGCTGAAACTTCGGCAGAATCTTTAGAGTATTTATTAGTCCATATTCTAATAGTTCTTATTTGATATTTGAAAAATAATTTTTAGGCATTTTTTCATCGTCAGTCGGATACTTCGAGAAGTGTTTTTGGATTTTGGCTACTATGAGTTATATAGATTAATATAATATCTCGCTTCCCTAATATATAAAAATAGTTACATTTGTATAATTGCATCAATTATTTGTGCAGTAGGCATATATAATTGTTATTATCAATATTGTATTATAAAAGCATAATGTGTATTGGTGCTTGATTTGATTGTACTGTTGCATATTCTTTGTATTTGTTGGATAGGGTTAGGATGATGCGGGACCACATATGATCGAGGTTACTAGTTATGATATGATGACACTATATGATGATGAGATTAGGACTGACGTGACGGCAAGAGCATTCTCATGCTCAGCACTGCTTGTTAATAGGGGATTGGCTCCCCAATTTGAGGCTTAGTGTGGCCTCATTGATTTACTCTTATCCTTATATGATTATGTGTATTGTTTGTTCGGTTGTCATTACATGAGCATCTTATGCATGAGATCAAAGTATTATATTAAATGCTATATAATTCATTGAGTCGAACGCTCATTTATGTTCACCATTTTTCTCAAGATACAAATTGAGCATATGAGTACTGATTATTCGAGTCATTCTGCCTTTTTTATCCTTCGGTGAGAATTATTCAATTAATTAATTAATTATCTAATTAATTTAGGCGTATTTTAGAACTCACATGGTACTTCTTTCTCTATTTATCTTTCGATTTAATTTCGTTGTTTGGTCAAATATGTTTATTTACCAATGTCTAATTATGATGATGTGATATTATATTGATCATGCATAGTTAATGGCCTATGGGCCCAGTTCGGAGATAGTGATGAGTTGTCATGTTGACTATGGATTCTGAATGCCACATGTTTTTCCTATTTTCTAGTGTCGGTCACGTGCTTTCGAATTTGAGTTGTGACAAAGTTGATATCAGAGTAAAGATTTTGTGGTCTGTATTACGTCTATGGTTAGAAGAGTTCTAATTGGTCTAAATTCTTATTTCATGCAGAGTATAAGTTTCTTTTTATTTTGATTGAGTCTTGATTGCTTCAAATTCAATGTTATCTATGGGTTATGATTCAACGATTGTCATATGTATATGAATGTTATACATGTTTGATAAATACAAGGAATGAGTTTTACTACTTATGTGCCCTTAAAGTGTGGATCAAGTTAGAGATTATATATCGTGACATTATGTGTGTCCTCTTGAACGCGTGAAATGGTAAACTCTGAATAGTTCCTTAAGCAGAAGCTTAAGAAATAAGATAATTTATTCATGATAGATTTAAATTTTTACTTGAACAATGATTGAGTGGGAAAATAGAATCTAAGTGAAGGGAAATCAAATGTGAAGCATAAAATATGAGATAATTTTTATATGTTTATAAAGATTATATGGTTAAAATTTAATTATGGACAAGTTTGGATGAAGTTTGGATTTAAGGTTTGGCTATGTAAAATTTAGATTTTTGATGCGGGTGATGTTAATTGTTGTAATGAGATGAATTAAAGTTATTTTAATTGTAAATAATATGATTTTAAGGTTGAAAATGTGATATATATAAATTTTGGTGAAGTTAGTGTTGATGATTATAATATGTGAAATTTAGATTTTTGAAAGAGATTTCCATAATTGTGGAAGTGAATTGTCTTAATGTTAATTTAATATGAAAGTAATGTTTTTATAATTAAATTTTGAAAATGAGTTGGGTTGGATGAAGTTTAAGCAAAGTAGTGAATAATGAAATCAAAAGAGTTAATAGAATTTTTTTATAAGAATTGAATAAATAAGGGTAATTTGATATGCAATAAGCATGTGAGTGACTTTAAATGAGAAATGTTGCTTATTATTGAATTATGTATATGTAGGTAAAGTGATAAAGATGTGGAATTTAGAATTTGGCTTGAGAAGGAGAAAAAAGATTAATACATATTACTAAACATTGTATTTTCATTAAATGTAAGTGAGCATTATGAATGTATGATATTATTATCAAATATGATTTTGCATAAAAACTATGCATTGTGGCATAGTTATGTGTTGGGTGTCACACAAGCTATAATCTAATGAGAATATATATATATATATATATGTTGTGTTGTCCAATATAGACATATTTGTGGCTTGTGAAAAAATTAGGGAAGTGAGTCATATTGTGAATGTGACTTACTAATATGCAATTTGATGAACGAAAAATATAAAAAATGATAAAAAAAAGTAAAGTGATTGAAAAATATGAGAATTAAATAATGCGATAAGAAATAAGATGTAAAAAAAAATTATGAAAGAGACCTTTATGTAGAAAAATGACCAAAACATGGAAAAAACTAAGTGATTATAAAAAGTAGTAATCACTTGAAAAATATGGATAATAAATTTAAAAATATAGAATATTGAGTAAAAAAATGAAATATGCTAAAAATAGTTAGAAAAGATGAGAAAGGTAATGTGAAAAATAATAATAAAGAATAATATGGAAATAATTAAAATGTAGTTATTGTAAAGAGGAATTGATTATAAATTTATGAGAAATTGACAAATGAAATGAAAGTAGAAAATTGGATATGTTGAAATGGGTCACATTATGAATGTGAACCATGATTTTTTTTTATAATGATGGGAAATATGTTTAAAATGTGAAAATGAGTCACTTTTTAAATGTGACTCATAGGTTGTGTAAGTAGATTGAGAATTATGAAATGTGATTTTTAAATGAGAATGTGAGAAATTTATTTAATGAGATAAGTATAGAAGTGATCATGAGTGAGTTGATCACTTAAAAAATATATTGGAAATATGAAAATTAATGATGTATAAATGATAATGTGAAATGAAATATGAAATGTGTGTTGCCATGTATAATATCTTATTCCAGAGAATTATTTTTTGATATTATTGATATGATTTGCCTTTGGGCCAAATATTGGTCGTCACTATTATTTGCCTTCGGGATCAAACACAAAGGTGTCAACAGAGGATAGATGCGACACTTAGATTCTCGGTATTGCGATAGACCATGACAATGTATTTGGAATCAAAATATTATAAAGGGTTATTTGGGCTCAATGTGTGTGTGTGATATGTGTACGTATATTTGTATGTGTATGTGTATATGTATATTGTGTGTACTAGATTTGATAATTGAGATTGAAAAATAAAGAGATTTACATATTTAAATACATGTTGAATAAAATGAGAAGAAAGAATGAGTGTGTATAATGATTATTATTTATCGATATGTACCACTAAGCTGTAAAAGCTTAGCTCGGTTGTGTGAATCGCGCAGATAAGAGATTTGGTGAAAAGTTAAATCCAGACCGTGGTAGATATTTGATTATCTAGAGTGCCATAAGGCCAACGATATCATTTATATACATGCATAATTTCTATTACAATGTATTTTAGAATCTTGTAAGTAAGGTATACATTATGAAAAATTTATATAAGTATGTTTTGAAATATTTTGTAAAAAAATAATTATGTTTATTAAGTATGTACATTAATAAATTAATGAGTTTTGGGTGAATTACTTGAAATAAAAGGAGAGTCGTTGATGTGTGGATACATGTGGGTTTTTAAAAGTTTAAATTTTCATGCAGGTTGTGTATGTTGATTTTGGAAATGTCTGAATTACAGATAAAACTCTGACAAAAAATTTTTCTAGAAATTTTCTTTAAAATATGTAGTTTGGTATCTAAAATTATTAATGAATATTTTTTTATTTATTTATTTATTAAAGCACATTTTAATTTTAAAATATTTTTTTTGAAATTATGAAAATTTTAATAAGACTAGAATTGTGACATTTTTGGTAGTATTTGTATATTATATATATATCGGGTGTATGTATTATACGTATATAGAGAATAAATGTGTTACATTTATTTTGGTATCAGAGACTAGATTTAAGGTTCTCGACCTAGGTGGATTTCGAAAATGAGAAAAGAGAATTTAAAATAGTGAATTGAGTTTTAATACATATATATACATTGACACATGTGTTGATCTATGATATGGGCAAAGTACATTTGATATAACGGATATAAATTGAGGTAGCAATTGGGACGTGTATATCAGAATGGTACAACGGAAGCATCATTTTAGAGATTTTAAATTAAGGATCTTTAGAGCTTTCACTTGAAAAAAATCTAAAAAAATCATTGTAAATTAAGATTTATGGTTGATTCAACTGATGAATAAGTAAAATTAAAAAAAATGATCTAGGATATGAAATAAAAAACATAGGAGATGAGTATTATAGTTGTTAGAAATTCTGTATATATGCTACGAAGTGATTTTGTCCAAATTTTTAAACTTATCTAGAGATATTAAATGAGCTTGAAATTTTAATGAAAAGTTTATCTATGTGTTAAAATATAATATATGAACTTTTATAATTTTTAAATATGAATTACTATTTAAGAAAAATAGAAAAACATAAATTGTTGGAGCAATTTCAGCAACTCAAAATCTATAAAAGTTGAGAAACATATTTAAAAACTATAGCAAATGAACCCAGAAAAAATCTAATAATTTATATACAATATCATATATATTTCAAGAATATATAGTTAATATTTCATAAATTTTTATCCAGGTTTTGTACTTAAAAAATAGGTAAACATGTACTGCCAGATAAATTATTAAAGAGATAGAATCTGTGAGTTTGGGAAACTTAATTTTTAAAAATAGTAAATTAGCTGAGAAAAATCTAAAATTTTAAATATAAGTCCATATATGTGTCAAGTGCACATGGTTAAAAATTTTATAATTTTTAGTTAATATTTAATTTAATGATGAATGAAAAGTTTGAAAATTGAGATTGATATGAAAATGAGGAAGTCATGCAAATTTGTAAAAGTGAGTAACAAATTAATTTTATGTGACAAATTATTGAAGAAAATTATAAAAAATTACATATGGATTGATAGATATATGAAGAAGGAATATGAAGTTTTTAATAAATTAGAACAAAGAGTTCATAATTTAAATTAAAGTGAGAACTAGTATATGTCTACAAATTTATTTATTATGAAAGTATATTGAAGATTTATTAGAATGACATATATCATTAATTTAGTCAAGATTTACTATGAGAAAATAAAATTTTAAATTTTATTCCTTATTTTGAGCAATTAAAATATGAATTTATATAAACGGTTTAATAAGTTAATGTGAGTTGAAGTTATGTATGCAATCTATAATTGATTGCATGATTGAAATATGTTCATTTATGTGTTATGTGGAAGTGTCTGTTATGAGAAAAGTGATAAATATATTTTTGGATATTTAAGGTGGATGTAAAAATTTAATAATGGATATATAATGATTTCATAATAAATGGATTTTAATTTATTTTATGAACGTTATTTGATTGATTAATCAAGACATGAATTATTTGATTTAAGTGGATGGAATTAATCACAACATAATGAGTAAATTTTGAGAGTACTTGTAATTGATATCAGATTATTAAAGATAGCAATAAGATTAATTCATTAGATGAGTTTGAAAAATAAGATTTATATAAGGAAATGTTGACATATGTATATTGATAATTAAATAAGTACATTGTTGAAGAATGAATAAAAGATAATAGTACTTGATCATAGAATTTTACATTAATTGAAAGGGAATATTACAATTTTAAAAAACGATATAAAAAGTATGACAGATTAAAAAATCATTGATGATTTTAGATAGTAGGAAGACTAAGATAAATAAGTAAAGATGTGAATCAAAGAATTTAAAAGCTAATGACATAAATGATTTGAAATGTATGAGCGTAATATTATATTGATACTGCTAAGTTTTTGGATGAAATTCTGAAGTGGTTTTGTACAATATAGATGATTAGTTTGATGTTATTTAAATACTTGATGACAGGTCATTACTTGTAATTTATTAATGAATGGAATTATGGATCTAAAATTTAATTATATATTTGGAGAACTAGAAACTATATGTATATTAGATATAAGTAAGTGGTGAGTTAATATTTATTATTGATCTTTATAATGGTATTTGTTAGGGGAAAAGTAAAATATTTGTGGTTAGTAACGATGATAAATTGTGACAATAAATACGGAAGTTAATTATGCAGGAAGTGAAGATTTATAGTGAATTTTAGTGAAATTTGATTACCACGGTGAGTAATTTTGAGGACAAAATTATTTAAGGGGGAGAATTATAATATATGTAATATTGGAGAAATTAAATAAGTATTTAGAGGTATCGAAGTTATATATACCTAATGTATATATAATGTATATATAGTATATATTATATATATAATGTGTGTTGGTTATATACATGTATATTATATACTTGATATATACAATATAAATATATGGTATACTTGATGTGTACATATGGTACACGTAATACATATATACATATGGGTATATATATAGGGCTAAATACATATGTAGCCCCCTAAATTTGTAGCGTTTAGTCACTTTGCCTTTTCAACTTTCAATTTAACTATATAGCCCCTTGAACTCGTATTTTTTTTTAATTTATAAATATAAAATCGTTGAGTCATATTAAGTCATGCCAAGTCGCTGAAATACCTATTTGGTATAAAATATATAAATACATGAGGCAAAATGACCAATATTCATTAATATAAGTGTCTATTAGTAAAAAATAGACAAGTTTAGGAGGTAAAGTGGTTAAAATGAAAGTTTATGGGGGGTAATGTGACTAAAAGCTATAAGTTCAGGGAGCTACATATGTATTTGACCTATATATATTAAATATATATAGGTATATATATATTAAATATACATTATATATACATAATATATACATTACATATATATAAATAATATATATATATAGTATAAGTAAATATATATGATATATACATATACATAATATATAATTAATATATACATGAGGTGGTTTTGAAAAAGTTGATGATGATAATAATGACGACGACGACGATAATAATAATAATAATAAAGTCAAAGGAAGAGAGAAAGTATATGGTGGATATCAAAAGTAAATTTAATAAAATAATTAAATAATAAATTATAAATTAATTAATATATATTTATGGATATAAATAATGAAGGAAAGTTAAAAGAAGAGATCATCTTCTTCTTTCTTGAGAAAAATGTGCCACCATAGCCCATAGAGGAAAAAAATTATTCTTTCATTATGCAACCTAAATTTTCTAAAGAAATCAAAGGAATTGAAGAGTTTTTAAAGAACAATGAAGAAAACAAATAAGAAAATCTTCCTAAAGCTTATTGTTTGAATTTGTATGATTATGTAAGATTAGTAGAGAGAGAAAGTGGTGTTAAATTGTTAAAGTTGATAGAAATGAAGTTAAAAGGATGAGTATATAATGAATTGGTAGTTGATTGTTTGAAAAGAATAAAGAATGATGGAATTATGGTTTTGAAATAGTTATGTGTAATTAGGATTTTCTATATGGATGAAGATAATTGTTGGAATGAATGAATTTAATGCTATTTTTATATGTTTATAAAGATTCTATGGTTAGAATTTAATTATGAGCAAGTTTGGATAAAGTTTATATTTAAGTTTTGGCTATGTAAAAATTAGAGTTTTGATGTGGGTGATGTTAATCATTGTAATGAGATAAATTAATGTTATTTTAATTGTGAATAATATGATTTTAAGGTTGTAAATGTAATATATATAAGTTTTGGTGAAGTTAATATTGATGGTTATAATATGTAAAATTTGAATTTTTAAAACATATTTTCATAATTGTGGAAATGAATTGTTTTAATGTTAATTTGATATAAAAGTAATGTTTTTATAGTTAAACGTTGAAAATGAGTTGAGTTGGATGAAGTTTAAGCAAAGTAGATAGTTAAATGTTCAAGTGACAGTGACCATTTTTCAATGACACCAATACTATTTTGGCAACAGAGATATTATTCTAGCAATAGAAAAAATAAAATAAATAAATAAAAATAGAAAAATAGTAAGTATAAAAGAAAGAAATAAAATAATAATAATATAATATATATAATTGATGACTGATAGTTTAATAGTAAAATTTAAATATTTAGAATGTGTTCATTTAAAACTAATTAATTGTTTAAGTAAAAATTTATAGAATTAAAATATATATTTAGAATATATATAATTTTAATTAGTTATAATTAAATAAAAAATTTATTAATTAGTTAAAATTAAATGAGAAATCGATTAAAATAAATTGATTAGTTATAATTATTGTTTATTAATTATAGTCAAATATTTAATATGTTATATTAAATTAGATTATGATTTTATATAAAGATTATAATTTTAATTGATTATTTAAATGGTGATACATAAAATTAATAAATATATTTAGATTATAATATATATAATGTATGATTGAATTAAAATTTTAATTAATAATGAATAGAATTAATTAACTACATATTTTTATATGTATGTGAAATATATTTACTAATTTGGATTATGATTTATTAATTAAGTTAATTATTAATGACTAGATGAGTAATTGATTAATTGATTTTTAATGAATTAAGTTAAATGGTTAAATGTCATGTTTAAAGTTTATAAAAACCCATTTACTTTGATAAAATTTATAAATTTATAAGTAGTATAATTAAGTTAGTAATATTATTATTGTTATAATTATTATCATCATTTAATATTAAACTTAGTAGAAATAATTATAAATAAAATCAAGATAACTAAATAATTATTTTATAATGGGAAATAATCAAATAATATTAATTTCTAAATAAATAAACAATATTAATATTTCTATTATTATCATTACATATGAAATAAATTATACTTGTAAGATGTATGTTGTGTTATGGTCAAGATTATTCATGGAGACCCACATGGAGCAGTTGAGTTGATATTGAATGTTATGAGTTATTTAGAAGTGTTATTCCTTATTTTATTTTAAGAGGATATCCTAGTTATAGAAGAGACTCTGTTGAAATTTTTGCAGAATATTTAGAGTCGTCTATTGGTCCATATTTTAATAGTTCTTGTTTGATATTTGAAAATCAGCTATTGAATTATGAGTTGGTGCCTAAAAGTATATAATAAATTCAGAATATCATCCAAACCATTATTTAATAAAATAAAATAAAAATTTACAAATTAATTATTGGATTTAAGTTCAAAATAAGGAGAATGTGCATTTTTACACATAATATTAAAGAGAAAATGCGTAAAAGAACTTATTCATTTAAGGACCCATGTATATCTATGTTAAAGGCAAAATGCATTATTTGGCCTATATACTTTAGCACTTTTTTTTTTCCTGTTGGGTCCTTATACTTTAATTGTGATTTATTAAGCCTATTTATGTTATTGTCTCATGCTAAGTTGACCCTTTTTAATAGATATTTTTTTGGGCAAAATATAAAATTTGGCCCTTATACTATAATGCCTTTTTCTATTGAGTCTTTATACTTTAATTGTGATCTATTGAGCCCTTATATATTATTATCTCATGCTAAGTTGGCCATTTTTTAACTACCCATTTGTGCGTAAAACAAAAGTGCCATGAAACTCTCGTTATCTTAATTTTTTATGTATAAAAAAAAAAGAAAAAAACATCATTTTAGGCCTCGTATTATACTATTTTTTCTATTAAGCCCTCTGCTATAACAACATAAAATAGGCAAAATGCATTTATAGCCCATGAACTTACAACTTTTAGTCATTTTGCCCCTTGAACTTTTATTTTAACCACTTCGCTCTGTGTACTTATCTATTTTGTAATAAAAAATACTTATATTACTAAATAATGGTCATTTTACCTCTTGTATTTATATATTTTGTACTAAAGAGATATATTAGTGACTCGATGTGACTCAGTGAGTTTGTATTTATAAGCTAAGAAAAATATAAGTTCAAAGGATTATATGGTTAAATTAAAAGTTCAAGGGATAAAGTACCTAAACGCTAAGTTCAAGGAGCTGCATATATATTTAGCTCTTTAAAATATAATAACATGTATTTTGAAGTTACAACAACAACAACAACAACAACTAAGCCTTAATCCCAAACAAGTTGGGGTCGGCTGTATGGATTCTCAACAAAATAAGCTCAAAAGACACCAAAAAAGATACTCCAGCCTTAGGCCCCTTCCAAGACACGGATTTTACGTCTCCATTCAAGTCTGTCATTAATCAAATCCGCATCAAGATCTAAGGCACGTAAGTCTCTTGCTATCACCTCCTTCCACACAGTTCTAGGTCTGCCACGACCTCTAGCCCCCTCAATCAACAAATTCTCACACTTACGAACCGCAGCATTAGGAGGTCTTCTTAAAACATGCCCATACCATTTAAGTCTTCCTTCCCTCACCTTATCTCCGACGTCCGCTACTTGGACTTTTTGTCGAATATGAACATTCTTAATTTTGTCCAGTCTGGTATGTCCACACATCCATCTTAGCATCCTCATTTCTGCCACACTCATCTTATGCAATTGTTGTCCCATTGGTGCCCAACACTCACTACCATAGAGCATCGCAGGTCTAACAACCGTCCTATAGAATTTACCTTTCACTTTCAGAGGTATTTTCTTATCACATAGAACCCCAGTCGCACCCTTCCACTTCAACCACCCTACCTGTATTCTGTGAGCCACATCTTCATCTATACGGCTATCATTCTGGAACACCGAACCCAAATATTTGAAGTGCTTGGTTTTAGGAACCAAAACTCCATCCAACTTAACCTCATGTTCCTGCTTCTTCCTTAGACTGAACTCACAGTGCATATATTCCGTTTTACTTCTACTTAACTTAAAACCCTTGTCCTCGAGGGTTTTTCTCCACACTTCCAACTTACGGTTTACACCAGCACTAGTCTCATCAATTAAAATAATGTCATCAGCAAACAACATACACCAAGGAACATCGTCTTGTATGCTTCTGGTTAGCTCGTCCATAACCAGGGTAAATAAATATGGACTCATGGCCGAACCTTGATGCAATCCGGTAGTAATAGGGAAAGCATCAGTGTCTCCACCAGGTGTTTTCACACTAGTGGATGCATTCTCATACATGTCCTTGATGATGTTGATATATTTGCCGTTGACTCCTTTCCTCTTCAAAACCCACCATAACACTTCTCTTGGTACTCTATCATAGGCTTTCTCCAAGTCAATAAATACCATGTGAAGATCTTTCTTCTTCTCTTGATACAATTCCATTAGTCTTCTTAGAAGAGAAATAGCCTCCATGGTAGATCTCCCTGGCATAAACCCAAACTGATTCTCCGAAACTCTTGTAAGCTTCCTCAATCTGTGTTCAATAATCCTTTCCCATAATTTCATAGTATGGCTCATAAGTTTGATACCCCGATAATTTGTACAGCATTGAATGTCTCCCTTATTTTTATATATGGGTACCATGATACTCTTCCTCCAGGCATTTGGCATCTTACGTATTTTGAAGTTGTTGGAACAAAAATTATAAGATAAGAAGCTGAAACCCTAGAATTGGGAAAAACAAAATACACCCTATGGACTAGATTGTAATAGAAGTTAGAAAGATGTGGTAAAACAATAAAATTACATAAACCTGAAAATTAAGGATCCAATCAAAAGTTAATGTTAAGTCTTATGGGCCAAAACGTGAATAAGCTAAGGGTTAAGTATTTAAAGAAAATTAGATAAAAATCAATAAATGATTAAAGGGAAGTGATGAAAGAAAGACATGGAAGAAGTGATTAATCATCATCTTAACACCTAGCATAGTCTTAAGCCAAAGAAGAAAAAGGTTAACATCATCATCCTCATTCTTCAAGAGCCACCATCGAACCATCTTCCTCCCTTTACTTTTCTTAACCACCTTCCTCCCTTGACTCTTCTTTCGTCTTTTCTCTGTTCCTCAAGATTAAAGTGGAGCTTTGATAGGAATTAAAGTAGGCCATTACCTTGCCTTCAATATGTGATGGAGAAGAGATTACCAAAAAAAAAAAGATTTAGAAGAGCCATAAGTAGCCAAAGAAGAAGAGGAAATTCAAAGTAAAATGCTAAATTTAGTAAGAATTGATGGAATTGAGTTGCATGTAGGAATTTAATAAGGATTGAGATGAAAAAGGGATAACTAACTCATAACTTGAGTTTGGATGATTGCTAAACTTAAACTAGAAGATGACTTGAAAATTTATATGATAAACTTGGACCTAACAATTAAATATAAGAAATTGAGAACTTAGAGAATAAAATGGAGTATCAAAAATTTAATAATAACTAGTAAATTAGATAATTGGTTGAAGAAATAGAGTATAAATACATAAAATTGAAAGTGAAATTGGAATCCTAGCAACTTGGGTTTAATAAACATGATTTTAATTGGGAAAATTGATGGATTAGGGTGAAGTTTTAATAAAGGTTATAATAGTTATGAAGTGAACAATGGTGAGTAACATGAGAATTAAAAAGGATTAAGAGAGAATTAACTAAGTACGGTGGAATACACTAAAGTCGCGACCACTAGGTTTGACCGCAAACTTTATTGTGTCTCTAGGTTTTCTTTGTTTTAATCAACTCGAGGATGCCATATAAATTCACGATCACGAATTTCCTTTCACAACCAAGGTCCAATATAATCATGATCTTTACCATGTCTCAGATCATCTTTAGCTTAATTAGAAGGCGGATTCAAATGGTTAATGTGCTTAGTACTCAATAGTTAAGAATTGAATTGCTTTAAGGCTTATGCATATGTTAAAATATCTAATACATAAAGGAAAAATTTAGAGAGATATCCAATGAGAAAGAGGTAGAGTGATAGCGAAAATCTTCGAGCTTAAGGTGAGATGTATATGTGTGTTTATGGTATGCATTGGATTCTCTTCATTGTAACTTCAACTTGATGTTGCTCTCATGTGTCTATATATATATACACGTATATATATTTGCTCCTAATGTTAATTACCAATGTTGTTATTGTGTCCTATGTTGTTATTGTTACTTTCATGTTGATGGTTACTATATCATTTTAATTTGTTCATGATTATCAAACCCAATAAAAAAAATAAAGAGGGAAGAAGAGACTATATGCAAATAGAGAGGAAAGCGTATTGAAAGGAAAGAAGCTATTGTTCTAAGTAGATATAAAATAAAAGGGGTTAAAACTAGAAGTTATTGACCCAAGGCCCCAACATACAAAAGGAAAAGAAAAGAGAAAAGGAAAAAAATATGAAGGAAAACAGCAGAAGAACAATAAGAAGAGAGAGAGAGTTGAGGCAAAGAAAAATGGTGATATAACCTTCCAACTTGCTTTCTTCTATATCTTGAAGTGGTTGTTCTTCCTTGTTGCGTTTCATTCTTACATGCATTGTTTGTTGTTTGTGTGTATATATATATTATATATACACATACTCTCACTAGGATAAAAAGCTCATATCGTAGTTGCCTTAATGCAGGGCATGAATAGGACGTTACAGCTTCTATTTTCTCCTTCCAAAAGCTAATATAGAGGATGTTCAAGAGTTTGAAGAGTCTTCATCTTGGAGCTCCATAGTATTTAGCTATTGTGGATATGCTAATATAGATAATTAGGATGTAAAAGATAGAAGATTAATGTAACTTATATGTGCAAAGTACAATACTTTTTTTTTTTGAAACATGTAAAGTACAATTCTTAAAATAAGGTAAAATATGATGTAAATTATATATGTGAAGTAAATAAGTTGATAAAATTTGAAGACTTTAAGAAATAAAAAGATCATGCACGCAGGATCGATTAAAGACAGTCTAAAGGTTTATTTTGAGTTTCTACAAGGTGTTGTCAGCCTTAAATCGACTTAAACCAGTGAGATGTGACAAACATTCATTAGTAATTAATTTTAAAAATAAAATAAAATTTCCTAGTTTCCTATGACATAGCATTTAATTTTAATATGATGTAATTAGTGGCTAATTAATCGAGGCTGTGTGATTACAAAAGGTAGAATTAAGCAATACGGCAAATGAGAAAGGAACCAACTTTTAATTGTTTCGCTATAAGATTCTCTTTCTCCTCCTCCGCCTCCTCCTCCTCTGATCTGATCTCAGTGGAAACTATAAACTAACAGAACATAGATATCAATTTCTCAGAGCCCAGAGGATAATTTGGTGACAGAGAAATGGCAGGAGGAGAAAGAGGAGAATATAGCGACGAAAATCACCTATTGGGATGGAGAGACGGCGACGGCGGCGGCGGCGCAGCAGGTGATGATGACTTGGAAGGTCAAGCCTGCACTCCTACGAGCGGTATCAAGGATATTATCCTCAAACATTTGGATCGAGGGTTGTCCGGTCGCCGCCTCTCCAGTTTCAAGCGTCTCGATAGTAGAGAGAGTAATAGAGATACGACACACCATTCTCATAATAATCGTAATCATAATTATGACGGTGTACATCATCATAATCCTAACCATAATCAACATCTCCGCGATCGTCTTGATAATGATGATGATGTTCTTGGAGATAGTGCTCCTCCAGAGTGGGTGTTGCTTCTTATTGGTTGCCTTCTTGGCCTCGCCTCTGGTCTCTGTGTTGCTGCTTTTAATAAAGGGGTTAGTTCTCTTTGTATGTTCTTCTCGAAATCATGTCGATTTGCTAGCTATTTCGATTGATCTGGATCCGAAACTCTCAATTTTAACTTTTTTTTTTCTATTCAACAATCTAATTTTCCATTTGTTGGGTTTGATTATTCGCTGTTTTACTGATTTTATCTACCTTTAGTTTAAGCACTTCCTGAAAATATGCCAATTCGCTTCTATGTTACCATTGCTGTTGTGGTGTTTCTGTCCCCCTTTTCAGTGCCATCAATCTTTATATGATATAAATTGTACGTGCTACATTCATTTTAGTATAGAAGTGCTGTTGATTTATCTTAGAGAAGGATAAGGAAAACTAAAAGAAATTGCTTTCCAAATGTCTCTTATACAGGTTATAGTGTAGAGTATTTGTCCTATAGGATTTCTTTTCCTTGTTTGATTGATGCTACTCTAGGTGTTGTATGTTTGCATAGGTGGCTGGTCTTTGATCCCAACATTACATCTATTGCCCAAGTTTTTTTTTTGAATTTTCCTCATTTTGACATTTGATACTGTTCATCTAGGTTCATGTAATACATGAATGGGCCTGGGCTGGGACTCCCAATGAGGGTGCTGCATGGCTCCGTCTACAGAGGTTGGCTGACACTTGGCATCGAATTCTTTTGATACCAGTAACGGGGGGAGTAATTGTTGGAATGATGCATGGCTTAGTGGAAATCTTAGAGCAAATAAGGCAGACTAGTCCTTCTCAAAGGCAAGGAATTGATTTGGTTGCAGGAGTCTTTCCCACAATAAAGGCAATTCAGGCTGCTGTTACTCTAGGTACTGGTTGTTCTTTGGGTCCTGAAGGCCCTAGTGTAGATATTGGAAAATCTTGTGCAAATGGATTGTTATTAATGATGGAAAACAACAGAGAAAGGGAGATTGCTCTTGTTGCAGCTGGTGCAGCAGCTGGAATTGCATCAGGTATTTATTCTTTACATTTGGATTTAGTCTTGAGTTATTTATGTTGAAAACTGCTATTGCAGAAGACATACATGCTTTGGTGTGAGATCATGTGCTTTTCCATGTTTCTCATCTTTTGTGAGAAAACATATTTCCATTTAAAGTCCAAGGACAGCATAAAGTGAGACAGCTTATGCAATTCATGTTTAGAGTGGCTACTGCTTGCAAGAGATAATATTTTTTAATTATTAAAGTTCGTCAATTTATAATTTATGTCATTCAGCTCATAGGCTAGCAAATGAATGATTGTCTCTTAGTATAGAAGGTCATGGGTTTAAACTTTGATACCCTCATCATCATTAAAAATTCCAAATACCAGAAAAAAAAAAGAAGAAAAAAAAAATCAATTTATAATTTAAATTGGAGGCTGGGAGTTTATTTGGCTTAAGTGAAAGAGAGGATAATTATGGATGGAATTCAGAAACACATTCATGGTGTAAAAGACTCAAGTACCATTAAAAGGTTGGGGTTTCTCTCTTTTAGTAAAAAGGATACAAAATATAGATGAAATCCTAAAACTTACCTCTGAAATAGTCACTTATTTATTGAAAAGACTTGAGGAAGGAGTTGAAGTAACAAGAGACAATATTCAATAGAAAGAGTTTGACTAAAAAAGGAAAAATAAGGGAAAATGAGATGCAACATATGCTTGGAGACAATATCAAAATGGTGAGACACAGACAGAGGGAGGGAAGACTTGAGCCAATCCTTTTCTACCGCTAAATACGATCTAGGTTTTTGTGTTGCTAAATCGTTTTTTACCAATATAGTCTTCATTAAATCGTTTTTTACCAATATAGTCTTCATTTTTTGTCAACCTCAAAAGAAAAGCTGATTATATGGCTCTCTGTGAATTGATTTTGCAGCAAAGGAAAGAGATGCAAACATTAATTTGAGCTTGCAGTTAAGAAGTATTTGCCTTTTGTGGTCTTTTGGTTTTAGGGCAGGTAGCATTTGCTTCTTTCTAGGACCACAAAGGTCTCCAATAAAGACAAAGTTGAACATAAGTTTCCTTCTTCTAGGCTTTGATACAAGAATGGCAATAGGGTGAGGGCCCCTCCTAAGCCTTCTAACAAGAATGAAATGCCTCTCCATTCCCATCCCCACATTGGATGAGGATCTCTATTCCCTGCTTGTTTCTTTTTTCTTTTTTCTTTTTTTTCCTTTTTTGATTGTATTTTTTGAATTTTAATCTATTTAAGAAGAGATAGAGAAGAATTGTTTAAAGAAGAGATAGAGAAGAATTGTTTTTCCACTCAATTTTTAGTAAGCATGAACACATCAATTTATACATGTTAGAACTCATAATAAATGAAACTACTAATTACTATCTACCTATAATAAATAAGCCAATAATAAATGAAATATAATGAATAAGCCTATAGTAAATGGAACTTCTAACTTCCATCTACTATTACATTAAATTATCTACCAACTACTATAATAAATATTGCTATATACTAACTACAATAATAAATACAACTTGCTAACTACTAACATCTCAACATTCCTCTTCAAGCTAGAGCGTGTAGATCATAAGCTCTAAGTTTGTTATATATATATTTGATTCTTGGTCCGCTGAGAGATTTAGTGACTATATTTGCTAGTTGATCATTAGAATTGACGAAATCTGTGACAATACATCCTGACTCAATTTTTTGTCTAACAAAATGACAATCAACTTCTATATGTTTAGTTCTTTCATGAAAAATCGAGTTAGAGGCAATGTGAAGTGCTGCTTGGTTGTCACAAATCAGTTTCATGCTTTTGATTTATTTCCATCTTAATTCTTAGTTGTTTTAGCCAGATAAGTTCACATACTGCAAGAGCGATAGCTCAATATTTTGCTTCAGCACTTGATCTAGTAACCAGCTCTTGCTTTTTGCTTTTCCAATAGATTAAATTACCTCCAATTATGATACAATATCTTGAAGTAAACTGCCTATTTGAGGGAGAACCAACCCAATCAATATTAGAGTACCTAATTATTTGGTGGTTACCCTTATCTTCATACAGTAACCCTTGTGCTAGTGCTCCTTTAAGGTATCTAAGGATCTGAATCACTGCATCCCAATGATTATAACAAGAAGCTTGAAGAAACTGACTCATTACATTAGCTTCAAATGAAATATTAGGCCGTGTGAGTGTCAGGTAGTTTAATCTTCCAACTATCGTCCTATATCTTTTAGGGTCTTTTAATAGCTCTCCCTATCCAAGAACCAACTTAACAGTGGGATCCGTAGGAGTATCCACAGGCTTGCAATCTAACATGCTTGTTTCTTCCAGTAAATTTAAGACATACTTCCTTTGTGAGATAACAATTCTTGCTTTTGACTGTGTCACTTCAATGTCCTGAAAATATTTTAATTTTCCTAGGTCTTTGGTTTGAAAGTAACTACAAAAGTGTTTCTTCAATTGACAAATTCTATCGCGATCATTGTCTGTTATGACAATGTCATTGACACAGACAACTAGATAGTTGCATTTCCCATGAATGTCATGTCTGAAGAATACTGAATGATCATATTGACACCGAGTCATTCCAAATTCTTGAATCACTGAACTAAACTTTCTAGACCAAGCTCTCGGAGACTGCTTTAAACCATATAGTGATCGTCGTGATTGACATACTAATTGAGACCCCCTGTGCAATAAATTCAGGAGATTGCTTCATATACACTTTTTCAATTAATTCTCTATGAAGAAATGCGTTTAACATCAAGTTGGTGGAGAGTTTGATGGTTCATAGCTGCCATAGAAATAAAGAGGCGAGCAGAATTAATCTTGGCCATTAGAGTGAAAGTATCATTGTAATCAATGCCATATATCTGAGTGTATCCTTTAGCAACAAGGCGTGCTTTTAGTCGATCAATTTGCCCATTAGGTCCAACTTTTACATTAAACATCCATTTGCATCCTACAGTAGTTTTTCCTTTCAGTAATAGAACTATCTTCCAAGTTCCATTACTGTGTAATGCTGGCATTTCCTTCATCATCGCATCTCGTCACCCTGGATGTCATAATGCTTTACTAACAGTCTTGGGTATAGTAACACTAGATAAGATAGAGATAAAAGCACTATATGAAGGAGACAAACAATGAGAACTAAGAAAATTATAAATGAGATATGGGTTTCGGGTGGAACGAATACCTTTATGGATGACAATGGAAGGAGTAGCTGCATCTGTTTTTGTTATAGGAGCAATAGGAGACAGTGGAGCAGGCGATGGTAGAGCAGGAGGTGAGTCATCAGTCATTAGCAATGTATCTGTATCAAGAGAGCAAGAACTGTGATTGTTAGATGGAAGAGTGTGAGAGGCGTAGTGAGTAAACTTGAAGAGGATCTTTTATAGGGGAAACACTCTGTAGGAGACTTGGGGCAGGTAGAACATCAGAAATGAATTTGGTGTTCTCACTTTTGAGTGAAAAATAGGGGGTGACTCAAAGAAGGTTACATCTGTAGAAATAAAATATTTTTATTTTATGGGATCATAGCATTTTTAACCGTTCTGAAGACGTGAGTAACTCATGAAACGACACCTAATAGATTTTGGCTTGAGTTTATCTTTTCATGGAGTATGATCATGAATGAAGCAAGTATAACTAAACACTCGTAATAGTAAGTGATAAGGATCTTCTTTGGGAAATAGAATAGAGTGTGGACTTTGATTGTTCAGTATGGAAGAAGGCATTCGATTGATCAAATAACAAGTAGTAAGAACTGCATCTCCCCAAAAGCAAAGTGAAACATTGTGATGAATAAAAAGAGTGCGAGTGATTTCTATGAGATGATGATTTTTGTCTTTAGCAACTCCATTTTGTTGTTGAGGTGTATATGCACATGAGGCTTGATGTTTGATTTCCTCCAAGGTCAAGAAATTTGAGAAGGACGAGGATAAATATTCCTTCCCATTATCACTTCGTAAAATTTTAATTGATCATGGATTTCAGTATAGAATTTGTAGAATATAAAAATAATTCAGAACGATTTTTTATTAAATAAACCCATGTGCAATGAGAAAAATCATCAATCAATGTAACAAAATACTGAAAATCCATAGTTGTACTAACTTGACTTGGACCTCATATGTCAGAGTGAATTAAATCAAACGTGCATGTAGCCCAATTGTTGACTCGTTTGGGAAAGGAATTGCAGGTTTGTTTTCCAAGTTGATATGACTCACGCTCCAAAGAAGATAAAGTGAAAAGACTGGGAACAAGTTTTTGAGGTTATTAAGATTCGGATGACCAAGGTGATGGTGAAGAAGATCAACAGATGGAGTAGAAGAGGAGGCAATTGGTGAACTTGGATGATAGAGGTGGTACAAGCCTTGGGACTCACGTCCTGTTCCAATCGTCCTCTCCGTATTCCGGTCCTGCATAATAACAAAATTAGCTACAAAGATAAGAGACAATTGAGGCTTTTTGTTAATTTACTAACTGAGACAGGGCTATATGGGCACATAAGACATTTGTCAAAGGGATTTATGGAGAAAGTTGGACATGTCCTTTACCTTTAACTGCAGTATGTGAACCATTAGCAAGAGTGACAGTAGGTGCATCATTAATAGAGGTGAGGGTAGAAAAATAGTTTTTATTACCAGAGATACGATCAGATGTACCGAGGTCTAGAATCCATTGATCAATAGGGGAACTTCTAGTGACGCAGGCAAAAGATGTACCTGGGTGAGAACTTCCAGATTGTTTTGTAGCTTGATACTGTATATAATTATTGTAATATGCTCCGGTTAATGTGATGGAGTTGGATTATTGGTTGCCTTCATCAGGTAGAGGAAGTAGACCATCTCCTTGAGTTTGAGCAATATGGGCTGTATGCCTATTATTACCAGGCTGATTATTTCTAGGTGGTCGACCGTGTAAGGCCAACAATTTTCTTGAGTTTGGCCATCCTTGTCACAGTAGATACAATGTATTTTTCTCCCTTTCCTATTTTGTGAGCTTCCTGATTTGGTTTGAACCGCCAAAATTGATGTTTCTATCTCATTAGGTGTTGAATGCAAATAAATTCACATCAGTCTGGCAAATACATAGTAGGGCTTGTTAAAATTTAATCTCTCACAGAACCTAATTCTGATCTTAGTCCTATTAAAGCTAAAACCATAAAAAAATTCTCTCTCTGCTTTTCTTAAGTGGCAATATTATCAGATAATGACATGGGTAAATTAAATTCATCCCTAAGACTTTTAATCTGTCCCAAACATCCAACCATATCTTGTTGATTCTGTTGAAGATGGACAATATTAGAGATAACTTTATATATCCTGTTCACATCATTTGTATACAGGATTCTAGCCTTAGTCCAGACTTTATAATAAGTTTCACATGACTGAAACATAGTAAGAAGCCTAAGTTCTAGTGAATGCCATAGGAGACTACATAATCTAGCATCAATTTTAATCCAAGTAGTTCTTTTTTTCTCATCAATATTAGAACTATTTTTCTCTAGGTGATCTTCATATACTTGTCTCATAAACCAAAGTTCAATAGAAGCAGCCCATGAAATATAATTTTTACTATCACAGTAGTAATAGCGAGAAAATTGGAAGAGAGGAGGTCGGATAGAACCTGAGTTTTCTTCTAAAGCTTTAGCTATTTGGAGAATACCAAATCAACAATTTTGAATTCCAACTAAGGTGTATAGTGGCATGTCTTCAGAATCTGGTAGCTAGAGAAGCCACAAGTGGGCCTCTTTGAAGTGGCAGTAGCTTAGCTTGGCTTCTTTGAAGTAGCAGCGAAGAAGAAGAAGAAGAAGAGGTTTGAAGAAACACCAACCTGAGTTCAACCATGCTATGATACCATAAGAAAAGATAGAGAAGAATTGAGTTTCCACTCAATTTTTAGTAAGCATACACACATCTATTTATACACATTAGAGCCTATAATAAATGAAACTACTAACTACCATCTACCTATAATAAATAAACCTATAATAAATGAAACTACTAACTTCCATCTACTATTACATTAAATTATCTGCCAACTACTAACTTATAATTGCTATTAAGTAACTACAATAATGAATATAACTTGCTAACTGCTAACTACTAACATCTCAGCAATACTAAATTATAAATGTAAAATATTAATGCATTACATAATAAACTATAAAAGAGTCACATAATTATACACAAAACTTTACATATTTTCGTAGTGAACGTAATAAACATGTACCTAAATGCATAGTATTGGTTCCCAAGCCCGGTGGGGAGAAAAAGCAGGGAATCCCACCTTGCTTCCCGCCTCATTGCAATATGTATTTAGAAATAATTTTTTGGTTCATATCCTTTTATCCACCGTACATGCCCATTATCATTTGGTATGCTATATATAAGCAATTTGCTTAAAATAAACTTACTGGCTAATGCAGGGTATATAGGATTGCTTAGTTCAATGGGTACAATCACTTTCCTATCAATTGGCCGTTGCCCATAGACCTGTTCATGGGTTAGGCATGAGTTTGGAAAATATTAAATTTACCTAAGACTCACCCATTTGATTTGCAATCCCTTCACAAATTGATGCCTGCAGCTGACTCATTGGCGGTTGGGTTAAAATCTGGATATGTTTTCCAGGATAATCTGCACTTCAGCCTTTGCTAAATCATAGTGGAAAAACCAGTGGTTTTGATGGTAGATAGGAGCACAAGAATTATTCTGTACCTTGGTTTTATTTGTGTGCTTTAACAAGCTATATGAATGAATATTTTTTGGGCTGGAATCTCTAGTTTTTTGGTTCAGTTAAATTTCTTTGCAATATTATCTATCTATTTTATTTTACATCATTACTTATTTGTGGGTGCAGTAGTTAAGCAAAGTCAGAAATAATGACGTTTCTTGCTTCTTTTTCCATTGAGTCTTTACCTGTGAAGCTTTTGTTAGGGCTCTTTGAAACCATTGAAGTGTTCTGTTTTACTCAATCTTTTCCGTGTTCTTCGCCTTCAGGTTTTAATGCAGCTGTTGCTGGTTGTTTCTTTGCTATTGAAACTGTGTTAAGGCCTTGTCGTGCTGAAAATTCACCTCCATTTACAACAGCAATGATAATATTGGCTTCCGTTGTATCATCAACTGTATCAAATGTATTACTTGGTACACAATCAGCTTTTACAGTGCCACCGTATGATTTGAAATCTGCCGCCGGTATATTTTCTCTCTAATTTGTTTTATGCTTAGGTTTTACATCCAATATATGCATTTATGTCTGCTGCTTGGGTTTTATTTCATGTATGCATGTGCCTGATTCCTTTCACTCACTGGCCTTTAGAAAAAATATCATTTTTTTAGCATCTGGAGGGGAACTTAACCTATGTGAGATTTGCACCTTGACGCTCACCCCAAAAGTGATCTGACCTTACCACTTGGCTAAGGTACCATTTATGAGGCTAAGGCACCAGTTTTATTTTAAAAAATATCATTGTTTTGTTGAGGGATAATTAAATTTTTGGCATCGAGCTTTTTCAACTTTTCTTTCCAGCATTTGGACTTTATCTTTGATGCTCAAATATCTGAATTAAGAAACTTTTTTTTCAATTAGGTGCATCTGGCCATAATTCTTTTGGAATACTAAAATGCACTACATTATGACTTCTTCCACTCCATTTATTTCTCGTTATTTCACTCTCTCTCTTTATTGCCTACTCAATCATTTTCATTGAAATTTTCTTGAAAAATAGAAGAAAGTTGAGGGAATTTTTAGTTTTTTTAAAGAAAAGAAAATAGAAGGTAGTAGAGAGAGAGAGAGAGAGTGACAGCTATGAATGGAATGAAGTTCAGTCACGATGCTCTTTATTGGGCAAACTGGTTTGTTTTAATTGTCTCACAAGAAATTCCAGTTAAATGCACCTATTTGAAAAAGGATTAATCTGTTTAGACCTTTGATTATAGTAAAATAAAGTTTAAACACTAACATTAAAAGGAAAGACAAATTTGGGATACCAACAGTATAATTATCCTTCTCTCAACAATTAGGTCAATTTTTATGGATGGCATTTCCCTATATAGGCTCTTTTCCTGATATGGATGTAGCTGTGTGAAAAAGTTATGCATGCTTGACGAAACAACATGGAACTAAATATATTTTTTGCCCTATGGGAGGCATCAATGACCTGAGATTCTTTTTTTCTCTCTCTCTCTCTCCTTCAACCCCCTTCTTTTTGGAGAATGCCACCAAACCTTTCCCCTCTCTTCCCTTATCCCCAAAAAAAAATGAGTGCAACCTTTGCCTTGTAAAACCTATGCAGTGAGAAACTTGGAACATGAATGAAAATATTATATTTATACATTTTGTCTTATTCCTCTCTTTTCTCCCTTCATCTATTTGCTAATTGCTTTGCAGAATTACCTTTGTACCTGATCTTGGGTATGCTATGTGGTGTTGTAAGTGTAGCCTTTACCCGTTTGGTTTCTTGGTTCACCAAGTCATTTGAGTTTATCAAGGACAAATTTGCCCTTCCTACTGTAGCTTGCCCTGCTTTAGGTGGTTTAGGAGCTGGGATAATTGCTCTCAGGTATCCTGGGATACTATACTGGGGTTTCACAAATGTTGAAGAAATTTTACGTACTGGAAAGAGTGCTTCAGCTCCAGGAATCTGGTTGTTAACCCAACTAGCAGTGGCTAAAGTTGTTGCTACGTCCTTATGCAAAGGTTCAGGACTTGTGGGTGGTCTGTATGCCCCAAGTTTGATGATTGGTGCTGCTGTTGGTGCTGTATTTGGGGGTTCAGCTGCTGAGATCATCAATTCAGCCATTCCTGGAAATGCTGCTGTTGCTCAGCCACAGGCATATGCATTGGTAAAGTATTGTGTTCTTATTATAACTTGTCTCAGATGTGACTATTAATATTCTTATACTTGGTAAAGGCACCTTTTCAGTTTGTTTAAGTATTAAAATACAAAAATCTTTTGATGTAGGTTGGCATGGCTGCTACATTAGCTTCAGTTTGTTCTGTGCCATTGACTTCAGTGCTTCTTCTGTTTGAGTTGACAAAAGACTACAGGATAATCCTTCCCCTCATGGTAATTTATCCACTATCTTGCTTAACATATGCTTGTATGATATTTGTAGCCTTTGTAAGGTCTTGCAAATCAGGTCAAGGTTGCAAATAGTTCTGCTACTTGGAATAATACAATTGTTATTTTTTTTTGCCATTCCAACTTTTTGCCTTTCTGTTACATATCTGCATGCCTTTGATGTTATCATGATAGAAACAATACAATTTTTTATGTTGTTCAATCCAATGTCCCTAGTTGATGTATTATATTGCGGGAAAAAAATATAGCCATGTTTTCCCACTCCTGTTTTCCTATGTTTCTCATCCTTAGCAACCTCTCTGTGGAAGACACTGTCCCTCCAAAATAAAATGGTGAATAGTGAAATAGTAAATGATCTGCTTTTTTCTGTTGTGTTAACCCCTATTCTGTATTATGAATGGATCATATGTCATGAGATGATAGATCTTTAGAAAGATGGCATTACTTGCGGATTTGAAATGGAAATCTTAGTTATATCTTCTATTTGTATTCACTACTTCAGAAATCTTAGTTATGTACATTTGATTTCCCATGTAATTACTTAACACTTTTTAATGCTGTTGTCCTTTTGGTTGTTGTTGAGTGTTCTATATTGAGTAGGCTTTTGACATTATTGGCCATATTCAGAAAGTTAAAAAATATTTTGATATTAAATGTTGAAATTTGCAAGTAGGGGGCTGTTGGATTAGCAATATGGGTTCCTTCTGTGACCAACCAGGCGAAGGAGACTGAAGTATCTGATACACCTAGTTTGACAAGGGGATATTCTTCTCTTGCAAATACTGAAGACAAAAATGAAGTCTGGAGAAGAATTGATGGTGGTGATGATCTAGAACTTTCTGTCATGGAAAGTGCTCTTGATCAGGAAGCAATGAATGACGATTTGGTTTTGGAATATCTGAAGGTTTAAATTGTTTCCTCGTCATATTTTTTTTTATCTTCCTTTTTTTCCAGGTTTTGTCGCACTTTTCTCTGTGGTCTAACTAGGGCAAAATGTCATCTATTGCCAGGTTTCTAGGGCCATGTCAAAGAACTATGTAAAGGTTTCAGCAGCTTCAACACTAAAAGAAGCTATAGATTTCATGCATAACAGCAAGCAGAATTGTGTTCTTGTGGTTGATGATGATGACTTACTGGAGGGAATACTGACTTATGGTGATATTAGACGGTTAACTAATAAGTCTGATGATTCTTCTATAAGTGATTCAACAATTACAGATGTAAGGATGGGGCTTAAATTATTAACTTGAATGCTTATTATCTTACTCTGTTATCAAACAAGATGTTACTATCTTATTGTTAAATACCTTTCCTAGTCTTCCCCACCCTCTGTGCTTGTGTGTGTATATACCCTTCTACTCACATTAAACTCATGCAAAAAATGGACAATTTAGACCAGAGGTGTGTAATGATTAGAGAGCAAAGCTATATTTTGTAAGAGGTTATATATTGCTTCAGACTTATGCAACAAATCTTTTTATTATCTTTTTGCTGCTTTATCTTGTTTGTTTTTCACTCATGAATAAAAGGTATTTATTGCTATTTAATGCAGGTAAATACCTGTCTTGTTTCATCTGTATGTACCCGAGGGATAAGCTACAGAGGCCAAGGCCGTGGACTTTTGACCTGCTATCCAGATACTGATTTGGCAATTGCCAAGGAACTAATGGAGGCCAAAGGGATCAAGCAGTTACCTGTGGTCAAGCGTTGTGGAGGTTCCTGGAAGGAAAGGAAGCGAAAAATTGTTGCTATTCTTCATTACGATTCAATTCGGGTTTCTCTCAGGTTCGTATTTCTGTGTTCTGAAGCTGAAAACATGACTTTTTTTGGCAATTGATGTCTGCTTCCTGATTTAAAATTCTCAAAATCTTACAGTTTTGACTTTCATCTTATAATTTTTTCAAAATACAGTTGTTGATCTTTAATTTCTTTTCTAGGTGGTATGATTTTATCATGTCGGTCCCGGTCCCGGTCATTCTTTTCTAGTGCTTGCATACCAGTGACCATGGTATTTATCAAGTGAACCCAAGAAAACCAAAATGGTTGCTTGGCTTTTACTCTTGGTTTTGTCTCAGTATATCTTCAATACATACTTAATCCCATGTTTTCCTGCCAGTCCTGAGAATTTTAAGGCCGTCATACTGTTGATTCTTCTCTCCCTCTCGTATGTGCGGACGCACATATGTTTCATTGTTTGCTTTGATTAAAGCATTTTGAATCAGCGTGGCATTAACACTTGGTTTAGGCATGAAGGGAGTGAGAGGAAAAGAAAGCATGGCATGCATTGGACAAATCATGTTTTTTATTTTTTTAAGAGAGATGGACTTGCAAGATTCTAATAAAAAAATTCCTTTACCATTATTTGTGATTTGAAATACACACTATTTTGCATTTTGCAAGATTTTTATGTTATATTGAGAATTCTCTTGTCTTTGCAGAGAGGAGATAGCTCGTAGGAAGTCGATCTACCAACATAAAAAAGAGAGCAATCTTGACAAGATGATTATCCAAAGTGGCCATTGATATGGTGACGAAAATGATTGTCAAATTTCAAGCTCCTTTGGACCAACCCTGTCAAAGGTAATGATGGTAACTGTTATCCTCATCTCATAATTGATTGTTCATCAGGGTTCATGGATCACAGGTATATATATATATATCTCTTATTCAGAAATGAAAAATGCCGTATGACACATTTTGTTATTGTCTAACATTAGTAGTTGTAGCAAATTGCATTTTGTATATGTAATTTCTTGGTTAGTAAAAAGGGTAAAAGAAGAAAAGAATACCTGTTTATAGTTGAATCAAAGTTCTCTTTTTTTTGGTCAATCGTTGAATCAAAGTTCTCTTGCTTGTGGTTTGACCTGTAAATTACACCCATGGTTACCAAATTTTAGTATTAAACTTACTTTTAACGGGGTTATATAATTCTAATTTCATTTTTATCATTAAATTTTTTATGTTTATTTTAATGATATTTTATTTGTCGAAATTAAATGTCCTAAATGTTGGTATGCACTAAAAATATAATAATCTGTTTAAAGATATTTATGTATTTCCTTCTTGTAAACTAATTCTAATTTCATTTTTGTCATTAAATTTTTTATCTTTATTTCAATGATATTTGATTTGTTTGAAATTCAATGGCCTAAATGTTGGTATGCACCAAATATATAATAATCTGTTGAAAAATATTGATGTATTTTCTTCTTGTAAACTAGTCGGTAAAATGGGTTCAGAAACGAAAAAGTTTTAAGGAAAAAAAACATTGAGTTTCAAATTAGTTTATTTCGTAAGGATATTATTTTTTTTCAAAATAGAATATTTTACTTTTAATACTGATGTTAGATCAACATTGCTATGGGCGAAATATATATATATATATATATATATATATATATATAATAAATCCATATTAATAATCAAAACTAGAAACGACAACATAAAAAAATGAACATCATAACAGTAAAATTACTATAAGTTACATAATATTTATAATCATTTGGGCAAATCTTTGATGTTTTAAAATGTATCTTAAGAATTATGAAACAGCTACATTGTTATAGGGAAATAAAAAGAATAAGAAATTTATAATTAGTTATATTAGATTCATACTAATATTAATATTCAACTAATTTAAAATGAGGACGTAAAAAACAATTCAACAACAACATAAAATTAACGTTACTGTGGGTTACAAAATATTTAAGATCATTTAAACAAATACTAAATGAGCTAATTGAAACGTCAAAGTTAATTTCATAAATGGATGGATTATATCCCTATAAAAAGATGTTCTCTAGTGATTCAAAGTCACTCTCAACTCTTCTCCATAAACCCTATAAAAAGCTTATTGCATGGCAAGAGTTGGCAACTTCGGTTTTGTATTTTTTCTATTTGCAATTAGTAGTGTAATCTCAAGCATTAAAGTTGATGCACAGCCAAATCAAATGGTTGAAATTATTCAATTTTTAACTGAATGTTCAACAAGAATTACTTCTGATTGCTGAAGTGAGATTTTCAAATCAATATTTAGAAATAAAGTTACCAGTAATGAATGTTGCACGGAGTTAATTGTGTCAATGGGAAAAGCTTGCCACGATGAATTCGTGAGGTACATGGCTCATGGACCCCAATTCAAAGCTCACTTATTCAACTACTTGGCAAAGGGTGAAGCATTATATTGGAATTGCAATTCAAGAATCGACCTACCACTTGCTCCATCAAGTCCGCTCTAAGTTATATTTACTTATATATATATATATAATTATGTATGAATTATGCAAAAATAAGTTATTAATTTACTATGAAAAATTATCAATTATCAATTTGCTAATTCGCATTGTCTTATAAAATTATATATTTCTAATCATTTAAGTAAATTTTAAATATTTTAAACATATTACTAAAAATTGACAAAAAAAAAAGACTAAACAAAAATTTTTCATGTAGATTCTCAAATAATACAAGTGTTACAATCTCTATCATTTTGTTCGAATATTGTAAGGATCTCATTCTCTCTCTTCTTTGGTTTTTTCTTGTTTACTTTTCAGGAAGATGCTTCTTCTTCTATGGCAAAAGTGTTCATCCCTCTAATCTAACTCTTATCTGAGGTGTTTCAAAGCTCTTCTCTTCAGGTTCTCTAAAGGGACTTTATAACTTTTCTCTTTTTATAACTTTTCTCTTTCTTCATTTTTCATAGTTATAAAATTTGAGGTTTTATGGGAATTTTAGCTTCGTTGTTTATTATGTTTCATTTTTGTTCCCTTATTTAAGTAGGACCCTGTCGTGGCTCTCCTGAGTCTCCTCCCTACTTGTTCTTTAGGCTTTACTATTTTCTTTTTTATTACTTTTTTTTTTATTTGTGTGAAATATTGTCTAGGTAGATATTGCATTCTTCTTGGCGTGGATAGTTGAGCTTTTAGTTTATTATATTTATCTTGATGGTTTTTTAGTATCTTCTATTTTAATGAAATTTATCTTTTAATGATCCAAAAAAGTCTAATAATACTTACTTTTCGTAAAAAGTTTAGTAAGACAAACTCAATTGCAAAAATACTATAAATCCACAAACAAAATATGTTATACACTACATGTCATATATATCATCCAATTTTTCATATGAAAAAAAAAAAGATGAGAGGTGATTAGATATTTCTTCTTTTACATCGACATTAACTAATTAAGAGCGTTTTAGGAAAATTATATAATATTAATTAATTTCTTTAGTTAACTAATTTTATTAATATATTTGTAAATTAAATTAAAATGGACTCTGAATTAGGGATGAAGAGAATATATATCACTGTTATAGTGTTATATATTCATTTTTAATATTTTTTTTTAAATTAGCTCATCTAAATTTCTTAATAGTCTCGCAAAATTAAAACCTGATAATAATTCTAATTGTGAAAGTTATTTAAAAATTTATTTTTAATTGACATATCAGAAATTCATTAAAGGGAAAGGTTATCGTTAGATTCGAACTTCTGATCTTATAAACTTAGAAGGCAGGCACTTGTACACTAGATTGTTAACCCAATAACTAAAAATAAAGTATCAAAAAATGCAAATAATTATTATTTAAAATAAAAACCATTAGATTTTTATTTTTTGAAAAACAATATATGATAACCTTTGATTCTTTCTAGTTTTCCTATTGAGTTTTGTCCTTCAAATAATTTTTTTGGTATGCTTGGCCCTTCCTTAATATTCTGCAAGGAAAAATAAAAATCCAAAATTTTGGACACCGTCCCATGTCGAAAATGTCTAGATATGCTTGCAAGTAAAACAAACACATGAGATGATAAAGATAATGTGCAAAAGTTCAAGCATCACAATTGCCAGCAGCCAGTAGTTAATACTTAACATGGCTGAGAAGCTGGCTAGCAAATCCAGTTCGGTCCAGCCAAACCCAAACGCATCAGGCCAGATTCAGCCGACTTAATAAAACTGTCAAACTGAGCCTTGAGTCTAGAGGGTTAATATTAGGGATTTTTTCAAAAATATCCTTTTTCAATTTCAATTTCAAAAATATAATTTTTTAAACTTATAATTTTAAAAATCTCTTTTTAGTGGTATATTTTTGATATATATTTTATATATTAAAAATATACTCTATTTTTAAATATATACATTGAATATATATTCAGTATATCAAAAATATACTAAAAACATAAAATATTTTTGAAAAAAATTTAAAAAATGTGATATAGAGTGTAATTTTCTTTTAATATTATCAATCATCCATGTACATTACCATTCATATTATTAAAATTTTTCAAATGGGAATGACAATGAATTAAGTATTTATAGGTATCTAATTTGTTATTATTTATTTATACATGATATAATTAATTTATAAATGAGTTTATGTGGGTACACGTATTTTTATTATTCGTGATTGGGTTTAGATATTTATCTGTGGGTACCTGCTATCGAAACTCGATTATATATAAATTATATTTTAATAAATTTTAATTATATTTAATTATATTTTATTTTAATTATAAAATTATGTGATATAAAATTAATTTAATAAAAATGTGTTAGCATTAAATATTTATTTGTAATTATTTAATTAAGGGAGGTGTAATTTTATAATCTTTTTAAATTTTAAAATATTTTTAATTTTTTATACTTAGATGGATAATTAAACAAATTTAAATAGTAAGCAGATAGTATTAAATAGGTTTGGGACATATATAAATAGTAAAAATATAATTGTGATTGGGTTTAAGATGAATTCGGATAGTTTAAAGTCAAATGAGTTCAAATTTAGATAAAGTAATTTTCGCAAGCACTCTACCAGCTGCTACTCATATTTCCAAACTTCAATTTATCACAATAAAAATCATCAACATTCAATATCTTCTAGCATTAAAATTTTTGGTATTGTTTTTCAGTGACTAAAAGGTGATAAAAAAGAGACTCCCACTCTAAATCTTAAATATTGAAACATAAATCATAAATTCTGAACTACAAATATCTAAAAAACTCAAACTTAAAAAAATAAAATTTATTTTCAAATCACAAAGAAAATACTTATTTTAGATATCAAAATCGCAATATTTCACTTACCTTTTTTCTCTCTCTAAAATAGTCTCTATCAAACTCTTTTTTATTACTATCCAGTCGTCGTCGAAAGATAGAGTTAGGAATGTCAAAAAAATAAATTGCATGTTGGATGACTTTATTGTGATAGATTGAAATTTAAATATTTTAATAATATATATGTAAAATTCATGGGCAATTGTTGATATTTATAGAGTTCAAAATATTTTAAATATTAAATTTGATTACGAGTCAGATTAAAAATCTGTGGATTAGATCCGATAATATATATTTCTTAATAAATAATAGACTAAATATTTAAATAGACATCTAAACTATAACATAAATAGTAATTAAATATTTAAATTTTTTTAGACAATTTAAATATTTATTTTATGGCCTAAAGTTTACATAGACATCTAAACTATAGTTTAAATAATAATTAAATACTTAATTTTTTTTTACATTATTTAAACACTTCTTTTACCAAAATATGTTCAAATAAATATAAATTTAACATTAACTATAAAATCCGTCAAATAATATTATTTTTAGAAAATGTAAAACTTAATCTTTTTAGTTTTTATTGAATAAAAATTAATACTTTAATATCATATATTTTTTATAACTTGATGGTATTTATTGCATGTTAAAGCTAGTATTATATGTTTATATTACTATAATTATTATTATTTTATGCTGTTATTATGAAATTTTTGTTATTATTTTGATATTACCATAATTATTATTATTAATTAATTAACTATGCACCATCATAAAAAAAATATAAAATACAAATAAAAATATAAAAAAATATTAATTTGTTAATTGAAAAAATAGAAACAAAAAATAATTTGTTAATAAAAATAGAAATAATTTTATAAATAGAAATAAAAATTAATAAAAGAAATTATTAATTTGTTAATATAAATTAATGAAATAATTTATTAATTTTTATTCAATAAAAAAATAAAAAAATGAGTCTCATATTTGTCAAAAATAGCATTATTATTTGACAGTAATTATAGTTGATAAATTTATATTTATTTGACCCTATTTTAATAAATAAAATGCTTAAATAATTTAAAAAATATTTAAATATTCAATTGCTACTTAGGCTATAGTTTAAGTGTCTATTTAAAATTTTGACTATAAAAAAATTTAAATAATCTAAAAAAAATTTAAATATTTAATTACTATTTAAACTATAGTTTAACTGTCTATTTCAACTTTTAGTCGCAAATAATATAAAGAATCATCGTATTAATTATTATTTTTCTGAAATATCTTAATAAAGTGATGTTGTTTGGACAAATAATACAAGAAAATTTATAAAAAAAAAATAATTACAAAAAATTACAAAAATATTATGCAAATAAAAAATTTATAAAAATATTTTACAAATAAAAAATTTTAAAAATACAATATATTCTTTATATATTTTTTTATAGATATTAAATATATATTAGTATATATCGTAAAAATTAAAAAAAATTAAAAAAGTAATTTTATAATCTAAAAAATAATAAAAATGAAATTTTCAAAAAAAAAAAAAAGCAAACTGCAGCATTTACTATATTTTAACTTTTATTTTTAATTTCGCTGCTCATTATATATTTTTTTTCACTTTTATCTTTTTATTTTTTTAACTTTACGATATATTATAAGTTTTTCTTCAACTTTATGGTGTGATTCAATTTCCTTTTTCTTTCTTTTCTTCTTCTTCTTCTTACGTTTTTCTTCTTTCTTTCTTCAACATTGCATCCAGTCCACCGGCACATCATAAATATGTGTTTGCTGACAATTGCTAAACAAATTAATCAGAGCAAAATTGTCTAACATTTTTAATTAAAATTGAAAAATATGTGATTAGTCTTAATTAATTTAGTAATTGCTGATATATTTAACTTGTAATTTGGGGCTTTTGGAAACATATATCATTGGATATGTTAAATAATGATTATAAGATTAATTGGCATCTGAAGAATCCAAGACGCAAATCAATTTTCTTTGATGTTATAATATGTGATGCTTTAGCAATAAAATGATTTTATTGGTATTGCTATTCTTTAATAATAATACATTCTACATGTTCAATAAATTATTTCAAAGAAAATTTTCTTTTGATTTGTGAAATTTTTTTTATTTATTCCTTTTCAATGTGCTCTATTAATATTGTCATATTTTTTGTTTGTATTATTTTATTTTAATATTTATTTGAGTTAATTTTAAATTTTAATATGTGTATTTAATTTTTTTAATATATACACATATAGAGATATATTTATAGTATATACTTAATATATACATTATATTCACAATATTTACATAATATTCACATATTTAAATATCTATAGAACATAAACAGATATATAATGTGTAATCTTTTACTATTTTATGAATATTTTAGACATATAGATATTTTATTATTTTATCTATATTATTTATTTTAACCGTTGAATCATATAATTTTTTAATTTAAAATAATAAAATTATAAATTTAAATAGTAAGAGAATTATTTAGATAGCAAAATGTGTATAAATCAATTCTCTTAATCAACTACTACATAATATCCATATAATATATACACAAAACTAAAAAAAATGTAATTTTTGAAATTTTAATTTTTTTTAAAGTGTAAATATTAATTTTATGTCGTATTTTTTTTTTAAAAATAGTTTGTTCTTTATGAGTAGTTTCACAAAAATCCCTAATAAAAACCTAAAACCAGGACATCAAATCTGGTAACCTAACCCGAGTGGTCTGAACTCACTCACGCAAACAAACCCATTTCACCGGCCTGAGCGATATTCAGGCTGAGTTTCGGGTTGGCTGGAAACTCAGTGCAGCCCTGCCCAAGCTCAGCCCCAGTTCTTAAGTTCTCATATAAAAAGCCCTTCAAGACTTTTCAGCTTATCACAAAATCTAATTATAAAATAATAATAATAATAAGACAGCCTAGGCATCAAGAGGAAAACACTATGAAAGGCCAATCAATGTATAAAGATGTAAATATTTCTATTTTCCTTGCAACAAAAATAAAATTATAATACCAATAATAAATTAGCATTTGAAGATGAAATAAGTAAAGGAAAAATAAAAATAAAAATTTACATCTGCGGACCAATTGGCAGCCTACTCATGATTTGCTGATACACTGATGGATTACTGGAAAGATTGAGACTAGGTTCAGACATTGGCTCCACCTTTGGTTCTCCTTTGGGTAACATAAACCCCATTTCGTTCATCTGTCTTTGCTGTGCTAAATAGGGGTGAATAGACATAACGGGCATCTTGGGCTGGCCAGGACCCAATCCAGCCATTGCCAGATTGGCTAAGCCTGGTTGGTTCATTCCAAATGTAAAGCCAGGAGTAGGTCCCAGTAGTTGCCTTCCTGGGAGGCTGAAGGGTCCATATGCAGCAGACCTATCAAACCTCGTCAAGCTGTTGAGGACTTGAGATGGTTCAGGCCTATGAACATGGTTTTGACCAGCTGTGCCACCTTGTGCAGCTCCATTACCAGACACACCAGAGTTAACATGGCTGCTATTACGAGCAGCAGGAACATCATGGTTGTGCTTCCCTTCATATGTAGTGATCACTGACTTAAGATCATGTGATGCCCTTTCCACATGCTTCCTCACTGTGCATCCTGCATTAGTACATTTGTAATAACTCCTGCAATAGAACGGAAAATATTCAGTTTTAAGTTGCAGCAGTAAATATAATGCTGCCTTCTATGCAACAAAAAGTAAATGGTCAATCATAATTGCATTAATTTTAATCACCTAGGGTTTGGGTTTCCTTTAACAACTTTCTGTCCATATTTACGCCAGCGATATCCATCATCAAGGATATCCACCTCGCTGGTAGTCTGGACAACAACTCTTGGTTCCCGAATAGCTCTTGTAGCTCCTCCCATATCAGTTGGGTAAGTCTCAATTTTCCTGGATTGTCAAGCAAGCATACATTATTGTACTGATAATAATGCCATGCTAAGTATCATTATTTATTCATTAAAAAGAAATCAATAAATCAAAGAACTTCAACCGAGAGATACTGGAGTTATCACTAAAACTATAAGGTTATGAATTCAAACCCCATTTTGGAGCCTAAATAACCAAATAATTGTGTGAGTGTGTATCATATGGAATATTAACCTTCTCTTTGACTCTGATTCATCTCCTTCACCTTCATATCCTACGCTGCCATGCGTAGCTCGATCATCTTCATCTTCATCATTGGAAAAAGTAGACGAGGCATCAACTGAATCACCTGATTCAAAGTGAGTGCCATTCTGAACCTGCACTGATGAAGATGGATTGCCAAATTCAGGGCCTACAGATGCTAAAGATGTCACCTCAATATTGTCATGCCTCCAATCAGGAGTTCCAGCAGCAGTACCCTTTTGTGTACTTGGCCATACAGGATCATCTTCTGTACCCTGCAGGCCATTTTGGTCAGGGACATCTAGTTGCACATCCATGAGTGGGTTTGATGATCCAATAGCTGACCGCCGGTTAGGTGGAGGTTTGGGATGGTTATGAGCCCCCTTGTATATGATCTCTGTTATGTGACCTTCATGAGAGCGTTCTACTTTCTTCTTGACTGGGCAATTTGGATGTGTGCATTTGTAATAACTACGTGGATATTCACTACCTTTTACTTGTTTCTGTCCATATTTTCTCCAGTTATATCCATCCTCAGATGGTGTGCCACTGCCACCACCAGCCATGGAATCTCCACTGGCTCTCTGGTCTCCTTCATCTTGTTGTTCATCAAGAGGTGGAGAGTGTTCAGCGCTGCCACCAACAGTATCGAAGACTCGTCTATGTGTCACCATAGTGTTACCTCCATTATCCTTTTCAGTTGTTGATCTGGAGAAATCTACAGGAAAATGAACAGTGTCCCTATTCTGAGACTGAACTTTGGTTGGCTGTACACCATAAGACTTGAGAGTATTCTCATACTGAACTGAAGCCTCAATACTGGGAAAGGATTGCTGCAGAACAATGGTTGGAATTATCTAATATGCAGAAAGCAACCATTTCTTAACAAATAAATTAACCATTGGTCCCTTCTTTCACACAGTATAACTAATTCTAATGGGCAGCCACATGTCAGTACTCTCAACTGTGGCTATTTGAATTGTTTAAAATGTACAAAAGGCTTGAAGAAAACAAGTCACATGAGCAAAATCTATCTCTGTGTCTATTTAGACTATCAAAAGGCAAGACTTGGGTATGTACTTACTTTGCTTGTTGTGCGAAGGAAAAAAGAGGATCCCATGTCAGGAACAGGCATGAAAGCAAATGAAGATGCATTTATATCTTCAAAGAAATTATCTTTCCTTTTATCAGCAGGTTCAGAAATTACTGAAGAGTTTTTGCTGTTTACATTTGGGATAAATGAAAATTTTCCAGTCGTTGGAGATGGCTGAGCCTGAGAGATAGGTTCAGAAGCAGCATTAGTACATTACAGAACAACTCAACAATAATCAATTCCACTTCCATAGTAACAGAGAAGTAATACGATATTCACATTAGTAAAAATCAAAACTAAAAATTCAAGAAGCAAAATAATTGAAAGAATGTTTATGAAAACAGAAAACAACCTCAATACAAATCATTTATGTAATATAAGCATAAGTAATTTTATTTCAAGTTTTCTGCAGCTGCTCCTCACCAAACATGTGCATGCACATCTGTATAGAAGATTTGTTGCTTGTCAATCTACTTTCAAAAAAGCCTAGATAGATGTAGGGAAAATGGACACTTTAGAGTAAAGGAGTGTTATGGTTCGGTAAGGAACCCAATGATTAGACTAGCAAATAGGCTACAGCAATGTTAAGAGAGTAGAGTAGAGACAGAGTTTAAAGAAATAGAAAAGGGAGCAGAAGGAGAGGATTAGAAATAAGAAGAAAGAACATAATATGTTGCATGATATATCAGTACCTCACATGAGCTACGTAACAAAATGACACACATCAGCAATCCTCTCTCTCTCTCTACCACCTAAGGGAATTCTGTTATTTCTTCCTTGTCCTATTCTATATCACACCATCTTCCTATTAACAGCATTCTCTCCTCTTAACTCTTTCCTTCCTCCTCCTATATGTAACAGGGAAACATATTGTTCTACACCAGCAATATCATTATAAATGTTTTTCTTTTTTTTTTTTTTTGTACTAGACAAATCTGGTTTTCAAATTTCCATCAAACTAGATAGATCTCAGAGCAAAAATAGAAACAAAAAGACAAAGAGGGAAGCTCAAACTATGGAGGTTTGAGTATAAATAATTGACTATTGTCTTATCTCCTAGTAATCAAAACCTCACATTTATTTTGTTGAAGTTTACAAGAGCAAGTAGTTGACGTCTTCAAAGAATTAAAAAAAAAAAGCTAAAAACATATTCAAAAATGTTTATGCCAAGGCTTACACTATAGTCATGCCTTAAACCATTAACCAGGTATTTGCTTATATTTTATTGCCTTTCCTATATTGATCATATGTTATTTAAACTCAATTTATATTTTGCAAGCTCCTACTTACATAATTATTATGCTTTGCTCCAAAGCTTGGAAGCTTGTCAGTATCTCTCACATTCCATTCATTTATCAAATAATACTTCAAAAGTCAAAAGGGACAACTAAATGATTAAGAATTTTCAAGATTCTTAACTTACCAAAGAATTTGAAAGGAATACTGGAGAATCTAGCAAGGTTGTGGGGCTGAGACCAGGTGGTATAGTTAAGTAAGGAGATCGAATCTCCGAGTTCAATGAAATGTCAGCAGTCCGAATACTTTCTGTATTCAACCTTGGAGCATTAAATCCTGCTCTGGCTGCCATTCTTTCCACAAGACCTCCACGTGAGCTGGATTTTTGCTCGGAAAAAGGAGCTAGTTCTGTGAACTGAGCACCACAAGTTTGTGCTGCATCCCTTCTATCATTATTTGCTGCTGTGGTCGGCTCTCGGGATCCCAGAAAGAGCCCTTCAGTTCTGTTCTCCTGCGAAGGTTCTGTGATTGTACTTGAACTGATATCATCACCTAAAATTGCTGAGAAAAATGTTCTTGGGCTTGGACTAGGAGGCATCCAATCACCAATTATAGCAACATTATCATCAATACCGGCCATGTTTTCAGAATTTTAGCTAAATGGCTGGACAGTTGCAGTCAAGATGTGGGCCTATGGTGGAACTCCTGAAGGTTTACAACAAAAAGAGTATATGATTCAATCAGAAATTATATCATACAAGCTTAAAATTTTATGGTTCGAAAGTAGATGTGAAAACGGGAGAATTTCTTTTTTAAACAAGCTATAAAACTAAAAGTACCATGGAACTGACTCTTAACAGAAACAAAGAACTCAAAAGCATATCTACAGTTACCAGAAAGCAACACAGGAACAAAGCACCAAGTTTGCCCTTAAATGATTCATCCAATCCAATCTATAAATATACTCAACCAATTTCAGCCTTATTTCCAACTAAATAAGTTCTTCATCTAAAGATGCACATAAAAAAATATATATGAAGAGCTAAATAAAATGAACAAGTTTCCAAAATGAGGAAGAATAATAATTATCAAACTAACTTCCATTTTTGTTGGCCTATGCTACCTGCCTGTGAAAAGGTAGCAACCCATTATGAGATAAGAGACAACATTTCAATTTGATGATGTTTTATTAAAGAAACTAATCAAATGAAAATTATAAGATTCACAAATTTATATATACATATTTATATGTATATGTATATATATATATATATATATATGCATATTTCCCCATCAAGATCCAATGAAAAAGAATATGGAAGAAGAAAATAAAGATATAAATTGAAATTATTAAGAATTAAAAGAAAACCAGGAAACAACAAATTTTCAAATTTTACAAAAACCACCAAAAAAGACAATATTCACAATTAATGAATGAATTATGCGATAAAACTGAAGGTAGGTAACTTAAATTGGCAGGGAAGATATTGATGTCAGATATTTATTAAAAAATCTTCAAAATTTGAAAGATACAAAACAAAAAGAAAGTTGAAGCAAAAACGCCAATAAAGAGAGGGAGAGAGAGAGAGAGAATGATTAAAAATGATTACCTGATTGATTATGGAGGCTAAGATGATGATATGAACAAGACCCAACACCACCTCCACCTCCACCACCACCACCACCAACCTGACCCTGACCTAGACCCAGACCCAGACCCAGACCCTTAATTGAATCTTGATTCTTTTCTCTCTCTGTTTCCAACAAAAATGGTAATGACCCACTTTCCCAGTCCAAGAAAAATAGAAAAAAAGAGGCTTAAACAACGCCTTTTCCTATCAAATTCCCTCCCTTCCCTCTTCTTACCCCTCCCTTCTTTGTTTTAGCCCAAAATAATAATGATGTTTAATTGATTTTTAGAAAATTACAAAAGGCAGAATATTATTCTATTAAATTATTCCCAAATCCTCTAAGAAAAAAAAAAGTAAAATTAAAAGCAGATGATTGTGGTAATGGTGGGGGAGCAGAAATAGATGGAATCTTTGAAGAATGAAGAAAGAAAAAGAAAAGGGAAAAGAAAGTAAAAAACCACCCCACATAGACACAGACAGAAACAGAGAGAGAGAGAAAGGGATCTCTCTCAACACAAAAATTTACACATTTCCCCTCCTTTTTACTGATTCTACAGTAATATTTAACTAATAATTCCTTGTTTTTGGACTTGAGTTCCTTTTTTGAGTACCCTTTAAAGAATCACCATCGGGGCTGGCATCATTGGTTCCTGTACTGTATCCAATTAAAAACTGCCATTTGTATACCCCAACAGGGTACTGTTGTTTTAACTTTTAACATTTTAAAGCTTATTGGTTGGAGTTGAAGAAATTGATGGGAGAGACTTGCATTTGATTCTCTACCCTACAAAAAGTTTCAATTTTTATCAACATATATATACATATATGTTTTTTTCATAATAATTTAGAAATTATTATTAATAATAATATAATAATTTGTTTTTGTTATTATTATGGCAAATATGGGTAACATTTGGATCTTAAGTTATACAGCTGCCCAACACATGTTAACATTACCCTTTGAACATGAAAGATGTTATAACCAACCCTTTTTGCTCTAACTTCACCCAAATTTCAGTTCACCTTCTTCAGTTTGTTACACTCCTATAATCTATTAATTACCCTTTCTAATTATAGGACTATAATTACACAATGGGTAATTAACTTTATAACTAATGACTTAAATTAACATTAAATATTTATATTACTCATGTTGTCTTATTAAAATTACCACATTCAGTTCATATACACCTATTAAAAAATTATTAATATTATATAAAATTATTTTGAACAGAATATAATACTATCTATTAATTTATTAATACTACACTCTTATTTTATTAATTAAGTCATGAATTATAGAAATATAATTAAAAAACTAATTATTTTTTATTACTAAAAATGAAAATTTAAAAAGAATAAATTTTTTTATATATATAAATGACAGGATGAAGTACTAATCACTCTTTTAAGTCAATGAAACAATGTTGAAATATGCCATTACTTTTGAGGAAAAAAAAGGTTTATGATGGAGCAATATTGCAAGTCAAATTCCAACTTCCATTATATAGAAACTAGAGAAGTTATGATTTTAATTTTTATGTTTTCCATCTAACTAAAATCACACAATTTGCTTCATAATAAGAAGAGTTGTGAAAAATTTACATATTAAGATTTTGAACTTAATCGAAAAAATAGGAAACCATTTAACAAAACAGTACAAATAGAAATGATGATATCTTAATAACTTTTTCTAATTATCTTATTAAATTTTATCAGTTTTGTCTGATGCATCATCATGCACTCTTTGAAACTAAAAAGATTTACAGAATCGTTCTATATTTACATTTTTTTTTAATAACTAACACACTATTTCATGTCAAGAAAGATTTTAAAATATTTTTTAAAACTTGAAAACTAAGTTTAGAATTTTAGTCCAAAAAGGGGGGGGGGGGGGGGGGGGGGGGGGGGGGGGGGGCTTTGTACAGAAATACCCAAAAAGTGAAAATATTTTAAAAAATGCACATTTTTTTCTTTTAAAAAATCACTTTTCAATTTTTAATTTTTAAAAAAATTTATTTTTAATTTAAAATAATTAGTATATCAAAAATATACATTTAATATACTAAAAATATATATGTTATACTTTCATATAAATTTTAAAAAAATATTTTGAAATTTTTTTAAAAATTATAAAATATTTTTGAAAAAAATGACGTATCATATACTTTTCTAAATATTAAACTCATTTATTAAGTGAATTAATTTTAATATGAATATTACACCAATAATATAATAAGAATATATATTTTTTTATAAATATATTGAAATTCCATTAATTAAAGAAAAAATGAATTAGCAAATTCTCATAATTTGAACTTTTTATCTAAAATATCCAATAATGGAAATTTAATTATAGCGTTAATTGCTCAAAAGAGATAAAGTTGATTGTATCAATCACAACTTTTTTTTTAATTTATTTTTCTTTTGAGAAAATGTATCAATCACTGCTTTGTTTAATGCGAATAACACTTTAAAGACAAAAACAATCGATGCATCAATTTATTAATCAATTAATGAAATTACGTCTGAGAGACTCTAAGAGTATTTTAAGAAAAATTTGCCTTGTTGATTATTAACGGACCTCCCGGAGAAGAAAAAGAAAGAAATAAATAATTTTTTTATTTTTTGAAAAGGAAAATTATTTTAAAATTTTAAAATTATATTATTTTCCAAACAAGAAACCAAAAAGTTTATGGAAGACCGTCTAGTCCATGTCAAATAAAATAATTGGTTAAGACAAACAAAAAGCTTCTTCTTACATGTGTGTGTATATACATATATTATTGTTTATTCGTATTGAGGTTGATTGGAGGAGGAAATTATTATTATTATTATTTAATATTAAGTATATTTTAATTTTCTTAAAAAATTAATTGGCTGATAATGAAATAAATATTATCTTTTTCTTAATATTCTGTTGACTGTTTATATATTAATTATAATATTATGGATAAATTAAAAAAAAGGATCTAATTCTAGTAAATTCTTTTCTTGTCTCTTCATTTAATCTTTTTACTTTTGTCTTTCTGTTGTGTTGATGTGAGTTACCCACGCGAGATTTTCGACAATTTGGATTTTTTTACCCTATACAGGCTGACCACACAGCAAATATTACTTTTTAAGGTGAAAGGTTGAAATAGATAATTAAATTATAATTTAAATAGTAATTAAATAATTAATTTTTTTTAAAATTATTTAAAAATTTTTTTATTGTTAAAAGTTTAAATAAATATTTAAATTATAGCATAAATAGTAATTAAATATTTAAATTTTTTATACTATTTAAATATTTTTTATTAAAATATGGCTAAATAATTTTAAATTTAACATCATCTATAATATTCGTCAAAAAAAATAAAAATATAAATAAAATTATTAATTTGTTAATTGAAAAAATAGAAACAAAAAATAATTTGTTAATAAAAATAGAAATAATTTCATAAATAGAAATAGGAATTAATAGTTAATATAAATTAATGAAATAATTTATTAATTTTTATTTAATAAAAAAATAAAAAGAATGAGTTTCATATTTTTGTCAAAAATAGCATTATTATTTGACATGAATTATAGTTGTTAAATTTATATTTATTTGGTTCTATTTTGATAAATGAAGTGTTTAAATGATTAAAAAAATATTTAAGTGTTTAATTGCTAGTTAGGCTATAATTTATGTGCCTATTTGAACTTTTGGCATAAAAAAGTGTTTAAATTGTCCAACAAAATTTAAGTATTTAATTACTACTTAGACTATAGTTTAAGTATCTATTTGAATATTTGGCCTACTTTTTAATTATTTATCTTAATAAAATAAAACATATTATTATAATTAATTAACTTACCACTAATATATCAAATTTTCAAATATATTTTAATTAATAAAATAGATATATTTTTAAATTCAATAATACAATAAAATTTTTAAAGTATATAGTAAATTAATAAAAAAAAAAACTTCAAATATATAGTTAGGTAGGATGAATATAACATGAACATAAAATAAATTAGTTGAATATAAATTTGTGATGATTTTATATCATCCACAATCAATTAGTTTTTTTTTAACTTAATTTTACATAGTTATACAAATTTTGGTTAAAAATAATATTATTAAGAGATAATCAAAATGTGTATGACTTTGTTATGTAAAATTAAGTTCAAAAACTAATTGTGTTACAAGTGATTTATTTTATATTTATCCTATTTAATTATATATTTAAATTATTTTATTAATCTATAATATATTTTGAAGATTTTATTATATTAGTAATAAATTTAAAAATACATATATAATATTAATTATAATATAATCTGAAAAGTTTAGAAATTGTAAATAAAATAATTATAATAATATATTGTTCCTTTCGTTTCACTTTTTAGAAATAATTACACATACTAAAATAATTATTAGTGATTATAAATTTTATAAAAAAAAATTATGGTATTTAACTTTATTACTTTTTTCAATTATTCTATCCTTATTAATTATTAATATTATCTCATAAACGTAAATTTAAAATTTTATAATTAATACTATTTTTAATTTATAAAAGTGATAATTAAAGTATAATAAAAAAAATTTATTACACGACATTTGAAATATATTTTTTTTGATTTATTTTTTATTTTTAGTTTTTATTTAGAAATAATATTTTTAATATCATATTCTCACAAATATATAATGTACATATAATATCTATTAAACATTTATAATATCTATATAACATCTACCAAACAATTTATTTAATATTTTTTTGAGGATTTTACACAAAATATAAATTTTTGATACCCAATTTTCAAAACTACAGCAGTTTTAAGTTTTGTTTGATAAGCATGGCATGCACTATTGTTTTCTCCGATTTTTTATGGTTACCTTTTCTTTTTTATATATATTTTTAATTTTTTTTATCATTATATTCCCATTATATTTTTTTAATTTTTTATTCATATATATTTTATTATTATTATATTCTCATTATATACATAAAAAATATATATATACTCAATATCCACACAATACACTCACAATAAAAGTAGCACGTATACAATATACATCAAACATGCATATATCATCTGCACAATATTTATATAATTTATTTAATATTTTTAACTTTATTTTTTTAATTTTATATATACATAACATACGTACAACATCCACATAATATACGCATAGATATATAGAACATATAAAATAAATACATAAAATAAATATAACAATATTTAGAACTTTTACACAATATACATACAATATGCATATAACATTTATGCAATAAAATTAATATTTTTTAAACTTTTTATATATATATATATAATATATATAAAATTTATTTAAAAATAAATTTAATAATTTTTATTAATAATTTTTATATATTTCACTTTTCTAATTTTTTTAGTGTTATTCATTATTTATAATTAAAATTAAGATTTTTTTTATAAAAATTTAATAAATTTTATTGGTTGAAAATATATTTTAAAATATTAATTTTTATTATTTTATAGAATTTAATAGTAAATTTTGAAAAAGAAAATAAAAATTATAATAAAATATTGTTTGAAATAAGAGAGGAGGTATTTTTGAAAAAAAAATATTATTTTAGTAAGGAGCAGAGTATTTTTAAAATTTTAACCTAAAGTTTTATAAAAGTATAAATACTTTTTTGTATAGTACTTTTGAAAAGAGATTTATTTTTATAGATAGTTTTTGTAAATCTTCCATTTTTTTTAACTTTATATATTTTAATTTTATAATCATATAATATTCATATATAATATACACACAATATGCACAATAAAAATTTAACATAAACATAATATATATTAAATATTTATAATATCTACTAAATATACATAGAACATATATTAAATATTTGTATAATAAAATTAATATTTTTTAAAATTTTATTCTGTTTTCTTTTAACATACACATAACATTTACACAATATTTTCATAACATATATAATAAAAAAAATTACACATAATATTTTCTAAACATACACATAATATGTATTAAATATCTATTAAATATATACATAATGAAATTAATATTTTTTAACTTTTATTTTTTATTCTTCTGTCATACATAAAATATTTATAATACACTAAATACTTTTATTCTGTATTTTTAAAATTTTTATTGTTTCGTATCTTTTTTATTTGCTAATTTGTTTTTGAAGTAAAGTTTAAATTTGATTGCATGTAACATTTTTTGGATTTGCTTTTGATCTTTTTTTATATTTGAAACAAAGTTTTAGATCTAATTGCATGTAAAATTCTTGAGTTTTGATTGATGATTTATATCTAATTTTTTATTCATAATTTTTTTTTTATACTGATGTCGCTAAAGAAGATGTTGAATGCTTTGATGAAAAAGACGATGAAAATTTATTTTCGATCTATTTTTTAAAAAATTTTAATCTTGACTTCTTTTTTTTTTTCTAATACTTTTTTTAGTTTAAATTTTTTATTATTGATAATGATGATGATGATAATGGTGCCGTCTTTTTTGTAGCATAGTCTTATCATGGCCAAAGATACAAAAAAAATTCTTAAACTTAAATCAAAAGATCATTTAAGTCTTAAAATCATTTTGAGTCAAACTTAGCCTTTCAACTCTAAAAATTTACTAAGTTAAGCTCCTCTTATTAAATTAAACTCATGTTTATTAACTTTGTTTATTATTTTTATAGTATGGCATTTGTAACCTCTTTAGCATTGCTTTTAATCCCAGTTTTATATGGTTTTAAGTCTAATATCATTAGTTAGCAACACATTTATATACTATAAGGCTAAAAGTGATAAGCCCTTAAATCAAATAATCAATTAAGCTCTTAAAATAAGTTTAAATCCTACTCAACTCTTCAAATCCAAAAGTTTACCTAATTAAACCCCTTCTTACTAAATTAACCTCTTCTTATTGATTCTGTTAATTAATTTTATAGTCTGTCATTTATAATTTTTTATATTAATTTTTACTCTAATTTCAATTTAAAATATAAAAGTAGTAAGATTAATATTACATACTTTAATTGAAGTAATTGAAACAAACATCAAATTATTTTTTAGGATGAATTGTATGAAGCAACTATTATTTTATTTTTTTTTTCTATATTTTAATACTTTCACTTCATTTACACGTGTATATATATATATATTTCTTTTACAAATCCCATATTTATACATAAGTCATATTGCATATTGTAATATATTTATAATTATTCATTATAAATTCAATTTTTATATGCAACTTATATTTATCAAGTTTAATTTCTTTGTCAACTATAAAATATTTATTGATTAAAATAGAAAAAAAATATCACTAATTGAAATAATTGAGATACGCTATGTCTCTTATTCTTTTTTCTACAGCATGAGAAAAAGTTTATCTCTTATCAATGAAAATTTTATAGTATATAAATAGGTTGCTAATTAATGAGATTAGACTTAATCATCAAGATATAGTTTGATAGTCAGGAGCATATATTACTCCTCCTATTTTAGTTTTATGTTAAGTCTAATCTCTTTTTTTTATTAATTATATGTAGGAGAGGAAAAAATAATATTAAAGATGTTATAAATAGCAGACTATAAAAATAATTAACAAAGTTAATAAATCTGAGCTTAATTTAGTAAGAGGGAGTTTAACTAGATGAGTTTTAGAATTAAACTCAAAATAACTTTAAAAACTTATTAATCTTTCGATTAAAGTTTAAAGGCTTTTTGCTCCTTTATCCATTTTATTACTTTAGAAGTATATTTTTCATGTTTATAATTTTTTTGCCGTATTTATGTAAATAAAATATTTTTCTTTGTTCGTTTTGTAGAAAGTCTAATAATAAATTTATTTAGACCCCATGTAGGGTCAAAGATCCAATATAATGAACACCTCTATTGCCCACCAGTTAAAACTATGTATCAAAAGAAAGTTATTCCTAAGCAAAATACACCAATATTTTTTCTATAGACACGCTAGAGATTTAAAGCAAGCTGAAATTATCACCACTTTAGCAATATGGTTAATCTTTCTAATTTACTAATAGTGGCATCAAAGCCAGATTTAGCCTTGATTCTTATATCATATATGCCTATATGATGTTGATCTTATAATATTTGGTGCAAAATGGATTTGTGTTTTGTAAGATATTGTGATTTTTGATAATTTTGGATTTTAATCATATCTCCATGTATAATGTATAAAATTTTAATCTTATGGTCCTCTATATATGCTTATTTGATCTAGAAAATTTCATATTCTTTAGACTTTTAAAATTTGAGAATTTTAAAATTAAAGTTTCTGCTATTTCTATTGTATAGTGAACATATCCATATAATAAAGTTGATATTTTTCCTTCATAACTATGCAAATTACATAATCAGGCATATAATGATGTTATCATGTTTTTAATCGACCTTGTCACACGAGTAATTCCCCTGACGCTTTAATAGCAGATAGGATGAGACTGAGTCATATTGACACGAAGTAAATATAAATTATTTTTATATTTGTGTTGTATAAATGATAAACTTTTTATAGTTGCCTTGATGAGTACAAGATGAGACTCTAAAGAGTCAAATATAAAATGTCCCAGATTTCTTATTAAAGCCTTAAGTCGAATCTTAAAGTATCCGATCCCATATTGACTATATTGATCAAGTAACTCAAATTAGGTACTTGAGTAGTATATAGACTTACAATTTGCATGATGTAGAGTGACATGCCCAACTTAGTGTGAGCTATGCCACGGCATATATATCATACTGTATGTGCTATATGTTGACTGATACAAGTAACAAATGATTTATTTTGTCACCTTGTGAAACTTATGTATCTTTGATTAGGGTTCTTTGGAATAATTACTTAAATATGGGAGAAGTTTCAAAAAAAAATTACTGAAATATGGAACGTTTCCTAAAACTGATCAGAATGTGAGAGTCAAAAAGTCAAACTAAAAGTACCCTTTAATTTTTTTTAAATTTTTTCTACACTGTCCAAAACTCAAAGTTTTAGACAATCAAATATATATATATATACACACATAGAGTATTGCACCGTATCACAACTCAAATTTGCAGTTTAATGCCTTGTCTCGTCTACTAGAAGATTAAAAAAATTGAACCAAACTGCAACTTTGAGGTACAGTTTGATACTAGCTGACGAGTCTCGTCAGCCAAAGCACTGAATGAGACAGCTATCTCAAGTAGCGTAGAGGAGAATTACTTTGGCTGAGGCAATCCTTTTTTTAAATTTAAATTTACTATCGTAGCATCAAATACCTCTTAATATATATCTCCTTTCACTTTTATTTTCTATCTCCAAAAACATTCTACGTATTTTTTAACTTCCCTTCAAATTTTCTACACATATTTTATCTAAATAATCTCTCAATATAAACCCTTATATTTCCATTTTCTAATCATTTCATCCCAACTATTAAAATATTTTCTCTACAAAATATTATACATTCTCTAAATCAGATTTTTCTCTAATCACTACTAAAAACAAATATCATATCTACACCCCCAAGGTAAATGCTACATTAACTTTATATTTTTAATTTTTGCATAAAATTTTTATTAATTTTGTTATATGTTTTAATTATTTTTTTTGCAAAAATTTTCAACCAATTAATTTAGAAATTTTTTCATCATTTTTGGAAAGCTTATAGAGGCATTTATAACATGGAATAATTTTTATATTTATTTGTTATGGTTTATATGTTATTTGTACATATATATTTTTGTGCTGTACTGTAATTTGGGTATGAATTTTTTAATTTTTTGATTCACTTATATTTTTTAGGTTTAGGGATGGATGTTAAAAAATATAAATTTAATTTGTTAATTGTTAATTTTTTTTAAATGTTTTCATAAACTTATAATTAAATTTTGTAGGGTTTTTTTTTATTTTTTTTATAAACTTATATTTTTTTTTGAAGAATGATTTTGAAGATAGAAAATGAAAGTGAAAGAGGGGGGATATATATTAAGTGGTATTATGTTTTATTATAGTAAATAATAAATTAAAAAAACAAAAGTTGGATGAGGCACGAGGAGAATAAATTCTCCTCCTGCCTCAGCCAATGCAGATTCTTCTCTGCAACTCAAAATTGTAGTTTGGTTCAATTTTTTTTAATCGTTTGGTCAACGAGACAAGACACCAAACCACAACTTTGAGTTGCGGTTTGGTGCAATATTGTGTGTATATATATATTGTTTGATTATCCGAAACTTTGAGTTTCGGTTTTCTTGAAATTGAAACTCAGAATTTTAGACAGTGTGTAGAAAAAATTAAACAACCAAACTGAAAGTGTGACTTTTAGTTTGACTCTTTGATTCTCACATTCTGGTAATATTTTAGAAAAGTCTTATATTTTAGTATTTTTTTAGGACTTCTCCCATATTTCAGCAATTATCCCGGATTCTTTTGTGCAATATCCTTTGACTTAGAACTATATTATAAAGTCATGGTTTGATATTACTTTTTTAATATATTTCCAAGAGCTATAATTATGTGGTTTAATGGAGCAAATTAGGAAAAATATTTATGACATCACCTCATACGCTTGGACAATTATATTTTGCATATAATCAAATGACATAGACATAGCATAGAGGGACAGTGTATGATGTCGATGATGCCAAAAGTTTGGGATATTGTAAATGTGAAAGTGTTATATTATAAGCTCAAGTGGTTATATTTTGCATAATTAAGTGATATAGACATGGCATAGAGGGAAAATACATGCCATCAATGATGCCCAGATGACTTTGGGTATTATGAATTTGAAGTGTTATATTATAGTTAGATGATTACTTAATATAAAACTACTTGTTACTACTTGGTTGCACAACCCATTTCTTGTATGAAACATAGGAGATGTATTGATGTAAATTCATGTTTTGATATGTAAGGCTTGTGTGACCGAGTAAGAGATATTACACTTTTTTAAATAGCCACTATAGTCTTTATGGCATAGTGGACAGTTCATTTTTTTAAAAATAAAACAATCCCTTTTTTTTTGTGATGATAATTACATAAAATATACAAAAGAATATAAAAGGGATAAGAAGTTGCTAAAAAAATACACACAAATTCTAATTTTCTCACATTAATAGAGAAAACCATTAACAAAACTTTTGGATTTGGATTGACTGATTACCAGCAACTCTAGTAGTCATTATTATCCATTACATAATTTAAATTATTATACATTTAACAACCTATTTACATTGTATGTCTATTTCTATCATTAATATAATTTACACCCAACCATTTTTATATAGTATACTAAACTCTAAGTCGATTTAAATATATAACTGTCATTATAAATACAATATTGCTATGTGAATAAAAATAAATACATAATATAAAACTCTTTGGAATAACCACCTTCTGAAATGCAATTGATCTTGAGTTCTATATCTCACTCAGCTGAGTCAATCCTGACCTTCTGACCTGAGCATCTGAAATCAATCTAACACACTAAGAAATAATTAGTGGTGCTTGTAAAATCATAATTTGTCAATCTATAATACAAGAAGATAATTAATGTAATAAATAATAATAAATAAACTTTGATCACAAACAAATATATATTTATATATCTCTTCACATGCACATTTCCAAACAATGCTTATAATTAATTTCAATATATATTATTTGTTACAATAGGTTTCACTTTTTTTGCCCTTATATACTGTTTTTAAAATTCTAGACTCGGATAATGGGTCACTGATGGCAAGTAAATGCCCACAGATAAGGAATATGGCTAAAGGCCCACTGGTGATGCAAAGCATCCACTGATGACATGAATGTCCACTATCATTGATGACACAGAAGTATCCATTAATGGCACATAGTGCCCACTATCACTATGGACGTCCATCCCCTGGCTAGCCATTCAGTTCGATACTAGATTCGATGTCAATATACTTGGGCATTTAAATTATTTCTCTTGTTACGATCAATAGTTCAATTATGTCAATGTTTCTAAACATTACTTTTAAAAATATACCTTTCTTTATCTACTTATGATACACATGGTCATATTTATTGAACAATCACTTTCTTTTTTATTCTAAGTTCTTCTCAACCTTAATTTCCCAAATTGATAATCTTGCTCATTTTAGGGTGGAATTCATGCCATAATGATTATTTGATAAAGAAATTATATTAGGGAAAGTAAATGAATTATTTTAGGCTAAAAATAAAGGAAATAAGTAAAAAAGAATGAACATGAGTGTGCCTATAGAATCCACACGCCCGTGAATACAAAATGCTTGCTGAAACTACAAAAAGATGCTAAAAAATATGCACAGCCGATGGTATTGGTCCACATGCCTGTATGTATTTTTCAGCTTCTAGCAATTCTACGAATTTTAAGATTTTGAAGATATTTCAATTCACACGTCCATGTTTAGCTTTCAATTCACACGTCCATGTTTGGCTTCCCACACACCCATGCTTAATTATACCCAACATTTTGAGAAAATTTTATTTCCAAAACCTTATATTTTCATAAATATACTTTTTCATAATAAATTAAGAATTCAAAACTAATTTCTTCAATAACTAATCTCATATCAAATTTTAAACCCTAAAATTCTATATCCCTAAATTAGTCTCTTCACTTAGTTACATATTTCAACTTTCTCTCTCTACAAATTCAATTAACAAGTTTCATCACAAAAGTTTCACTTCAAATAATAAAATCCATTCACATAACTCATGAAAATTTCAAAGAAATCAAAAGAAGAGCAACATATGATCAAACAAGCACAAACCTTCTTTAATGCACTTCTTCCTTTCTCTTTCCTCACTTCCCTTTGATTAGATGATGTCAATCTTAGTGATTCTCTCACAAACTAGTAAATTTCTATGAAAAATTTGAGTTATAAGTAAAATCTTTATAATTTATTGTGTGGTGATGGAGAAGAAGGAAGATGAGAGAGATGGTATTGGCGGATGAGTTTTGTGTAATTATTATATGGGAAGAAGATGAAAGAAAAATCTAGAAGTCAAAAATTACAATTATGCCACATAGGGTTTTAATTCCATAAGGCACTCACACCAAAACTTTGGTATACCTATTTTCTTAAGTTTCTCCTAACCCAACTTTTAGTTTTGTAAATAGTAAAGTAAATTTCTTTAATTAATTTAGAACCTCTTTTATTCAAATTTCTTATTTCAATTTCATTAGATTAAGGCATTTCTGCAGATTTAACTTTCAGCCATTACAATTCTCTCTCACTTAAGAAATTTCGTCCTCGAAATTTACCTGCTCAAAAAATTTGAAAAAGATGAGGATATTGTTTTCTCATTGTCTCTTCACTCTTCCACGTAGCCTCTTCAGTTAATGATTTCTCCACAACACTTTTACTAAAGGAATGTGCTTGTTTCGTAATTTCTTGATTTCTCTAGCTAGAATTGCTACAGGTTCTTCCTCATAACTTAGATCTAGTTGTATTTCAATGGATTCCACCTGTATCACATGTGAGAGATCTGATCTATATCTTCGAAGCATTGATACATGGAATACATTATGTATCTTGGCTAATTTTGGAGGTAAAGCTAATCTATAGGCTGCTGAATCTATATGCTCAAGTATCTTATATGGTCCAATAAACCTAAGACTTAGTTTTTCTCTCTTGCCAAAGCGAAGAATTTTCTTTTATAGTGACACATTTAAGAATACGTTGTCTTCCACATTATACTCAATGTCCCTTCTCTTTAAATCTGCATAAGACTTTTATCTATCTGGTGCAGCTGTCAGTCTATCTTTTATGAGTTTCACTTTTTCTTCTGTTTTTTAACAAGATCAAGACCCACTAACTTATTCTCACCCAATTTTGTCTAATATAGTGGTGTTTTACATTTTCCTCTATACAATACTTCATATGGCGCCACACAAATACTTGTTTGATAGTTGTTGTTATAAGCAAATTCTATCAATGGTAGATGTCTATTCCAACTAGCTTTAAATCAAACAACACAGCTTCTAAGCATATCTTCAAGTATTTGTATCACCCATTCTAATTGGCAGTCAGTTTGTGGGTGGAATGCAGTGCCGAAATAGAGTTGAGTACCCAATGCTTTTTGAAAAGTCTCCCAAAACCTCGAAGTAAAGCATAGGTCTCGATCTGATATGATAGACTTTGACACTCCATGATGAAGCATGACTATCTCATTTATATATAATTCTGCAAGTCTGTCTAGTGAGTAGTCAATTTTAACTGGAAGAAAATGATTTGACTTAGTTAATCTATCAATAATTACCCAAACTGCCTCATGCTTCTTCTGGGTGTTTGGAAAGCCAGTCACAATATCCATAGTTTTTCTATTTTGCTTCCATTATGATATCGAAATAGGCTGCAGAAGACCTGATGGCACTTGGTGTTCTACTTCAATCTGCTGACATACTAAGCATCTGGTTACATACTCAGTAATGTCTCTTTTCATACTAGGCCACCCATAAAAAGGTTTCAAATCTTGGTACATCTTATTGCTTTCTAGGTGCATAGCATATTTGGTATTGTGAGCTTCTCCAAGAATATCTCTTTTAGCTCTTTTACATTAAGAACATAAAGTCGATTTTTGTTGTACAAATCACTATTCTCTAAAATAACATAATTTGATTTTTCACCTTTGTGCACTTAGTTCATCACCTCCGCTGGCTTTTGGTCCCCTTTTGAACTTCTATAAATGTCTTCTTGAGGGTTGGCTCAATTTTCAATTCTGCTAGTGTTTTTCGACTTAAGGCATCGACTACTACATTAGCCTTTTCAAGATGGTAATCAATTATACAATCTTAATCTTTAATTAATTCCATCCATTTTCTCTACCTTAGATTGAGCTCTTTTTTAGTAAGAAAATATTTTAAGCTTGTATGATCAATATGAATATAACACCTTTCACCATGCAAGTAGTGATGCCAAAATTTTAAAGCGAATACAATAGTTGCTAGTTCTAAATCATGTGTGGGATAATTCAGCTCATGTGGTTTCAACTGCCTGGAGGCATAAGCAATCACTTTGCCTTCCTGCATCAATACACAACCAAGTTCCTGATGAGAAGCATCACTGTAAATCACATAATCTTTATCTGGGTTTGGTTGAGTCAAAATAGGTGTTTCTATCAACATGGCTTTTAACTGTTCAAAGCTAGCGTGACATTGATCATCACACTTGAATTTGGTTTCTTTTCTAAGTAGTTTAGTTAGAGGAAGTGCTATTTTAGAGAATCATCATACAAATCTTCTATAATAACTGGCTAAGCTAAGAAAACTTCGGACTTCTGTTACATTTTTCAGTGGCTGCCACTTCAAAATAGTTTCTAATTTACTAGGATCAACATGAATACCATCAGTTGATACGTGTCCTAGAAATGCCACCTCTGTTTACCAGAAGTCACATTTTGATAACTTAGAATATAATTAGTTCTCTCTCAATGTTTGTAGCACAATCCTCAAGTGTTTATCATGCTCCTCTCTGTTTTTTGAATATACCAGTATGTCATCAATAAAAATAACCACAAACTGATCTAGATAAGGCTTGAAAGCATGGTTCATTAAATATATAAAAGCTTTCGGAGCATTAGTCAAACCAAATAGTATGACTAGAAATTCATAATGCTTGTATTGGGTTCTAAAAGCAGTCTTCAACACATCAACTTCTTTAACTTTTATTTGATAATAACCTGATTTTAGATCAATTTTAGAGAAAACACCTACTCCCTTCAATTGATCCAATAGTTCATCAATATGTGAAAGTGGATATTTATTTTTAATGGTCACTTTATTTCACTGATGGTAGTCAATACAAAACCATAGTGTACCATCCTTCTTTTTCACAAATAAAATTGGTGCACCCTAAGGTGACGCACTGGGTCTAATGAAACCCTTATCAAGTAATTCTTGCAGTTGTACTTTCAACTCCTTCAATTATGGAGGTGCCATCCTATATGGTGGAATGGAAATTGGTTTTGTACTCGGAATTATATTGATAACAAACTCCACTTCCTATCGGGTGGTACTCTAGGTAACTCTTCTGGAAAAACATCAGGAAATTCACAAACTGTAGATATATTCTCTAAACCCTTACTTGAATGCCGTGTATTAAGTGCATAAGCAAGGTAGGGTTCCCATTTCTTCTTAATTAACCTTCTAGCCTTAGCAGCAGAAATTAAACTAGAAGAATAAAATTGCTTTTCACCATGAATAACAACATCATCATATCCATGAAGCTTAAAATTCACAGTCTTCTTACAACAATCCATGACTGCTTGATGTCATGATAGCCAATCCATTCCCAAAATTACATCAAAATCATGGAATGGAATTTTAATCAAATAAGCTGGAAGCTCTATGTCATGAACTCTAATTGGATAATTATGATACATTTTATTTACCCTCACACTATGGCCTAAAGGATTTGTGACTTCTATTTCATAATCCAGTTTGTCAGTATGCATATTTATTCCTGAAGCTATAGTTGTGCATATGTATGGATGTGTAGATCCACGATATAACAAAGCATACACATCAAGACCAAGTAAAGAAAATTTACCCACAAGCACATCTGGAGCATCCTGGCCCTCTATTACTTTCATGTCATATGCTCTAGCTAGTGTACTTTCTCGAGTCTGGGATCTATCTACAGTCTCAAATCCTCTTTGCTAACTAACACTGGGTTGGCCACCTATGCCCGATCTATGACTTGATTGTGATCCCTGCATGGATCCATGTTCTTTAATAACACCGGATCCCTTTATCATTGGACAATTTTTAATCTTGTATTCTTTAGAGCCACACTTCAAACAAGCTCCACTTCAATACCAGCAAACTTTAATACTATGCCCCTTGCTATAATACTGACAAGGTGTGAAAGTTATACGTGAGGATGAACTTACAAAAGTACTAGATCCAACCACTTGAGATCTTTGGAAACTAGGTCCACTGGTGCGACTTCTTCTACTAGGTCCCTGCATTTGCAATTGATCACACTTCTGCTTCTTTTGGCTCCTCTGTCGCTATTCACTAGGTGATTCTTTCCTTTATTGTTGTCTTCTTTGTTGCTCCTATTTGGTCTCATTTTCAATGGCCACCTCTGCATTAACTAGAGTAGAAAACTCCTTAATCCTCATTACCACCAAGTAAACACGAATTTGACTATTCAACCCTTGCTCAAACCGTTACACTTCTCTTCCTTAGAAGCAACTGACTCAGAAAAATATTTACTGAGATGAATAAAATTCCTCTCATATTCTAACACAGACAAATGGTGTTGCTTCAAATATAAAAATTCTCTATGCTTTTCTTCTATATAAATTTCACTAAGATACTTCTTCTTAAACTCCTCCTGGAAAAATGCCCAGGTGAGTCTATCTGCTAGAGTAGCTTTTTGCATTATATCCCACCAATCATAAGCTTGTTCTTGTAATAAAGAAACTGCACACTCCAGTCTCTCCTCATCAGTACAATGGAGAAGAACAAAGATTCTCACAATCCACTCTAACCAATATTCTGCTATAGAGGACTCATCAGTATCACGGACTTTGAAATATGCTGCCCCCTAACTTTCTGGTTCTCTCTAACGGAGATCTCTGTGGTACCGATGGTTGTGGTGGTGCTGGAGGAACTACACCGTGTAATCTATCTAAGTATCTCCCCCATATTCCTCTTAAACTAGGGATCCAATGGTACTTGTCCTACATAAGGTTCTGCGAGCTGCTCATTCCCTATGCTCGCCTAACTGTGTGGGGAGGCAGCTTCTCTCTCTACACCACGGTGGGACTCAGAAGCCATCCCATACCTATAGGCATTTAAATATCAACTGCATTAGAATAGTTATTCACTTACACAGTTCACATAACAATGACAATTGTATTTTACTTTTTCCCATAACCCATATACTAGAATCACCTAAATCGGGCTTTGATACCACCAAATGTAACACCCCTAGACAATTCTATTAAGAACCATCAAGAAATGTCAAATGATACCTAAACACTTTTTTTATTCAGTCATTAGTAGCTACTAGTTCTAATGTCAACAAAAATTTGACAGAGTTTCCCCTAGAATTTGATACTACCAACATCTTCTTCAATCATAAACCCAACCTGCAAGAGAAAGCAATCCTAATATTTCTCACATTCAATCACAACTTCAATCTAAATAACATACTCATGATGATCCATTACATAATTTAAATTATTGTACATTTATTAACCTATTTATATTATATGTCTATTTCTATTATAAATACAATATTGTTATGTGAACAAAAGTAAATACAGAATATGAAATGCAATTGATCTTGAGTTCTATATCTCACTCAGCTAGGTCAATCCTGACCTTCTGACCTGCATAAAGAAATCAATCTAACAAGCTAAGCAATGCTTATTGGTGCTTGTAAAATCATAATTTGCCAATTTATAATACAAGAAGACAATTAAAGTAATAAATAGTAATAAATAAACTTTGATCACAAATAAATATATATTTATATATATCACTTCACATATATGTTTCCAAACAATGCTTATAATTAATTTCATTATACATTATTTGTTACAATAGGTTTTACTTATTTTGCCCTTATATACTAATTTTAAAATTCTAGACTCGGATAACAGGTCACTGATGGCAAGTAAATGCCCACAGATAAGGAATATGGCCAAAGGCTCTCTAGTGATGCAAAACATCCACTGATGGCACGAATGCCCACTATCATTAATGACACAAAAGTATTCACTAATGGCACAGAGTGCCCACTATCACTATGGACGTCCACCCTCTGGCTAGCCATTCAATTCGATACTAGATTCGATGTCAGTATACTTGGGCATTTAAATTATTTCTCTTGTTACGATCAATAGTTCAATTATGTCAATGTTTCTAAACATTACTTTTAAAATATACCTTTCTATATCTACTTATGATACACATGGTCATATATATTGTACAATCACTTTCTTTTTAATTGTAAGTTCTTCTCAAACTCTAATTTCTTAAATTGATAATCTTGCTCATTTTAAAGTGGAATTCATGCCATAATAATTATTTGATAAATAAATTATATTAGGGAAAGAAAATGAAGTGTTTTAGGGCTAAAAATAAAGGAATTAAGTGAAAAATAATGAACATGGGCATGCCTAAAGAACCCACACGCCCGTGTATACAAAATGCTTGCTAGAACTACAAACAGATGCTAAAAAATTCACATGGCCATATGGGATTGGTCCACATTCTGTTATGTATTTTTTAGCTTCTCCCAATTCTACAAATTTTAAGATTTTGAAGATTTTTCAATTCACACGCCTATGTTTAGCTTCCCGCACGCCCATGCTTAATTATACCCAACTTTTTAAGAAAATTTTCATTTCCAAAACCTTAAATTTTCATAAGTATACTTTTCCATAATCAATTAAGAATTCAAAACTAATTTCTTCAAGAACTAATCTCATATCCAATTTTAAATCCTAAAATTTCACTTAGTTACATTTTTCAACTTTCCCTCTACAAATTCAATTAACAAGTTTCATCACAAAAGTTTCACTTCAAATAATAATGTAATATCCTCATTTATGCCCTAGAAGTTTTGCATATTGTTGTGGTTGTTATTGTTATAAATTGGATTGAATGTATATGATGGGATAAGAAAAGAAATTGGGAGGAGAATGCTTGTGTATATGTGTATTGGGAAAGAATTAGGGTTTAGAGAGAATGGTATATATTGTGTATATGAGGATATATATAACATATAAATGGGTCAAAGGAAGAGTCAAAGGAAGAGAGAGATATTTTTATGTGATATGTGTAATTACTATCATGGGCATACATGAGACAAAAGTTAAATTAAATGATTAAGGGTAATTAAGTAATTGCTTGAATTGGAACTCTTGGTGGAGATTTAAAGAAGAGTTGACTTTGGTTTATTCATAAGTTCTTCTTCTTCTTCATGTGTGTGGCCGGCTCCTCCATAGAGAAAGGAAAGCAAGTGGTGAAGAGAGGATCTTGATGTGTTGAGCTCAAATTGAAGGAAGATTAAGTGTTTAAGTGTTGATTCAAGAAGTTTTAACTAAGGTAAGATCTTTCCTTTGATTTCTTTCCTACTTTTGAAGTGGTATGGGAAGTTAATTAGGGTTTGATGATTTGATGATGAGATGTGTTTATGATTTATTCTCAAGTGTTGAAATGGAATTAAAGATAAGAAGCTAGGTTGGTGTTGGTGATGGAAGAGTAAGAGTGTGTTTAGTAAATTCTTTTTCTGTTTTACAATTAGTAAAGGCTGTAACTTGTATGATTTTTAATTAATTATAGAAAAATGTTCTTGAAGTGAATTTTTGATATGTTGTGCCTCTATGAGTCTAGAATGACTGAAAAATATGTTGATTCGATTTTGGAATGGTTATGAGTTTAGAAAGATTATTTTTAGTAGAACTGTTCCAGCAGGTACCTTAACTGAGACAGCTATATTTCGGGATTTTTAATAAAATGTAGAAAAATCATATCCAATTGAATTTTGGATATGTTGTTGCTTAGTGAGTCTAGTATTTGAGAAAAATAATTTAGAACCACTTTGATTGAATTTGATTTATGGAATTCACAAAGTTCAGAACTGCTGCCAGGATGCAGGGCAATTGGGGCAGTCTGGTTAGGTGAACTATTTGACCAAGATTTTGTGTTCAGTTTGATCTGAAATTTTAAAGGAATGATTTTAAGATACAAAACTAAATTCTGTAAAAATTGTAGAATTTTTAATCAAGTAGATTATTGTATACAATTTTTCAAAATAAGGATAAAATGGAGTCTAAAACCAGAATGTATTATTCATATGAATCATATCAATTGTTCTTTGCCCTAATTGCATTGTTGAGATTGAACAATGTTATGTTATGCATTGTGAATGGTTATGTGTTTCATGAATAATATACATTGAAATTGAAATAATAATTCAAATAAGACATGATATGAGACAATGCCATTGTGATTGGCTATGATGATGATATTGAAAGAAAGAAGGCATGTTTGCCTAAATGTGATGAGAATTTGAGAATGGAAATGGTAACTATATAATAAATGAATTGTTTGTTTAATATGTTATTCAGTTTCAGAGTTCTGGATTTGGGTGGCATGCCTAAGAAATGATGAAAGGTAACAGTCTTGCCGGGTTGAGGATCTCCTCATATGTGTTGAGTTGATGGTCCAAGAGACTGGGTCTGTTACACTATGAGAATTGTGAATATAAGATATATGATTTGTAACAGTCTTGCCGGGTTGAGGATCTCCTCATATGTGTTGAGTGATGGTCCAAGAGACTGGGTCTGTTACACTATCCATGGATAGAGATACATGTATATACATTGCCTACGGGCGTGATTATTGTGACTATGAACCAAATCAGTAACTCTGAACTCTGAATATCATATTAAATACTTGTTGGGCCCATAGGTGTCAAGGTTATATGAATGTCCTAAATAATGTTATGAGTTAATGAAATGTGGTATACTCATATGACTATGATTTGTGAAATGCATAATTATGTGTTAACTTTATATTTATGATGTTGATCTTATCAATAACATATGTGGCATTGCATTACATTTAAGCATACCATTAACATGTTTTATCTTACTAAGTCGTTGGCTTAGCGCGATAGTGTTTAATCGCGCAGGTAATAGAGTGGATAGAGTTGAACCCGAGAGTTCATCAAGACCAAGTGAGAGTAGACCTTGTTGAATCCATTTTTAGAGCTTAAAGATCAGAGCAGACTTGCCAATCATGTGTGAACACTCGAATTTTGAGGCTCGGAAAGCCGATTTTCTCAGACTACTGAAAACCGGGCCGGACCGGATGTCCCCGGTAAAGTTCACCGGAAATATATCAATATGGTACTTGAAATGTCCGGGACGACGTGAGGATCACGGATATGGTCCCGGAATAATTTTTGGAGGTCTCTAGCTCCCGAAAAATTGGTTTGAGCGAAAATCGGCCAAAATAGGCGGCCCGGCCGCCGTGACCCCGGCGGCTCGGCCGCCGTGACCGGTGGTTCGGCCGCCATGGACGGCGGCCCGGCCGCCGTACAGTCCGATTTTGCCTATAAATAGGCTTCAGATTTTTGAAAAAAGGGAGGACTGGTCCGGGTGGGCCTCATGCTTCGAATTCTTTTCACGCTTAAAAACGATTAAGAACTTTTATTTGCATAAATCTAACCGTGTGCTGCAGGAAACAATCTGTAATCAAGAATCATAATCCCCGGTTCAAGAAAACGAGATCTGGAACTTCGAAGCGGGAAAATCCTAAGCAAGGTAATATTCTAATCCATCATTTGTCAATTTAAGCATATCATAAGCATTCTATCTTCTTCTCAATTTCTTCTCGGTCAAAGACCTAATCCTTTTAGGTCTAAGGCCTAATGGACTAATCAATCAGCCTCTTTGGAAATAATTCCTGCTCAACCGTAAAACAAAAACTGTAGAAAGTGTGAGAAGGGTCGAACCCTAGGGACTAGCCTTGCCCAAGGCTAACCAGAACTGACAATGAACTGAAAATTAAAAGTAAATGAAAAATAGGGATTTGTGTAATTAATTATGTAAAACAAAATTAAACAGCAAAATTGATAATAAAAACCTGAACAATGGGAGGTGAATTCAGTCAAAGGAAGTTCGCGGTATGAGATTCATTTGGATTGATCATCGGACTAAAAATAATCTTTTAATATCAAATCACAGACAAGTTATAGCCATCGAAAAAGCATCTCCGGCCAATCTTTCCGTTTATAATAGATTAAGCAAGACAAGCGCTATGAATAACCCCTAATTGATTAACAACCCTAATACAAGCGACAGAATTTAATTAATCAATTGCAATAAACTCTAGAAAGACCTAGTCCTAATCAACAAACCTAAAAGCAAGATTCATTTAAATCAGATCATACAATTACTTAATATAACCCGAAAGCCTGGTTACAATCAGATTATATCAATCGCTACAAGCATCAAATCAACTAAACAATTACGGATTCAACATCAATGATTAGCTATATGCATCTTATTAATCAATTGATTGATCAGTTCAATAAATTAACAAAACACATTAAGGAATATAGTTTTCCAATAAACTGCAGTAAAAGTATGAATGTAATAATCAATTAAAAGCAAATAAGAACATTAAAACCTCACAATCCTGAAGAATCTCAACCTTGAATCAACCTCCAACTGATTAGAGAGTTTAGCCACGCATGGCTAATGAAGAAGACATTGAAAAGTTATGAAAAATGTTCTCAAATTCGTAACTCAATCGCAGGTGCAAGAGAAGTCCTGTAAAAAGACCTAAAACATGATTATAATGTCTAAAATTAGGGCCCCACCATAATATTACAAAAGTGCCCTTTAAAATATAATTAATTCTTCTTCCTAAGCTCTATTTAAGCTCAAAACGACATCAGAATGGTAGGTTAAGTCGTTCTAATTAAAACAGCCCCGTTCCAGCAAGGTTCGGCATTAGCCTTGGGCAAGGCTAACTCCAGACTGCTCCAAATCGTCCTCCAAAAATTCCAGCTCCAAGTCCTTTGCTCATAAATGCTCCAATTAAGCTCCAAATGGTTCCTTTTAGTTAAATCCAACATTCCCTAACCAAAACAATAAAAACCAAATAAATTCTCATATTTAAGCACAAATATCAATATAAAAGCACAAGATTAGGTACTAAAATCATGTTGGATTTACACACTAACAAATTCCCCCACACTTATCCCATGCTTGCCCTCAAGCATGACTCAAAACTCAAAATCAAATCTGTATAGGAGACCACAAACTTCACCTTTAAACTCAATCAAACACGTGCAAGTTCCCCAAACAATTCAACATCACAATTGAAAACTCAACTATTAATATCATTCCATCATTATGAACTTAATTGAAAAAGGTTACACTAAGGATTCTTAAAACATGCACACACACCAATCGGAGTTTGAATCAACAAGCATTTAATCGAGCAATTAACAAAGCATTGAAAATACATTTTCATAGCTTCAATAAAATAAAAACCGGTGAACGTCCATATGCTCTCCTCCAAATTCCCTCTCCACTAATGTAGAACAAATCTCAACCAAGGATCAATAGGTCTTTATTCGGGTAAGACTGGGGTGATGGTTAGAAAAGAAAGGATAATGTAAGGATAAAGAATAACAAGAAAATAAATCTTCTCATGATTAACCTCAAAGGAGCAATACATGATGTTTCAACTTTAATACTCAAATGACGACAAATGCGACTAAAAATAAAAATTCTATATACAATTACAACAAAACGTATTCCCAACAATACTATTATAAAATATAAACTTTCTTTTTTTTTTCTTTTACTTTTTCACTTTTTTTCTATTTTTCTATTTTTTTATTATTTTTTTAAAGAACATCATAAAAACTAATTACAACAATAATAGAACCCATGAAAAATATACATCTAATAAGCATGGGTTGTACGAACTAATTCTAAAAACTAAACAAAATCATAAACAAAATGCAATTGCGTCAAACCCAATTACTAACATATGCATGTGCTCAACAAATAATTAAAAAGATTATTTTCTTGCAAAAATGGTGGTAGGCAAGGGCTTTTGGTGTATAAGGTTATATTGTAGGCTAAGAAAAGAATTTAGAGTACGCATTTAGCATACTTCGTAGGCTAGAAGGGGTTAAAAGAACGGTAACATAAAGGTGGGATAAACACAAAAGGATAATAACGTCGGCCAAAAGAACGCCTAAATCATGTCCAAAGTCAAGACTCGCCTAAGATTTCGCCTCAAGGGAACGTAAAAGAAAGTTCTAGCATTCGTGAAGCTATCCTAAATTTTTACTTCGAAAATTGCTCTAAAAAACACCCATCAAAAGAAACTAAGTTTTGGAAAACAAATTTTTAGAATTCAAAGTGTAAACAATTGCAACCAAATTCATAAGTGCAATGATGGTCAATCTCAAGTTAAAGTCTTCGCTCACTAGTCTCATCATTCAAAGTTCTCACATGTGTTCAACTAAATTATAAAAGCAAAGCTCTCCTCTCTAGAATTTCCTAAGAGTTTCAAATCATGTTATAGGACACAATAAACCCCATTGAGTAATTCCAAAATCAGCACAAGATATCAAACATTCAAATATTTTAATCTATATAATTCATAGGATAAGTACCTAGCATAGAACTAAGAAGCATTTCATCCAAAAACAGTCTAAATGGCCAATTTACAGCAGAAATAAGCATATGGCAGCAACAAGAATGGAAAGTTTAACACACGCCACAACTCAAAATTTTAAAAATTGACCATATATGGAGCATACATCAAAAGCAAAATAATGGCAGCAGCATTAAACATAGTTTAAGCTCAAAATTTCAGCAACAATAGCTTAAAACCCCTCAACAGCTAAAACCCCTCCCCCACACTTAGTTCGCACATTGTCCTCAATGTGGACAAGTTTCAATCAAACACAAGTAGGAAAATATTAAACAAAATAAATTAAAAGAGAGTGAAAGTAAGAGGTGCTGCCCTGTTTTGCGTTGTCAATACAGCAATTGTAAACAGAACCTGGTTCAACGCACAAGCTGCTGGTTCGGAGTGGATAGCAGCAGTGGTAACAAGTCGCTGCTTGTAGACATGTTGCATGGCTGGTGGCTACTGTCCTTATTAAATTGCCAAGATTATAATTTTCCTGGAAAAACTTAGAAACAAGGTGCAGGCCAAGCAAAACAAACTCCTAAACAAGTGTAATTCAGTCCAGATTTCCAAATTATCAATGTAATCATATAGCGCAAAATCAAAGTTAAAATCAGTCATAGTAGTGTAATATCACAAAGGCAAAGGAAGACTGAAATTAGTGACACTGCACTTCTCATGTAATGAAACTGGACAATCAATATTTCAAAATGCACACTTACGAAAAGTATCAACTTAACAAAACAAATGCGACCATTCTTCAAAAAAAAATCATTCCAATAAATTTCTAAGTCCAGTCTTTAAGAATTTGCTTGCACATATCTAAAGTAGACTGAAAATGCATTTGTTTCAAAATTAAATAAATGTCAGCAATGCAATATAGGCCCAACACAGTAATTCCAGCAGACAATGAAAGTTCAAAATGCAGCTGCGCACTTAAAATCAACAGCAAAAATCATAACATCAACTACAGCGGCACATTACGGACTTAAACAGAGTTGTTAGCTAGAAAAGCTCAACACTGTGCACATGAAGATCATTTCAAGCAAAAACATTCAACTGTCAATCATATGCCAACAACAAACAACTCAATACCAGCCAAGCAAAAGGAAGTGAACTAAGGTGCTCAATTTACAAACCAAAATCAAATTCAGCAACACAATATGGCCTCAACAAAAAAATTCAATGAATATTTCTCTATTTAAATCAAACCTATGCAGCAAACTAGCAATTAACTTGTAGTAATTTTCAGCACCAAAGCAACCAATTTCAGAACAGAATTGTAGTGAAGCAATGTTTCTCAATTATTTCAGCTCAGAATCACAACAGAATTAGAATTACAAAGGTTTGGAAGAAAGAGTGCGTACCTGAATGATGATGCAAACAATTTAAACGAAAATAGAGCAACTGGAACGCCACAATTATGAGCACAAACCTCAATTTAGATGTTTACTGCTGCTGTGGTTTGATTCTGGAATGGAAACTGAAGTTGCGGGTTTTTTTTTTCTTTTTCTCTGCAGCTTGATCGGCAATGAAAGGAAGTTTGGACAGCAAAACTTAAGCTTTTGCCTCTATTTCTGCAATCTAAAATACAGTCTCGACTGAAAAGATCAAAGGCATGACTGATTCGGTAATGGGTGGTGGGTGAGCAGAGCTTGCAGATTCAAAATCGCAGTAAAAGGGGAAACAACTCGATCTGGGTTTTTTTTTTTTTTTCCGGTGAAGATGGTGGTTTGAATTCGCAATAGAAGGATGCGATTGGCTAGGTCTTTCATGATTTGGGGATTCTGTGATTCGCGTGAATAAACAGTGATGAAGGAATGATTTTTCGCAGAAAGATAGAAGACTGGAAGAGACGAGTCGAATGGGTTGTGAAAGGTATTCTTGTTTCGACTTGGGTGCAGAATCGAAGGAGAGGGAAAAATGAGCGACGGTGGAATGAACTGAGATGATTAATAGCGGGCGGTGGCTGGATCGCAATTTGCGATTGGGAGCAGCGCTGGTCGTGATTCATGAGAGAACGAAGAGAAAATCTGTTTACCCATCTGTAAAAATAAACCAATTAAAAATATATTAGACAAATAACATCACATGGTAAAAATAAATTAAAACTCCCATGACCTGACCCTTCTTTAAAATACGGTGAACAATTTTAAAATATGAGTTTTTTTTTCTACAAAAAAGAATGTATCCACCATTAAAGTCCATTTAACCCTCTTTTTTTTTTACCAGGAATTGCAAAGAAAGCAATTTAAACTTAGGAAGAAGATGACTAACAAAATAAAAATAAAATGCTGAAAATAATAAAAACTGAAACAGCAAATAAAAACAGAGTTAGGCTTGGGCAAGCCTAAGCTGGGTTGCCTCCCAGAAAGCGCCCTTGTTTAACGTCTTAGACTAGGCATTTCGATGCCTTCAACCGAGCTCCAACTAGGTTCCATGGGCAACATTTCCTGCCCTTTTGCACTTATCCTTGTAACCATTTAGCACACAAGTCAGCTCCTTCTCTTGCTTAATGTTCAAATTCGAAGGAACTATCAAGGAAATTGAGTCTCTATCATCCAAAAGTACATCATCAGTGAACACATACTTCAATTTGCTAGGCAATTTCCTCAGTCCCAACTTACATGCCCTCTTCTCACGATCAGTTCCCTGCAACTTTTCATCAAACCAAACTTTTTCTTTGAACTTGTTAGTGGCAACCATATCAGAATTATTAGAAGAAATCATATTAAGCTCATTTTCACCATCTAATTTAAAAGAATTTGCAGAACTATGATCAACATCAGTTATGGCACACACACTAGACAAGTCACTTACTTCCTTAACCTCACCATACATACTAAATTTGACGAGTTCACCATCTAGCTCCATGGTAAGAATACCATCAAAAACGTCAATTTTAGTCCTAGCTGTCCTAAGAAATGGTCTTCCTAAAATGATGTCACTAGAATTTGAGGACCTAGAATCCTTCATATCAACAACAAAGAAATCAGCAGGAAATATAAGACCATCAACTTGCACTAACACATCTTCTAGTACCCCTTCCGGGTAGATAACAGATTTATCCGCTAGTTCAATGCATATGCTAGTTTTCTTCAGCTCACCAACACTCAAAGATGTGAAAATAGACAATGGCATGACATTTATAGATGCACCTAAATCACACAAAGCTTTTTTAATATGCACATTGCCTATTCTACATGGTATAGAAAACATACCTGCATCCTTACACTTTGGGGGAAGTTTTCTTTGCAAAATTGCAGAGACATTCTCCCCCACACTTACTTTCTCAACATCAGCTTGCTTTCTCTTGCTCACACAAAATTCCTTCAAAATCTTTGCATATCGAGGTATTTGTTTAATTAAATCAAGCAAAGGAATGTTTACCTCAACCTTGCGAAAGATGTCAAGGATATCTTTCTCTTCTTGTTCCCTCTTGCATTGCCTAAACCGCTCTGGAAAAGGAGGTGGTATGACAAATGGCTCATCCATCCACCCTTTTGCTTTCTTAAGAGGCTCTTCCTTCAAGATCTCCACTTCTTTTTCAGCTTCACTCTTCGACTTGCTGCTGTCCTTCTTTGGGTCTGCTGCATGTAGCTCCTTACCACTACGCAAAGTAATGGCACTCACATTCTCTCTTGGGTTAACAACCGTTTGAGAAGGAAGCTTCCCTTGTGTCTCCAATTTACTCACGGAAGAGGCAATTTGCCCAATCTGAGTTTCCAAATTCTGCAAGGTACTCTTGGTTTCTTGTCGAAGGGTATTCAAGCTTGTATTAACATCATTGATATCCCTTTTAGCTTCTTCTCGAATTGCTAATGTGCTAGCAGCTAAGGACTGGACCATGGCTTCCAAAGACATGCTTGAATTGGAAGCTTGTTGAGGAGGTGGTCTAACTTGCTGAAAATTTTGAAAATTCTGGTTCCTATCCCCATAGCTGAGGTTTGGATGCCTTTTCCAACTCTCATCATAGGTGTTGGAGAGAGGAAAATTTGATCTTTGGGGCTGCCCAGAGTAACCTCCCATGGCGTTGACTTGCTCTCGACCCTCTTGCCACAATAAACAAGCCTCAGTTGGGTGTTCATAGGAGTGGCACACTTCACACGCTCTGACATTCTTATTAAGCCCTGCAGTAAAAGTTTTAAGAGCACAAGTTAGCTCATTTAGCTTAGTTTCAAGGGAAGAATTACTTACCTCATAGACTTTGCGTGTTGAATCTTCCGCTTGTCCAAATTGTTGCGTGTTGGCAGCCATGGTCGATATGATCTCCTTTGCTTGAGCTGGAGTTTTGTTGACAAGGGCTCCTCCACTTGCAGCATCAACCATTTTCCTTTCAATAGCAAGCATTCCTTCATAAAAATATTGGAGAAGGGATTGTTCGGACATCCCATGTTGTGGGCAGCTTGCACATAACTTCTTGAATCGCTCCCAATAGTCATGAAGACTCTCCACATCCTTTTGCTTAATCCCACTAATCTCCCTACGGATAGTAGCAGCTCTAGAGGCGGGAAAATATTTATCCAAGAATGCACTGGCCATCTCTGTCCATGACGTGATACTACCCGATGGTAGATTTAGTAACCATTCCTTAGCAGTATCCTTCAATGTGAATGGAAATGCCCTCAACTTGATTCGCTCTTCCGTCACACCATGTGGCTTCATACTTGAACACACTCCATGGAATTCCTTCAAAAAATTGTGTGGGTTCTCATTCTTCATTCCATAGAAGAGAGGGAGTTGGTGAATTAGACCAGATTTTATCTCAAATGGCGCCTCCATAGTTGGAAAAATAATGCACATGGGCTGCTGGTCTATTGGGGCAGCTTGCAGCTCTTTAACGGTGCGGTTATCAGCCATTTCTTCTTCTCTAACAGATTCAGTAGAAGATCCCTCTTGATCGATACTTTCTTCTTCAAATTCGGTTGAATATCCAACCAAACCAGCAGCTACAACTCCTGGACTAGATGTAGAAGTCGTTTCTGCCCACTTTTGTTCCTTAGCTTTCTTCCTCAAAGCGCGAGCTGTCTTCTCTATCTCAGGATCGAATTCTATTGGCAAATTTTCAGACCTGGTCATCCAAAAACACAATAAACAGTAAAGTAACTAGTCCCCGGCAGCGGCGCCAAAATTGATGGTTGCCGAAACCACCAAAATAATTCCTGCTCAACCGTAAAACAAAAACTGTAGAAAGTGTGAGAAGGGTCGAACCCTAGGGACTAGCCTTGCCCAAGGCTAACCAGAACTGACAATGAACTGAAAATTAAAAGTAAATGAAAAATAGGGATTTGTGTAATTAATTATGTAAAACGAAATTAAACAGCAAAATTGATAATAAAAACCTGAACAATGGGAGGTGAATTCAGTCAAAGGAAGTTCGCAGTATGAGATTCATTTGGATTGATCATCGGACTAAAAATAATCTTTTAATATCAAATCACAGACAAGTTATAGCCATCGAAAAAGCATCTCCGGCCAATCTTTCCGTTTATAATAGATTAAGCAAGACAAGCGCTATGAATAACCCCTAATTGATTAACAACCCTAATACAAGCGACAGAATTTAATTAATCAATTGCAATAAACTCTAGAAAGACCTAGTCCTAATCAACAAACCTAAAAGCAAGATTCATTTAAATCAGATCATACAATTACTTAATATAACCCGAAAGCCTGGTTACAATCAGATTATATCAATCGCTACAAGCATCAAATCAACTAAACAATTACGGATTCAGCATCAATGATTAGCTATATGCATCTTATTAATCAATTGATTGATCAGTTCAATAAATTAACAAAACACATTAAGGAATATAGTTTTCCAATAAACTGCAGTAAAAGTATGAATGTAATAATCAATTAAAAGCAAATAAGAACATTAAAACCTCACAATCCTGAAGAATCTCAACCTTGAATCAACCTCCAACTGATTAGAGAGTTTAGCCACGCATGGCTAATGAAGAAGACATTGAAAAGTTATGAAAAATGTTCTCAAATTCGTAACTCAATCGCAGGTGCAAGAGAAGTCCCGTAAAAAGACCTAAAACACGATTATAATGTCTAAAATTAGGGCCCACCATAATATTACAAAAGTGCCCTTTAAAATATAATTAATTCTTCTTCCTAAGCTCTATTTAAGCTCAAAACGACATCAGAATGGTAGGTTAAGTCGTTCTAATTAAAACAGCCCCGTTCCAGCAAGGTTCGGCATTAGCCTTGGGCAAGGCTAACTCCAGACTGCTCCAAATCGTCCTCCAAAAATTCCAGCTCCAAGTCCTTTGCTCATAAATGCTCCAATTAAGCTCCAAATGGTTCCTTTTAGTTAAATCCAACATTCCCTAACCAAAACAATAAAAACCAAATAAATTCTCATATTTAAGCACAAATATCAATATAAAAGCACAAGATTAGGTACTAAAATCATGTTGGATTTACACACTAACACTAATGGACTAATCAATCAGCCTCTTTGGCACAAAGACTTAAATTACATCTTTTTTGGTACAAAGTACCTACATTTCACAATTAAAATCAATCTGTTGGCACGGAGCCTAAATTACACCATTTTGGTACGAAGTACCTAAAATTTCACAATTTAGCACTAAGTGCTGAAATTCACATTTTTTGGCATGGAGCCCAACCACACTTGGCCAAAGGCCCAAAATTTGCACTCTTTTGGTACAAAGTATCTAAAATTGGAGAATTTAGCACTAAGTGCTAAATCTCACATCTTTGGCATGAAGCCCAACCACACTTGGCCAAAGGCCTAAATTGCACACTTTTGGTACAAAGTACCTAAAATTGCACCATTTAGCATTAAGTGCTAAATTTCACAACTCTGGCATGAAGCCCGACTCAATTAAAATCAACCTTTGGCATGGAGCCTAAATTCCACTCTTTTGGTACAAAGTACCTAAATCTCACATCTTTGGCATGAAGTCCGACAATGCACGAAGCATACATACACACATGCATGAAGCATAATTTTCATCGCCTTTAAATAGGCTTTTCCGAACTACATGGGCTTTGATCTCCTATTCAAACGGGAGTATGTAGGCATGTTTGGGATTCACCCCAAATAGCAAGTCCACAAACTACCAACAATCTTTTTCTCTTTAAATTTGTTCCATTTTTGCAAGTTAATCAAAAGCATGACATAGTCCCCGAATCCTCCTTGGGTTCGCAGACTAGAAGCCTTTACATTGGATGCATTATTGGAGTCAAACAAGGGTTTTCTTAGTTTTTCCCTTCGAACAAAATAAACTGAGTGGCGACTCCCGACAACGAGTGAACTTTCGCCCGGATCCTTTTCGGGCGGAAAACCGAGGTTCACAATCTGGCGACCCCACTGGGGACTATAAAAACCATTTATGGGATCCTAGTGGACTACTATTGATTATTTGATTAACTTGCCACGGGAGACCATAAAAATAATTTATGGGATCCTAGTAGGCTATTATTGCTTATTTGACTAATTTGCCCTTCTTTAGGGTGTTTTTATTCATTTTGCAGGGTACCCTAGCAATATATATCCTCTCCTTAAGGATATTGGAATGAAGATTGGCAAAAGGAATCTTTTTCCTTGGATGGATCTCTTGTTTGGCTAAATGTGCATTTGTTTTGTCATTCAGAGAATCTTTTTCTCTTGCATATATGGGGGAATCATTTTCCTCCATTGCATAAAAAATTATTTTCAAATGAATTTCTTCTCTTTCTGTTCAAAGTTCTGAGTCTGGATAGCAAGTAGCGCTGACCGGCAGGTCTCCTTGATTATGCCGGCGGACAGCCAAAGCGTCCTCCCTGTTGTCGCAAACCATTCCAATCCTTTTGGAGTGGCCTATGAGTAATCGTACTGTTGGACCCACGCGAAACTCCTTGTTTCACATGTGGTTAGGTATATTTTACTCAAGACTTAAGGGTCCCTATTATAAGCCGATTCTCTACTTTTCATGTGCCAATAGAACCTTCCCTTAGGTTGTATGTACCTAATGATAGTGCCACATTCCATTAAAATGAATTATGATGTGATGAGGTGCATTCATGCAACATAACAACACGGTTTTGGGGAAAATCTTTTGATATGTGCAAGTGGACCAAGAGTTTTCCTACCCTACACACTACCCTGATCCTTTACCCTTGACCTTTTCAGGTATCCACCATCCGTGTGCCGTCACCTACACAAACTACACCAACTCCAACTGGGCAATCACCTACAAGCTCTACCACTCCAACTTCACCAACCACTCCAATTCCTGAAATGGCTACAATTGAACAGATCAAGGCCTTGTTAGATGGACAGGCTAAGGAAATTGAAGCTAGGATGCAAGAAAAAATTGATGAAGCTTTAGCCGCCCAGAGGGTAGCCATCTTGGCTGAATTAGGAGGAGCACCAAAGATAGTCCCTACTCTTGGAAATTTAGGGAAGGAACCTATTGTGGGACAAACTAGTACCCCCATGACTGCTCAGAATACCCCTGTCATCAATTTAGAGGATCCACCCTCTAAGAATGTCACTGAAACTGATGAACTGAAAAGAAAACTTGAATTGCTGGAAAGGTCAATCACTGCCATGAAAACTCATAAAGAGGTGGTAGACATGGATTCTTTATCCTTGTTTCCCCAAGCTAGATTGCCTCCAAAATTCAAGATCCCTGGGATGGATAGATTTGATGGGACTACTTGCCCTAAAACTCACCTCAAGATGTATGTGGGGGCATTAAGCCCTTGGGGTCTAAATGATGAGCTCTTTGCTCAATTATTCCAACAATCTTTGACTGGTGCTGCCCTCAAGTGGTTTGTAAGCCTGGACCATGCCAAGATTAAGACCTGGGAAGACATCTGCAATGCATTTAACACTCAATACCACTACAATATTGAGGTGGATGTCACCAGAAGGGAACTTGAGACTACCAAGCAGAACAGCAATGAACCCTTCTCCTCTTTCCTTACGAGGTGGAGGGCAAAGGCCGCCCAAATGATCGATCGCCCTTCAGAACAAGAGCAGATTGATATCATAATCAGAAATTTAAGGCCTACATATCAAGCCCAACTGCAAACCCAATACCTACCTACTTTCAAATCGCTCATTGCGACTGCAACCAAGGTAGAAGATCTGATACAATTGGGTAAGATAGTAGATGAAGAAGCTATCTCGAAGTATAAAAAACAAGGCCAAGCTGCTAATGAAGTGGCCAATATTGCCCCTGCGAATCCTTTACGTGTGGGCAATCTTGGGCAAAGAAATCAGCCAAGAAGGCAATATACCGACATTGGGATGCCCCTTCATCTAGTGTTTAAAAAGGCCGTGGAAGGGAAATATTTGAAGCCTTTGGACCCAAGGCCTCCTCCAAACCCATTACCCTCCAATTACAGGGCCAATGAGTACTGTGAGTACCACCAAGGAAATGGGCACAAAACAGATGCTTGCTGGACTTTAAAAAACCGCATCCAGGATTTGCTGGATAGTGGTGACATCATTCCTCTCAGGAGGCAACCAAACATTAACACTAACCCCTTGCCCAATCATTCCATCAATGCAATCACTGTGGAGGATTTCATGCGGCCCAGTCTCTTTGATAAGGTTGCCATGATAACCAATTTTGAAGACAAAAGGGACCTCACAAAGCTGATCAAGACCACAGACAGGCCACTAATGAACTGGTATGCCGAGGAGAGACAAGCTGCTCTAGTCAAACCTAGTCCAGTGTCACATCCTGAACCTGAGTCTCATACCGAGTCAAATCTTGAGTCAAACACCGGGTCAGAGTCTAGTTCTGAGTCTTCTGTAGTTTCAGATTTAGAGAACCCTAATGTCAAATCTAATGTAATCTTGGAGAATGACTCCGCCATTATCAATGAAACTCTTCAAATTCTTGGTTACCCTGTGTCTTTTGCTTTCCAAGTATTATCTAGCAAAAATGAAAAAAAAATGAAAAAAATGAATGAAAAGATAATAATTGGCAAAGAAAATGAACATACATACATTGCATGTGATTGTGTGAATAAAGAACAGGTTCTGGAATGCACCAGAAAGTATGCCGACTGCTTCATGTGCAAGACAAGTGATGTCACGGGAATAGACCCAGCCATGGCGGTTCACAAGATTCCGCTATACCCAGATGCGAAGCCGGTTAAGCAGAAATTGAGAAGAATGAAGCCTCGAATGGACATCAGTTTATCATGGTAGCAGTGGATTACTTCACAAAGTGGGTTGAAGCCGCTTCCTATGCAGAATTAGACGCCAAAAAGGCAGTACAATCTGTCCGAACCAACATCCTTTGTCGGTACGGAACACCATTTGAGGTTACTACAGATAATGGAACTCATTTCCAGGCAGAATTTGCTAAACTCTTGAAGGACAAGAAGATCCAACGCCACAAGTCCTCTCCTTATAGACCCCAAACAAATGGAGCTGTAGAAGCAGCAAATAAGTCTATAAAGGTGATCATACAAAAAATTATCAAGGAGCATAAACGTTGGCATGAGAAGCTACCACTAGCCTTGTGGGGATATAGAACATCCATTAGAGCACCTACTGGGGCAACCCCGTACTCCCTGGTGTACGGAATGGAAGCAGTACTCCCCATTGAACTGGAAGTCCAATCGGCGAGGATAGTTCAAGAAAGTCAAATAAATGAAGCTGAATGGATCAGCAATTATCATCATCAGTTGTTGAGTTTGGATGAAAAAAGACTTCAAGCTCTACATCAGATTCAAGGGTATCAGAGGCAAATGGCCAGACATTTCAACAAAAAGGTCAAAGATCGAAAGTTGGAAGAAGGTTGTTTGGTTCTGAAAGAAATCAGAACACCTGTTACAAATCCCGTGGGAAGTTTCGTCCTCATTGGGCGGGACCCTACATTTTAAAGAAAATACTTTCCGGCGGAGCTGTCATCTTGTCTGATTTGGATCGTCTGGAGTTCACAAACCCATGCAATCTGGATCAATTGAAGAAATATTATGTATGATCATGCATTCCAACAATGAACTACATTAGACCTGATTCTCGCAAACTAATTCGAGATATGTAGGCAGCTCTCCTTGGGCACGGTCTAAATTTTAATGAAAATCATTCATTCATCTTTCTTTTGCCAAGAAAAAAAAATAAAAAAAAACCAGAAAAATCCCGCTAAGCCGAAAACCCACAAAGGGCAGCTTAGGCAATAGTGGGGCCCGCTAAGTCGAAAACCCGCAAAGGGCGGCTTAGGCAAGAATGGGTAAGAGCTCGCTAAGTTGAAAATCCGAAAGGACGGCTTAGGCAAAAATTAGAGCAAATAAATAAAGTAGATAATGCTTGGAAAGCAAATTAAAGGGTCCTTCATTCAAAAAAGAGTCATTCATCCCAAGAAGAGTCATTCATTCCCAAGGGAGTCATTTATTCAAAAAGAGTCATTCCTTTCATAAAGTACCAAAAAACCAACAAAAAAGAGTCAGACCATAAGTCCAAAACGTCAAAAAAAAAGTCAACCCTAGAGTCTGCAGAGTCTGCAGCGTCTGCCTTCTCCTCTTTAAGAGGAACCACCTCATTTCCCTCCAGCTCCTGCAGCAATGCAAGCCTCCTTGGCTTTTCAAGTGGTCAAACTTCAGCTATAAACCGAGTTCTGTACTCAGGAGTAGTCTGAATAAGGGAAGGCTCTATAAAAGGCCTGATCATCTGATGGTTCCTAACCCAAGTTTGAAGAACAGTTCGAGTAACTCCGGAAATAATTTGGGGGCAACTTCAGAAAAATTCAAGTTCCTTCCCCAGTAGAGTTGGACTTCCTAGAGGATTATTTCTAAGTTCTTTACTAGAAATAATTACTGATGGCTTGAGCTTGAGGCCTTGTAAAGTTGAAAAGCCTCTGAAAAGACCCCACATAGCCAATTTGAACCTCATGCCTTACAAAGGAGGGCATTTGAGTCACATCCAATGATTGAGCAGAATTCCTCAAAAAGAGGACACATCTCGTCCATCCGGGCACCAAACCTGAAGACATGAGCTTGTGGATTCCAAAATCTCATACAAGCGTGCAAGAAATCCCAATCCCCAGCTGCGCCTCTAAGAGTAGCATCAGCTCACAACCCAAGTAGCAACAGCGCACCATCCATATCTTCCCATATTGATCCTTTCAACCTTATGGAGACTCTTGGTCCAGTTGTTCATACAACGGTTGAAAAAAAAAAAGAAGAAAAATGCCTTTTTGAAAAAATAGAAGAGGACATCATGCATACATATGTACTGTTTGTGCTTAACAAAAGTGCAGGTACAGAAAAATCAGAAATGTTGCAAGCGATCCAGAAGTGCCAAAAGGCGTATCTTTTACCCCTCGCTCAAAATTCGCTCTTCAGAAGCCACTGGGCCCCATAAATCCATTTTTATGGACCCCAGTGGGGGGCAATTGTGAACACTCGAATTTTGAGGCTCGGAAAGCCGATTTTCTCAGACTACTGAAAACCGGGCCGGACCGGACGTCCCCGGTAAAGTTCACCGGAAATATATCAATATGGTACTTGAAATGTTCGGAACGACGTGAGGATCACGGATATGGTCCCGGAATAATTTTTGGAGGTCTCTAGCTCCCGAAAAATCGGTTTGAGTGAAAACCGGCCAAAATCGGCAGCTCAGCCGCCGTGACCGGCAACCCGGCCTCCGTGACCCCGGCGGCTCAGCCGCCGTAACCCCGGCGGCTCAGGCCCCAAAGTCGGCGGCTCGGCCGCTGTGGACGGCGGCTCACCCGCCGTGACCGGTGGTTCGGCCGCCGTGACCGGTGGTTCGGCCGCCATGGACGGCGGCCCGGCCGCCGTACAGTCCGATTTTGCCTATAAATAGGCTTCAGATTTTTGGAAAAAGGGAGGACTGGTCCGGGTGGGCCTCATGCTGTCGAATTCTTTTCACGCTTAAAAACGATTAAGAACTTTTATTTGCATAAATCTAACCGTGTGCTGCAGGAAACAATCTGTAATCAAGAATCATAATCCCCGATTCAAGAAAACGAGATCTGGAACTTCGAAGCGGGAAAATCCTAAGCAAGGTAATATTCTAATCCATCATTTGTCAATTTAAGCATATCATAAACATTCTATCTTCTTCTCAATTTCTTCTCGGTCAAAGACCTAATCCTTTTAGGTCTAAGGCCTAATGGACTAATCAATCAGCCTCTTTGGCACAAAGACTTAAATTACATCTTTTTTGGTACAAAGTACCTACATTTCACAATTAAAATCAATCTGTTGGCACGGAGCCTAAATTACACCATTTTGGTACGAAGTACCTAAAATTTCACAATTTAGCACTAAGTGCTGAAATTCACATTTTTTGGCATGGAGCCCAACCACACTTGGCCAAAGGCCCAAAATTTGCACTCTTTTGGTACAAAGTATCTAAAATTGGAGAATTTAGCACTAAGTGCTAAATCTCACATCTTTGGCATGAAGCCCAACCACACTTGGCCAAAGGCCTAAATTGCACACTTTTGGTACAAAGTACCTAAAATTGCACCATTTAGCATTAAGTGCTAAATTTCACAACTCTGGCATGAAGCCCGACTCAATTAAAATCAACCTTTGGCATGGAGCCTAAATTCCACTCTTTTGGTACAAAGTACCTAAATCTCACATCTTTGGCATGAAGCCCGACAATGCACGAAGCATACATACACACATGCATGAAGCATAATTTTCATCGCCTTTAAATAGGCTTTTCCGAACTACATGGGCTTTGATCTCCTATTCAAACGGGAGTATGTAGGCATGTTTGGGATTCACCCCAAATAGCAAGTCCACAAACTACCAACAATCTTTTTCTCTTTAAATTTGTTCCATTTTTGCAAGTTAATCAAAAGCATGACATAGTCCCCGAATCCTCCTTGGGTTCGCAGACTAGAAGCCTTTACATTGGATGCATTATTGGAGTCAAACAAGGGTTTTCTTAGTTTTTCCCTTCGAACAAAATAAACTGAGTGGCGACTCCCGACAACGAGTGAACTTTCGCCCGGATCCTTTTCGGGCGGAAAACCGAGGTTCACATCATGTATATTTCTTTATATTTTGTAAAGAATTGTTTAGTATGTAAATATGTAAATATTTTATAACTTCCGCTGTGTAATATTTAAATATAGGGGTTGTCACAAAACCTTTATTTTATGTTGCACTAGAAGTGTAAATTCTTTTTGCAGGTTGTAGTTGAGGTTACAAGGGGGATTTATTGGGAGTGTACTGAGAATGATTTTGTTTGCATTGGTTTGTGTAAAATGTTTTTAAAAATAAGAAAAAAACTGGTTTTGTCGACACTTGGGACTCAATTTTTAGGCGAAACTATGGCAAAATTTTTGAAAAAAAAAATCGGAACTAAAATTTGACTAAGTAAAATTGGTAGCAACATTAGGTTAGTGTGGCGCCTCTACTCAGCTTACACATGTAGGTCGGGAAGGGGTGTTACAAATAAAATACATTCACATAACTCATGAAAATTTTAAAGAAATCAAAAGAAGAGCAGCATATGATCAAACAAGCATAAACCATCTTTAATGCACTTCTTCCTTTCACTTTCCTCACTTCCCTTTGATTAGATGATGGTAATCTTAGTGATTCTCTCACAAACTAGTGAATTTCTGTGAAAAATTTGAGTTATAAGTAAAATCTTTGTAATTTCTTGTGTGGTGATGGGAGAGGAAGGAAGATGAGAGAGATAGTAATGGTGAATGAGTTTGTTTAACTATTAGATGGGAAAAAGATGAAAGAAAAATTTAGAAGTCAAAAATTATAATTATGCCACATAGTGTTTTAAATCCATAAGGCACTCACACCGAAACTTCGATATATCTGCTTTCTTAAGTTTCTCCTAACCCGACTTTTAGTTCCGCAAAATAGTAAAGTAAATTTCTCTAATTAATTTAAAACCTCTATTATTCATATTTCTTATTTCAATTTCATTAGATTAAGGAATTTCTGTAGATTTAACTTTAAGCCATTACAATTCTCTCCCATTAAGAAATTTCATCATCGAAATTTACCTGCTCAAAAAGTTTGAAAAAGCTGAGAATATTATTGTCTCATTGTCTCTTCACTCTTTCACGTAGCCTCCTCAGTTGAATGATTTCTCCACAACAAATTTACCAAAGGAATGCACTTGTTTCATAATTCCTCGATTTCTCTAGCTAGAATTGCTATAAGTTCTTCCTCATAACTTAGATTTGATTGTATTTCAATGGATTCCACCTGTATCACATATGAGGGATCCGATTTATATCTTTAAAGCATCGATACATGAAATACATTATGTATCTTGGCTAATTCTAGAGGTAATGCTAATCTATAGGCTACTGAATCTATACGCTCAAGTATCTCATATGGTCCAATAAACATAGGACTTAGTTTTCCTCTCTTGCCAAAGCGAAGAGTTTTCTTCCATTGCGACACTTTCAAGAATACTTTGTCTCCCACATTATACTCAAAGTCCCTTCTCTTCAAATCTACGTAAGACTTTTGTCTATCTGATGCAGCTTTCAGTCTATATTTTATGAGTTTCACTTTTTCTTCAGTTTGTCTAACGAGATCAGGACCCACTAACTTATTCTCACCTAATTTTGTCCAACATGCTTAAATACTTAGAATCAAATTTAAATGATACAACATCACCTTTTATAATTCTTAGGATAACTTTTTATGAAAGGCTAGGCACATTTTTTGTATCTGTAAAATTATGAAAATATCTATTCTCACAAAAAATGCAATTAACTGTCAAAATACTAAAAATAAAATGCAACATTATTACACGATACTTGGCTAAATTTCACCTATCGTCACTGAAAAATATACTAACACACGTTCACATCACTGGCCTTCAAAATGCCTACTTATCATCATTCATCTAAGAGCCTTTATAACAAAATTATAACTCTATCCACCTACCATTAAAGAGATTGACAGAATTGTGACGTGGCACCATGTAATAGATTTAGTTAGCGTCTGTGTCATTCCCATAGATCTCATCATCGCCCAGTCATCTTTCCATTAACACAAAAAATAAGAAAATATCTTAGCTTATTTATCTCTCTTTTTCCTTTATCATTTTCATTTCTTTCCTTAGCTCACTACTCTCGTTGAAACCCTAGACCAAATTTCTTCTACTTGATATTCTTCAAATTTGTAAAATTATCCATAATGTCAGACTTACAAGGTGAATTCTTCGCCCCTATTTGTGAGTACAGTGATTAGCTTTGTTATATTTATTGGATCTAGGTGTAAATTTTTTTTTCTTTATTTGTTGTATATACAAACCCCTCGTGGGCATTACAAGTTTTCGTTTGGGTTGATCCAGTGTTCCCTGATCGTGCTAAAGTGCATATTAATGCTTTATTGAGGAAGATCGATAGATTAGAGAAGGAGAAGAAAGAATTACCGAGGAGGAATACAGTGTTGGGGTTGGGTAAGGTTTTTGTGTATGAGATTGTAATTGCCACTATTGGTATACCAATTTTGGCTTCCTGACTAGACACAAAGAATGATTAAATAGTAGGATTCGGCTTAGGTATTATTATTTTCGGGTTCTTATGTAGTAAAGATAGTAGTTTTTATTTCCCTTGCTATTAGATAGGTTGATGTAAGGGATATGTGTTGTAATCTGGTTTATGGTTAATGTAATGTAGCTCTAGTTTTTAGCTCCAGTTTTTTCTTTTTTTAAATGGCATTTGGTTAACTTTTAGAGTAATTATTTAGAGCAATTATTTTGGCCATTGCATTATTTGGTTACAATAATTATTCTAGAATAAAATTAGTTGTAGATAAATCTGCTTATAACATAACATATAATTAGTTTTCTTACAAATTAACAAATTACAAAATGTGTGTGTTGAGTTGTATATAAAATACATAATCTAGTTCAATCCACAATTGTGTGCACTCTAAAAAAATACAAATTACAAAATGAAGTCAATGACAAAAAAAATATAATTAAATTGCATTCACATAATAAAAAGTCTTCAATCCCAAAAAGACTTCATTTTGTCACCCAGTGATGGTACTTTGTTGAGATGGTTGTGTGCTTGACTGGGTGGCTTGGGTTGGGTGTGACTAATATGCACTTCCACTTTGTTCTCATTACTGCAACATAGAAAAAGTCAGTCATTTGTTATTTATAACACAATTAGTCAGCACTGTAGGTTTTTTATAGAAACTAAATGCAAAAGCTGAAAATAAATTAATTTTGAGACTTCTCAATTGCTACAAATTTATTGATCTTCAAAGCACCTATTTATAAAAATTATCAAAATCAGAAAAAGGACAAATTTATTGTTTTTATGTTGTTTAAGAAATGGGCTAAAGTTTTGACTTGTTAACTTCTCACGTATATATTTAACTAATAAAAAGAAATACCAAAATCACAAGCCGAATTGCATCAATCTATATTATAATGACCTATCATATATTTCCAATGAATTAAATTTAAAATTAAGAAATAAAAAAGGCAATTAGTATAATTCAAAAGTAGAGTGTTGTGGGCAAGTGATACCTTTTTATTAGTATATAAATGAATATATTTTTTATTTTAAACAAACAATAAAAACATTAATAAAAATAAAAAAAAAGAAAACTTAGACTAAAATAAAAAGAAATGCATATGTTTGATGCAATTCTTTGAGAAAACTTCAGCCATCAATATTTACTTGAGACAATATCTCATAATTACAAATATTTTGGGAGCAACCCACCAGTTAAAGCTAGTGGAAGAACATGAAAAAACTTGACAACCAATTTGATGTAACTTTTATGTTGTCCCAAGATAGCAACTAAGAGGGGCGATGAATTGGTTAGTTTGAAAAAGATGGTAAATTCAAAATTTAAAAATAAGAAATGAAGAAAATGTAGAAGAATATTGAGTAGTGTATATAAGAAGAAACACAAGGATTTATAGTGGTTCGGATTTATCTTGATCCTACATTCACTTCCTTAACAACTTGTTAAGGTTCCACTAGCTTTAAGTTTTTACAAGTTTAACTCTAACTTGGTATTTTCACAAGCTCATACCAAACTTTACAATGGTTTAAGATCAATCCTCACAACCCTTATAAGAGTTTTCTCAGGCTCACTCTAATAACCTAAGTGTTTCCAAGCTCACACTCAATCAACACAAAAGTAATTTTGATGCAAAGAAATAAAAGTTGTTAAACTTGGCTATTACAATCAATATGTTACATAAAAATGAAGTTACTTAAGGTATTTATAGCCTTCAAGACTTGATATAGCTGTTTGGGGTAGGAGCCAATATGTTTGATTCTTGTCTTCCACTAATTTTTCTGCCAGAGCATTTTCATGGTCGGACTAGTCTTGGTCCGGTCAAAATTTTTCAATACCAGTTGGAATTGTCAAGGTCTGATCATACTATTTAAAATTTTGCCTAATGCTATTCCAATGGTTGGTCCACATGGCTTTCACTTATTGAGTGGAGATGTAATGGCTTCTGATTTGAATAATTTTTAAAGTGTTCAATCGGACTGCATCGAGTACGGTTGGACTATTATTGGTACATTCAAATTTTGGGAGTACTATTGGTCAGAAACTCTACTAGATGATTTGGATAATTTCTGCTTCAAAGGTCTGGTCGGGATTTCCTCTGGTATGATCGGACTTATTTGATACTCTAAGAAATTGGGAGTACTTCTAACCATGAAACTCTCTATGTGAATTGCCTCTTTTCATAGCCAATGGTCTGGTCAGACTTATACATGGTTCTAGCATACTGAAGGTAGCTCGGTGAGATTTTGAGAGTACTCTCCATCGTGAAACCTTCTGTGTAAATTTTGATCATTTGGACATCAAGGGTCCGATCGGGCTTCTCAGTGGTCCGATCAAACTTGTTAAGGTTTCTTTAAAAAATTGACTTCCTGCAAAATATAACTTGATGCAAATATTAGTTCAATTCAATTTGATTGCCTAAGATCAAAAAAAAAATAATTGTGCCAAGGGTTTGGCTAACAATCTCTCCCTTTTTGACTTTGGCAATTAAATTAAATTTTAAAGTGTTCAAGGTTTGTTTGAGTATAATTATGTAGATTTGCTGCCCCTTAAAAAGTGTTTCATGCAAATTGATCTTTAATGTTTTGTTCAATTCAATTCAATTTAATTCAAGACAATTCTCCCCCTTTGATAAAGTCAAAAAGAATCATTCAAAGAAAAATATCATTGAAAATAAATGTAATTTCATTAATAATGAAGCAAAAATAAAACAAAACATCATTGAAAACAATAATCAAACACAAGTGCAATGAAATAATAGAAATGAAGAAACTAATGCCTAATCATCATTGTCACTTTCTTCATCCTCTCCTTCTTCATCATCTCTTTCTTCTTCTCCATCCCCTTCTTCTTCTCCATATTCCCCTTCCTCTTTTTCCCTTGGTTGAGAGGCAACAACTTCTCCTTCTTCTTCTTGAGGATAGGAGCCATGGATGGAGGGAGATAAACTTGGTTCATCTTCAAAGCATTTTGGTAATCCCAAAACTTCTTGTATAGTTTGAATATCAAGATGAAGATGAGAAATTTGGTCGGTAAGGCTATCAATTCTTATTTCTTGGGAGCTCATTTGTCCATGTATATCTTGAAGGAGTTGAAGGATTGAGGAATTAGGTCTTGGGGTTAAAGTTCTAGGAAATTCTATTTGGAAAGTCTCTTCACAATCTTCTACAATCCTAGGTCTATTTCTTCATTGAGCTCTAGCACCTAATGCTCCTAAAAGATAGACATAGGTCCCATCATCATCCCAAATACATTTGGCATGTTTGACATAGCCTATGTTTATAGAGTTTTTAGTGGGATCAAGAGGATTGGAGAGAGTTACTTTGTTTGTTGGTGTAAGTGCACCAAAGTATTTTATAATTTGTGTAATTTGTGAAGAGATAAGAATAAGATCGGATTTAGTTTTCCTAATATGTAGGAATGTATCAATGAGAAACTTTCCGGTTTAAATGGGTTGACCTCTAATTAGACAAAAAAGAAAGAGGAAATCTTTTTGGGTAACTTTCTAATTGCTTTCTCCCCTAACACTAATGGTGTATGTGACAATCCAATGAAACATCCAATAGGTCAAAGTCCTAAGATTCTTAGCATTGGATTATTTGTGAAGAGATGTTTCTACGAAAATTTCTTTCCAAAATTCTAATTGAACGTTCAGAGTGAGGACCGGGTTTATTCTAATTGGAAACCCCAAACGGATGAAAAATCCTCAAATGTAAGGTTATATTCTTGATTGAATAACATAAAAGATATCCCAGAATAACCTAAGGGATTAGTACTCTTTTTGCTCACAACCAAGGTAGTAATAAACTATTTGTCAAGCTATCCCAACCAAGGCCATCATCCTCTAAAAAAATAAACTTCTCCCAACCTAAGGTTCTAAGACAACCTCTAATGTTATTTTCAATTCTTAGAGTCTCTAGAGTAAGGGTAAAGAAGAGATGGTTTGCTTTCTACGGTTTTATGTTTAAGAATAACATACGTTTACTTTTCTTCATCATCATTAAATCTAATCTTATGGCTTCTTCTAGGTGGTTTTTCTTATTGAGAAGGAGCAGTGATTCTCTTCCCTTTCTCAGCTCTTGAAACTTTTCTCTTATGTTCTTTAGGAGCTATTAACTTTTGATCAAGAAAATGGATGAAGAAAAGAAGATGTTTTGAGAGATTTTGTGTGTTTTGAGTGTTTAAGTGTTTAGACTTTGATAAAAAAAAAAGATGTAAATGCTGATGTTAGAGGGTATTTATAGTGTTTTAGTTAAAAACTAGCTGTTTATAGCTATTGGAGACAAAATTACACATTTTGATTGAGTTTCAATAGCTAAAAATTTTTAAATCCAGAGCAAAAGTCTGGTCGGACTACGAGGAGTCCGGTTGTGAAATTTGAAAAACAGAGAAAGTTCGGTCGAACTATAAAAAGACCAAATAGAATATTGGTTTTAGGCACAACAGTCATAAAATTTAAAAAATTTCGGTCGTACCATAGAGAGTATAGTCATACTTTTACAAAAGATTTGAAATTAAGAATTTTCAAATAAGTGTGGTCGGACTTTTAGTTGGTTCGATCGGGAAATATCCAAAAATCAAGAATTTTAGGAAAATTATGTGTTTTAATTGGAAGCTTCAATGTATGATAAAAAATAGATACAAATGGGAAAAGAAATAAGGTTTATCAAGCACTTTTAATTCCTACAATAAGGTAATTCTATCCATCATTCCTAAATATTATTTTATAAAATTTAGCCTTTCTTCATTTAAGGGTTTTGTAAAGATGTCAGCAAGTTGGTTTTGTATATCAATGAATTCTAAGACAATATTTTAATTTTGAGCATTGTCTCTTAAAAAGTGATGTCTAATATCTATATATTTTGACCTAGAATATTGAATTGAATTTTTAGATAGATTAATGGCACTTGTGTTATCACATTTAATGGGAATGTGATAAAAAGTATTTCCATAATCAAGCAATAATTGTTTCATCCAAAGTACTTATGTACAACATAAACATGCAGCAACATATTCAGCTTCCGCGATAGATAAAACAACCTACACTTGTTTCTTACTAAACCAAGAAACTAGGTAATCACCAAGAAAATAATATGCTCCAGTTGTGCTTTTTCTATCCAAAAGACTACTGACATAATCTGCATCCAAAAAGCCTAAAATTTCAAATGATGTATTTTTAGGATACCAAAGTCTGAAATGCAATGTGCCATTCAAGTATTTCAAAATTCTTTTAGTGGTATTCAAGTGTGATTTCCTAGGACATGATTGAAATCTAGTACACAAATATACACTATACATAATATCGAGTCTAGAAGCGGTTAAGTAAAGTAGTGATCCAATAATACCTTGATATTTCTTCTCATCTACTACCTTACCACTTTCATCTTTGTCAAGTTTCAAGGATGTGCTCATGGGGGTCTTGCTAACTTTGCAACCATCCATTTCAAATTTTTTGAGGAGTTTCTTTGTATACTTGGATTGATTGATAAAGATCTCATCCTTGCATTGCTTGATTTGTAGTTCAAGGAAGAATTTAAGTTCATCCATCATACTCATTTCAAATTCCTTAGTTATACAAGAAGCAAATTTCTTACACAAAGATTCGTTAGTAACACCAAATATAATGCCATCAACATAAATTTGCACAATCAAAGTGCTACGCATTTTCTTTTTAACAAAAAGAGTAGTATCAACTTTGCCTTTTGAAAAATTATTTTCAAGCAAATATGTACTAAGTCTATCATACCAAGCTCTTAGAGCTTGTTTCAATCCATATAGTGCTTTGGTAAGTTTAAAACATGATTTGAAAAATTATAATCCACAAAACTGGGAAGTTGATTAACATAAACTTGTTCATTAATAAAACCATTCAAAAAGGCACCTTTGACATCCATTTGAAAAAGTTTAAAATTCATGTGACATACAAATGCAAGTAAAATTCAAATTACTTCTAATCTAGCTACGGGTGCAAATATCTCATCATAGTCAATGCCTTCCTCTTGATCATAGCTTTTGGCTACCAATTTAGCTTTGTTTCTAGTAATAAGACCATTTTCATCAAATTTATTCCTATATACCTATTTACATCCTATAATTAGATGGTCTTTAGGTCTAGGAACAAGTTTTCATACATTATTTCTCTCAAATTGGTTGAGTTCATCTTACATAATCACTAAGAGCCTCCTCAATGGTCCTCGACTCAATTTGAGCAACAAAAACAATATTAACATTTAAGTATTTAAATTTGGATCTAGTAGTTACTCCCTTTGATGTATCACCAATAATTTGTTCTTTTCAATGATCCTTCTTGTATTGTCAATCTTTAGGTAGCTCTTGAGACTCTTCTTCTTATCCATTGTTCTTTGGAACTTCAATTGCTTCTTATTGTTCAAATGTATCTACAAAATCATCAAGAGCACTACCTTCTCTTTGATTAAGTTTAGAATATTCATCAAAAATAACATGCATTGATTCTTCAACTAATAGTATTCTCTTATTAAATACTCTACATGCTTTCCTAGATAATGAGTACCCTAAAAATATTTCTTCATCTGACTTGGATGAGAATTTTCCAAGATTGTCCTTGGTATTTAATATAAAGCATTTGCATCCAAACACTCTAAGGTATACAATTTTGGATATTCTTCCATTTCATAGCTCATAAGAGGTTTTGTTTATCAAAGGTCTTTTGTAGACACGATTTGAAATGTATTAACGTCTTCCGCCCAAAAGTAAGATGGTAAATCATACCCATTGGGCATTGTCATAGCCATTTCAACCAATATTCTATTTTTTTCTTTTGACCACACTATTTTGTTGTGGTATTCTAGGATATGAAAAGTTATGTGAAATACTGAATTCATTGCAAAAATTTTCAAAGTTCTCATTTTCAAATTCTTTGTCATGATCACTTCTAATAGACGTGATTACATAGCCTTTTTAATTTTGAGCTCTTTTTGTAAATATTTTAAAACAATTGAAGGCTTCATTCTTTTGAGCTAAGAAATTAACCCAAGTAAACCTTGAATAATCATCAACAAGTACAAATATATATAATTTATCACCTAAGCTAGCAACTCTATTTGATCCAAACAAATCCAAGTGAATGAGTTCTAAGGGTCAAGAAGTGCTTACAATATTTTTATATTTGAATGAACTTTTGTGTTTCTTGCCTATGACAAGGTTCACAAGTCCTATCCTTATCAAGTTTTATCTTAGGGAGACCATCAACTATCTCTTCTTTAGTCATGTATTTTAAGTGATCCATACTAGCATGTCCTAGTCTTTTATGTCATAACCAAGCATCATTATTAATAGAAATTAAACATTCAAATGCATTATTGGAATGTATGTCAATTTTATATGTGTTGCCAATTCTAGCTCCTTTGAATGTAAGTTCACCATTTGAATTGGCAACTTTGCATCCTTTACATTCAAAACTTACTTCATACTCTTTATCACATAATTGACTTACACTAAGCAAGTTATATTTCAACCCATCAATAAGTCACACATTTTCAATCAAATTTTTACTGAGCATACCAATGGAACCAGTGCTAATAATTTTATCTTTAGCATTATTCCAAAAATAACATTACCTCCATGCTTGTAAGTGAGTATTGTGAAAAACTTTGCATTGCCCGTCATATGCCTTGAGAATCCACTATCCACAAGCCAAGTACTCTCATTGATATTAGATTTTAGGTATATCTATAAAATAATAATGTTCATCTTTTTTTAGGTACCTAAATAAAGTTGGGTCCTTAGTGAAGGATCCTCTAACTTGAGATGAGCCTTCCTGATACAGCAAAATGTGCTCTTATATCCAAATTTCATACAATATGCATATTGATACAATGTTCTATACTTATGCACTTTCCTATTAAAATTTAATAAATCATGCACATAATAACAAGTGTGTGTTAAATGAGATTGTTTTTATGTATTTTTGTGTTTATATACATGCTTTATATACATGAATGTATAGTTTGCTCTTGGAACTTTAGTTCTAGAGCCTTGTGAACCCAATGTAATCCTTTTAGGATTTTAGGTTTGGTTTGTACATTAGTATTCTTTACAACTTCAACACTAAAGGTTTGAATAATATATGCTTTTACTAATGTTGGTGTATTAGATGTAGTGATAGATGAGCCATTGAATCCTAAACAATGTTTCAAAGAGCATGACCTTTGATTATATATCAATGTGTCCAATGCTCTTTTCCCTTATGAAAATTGATTCTTTTATCTCTTTTAGTTCATCCTTCAAATTTTTATTTTTCTTTATCACATTTTCTAAGCTATGTAAATTTTTATTCATTTCATCAATTGATTTTAGTAAGTGTTCATTTGAGGTCTTTAATTATAATGTAGAGTTTTAAGCACATAAAATCCTTTTTTAGCTTAGAACATTTATCCTTATAAAATTTCATCTTAGAAAAATACTTTTCTACTCTAAGATTCACATGTTCAATTAAATCGCTATCATCTAAAGTATCATAAACATTATTATCATACGTAATTAAGTTCAAGAATTGAGTACCTACCTCATTGGAGTCATCCTCAATTTCCATTAGACATAGATTACCAATTCCTTCCTCCTCTTCTTCTTCTTCTTCACTTGAGGAAGAATCATCTCATATAGCTTTGAGTGATTTCTTCTTTTCCTTATCCCACTTCTTTTTGTTCTTCAACTTGAAGTAATCCGATTTGATGTAACCGAATTTTCCACATTCAGAACATTTTACTTAATTCTTTTTATCTTTATCTTTGAAAGATGATTTAGAAAATATACCTTTGTCAGCTTGCAATCTTCTCTTTCTCTTCCAATCACTCATTCTTTTTCAAAACATAGCCATTTCTTCTTCATCATCACTATCTTCATTATTTGAGCTCTCAACCTCTTTGATTGCTTTGAGAGCTATTGCTTTCCTCTTATCCTTTTCACCTTGTTCTTCTTCTCTTTCGGTGTGTAATTCGAAGGGGAGTAGTTTTTCGACAAGTTCATCGGTTCTCAAAGAGCTAAGGTCATAAGCTTCTTTAATTGAAGAAACCTTAGACTTAAAGTTCTTCTTTACCCTAAGTGCTCTCAAGATTTTTCTATTGATATCATCTTAATCATATATCTTGCCATATTTCTTTAATTCGTTGATAATGGCAAGCAAGCGGCTTGTCATGTTGGTGATATTTTTATTGGGCTTCATCTTGAATAGTTCATACTCATGTACATAAATTTGTTTCTTGGTGAGTCTCACTTGAGTAGTACTCTCATGATAGTTCTCAAGAGTTTTCCAAATCCAATGTGCATAAGTGAGGTGTTGGACTCTCCCACCTTCTTCACTTGATATTGAATTCATCAAGATGAAGGCTGCCCTATTATTCTTGAACCGATTTCTCACATTTGCACTTGTCTATTATGATTTAGGAAGAGGAACTTAGACACCATCAACCTCATGAGTAGGAGGTTTTCACTCATCTTCAATAGAATCCAAAAGCTCAATTCATTCACTATCTAGGAAAAAAAATATTTTATGTTTCCAATAGGAATAATTCGTTCCACCAAAATAGGGCCTAAGGAATGAATGAGTTTAGATTTTGATACAAAGAAATGAAAGTTGTTAAAATTGGCTATTACAATTAATATGTTACATAAAAATGAAGTTACTTAAGGTATTTATAGCCTTCAAGACTTGATATAGCCGTTTGGGGTAGGAGCCAACATGTTTGATTATTATCTTCCACTAATTTTTCTACCAGAGCATTTTCATGGTCGGAATAGTCTTGATCCAGTCGAAATTTATCAATACCGATCAAAATTATCAGGGTTCGAATGTACTATTTGAAATTCTGCCTAATGCTCCAACGTTTGGTCCATGTGGCTTCTACTTATTGGGTAGAGATGTAATGTCTTCTGATTTGAATAATTTTTAAAGAATCTAGTCGAATTGCATCTAGTCCGATCGGACTATGTTGGTACATTCAAATTTTAGGTGTACCCTTGGTCGAAAACTCTATTAGATGATCTGGACAATTTCTGCTTCAAAGGTCCGGTTGGACTTATTTGGTAATCTGAGAAATTGACAGTACTTTTGACTGTGAAACTCTTAGTGTGAATTGCCTCTTTTCATAGCCAATAGTTGGGTCGGACTTATACATGGTCTGAGCGGACTGAAGGTGGTAAGGTGAGATTTTGAGAGTACTCTCCACCATGAAACCTCTTATGTGAATTCTTCTCATTTGGACATCAAAGATCCGGCCAGGATTCTCAGTGGTCCGATAGGACTTGTCAAGGTTTTTTCAAAAAATTGACTTCCTACAAAATGTAACTTGATACAAATGTTAGTTCAATTTAATTTGATTGCCTAAGATCAAAAATAGAATAATTGTGCCAAGGGTTTGGCTAACATTTTAGTAAATACCCAACTTGCAATGCTTTTATATCTATTTTATTTTTTCCTTTGTCAAGTTTTCTTTAGGATTTATCTTTACTATTGTTGTATATATGATAGCATTTATTTTTTTCCTCAACCTGATGTCTAGTAATTTTTGTTGATATATAGATACTCTATTAATTAATTATATATAGATATTATAGTAGTTTGCAAAAATATTTTTCTCATTAAGAAATGGAGAAGATAATTGAAAAGATATACTAGAATCTCAAAACACAACTTATACATAGTAGTATTGATATCGGTTGAGCATGACCGCTACCACTTCCAGAGGCCCTTTCATCAATTTTTTCCTCTTTGTCTAAAACAATGAAGTTAATTGAAGTTAAATCAGTGAGTAATAACATGAAGGCCATAAAAGTTTTAAGTTTATCCATTTACCTGCTAATTTGGATCATTTGGTCCAATTTATTTGATCTTTTGTTATGGCCTATTTAACCAGAATGACTATACCTTATCTTGACTTGTCTCTTCATTTTGAAATAGGTTATATAAGTTGTTTGTTGTGGTTCACTTATACCTTTCTTTACTAGTTTTGCCCAATTTTTTCTTGCATCATTTTTCCTTTTCACTTGCTTCTTTTCTCCTTGCTTTTGGACTCCTGCCTCGTTTCTTATCTACAACTGGTGGAGGTGTCATAATGTTGTTTCTAGTAGCAATAGGCCATAAATTAGGTCCATTTGTTAGCTTTATTGTGTTACTATAAATTGAAAATGTTATGGATACATGATAGCAAGAGTCCACATGCTGCTCAGGACTTTCATTTTGGCCAACAATGTATGCAATTGGATATGCACATGGGATACCAGTTAAATCCCATATCCTACAACTACATCTCCTTTTATTTAAATCAACTACAAATTATTGTACCTTCCCATGCACCTGCATTTTATTTGATCCATCAAAATTTGGTAAATAATCTACAAACAGATATTTATCTTTTCTAGATTTTTTTTATATCTTTAGACATAACAGACCTCAGAACTTTCCCATTTTCATCTTTTTCATTGCTGCCCTTTGCATTAACTGATTCCTTATCATCTCAAGCATTGTGATTATGGGCCTTGATCTGGCTTCTAATATGTATCTATTGAAGCATTCACATAAATTGTTGAGAAGGATGTCGCATTTGCAGTTAGTTTTAAATAAAGCTCTATTCCAATTTTCACAAGGCCTAGCCCGCAACCACTCCCTACAATCTACTGATTTTCTTCAATTTCTTTAAGGTAATCTTCCAATTTTTGTAGGCATGTAGCCTTTGCATAAGCCCATAGCAAATCCTTAAACTTTTTACCTCTAAATAAAGTCCTCATATTAATCCATAAGTGCCTAACACACATTCTATGTTCTGTGTGTGAAAACATATCAGTAATTATATTGACCAAACCCTACATTTACAGTAAAAAAATTATGAAAGTTAGAACAATTGAAAGAATATACAATACAATTAGATAAGCTACATATATGTACATACCTTTTGTCTATTTGATGTAAAGGTCCAATGGTAGGAGTTATGCATGCATAGGTCTACCTTCAAATTTTCTAAAAAAGTTTTTGTGTTTTCAACCTTCACCACAACATAGGTAATGTTGTAGATGATGTCATTAGGATAAATTCCAATAGCTGAAAGAAGTTGGAAACCATAAATACCTTTTAGAAAGCACCCATCCCTCCTTCAACCTGATTTGAATAAGCCTTTTAGAAAGCACACGGTAGGCCTGCAACCAGATTTGAATCCCTCCCTTAAAGTAGCAACGTAAATGTATATCCCTTCAAATGGCACCTTTTCTTCCTTCAACATAATAGTAGAACTAAGGTTTGACTTTAGAAGTTGTAATCATGTAACCTTCCATACTAATTATCTTCATCCCCATTTTTTTTTTTTTTGAGAGCCAAATACCTTACTTTCTATGCCTTCATTTTGCCAATTGTAACTTTATGATCTCTTTGTACTCTTGCAATGAAAGCATTGAGCATCCAATTTAGCTTTTCCCTAATGTCATCAATGTACTGATTAGCTAACCATTTTGAAGACATATAGAAGTTTTTGTGTACTCTAGCACATGTATGGACCAAATTGGTTACCCTCAGTTAGAATTTGGGATCACTGCCCACTTTCCTTTTGATCAATTATTGTCACCCACATTCTAAAATTACATGTTTATCATTTCTTTTAAACTAAGACTGAAATATATGTTTTATGCTCCAACTCTTAACTAATGCTTTAAACTCGTTCTTGTCTCTAAAATTCATACCCTCTAAAAAGGTTGGATCATTCATGTCTCAATTACGATTAAAATCATGCCATGATTACTTCCCTTCATCTTCTGAGTCTTGTTTACTATGCAACTCATCACTGGGGTTGTAGTCAAAATCAAACTTTTGCTCAACTTCAACTACATCAATGTGTGAATCATGTGTATTTTTGAATTTTCTATGCATTTCATGTATATTGCTTGCTTCATTATCATTATTCTCCTGTAGTACCTCTTTAAGGTCATCATCTATGTCAGCCACATTATAGTCTTCATCTTCATATTCTTCCTCATCATCACTGTTATTGTCATGATCTTCATCTGCATTAACATCACTAGCTTGTTTTGAACCATGTGCTTCTTCTGTTTCTACTACACCACCACCATCTACTGAGCCATGAGCAACTTCTATTTCTGTTTCACCAGCATCAACTGCACCACCATCACTAGCATCTACAGCACCATCATATACTGGTGCAAAATCATGTTCTGCGTCAAAATCATCAAAATCTAGATTATCAACATCTACTATATGTTCTTAGACCAACTCAGTTTGTACATTTGCTACATGTTCTTGGACAATTTCAGTTTACATATTCGGTGCATGGTCTTGTAACACTTCATTTTACATAGTTGGTGCATTTGTTTCCCTTTCTTTGGCCCTTTTTCGGCTTAGGATGGATGCTTTTTATTGAGGTACAAGCTCCTCAATCTCCTCAATTACTACTGTTGACACTTTTGGTGGTGATTCAATCTCTTTTATACACTTGTTTCTTTCTTCCAAAATGGTCTTCTTGGATAGATGTTCAATACAAACATCAACTTCACTAGCATCTGCAGCATGAAAGGCCACCTCCAAAACATGAGAATCATTTTATAATGGCCTCAGTCCATCCTTATAATCCTTAGATGGAAGCCTCTACCAATACCTCATATACCCCATGAGACCTATTTGTTGCAACATATGATCAATAGTGACCAAGGCAAGCCTATCAGCATAGCAGTCCCACATATAATGAAATTCCTCATTGAAGTATCTCCATTCACCTTTGTCACCATTGTAATGCAATTTCATAATGAAGAATTCACATCTGGTTTGAATTTATTTATAATCAATGGCCTACAATGTGCATTCCTTAATAGTTTAGAGATATTCATAACTAAATTATAAACCCAACTTATAGTACTAATCACAAAGCCAATCATTAATATAAACAACAATCAATGCCAATTTAAAGACAAATATGACATTTATATAATCTATTTCAAACAACATGCAAATGCATACAAAGTCAAATAAAAACAATGCTAAAACCCCATGCACTAACAAACCTAACACGTTCTCTTACTTTTCTCCAATCTTGAAAAAAACCCTCGTCATTTTATGTGCCAAGTTAACCCGACAAAGATAAACAAAAAAATAACTTTTTTATTTATTGAAAATGAAATTACTAGAATGTGATGTTGTCGTATCAAAGTGTTGGCCCACCACCAAATCCCTTCTTGTTCCTATGGTCAACCAAGAATATTTTTAATTTATTAAATGCCAAAAAAATCGCAAGAGAGAGAACTGCACCCACTTTTTCCCTTTGTAAATATGAGCAAAGAAAAATCCAACTTTAAAGAAACTCCAATTCAATGGAAAAGTTGCAAAATTCAGTTTTCTCAGATGAAAAAGTTCAATGGCAGAAAAATAACTTATCAAAATGATAGAGATGAGAGAGAGAAAGAAAGAAAAGGTACTATATGGCCCTTGGGAACGAAGGAGAAAGAAATCAACGAGTGAAACATAGAGTTTCTTAGTTTTTGCACTAGTGGAAAGATACTGGGCGATGAGGAGATCTATGGGAATGACATTAACGCTGACCGAATCTATCATATGGCACCATGTCACAATTCTATCAATGTCTTTAATGGTAGGTGGACGGAGTGACAAGTTTGTTATAAAGGCTATTAGATGAATGACGACAAGTAGGCATTTTGGAGACTAGTGGCGAGAACATGCATTAGTACATTTTCTAATGATGATAGGTGAAATTTAGCCCATGATACTTATAAAGGTTTTTTCTTTTGAAAGTCAACCCTTTTGAGGATTAGAGGAAGCTGAGGGAACTTGGCTAACTTGCACATACCTGATGAGGTGATCCAGTTAATTGAGCCGACTGATTTTAGGATTTCTTGGGTTTGGACACATCAATCTTATAAATATCCCACTTTTAAAGATTTTAGGAGACTGATGAAGGAACAACACCAACACGTATTAATCAATCTTTTTCCATTATAATCATCACAAACAAGGTGATGATGAAGGATATTACTTAACAAATGTATATTTTTAACAAAATTAAGCTTATTTATTTCATCAAATAAGAAAAATTATTAAATATATCATGAAATATTGCACATATATTCACATAATATGATAATTTATCTAAATAAAATATGAAATTCATCTAAACTTATAGAAAGTGAATATCACGTAATATGTGAATGAAATACATTATACTCAATACATTAAATATAATTTTATTATGAATAATTTTAAAAATATTGTAGACTCCTAATTTTGGCCTTAACATAAGTCCGATTTTAATTAAAGAAGGCCTAGTTAAGATCAGTCCATTCTTAATGTCTTAAACATACTTTAAAGCTTTTAATTAGATTGGTCCAGTTTTATAAAATACAAAATAAGACGGTTCAACTTTGAAAGCCCTGTAATAGTCCAATTTAAGGATTGAAATAGGTTTGGTTTGGTATGGATCATACCGTATCGAATTGGGCCTGTCCAATTCAATATGGATGATCCATATCGAATTGGGCCTATCCAATTCAATATGGATGATCCATATCGTATTAGAACTAGTCTAATTCGATATGGAAGAATCCATATCGAATTAGATCAATTCTAATTCGATATGGATCACTTCTATATTGAATTGGACTTGCTAATTCGATATGGATGTTGGTCCATATCAAATTAGACACTTTTTAATTCATTATGGCTACGGTTTCATGTCGAACTTAATGAATTTTAATTCAATATGGTTACTGTTTGGGACTTAACTTATTTTGAAAATCCAAATTAAGTTCAGATTTAGCTCGGTATCTCCTAATTTTAACCTACTTTACTCTTATAAATAACGAGTGGCCACAATCATCAAGGCAAGACTTAATAGCGAGCAGTTATTATTGAACCCTAGTGATAATTATCAAAGAAAAGCAGAGACAAGTAGTATGCAACACAACAAAAATTAAGGATAATCAACAAAAGAAACACAAATAGATACACAGCAATCCAAGAGGCAAAAATCAAAAATTGTTCTTGATTGCATTGAACCTCCAGCCAAAACTCAAGATTCATTAAGGAATTTGGTAGAGACAGCAAACGAAGGTGAATTCCCTACTTTTAATTCACTTAAATTTTACAGTAGCAATTGTATCCAGTAACAATTTTCAATTCTTTAAAACAATATTATCGTGCATTAGTTATATTTATCTAGTAGTCATCAATTTGTTAATACAATCACAATAACCAAATTTAAACCAAAATCCTAATTTGATCACCAAAAACACTAACCTTGTTTTTAAACATAAAACCCTAATTTCCATCCAAATCTCTAATTCTATTTTTTTTAAAAAAATCCTAATTTACATGTAAAATCCTAGTTTAGAAAAAATCCTAATTTGTATAAAAATAAAATCCTAGTTTAGGAAAAATCCTAATTCCTCAATAAAATCATATCATGTAAACCATCTACCTTTCGGAGGCGTTGCCCCCTTGACCCCCACCCATTAATTGGCTAGCAGGACCGCCGCTCGCAACCCCTCATCAATGGGATCAATATTAATTTATAGATTGTAATTTGTGATTAACCTTAATTTCTTTTTATCAAATCCTAATTTATTATTATTTTGTGATGATTAAACTACATGTTTGGATTATTTTATTTTGCTATGAATGGTGAATGGTGTTAATTTTATTATTTGAATTTTAAGGATGTAAAATACATGTTTCCACTCGTGGGTGCCATATTTGTTTAATTTATTTATTTTATGTAGTTTAATTTATTTAAAGACTTTAGGAAAATTGTAAGGGACATGTTTTTTTTTTTTGGTGGGTGTCTTATTTTATTTATTTTCTTTATGGACATTTAGACATTTGTAAGGGCGTGTTTACATCTTTGAATGGATCTCCACTTTATTTAATTTGTTTGATTTATAATATAGTATTCTTTATTTTTATAAATATATGTAATATGGATAATGTCATAATAACCAAGAATTCAATAATATTTAGACCTGAAAAGAAAGTTAGTTCTAATGAACCAGACGTTATGGGGGTGTTAGGTCATTTCTCACACTTTCCATGCATACCCAACTTTCCGAACCCAATAAGGGGTTGGAAATTTCTTAGGAATCGAGTCATACATCCCTTTCTTTATCTTCTTAGCCCTTCCGGGTGACGACTCCATTTTTTTTGAGTTTAGGCCCATATTCTCTAAGGCCCTGATCCTAACAGTGTCAAAGTTGCAAGAATTATTTCACATAAGAGTGGGGGCGAATATCTCAGCTCAAAATATCTTCACTCATAGTGGTGACTCCACTAAGGATAAGAGAAGTTAATTTCATTGGTCTTTTTATTATTTTATTCTTTCTTATTATAATATTATCCATTGCATCATTTAGATTGTATTGTGTGTGAGAGTTAGGATGTCTGTGTAACTCATGTTATGTTATGTAAGAGATATCATACTTTCATTTAAGGTATGGAGATTGAGCATGGCACAACCACTCATAGCCTCGTACCTTTTAGTATATACTTAGTATGGGAGTCTAAACTTCTTAACCCAAAGCCTAAAGCTCATATAATTGGCCTAGTTACTTTCTTTAGATTTTTACCCAAATGCTTGTTGTTTGACTATAATTGATATATCTTGATTTGAACTATGGCCTATTTGATTTGTTCTTTTTCTAATATGATCTAATTATAATGTAAGCCCAAAATAATTTTATTCTTTTAAGCTCAAAAGACTAAAATTATTTTTAAAACTTTTTAGGATGATCTTTAGACATAAAACCTTTTAAAGATGGGTCAAAATTTCTTTTTCACCTCATAGCCCAAGCTCAAAGCCCAAAATCCATTTTTTTTCAAACAAATCTTTTTTCAATAGATACAAAACTATTTTTCAAACAAACCTTTTTTATGGGCTTTAAGACACTTGTTAAATAGGCTCAAAATCATTTTTCACTTTATGACCCAAAATTCGGATTTTTGTTACTAAAATATTTTTCTTAAATGCCTATACAACTAGCTAGGTCAATTAAGGAATATTATAATCAATTGTGGGCCTAATTTATGCCAAAAATTGTTAATCATGGGCTTGTTTGATGCATGAATCATTAGTTATTTTTTCAAATAGAAAATTTATTTATGATAAACTTTTTAATTTAGTTTTAATCCCAAATATAGCATAAAAGCTATTTTTAGTTGATCCAATGGATTAAAGCTTAACTAATGAAAATTATCATGTACCGATTTCTAAATACAACTATTGGTTAAACCGTCCAAGTAAATTTTTTGAAAATAATATATTTCTTGTTCATATTTTGTTAACCATATACCAAGAAAAAGAGACTCATCATTCGTATGTAGAAAATATAACGTTGGAAGGATCGTTCTTACTCTTTTAGTTTATTTGTTTATTTATGCATACATATATTGCATTATATGCCATTGATCCTTTCTGGCTCATAGACTTAGAGTATAACAGTTCAAGAGCTTACGATAATTCGACCTACGTCAATGACTCAAAGTTCAGTGAGACTTCAGTCAATTTCACATCAAAAGTGATGGATCCTGAGCAAGTGCAAAAGATGATAGATGAAGCACTAAACTCCAAGATGGAAGAACTAAAAGGGGTCCTAGCTAAAACTATGAAAAATCAGCTGGCTGCACTATTAAGGAACACTATTAAAGCATCTACTAGTACTAAGAAGTAGAATGACATGGGAAAGATTAAGGTAGGTGAAGTAGCCTTTGATGATGACAAGGTGATAACTGATGGCAATGATGACTAGGCGCAATATTTCTAAGCTCCTCAAGATAAGAAGGAAGAAAACAAGGCTATGGAGAAAAGTGAAATGCATATGTGGAGAAAATGATTGTTGATTTGGAGAAAAAGTTTGAAAAGTAGTTGAAGGCTGAAGAGGTATCAGAGGTAGACAAGCTATTTAAGCAAGATAAAAAAAGTCCATTACAAGTATAAAATACCTTCTTTCACTAAGTACAATGGTACAGAAAATCCTCACTTACATGTTAAGTAGTACATCACTGCTATGTAGCCCGCTCAAGCTACTAAAACCCACACTCTAAAGTATTTTATACTTTCTTTGGACCATGTGGTACAGAATTGGTTTAATACTTTGGATGAAAATATATAAAAAGATTGGGATATGTTGTACAAAGCCTTCATTCAGCAATATGGGTACAATGTCAAACTGAAAGTGACTCTAATGGAGGTGAAAACTATTAGACAAAAGCAAAATGAGAATTTTGTTGACTATGTGAAGAGGTGGAGACACAAGGTTGAAGTGCTTAAGAAGAGACCAAATGAGTCCGACCATATTCGAATGATAATAAGGGGTATCCTACCCAGTTTGCGTGAATGGATGTCTCACACTTTCATAAGATTGGGATATGTTGTACAAAGTCTTCATTCAGCAATATGGGTATTATGTCAAACTAGAAGTGACTTTGATGGAGGTGAAAACTATTATACAAAAGCAAAATGAGAATTTTGTTGACTATGTAAAGAGGTAGAGAAACAAGGTTGCACTGCTTAAGAAGAGACCAGATGAGTCCGACCATATTCGAATAATAATAAGGGGTGTCCTATCCAGTTTGCGTGAACGAATGTCTCACACTCTCATAAGGGATTTCAAAGATCTCCTCCAGCTTACTTACACATAGAATAATAGGAACGAGAGAAAAGCCATTTTTTTTGGAAGAAAGAATGAGATGGGGAATTATTAGTCTGGCAGCCAAAGTACACAAAATGCAGTAGATGTCAATATAGCTAGTTTAGTAAATAGAAGATAGTTTTTAGATCTAGGGAAATCTTTGTCTTGGGTTTTTAACAAGCTACAGAAAAAAAGGATTATTACAGTCATTGGCCCCTTGACCTTTGTCGAATCCTTTATAGCCAAAATTTGATACTAAAGTCTTTTGTCAATTTCATCAGACACAAAGGCATGAGACAGACAAATACTTGTGACTAAAATATGAGATCCAAAATTTGATTGACACTGAAAAGTTACCTGAACCTAACAAACCCAATACCAAAAGCAATATTTTGCCTGAATTTGAAAGAATACCACCGCCAATGACCTTCATGATAGAGGAAGAATTGATGAAAAGTTTTCTCTTGTCGTATTTTCAAGATATAGATAGAGAAACTACTGAGAAAGGGGTTGCTAGTTTTGGCTCTTGCCCCTAACATGTCTAAGTAGATGAAGCATTTTTTGACTCCAACTTTATAAAACTTCCTTTGGCTTATTTGGTTATTTGTTTTATTTTTTATCTTTAATATTTTCTGGAACAATTATATTTTTTAAATTAAGATTGTTTGAATAAATTACTTTCATTAAATTTTTATTTATGTTGGTCTTTGTTCATTTTGGTATTCAACCGATGATGAATCTAGCTTGACATTCATAAATTAGTATATCTATGCATTATAATTCGAATGACTTTACTAGGCGAGGGAGTTATTTTATAGCATTGAGTTGTGTATGATTACTTAGAGATGACTCATGCATAATTACCTTTGTCTAGGTCCTAGTCGATCTTAGAACATGCTTTGATGAACTTTCGAGATAAAATTAAACTCTGCTTATTTAAAGGAGAGATGATCTAGGCATTGTTTTGTTAGTCAACAACTAGTATCCACCCATGTTAACACCAATTCTTAGTTTGTCCCCTTGAGCCTTCATGATATTTTAGCTTGCTTTTTATTGACTTAAAAACCTGATAACCTACCTTGAGCTAATGTGACACTTTTGACAAATCTGATGGGTAAGAAGATCAAGAAAAATATGCATAGTCAAGCCTACAAAGATAGTTAAAGTTTACATGAACTAGATTTAATATCTCTGATCTCCTTCATCATTGAGATAAAGTTAGGACAACGAAGTATTTATTCTCACTGAAGTAGACTCACTCTACTCCACTCATCCATAGTCATAAGCATAAAATGGTGCAAATAAGATAATTCTCTTGGAGTTATGACCCAAAAACAAAAACAAAAAAAAAAGAGAAAAGGAAAAAAAAGGAAAAAAAATAAAACCTAAAAAGGTGATACAGAAAGCCAAATGAGTTCTTTTTACCTAAAGCAAGCAAAAGACTTCCATTTAGTTTACGAGGATCTATTGACTTGAATTGGTCTATTTCAACCAAAGATTCAAATGAAATCAAAGGATTAGGGGAAAGACCATCTTTTATTTTATCCAACGTAGCTCCAAGTCAGCAATATTGAAAGTCTTCGACTTTATATTCCAAATGAAAAATCGACGGAAAGAAAGATAAAGAAAAAGGGTGGTCTAAAGATCAAGATAGTACTGATTGAATCCATATTTCTTCTAAGGAGATAGAATGACATTTTGTATTTTCATAAAGTCAGAAGAAAATGGTGCCCAAAGGTTAAGAATACCCTAAACAACAATAAGAAGTTTGTAGTGTAAAGGTTTGTCGGCAGTGTCACATTAGATCTAATTTGAAAATGGCCTTCATTTAACCCATATCCCTTATAGACCCCATTTCAAGCCTATTAAAGACATGTTGATCTCTCTTAGTAGGTGGAGTCTATTAGTGGAGATTGTTTGAATAAGCATACATATGAGATAGATAATATTTAAACTCAATGAGACCTTTGGACAAGTAATGTATATGTATCTATATGAAGTGCAACAGTTCTTGCTTAAATATAAATGATTACCGAGTTTAGTATGGTAACTAGGGTTATCATGTTATAGATATATTGATTTGAAAAGGTTGAGTCCTAAGGTAAATTGACACTAATTCGACAAAGCTAAAATATGATTTTAAGATTTTAAAAAATATATTTTTGTTATACAAAGCCTTCAAGTTAAGGGAAGTATGTTACATGGTCGAACCTCAAAGGATATAATGAGCAAAAGAGGGCTAACAAAAGGATCACTTGCAAGGTCATGTCAAAAGAACCTCAACACACTTGCAAGGCTAACAAAAGAAGTTGCTAATCAAATGGATGTCTCTCGTGTCTCTACCCTGCTGGAGCCCCGTTACTCATACTTTGTACATCTGGAAGATAAAAGCCACAGATGAAAAGACTTCTAATGTTCTAATGCAAGATCTAAATGAATATCTGGAATGAATCAGGAAGCACTTCAGTTGATCACCTCAGTCTGTGAGTCAATGGAACCACTATAAGTATTATTCATGCATATCATGCATACATAAGCATATCACACTGTATTTTTTCATCTTGCATTGTCTATTCTTTGTCAAAATGAACAACAGACACTCTATGAAGTAAACATGAAGCATATATAGAATCAGGGGGCATGGAAGGCCCATTACTTGAGAAAGATGCAGTCACTTTACAAAAATAGAGATGAGTGCTTGTGCAAAGAACCAGACAAAATATAAACATCAGTCAAAGCTTATATGGAAATAAAATTATTGGTTTGAGCCTACACATGGGGCAAAGTTTCTCCTTTCAATTTTTGAGTTTATGCATATACAAAATATTTTCAGACTCGCTCTTAATATTTTTTCACGCAGTTAAAAATCAATCCGGCTAGAAAAGCTGAAGTCAATGCAGGACAATCTCTAAAGGATAAAAATCCATTTTTGAAGGGTAAAGACCCAATCTCCAAAGGATAAAGATCCATGTTTGAAGAGTAAAGACCCAATCTCCAAAGGATAAAGATCCATCTTTGAAGGCTAAAGACTCAATCTCCAAAGGATAAAGATCCATCTTGAAAGGTAAAGACCCAATCTCCAAAGAATAAAGATCCATTTTTGAAGGGTAAAGATCTAAACTCCAAAGAATAAGATCCATTTTTGAAGGGTAAAGACTCAATCTCTAAAGGTTAAAGATCAATTTTTGAAGGGTAAATACCTAATCTCCAAAGGATAAAGATCCATTTTTGAAGGGTAAAGACCTACAATCTATTAAAGAATGGAACAACCGGTTAGAAGAAGCCAGAACTCTCAGTTGACAAAAGGTCAACACAATCCACTAAAGAATAGAACAAATGGCTAAAAGAAAGTCATAATTCTCATATGACAAAAGGTCAACCAAGCTAGAAGAGCTAAAGTTGATCTTTTTTTTTTCTCAACCAAACAAGTCTCAGGTCCAGAACCCAAATCTAGTCTGAGGTCCAAGCACCCAAATCTAATCCAGTTTAAAACCCAAATTCAGTCTTGGTTCTAAGCACCCAAATCTAATCCAGTTTTGGGTCAAGAATCCAAATCCAATATCAGATCAAGAATCCAAATTCAGTCATGGGTCCAAGCATCCAAATTAAATCTAATCCTGGGTTGAGAATCCAAATTCAGTATCGGGTCTAAAATTCAAATTCAGTCTCAGGTCAAGAGCCCTCGGGTCCAGAACCCATCCATATCCAAGATTAGCTCAAAGTCATGATGCATTTCACTCTCTTCTACTAAAGTCTCAGATCACTCAAGTAGGGAGCAAACTGTAGACCTCTAATTTTGGCCCTAAGCTAAGTCCGATTTCAATTAAAGAATGTCTAGTCAAGATCGGTCTATTCTTAATGGCTTAAACATACTTTAAAGCTTTTAATTAAATTGGTCCAGTTTTATAAGGCACAAAATAAGCCGGTTCAACTTTGAAAGCCCTGAAACGGTTTGATTTGATGATTGAAGTAGGTTTGGTTTGGTATGGATCATACCATATTGAATTGGGCCTATCTAATTCAATATGGATGGTCCATATTGAATTAGAACTAGTCTAATTCAATGTGGAAGCGTCCAAATCATATTCTAATTCGATATGGATGGTCGATATCGATTTAAAACAAGTCTAATTCGATATGGAAACATCCATATCGAATTAGATATATCGAATTAGATTAATTCTAATTCGATATGGATCACTTTCATATCAAATTAAACACGTTTTAATTCGTTATGGTTATGGTTTCATGTCAAGCTTAATGAATTTTAATTCAATATGGTTACTATTTGGGACTTAACTTATTTTGAAAATTCGAATTAAGCTCGAATTTAGCTTAGTATCTCCTGATTTTAACCTAGTTTACTCTTATAAATAACAAGCGGCCACAATCATCAAGGGCAGGACCTAATAGCGAGCAGTTATTATTGAACCCTAGTGACAATTATCAAAGAAAAGCAGAGACAAGCAATAAGCAACACAACAATAATTAAGGACAATCAACAAAAGAAACACAAATATATACACACCAATCCAAGAGGCAAAAATCAAAAATTGTCCTCGATTGCATTGAACCTCCAGCCAAAACTCAAGATTAATTAAGGAATTTGGTGGAGCGAACAAATGAAAGTACGTTACCTACTTATATTTTACAGTAGCAATTATTTATTTCATCCATTAACAATTTTCAATTCCTTAAAACAATATTATCGTGCATTAGTTATATTTATCTAGTAGTCATCAATTTGTTAATACAATCACAATAACCAAATTTAAATCAAAATCCTAATTTGATCACCCAAAACCCTAACCTTGTTTTTAAAAGCATAAAACCCTAATTTTCATCCAAAACCCTAATTCTATTTTTAAAAAAATCCTAATTTATATGTAAAATCCTAGTTTAGGAAAGACTCTAATTTGTATAAATATAAAACCTTAGTTTAGAAAAAATTTTAATTTTCCAACAAAATGAAATCGTATAAACCGTCTATCTTTCAAGGATGCTGCCTTCTTGACTCCATCAGCTAACCGGCTAGCGAGACTGCCATTTGCGATCCCTGATCAATGGAGTCAATATTTATTTATAGATTGCAATTTATGATTACCCTTAATGTCTTTTTATCAAGCCCTAATTTATTATTATTTTGTGATGATTAAACTACATATTTGAATTATTTTGTTTTGCTATAAATGGTGAATGGTGTTAATTTTATTATTTGGATTTTAAGAATGTAAAAGGTATATTTTCACTCGTTGGTGCCTTATTTATTTAATTTATTTATTTTATGTAGTTTAATTTATTTAAAGACTTTGGGACAATTATAAGGGACACATTTTCACTTTTTGATGAATGTCTTATTTTATTTTATTTTTTTGTGGACGTTTGGATATTTGTAAAGGCATATTTTCATCTTTGAATGGATCTCCACTTTATTTGATTTGTTTGATTTATAATATAGTATTCTTTATATTTATAAATGCATGTAATATGGATAATGTCGTAATAACTAAAAATTCAATAATATTTAGACCTAAAAAAAATGCATGTTCTAATGAACCAGGAGTTATGGGGTGCTGAGTCATTTCTCACTTTCTCTATGCGTACCCAACTTTCAGAACCAAATAAGGGATTATGGATTTTTTAGGAATCGAGTCATCCACCTCTTTTTTTATTTTTCCGATCCGTTTGGGTGGCGATTTCATTTTTTTCGGGTTTAAACTCGTGTTCTCTAAGACTCTAAACCTAACAGTATCGAAGTCGTAAAAATCATTACATATGATAGTAAGCGCGAATATACTTGCTAACAAATATATATAATTATAAATTCATATATTCAAAAATATCCATTAACACTCAAAAACACTTGGCTTATTTGTGACTCAGCCTAACATTTATAATTATTCATCAAATGGCCAAAACGTGGTCCTTTTTTTTCACAAGCTCTACTATTATTTTTAAATTAATTTTCTTATATATATTAGAGGTGAATAAATTATTAATTAATTCTTGCTCAAAAAATATTAATTAATTAGATTTTTGATAAAAATAATAAAAATAATTTCTAACTTACTATATAAATAAATTATTTATTAAAATATCAAATTTTGTAAAATTTTTAATAAAATATTAGATTTTTATTAGTTTATAATAAATTTATAATAAAGTTATAATGAGTTTATAATGGTTTATTATGAATTTATAAATTTTATATAATTTATAATGTGTTTATTATTAATTTATTATGAATTTATAATATAATAATTAAAATATTTTTATTAAATAAATTAAAATATATATATATAATGAAGAGTGTTATTTTTTTTAATTAATTAGTTAAATATACCGAGAAAAGCCAATTATTTTAAAGTATATCATTATCAAAATAATTAATTCCCTTGATACGGTGGGACAGATGCATGGTGAAGTGCGATCCCAAGAAGGTACATTTGTTGACAAATAATATCTTGATTTTTCCCAAATATCTGCCAACTTTTTGCCCACTGGATTATCACCAAACTAATCGATAAAATATTTTTAATTAATTATTAAATATATACCATTTAACTCTATCAATAAAAAAAAATTAAACCTATACTATTAAATTAAAATTAATAATACTAATAGAGGTCGAATTTCAAGAATTAATCTGATTGATGATTAAAAAATATATTTTTATTTTATTTATAATTTTAATTATTAAAATCTAATACATATATAGGACATTAATAAATAATACAGGTTAAATACAATTTTTTTTCAATTTATACAAAAAAGAGTTTTAATCTAATTAAAAGCAGAAAATTTTAATAATAATAATGGATATTGACTAGATCCTATGAAATTAATTAATTAATTAATTATGAATTATCATTAATGCATGAGAGTTAAGGATAATCTAAACAAAAAGGGCGCATTTATTATTATTTCTGGGAAGGACTTGACTCGGACCTTGTCTTCGAGTGAATTATGGTTTGTGAGTTGTAACATATACATATGATCATTTATATTTGCCAATCTATACTTCACAAACTGTTTAGTTGATTTTGTCAAATGTTTATAATAATATTATAAAAGATTGTTATAATCGATCTTGCACGTCGAATAACAATGTTGGTAATTATTTAAAATTTTAAATTTTAATTCTGCTAAAAGAGATAAAAATATTACAATAATCATAATATTTCTTATCTAAAAAATAATAACCTACTTGCTTATGTGAAAATTATAACTATGTAGAAAATGTTAATAATAATATTTCCTATTAAAAAAAATTTCTTTTAAATTATCATTTTATATAAAAAAAAATTAATTAATTTTTTAAATATACTCTTACCATTAATTATTTAATTAAGAAAATAATAATATAATATTAATAAATTAATAAAAAAATATTTTAATTAATTTAAAATAATTTTATATAATATTTAATAATTTTAATAATTTTTTAATGAGTATATATAAATTAAAGTTTACGATTCTATCAAAATAAAAAGAGTAATAACAATAACAATAATAATATAATATAATATAATATAATTTATAATCAATAAATTTTTTTTATTTAAAGTAATATGCTTTCATGTTTTACATTTAACAAACAATATATTAGGTATATAATTATTTTTTTACGTAATTAATTAATTAATTAATGTGCCACACACATTTAAATGCGATAAAATTTGATTTTTTTTTAACTATTCATAATAGTTTAATTTGAAATTGAAATTTATTAATGAAAGTTCTTTTCCTAAACTCAGTCAAAAAAATGCTATTTGACCATGTCTTTGTACTTTTGTCGGTTTTTTTTTTTTTTTTTTTTTTTGCATTCAACTCAGTGTTACCATTGCTTTCTTCACAAACCAATAAAATAAAATGTGGAGTGGACCCCATTAAAAGCACTGCTTATTAGTATACTATTAACGTTTATATATAGACTCATATCATTTAAAATACCATTTCTGGAATCTTAATATTAAGATGCATAAAAATATTGAAAATAATATAGTATTTTTATAAAAATTTATATCATAAAATTTTTTATGTTATATATATATATATAAAGGATAAATGATTATAAATAAAATTCTCTATATAAAATTTATAAAAAAAGGTATTTTTTTCTATTGTAATTTATGAGTTTTTGAGATGATAAATTTGTAGTAAGTGTAATATCATTCGACTTCAAATTATTTTCCTATTTGGAATTATCGTTTTCATATTTTTTTAAAATTAATAATATTTTGGTTTAAAAAAAAACAAATTCGCACTTTATCATACAAAAAAATTTGGAGTAAAAAATAGATTTAATTAATGAAAATTTTAATTCAGTAATATAGAGTTATTTTTTAAAATTAAAATACTTTGAATTCGAATTCATTCATATACATCAATTTATAAAAAACAAAAAACAAAAATAAGAATGTATACAAAAATTTATCAATAACAATTCTTTGTTTCAAGGAAAATGATACGCGCCTAAAAAATTTAAAGTTATAAAATAATTTTCGTGAGGGTATTAAATTAAATTTTTTTTAACATTATATTACGGGGAGATAAAAATTAAAGTTAAGTTAATTTAAAAAAGATATACTTACAGATAAATTATGTTTCAATATATTTAAATTTTTTTTATTAAAACAAAAATAATAATAATTTTACCGAGACTCTATATATGGGAATTGACGTGAAAGATATGGTTGTATAGAAAAAGAAAAGAAAATAATTTGAGAAAAAAAAAAGATTTTATATGGATATATAAGGTTGATTTGAAAACAAAATCTGATGATAAAGCTCAAATTCAAAATTTTCTATTATAATCAAATATTTTAAGATGATTAAAATATCAGCTTGTTGGTTGTCTCCATATGAGGCCACAACAGGTTAGAATATTTTAGTCTTTCACTTTACTTTTGAGTCAGAAAGAAAATCAATCAGGCTTTGGTGTCAATGGAAATGGGACCCATCCTTGGACTGAATTCCATGCCTAATCATTTCCTTTTTCTTCTTTTTCTTCCACTTTTCCATTTTTCTATAGCCTTCTGATTTCGATTTCTTTCTTGGGCCCATTTTAATTTCGCCTGGCAAACCCAGAAATATCAAGTTTAATATTATGTTTGTAGCCCAAGCTGTGGCCCGAGCAGCCCGAGTACAACCGAACCACTCAAATAACACAAATTAAAAAAAAATTGACATTATTTTTTTATTAGGTATTTTAACTATTTTATTATAAATTTATAATAAACTCATTATAAAAGATAAAATGTAGAAACTCATTATAAACTCACTGTAAACTATAAGAATATGATATTTTGATAAATATTTTATAAATTTTGGTATTTTGATAAATATTTTATAAATATGATAAATTTATAATTATTTTTAAATTTTTTTGTATTTTTATCAAAACTCTCAAATTTTTTGAGATAAATTGGCCAAGTCATAGCATATTTTTTTAAAAAAATTGAGATTATTATACTGTACATGATAAAAATAAATTTACTTTTCAAATATATCCACACACCTATTTTATTTAAATTTTTACTATTAAAATGTTTTTTTATTTTTGTAATTTTTTTATTTTTATTTTTTTATGATTTTATTTTATTTATATTTTTTTACTTAAAAAATTTTAATGTTACATTTTTTTTAATATACACATAAAAAATAAATATATACATAATATATACGTAACATATATAAACTACAAACTTAACAATACAAACTACATCAATAAATGAAAAACATATCTATAACAAATCTATAACACATCTAAATAATATTTTTAATATTTTTTAAATTTTTTATTCTCACAATATATCCACACAATATTCATATAATATTTAATAATTTTTATATAAAATATATATAACTTAAATAATAAAAATATAACATACATATAATATCTATAATATATTTACAATATCTACAGTACATCTGTAATATATCTACATAATATCTACATAATAAAATTATGTATATTTTTTATTTTTTATATGTATAATATATAAAAAAAATTTAAAAAATAATTTTAACAATTTTTATTAATATATTTTTATATATTTTATTTTTTAATTTTTTTAGTATTATTTATTTTTTATAATTAAAATTAAATTTTTTTATAAAAATTATAATTTTTATATGAAAAAAATAATTTAAAATATTAATTTTTATTATTTTATTAGAATATTTTTATTTGATAGTGAACTTTGAAAAAAATAATAAAAATTTTAAGTTAAATCTTGATTATAGTGAGGGAATAGGTATTTTTTTAAAAAAAATTATTTTAGTGAGGAATAAGGTATTTTTAAAATTTTACATAAATTTTTTATAAGAGTGTAAAAATTTTAAATTTTTATAGTATTTTTAAAATAAAAATTATTTTTTAGTGTAGATATATAAATGTCCCAAAAAAATAAAAATTAAAAAAATTACGAATTAAACAAAAATTATCCAAAAAATCCATAATACTAAATAACTGGTCCCGTTGCAATTTTTAAGCAAAATAAAATATTAATCATGTCATTTATCTATGTTAATATATCTCAATGAGTATTTTTAAAACTAAAAATTGAAAAAATGGTATTTTTAAAATTAAAATTTAGAAGGAAATATTTTTGAAAATATTTTTTAGGGTATTTTTGAAAAAATTCCAAAATATTATACAACTAATATACATATAGTATTTTTAAAATACTATATGTATATTAAAATATATAAAAATACAATATATTTTTTTTGTTAAATATACTTTTTTTAGAAGTAAATATACTTTTAGTATATGTCATAAAAATATAAAAATAAATAATATTTTTTCTAAACTGATAAAAAATTAGTGTTTTATGTAATATTCTCTAAATAATAATAATAAATATTAATATATATATGGGAAATCAGTAACTAATCCACTTTGGCACTATAAATATCATAAGCAGAATAAAGACAAATTTAATTTAAAACTCTGAATCTCATCTGCAATATATATATATATATATATAGCAGTGTCGAAAAATTCATTATTAATCTCAAAATAATACTATATAATAAATCTGTAAAACCCGCGCACTGGTCGGGTTTGCAGAGAACACAAGATCGCGTTAATTTATTAAAAACATAGAAAAAGAAAAAGCAAGTTGCTATTTTAATAGTAAATACTACTATTAAAAAATATTTAATAATTATTTTGCTTTCTAAAGACCATGTTAATCGGACCACCAAGTTGGGTGAGCAATCCTAATCTTTTTGGTAAAAAAAATAAAAAATAACAATTGATAGCCGTTATTTAAAAAAATAAATAAATAAATTTAGCCCCATTTGATTTAATTGGTTATGATGGCAATTAGTTGTTGCAAGCCGCATGATAATTGATAGATGATTGTTGTTAATCGCTTAATAAAATTATTATTGTTATTATTAACATATTTAATGATCAATAAGAATAAATATCAATATCTATTTTTTATTTGTTTTTTGAAGAAAGATTAATGATATTAATTCAAATCAGAAGCCAATATAGATAAAAGAAAATCGGGAATAACATTCCAAATAATGAGGTTGGGATTAGAACTAATTGCTCTAGCAAGAGAATGAGCTGCTAGATTTACTTGTCTCATAACTCACCTAACTTCTACTTCAGGTAAATCATTCAATAGAGAGAAACAATCCAAAATAACAAGACTTGTTTTCAAAAAATCCAATTCCTTAGATATTAAAGCATGGACTACCGTTTTTGCATCCAACTCAATAATACTCACACCTTTATAGCTTTCTTGAAGCCATACCAATGTGGATCTCAAGGCCATTGCCTCTGCACCTTTAGCCGTTGAAGCACCTAACAGTGGCCCTAATATAGCAACAACAAAAGCACCATTTGAGTCATGAATCATAGCACCAATACTTGCCTAACAATTGGCATGGACAAAAGTGGTGTCCACATTACATTTCCATATGCCTATTGGAGGCGACTGCCATCTTCTTTGCACCTAGGATTAAGTATTACCATTCAAAGAATTTTGCAACTGCAGACGCACCTGTGCATCACGCAAGGACTCAATAAAGTTCAGAGCACCATGGACTACCTCCAAGCCTGACATGATCTGTCCTTTCCACAACAACTCGTTCTTAGCATACCATAACCGCCAAAGTAGACAACAGAACATCTCAACCTACACTGGAGGATAATTATCCAACCACCAAGTAAGAACTAGACCCAAGTCGTCAAACCTGCTCCCAAATCCAATACTCTATATAGTCTAGGAATCCCAACAATCCTTAGCTCAAGCACAATTAAAACACACATGAGTAATATCCTTTAGATCTCCACACACAGTACAATAATCATCCATGTCCACTCCATGTTGAATCGGACAAGCCTTGGTAGGCAATATGTTACGAATCGCCCTCCACATAAAAATTTTGACCTTACTTTGCAAATTTAATTTACATAGCCTGTCCCATTTCATCTCAGGCCACTGTCCAGAAGAATACCATATATTTGACATCCATTCTAAGAGATAACCAGACTTCACCTTATAGATACCATTTTGTTCATAGTGCCATAGAAATTGGTCTTCAACAACACGACAAGTGGTAGGAATTCTTTTAATTAACTCGACCTCATCATCATCAAATATCTCATGAATTTTATCCATATTCCAGCAATTAGTACCATTCCTAAACAGATCCTTCACCAAGTAACAACTAACTCCCTCGATACAGGGACTAGAAACATTAAAATTGCCCTCCCTTGGAAGCCAAAGATCCCTTTAAATTCTAATAGAATTACTTGAACCAACTCACCATTGAACTCCTTTTCGTAGTAGCACTTACGAACCCGCCAAATATAACTCGGGTTATGACCCAATTGAGCTTCTAAAAAGTCTCCATGAGGAAAATATTTTACTTTGAGAATCCTACTAAGAAGGCATTCGGGAGTAGACAAAACTCTTTATCCTTGCTTTGCAAGCATAGCTAAAATAAAAGAGTGTAAATGACGAAAACTCATACCTCCAAATTCCTTGGCAACACACATCCTCTCCTAACTAAGCCAATGAGTAAAATGTTTGCATTAACTCGTGAACCCCACTAAAAAGAGTTCATCATCCTCTGAAGCTCTGAAATTAAAAACACTCCCATGCAATAAGAAGCCATAGTCTGTGCAACTAATTTAATGAGCACTTCCTTACCTGTAGAGGAGAGGAGCTTCCATTGCCATCCTTGAATTCTTTGAGTTAGTCTATCTTTTAAAAAAGCAAGCACCCTTTTCCTATCTTTACCGATCAAAGAAGGAAGCCTAAGATAATGGCTTGTGTCAAGTTGGTTGGACATCCCCAAGGATTGAGAAACAACTGCCCTCACATCGGGTTGCACATTTGCACTATGAAAGATCCTTGATTTTTGGAAATTAATGGCTTGACTTGAACCTCTTTCATATGTCAACAAAATATTCTTAACATTTATAGCCTCCCTCTCATTTGCTTGAAAAAAGAAAAAAGAGTCATCTACAAAGAGGAGGTGTGACACTGTTGGAGCACACTTGCACACCTTACACCCATGAATATTGTCATCCCTCTCTACTCTTGTAAATAAAGTAGATAAACCCTTAGTGCAAATGATAAACAAGTATGGAGATAAAGGTCTTCTTGCCTCAACCCTCTTCCTATAACAATAGGTCTAATATCCGAACCATTCACATCAACTGAATACCGAACTAATTTAACACACATAAAGAGAAGATTGACCTAGTTCTGAGCAAACCCTAATCTCAATAGAGTCAGCTCCAAGATCCTCTAATCTACTCTGTCATATGCTTTGCTAATATTAATCTTCATAGCCACATCACCTATTTTACCATACGTTTTAATCTTCATTGCATGTATTAGCTCAAAAGCAACCATAATATTATCTGATATTAACCTGCTTAGAACAAAAGCAAACTAAGATTCTGAAATAACCTGTGGTAAAACATTCTTCATTCTCTTTGTAAGGACTTTAGTAATTATTTTATAGAGTACATTATATAACGAGATAGGGAGAAGATCTCTCACATAAGATGGTTCTGATTTTTTAGGAATTAGAACTATAATAGTATCAAAGAGAGAATCAGGTAAGGTACCATTACTCAACCAGTCCACATAGCTTTGAAACACATCATGCCTATAAAATCCCAGAATTTTTGATAAAAAGCAGGATTTAAACCATTAGGTCCAGGGGCCTTATCAGGGTGCATTTGAAAAACTACATTTTTAAATTCCTGAAATTGAAAATATTGCAAGAGAGATGCATTATGTTGAACTGCAACCTTGGGTTGAATTAAGTTTATCACTTCATCATATTCCCCACCTTGCCATGCAGATAATCGTGAAAAATAATCTTTAACCAACACCTGTAATCCACGGTCAGTAGTTACCCAATGATCCTCATCATCTTTTAACTTTGTTATCCTATTTTTCTTCCTTCTTTCAAAGGCTTGTACATGAAAAAATTTTGAGTTACTATCCCCATATTTTAACCAATTTTTTTTTAATGTTGCTTCCAATAACATTCCTCTTCCAAAAGAGCTAAATCATACTGTCTTTTTAATTCAGATAAGGAAGTTGAAGTATTAGAACCCTCTCTACAATGTGACATGTCATGTAGAAACCTCTGTAATTTTTGGTGATGACTACCCACCACCACTCTATTCCAATGTTCTAGGGACATCACACAACAAGAGAGCTTATTTAACAAATAATCATTGTGGACAGTAGCCCAAGCATCAGTCACTACCTGTCGAATACCATCATGCAACAACCAAGAGTTTTCAAACCAAAACTTCTTACGTCTACATCTGATATCATCATGCTTCAAAATTAATAACAGAGGAGAATGGTCTGAATATGAAGCTACCAAACTGGACAGATTATTATTTGAAAATAGAGCAAACCAATCAACAGTAGCTACTCCCCGCTCTCTTACCCAATGATTCGACCAACGACTGCCCTCCCAAGTGAATTGGTAACCATGCAACTTAACTTCATGCAAGTTGCACTCCATCAAAGTATTCCTGAAACCACCTAGTAGGGAGCTAAGATGAGGCATGCCTCCTTGTTTTTCACATGAGGCTAGCATATCATTAAAATCCCCCTAATACAAGCCCTGGGAGAGAATTTGACGAAGTGCTTGAAGATATTATAGGGCACGCTACGATTATGTCTTTTTGGACAACCATAGAAGCCTATAAAATGCCATGCACCACCCAATGGATTAAAGAATCAATAAAATTCCTGGAAAACCCAACAACCTGAATGGAAATAGCCTCATTCCATAGTAAAGCAAGTCCTCCCCCACATCCAAATCTATCACCAGTAAAACATAACATAAAACCAAGTAAACATCTTATTTCTTCAATGCGAGTAGAAGTAACTAAAGTTTCGATTAAGAAAACTAAAGACGACTTATTTTTTCGGCAAAGATACCAAAGAACTCTAACTGATTGAGGGTTACCAAGCCCTCGATTGTTCCAACTGATTAAACTTGTGATGATCGGCGGGCCTATTAGATAAGGCCGATCGATAACAAAGCTTCTGAACCAGAATTGCAGTTTAGTACCTCTGTAGAAAAAGAAGCACCGAGTATGATAGTAGGCTTTATACTATTAGAGCTACTGGACCTTGGTCTTTTTTTATTTTCATCAAGTAAGACTGGGCTTTCCTCACCATCTAAACCACTACAGCCCAATACTACATCATGTTCCATCTCATCCACACTATCAGACTCTCTTCCCTTATCAACTCCTTGATCAACAATAGACTTACCATTTAAATTTGAATTAATTGTTAAGCCCGAAGATCTCTCTACTCCCCTAATTTCCCCTGAAACATTAGCCAACAACATCTCATTCCTGTCTCGTAGCCAACTACTCACCAGCGATTGGTTACGTCGTAGATCGACCCTGAGAGAGATATCCCACTCTAACTTCAGCTCAGTCGAGCCATGCGTCACCCATAACCTACTGAAGCTCTCAGTATGGCCAAGACGACCGCACAAAAAATAAAAAGATGTAAGCCTTTCATACTTAAAATCAACATAAACTATTTTTCCATCACGTAATAGATGCTTCTTGCGCCTTGCTAGGGGTTTCCTCACATCCAAACTTACTTTAAATTGCATATATGCACCATTACCAGTCATTATATCATACTCAACAAAGGTTCATATGAAGTTGCCAATATTTCGAGCAATAGGCTCAGAATAGTAGCCTGCTGGAAGGTGATGTACCTAAACCCAAAAACCACACATGAACAACTCTACTGTTGTAGGATGCTCCCCTGGACGTAGAAAAATGCAAAATTAATAAGTGTCGATTAAAGGTCCAAGGACCCCCCCGAAAAAATCCCATCCACGTCAATGCCATGAAAAAATCTGAACAAAAACCTTTTCTCTCCAAGATCACTAATATTGACCCCTCCAATCAGATGCCATAAATCAGCCAATATATCCTTCATCGGCTCAAACTTAACCGCGCTGGTCGTAAGGAAACGTCCCACTAAACAATGTTCAAAAGATTCCTTTTAGTCCTGATCCTCAGATTCCACATGCAACCCTTCATCTTCTCTTGCATCTTGTAAAGAGAGATAAGCAAACTCCTCATTCATAATACGAGCAAAGCAAAGAAAAACAGAACCTACATGCTATGAAAGCAGACAGAAAGAACAAAAATCCTAACGTGCTATGAAAGCAGATATTACAATAAAATTATCCTTTTAATGTCATCTATTTTTTATTTGTTGATGACATATAAAAAATAATACTATAAGACTAGATCTAGACAAGAGTAACAAATTTTTTATTTTATACTAATAGCTAAAAGTATGTTTCTTACGAAATATTTAGACTAGAGCGTGTTTATTTAATTTAGCTCATAGTTGTTGGTAGTTGACGGCTGAAAATATATCATCTTTTGATAAAGTTTTGGCAATTGTTATTTTTGAAATATTAAATAGCGATTAAATGTATTATTTATTTTTAATATATTATTATGCAACTTGATTATATTTTGTGTGATATAAATAAATACAAAAATACAATACTTAATAGATAATTTATTTTGAAATTAATATTTTTACAATTATATTTTATTATTTTTTACCAATTTTTTTCTAGTTTAAAATGCTATTTTAAATTATAATTGTTGGAAAGATTTATTAGTTAAAATACTAAAGAATCAAACTGATCATTGTTTTATAATATTAATTTTAAAATTTTAATTAATTAAATTATTGATTTAATTATTATTAATATCAAATTTTATAAATTTTGAATTTCTTCTAAATTTAAAAATTAAATTGATAGTATATAAAATATGAAAAGATTAATATTGTGTTTCGAAGAAAGTACTTGAAAGTTTCATAAAGTATTGAAAGGTAATTAGAGATTTTTAAAAGGTTATAAAAAAAATTTCTTCTTCCTATTGAATTTTCAAAATTGAGGTTTTTGAAGGTTTTCATTATCTTATTTCCAAACATAATATGAATCAATAATATGCTCTATTTTATTGTACTACATTTTACTTTATTATATCTAGAGTATCCCTGTCAAAAACAGACCCTTAATATTATAAATGTAATGGCTTGAGCCCTGCACCTCTCGCGAGACAAATGAGGGTTTTTTTTTACTATTTCAACTGCAAATTGTTCAATGACAGATGTGTTATTAGGAGTGTCCATTGATAGAATTTGGTCGGACTAAAAATGAATTTTAACTAAATCGAACCGCATATATATAAAAAAATCAAACTGAATTCCACTTAACCTATATATATTTTTTATCAAACCGAAAATTTTCAGTTTCGATCGGTTGAGTTAAATCATATTATAATATATATAATATATATTATAAATATATCTAACATATATAATATTATATAAAAAAAATTTATAATTGAGTTAATTCATATCTGTTCGAGTTGGATTATGTAATGTATATTATAATTTATAATATATATATATATAATATATATGTATCGGTCGGGTTCGGATTGAATCAAAAAAATAAATCTCAACATGACTACTCGATTGAATCCAATTTTTTTTTAAAATTTTAATCCAATTTTACCCGTATATATAATATAAACTGATCAAATTCGACCAAAATACACTCAGTTCGATCGCTTTCGATCAAGTTTGATAAATTTGCTCACCCTTATGTGTTAATTTATATAATTAAATTGAATAAATTCAATTAATATTTAAACATATTCACTCGATTATTATTAATTTTCATATTCAATTTATATAAATATTTAAATATATAAATAGTTAAACATATTCGCTCGATTATTTTTTTATGCTCAAATTATTAAACAACCCATTAACTAATTCATGAATAAATTCATTTATTTAAATAAATGATTTAATTTATTTTTTAAATAGTTTAAATGATTTTATTTTAACCAATCAAGTTTATTTGAACTTAATTGAATTTATTTAACTTAATTATATATAAAGCAATGTTTGTCATTGGAGAGTAGGTAATTGAAATAGTAAGACTTATTTTCCACACAAGAGATGTATGATTTACAAGTTTCATGCTTAATTTTGTATTTTTTTTAGCACCTTAAATATTAAAGGAAATGATATGACGTCTTATAAATATTAAAGAAAATAATATAGCGCCTTATGAGACTCCACATAATACACTATATCAGCATATAAAATATAATAGATTTTGATGGAAAATGGGATAAAAAATGCAATAGATACATAAAATATAAAATATTAAGGATGCAACTATTTTTTTTCTAACCAACTCCAGAAGAAAAAAGTATATATTGGGAAATTGAATTTAACATGTTGAACTCAATAATTTTGAGAAAATTACACCCCACTATTTTTTTTATAATTTTTTTTCATTTTATCATAAAAATTTTAATTATTTTATAATAAATTCATTATAAATATATAATAAATACATAATAAATTATGTAAATTATAAACTCATATTAAATATATAATAAAATTATAATGAATTATATAAATTTTGTATTTTTATAAAAAAATAAATAAATTCTTGTAAATTTAAAAGTATTTTAAAAATATATAATAAATTTAAATTTTTTTTAATTTTTTATGGCATTTTTGTGAAGACGTCAACAAGACAAGTCCTTAATTACAGAAGGTCCACCGCCATTTTATAGCCCAATTTGGCTTTATTTATTGGACTATGAGCCCACCGAATATCCCTATAATGCAGGAACCAATAAAAATCCAAAAAAAATTATACTTTTTTTTTAATAGATTATGTTTTTTCCTCATGAATTGAATTAAAATATCCCAACATCAACATCAACATAAAATTGAAATTTGAAATAAAAAATTTTCCCCTCCAAGAAAAAAATTGAATTAAACTTGAACTTTTGAAAATACATAAATATTTTGCAATGATGGAAAATCCATTAAAGGGAATTTGATGGTTATATAGCAATTTCTTCACTAATAATTTGGTCGGTTCTTAATGTCAAAGCAAAAAGCTTATAACATAAAAATTCGAAAAAAAAAAAAGCAAAATAATGAAAAATCAAATCCCTAAATTTTTGTTAAGTTTAGATCCACAAAATAAATTTTTTAAAAAAAAAGAAAAAAAAGGAGAGAAAATGGGTTCCCAATTGCCACTATAGTAAAGTCCTTTTCTTTGATTAATATTACTTTCTGGCTTCGATTATTACAAAAAGAGGTATTAGTAATAATAAAGTGCATCACTAATGACCAAAACAGTAGGAGAAAGGCAAAGAGTAATGGATTATGTAATCAACTAATCATATCTACTTTCTTTCATAATAATAAAATATTTAAATTAATTATTCTCAAATTAATCAAGATTTGATTACTAATTATTGCAAATTCCTTTTTTTGTTAATTATATGTATATTCTCAAAACATTCAAGTTAATTTCTTCATTGGACACTTAAATAAAAAGAATTAAAGCAATTGAGTTAGTAATTAATTGAATATTGCTATGTATTTGTGGACATAACTTATGTTTTTGTTTGAAACATTAAAAGAAAATAAAATGAAAACAAATGTAATAGGTGGAAAATATTCTCTCGGCCTACCTAGTTTTGAATTAATTCTCTGAAAAATTCAAGAAGAAAATGAGAGAAAATAAATATAAAAAAAAATTCATATATTTTTTTCTTAAACGAAGTAAAATAAATGAAAATAAATAAAAGATATTGCTCAAGTAATAAATCTATTTATAAATTAAATTTGAATTTAATAATATTAGTTTTAAAAAAATATTGTTACAAATCAAATAGGGTAAAATATAAATTAAATTAAAAAAAAAACTCGACTTACAGTTTCTAATATAATAAATTAAATTTAAAACTGAATTTTTTGTCTAAAATGACAATTAATAACACAAATATATACTCAGTTATCAGAATTACAGTTTAATTATAGTTAATTAAACTGTAATTTGTTCGTGTTAGACATCATCTGTCAAGATAACTAAAATATCAATAGATAATAAATACAAATTAAATTTTTTTATCAATGTTAAATAAAAATAAAAATAATGAGAGAAAAAATATTTTAAAAAAATAGAAAAAGAAGAACGTCTATTTTAAGCTAACCAACCCTAACTAACGTAGACAAAGTTGGAGGACACGTTTCACTAAAATTTTCCCACCTGTAAACGCAATTGTCCTTATTAAAGTCAAATATTTCGGAAGGGTCCCACTCACTCTCTATCAAGCTGGACCCGACCCTGATCCGACCAAAGACTTGAGTTGACCCCAATTTTTTTTTTAAATCGGACCGATTACTGAACCGATCAATTTTACTCGATATAGGATAAATAAGAAAATATAAAATTTTTTTAATGGTTTTTAAGCTGAAATTTGGAAGAAGAAAGCCAAAAAAAAAAAGACTGAAAAAATAATTGGTTTGATCCATGGTTTGGATCCTATTTAAGAAGTAATGGTTGAACCGCCCCCCCCCCCCCCCCCCCCCCCTTTTGGCTTGTCTTTTGGTACACTCTTCCACTGGCTTTAAAAAATTTCAAATTTTCAAACACAGAAAAGAATTGCGTTTTACTCCAAATGGTTATCACGTTGCTTTCAATTTTCATAGCTTCTGACCATTAAAACTTATTTAGAATTTATTGAGTGTGATAAGTGCTACCTTATAAGTTAACAAATCCTATTTTGATTTAATTTTTTAGTGATCAATTCACTGGTTTTTAATTCTTTAAAATAAGGAATTTAAAATTCTAACAATTTTTATTAAATAATTTCGATTTTTTAAAAAATAAAATTATAGCTAATTTATAGAAGAGTTTCTACTGTTTTGGCTCCTTTTTTTCTGAAAAAAGGCAGTAATTTTTTTCTTATACTTTTTTGTTCTTGTTCTTGTTATTGTTCTGTCATTTGGCATTTTATATATATTAAGTGTCAAATTCATTAATATTGCTAATATTTATTCATTTAACATTATGAAAATACTTTTAAATTAATATTTAATTTTAATTGATTATAAAAATTTTAAATTATTTTTAAGAGAAAAACTATAAAAATTATAAATCTCAAATTTCACTTGTACAATTTTTTTAATCATCTAAGAAAATAAAAAATAAATAAATAAAAAGTCTCAAAAAATCTTTAATTTAATGGTTGTATACTACTATTTTTATTCATAAAATCATAGTGACAATGTTCATTAACAATTATATATGAAACATTATTTTTTGAAAGAAGATAAATTATATTAACCCAATAGAAGAAAGAAACAATTAAAGCAAAGTTTTTAAGGATCAATCTAAACCCCGGCTAACGGACCTCTCTAATACACTCAACATATGATCTCAAAACTCGCTTCATCAGAAATAATAATAAAAAGAAAACTAGGAACAACGTATCAAACATGAGAACTAGCACAAAAAAGTGTTACACTAACTATATTATGAGCAGAACTATTGACTTGCTTCTTTACCCAACAAACAGAGGGACCTAAAATACTCTTAGTAATATCTTTGCAATCAAGAATAGTTCCAAATTCTAAAAAGTCATAAGAGGAAAAATTAAGAGCATAAAACACCTTTCAACATTAACATTGGAAAGATTATTATAAAATATCCTAGATAGAACTCCCCTGACCCCAATAGCTTCATCAACTTTCGAATTAAAAGCACTATGAAAATTAGCAGCCAAAGCTCGAAAAAAAAATACTCCATTAGAATCACGTGTGACAGCACCCACGCCTACCTTAAGATCATAAATAAAAATAGTAGCATCAACATTGACTTTAAGACTCCCAGAAGAGGGAGATTGCCATCTCCTATTAGTCGTTCTAATATTCAACAGCTAAGGTCTATGTATTTGAATGACACTTTTGCACGCCAACCATTGGTTCCATTCCTGCCAATGTAAATTAGCATGAAAAATAATATTAGAGGGGTCAAAAAATTTTCTTTCCCAAACCTATTTATTCCTAAAACACTAAGGGCTCCATAAAGTATATCAAACTCTACCCACAAAATCACAATTAGATGACTCAAACATAAATAATAAGAAAAGTTCCAAGCTATCCATGGTCACATTAATATTCGAATAATTCCAACTTGCCAAAGCATGAGGACAAGTAAGGAAAACATGGGTAATGGTCTCATCTTCATTGCAAAATGGACACTCCACATTCATATTTATGTCTTAATCTCTTAACAAAACTTTTATAGGAATACTATTATTCATTACTTACTATAAAAAAAAATTTAATCCTTGGAGCAACATTCAAACACCAAATTTTACTCCAACACTAATCCAGTGCTAATCTTTGCAAATCTAACTTTAAAGGCATAGCCACGTGATAAGTTGTTTTAACAACATAAGGACCATTTTTTGAGAAATGTCAAACCCATTTATTAGAGATATTAGATTTGGCAAGAGGAACTCTAAGAATTCTCTCCAAATCAATGGGAACCCATCTTCCAATTTCTTCCCATTTTTAACTTTTATTCTCACCAAGTATATCACTAACTCTTAAGTATTCTCCACCATATTACAAAGGTGACTGTATACAAAAATTATCATCTTCCAGAAGCCAGGGGTCTCTCCAAACATTAATAGATTCACCATTCCCCACTCTCCATCTAGCTGCTTTTCTTAACACGTCTATGGCTTGCAATACACTCCTCCAAATAGAGCTTGGGTTATGACCAATCCTAGTCTGAAGAAAATGCTCCGTATGAACGTATTTAGCTTTAAAAATCTTTGTGGTAGTAAGAGTACTTAGATTGGAGAAAAATCTCCAACCTTGCTTCTTTAGCATAGCCAAGTTAAAGCGCTAGAGATTTCAAAATCTCATACCTCCTTGCTTCTTCAGAAGACACATATGATCCCAACTTTACTAATGTAAACCATTTCTACCAGAAGCTTCATATCACCACCAAAAAGAATTCATCATTTTTGAAATCTATTACAAGTAGGAGCAGGAATGAGAAAAATGCTCATGCAATGGATAGGAATGGCCTAAGTCATAGTTTTAAGAGGAACCTCCTTTCCAGCCCTAGAAAGAATATTTTCTTCCAACTTCTTATGTGATTTAATAAACTTTCTTGCAGATAAGAGAAAATTTATCTCTTATTTCTCCCCACCAATGAAGGAAAGTCCCAAATATATTACCCAAAGGGCTATGCACCTCCAATATATCACTCAGCAACTATTTTTTATCACTACTGATATTGGATCTAAAAAGAATGCCAGACTTATCAAAATTAATAGCATGCCCTGAAACATCCTCATATACCTTCAAAATTTTCTTCAATTCCCTGCATTCATTATTATTAGCTCGAAAAAAGAAAAAATTATCATCGGTAAACAATAGAATTCCCTCCTTCTAGTTATTATGCACCACGTAACCAACCTCATACTTTAGCCTCTCTAAATAGAATAGAAAGAGACTTATGACATAAAATAAATAAATAAGGGGAGTTGTCTGAGACCTCTATGAGGAAAAAGGCTCCACCTCCTCTCATTAATAGGGCATTATATTTAACAGTTGTTACACATATCACAATCCACTTTATCCATTTCTCTGAAAACCCCATCTTATCTAGCAAGAGACATAAAAATTCCAATTAACTCTGTCATGGGTCTTACTAATATCCACTTTTAATGTCACCTTACCCTTAGTGCCTTTTGTCTTACATCTCATGTGATAGATAACCTCAAAGTAACCAAAACATTATCAGTAATTAATCTTTCAGAAACAAATGCAAACTGGGTCATTAAATACAACAAAAGGGTGAAGATCCTTCATCTTAACATGATTAGAAATTTTAGGTATCAAGACAATAATGTTATCATTTAGGGTTTTAGGAAACACCTTACATTCAAGCCAATTTTTGCAACTTTTAATAACATCAGGTCCCATTGAACTCCAAAATTTATGGAAAAAAATATGGATTCATAACATCTAGGCCTAAGACTTTATTAGGATGCATTTGAAAATTGCTTCTTTAAACTCCAATTCATTAACCAGAGCAGTCAAAAAATCATTCATCGCATTACTAGTACGTCGATCAATAACAGTATCATAATCTCCACTAGTAGCAGCAAAAAGATTGGCAAAATAATTATATACAATATTCTACATACCTCTCATATTCGCACAGAGCTCACCATTTTCATCCATAAGTGCTCAAATCCAATTTGTACCCCGCTTGGAACTAGCACGTTTATGAAAAAAATTCTGTGTCGATATCTCCATACTAAAGCCAAAAAAATTTATCAATAAGATTTTACTCTCTACTTCTAGTATAATTCCTCTTGAGCAGGAATAGAATTAAGCTATTCATCTAGGCCATGAATTTGATCAAACCTATATGTTACATGTGCATTATTAATTTGTTCTTTGACTCCCTCCTTTCTAAAGTAAAAGTCCCTAAAAATTATTTCTCTCCATTTTGCCAACCTAACAACACAGTGTCAATTTTTTCATAAAATATCCAAACTAGCATTCTAGAATCATACATCTCTAACTATCTTATATATATTATCATGTATTAACCATAGATTTTCAAATTGAAATTGTTTTTTAGGCCTTTGTTGCTCCTCCTTCTCTGACATTAGCTTAAGAGGTTTGTGATATGAAACTGAAGCATTAATATTTATGAATAGGACTATTTAATTAGTCTGCAAACCCTGTTGATTCGGCCTAACCAGGCCCGGCCCAATTGAATTAGGTCAAATTTTAAAAGTTGTGGATCAGGCATCAGGCCCTAGGTAACCTGAAATATTATATTTACTAGGGGTATACAAAATTTTCTAACTTGATAGAATCGAATATATTTTGATCGGATTTGAACAATTTATATTGTATATACAAGTGAAATTGGGGTTTATATTTTAAAAAATTTTGGGTCAGCCAGTCGGTCGGCCAGGTTGGTATAATTTTTTTTTGTTTTAACCTGAACCTGACCACTATTATATATTTATATATAAATAAAATTATTTTTATTTTACTTTGTCATCTAACTCGAACCGAACCGAGCCAGATACACTAAAATAAATCTAAATATAAAACTCTAATATTAAATATCAATCCGATTGAAACCGACTGACCCAACTGAACCCTAAATTAACTCGGTTCGGTCAAAATTTTAAAAAAATTGGGCGAAATCAATTTTAGATTTTTAAACTTTGGTTGGGTTCGATTGGGTTAAAAAATCACTCCAACCTGACCGAACCCGATCCGTGCATACCCATAATATTTACTATATATATATAATATTTTTTATAATATATAATGTAATTTATATAATATTATATGTAATATATTATATATTAGAAAATAAATTATATTATATATAATATAATTAATATATGCAATTTTGAGGCCTCGCCCGAGTATCAGCCTGATCCACTAAAGGGGAACCGAAATGCTCATTTAGATCCAATCTCATATGACACCGTCATGTACGGTCTCTATTTTGTTTAGTAAGGGCGAATTTAAAAGATCTTTTATTTTAAAAAGATTAATTCTTTTATTTTGAAAAGTCTTTTATTAGAATAGATAATTAATTAATTATTATAGATATTTATTTAGAAAGTTTAAATAAAATTAGAATATCTTATTTAATATTAACAATAATTAGTTATTGTCTAATAATATCAATATTTTTTAAATATTAAATTAGATAATTATTTATTAGAATAGATAAATAATTAATTATTGTAGATATTTATTTAGAGAGTTGAAATAAGATTGAAATATTTTATTTAATATTGATAATAATTAGTTATTGTATAATAATATAATTTAAATTTTTAAATAATTAATAGGATATTTATCTAATAATTAGTTATTTATCTAATAATGCAAATTAATTTTTAAAATATTAAATTTATTATTATTTGAAGAGTTTAAATATAATTATGATACCCATATTAATAATAATTAACTATTATGTATTATATAAAAATAAATTAAATGTTGATAATAATAAAAATTAATTTTTAGAATAATTGTATTTGAAGGAACACTATTTTTTTGTGAATTTTCATAATATATATCAGATAATTTTTTATTCATAAAAAGAAATTGAAAAAAAGTATATTGCTTATAATATTTTTGTTGAATTTTTTGTATCTCATTTTTTATTTTATGCTTAAAAAGATTTTTATAAATTCTCCCTCTTTCTCCTTACTCTTCTAGACTTTTTCAAGTATTTGGTTCCTCTGTTATATAAATAAATATATTTTTTTCTCATACATATTCACAGCACTGAACAAAAAATAAGAAGTGTTCTATATGCAACCAACTTACATTAGAAAATTTCAACATAACTAATTAAATATTCAAAAAGATAGCTTGATAAGGTAAATGATTTATAATTTTATTTTAAGATTATGCATACATGAGTGTGTTCTTTATATGTTCTAATATGAGTACATATTTTTTTTCATTAAGGTCAATAATACGATTTTTGAATAATTTATTTTTATATTGATTTACTTTATTAAAAATTTAGATTATTAAAATTATAATAATTTGTATATATAATATACTAAATTTCAATAATACTAATTCTATAATTAATATTTAGAATTATAAAATACTAATTCTATAATCTTTAAATCAATTATTAACTAAAATATTTATCATTATCAATTTATCATTTTTTTACTTAAAATTATTATAGAATTTTAAAATTATTATACATATACATTAATTAAAAATACTTATAGCATCGCACATGTGCTATTCTAATTTGTATCTTAAAAAATCTACTAGAATTTCATATATTTTCTCAGTATACATTAATTGGATGTCAAATGATCAATATTAATGTTATTGGCACATATATAACTAATAAAACAAATTATAGAGCACTAGGCCCTTACTCGCACATTGTGCGATGGTAAAAATAATAAAATATAAATAAATATATTTAATAATAAATAAATATAAAATAATTTATATGTAAATCTACAATAAATTCTATTATAAAAGATATAAAATAAATTATAAATTTATAATTAATTTATTATGAAGGCTAAAAATTATACTCTCTTCGTCCCACAAAGATTGTTAACTTACTTTTTCTACAAATATTAAGAAAATGTAATTAATATTTTAATAATTTTTATGTTTCTTTTTTTTTTTTACTTTTGTTCATATATTTATTTTACCTTGAAAATAGTTCAAATTATCATTAATTTTTTGTTTAAAGTGTGAATTTATTAGAGGGTAAAATAAAAAAATATTAAATATATTATATAAATAAAAATGAATAATTATTTTAGGATATTTCAAAATAAAATAGTGGATAATCTTTGTGGGATGGAGTGAGTATTTTTTAACTTTTTAAATTTCTAAAAAAATATATAAATCAATCAATATTATTAAATTATATTAATGTATAATTAATTTATAAAAAATTAAAAGTCACAAATAATAATTTATTTAATTATTATTATGAAATTATATTAATATAAAATTATTTAAATTTATTAAACTTTAAATTTTACATTAATTATTAAATTTTTAAAAATAATTAAAAAATAAAAAAAGAAATAATGTAATTTAAAAAATTGATAATGTGACAATCTAATTATCAAAAGTTATATTTTTTATTGTTTAATTTTTTTAATTTCTAAAAATATAAAATTTAATTATTGTTGTAAATAAATTATTAATTTATAATTAATTTATTATGAAGATTAAATGTCATATTTTTTTATCTTTTTAAATTTTTTTAAAAAATATAAATCAATCATTATTGTTAAATTATATTAATGTGTAATTAATTTATAGAAGAGTAAAAGTCCAATTTTTATTCATTCATTATTATAAAATTATATTAGTGTAAAATTATTTGAAATTATGAAAATTTAAATTTTGGATAAGTTATTAAAATTAATTAAAAAAAAGATAAGAAATAATATATTTTAAAAATTAATGATGTGACAATCTAGCCGCAATTCTCTTTTTTTTTCAGCTTTTATATACTCCCTCCGTATCATTTATATAGAAAAAGCAAAATGGACACAAAAATTAAGGAAATTTTACTTTTTCCATCTCTATTTACTTAAATACCCCTAAAAAAAACATTCCTCAAATTAAACTTTTAAGGCAAGGGTATAAATGGTATTTTGTCTCATTCCACTCCCCAAAATTTACCTAAAATAGCATATTTTCTATATAAAAGATACACCAAAAAAGGAAATTTTTTCTATGTAAATGATACGGAGGGAGTATAAAATATCGATAGCATTAAAAAATACATACTGCTTTTAATTAAAAAGATAAATGAGAAGAGTTTTTTTTTCCTTCCCTCTAAATCATATTATGTAGCCTAGTAAAACTTTTTAATTCTGTTGTTTCCTCTTTTAGTCCAAACAGTTGTATCATAATTGATGGAAAATTTTAACATAAATTAGGTATATGATTTTATCTATGAATTTGACTAATAATAAACTATCAATTGAGTAATAATATAAATAATACTGATATTATTTAATTTTTATTTTTAAATTAAAAAATTATTGATTGAGTTTATAGATGAAATCATATGTCTGATCTATAATATTATTTTTCTATATCCATTTAGTTATAATTTGTAGCTTTTAACGTAGTTGTTACCTGTTAATTAGTCAAATAATTGTTATTTAAATACTTTTACATCAAATATAAATTAATTATTCATATGTGCGATGAGCAATAATGAGAATAATAAATAAATATAATCTATAAATAAATATAAAATAATTTATATATAAATTAACAATAAATTAAATTATAAAAAGCATAAACAAAATATTTACCTCGATTTTTATGATAGTTTTATTGAAATAATGTTAGTGAGTAAAAATAATTTTTTTTATTTTATAACTTGATACTTTTACTAATAGAAAAAAGTATACATACTTTTACTATAAAAGATCATAAATTCTATAAAAAAAAGGCGAAAAAATAAAATATAAAATATAAATTCACATAAATTTTTTTTAAATGAAGAGAAAAATATGAGTTAGAGAATTCATAATTGTAGATTTATATTAAAATTATTATTAATATAAATCTTATTATTACATAAATTATCAACATATAATTACTTTGTTAGAAAGATTAAAAGCCAAATTTTTTATTTTAAAATTTAAAATTTCTTAAAAATATATAAATTAATTATTGTTATAAATAAAATATTAATTAAGTGAAGTAATTATTTGAATAGGATTTTCAAAAGTTATATATTTTATTATTTAATTTTTAAAATATTTAAAATATATAAATTAATCATTTTTTAAATAAATTATTTAATTTATAATTAATTTATTATAAAGATTAAAAGTTATACTTTTTAAATTTCTAAAATATATATATATATATATCAATCAATATAATTTAATTATATTAATGTATAATTAATTTATAAAAAATTAAAAGTCATAAATATAATTTATTTAATCAATATTATAAAATATAATGATGTATAATTACTTAATAAAAAATTATAGGTCATAAATATAATTAACTTTTAAATTTAAATTTTATATAAATTATTAAAATTAAAAAGTTAATTAAAAAATAAAAAATGATATAGCATTATTTTAAAGAAATAATATTGTGTTACTCTTAAAATACTTCTTTCATCCTTGGCTTTTATATATACATAATATAGATATTAATGTGTAATTATTTAATGAAAAATAAAAAATTTCAGATATAGTTAATTATTAAATTTTATATTTTATATAAATTATTAAAATTAAAAATTAATTAAAAATGAGATAACATTAATTATTTTAAAAAAATGATGATGTGTATAACATTAATTATTTTAAAAAAATGATGATGTGTAACTTTTAAAATATTTCTTTCGTCCTTAATTTTTATATATATAAAATTCTAAAACGAAACACTATCATATATTCATCTTACTAAATTATATAGTATTTTGATATTTTCATCCCTAGTAGTTTTAATAGATCATATTTACAATTTACATCATTTTTTTTTATCATTGATGAGAAAATTTTACTATTGGCAAGATTCGAAATTTAACACACTCGTAAAATAGTCCAACGTTCCAACTAGACTGAAATATCAATCCATAATTTACAGTACCATTAAATACAAAATAAAAAAATTAATTTTAAAAATTAAAATTTTAAGAAGTGAAAAATTATAGCTTGGAACAAACATTTTTAATAATAATAATAATAATTATTATTATTATTATTATTATTATTATTATTATTAAATGGAAGGGGACTATTCTTATCCATGAAAAATAAATTACAAGGTTAATGCAAGTATATATAAATTGAATTTTTAAAACAATTTGAAATATGATAATATTTATAAGTAGAAAAAATTAATAATATCAATAGAAAAGCCAATGTCTATATCAAAACCAGCCCTCGAATATCATATTTTTGACACCAATTTTAACGTATTATTTTAAATATTTAATCTAATTATTTTTATTAAAATCTTTATTACCAACATAAGACAAAAAAAAATTAACTTGAATATTGAAAAATTAATACTCCCTCCGTTTTATTAATATAGAAAAAAAAATTTTTTTTGGTGTATCTTTTATATAGAAAATATGTTATTTTAGATAAATTTTGGGAAGTAGAATGAAATAAAATACCATTTATATTTTTGGCTTAAAAATTTAATTTAAGAGATATTTTTTTAAAAGGTATTTAAGTTAATAGTGATTAAAAAAGTAAAATTTTTTTAATTTTTATGTTTATTTTATTTTTTTTTATGTCACTGAAGTAGTATTTTGCACTTGTGAAAGGACATATAAAACTCCAAAGTTTATACATCATTTATCACATCTTTCGAAACAAAATTGAGATGTGTGACATTACACAAATCAATCCATTTCTGAGATATTGACAATAATACCATAAAAAAAAAGTCAAAGAAATAGACTCATAACACGAATGGATACTTAGTAATTCACACACACGTGTGGCAGATAATTAATAAATAATAATAATAATAATAATAAACGATGTTGGGACCCACTAAAAGAAGGAAGGAAGTCTTCCCTCTCTCTAATGTTATAAATCAATCTTTGGCTTGGCTTTTACTAAAAGGACGATGGTGGCGGGGACAGCTACTCTTAAATAAATAAATATATATATATATATATTTCATTTCATACTATTGAAAAATAAAAATAAAAAATAAAAGGACGGTCCACGAATTTGCCAGGTTTCGCTTTTTGCTGCTTACAAAACATTATTTTATTATAATGATTGCACACACGTCTTTAGCTTATGAAAATGATATGCTACTTGTTTAGCTTTTGTCTCTTCTTATTTTTATGTATATACCATATGCCAATTTATTTATTATTTTTTCTTTCCAATTATATGTCATTTGAAATATTTTTTTATAATTATTTGAAGAACTACTATTTTATATTTTTCTAATGGTGAAATATGAGTTTGAAAAATATCAAATCTTTTAAATATTTAATAAGTTTGAATTTGTATTTTTTTTTGTATAAATTCAAATTTGAAATCCAATGTACGAATAGTTCCAAATATTTTTTTAAATTTTACCACTTAAATTATTTGGACTTATTGTTATTTTTATTTCTAATAAGAAATCAAAGAAATAAATGTGTATTATTTTAATTTTAATAAACTAGAAAATTAAATATTTATTATGTTATGAATATTATATTGAGATTTTGAATTTTATTTTTTATTGGCAATCAAGAGGAGGTGAATTGGTTGTTATTAGGATTTTAAGAAAAAAATTAAATTCTTTAGAAAATAAAAAAGGATTAGGGAAGAGAGAATTAACATACAATATTCATAGCAGTTCAAATTCAATAATTATAAGTTTATTCTTCAATAACAAGTTAAGTATTACACCATAGATGAGTTTTTACAAGTTTAATCTTAATTTAATATTTTTTAAGCTTACATTGAACTTATACAAGGATTAAGATATTTTTTATAATCCGATAAGCATTTTACCCTACATTTATTCTCTAATCTAGTATTTCAAAGCTCCCACTAAACCTTTTTTTTTTAAGTATTTAAAGAACATGCTTAGCCTTTAAGGAGCAATAAATTAAAATTTTTATTATAGTGTAATTGAGAATTAAAATTTCAAAAGTTTGACTAATAATACTTAAAAGATTGAATAAATACTGTTTGATGAGGTATTTATAACCATCTTTCTCTAAAATAGCTATTTGAATTGAATGGACGAAGATTAAGTTTTCACTAATTAAAATCACTTGCATTAAATATTGTTAGACAGCTCTCGCGATCGCCTGCCTTATAAAGCGATCACGAGACGCCATTTTGTAGATTTTTAGTCAGATTCTTTTTTGGTACGATCGCGAGGGCGCTATTATGTATATCAGCTAGTTTTAACTGCTTGAACACGTAGCACTTACAGGTCGGGGGGAACCATTATGTACCGTATGTTATAAATCTCACGGTCATACTAACTTTGTAGTGGTCACCAATTAGCCTATTTGATTTTCCTTTAAACTTGACCAACACACTTGGCAATCATTAATCGGAGAATGAAAAAATCGCCAAAAACTTTTGCTTAGTTTAAATGGTGTTGTCATGCTAGTTTGATTAATTCCGTGGTGAGAGTGAGGATCTCGACCAAGATTTTTGACCCTACATATACTGCAAACTCTTATGTCATCCTTAATGAATTTTGCCTCTACCATCTCACAATCACTCTGTTGGCGGTGCAATCGCGAGAATGCTTTGGCGCCTACTTTTCTTGTCATGTCTCTGACCGTGAATCCTATTATGACTTGTAGATATTTTCACTCTTTAGGGATGGTCGCACCGATATAAAACGATCATTCCTTCTCTTCTATACTTTTTTACTTTTTTTAAAATTTTTTACAAAAATACAAAAAAAAATTAAAAAATTTTAAATTTATCATATTTATAAATTATTTATCAAAATACCAAAATTTTATAAAATATTTACTAAAATATCATGTTTTTATTAGTTTATAATGCGTTTATTATGAGTTTATTATGAGCATATAATGAAATGATTGAATAGGCCTATTAAAAAGTAAAATTTTAAAAAATATAGTGGAGGGTATATTTTTTTTAAGTAAATACATGTATAATTTTTGAATTTATAGCATTTATTCAATTTGTTAACTTTCAATTTAATAATTTTATTGACTCATATTGAATTATACTGAATCACTAAAGTATTTATTTGATATAAGATATATAAATATAAGAGGTAAAATTATTAATATTCATCAATATAAATATATGTTAGTAAAAATATATAAATATAAGGGATAAAATGGTTAAAATAAAATTTTAAAAGGCAAAATTATTAAATAAAATAAAATTATTAAATACTATAAATTTAAGAGGCTATTTATGTATTTGAATTTTTTTTTTTTTTTTTACAATCCATTGTTTGGTAATGTTGCTTGTGATTACTATTGAACAAGAGAAGAAGTTTATTATGGGTACTTTTTAGTCCCAGTCACTTTATAGGACTGAGACCGTAGGATTTGCTTTGATGGAATTAAGGGGTCATGACATAGCCAACAAATGACTGCCATTTGACAGTTCTTTATTAAAAAAAATTATTTAATTAAAAATAAAATAAATTAATATTTAAATTTTAATTATTAAAAATAAAGTAATGAATAATATTGGGTCTTAATTTTTTATTAGGTGACAAACTAGTGAGATCAAATCTCGAGGTGCTCTTATAAGACACATCAGATTATTTTTAATAATTCTCACTTGTACTCTCTTATAGTAAAAATGATAGAATTTGAATTTCACGCCTCTTTCTAAAATAAACTACCTTGTTTTGATTAAATAAATAAATAAATGAACTACCTTGTTTTTTTTTTTGAAAGAGTGTTTTTTTTTTGTTTGTTAATTTACATGCTTAGGCAGATTGTGGATTCTCTACCTTGATAATTTGATTTTACGTGATTTTTTAAATCAAATTCAATTTATTTTAAAATTGAGTCAGGATATAATTTTTTTTAGTATTATAATTTTAAAAGAAAGAATTAATTTTGAATTGTTTAAAAAATATATTTATCGTTAGACTAGACTAAGTTTGCCGTGTAGGAATTAAGATATAATTTAGAAATAGTAATCACAAAAATTCAAGTTGAGTGATGGGTTTTGTTAAAAATTATTAGGTTAATCATGTTTCGAAAAAAAAAAAAATAACATGATTTCAATTTGACATCGAATCGAGTTATTATGGCTTTCAGCAGTTGAAGTTTGGAACAGGTCGACTTTTGAACAGATGAAAAGTCAATAATATCCAACCAAGTTGTGCATAATCCTATTACTGCAAGGAAGATTTTTCAATGTACTTATCTTATTGTTTTTTTAATTCTCAATTAAATAAAAAAGTATATCAAAATTAATTAATTATTATTGTTTTTCATGGTAAAATTATTATTATTTATATATTTTTTAGTATATAATCATCTAAGTAGTAGATTATATGCATTCAAGTTTATATAAGATCCATTCATTCTCATAATTCACTAATTTATCATAATTATATAGGCCAAAAATTTAAATAAAATCCAAAATTATTACTAATATCTTGACGCATTCCTTTAACTTTTTTTATTTATTAAATATATATATTTTTTTAAAATAAGTCATTTAAACTGTTGTCGTTAGAGAAAAATTAACTTGATGTTAAAATATTAGTGGGCACTGTAATATCCACTTTATTTTTTAAATAATTTAAAAATATTAAAAATATATTTTTTAATAAATAAAAATTAAAAATATATTTTAAAATATTTAAAAATAATTTTTTATAGACTATAAAAATACACATTTTATACATCATATAAAATTATTTTTAATGAAATATTATTTTAATATGATAAAAAATTAAGTTTTATAATTTTTTAACTCTTGATATGATATTCATTAAATTTTAATTTCTTTATGAATTATTAAATATTAATAAATAGAATATATTTTTTATCTCAGTCGCAAATATAAAAAATAATTTTTATAATTTCTAAATACTTTTAATTAAAAATAAACTTTTTTCTTATATGAAATTTTTTAATGTATATTAATTTTAATATATATTATATTTTTATTTTATTTTTTAATATTTTATTTAATATGTTTAAATTTTTTTTATATATTTTTAATTATCTTAAAATATATATTTTTTTAATTTTATTTATTTAAAATATATTTTGAATTTTGTTTAAATTATTTTAAAAATATAAAATGAATAAAGTGAATCTCACGGTGCCAACTCGGCCTTGACATTTTAACAAAGTTAATTTTTTTTAAACAGTTAGGGTCGGAATGACCTATTTTTAAAAAAATATATATTTAATTAAAAAATTTTAAAAACTAAATCGAGACATTGATAATAGTTCATGAATTTATTTGAACCTTTAGACTAATTATATATATTTTTGATTTTTTAATATTAAATAATTATTTAATCTATCAATAAAAGATAACTCACTTTATGAATAAGAGTCAAAATTTAAACTTCATCCACAAAAAATTTCATATTTTCTTTCTTCTTACACTAGAAAAAGTATATAATTCGATATATTATCAAGCTTCATTAATTAATAAAAATTATTATTTTGATAAATTATTATTTTAGATTCCATTTGATATTTGTATCTCATGTGCCGATTAAATAAGTCTACCCTTATCGACAACAAAAAAAAATAAAAGAGAAAAAGACAAATAGTTTATTCTTAAAATAAATTTCAGATCAATATATATTTAAAATTTAGTATTTTTTTTTCTTATTCTGCTGTGTTTTAAAATAAAATTAACTGCAATTTAAATTTTTATTATAAAATTTTATCATTCAATATTTGAAGGTCATATGTCCTTTTCATATGGAGATTTACTATTTTCTAATGGTGATTTATCATTTTTCAAATAGATGTATGTTTCTTATGTGGAAGGTGATAGTGATTCAATACGATGATGACAAATGAAATGAGTTTCTCATTGATAGTCAAATTATCCGTATCATATTACAATTATTTATTATTTGCATCGAAAAAATTCAGAGATCCAATAACTTCATTAATTACGTATATCTTATTTATTTTAAAATTATATAATTTTATTTATACCTTACAGATATATTTTTTGACTTACTGATATAAATTTATTTTGCATTAAAAAATTATAATTTTTGGATTATCTGTAAAATTATTTAAAAATTCTAATTAATAAAAGTAAATAAATACACTTGCAAATTAAATTCAACTCAACATTGATCACGAGTTTAATCCTTCAATTTCTTTTTCCAATATAAAATATGTAAAAGATTCCTTCAGCGTTCTCATCTTTCTTTAAGAAAAATAAAATCAAATTTGAGGTTTGATTATTTAAAATGAAATTGATAATTAAAATCAATTTTACATTTAAATATTAAATGTGTATTGCAGTCAAATTAAGATAGTCAAATTAAAGTTTTGATCAAATTAGAATTGTTGACTATTGAGGTATCCCACTCGTAATAGAATTATAAGTGTAGAGACCATTAAGTAATTTCTATTTTGTTGAAGGACCAAAATAAAAATTAATCAATTTATTCAGTTATAAATAAGGGGTCGTGGTCTCTGGGGGAACATAATAACTTTTAGAGAACATTACGTTCTTTCAGTAGTGCTTCCGCATAACCTAAAGTGTGTATCCCCTGGAAGGCGACAAATCCCAAAATTGTCTCCAGAATCAACAAACAATGATGCCAGGTATACAAATTCTGCCCTTTGCAATTTAATTTGAATAATCTAGTAATTTATGCATGTTTTAGGTTTTAGAGGAATTAAGTTTTCTCCCCCTTTCAATTGGTATCAGAGCCCTGTGCTAGGTTGCTAGATTTTTCGATTAAATTGCGGTATTGATTATTGTTTTGATTCTAAAAAATTAATTCAGTGATTGTAATTTTCTTCAGTTAAATTAATTTGAAATCGAATTTAGTAATCTGAAATCAATTTTGGTTTGATTTAGTTTTTGGTTAATTAATTAGTTTAATTAATTTTTAAAAAAATTTTGAAACTGTTCTTCACGAAGAACAGTTTCGAATTGGGGGTTTTTTGGATTTGGGTGATTTGGTGTTGTGTTGACCGGATTGTGACCAGCAACGATGAGGAGGGTTTATACCCTCATTAGGGTGGTTGCCGTCGTTGGAGGAGGGTCGTTGGCGTTGGTTTTGGGTTCTCCTGTCGCGATTTCGTTTCGCAATTTTTCGGTCATATCATTGCCGATCGTCGCGGATGGTAGTAACTTGTGGTGGCGCGAGCCTGCGGCGGACATTTGGACGGCATCTTTGGTGGTGGACGGTGGCTGGACTGGCTGGATGAGGTTTCGACAGCCATGGGAGGTTATGGAATTGCTGGAGGTTGAAGGAGATGGCAAATTTCTCCTTCGCTCCCTGTAACTTCCTGTGGTTATTTTTGGTCCTCCATGAAACGGCACCGTTTTGATCAAAACTTTGAGTTTTGATTTCAGGCCTTTTTTTTTGGACTTCCTCTTTTGGGTCATGGATTCTGGGCCGGGCAGGCCCATTTGGCCACTGCCAAATTCCCTTTTGGCCCTCCAACGTCTAAGAAAATTAGTTTTTGACCCAGAAATCTTTTGAATATTCTGTTTTCACCCACAAATTTTGAATTCATTTCAATTTAACCCAAAATTTTCTGGTTTTATTATTTTTGTCCAGAATTTCAAAATTTTGTTATTTCGCCTAATTTTATAATTTAGTCACTAAATTAGGTTAATTAGAGACTAAATTATTTATCCGGGGGGGGGGGGCAAATTTATTTGGTTTTTTTTAAAAATAATAATTAAATTTTTAAAATTGCGATTTTTTTTATTGTAATTTAAAATTTAATTTTATTAAATTGAGTTTGAAATTTAAAATTTTAGTCCTGATTGTGTCTAATATTGTTAATAATAAATTTATTAAAGCAAAATGTCACCAAAGTGACATCTATTGTGTAAATTAATTTATTTGGGATATTAGACAGGTGTATTAAAATTCATTGCGGGTAGTAAACCGGCCCAAAGGAAGGTTGCTATCTGGCTGAATTGAGAATACATGTGCAGTGATAAATATGTGATAATTATTATGTTTTCATCCATGTAGATAATAAATCGGCCAAAAGGAAAGTTTAGTATTTGACATGATTAAATTGTCAATATTTGATTGCTGCATTGAGATGCTAATTACAGTTAATATTTTATATCCAAAGATGAAAATATTAATACTGTGCCGGTATCTTGTTTCCATTATTTGAACTCTATTATTGTTTGTTTCATTTATTTTGTGGATAGTGTTGCTTATATTAATTTTTGTCACTTTCTATGATGTCAGCTAGCATGCCGTATAATCTTAACACTGTCCCTATGCTTGAGGGGTCAAACTTTAGTTCATGAAAATCAAGCATCATGATTTATCTGGGTTGTATGGACTTAGACTTTGCGTTTAGGATGGACGAATCTGCTCCTCTTACTGAAGTGAGCACAGATGCTCAGAGAGTTCAGTATGAGAAGTGAGAGCGTTCTAACCGCTTAGGTCTTATGATCATGCAGCAGAGAATCCAGAACATGTTCGAGGAGCCATTTCTGCTGAAGAAAGTAATGATAAAAACTATCTTGCTGAGCTGGAGAAGGTCTATGTCAAGAATGATAAGGCCGAAGTGGGGACGCTTTTAGCAAAACTCACCTCCATAAGGTACACTGCAATGGTAGTGTTCGGGAGCATATACTGAGCATGTCTCAAATAGCCAAGCGGCTAAAGGTCCTGGATTTGGTTTTACCAGATGACCTTTTAGTCTATCTAGCTTTGAATTCTCTTCCATCACAATATGGGCAGATCAGAACTTCATATAATTGCCAGCCGAGCAAATGGACTCTTAACGAGCTCATTGCTCATTGTGTGGATGAGGAAGAAAAGATGTTGGCTACTAAGAGAGAGAGTGCTCATATGGTCTCTTAAGCAGCTAAGGGCAAAAGCAAGAAAAGAAAGAAGACTGCTGAGAATAAAACTGCTGATAAAGGTCATGTGCAAAAGAAGCCTAAGGAATTAAAATGCTTCTTCTGCAGCAAGTCTGGATACTTAAAGAAGGATTGTCCCAAATATGCCACTTGGCGTGTCAAGAAGGGTAAGTACCTTGTTTTAGTCTGTTCTGAAGTTAATTTAACTTCAGCTTCTAGAAACACTTATTGGATGGATTCTGGTGCTACCACTTACATAAGTATTTCATTGCAGGGTTACCTGAGCTACCGAAAGCCAACTGACGGTGAAAGATACCTCTATATGGGAAATGACGATCCGGTGGAAGTGAAGGCAATTGAGCATATTAGATTGTGTTTAAGAACTGGATGTTTTTTGGATCTTATAGATACTTTTGTTATTTCGATATTTAGACGAAATTTAATTTCTGTTTCTTATTTGGACAAATCTGATTTTACTTGTTCATTTGGAGACAGTTCATTTACTTTATCTATGGATTCAAAAATTTTTGGTACTGGCTTCTTAAAGGCATGTGATAATCTATATATGTTGGATATTAATGATTCTTATAATGAAATCCTGCAAGTTAGTACTATAGGTACCAAAAGGAAGCTAAATATAAATAATTCAGCTGAACTTTGGCACAGACGTTTGGGTCACATATCCAAATCTAGAATAGAATGTCTTGTGTAAGATGGTATCCTAAACACACTTGATTACACAAATTTGGACTTCTGTGTTGAGTGTATTAAAGGTAAACAAACTAAACAAAAGAGACTAGGTGCCAACAGATCATCGAACGTCTTAAAATTGATACATACGGATATCTACGGTCCATTCCCTACAGCAACAAAGAATGGCCAAAGATACTTTATATCATTTATAGACGATTACTCAAGTTACGGGTACCTATATATTAAGGTATGCAGATTAAAAAAAATTCATTTATGGACTCAAGCAAGCTTCTCGTCAGTGGTACTTCAAGTTCCATGAAGTAGTTGTCTCTTTCGGTTTTGAGACAAATGCTGTGAAAGATTGTGTGTATCACAAGTTCAGTGGGAGTAGGTTTATCTTTTTAGTCTTATATGTGGATGACATATTGCTTGCTACTAACTGTAAGGACTTGCTGCACGAGACCAAAGTCTTTCTCTCAAAACACTTTGAGATGAAAGATTTAAGTGAAGCTTCTTTTTTATTAGGGATTCAAATACATCGAGACCGTACTTGAGGTATTCTTGGATTATCACAAAAGGGCTATATTGAGAAAGTGCTCAAGAGATTTAGTATGCACAACAGTAGACCAACTAATACCCCAGTCGCTAAAGGAGACAAATTCAGTTTTGATCAGTGTCTTAAGAGTGAACTTGAGATTCAGCACATGTAGAAGATTCCTTATGTGTCGGCAGGTGGGAGTATGATGTATGCTCAAGTTTGCACTCGTCCAGATATTTCATTCATAGTTGGCATGTTAGGGCGATATCTCAGCAATCCAGGAATAGAGCATTGAAGAGCAACCAAAAGAGTCTTGAGGTATCTTCAGAGAACTAAGGGACATATGCTCACATACAGACGATCAAATCAGCTTGAGATCATTGGATATACTGATTCTGATTTCGTGGGATGCCAAGACAGTCGGAAATCCACTTCAGGCTACATATATCTCTTGGCTGGTGGTGCTATTTCTTGGAAGAGTGCGAAACAAACTCTAGTAGCTACCTCCACCATGGAAGCAGAATTTGTAGCAAGCTATGAGGCATTCAATCAAGCAATCTGACTGATGAACTTTGTCACAGGGTTGTGCATTGTGAGTGGCATTGAAAGGCCATTGAAGTTATACTGTGACAATAACTCAGCAGTTTTATTCTCCAACAACAACAGAAGCTCTTCTTGATCGAAACATATCGGGATTAAGTTTCTGGCTGTGAGGGAGAGGGTACAGGGTGGACATATATCCATAGAGCATATTGGAACGAACTCCATGATTGCGGATCCACTCACTAAGGCTGTGATACCGAAAGTTTTTCATGAGCACACTGCTCATATTGATGTCACATTATTTGAGACTATTTAGTTTCAGTGGGAGTTTGTTCATTAAGTTTTCATTAAGTTTTATGTATGCTCTCTTTGGCATTGGATATAATTTATAAAGTACATTCAGTTTCTGCAGAAAAATGAGTTTTTCTTTCATTTTATTATGTGTTTTACACTCTGTATTATATTTATGTTTGATCTCACTTAAGATTGACCAGTTGAAAACAGACATGATTGGATCATATAACATGTAGTTTCCATGCTACACTCCTATTATTGATCTAGGTCATTTGAGAGTATTGGTAATATGATTGTTGGTGGTTTGAGTCACGATGAATGTGGCGACTGGCCCTTCAGTCCTTTATCGATAAAATCAATGGACGAGATTGTTTGAGGCACTTTCAGTATAACTGCTTTTATGAGCTCATTAAGGTATATACATTTATATTTAATATATGTTAGCCCAAGTGGGAGATTGTTAGAATTAATTTATTATTGTTAAAATTAATCCTCTAATTAATCATAAGTGTGGGCTAAATACATTTAAATATTAAATGTGTATTGCAGTCAAATTAAGATAGTCAAATTAAAATTTTGATCAAATTAGGATTGTTGACTATTGAGGTGTCCTACTCGTAATAGAATTATAAGTGTAGAGACCATTAAGTAATTTTTATTTTGTTGAATGACCAAAATAGGAATTAATCAATTTATTCAGTTATAAATAAGGGGTCGTGGTCTCCGGGGGAACATAATAATTTTTAGAGAATATTACGTTCTTTCAGTAGTGCTTTCGCATAACCTAAAGTGTGTATCCCCTGGAAGGCGACAAATCCCAGAATTATCTCCAAAATCAACAAACAATGATGTCAGATACACAAATTCTGCCCTTTGCAATTTAATTTGAATAATCTAGTGATCTATGAATATTTTAGGTTTTAGGGGAATTAGGTTTTCTCCCCCTTTCACGCAGCCCATATTGTTTAATAACATTGACCTAAACAAATGCATTGCCCTTAATTTGGCCTTTCATCTTTGTGGTCTATCTAATTACCTAATTACTTATTTGTTGTTAGGTCTTCCATTTCTTTTATTTTTGCAATTAATAAGCTTCTTCTTCTTCTTCTTCTTCTTCTTCACATGAGCTTCTTCTTCTATCATTAAATTCTCTTTTTTTAGACATTTTAAGAAATTCCAAACTAAGTTTTCATGAGTCTTAATTAATTTGCTAGTCAAATTATCTCAAGGTATATTCTTTTGTGAATCCATTTCTTTAGATTTAATTTCTATTTTTTTGGTAAAAGGAATAAATGAAAAAATGGTATTTTTCCATTCATAAAAATAGAAAAAAAAATAATATAATATTATTTTAATATGTTACAGGTTTATATTAAAAAAATAGATTAATAGAAAAGAGAATGTTTAATAAGGAGTGTGTTTAATATTAGAATAAATTAGAAAAAAGAAGTAAGATTAATGTATTATTAAAGATTATAAAAATTTGATATAAGTTACTTGGATTTTAATATTAAATTTATAATTTTAAAAAAATTATTTTTTAATAAAAAAAACACTTACTATAAACAATGCAACAGAAATAATCTCTCACATCATATCAACATAACATTTATTGATAATGATCAAGAAAAAAAAAAGCAAAATAATATAGATATGTTGAGATAATACAAAGTGAATCTTATTAAATAAAGATCAAAATGAAAAGAAATGGATAAGTAAAAAAATTAAAGTATACAGTTCAAAAACTTATAATATAGATCATTAAATGCAAATTTTATAACTATATAAGGAGTTCTCCAAATTTCTAGCTAAAACCATATATATATATATATATATATATATATATATAGTGGTAGAACTAGAACTTCAAGAAAAGAGGGGCAGAATTTATAAATAAAAAAATTATAGATAAATTTATATTTTATTTTATTTTTATATTAATAAAATCAATGCAAATAATTGATATTATATTCAAACTTATTTTTATATTAACTAATTAAATATTAGAATTTTTATTATTTTTGTTTTAATATTTAAATCTTATTTTAAAAAACTATAAGTAAAATTGTACCATATATATTACTTCTTAAATAATATTTATATATTTTTGAGATATTTTAAAAAAATATATTTAAACTAATTATTTTTAAATCAATTTATATGATAGAATATATTTTATAAACTAATTACAAAACTATAAATTCTAATTGCAAAATAACTAACCTAATAATAAAATTTTCAATTTTCAATTCATATAATAATCAAATTTCAAAATAATTTATCTAATCATAAAAACTCCAAATTTCAATTCATAATCAAATTTTAAAATAATAATCTAATAATTAAAATAATAAACTAAAACCTATAAATTAAAATTTTAAATTAAATAATAATTATACATAGTTATAATACTCAATAAAATTATCAAAATAATAAATTAAAAAATAATTTTAAAATTTTAAAGTAATTAATATTTTAACATTAGTTTTTTTAAAATATAAATATATATACACATATACACATATATGTATATATATGTATATATGTATTGAAACCAAGAGAGGGCAAATGACCCCTGCCCCGTGGTTTCGCCCATGTGTATGTATATAAATAATAATAATCAGTTAATAACTATTTTTAAAATTCTTTTTATAATATTTTGGTGAACTCAATGTGAATATTAACAAACATATATTCGGTGTCAAAAATAAAATTTAAAATTTTGATTAAACTACTGACCAAAAAATAATTCTATTCATTTACTATCTAAAGCATTTTGATCTGAATATCTATCCAAAATAAATGACAGCTAAAATATTTTAAAAAATATTTATTTTTTCAAGGACATCACCTGTATTTTCAAAAGTTAGATTCGAGGCATGAAAAAATTCTTTTTATTTTTCAGAATAGTATGGAATTTATACCATTTAAAATTTAATTATAAATTACAAAAAAAACAATTAAATCAAGCATTCAATATACTTATAGTGCATTTAATTGTATAAAAATTTTAGAAAAATTGACTATATAATATTATTTGACCAATAATATTATATTTATTTATAAATAATTTATATAAAATAAAATATTGAACCTATTAAATTTTATTAATCAGTTGGTAAAATATTCTACTTGGGAAGAGTAGAAAAATATTTTAATGAAAAAATAAATTGAGGATTTCATGTGTCAAAAAATAATCATCCCCTTAATTTAAGATATGATAAATCAAGAAAGAGATATTATAAGGATAATTTATATATTACTTAAATTTTTTTTGTAAAGTTAGGTTACAACTAAATAAGTTAATATTTTTTTAATTTATTTTTTTAGTATTTTATTGTATCTTTCAAATACAATAATATAATATTTTTCATTAGAATATAATTCCTATAATATATCTCTATAAAATATATTTTCAGTAATCAATTTTTTTCAGTAATTTACCAAATAAATTATTAAGTTATATTTGATTGTACACACATACATATATACATAATTTATAGCCAAAATAATCTCTGAAAAAAAATATGTTATGGATAATGGAAAAATAATTTATAGATGCACACTCTCCATGGGGATATAAATTATATATTTAATTACAATTAAGAAAGAATACCAATATCTCACGTTACAAAGATGAATGCAGTATGCACTATTAATATATTTAAATTTTGCTAGAATTTTGTAGAGAATCAAAATAAATATAATAAATAATGAAATTATAAAAAAAATACTTTATAAAAAAAATTCTTATCTTTGATTGGTAGTTCTGTTCATAGATTAGATTTTAATTTAAAAATATTAAAAAATTTAAAAATTTAACTTTTTTATATGACTAGTTGGACTATAATACTAAAAAACTGAAGTATATAATATTTTGACCAATAATACTATATTTATTTATAATAATTTGTATAACATAAAATATTGGACCTTAAATTTTATCAATAAATTAATAAAATATTTTACTTAAGAGAATAGAAAAAATTATTTTACTAAAAAAAATATTGAGAGATTTTATGTAAAAAGATAATTATATTTTTGTTTTAATATATTCTAAATAAAAAAATTCATTATAAGAATAGTTTAGATATTATTTATTTTTTTTAATAAAATAGAATTATAATTAAAGAAATAAATAATTTTTTAATTTATTTTTTAATATTTTATTATATTTTTTTAAATATGATGGTATAAGTTTTTGTAATAAAATATATTCTTAATTTTTTTTGAGTAATCAAACCAACACCTCATTAATAAATTATGGTAGGATGTATGCATAATTAAGTCTACCTACAACATAAGTGTTGGATTTATTATGGCAAATTGCGGTCCAAACAATATTATTTAATATTTAATAAAGTATATAATTTGAAAATATTTGTGAAGTGAGAGAAAGCAATTTGTCATGCTATTTTTGTCTTGGTGTGGAAAAATTACATTTCATACGCTATTTTAACCAAGAAAGCAAGCCATCCAAAAAGCTAGAAAAAGTAAAGCTAAAGGAAAAAGAAAATATTGAAGCTTTTCTTATATAATTATTTATAATTAATTTTTAACTTTTAATTTCAAAATATCCCCTTCTAAAAATATAAATTAAGTATATTAAAAATATATTTCATAAATTTCATAAACAATTTTTGAACTTATAATATTATGTGAAAAATGATATTTAATTTTTTTATTTTAAATATAGACTTTACATGGATGTCCACATATATAGTTTATTATCAGAAAATAGAGCTAAGAATTTTGCTAGGCAAAAATATAAGTTTAAAAATTTTATTGAAATGATTTAAAGTGTAAAGATCAAAATGTTATAACACTATAAATTTTAAAACTATTTGTAAAATTAAGTCTTATTTCATCGAAAAATAATTTTTTAGCTTGAGTCTGATTTTTTTTTTTTGATATTACACGAACTAGTTAAGATTTCAAATTTTTAGCATTCAAAAAAAGATTTCAAATTTTTATACTAATTTTCAATATTGAAATTCTACTATTCTCTAGAGTATTTCTTTGTTAGATATTCAATAAAATTTGTTTTTTTTTGTCGTTAAAAAAAATTATTTAATTATTAATTAAATGAAGTAGCTGGCCATGGATTTATCCCAAGAGAGAGAATTCAAATACAGTGATAATAAATATAGTGAAAAGAAAAAGTATATAAAGAAGTAAAGTTTATTTATTTTTAGGGTAAGTTTTGAAAATGAATTGCCTATCAAGCACAGCACTCCACTCCACTCCACAGTTGAAGTTCAACAACTGCATTAAAAATTGGGAACTCCATTGTACATTACTGTCTTCATGCCATACAAAAAGTTTTTCGGCTCAACCTTTATAGGTATATGTATTTGGTATTTGCTACGTTCTCATTAATTACGAGTAAATGTATAGTTTGCTTCTGTTTCACTTAAATGTATAATTGTGAAAAGGGATGATTATTGAGCTTTTAATTTTAGTTAAAAACAAAAACAGTTTCCCTCTTGCTGTTATAAAAAAAAATAACTAATTATTAAAATATTGAGATAACACTATAAGATCTATTTTATTCACTTTATATTTTTTAAATAATTTTAAAATTATTAAAATTAAAATAAATATATTTGAAAATAATTAAAAATATTAAAAATATTTTTTAAAAATATTAAATAAAAGTTATATAATATAAAAAAATAAAAAATTAATATGCATTAAAAATTTTCAAAAAATAAAAAAAATATTTTTATTAAAATAAAAAATATCTAGAAATCATAAAAATTATTTTTTATTTTGTGACTGAGAACAAATAAAATAATCATATTCAACTTATCAATATTTAATAATTCGTTAGAAAATCTAAATTTATCTGATATCAAATCATAAATTAAAATTTATAAAAATTATTTTTTTTATCATATAGAAATTAATATTACAATAAAAATTATTATTTGTAATTTTTTTTAAGAATACAATACGTAGAGTGTAATATTTTTATAATGTGTAAAAATTATTAGTTTTTAAATTTTTTAAAAATATGTTTTTTTAATATTTAAAAATATATATTTTAGCTTTTTATTTATTTAAAATATATAAATTAAATAAAGTGAGTTTCACAGTAACACCTCAATATTTTAACAGCATGTTAACTTTCATCTAATGATAAGAGTTTAAACAGCTCGTTTATGACAAAGAAAATGAAATATTTGATTATAAAAATTTAAGAGTTGAATTAAAACAGTGATTATGCTTCATGGACTTATTTGAATATTTGATAAAAAATAAATAAATAAATAATCAATTGATTTAAAATACAGTCAATAATTAATATATTTATATATTTTTTATTTAATTCACATTTTTATGTGCTGAAGTCATATTCAATTACAATTTTTTAGTACATTATTTCTCGAGTTATATATAATACATATGTACACAAATGTTATGTAAAATTAGCTAATATAAAATATGTTTTTAAGTAATTAATTATTTGTTAAAAATTAAAAAAAGTTCAAAATCCGTAATTGAGACTTTTATTTAGTAATAATTATTTGAAGAAAATTTATTATAATTAAAATAAGGATAATTCAAATGTTAATAAATGAGAAAAAATATAATCAAGCAAATTAAATTATTAATTTTAATGTATATGTGTTGTTAAAAAATATAAAAGATTTTTGTGAGATAAATAGTATAATCAAATTCATATTTTTTTTACATAAAATATTCTAATAGCAATGTAATATTTTTCATGAAACTAGAAAGGCCAATAGAATATAATGTACGATATCCTAAAATTTGAAAACCAATGCTGCCTTATAGTTTAGTAGCTGGAAATATGTATTATTTTTATTTAAATTTTAGATTTGAATTTTTTAAATATTTTCTTTTTATATATGTGTAATTTATTAAAAAAAATTAAGAGCATATATTATTTTTTTAAAATTTTAAATTTTTTTTACGTGTGTATATATAATAAATAAAAAATTAGAAAAAAATGAGAAGTGAAATGGAGCAAGTGAATTTGGCTTTGTATACGCAGTTAGTGTCCCGTGCAAATATTGGCCTAAAGAGTTACAGTCTTACTGAAATGTGGTAGACCAAAAATTATCCTATTCTTTTTTTTATATATATATTTCATTCACTTTTTATTTCATAAAATTAAAAAATAATTATTTTTATTAAAAACATAAGTTTATTATATATATTTTTTAAATTTCATATAAAATATATTTTTAATAAATAATATTAAATATTTATATGATACAAATTTAATATATTATTAATTTTATTGTAATTTAAAAGAGAAAAATATTAATTGTAGTTACTTTAAAGAGTGGTTGTTGGATAATTTTTTTATTCACTAAAAATTTTTTTATTATAAATTTGTTTATGGTGAGGGATATTATAATTAATATTTTTTTATTAATAAAAAAATTCTTTAGTAATTATTTTTTAAAATAATTATAATTAATATTTTTTTAAATAAATAAAAAAATGTGAATAAGCGTGGAAGTAATAATATATATATTTATTTAGTGTGGGTATATATATTATTATAAAAATAGAAAACTAAAAATAAAAAGAAAAGAAAAGAAATAAAAGTGACATAAGATAAGAGAGACGTACAAGCAGGGATTTCAAACAAGACAAAAAAAAAAGGCGCTCCTATAAAAGGCCGCAAAGGCAGCTTATTGTATAGAGAGAGAGTCAAATCCAAGCTTTGACTGGACCCAAACAAAATAAAAATAAAAATAAAATATAAAAAATAAAAAATTGTAATTTCTAGGAGGCATCACTCCCACCATTTCCTCTGCATTTGCCTCTCTAACTTTCTTTAAACAACTTGACCTCTTTCAGTATTCTAAAATTCTATTCTATTCCCTCCCTTTGATGTCACTTTCCTTGCTCTTCCACGTCTTTTTCTTTTTCTTCTTTCTTTCTTTCTTCTACACCTAAACCCATTTTCACTTCTTATTCTCATAAACAATAACAGAGAAAATAAAAAGAAGAAGTTGCATAAGAAAATAAAAAGAAGAAGTTGCATAACTTAAAAACTATTCTTTTTTCTCTCTTCTTTCTTCTTTTTCTTGATTTTCATCTGATCTATTTTTGACTCTCCAGTTGTTTCATTTTCTCTTTTTTTATGTAATATATATATTTTTTACTTTTGTTTTGGTCTCTGTTCTGCTGCTGCTGTTGGATGTCACTCGTGGAATCCTCTAAGTTTTCTTGAGTGACAACCGACAGTTCTGCACCACCTCGTATCGTCTCTCTCTTTCTTTCTCTGTCTGTCTGCGTCTGCGTCTGCGCCTGTCTTTCTTTAACGGCCTTCTCTTATCGTTTCTTGGACTTGTACTCAACTTGTCACAACTACCCATTACATCACCTATTAACACCACACCAGGTATTTTCTTTCTTTTCTTTTTTCTTTTTTTTTTTTCTTTCTTTTTTCTTTCTTTATTCATTTACTCGTTGATATGGTGTTTAATCCTTCGTATTTACCTGTTCTATTTCAATTTATTCTTGGGTTTATTTATTTATTTTTGAAATTTCAGGTTTTGATGCGATAAGTTGTTAGATGAAATGCAACCCAGAAGAGGTTAAAGTGAGAATAGATCTAAAACTCTGATATGGTGAAAAATATACTTGTTCTGTTGAATGGAAAATACAGAGAAGAAAGCAGAGGAGGAGAAGAGAACGATTTGATAGAGCTTTGAAAAGCTCAACTTGGGATCTAGTTGAAGAAAATCTTACGAGAATATGAAGGAGGAATGGAGGATCATGGGAATCTTTGGTTATCTACTTTTACTATTTCTAATCATACCATCACGGGAGGCTAGAAAATTGGCTTCTTCACAGCAAAGTAACAATAATGAAGCTGTGGGGTTACTGTCTTTCAAAAGATCCTCTGTTCATTCTGATCCAAATAATAAATTATTCAACTGGACTGCTAATTCTCCTAGTCCATGTTCTTGGTTTGGTGTCTCTTGTTCTGTTGATGGCCGTGTCGTCGCCCTCAACCTCACAAACGCTGGCCTCATTGGTAATCTTTACCTTCCTGAACTTATCTCTGTTTTGCCATCTCTCAAACATCTTCATCTGCGAGGCAATCGATTCTCTGCTGGTGATCTGTCTGCCTCTGCGGCCTGTGCTTTGGAGACTGTTGACTTGTCCTCTAATAATATCTCCGATTCTCTTCCAGAAAAGTCATTTCTTATGTCCTGTAACCGTATAGCTTATGTGAACCTCTCTCATAATTCAATTCCTGGCGGTACTCTCCAGTTTGGTCCGTCCTTATTGCAGCTTGATCTTTCTGTCAATCATATTTCTGATTCTATGTTCTTCTCTCGCTCCCTGTCTATCTGCCAGAACTTGAATTTTCTCAACTTCTCTGATAATAAAATTTCCGGAAAACTTGAAGCCACCCCTTTATCTTGTAAGAATCTCTCAGTTCTAGACCTCTCATATAATTTGTTCTCTGGGGAAATACCACCTAGTTTTGTTGCAGATTCTCCATCCCTTAAGCATCTTGATCTCTCTCATAATAATTTCTCTGGTGGCATTACAAGTCTGGATTTTGGGCGCTGCGGCAACCTTACTTTGCTCAGTTTGTCAGAGAACAGACTTTCTGGTAATGAGTTGCCGTTTGGTCTGAATAACTGTGAGGTTTTGGAGACACTTGACCTTTCCCATAATGACCTGCAATTCAAGATTCCTGGGGCCTTCTTAGGAGGGTTTAAGAATTTGAAGTTACTATCTCTATCTTATAATAAGCTTTTTGGGGATATTCCACCTGAATTAGCACAGGCCTGTGGGACTTTGCAGGAGCTGGATCTATCAGCAAACAAACTTACTGGCGGTTTGCCATTGAATTTTTTGTCATGCTCTTCTTCTTTGCAGAGCCTAAATCTTGGTAACAATATCCTTTCAGGAGATTTCCTCACTTCTGTTGTCAGTAAACTTCAAAATCTGAAATATCTTTATGTACCATTCAACAATTTTACTGGTCCTGTGCCTCTGTCTCTGACAAATTGCACTCAGCTTCTTGTGCTTGACCTTAGTTCTAATTGCTTTACTGGGAGTGTTCCGTCTGAGTTCTGCACATCCTCAAACCCCTCTACATTGCAGAAATTACTTCTGGCTAATAATTATCTATCTGGGAAGGTGCCTTCTGAACTTGGAAGCTGCAAAAACCTGAGGGGAATTGATCTTAGCTTCAACAATCTGAATGGTCCAATACCTATAGAGATTTGGAACTTGCCAAATCTTATAGACTTGGTTATGTGGGCAAACAACCTCACAGGTTCAATTCCACAAGGCATTTGCAAGAATGGAGGAAACCTTGAGACTTTGATTCTCAACAACAATCTCATCGGTGGAAGCATTCCACAGTCCATTGGCGATTGCACCAATATGATTTGGATTTCGCTTGCCAGCAACCAGCTTACTGGAGATATCCCTTCCAGTATTGGGAATTTAGCTCACCTTGCAATACTCCAAATGGGTAACAATTCGCTCAGTGGACAAATACCACCAGAGCTTGGCAAGTGTCGGAGCCTCATCTGGCTTGACTTGAACAGCAATGACCTTACTGGCCCCCTCCCACGTGAGCTTGCAGACCAAGCTGGCCTAATTGTTCCTGGCATTGCATCAGGAAAGCAGTTTGCGTTTGTGAGAAACGAGGGTGGGACATCTTGCAGAGGAGCTGGAGGACTTGTTGAATTTGAGGGGATTCGAGCAGAGAGGCTGCAAAATTTACCTATGGTTCACTCTTGTCCAACAACAAGAATTTATTCTGGCAAGACCGTTTACACATTTGCCAGCAATGGCAGCATGATCTACCTTGATCTAGCCTACAATTCATTGTCAGGAACTATTCCTGAAAATTTTGGTTTAATGAGCTATCTGCAGGTTCTCAACTTGGGGCATAACAATCTAACTGGAATTATTCCTGACAGTTTTGGAGGTTTGAAAGAAATTGGAGTTCTTGATCTTTCCCACAATAATTTGCAAGGATATATTCCTGCATCTTTAGGGACTCTTTCATTTCTTAGTGATCTTGATGTCTCTAATAACAACCTGTCTGGTGCCATCCCTTCTGGCGGTCAGCTAACCACATTCCCAGCATCCAGGTATGAAAATAATTCTGGCCTTTGTGGGGTACCATTGCACATTTGTGGTTCTGGAGGCCGCGCAGCACCCTCTTATACTAGTGGAAAGAAGCAGTCTGTGGCAGCAGGAATGGTAATTGGCATTGTATTTTTTGTCTTGTGCATTTTTGGCCTCACATTAGCTTTTTATAGAGTAAAGAAATCCCAGCGCAAGGAGGACCAGAGAGAGAAGTATATTGAAAGCCTTCCAACTTCAGGTAGCAGCAGCTGGAAACTTTCAAGTGTTCCTGAACCTTTGAGCATAAACATTGCTACATTTGAGAAACCTCTGCGCAAGCTGACCTTCGCCCATCTGCTAGAAGCTACTAATGGTTTTAGTGCTGACAGCTTGATAGGGTCTGGAGGGTTTGGAGAGGTCTACAAGGCACGACTAAAAGATGGCAGTGTTGTTGCTATAAAGAAACTTATTCATGTTACAGGTCAAGGAGACAGAGAATTTATGGCAGAAATGGAAACTATTGGGAAAATCAAGCACAGGAACCTGGTTCCTTTACTAGGTTATTGTAAAGTTGGAGACGAAAGGCTGCTTGTTTATGAGTACATGAAATGGGGAAGTCTAGAGACTGTTCTCCATGACAGGTCTAAAGAAGGGCGCTCAAGGCTTGACTGGGCTGCTAGAAAGAAAATTGCTGTAGGGTCAGCAAGAGGTCTTGCATTCCTTCACCACAGCTGCATACCACACATTATCCACCGCGACATGAAGTCTAGCAATGTTCTTCTAGATGAAAACTTCGAGGCTAGAGTTTCTGATTTTGGCATGGCAAGATTGGTAAATGCTCTTGATACCCATCTTAGCGTGAGCACACTTGCAGGAACTCCAGGTTATGTGCCTCCTGAGTATTATCAGAGCTTTAGGTGCACTACAAAAGGTGATGTCTATAGCTATGGTGTGATACTACTTGAGCTCCTCTCAGGCAAGAAGACTATAGACCCATCGGAGTTTGGTGATGATAACAATCTTGTTGGATGGGCAAAGCAGCTTCATAGAGAAAAGAGAAGTGCCGAGATACTTGATCCTGAGTTGACAGTGAATAAATCTTTTGAAGCTGAATTACATCAGTATTTGAGAATTTCTTTTGAGTGCCTTGACGATAGGCCTTTTAAGAGACCAACAATGATACAAGTTATGGCAATGTTCAAAGAGCTTCAGGTTGATTCTGAAAATGATATTCTAGATGGTTTGTCATTGAAAGATGCAGTTATTGATGAATTCACAGAGAGAGAACCACAGAGTTCGTGATGTTCGACTTTTGATTGGACCAGAAAGGGGGTTGTTTTTGGGGCAATGGCTGAGAAAGTTGCAGCCTACTGTAAATAATAGAACACTCAACAAGACACAGGAAGTTGCAGGAAATGTGGGGGAGAACAAAGTGATGGGGTCTTTCAGTTGCTGAACAAATGGGGCAACATATATTTTTCTTTTCTTTGATCAACATGGCTATGGCTGAAAGACTTTAAAAGACTTTGTTTCTTTGCCATTACCTTCTTTCTTCTGTCACAGTTTTGCTAACTGATGTATCACTATTTGTTTTTTTTTTCTGGGTTAAAATTTTCCAATTGTTGCTGTTCATAGGAGACCAGAATTTGAGGACAGTGTTTTGTAAAGTTTTTAGTTTTAGTATTATTGGGAAGTGAAATCATAAATTGCACCACTTGCATTTAGTTCTAGTCTGCCACAATTATTTGCTGTTTCCTTTCTTTTTCCAATTTTTAGTTACGGGTGAGCATTGTTTGTTCAGAAAATTCTTGTCTATACCAAACCATGTTCTTGTCTCGTATACCCAAATCAATAAGCTAAAAGATATTTAATTAATATGAAAAATTATATAATAGCAGGGTGGTTTTAATTAAACATTCTACTTTTAGCTCAAGTCGAAATCACTGTTGTATTATATAATTTCTCAATTAATACGAATCTTATGTTCATTTTTTTAATCCATTCATGCACTTTTATGCTCCAAATGTCACTATGATATTTTTTTTTTGGTGTCGGCGGGATTTACTCTGATGGTTTTGATTTTATATATTGAGCAAAAAAAGAATAAAAAACCCTAAAAAGCATCAGTTTGGTTCTTTTTTTTTGTTTAAACTGAATCATGCTCACCTTTAGTTTTAGCTGTTTACAGTTGATGTCCATACATCCCATTTCAAGCATTAAGTTTCAAACACTAGGCTGCGATGTAATTGTGTCATATTTTGTTTATATAAAGTTTATTGTTATATTCTGTTGCTAATTGATACTGAAATTTCAACTATAGAATCCTTAAAATTGAACCGGTAAGAAATAAATTACTGTGATAAACAAAGTGAATCTGATACTTTCTTTTGATTATATATTATCATGCATTGTTTGTTAAAAAATTTTTTTATTTATGTTTTTGGGCTCCTTTTTTTTTTTTCTTTTCAATACTGAAAAACCACAATTACCACAATTGCCTTTTAATTGTTGGATTGCAAAATGTTAGTAATATGAAGATGGTTTATTGTTTTAAAAAGAATTCTTAAATTATAATATTTTTATAATGTATGAATGAATTTATCAAAATTTTTAAGTGATTGTTAAAAGAATTATATTTTTTTATTTATTTTGAAGGAGCAAAGTAAAAGTTTTAAGAAAAAATTCTTGATAACATATATAAATTAATATAAATTAGGTTAAATTATATCGGTCGTCCCTCGTAAATATCTCATTTCACGTCAATTGTCACAATTTTACACGCCTCATGTATAAAAACTCATTGACTTCATCATCTGAGTTATATTCATTGCTTGTTTGTAAAGTTATTTTATGTATATTGACAAGTTACTTTGTATGTATCTTAACTATTAGTTTTTGATAAATTATAAATAACAAAATAATTTTGTTCAATTATTAAATAAATATTATAAATAATAAAGTAATTTTATTTAATAATAATAAAGTTTATTAAATAAAAATTTTAATTTAATTAAAAATTTATTTAATTTAATTAAAATTTTTATTTAATTTAAAAATTCTATTTAATTTAATTAATAAATTCTATTTAAATATTAAATAAAATTACTTTGTTGTTAATAATTTATTAGAAACTAATAATTAAAATATTTATAAAGTAACTTTACAATCAAGAAGAAATGAATGTAGCTCAATGATAAAAACAATGGGTATTAATTAAATGAATGGGCCGAAATGCCCACCGGCGAAGCTACATTGTTTAGAAGAGGACAGTTGTCCCCTTCTCTTTTTGAAATTATATATATATATATATTATTTTTTAAAAAATTTTGAATTATTTATTAATTTTTTTAAAAATTTTAAATTGCCCTTTTTTTTAATTTGTACAAAAAATAAAAAAAAAATACAATAAATTATTTATTTCATATGCAACAGTTTCCTTTTAAAAAATTAATAAAATATTGATAATATACAAATAAAAAAAATAAATAATTTTTTTAACTAAATTAATTTGAACTCATTTAATGAATTAAAGTACTCATTTATTTTAATTATTTTTTAAAAAATTATATTCATTATTTAATTTTTTTTCTTTTTATTTTATTTTTATTATGATCAATCTTATAAATTTAAAATTCTATATACATATATATTAATATTTTTTTATTAATTAATTTTTTAATAATAAAAATATATTATTAATAAATTAATAAATTTATAAAATATTATTAAAACAAAAAAAAGAGATAAATAATTATGAAAAAACTAAAATTTATAAAAAAAATTTTGCCCCTCTTTATTTCAAAGTCTGGCTTCGCCTCTGGAAATGCCCCCTTCTCTTAACCCAGTTAATAATATTTTTTAATTATTTTTTTTACAATATGTGAGGATTGACCACTCCCAAAATTAATTATATCATCCTTTTTCAATAAAATCTAAATTTTTTGACTCAATTTTTAATTTAAATATTCAGAAGCTAATTTTTTATTCAACTTTTTACTTGAATATTTATTTTAATAATATCACATAAGAGTAAATATTTACTGTATGTTTAATTATAAATGATTTTCACAATTTAAAAAAGTAATATGCTCTTTTTTTGATATGTTATGTTAGACATAACATTTAGAATGCATTATCAAATTATTTTTAATTATGAATTACGTTTATCATTTAATAAATATATGATCTTAATTTTTTTTATTTAATAATATATATGACTATTTGAATTGGCCCCTCGTACACGTTTTTGCATCTGCCCCTGCTCTCAAGTTGAATCTCTTTTATTTCACAGTCTTCTCGCTGGATGTCCTTTAGTTGAAGAATTGAAAGTTGACACATATAATGGTTCGGAGATTCTACCATAACATGAGCTTGTTGAGCTAGTACAAGTCTTTGTGGAAGATAATCTCGTTCATATCTTTAACAAGTTAAGATTGAAGTAGTCATGAGTCTTCGTTCATTACTACTTGCGGGGTAATTTTTGGATTCAGAGATTGATGTGACTTCCTGCAAAAACTTGAAGAATTTATAAGTATTTTTATAGATTCCATGATAGAGGAATTGTTGCATAACCATGTCCTCCTTGAACGCTTGTCTTTGTTTATTTGCTCAAAGTAGTAGTGTGGTTAGAAATTTTATTGAATATGGAATTGTGTATGTGTTTATATGAATTATAAAAGGATGAAAGATTATGTTTTAAAATAGAATTGAGCGTCCCGTTGTTACATAATATACAAAAATATTATGCATTTGCATTATCTTTAAGTTTTATTATTATCAAAGTTTATACCGCTAGGCTTTTAACTTAGTGCGATTTTAATTTATCGCGCAGGTGATAGAGTTAATCTGATAGATTCAGAGAGTTCTGCTAGACCTGATCGGATCTAGTCTAAAGATTGATTGAGTAGATTTTGCTGCTTTCAGATCAGTGCCGGTTGATATCATATATATATATATTTTATATTATATTACATTTTATTATTTTAAATATTATGGTTATGTTTTTAGTATATTGTAAATCATAAAAAATATTTTAGTCAAATTGTATAATGTGGGTTGTGTATATGTATTTTGATATACATATATATGTATATGTATAAATATTTTGAGAAATTATGGAGGAATTGAGAAATATTGGGAAATTGTTAATTTTTTTTATTGGGAGTGCATTTTTATGCAGGTTGAGTAATTTTTGAATTTTTTGAATTTCCTATTTATAGATAAAACTCTAGCGAGTTTTTTCAAAAAATTTTTATATAAATGCTTATTTTGAAATCTATAATTAATAAAAAAATATTTTATTTACTATTTAAATATACATTTTAATGTGTTTGAGATTTTAAATTAGAAAGGTAAAATTTTTTATTAAATCGGATTGTGATATTTTTATATTTTATGTGCTTATTTTACATATATTGGATGTATGTATTATACGTATATAGAGTATAAATGTGTTACACTTGTGATAACTTATTTGTGATTCCCAAAATTTCTTTCATCAAAAGTAAATTAAATGCAAAATCAAAACATTATATTGCTTCTAATAATGCACAAGCTTCAGCACCTTACTCAGAGTTAGCTTTTATCTTCAACAATGTTATCTAATACCTCAACCATAGTTGAAAACATAAGTAACAAATTCAAAAGGGTACTATAATGAGAATCCCATGTCATTTGCTCATTTAAGACCAATTTCTTGATTTAATTCTCGTCCACTTATCAATTCACCAATTTTTAATGCTTGAGAAACTTCAATAGCTTGACTTGATTGCAAAAGATCTCGACACTTACATGATGCTCTAACAATATTCAATAAATTAGCCACCAATTTAAACAAAGATGATGTTAATATCATGTTTTGCAACTGCAACAAGTGTTAGATGTATTTGATGAGTAAAACAATAAACATAATATGTAGATAAATTTTCTTTCATGACTAGACTCTTCAATCCATTGAACTCTCCTCTCATATTACTTATCCCATCATAACTTTGCCCTCGCAATCATAACATACTTAACCTGTACCTTGCAAATAATAACTCAACTGATGTTTTAAGAGATGAAGAACTTGTATCATAAGTATGTATAATATGAAAAAATCTTTCAACCACTTCACCTTTATTATTAACATAATGCAGAACAACTATCATTTGCTCTTTCACTAATCCATCATGAGATTCATCAATTAAAATTGCAAATAGATCATCATTCAAATCATTAATGATAACATACACTATTTTAGTAGCACAAGCATTTATAATCTCATTTTGAATAGTATGAGATGTTAACTTGAGATTACTTGAAGCATTTTCATGAACAACATTACTAATAGTGTGATTATGCTTAGCTAAAAATTTTAGAAGTTCACCGAAATTACCTTCTTGTTTTGAATCACGAGATTCATCATGGCCATAAAAAGAAACTCACTGTCTCAAAAGAAATTGAATGTAATCAATTGATGTAATTAATCGAGTTTTATAATCCTTTTTTACTTGATCTGTATGTCTATTAAATACAACTTTGATATTTTAGTCTTGCTTCATTAGTGCTTCACATTTTTTCCAAGTTGCATTGTGAGTATTATTAGGACCTCCTAAATGGATATCTAACCTTTCCTTTTTTATTCTAAGCATAAAAAATATCAGTAAAAAATGAATCCCCACCTACTTGCTTTCCAGTATTTGCTCTAAAAAGATAATAGCATAAATAAAATGTAGCATCGTTTTCTATACTAAAACCAATTAACATATTCCTTATATCACTTCGGATTAAAACAACAAAGAACACTCCCAATATTGCGTTGTTTAAAATTATGATTTTGTGGTTGATGAGGCCTTTTTTATAGATATACCATTCTTACTCTATCATGATCACTAGAATGATATTTTGAAATTTTAATTCTCAATCCAGGATCAATAAGAAGATTGTCTAAATTAATTTCAAGACTAGTTGATAGTGTGCAAAATTAGCTAATATTTGCATGGATAATTTAACACAGTGTTATATGATTTTACTGATTTTAAGGCATTTTTGCACAGGTTATAGCTAAAAGGAGGAATAAAGTTGAACTAAAGAAATTTGCAAGAAAGCTGCTGGAAAAGAGTTGGAAAGAGCCTCGGGTGTAACCCTTGGACAATGTTTGTGCCCAAGATTATCTGATACTTGAAAATTTTATGAGTTAGTTGTGAATCCTGATTCATTTGGGATACTTGAGATGTGATTTTTGAGCAGAGCTTCAGGAATATTAAGAATTATTTATTTTCTTATTCAATAGACATTAGGAAGGAATTCTATTAGGTGTTAAATTCTATTTTATTTGTAATTTCCTTTTATTTTCTTAATTAGGGTAGGAAACTAAAGGGGTATTTAAGCCAATCTATTTAGAAGCCCTAGAGGACTCTCCCTCTTCTTCTAGTTATTGTTCATGTTTGACAATAGCTATTAAAAGATATTTTAGTTTCTTTTCATCGATCATGTGTAACTAAACTTAAATTCAGTTGAAGGGGGTAATCAAGGTTATCAATTCACCAAGATTTGTGAGATTTAATCAACTCTTTATTTGCTTTCTTTAATTTCAGTATTTGTATATCTTCTGTAGCTTATTACTATTATTTTTTTGCTAGTTAAACAATAGGGTCTATTACTTAATTGGTAGAATAATATATCGCCATTCAAAACTAAGAATTCGTAATTGTTCTTTCGCTTTTGATACTTATGACAATTAGGCGTAGTTTTAAGAATATGCATGATCTAATTTAAATGAATTTCGTGATAGAATTTGTTGATTAGAATTAGGTTTTTATAAATTTTAAAGCTGTTAGTGAGTTAAATCCTAGAAGGGCATTCCTATAGGGTTATTCAATAATAAGAGTTAGTTATAGATCGTCTCTTAACTAATTTTACAGTCTAAAGAAGAATTGGCTAATGTGAGCGTCTCAGTTAGCTAGAACTAATTTACTAAAAAAATAAAAAAAATTATTTTTGTATCAATAATCAAATCTAAGTATTGAAACCAAGATTATTCCCTTTGACTGAAATCCTCAATATTGTTATTTTTCAAATTTAATTTGATGTTATTTATTTATTTAGTTTTCAATTTCAGATCTTAATTTATTTTTAATTTTTCAATTTTAAACTCCCCCAATTTATTTTAGTTAAGTTTTACTTTAGGTCATCAAAAGAAATTAATTTAAGTAATTAATTTCCTGAGGATTCGACACCCTATTAACCGCTATTGCATTTTTAATTTTGCCCAAGAATATTATTTTTATTTTTGGTGAGTTCAACACCCATTAAATTTTGGCTCCATTGCCAGGAACTTGATTCTAATTTATTTTATTTCTTTTGATGACCAGGTCTAATCGTGAAGAGGAACTCTTATATGATCCTGAGATTGAAAAGACTACTAAAAGTCTAAGGAAGAAGACGAAACAACAAAAATGACTGTTGCAACTTCATCAATTGCAACTGATCAAGTAGTAGACACAAATATAGATTTAGATTCCTCATCTTCTTCTAGCGATTTTGAAGAATAAGAACAGATGCTGAAGAACAATGGACTTTGAGGCAATTGGCAACCCTTTCAGTCGACCAGCAACCCCTATGCATCACATGCCTAGCTCTGAATGCTTTTTTTTTAGCTGAAATCAAGTTTAATTCATTTATTGTCAAAGTTTCATGGGCTGAAAAGTGAAGACCTTATAAACATTTGAAGGAATTACATATTATTTGCTCAAGCATGATGCCACAAGGAGTATCTGAGGAACAATTTAAATTGAGAGCTTTTCCTTTTTCCTCGGATAACGGAGCCAATGATTGGCTTTTTGACTTACTATCTGGATCAATAAACACATGGACTAACATGGTGATAATTTTCTTGGATAATTTCTTTCCAGCTTCAAGAGCTACAAATATAAGGAGAGAAATATATGGTGTCAAATAAAAAGATTCAAAAAATCTTTATGCATATCGTGAGAGATTTAAATGATTGTGTACAAGTTGCCCACAACATGAAATTTTAGAGCAAGCACTCCTCCAATATTTTTATGAAGGGCTATTACTTATGAAAAAGAGCATATTGGATGCCGCTAGAGGAGGTGCCATAGTCAATAAAACTCCTCAAGTCACAAGGGACCTAATCACTATCATGGCAGCCACCTCTCAACAATTTGGTAGCAAGAAAGAAGCTCCAAAGAGAGTTAACGAGGTAAGTATCTCTTTACTCAATTCCAAAATAACTCAACTAACCAATTTGGTGCAAAAAAAGTTTATAGAATTTGCGCTCATTCGGAATATCCTACTGATATGTGTCCCACACTTCCAGAAGATGAGCAACAACAAGCGAATGCTATAGGTTGATTTCCTAATCAAACCCAAAGGAGATATGACCCATATGCGAATACCTATAACCCGGGGTAGAGGGAACATCCAAACTTTAGCTATGGAGTAAGAGCACCTAATTTTCAATAATTCCAGCCAAAGATACCACCACAACAACCACCACCACCACTATAAAAATCAAGTATGTCTCTTGATAATATGTTCAAATCCTTTATGACTACTACCTAATAATTTCAACAGGAAACTCATTCTAGCATTCAAAATTTGGAGATCCAGATGAGTCAGTTAGCCACGACAGTCAGCAAGTTGGAGTTTCAATAGAAATTACCTTCTTAAACAATATTCAATCTAAAGCAAAATGGAAGTGTCATTACTTTGAGAAGTGGAAAATAATTGATGGACAAAAACCACTAGAAGCTAACCCCTAGGCAGGGGATGAAGAAAAGGGCAAAATTTGAAATAATTATTCATAAAAAGAAAACACCAGCCACAACCACCTCTGATCAGCCCCAACTTTTGGTAATACCACCTCCCTTTCCATAAAGACTTGTTAAATCCAAGAAGGAGAAAGAAGAAAAAGAGATTTTGGAAACTTTTCGTAAAGTTGAGGTCAATATACCTTTGTTAGATGCCATCAAGCAAGTGGCTTGATATGCAAAGTTCTTAAAAGAATTGTGCACCAACAAAAAGAAACTCAGTGGTAATGAAAAGGTAAGAGTAAGGGAGAACATATTTGTTGTGATTCAAAGAAAGCTACCCCAAAGTGCAATGATCAAGGTATGTTCGTTATTTCTTGTAAAATAGGTGATTTGGGCATAAAGAGGGCTATGTGTGGCTTAGGAGCCACCATAAATGTCATGACATTGTCTATTTACTCTTTTTTAAAAGCTGATTCTTTAAAAGAAACTAGTGTGATTATTCAGTTAGTTGAAAGTTTTGTGATTTATCCTGAAGGAGTATTAAAAGATGTTTTAGTTCAGGTTAATGGGCTAATATTTTCAGCATATTTTTATATCCTAGATATAAAGGAGGATAAGTCTTCTAATTGCTCTGATATTTTATTAGGAAGACCTTTTCTTAGCACAACTAGAACAAAATTTGATGTTCATGATGGTACATTAACTATGGAGTTCGATGGAGAAATTGTATAATTTAATGTTTATGATGCTATGAAGTACCCTAATGATGTATCATGTGTGTATGAGATGGATGTTATAGATTCTTTAACTCAAGAAATTTTTGAGCTTAATATTTCTGACAATTTGAACACTGTTCTTCGCAAAAGTCTTGATGCAAATGGCTTAAAGAATCTGAATGACAAGTTTGTTGTAGGTGAAACTCTTCAAGAGGTGGTGTGCGAAGTTGAGAGCCCTCAAAAATATGAAGGACACTGCACCCAGATCTGACCTACCAGTATCCCATACTAAAAATTTGCCTTCCGTTATGCAGGCACTAAGTCTGAAGCTGAAGCCGCTGCCTAAATATTTGAAAAATGCATTTTTAGGAGAAGGAGAAAGTCTACCAGTGATAATTTCCAACAAACTCAGCAGAGATGTGGAAGAAGATTTGATCCGCATACTAAAAGAGTACAAAGAAGCCATTGGTCGGACGAATGCTGACATTAAAGGAATCTCACCTTAAACTTGCATGCACAAAATTCTTATGGAGGAAGATAGCAAGCCAAAAAGAGGACAAAGAAGATTGAACCCACCAATGATAGAGGTAGTAAAAAAGAAATTTTAAAACTTTTTGATGCAGGTGTGATTTACCCCATTTCAGATAGTAAGTGGGTAAGTCCAGTTCAAGTAGTACCTAAAAAGACAAGCTTGACCGTAGTAAAGAATGCAAAGGATGAGTTGGTCCCAACTTGCATTCAAAATGGGTGGAGAGTTTGCATTGATTACATAAAGCTAAAAGTAGCTACAAGAAAGGACCACTTCCCCCTCCCATTTATTGATCATATGCTGGAATGTCTTGCAGGTAAGACCCATTACTGCTGTCTTGATGGCTATTAAAGCTTTTATCAGATTCCAGTAGCACTAGAGGACCAAGAGAAGACTACTTTTATTTGCCCATTTGGAACCTTTGCCTACCGGCGAATGCCGCTTGGTCTTTGTAATGCCCCAACCACTTTTCAGAGGTGTATGATAAGTATATTTTTTGAATATGTTGAGAATATTATAGAGGTTTTCATGGATGATTTCACCGTTCATGGAAATTCCTTTGGTGAGTGTTTGTCTAACCTGACTAAAATTTTTAAAAAATGCTTAAAGTCAAACCTTGTGTTGAATTGTGAAAAGTATCATTTTATGGTAGATTAAGGATATTTTAGGGCATAATTTGTTAGAGAGAGAAATTGAAGTTGATAAGGCAAAGGTTGATATAATTAAGTCTTTATCTTACCCCGCAAGTGTGCAAAAAATTCGATCTTTCTTTGGTCAAGGAGGTTTTTACAGGCGCTTCATCAAAGATTTTTCAAAAATCACTCATCCTTTGTGTCAGCTGATGCAAAAAGAGGTGGAGTTTAATTTTGATGATTCTTGAAAGAGAGCATTTGATATACTCAAAGACATGATGATCTCTGCCCCAATTATACAACCACCAGATTGAACTTTGCCCTTTGAAATAATGTGTGACACTAGCAATCACGCTGTGAGAGCAGTGCTCGGGCAAAGAATTGAAAGGAAACATCATGTTATTTACTATGCTTCAAGAACTCTTGATGAGGCCCAATCGAATTACTCCACTACTGAAAAAGAGCTGCTGGCTATTGTTTTTGCTTTAGAAAAATTTTGTTCTTATATTCTTGGTATTAAAATTGTTAGACAAATGATCTTAATTTTGATCCTTGACAACTCAAATGGATGATCTATTTAACTTGTGTTTGAAGAATCTTGTTGCAGGATTAGGTTGCTTCAATTAAAGGTGAACAGAACATTTCTAGCGGTCGCACCTCACCTAAAGACGACCGCTCCATGCAATTACAGAATGAAACCTTGTCACAGTAGGTTTCGCGGCCAGAAGTTCGACCTGAGTCGCGACCGCTCCTATAGAATAGCGACCGTCCAACTATGTGCACGACCGCTACTCAAGGAACTTAAATCATTACAATCACAGTAAGGTTCGTGGTGACAAGAACGGTGAATGACTCGACCTCGCTTACCACTTTAGCAACCGCCCAGTCAAAGTCGCGACCGCCCCACCATTCAAGAAGAAATTGCTTAAAGAGACAGTAGTGTTCGCGTCCTCAGGTGCGTCCAGAAGTTCGACGCGAGAATATGAGTTTGTGAACACTCGAATTTTGAGGCTCGGAAAGCCAATTTCCTCAGACCAGGCCGGACCGGGCAACAACGGTAAAACTCCACCGAAAGTATGTCTTCATGGTACTTGAAATGTCCGGTGCAACGCAAGGATCACGGATATGGTCTCGGAATAATTTTTGGAGGCCCGTGGCTCCCGGAAAGTCAGTTTTAGCAGAAGTAGCGCGAGTCCCGGTGGGCCAGGACATCGGCCCAGCCGCCGGAACCGGAGGCCCAGCCGCAGTGGGGACGACGGCCCGGCCGCCGTGAGGATGGCAGCCCGGCCGCCGTGCAGCCCGATTTTGCCTATATATAGGCTTCAGATTTTCGAAAAGGGGGGGACTTTTTGGACTTCCTATGCCCAGATGCTGACGAAATTTTTATGCCTAAAAATTTCTAATATGGTGTTGTAGAAACCAAGAATCATACTCAAAAGTGCAAGGAAACAAGATCTGGAACTTAGAAGTGGAAAAATTCTGATCAAGGTAATATCATAATTCATCTTTGGTCAATTCGAGCATATCATAAGCATTCTAATCTTCTTCTTAATTTCTTCTTGGTCAAAGACCTAATCTTTTTAGGTCTGAGGGCCTAATGGACTAATCAATCACCTTTTCGGCATTAAGCCGTAAATAAAATCAACTCTTCTTTTGGCACGGAGCCTAAATCGCATCTCTTTGGTATTAAGTACCTAAACGGCATTATCAAAATGAACTTTTGGCACGGAGCCTAAATCGAACTCTTTTGGTACTAAGTACCCGAAATTATACAATTTTTGCACTAAGTGCTAAATCTCACAAATTTGGCAAAAAGCCCTACAACTCAGGCCAAAAAGCCTAAAAATTACATTCCTTTGGTACAAAGTACTTAAATTTCACCATTTAGCACTAAGTGTTAAATCTCACCAATTTGGCAAAAAACCCGACAATGCACGAAGCATACACACACACATGCATGAAGCATAATTTTTATCGCCTTTAAATAGGCTTTTCCAAACTACATGGGCTTTGATCTCCTATTCAAACGGGAGTATGTAGGCATGTTTGGGATTCACCCCAAATAGCAAGTCCACAAACTACCAACAATCTTTTTGTCTTTAAATTTGTTCCATTTTTGCAAGTTAATCAAAAGCATGACATAGTCCCCGAATCCTCCTTGGGTTCGCAGACTAGAAGCCTTTACATTGGATGCATTATTGGAGTCAAACAAGGGTTTTCTTAGTTTTTCCCTTCGAACAAAATAAACTGAGTGGCGACTCCCGACAACGAGTGAACTTTCGCCCGGATCCTTTTCGGGCGAAAAACCGAGGTTCGCAATCTGGCGACTCCACTGGGGAACATAAAAATGATTTATGTGATCCTAGTGGACTACTATTGTTTATTTGACTAACTGGCCCTTCTTTAGGGTATTTTTATTTATTTTGGCAGGGTACCTTAGCAATGGTTGTCTTTTCTTTAAAGACATTAGTACTGAAAATTGAAAAAAAAATATCTTCCTGGGGACCATAAAAAAATAATAATAGATAAAATAATAGCTATATATTACACAAAAAAATAATAAAAAATGATAATAATAATGATTTATGAAATTATAGTAGACTGTTATTATTATTCGTTTAACTGATTTGCCCTTCTTTAGGGTATTTTTATTCATTTTGCAGGGTACCCTAGCATTATATATTCTTTCTTTAAGGATGTTGGATTGAAAGTTGACAAAAGGAATCTTTTTCCTTTAATGGTCCCTTATTTGATAAATTGTGCATTTGTTTTGTCATTCAGAGAATCTTTTTCTCTTGCATATATGGGGGAATCCTTTTCCTCCATTGCATAAAAAATTGTTTTCAAATGAATTTCTTCTCTTTCTGTTCAAAGTTCTGAGTCTGGATAGCAAGTAGCGCTGACCGGCAGGTCTCCTTGATTATGCCGGCGGACAGCCAAAGCGTCCTCCCTGTTGTCGCAAACCATTCCAATCCTTTTGGAGTGGCCTATGAGTAATCGTACTGTTGGACCCACGCGAAACTCCTTGTTTCACATGTGGTTAGGTATATCTTACTCAAGACTCAAGGGTCCCTATGATAAGCCGATTCTCTATTTTTCACATAACAATAAAACCTTCCCTTAGGTTGTATGTACCCAATGATAGTGTTGCATTCCATTAAAATGAATTATGATGTGATGAGGTGCATTCATGCAACATAACAACATTGTTTTGGGGAAAAATTTTTAATGTATATAAGTGGACCAAGAGTTTTTCCTACCCTACACACCACCCTGATCTCTTGCCCTTAACCTTTGCAGGTACCCACTGTCCGTGTGCCTTCACCTACACCAGACACACCAATACCAACTGTGCTATCCCCTACAAGTTCTACTACCCCAACTTCACCAACTACTCCAATTACTGAAATGGCCACAATTGAACAGATTAAGGCTTTGCTGGATGGTCAGGTTAAGGAAATTGAAGCTAGAATGCAAGAAAAAATTGATGAAGCTTTAGCCGCCCAAAGGGTAGCCATCCTGGCTGAATTAGAAGGAGCACCAAAGACAGTCCCTATTCCTGGAAATTTGGGGAAGGAACCCATTGTGGGGCAAACTAGTACCCCCGTGACTGCTCAGATTAATACCCCTGTCATCAATTTGGAGGATCCACCCTCCAAGAATGAAACAGATGAACTGAAAAGGAAACTTGAATTGCTTGAGAGGTCAATTACTGCCATGAAAACTCACAAAGAGGTGGTAGACATGGATTCCTTATCCTTGTTTCCCCAAGCCAGATTACCTCCAAAATTCAAGATGCCGGGGATGGACAGATTTGATGGGACCACTTGCCCTAAAACCATTTGAAGATGTATGTGGGGGCCTTGAGCCCATGGGGTTTAAATGATGAGCTCTTTGCTCAACTCTTCCAACAATCCCTGACTGGGGCTGCCCTTAAATGGTTTGTGAGTCTAGATCATTCTAAGATTAAGACATGGGAAGACATCTGCAATGCATTTAACTCTCAATATCACTACAATATTGAGGTGGATGTCACTAGAAGAGAACTTGAGACCACCAAACAAAACAACAATGAACCCTTCTCCTCGTTCCTTACGAGGTGGAGGGCAAAAGCCGCCCAGATGATCAATCGCCCTTCAGAACAAGAGCAGATTGATATCATAATCAGGAATTTAAGACCTACATATCAGGCTCAACTGCAAACCCAATATCTACCTACTTTCAAATCGCTCATTGCGACTGCAACCAAGGTAGAAGATTTGATACAGTTGGGTAAAATAGTGGATGAGGGGGCTGCATCGAAATATAAGAAACAAAGCCAAACTCCTTCCTCAAGCAAGGTCAATCAAGTGGCCAATATTGCCCCTGCGAATCCTTTACGTGTGGGCAATCTTGGGCCGAGAAATCAGCCGAGAAGGCAATATACTGACCTTGGAGTGCCCCTTCATTTGGTGTTTAAAAAGGCTGTGGAAGGGAAATATTTGAAGCCTTTGGACCCAAGACCTCCTCCAAACCCATTACCTTCCAGTTATAAAGTCAATGAATACTGTGAATACCATCAAGGGAATGGGCATAAAACAGATGCTTGCTGGACACTCAAAAACCGCATCCAGGATCTGGTGGATAGTGGTGACATCATTCCTCTCAAGAGGCAACCAAACATCAACACTAACCCTTTGCCCAATCATTCCATCCACGCCATTACTGTGGAAGAAGAGCTGTTTGATCCTTTCAAACTTCTCTTGGAAATGAATGAAGTGTGTGTGTTAGATTTGAACGACCTCGCTGAAGAGGTCAGTGCTCTGACAAGAGGTGGAAGACAATATCAGCCACTTGACTTGGGAAAAACCCCTACAACCTCAAATCACCCCCATAAGAAAACACCAGAGCCAAAAGAAGACCCTGTCCTCACTCAGCTTAAACAAATTCAAGCTAAGGTGTCAATTTGGGAGCTCCTTGCTTCCTCATTCCCACACCGCCAGGCTCTCAGCGAAGCTTTGAGTCAACTTGATACACCAGTGGACACAAGCCCAGAAGCTTTGGTGGCCACTTTGACCCAATCAACCAAGACATTGTATCCGATTTTCTGATACAGACCTACCAGAAGATGGCAGTAAACACAATGATGCTCTATACATCACCATACAAACTGGGGGAAAGACTGTGCCCATGGTTCTCATTGATAATGGGTCAGCCTTAAATGTGTGTCCTTTGAAAGTAGCAAGCTGTCTGGGGTTGGAGACTACAAATCTTACACCTTCTGATCAGATTGTGAGAGCATATGATAACACTCGAAGAGAAATTTTGGGTGTTGCCACTCTAGAAATTGCTATTGGGCCGGTGAAAATGGGAGTACCATTCCAGGTCATTGATGTACCCGCGAGCTTTAATCTCCTCCTTGGAAGGCCGTGGATTTATCAGATTAATGCTGTATCTTCTTCACTACACCAAAAACTTAAATTCCCTTTTGAAGGAAAAATCATCACTATCAAAGGGGACACCTGCGAAATCAACAAGAAAACCATGGATCAGTCTCTCCTTGAGGTTGTTCCTGGTGAAACCGCCATGACCTTGACTGGGTTTCATTACGACACAGTTCAATGCATAGAAGGTGAAAAACCCAAAGGGCCATTTGTCACATATGACTTTGGGGAGGTTCAAATCAACTGCCTAGTGGGAATGATGCTGAGGGTAGGTCTATTGCCCGGCATGGAAATGATGAAGTCTGGGAGAAAAACACCCGTAGTACGGCCGTGGGAAGAGCCTGAGAATAAGGGAACTTTTGGCTTGGGGTACAAACCTACAGACGAGGAAATAGAAGAGTTTGAGCGTGGAAGGAAGAAAAAGGGAAATTGGGGGGGCAAGAAGCCTCAAAATGCGCCCTTACTTTAGGACTCTGAATGGTCACTTTTGCAAACCTGGAAAGGCAGTTCATCACCGTTGTTTTCAGGAACCATTCTATTCTCCTATGACCGGAAAGAAGCTACCGGGTTTTGAAATGTTTGCTGATGTTGTGACCATGAAAGAAGAAGAGCCAGAACCTGAAACTGACCCCCAAATGGAAGATTTCATGCGGCCTAGTCTCTTTGATGAGGTTGCTATGATAACCAATTTTGAAGACAAAAGGGACTTCACAAAGCTGATCAAGACAACGGATGGACCACTGAGAAACTGGTACGCCGAGGAGGGACAAGCTGCTGAGGTTAAACCTAGTCCAGTGTCACACCCTGAACTTGAGTCTTGTACCGAGTCTTGTATTAATTCTGAGTCAAAAACCAAGTCAGAGTCTAATTTTGAGTCTTCTGTAAGTTCAGATTTAGAAAACCCTAATGTCGAGTCTAATGTAATCTTGGAGAATGACTCCGTTATTATCAATGAAATTGTTCGGATTCTTGGTTACCCTTTGTCTTTTGCTTTCCAAGTATTATCTAGCAAAAATGAAATAAATGAAAAGATAATAATTGGCAAAGAAAATGAACATACATACATTGCATATGATTGTGTGAATAAGGAACAGGTTGTCGATTGCATCAGGAAGTATGTTGACTGCTTCATGTGGAAGACAAGTGATGTCACGGGAATAGACCCAGCCATAGTAGTTCACAAGATTCCGCTATACCCAGGTGCGAAGCCGGTTAAGCAGAAATTGAGAAGAATGAAGCCAGAATGGTCTTTGAAAATTAAAGAGGAGGTTGCCAAGCAACTGGACAATAAGTTCATAGAACCGATTACCTATCTTTCCTGGTTAGCAAACATTGTGCCAGTCCCGAAGAAAGACGGAAAGGTCAGGATGTGTGTTGACTACAGAGATTTGAATAAGGCCTGTCCCAAGGACGATTTTCCACTACCACACATCGATTTGCTGATAGACAGGATGGCTGGGCATGTGATGGTTTCCATGACTGACCTCGCGGTTGGGTACAATCAGATCCTAGTTCACCCACCAGACAAAGAAAAGACAGCTTTCATCACAGAATGGGGCACTTTCTGCTACAGGGTTATGCCTTTTGGGTTGATAAATGCAGGGGCTACCTACCAAAGGATGGCGACAACAGTCTTTCATGACATGATACACAAAGAAGTAGAAGTGTATGTCGATGATATGATTGTCAAGTCAAAATCTCCAGAAGAACACGTTGAAGCACTTGAGAAGTTCTTCCTTAGACTTCGCAAGTACAATTTGAAGCTTAATCCTGCAAAGTGTCTGTTTGGAGCAACATCAGGCTTGTTCTTGGGATATTTGGTCAGCAAGAAAGGAATAGAAGTTGATCCGGCAAAGTCAAAGGCTATTCTGAAAATGCCTCCGCCAAGAACAGAAAAGGAGATTAGAGGCTTACTAGGTAGATTACAGTATATCAGTCGATTCATATCAGAGTTGGCTGAGACTTGTGGTCCAATCTTTAAGCTACTGAGAAAAGGTGCTTCACAAGAATGGAATAAAGACTGTCAGAAGGCCTTTGACAAGATCAAAGAATACTTGTTAAGCCCGCCAATTCTGCAACCTCCCAGAATGGGGAAGCCTCTGCTCTTGTATTTGTCTGTAACAGATGAAGCCATGGGTGCAATGCTAGCTCAAGAGGCTGAAGATACAAAGGTGGAAAATGCAATTTACTACCTCAGCAAAAGGATGCTGGACTATGAGTTAAAGTATAACAGGATTGAGAAGTTGTGTTTAGCGTTGTATTGGGCTTACACGAAGTTGCAACACTACTTGTCTTCTTACACTACTTATGTCATTGCAGAACAGAGTCCCTTGAAATTCCTTATGGAGAGGCCTGTTTTGGACAGCAAAATGGCTAAGTGGGTGTCAACATTGGCAGCCTTTGACTTGAAATTTGTTCAAAGGAAAGCTGTGAAAGGCGGGGCGATAGCTGACCAATTAGCAGAATTACCCGTGAATGACGAGATGCGAGAAATGGGTTTCCCTGATGAAGACCTCTTGAACGTGGAGAGCAGTGTTTGGGAGATGTATTTTGATGGAGCATCCAATTATCATGGAAACGGAATTGGAATTGTGTTCAAAACTCCTTGTGGAGAATACATTCCATTCGCAGTTAAACTTGACTTTAGCTGCACAAACAACGAAGCAGAATATGAAGCTTGCATTAATGGGCTTGAAGCCGCCCTGGAATTGGGGATTAAGGACCTAAAGGTCTATGGTGATTCTATTTTAATAGTATCACAAGCCTTAAGGAAATGGAAGATAAGAGAAGAGCGTTTGGTTCCTTACCTACAACGCCTTGATCATTTGGCACAACAGTTCAATGATCTGTCCTTCGAATATCTCCCAAGAGCAAAGAATCAGTTTGTTGATGCCTTGGCTACTTTAGCTTCCATGATCAATATCAGGGAGGGGAAAGTCATTCGTCCATTGAAAGTTCAGCTTCAAAAGCAACCCGCCCATGTAATGCACTTGACCGATGGTAAACCATGGTTTTGGGATATCAAGACCTATCTCAAGGATGGAAATTATCCGGAGGGATCATCAAAGGTTGATCAGAGGGCAATAAGGCAGCTTGCCACAGGTTACATTCTTAATGGGGATATCCTCTACAAGAGGAGTTGGAATGGAATGCACCTAAGGTGTGTGAATGAAGCGGAGGCCAAGCAAATAATGGAAATGGTACATGGTGGCGAATTAGGACCACACATGTATGGGATCGCCTTGGCTCAGAAAATAGCCAATCTAGGATATTACTGGTCCACCATGAATGCAGACTGTGTATCATTTGTGCAAGAATGCCATCAATGTCAGATATTTGCTAAGCTGCAGAAGCAACCTCCCGTTGCCCTGAATACAATCACTTCTCCATGGCCCTTCGCTACTTGGGGAATTGATATAATTGGCAAAATACATCCAAAAGCTTCGAATGGACATCAGTTTATCTTGGTAGCAGTGGATTACTTCACAAAGTGGGTTGAAGCAGCTTCCTATGCAGAATTAGACGCCAAAAAGGCAGCACAGTTTGTCCGAACCAACATCCTTTGTCGGTACGGAATGCCGTTTGAAATTATCACTGATAATGGAACTCATTTCCAAGCAGAGTTTGCCAAACTCTTGAAGGATAAGAAAATCCAGCATCATAAGTCCTCTCCTTATAGACCTCAAACAAATGGGGCTGTAGAAGCAGCGAACAAGTCTATAAAGGTGATCATACAAAAGATGATCAAGGAACATAGGCGTTGGCATGAGAAGTTGCCATTGGCCTTGTGGGGATATAGAACATCAGTTAGAACTCCTACTGGGGCAACCCCGTATTCACTGGTATACGGAATGGAAGCAGTACTCCCCATTGAACTGGAAGTTCAATCGGTGAGGATAATTCAAGAAAGTCAGATAAATGAAGCTGAATGGATCAGCAATTATCATCATCAGTTGTTGAGTTTGGATGAAAAAAGACTTCAAGCTCTACATCAGATTCAAGGGTATCAAAGGCGAATGGCCAGACATTTCAACAAAAAGGTCAAAGATCGAAAGTTGGAAGAAGGTTGTTTGGTTTTGAAGGAGATCAGAACACCTGTTACAGATCCTCGTGGGAAGTTTCGTCCTCATTGGGCGGGACCCTACATTTTGAAGAAAATACTTTCCGGCGGAGCCGTCATCTTGTCTGATTTGGATGGTCTGGAGTTCACAAACCCATGCAATCTGGATCAACTAAAGAAATATTATGTATGATCATGCATTCCAAAATGAACTACATTAGACCTGATTCTCGCAAACTAATTCGAGATATGTAGGCAGCTCTCCTTGAGCACGGTCTAAATTTTAATAAAAATCATTGGTTCATTTTTCTTTTGCCAACATAAAAAAAACAAATAAAAAAAAAACAAAACAAAAGATCCCGCTAAGCTGAAAACCCACAAAGGGCGGCTTAGGCAATAGTGGGGCCCGCTAAGTCGAAAACCCACAAAGGGCGGCTTAGGCAAGAATGGGTAAGAGCTCGCTAAGTTGAAAATCCGAAAGGACGGCTTAGGCAAAAATAAGAGCAAATAAATAAAGTAGATAATGCTTGGAAAGCAAACAAAAGGGTCATTCATTAAGAATCATTCATTACAAAAAGAGAATCATCTGTTACTAAAGGAGTCATTAAGCCTATAAAATACAAAAAGGTCAAGTCATATTCCCCAAAAAACCAAAAAGGTAAAAACAACCCAAAAACAGAAAAGACAATGGAGTCACCCTGGGATCCAAATCCTACACCCCCTCTCCCTCCAACTCCTGCAGCAATGCGCACCTCCTCAGTTTCTCAACGGGCCAAACCTCAGCTATAAACCAGGTCCTGTACTCTGGAGTGGGCTGAACGAGGGAAGGCTCTGCACCAGGCCTGATCATCCGATGGTCTCTGACCCAAGTCTGTAAAACAGCCCGAGTAACCCCGGGGGTAATAAGAGAAGCAATGGTGAGCCCGACAGGAAGGGGAACTCTCTAATCAATACCCATCTGCCTAAGGACGCGGGAAGCACTGTACCAAGTACTGTGAGTGAACCGAAGCAGGTAGACATGATTGTGCATAGCATTTGCCTCTATGAATTGAGGAATCCTATACCAAGGGACGAACCATAATAATTCTTCCTGTCCAAGCTCAAACAGCCAAACAGTCCATTCGGCCATAGAGGGAAAAGAAATCTGAATTTTTCTGGTGCGGTACTGCGAAGGGTTGTAGGTCAAAGTCTGGGGGGCTGCAACCACTCGAAGATGATCTCTCAGCCAAACCTGAAAAAATAGATCCTTTCTATTTTACAAAGGAAAAGAGAGATGATGGAGCAAAAAAAAGAAACAAAAGGTATAAATTACCTGAAGGATGACCAGGGTGACGGTCCAACGTTCAAATCCAAGTGCACATCTGTCGAGACTCTGAATAGTCTCAGCCAGGATCATGCCCCCGATACAGTTGAGCTCTTCCATTTGCCTAACCATTGGGCAAAGTTTCAAATCGCCAAAGCCGGGGTCACGGTTGAAGAGGAACCCAGCTAACAGACAAAAGACGAAGGCTCGCATTCTATGCCTCAATTGAATATCGTCTTCAAAATTGGCGGTCAAGAATTCATCAATTAGAGGAAGCAGCATCGCCTTATCCCCATCTACAATCATAGCTTGGGCTTGGGGTTTTGTGAAGCTAAAAAGCCTCTGAAAAGATCCCACATAGCCGATTTGGACCTCATGCCTCACAAGAGGGGCATTTGGGTCGCACCCAATGATCGAGCAAAACTCCTCAAAAAGAGGACACATTTCCTCCATCCGAGCCCCAAATCTGAAAACATGGGCTTGGGGATCCCAAAACCTGATGCAAGAGTGCAAGAAATCCCAGTCTACAGCTACACCTCTGAGGGTGGCGACAGCTTTCAACCCGTACCTCCCCATGTTGATTCTTTCAACATTGTGGAGACTTTTGATCCAATTATGCATCACGTGATTAAAAAGGGGATTCATTGTTATTTGGAAAAAAAATAATAAGATCTTGCAGTAAGAGGATTGCTTTCTGGCCCACAGATGTAAGACAATCTTGAGTTTTATACTGGTCTGGCCCGGGCAGCGGCTCGGCCGCCGCTGCCGGCGGCTCAGCCGCCACTTCCGGCGGTTCGGCCGCCGCCGACCGTCCTGATTCCTCTTTTTTTGATGTTTTGTAAAATTCTCGTGTTTTGGCCCTGTTTTGGCCCTGTTATGTGCTATTTTTTGGGATTGTGTCAGGGATTTATTTTTAAAAGAGATTTCTAAAAAGAAAAAAAGCATCATGCATACATATGTGCTGTTAATACTAACAAATAAGTGCAGGTTTACAGATAAGTTCAGATAACAGCTGAAAAACATGAAAGGTACAAAGTACAGAAGGGGAATAGTTCAAATACAGCAAGCATAGTTCAAGACAAGTATGAAAAAAAATCAGTGCCGGCCTCTCCGTCTTTGCGGCCTGCTCTGCCTCTCGTAAGCAGCCTCAGTCAAAGCACCAGACAGTTCATCCGAGAAAGCAGTAATCAGTACCTCCATTTCCGTGATCAGGCCCTCTGGTACCTGTAAAAGAGACGAAATCACAATCAATCTCAAGAGAATTTTATGAATCCTTTTCATGAAAAGTTCTATGAGAATATACCTGAGTGACATGAGCAAAGCTCTGATATAATGCACCCTCTGCACTAATTGGTCGGGTCACCCAACCACCAGGTGCATGATGACGAACAGCATAAGGCAGCCTCAAATCGGCTAAAATAGGGTCAAATTGGCCGGCAGCTGTAAGGACGGATGCGGGAGGCCTCAAATGAGATGAACTGCTGCTTCCTCCAGTGTCTGATGGTCCAGCCCCGAAAGCGGAAGTCTCAGCCCTAGAGGAAGAGGGTCTGTCAGTTTGCCGCTCGGGAGAAGGATGGTCTCTCGGAGTGCCAGAAGTGGGAGCTGAAGAGTGGGAAGACCGATAAGGGGGTACAGAGTCAAATCGTGCCCCAATGCGTGGCATCAGTCGATGAAGACAGTAGAAGTCATAATCCTCCTCATCCGGGGCATAAGCCGACTCGAAAGGGTCTCCCTCATACTGGGACACAGTAACAGGCAGAAGTGTTGAAGATAGCATATCATCAGGGGGATCCTCGGGAACTGCACAGAAACCGGCAATCTGGAAAGTCACCCTCTCAGCGAGATAATACCGTCGAAATTCTGGATGGGGAAGTATGAATCGTCGTCGAGTCAGAAACTCTGATCGCTGAAAGCTGTAATCTTGAGCTATCCACTCTGCCAGTCGGCTAGACATCACTTTAAATGCAACCTGTAAACATTTGTTATATTAGTGAATCATTTTCTCTAATATAATAAAAAAGATGACGATAAAGCATTTACTGAGTCCATTGGGCAGCTGTCGAAGAACGATCTCAGCACTCTGATGGGAAGTTTCCTCTTTGGTACTTCTACCCTCTCTCTATACCACCTCCAAGCAATGGGGGAAAGAGGATCTGCGGGGGCAGGTATCTCACGAAGAAAAGGGGCGATGTCAGGAAAGTACTCGTAAGCCCAAGTCTAAAAAAAAAAAAAAGAGAGAAAGAGAAGGTATCAGAGTTTGTGTATGTCAACATATATAAAGATAGGGGAAATGTTCTTTACATTACCTCCCAGAAGTAATACAAGCCACACGGAGTAATACGGGTATAGCAGAGGTCTGACATGTCGTCATACAACCTACACAGCATCATGCTAGCCCAATCGTACGTATGAAGCCGTGTCAGGTCAAGTAGGCTCTTCAGCACATTGAGACTCACTGCATCTTTCCTGTTTGATAAGAAAGAGCTAGCAAACAGGAGAAGCAAGGTAAACCTGGCTGTCTGGTCAGCAGTAAGATTGCCTGTCTCGTAACCAGTGTAGATACCTGGCGCTTGCTCCACAAGCCACCTCCGCTGAATGCAGCGAGGCGCCTGATATCGAGGATAGTCAACCCCAATCAGAGTAATCATGTCGGCTGAAGAAATGTCCTGCCGCCAGTCATCATAGGACTCCACCATCTCAACGCCAAAGGGAATCCCAGAAATGATGGAAAAGTCAGTAGGCGTCATTGTCATCTCCCCCCAAGAAAAATGGAAGGTGTCAGTAGTAGGCCACCAGCGCTCGTCTAAAGCACAGATCAAATCCCGGTGGATATCTCTGCCCACATCTATAGCCCTCAAATGGTGGAGGAAAGCAGGTATGATAAGATCCCCCACTGGGTGCCCAGCATCAAAGATGTAAGCCGGAATAGTAACCATCGGACGCTCAGCTATAGATATCTTGATCGTAGAGTTCTAAAAAAAAAAGAAAAAAAATTTCAAATTCAGAAAAGATGGACAAATTCAGAAAAGATTTAAGTTCTTTCCCCAGCCGGGTGTGGATCCCTAAAGGATTATTTCTAAGTTCTTTACTAGAAATAATTACTGATGGCAGAACATAATGAAGCCTGGTACAGATCCTAATTCATTACTAGTACATGTAAAGGAAATGTTCCTAAAATTTATTTCTAAGTTCCTTACTGGAAATAAATAAAATTCCTAAGCATGCATACTAGATGGACAAACGGGAATGTACTCACCTCATAGCAGCCGGTCCGAGAACTATGCTTCTCCTCCTCAAGTAAAAGATCGCAGGGAGGGAGTGGGATTTCGAGGTCTTCAAAGCCGGTGAAATCCATCGTCGAAAGAAAATTTGAAAGAAGTGTAAGAAGAAGAATGAATGAAAGCAAATGAAAATTGAATGAAATGAGCCTATTTATAGGAAAAACTGAAAACACGGGTCTTTTTGCACCTCGCTCAAAATTCGCTCTTCAGAAGACCACTGGGTTCCATAAATCATTTTTATGGACCCCAGTGGGGGGCAATTGTGAACACTCGAATTTTGAGGCTCGGAAAGCCAATTTCCTCAGACCAGGCTGGACTGGGCAACAACGATAAAACTCCACCGAAAGTATGTCTTCATGGTACTTGAAATGTCCGGTGCGACGCAAGGATCACGGATATGGTCTCGGAATAATTTTTGGAGGCCCGTGGCTCCCGGAAAGTCAGTTTTAGCAGAAGTAGCGCGAGTCCCGGTGGGCCAGGACAGCGGCCCAACCGCCGTACTTTCGGCGGCCAGCCGCCGTGAGGACGGCAGCTCGGCCGCCGTGCAGCCCGATTTTGCCTATATATAGGCTTCAGATTTTCGAAAAGGGAGGGACTTTTTGGACTTCCTATGCCCAGATGCTGACGAAATTTTTATGCCTAAAAATTTCTAATATGGTGTTGTAGAAACCAAGAATCATACTCAAAAGTGCAAGGAAACAAGATCTGGAACTTAGAAGTGGAAAAATTCTGATCAAGGTAATATCATAATTCATCTTTGGTCAATTCGAGCATATCATAAGCATTCTAATCTTCTTCTTAATTTCTTCTCGGTCAAAGACCTAATCTTTTTAGGTCTGAGGGCCTAATGGACTAATCAATCACCTTTTCGGCATTAAGCCGTAAATAAAATCAACTCTTCTTTTGGCACGGAGCCTAAATCGCATCTCTTTGGTATTAAGTACCTAAACGGCATTATCAAAATGAACTTTTGGCACGGAGCCTAAATCGAACTCTTTTGGTACTAAGTACCCGAAATTATACAATTTTTGCACTAAGTGCTAAATATCACAAATTTGGCAAAAAGCCCGACAACTCAGGCCAAAGGCCTAAAAATTGCATTCCTTTGGTACAAAGTACCTAAATTTCACCATTTAGCACTAAGTGCTAAATCTCACCAATTTGGCAAAAAGCCCGACAATGCACGAAGCATACACACACATGCATGAAGCATAATTTTCATCGCCTTTAAATAGGCTTTTCCGAACTACATGGGCTTTGATCTCCTATTCAAACGGGAGTATGTAGGCATGTTTGAGATTCACCCCAAATAGCAAGTCCACAAACTACCAACAATCTTTTTGTCTTTAAATTTGTTCCATTTTTGCAAGTTAATCAAAAGCATGACATAGTCCCCGAATCCTCCTTGGGTTCGCAGACTAGAAGCCTTTACATTGGATGCATTATTGGAGTCAAACAAGGGTTTTCTTAGTTTTTCCCTTCGAACAAAATAAACTGAGTGGCGACTCCCGACAACGAGTGAACTTTCGCCCGGATCCTTTTCGGGCGGAAAACCGAGGTTCACAGAGTTCGACCGCGAAATGCCACCAAGGGCAACCGCGAGATTCAAATTAAGGCGGACATCTCTTTTGCCCTGTCAGAGAATGACACGTGACATGACCGTTATAAACCCACTTCAATATTCAAAAAGGGCGACCGCACCTTTGCTTGGCGCGACCGTCCCGACAAACACAGCATGGGCAAGAACTGGTCCGACAAACACATCATGGGCAAGATTCCAGCTGCAGAGCACTAAAATTCGACCGTTGAAGATTTTTTAAAAGTAGCGACCGTCCCTGATTAAAAGGACGACCGCGTGAAGCATGAGCGCGACCATCCTTGTGTGAAGGGCGACCGCTAAGTGCTTCGGACAGTTTAAGTAAAGAAGGTCTAATCTGCCAAGACTTTATTCTCAACATCAATAACGGCTAGTAAGACCACATTGGCTATAAATACAATGTTTCTATGAGAAAATAAAAGTAGAGACAAATTGAGAAAGGATTTTCATAGCCAAGCAACAAATTTTCTTTTACTTAAACTTGCATTTGAATTGTAATGAATGTTAGGTGTTAGCATTGAAAACACCATTGTATAAGTTTGAGTGTGAGCTTGGGAAACACTTGGGTTGTGAGAGTAAGCCTTGTAAAACTCTTGTTTGGGTTGTAAGTGTGAGCCTAAGAAAAACACTTGTGAAGTTAGGTGTGAACTTGTGAAAACACCAAAGTTGGAAGTGAGCTTGCAAAAACTTCAAAGATTAGTGGAACCTTAACAAGTTGTTAAGGAAGTGGATGTAGGATTGAAGTAAATCCGAACCACTATAAATCTTGTGTGTTCTCTCTTTCTTCCATTACTCAACCAACTCTCTATTCCACATTTCTTGTTTGTTGAGTTTTTTCAATTGTCATTACTTCTTGAGGAAACCAATTCACCCCCCCCCCTCTTGGTTGCCATCTTGGGACAACAAAAGTTATCGTTTATTCTGATCATGTAGCCTTGAAATATTTACTTAAAAAGAAAGATGCCAAGCCTAGACTTTTCCGATGGATACTCTTCCTCCAAGAATTTAATTTGAAAATAAGGGGCAAGAAGGGTCAAAAAATTCAATTGTAGACCATCTCAGTCTATTGCTGGTAAATAAGGGACCAATTCTAATTAAAGATGAATTTCTGGATGAACACCTCTTTTTTGTCCAACAATCAATGCCTTGGTACACAAACATTGTAAATTTTTTGACTTCTAATATTTTTCCAGATGATATTTCTAGAGTTAAAAAGGATAAAATCAAGAGAGAGGCTAAATACTATGTTTGGGATGACCCTTATCTATGAAAATACTGTTCTGATAAGATAATTAGGAGATGTGTCGACAAAAGTCAGATTTTTTCTATTTTAAATTTTGCTCATTTATATGCATGTGAAGGACACTTTAGTCCGAAGCGAATAGCCCCTAAAATATTAGAATGTGGTTTGTTTTGGCCTTCCCTGTTTCGTGATTCTTATATGCATTGCAAGTCTTGTGAGAATTGTCAAAAAACTGATACTTTGAGTCATAGAAATCAGATGACTCTTGCGCCTATTTTAATTTGTGAAATTTTTGATGTATGGAGTATTGATTTTATGGACCCATTCCCTGCTTCATTTAGCAATTGTTATATTTTACTTGCTGTTGATTATGTTTAGAAATGGGCAGAAGCTAAAGCTACCTAAACTGCCAATGCTAAAGTTGTTGTAGATTTTGTCAGATCACATATTTTTGTCAGATTTAGAATTTCAAGAGTGCTTATTAGTGATAGAGGGACACACTTCTGTAATAAGGTGATTTGAACTCTTCTTTGAAAGTATAATGTTATTCATCACACATCAACAGCTTACCACCTGCAGACCAATGGCCAAGCTAAAATTTCTAATCATGAGGTTAAGTCCATCCTTGAAAAGACAGTAAATTCCAATAGGAAAGATTGGAGCTTGCATTTAGATGATGCATTGTAGGCTTATAGGACTACCTATAAGATGCCTATTGGTATGTCTCCATATCAATTAGTGTTCGGTAAGCCTTGTCATTTACCTGTGAAATTAGAACATATAGCATATTGGGCTACCAAACAATGTAATTTTAACTTAGAAGTAGTAGGAGGACTGAGGAAGTTATAGCTCTAAGAGTTGGAAGAAATTGAGAATGAGGCCTATGAGAATTCAAAATTTTATAAGGCTAAAACAAAGACTTTTCATGATTAGATGATTTCTAGGGAGCAATTTGTTGTGGGACAAAAGGTGTTACTTTATGATTCAAGGCTTAAATTATTCATTGGAAAGTTGAGGACTAGGTAGATGGGACCATTTGTTATTGCTAACTTATTTTCTCATGGAGCAGTAGAGATCAAGGGCTTGGCTATTGGCAAAATTTTCAAGGTCAATGGGCATCGCTTGAAACCATTTTATGAAGAATTCTGCATTTCTACTGCAGAAGACGTGCAAATGCAATGTCCTTTGGATGACGCTTGAATGACGATCAATGTCTAGCCAAAGACTTTAAATGAAGGCGCTAATGAGAGGCAACCCATTTCTTTTTTCTCCTTTTGTATTTTGTTTCTTTTTCTTTGTTTTATTTCTTTTGCCTTTATTTTCATTCATTTATTTGGTTTTAGTTTTAGCCTTTCATCAATTCACCTTTCTTACGTTTATATCTAAAAAAACAAAATTTTTTCATGATATCTGAATTCCCTTAGCTTCATAATTTTCTTTGCTTTATATATTTAGTCTTGATTTAATTTGCTTTCATTTTCATTTGTTTGATTCATTTTGGTTTTAAATTAGTTTTGTCATTCTTTATATTTATTTATAAAAAAAATTTAAAAAATAAAATCTTTAACAATAAAAAATTAAAAAATATATATATAAAAGAAATAAATAAATAAAAATAAAATAATGTTCATTGTCCTCTTCCTTAGATGTCTGCTTATATTACTTTTATTTTATTTTCAGGTTTATAATGGAGATAGAGAGAGCACAGATACAACATCTCTTTCAGGGGCAGTTGTTTTAAAACTCTAAAGCGAGGAAAGAGCATTTAAACAAATGGTGACAAGTTTGGGGGCATAATGGACATTTGAGCATACATTAATTTGATCACTACCATATTTTATTCTTTTCCTTCTTCTATTCACTCCACCAGCCCGTCACCCTTCACTATCACCCAACCACCATAGCTCCCTTCACCTTCTCTCCTCTAAACGAATCATCTACTAACACCATCACCGACCGAACGATCCCAGCCACAACTGAGCTAACAGAAACGAGTGGTCGTCTAGCCCCCGAGCCCTGCCCTCCCACAGAGCGGCACCCGAACCCAATGCATCCACCATGTGAGCCTCACTGTGTAACACCCCCGTACCCCATATACGCATACCGCATATACCCGCACAACATGAGATATACGTATACCGAATAAAGGGGTGCCACGATTCATTTTAAACAAACCAAACTTTAATCTTTAACATATTATTATCATATGTCAGTCTGAATAAACTTAAAATATTTAACCTATATTATAAATAGTAATAGATAAAACATTCCTTCGTTAAAATACAAATATATATATATATAATATTAGTACCCAAAGGTTTATCCCAAAACAGTCTATTCAAAACATTTGTTAAACAAGCAGTGGAAAATACATATGTATATATATATATATATATATCAAAATCAATGTTTACAAAATTATAGAATTTATACATGCTGTCATTTCGTCTCTAATCTTGATGTCCACAACTCAACACTGCTATCACAAACTCAAGCCTAGACTCGACTCGGTCTAGACGAGCTCTCCGGCACAACCGGATCTACCCTGTCACCTGCGCGATGAACCACAATCTCGCTAAGCAGAAAGCTTAGTGGTACAAACTTTGATTCAATATAAATCAATGCGATGCTCATGCATAATATATATATATATATATATATCAACTCATTGCATTATATCTCAACATATTAATCATTTGCATCATATCTCATAATTCACATTAAAGTAAAGGCAAGCATGGGCCCAAAAAGGATCTAATATGCTATTCAAAGTTCAGAGTTAATGCTTTGGTCCATAATCACATTCATTAAGCCCGTAGGTGATATAGATATCCATGGATAATGTAACAGACCTAGTCTCTTAGACCTCAACCCAGCTAGATCTTAGGGCCCCAGTATCTTGGTCCTTAACCCGGCTAGACTGTTATAGTTTTTGAGGCTTACGACCCGGTCTTTTCACCTCAAAAATATCATATTTCACATTTTTCAGCTGGGCTCGGCTTACGACCCGGTCTTTTCACCTGCCCAGCGATTCATAGGCATGCTGCCAAACCCAGAACTCTAAAAATTGAATAACATACTAGGCACACAATTAATTCACTTATCTTATTATCAATCTCTTTCCCAATTCATTTCTCATAATTAAACTAGGCTCATTGCCCTAGTATATCATCTTTTTCTCATTTTTCTCATTCTTCTCTTTTGTACTAATATTAATTTGTTACATTATGATTTCACATGTCTTACCACATTATTCCATATTTATTTTCATATGCAATACATTACCCAATTGCATTGATACATCAACATAATTCACATTATGCATATCACAACATATAACTATTTAGATCATTTTTGTACTTGTTTTTAGTATGATTTTATGTGTGTTTTAGTTAATGTTTTGATTGATTTTTATTTTAAGTTTGTTTAAAGTGTTTGTTTTAGGTTTAGGTACAAAAAGACCCTTGGAAGATCAAAACAGTGCAAGAAGAGCAAAGAACGAAGAACAGTAGCTGACACACTCAAGGGACATGGCCAAGCTTGTGGTCGTGTCCCATACCAAGCTAAGAAGAAGTCCACAACCACAGAAGGAGACACACCCAAGGGACACGGCCAAGCTTGTGGCCGTGTCCCTCCAAAAGAGCTCAAACACGGCCAAGCAATCCAAAGCTTGGCCGTGTCACACATCCAACTTCAAAAGAAAAGAAAGAAAGAAAGAAAGGAAGAGTTATTAAGGGACACGGCCAAGCCAACCAAAGCTTGGCCGTGTCACCTAATGGAAAGCAAGGAAAAGAGCTTGAAACACGGCCAAGCTCACCCAAGCTTGGCCGTGTCACCTTAAATTCTATAAATTCTTTCGCACGACAAAAGAAAAGAGGAGAACGGCTAGGGTTTTGGAGAATAGAGAGAAAAGAAAAGAGAGGAGCGAGCAAACATATTTTGGGATGAGGAGAGAGTGACACTCTCCTTGTCCCTTATCTTCATCCTCCATCTTCATCTTTTCCATCTTCCATTGAAGATCTTTGAGGTTCTTTGGGATTAAATTGGGTTAACAAGCTCTTGAGAGTTGAAGCATCATTGAAAGGATTGGTGACTTGAGAAAGCTCCATTCTATCTTCCAAAGGCACAATCAATTGAAGAGTTGGTGACTTGAGAAAGCTTCATCCCATATTGCAAAAGGGAAATCAACCATTGAAGAGGGCTTGAGTTCTTCATCAAATACATCAAGTGGAGCTAGGAGGAAGACTAGCAATCCTACTCTTGACATATTCACAAGGGGTTTTTCTATTCTCTCTTTTAATTCATTCCAATATTGTTTTTGTTATATTAAGAGATTGATATTACAATGAACAATTTGTATTTGATTTATATTGAGTTGAATGAATGTTTTAAATTGATGATGTTGAGCTAAAAACCCATGCTTAGGGTTTGTAGTATATTTGATTGAATGCTTTGATTTGATATTTCCATTGATGTACCTTGTTGTTGGTTGATTGCATTGGATTGTATGCTAGGTTAATAGATTAGCTACCTATTGATCTCTAGATATTGAATGAAGGACCGAGAGGTGAAATTTGATATCGGAATTATGCCATCGACTACCCTATGAATGAATTAGAAATATAAGTTCTAGGGTTTCATTAATTTGCAAATGTAAAATAATTGGTTATTGCTATTTCATGAATGTGAGAACTAATGAATTGGTAATTTACTAATTAACCTTAAGGAACAAATTAATTTACAAGGTTATGTTAATGGATAATTGAGAATTAAGCTTCGATTGAATGGACCTATAACCCTAGGCACTTTCCTAAGAACTGAGTTGATCTTGTGCACCCATCACATACATCAATCTCTACGCACGTTACTTTTAGGTTTAAATTAATCTTGCACATTTCATACAACAAACTTTTGCTTTTAATTTAATTGCTTAAATCAAGCTATTACGAACCACACCTTCTTGAAGAAACGACCTTTGGGCGATCACCTTTGCTACAACTACCTCGTATACTTGCGAATGCCGCATGTAGTAGTACTTAATTTGAGCGCAACAATAACTCATTCATCAACAATGTATCAAGTAACTTAACACATTTCTCTACTAAATGTGTTAAGTCCCAATGTCATATAAATATATGCAATCATTCAAAGTTTGTACTTACCTCTAAGAGCAACAACACCACTCTAACAACTTTCTCTTCCAAGAAAACTCTCAACACTTGAATTTAGGAAGCTCAAATCTCTTCAAAACCTAATCCAAATGTGATCATACACGCTCACTTAGAGATACACAAGAAGAAAATAAGAAAGAGAACTATCTAGGGCAAACTCTATATTTGACACGCTCAACAACACGGGTGTGTCCCTGACCGTGCCCTAAATCCACAACACAGAAGCTTTAACACGCTCAGTGACATGAGCGTGTCACTGCACATGTCAATCCTCCTCCAACACAGATGCTATGACACGCTCAGTGACATGGGCGTGTCACTGGACGTGTCAATCAACCAATAACACAGTAGCTATGACACGCTCAGTGACATGGGCGTGTCACTGGCCGTGTCAATGCTACTACTACACAGAAGCTGTGACACGCTCAGTGGCATGGGTGTGTCACTGCTCGTGTCACCAACCCAGAAAACAGAACCAACGACACGCCCAAAGACATGGCCGTGCTCCTGGGCGTGTCAGGCCAAAAATCCTAATTTCGACACCAACAACACCACATCCAACAAATACCATACTTACCCCTTTTCCACTCCAAACAATCTTATCCAAAACCATCAACAACCCAAAAATACTTGCATAAACACTAAAACAACTCCATTACAAACATCAAACACAAACACCACCATATTCACAACTCAAAAATCACACAATCCACACACTTGCCTCTTTCGACAAACTCAACCATTTTCTCTTCAATCCAAACCCAAAAATCAAAGTTAACAAAACAACATAACCCTCAAATATACCAAAACAACCATTCAACAAACCCAAGAACACAAACTCAAAAGAAAACCAAGAAACAAGTTGGAAACTTACCAAAAGTGAAGAAAATCCTTAAAACTCCTACTTGATCTATTGAAAACCTTCAATCTTTTGAGCTTGGAAGCAACAAAATCTCTTTTCCTTTTGTTGCTAAGGGTGGCCGGCCAAAGAGAAGAAAAGAAGAAGATGAAGATGAACGAAGAAGAAGAAAGAAAGGAAGGAAGAAAGAAAGAAAGTTAACCACTACAACTACTCTCTCCTCAAAACACTTTCAACCAAGCAATAAAACAATATAATTATCACCCACTAATATCATCTTCCACTAACATTAAACAAATCCATTTAATTAATCAAAATATCTCTTTTGACTTATAAGACCCATTGACTTGTATATATTGTTTTTATCTCCATATACATAACATATACACTTTAAATTATTTAATCCAATACAACAATTAACACTCCAAAATTTTAGAGTATAGTTTGGGATATTACACATTGCCTCCTTGCTTCCTACCAGAGCTCACTCCTCGCACCAACCTGGATTGCGCGAGAACCTGACCTCAGATCACGCATCCCCGCCATTGTCACCAAACCACTCCAGCTGCTTGATTGAACAAGCAACAAGGTCACAAGTGCTGCCGCAGACCACCTCAGCTCGCGCCACGCTTCATAGCCCAGCAATTGAGCCGCTCGATCCACATTAGCCCCATCGCACCCGATAGATAGCCGATGTCACCAATCTTGCACGATTTGAAGTTTTTACTGGTTTAATTTCAATTTCTACCTGTTTTTGTTTACATTTTTCTTTTCTTTGCTTTAAAAAAAAGAGAAAAAAATAAAAAAAGATACAGTAACTCCATCAAAATGAGGACTAAGTCGTGTGCAAGACATGGTGGTCCCTCTTCGAGTTCTTCGCCAAAATGCCCTTAATTGATTGATGAGCGCTTCGATGAAGAGTTTGATTATCAATAACCATTTGAACCACTTGCTATTGAACCAAGGAACAAATCTCATGTTAAGAAAGGAAAATTTATGGGAGAGCCTTCAGCAACAGCTCCTACTCATAACTTGGCATTTGATAATCCCAGTGAACAGTAAAAGGTATGACCAAATCAGTGAGTTTTCTATCCTTCTAGGTAAATGTGTTCATTTTCCAACTTTAGGCTCTTTGAATATAATGTCTGATTGTGTTAAGTTGCTTAGAGGTATAGGTTGGGAATTATTTCTCTTGATGGATGATCCCTTTTATACAGAATTGGTCAAAGAGTTTTATGCTACTTTTCATTTTGATAAAACTGACCAGTTTGATTTGAGTACCCCTGATATGATTAAATTTCTTTTAATGTGACAATGATTTAGTTTATCTTTAGACGAATTCAATAGAACTTTTGGGTTTAATGTTGTTGCCACTATTTATGATTTTTCTGATGACTTTTCAACTGCTAATGTGTATTTTGATTTTTATGAAAACCTCCTTGCATCATATGATCTTAGCAAATCAAGGGATATATATTTTAAGAATCCTAGCTTGAAATATGTGCATCGCCTTTTGGTATATGCATTTTCAGGAAGAAAAGATGCCCCTGGATTAGTATCTAAAATTGAGTTATTTTTCTTATAGTGCATGAATAAGAAAAAGAAAAGTTAATTTGGGTTTTTGGTTGGCATCTCAATTTTCTAATGTCATTTCTTCCAAGCGACCATTGATTTTAGGCACTATCATAACTCAAATAGCTGTTAATGCACATCTACTTGATATTGTAAACACTGATTTGCACTTGATTTGCTCGCGATCCCCTTTGACTCTTCATACCTTAAATGACATGGGGCTGTTGTGAAAGGAGAATGGTATTTTTTTCTTTGATTCCTGCAGGACCTATAACTCCAAGAGATCAACAGGTTTTTCATAAAGCCTCACGCACACCAGCTCCTGCCACTGCAACACATTCTTCTTCATCAGATCATGTGTTGTTACGAGCCATCCTTAAAAAACTTTATCGCATGGAAAGGTGCCTAGATAATTTAGAAAAAAGCGACAGTGAGATTCGAGACCAAATCATGGAAGTTGACCAGAGCCTTGTCAGATTATCCATGGACTTAGACTTTTGATATCCTCGACGTCACTGATTATCCCAATAACCTAGTCTCCTTCACTGATATTAGGGGACTCCTCTATTTTTCAATTATTTTTCTTTCTTATCTTGCTATATTTTTGCTACATTGAGGAAAATGTAGATTCTAAGTGCGGGGGAGATTTCATAATATTTGAACCTATTTTTGGATGCATTTTGCCCACTTTTCATTATTTTATTTGGATATAGATGATGCCTTATATTTTTAGAAAAATTTTTTCTAAGTCCCATATTTGTTTCTTGAACTTAGTCATTATTCTTGCATTTTATGGTTTCTTTGCCAAAATCCCATTTTATCTTTTAATTGATTTAAGTGTGACATTTTGAATCTCAACTATTATGGCAGCCCTAAAATTGATTATTCTAATTTGATTCTTGTTCACTCACCTGCTATAAGCTAATTTTAATTAATATCTATTATTGATATAAAATATTTCAAGGACTCTTACTCTGTGATATTTTTGTTTAATGTTAATTAGTTAGGAGCATATTATTAGGCTCCTTTAATCTATCTTGAATTGCTGTGTTTGAAATGAGAAGTATATTAAGAACTAAGCAAATTAATAAAAAGAGCTCAAAAAGTTTAAAAATGAACAATTTACTCTGCTAGTCAAAAGACTATGAGTAGAGCTAGTAGCCACTTGATTTCGTGACTAGTTGAGTAACCGGATGCCAACATCATAAATATTTATCCTAGTGTCAAAAGGCTGATGACGTGTCAGGTAAGCGTAAAGGTGCTCAAAAGTAATAATAATAATGTTATTGACACTAATTTTTATATGACTCGATGGATTAAATGCTGTCTTCTATATGTAACTAGCTTTCCACTTGATAATTAATTGTCATCAAAGTAGGGCAAAATTCTTGACATTTTATATTGATAATTCTATTGATTGAGTTGCTCATACTTGTGAATTAATGAGAAGCATGTTCTATGAATTTTTAATCTTTTGTTGCCACTATGTTTGAGGTTATTTAAATGTTACAGATTCAAATGAGACTTGATGAATGTGGGGTAGTGATTTGAATTATAAAGTGCTTGAAGGCAAGTACAGTTTAAGAATGCAAAAATTTGATAGTGTGCAAAATTAGCTAATATTTACATGGATAATTTAGCACAGTGTTATATGATTTAACTGATTTTGAGACATTTTTGCACATGTTATAGCTAAAGGTGGAATAACGTTGAACTAAAGAAATTTTCAAGAAAGCTGCTGAAAAAGAGCTGGAAAGAGCCTCGGGTGTAATCTTTGGGCAAGGTTTGTTTCCAATGGTATCTAATACTTGAAGATTTTATGAGTCAGCTGCGAATCTTGATTAGTTTGGGTTATTTGAGATGCTATTTTTGAGCAGAGTTTCAGGGATATTATGATTTATTTATTTACTTATTAAGTAGAATTAAGAAAGAATTCTATTAGGTGTTAAATTCTATTTTATTTGTAATTTTTTTTATTTTCCTAATTAGGATAGAAAACTAAAGAGGTATTTAAGCCCATCTATTTGGCAGTCCTAGGGGACTCTCCCTCTTCTTCTGGTTACTGTTCATGTTTGACAACATCTATTAAAAGATATTTTTAGTTTCTTTTTATCAATCATGTGTAACTAAACTTAAATTCAGTTGAAGGGGTAATCAATGTTATCAATTCACTAAGATTTATGAGATCTAATAAACTCTTTAGTTGATTTCTTTAATTTTTAGTATTTGTGTATCTTTTGTAGCTTATTATTATTATTATTTTGATAGTTAAACAATAGGGCACATTGCTTAATTGGTCGAATAATATATCGCCATTCAAAAATAAGAATCCGTAATTGTTCTTTAGCTTTTGATACTTGTGGCAATTAGGCGTAATTTTAAGGGGATGCATGATCTAATTTAAATAAATTTCGTGGTAGAATTTGTTGATTAGAATTAGATTCTTTTAAATTTTAAAGCTATTAGTGAGTTAACTTCTAGAAGGACGTTCTTATAGGGTTATTCAATAACAATGGTTAGTTATAGAGCGTCTCTTAACTAATTTTACAATCTAAGGAAGAATTGGCTAATGCTAGCGTCTCAGTTAGTTAGAATTAATTTACTGAAAAATTAAAGAGAATTATTTTTATATCATTGATCAAATCTAAAGATTAAAATCAAGATTATTCCCTTTGACTGAAATCATCAATATTGTTATTTTCTAAAATTAATTTGATGTTATTTATTTATTTAATTTTTAATTTCAGATCTCAATTTATTTTTAATTTTTCAATTTTAAACTCTCTCAATTTATTTTAGTTAAGTTTTATTTTAGGTTTTCGAAAGAAATTAATTTAAGGAATTAATTCTCTGAGAATTCAATATCCTATTTATCGCTATTGCAATTTTAATTTTGCCCAAGAATAGAATTTTTATTTTTGGTAAATTCGACACCCATCACTAGTTTTCTTGAATTACTTTCTCTATCTTTATTTCCTTGATTCACTACTTGCTCAAAAGGTGATTTTTTTAATCACAAACTTATCTATAACTAGATCAAAAAAAAAAAATTTGTGATTATACACTTAATTCCTAACTATGTTATTCATTAAAAATTTAAAATACACATCTAATTGAAATTCTACCTCTAAATTGAGCTAGGGATAAAAATATCTTATTTATGTAAAGATTTAACAATAATTAAATGAAAAACCTAATAAACGAGTCTAAGTTGTGACACAATTTTTCCACATCAATATTGTGAAGTAGGAAATTTTCATTCGGATTCTAGAAAGTTAACAAAAGAATAAATAAAGTTATAAAAGAAAATAGAGAGAAAAGTTGTATACCTTTTACCCAATTAAAATGAAAAAATTATAATAAATATCTCATTTCACGCATAAGATGTCAATTCTTGATGAGAGCTAATTGTTGTCCTTTTTTCTTTTTTTCATTTTCAAAATAAGTGCTTTTTGTTTTTCTTTTTTAAAAGTTAATTATTTTATTTAAATGATAGTCTTTTAATGAAGAATGAGGTAGATATAGCTTAATTATTGAGCTATAAATTATTGATTAATTTTGAGCTTATTTTTATTAGGTAAATTTGAGTTTTGAAATATAAATTATTGCTAAAAATTGAATTTTTTTAGTAGGTCAATTTAAATATTTCAGTAGAATCAATTTTAAAAAATATAAAATATAAAAACACAAATATTTTTTTTAATGAATTCAGTTTGTTCAATGGATCCCACCCATTAGGTATTTGCTACGTCCCTTGCTCCAAGTTGCACAGATTAACATTTCAAGATATCTCAAGTAATTAGATCATATCTGTGGTTGTAGAAATTCGGTTCGGAGGGAAGATTAATACACCAATGTGAGCAAGGGTGTCAAGTCAATGGCAAATCAAGGTTTAAGTGAGGAGTGCCAAAATTTTAAAATAAAAAAAATTATATTTTATTATAAATAAATCTAAATTAAAATTAAATATAAGTAATTTTTTAATATAATAATTAATTTTTATTTTTTATTTAATAACTATTAAAAGATCATAATTATATTTTATAAATTTACATTTAATATTTTAATTAATATATGTTAAGGGTTTGAAATGATTACAGGACTCTTGGCTTCCGCTTCCTGTGACGCTGTTCTTGTAAGTGGTCAAGCAAACAAGGCCGCCAATTCGCTGGTTCGTGCAGTTTGTCCCAAGAAGGGCATTATTGGCATCACGGCCTTTTTTAAAATGCAATGCTAAATATATATATATATATATATATATTTTAAATTTTGGAATTTTAAGGCAAACCCTAAACACTAGAAAATAGTCGCAGATTGAACTTAAACAACAGTTGAGCTTATCTTTCTCCAACTCCGTTTAGACGCCGCCGTGGCCATGGCCGTAACCGTTGAGGAAAAGAACCCATATACTTCTCCTCCTCCTGATGAAGACTCCAAGACGAAGAGGAAGCGAAAGCGAAACCGCCCGAACAAAGTTAAGATCGCAGATGAAGAGCAAAATCTTAGTAATCAAATTGAAGAAGAAGGTGAGGACGAGGAAGAGAGGGAAATTGAAAATGTTGAAGTGAAAGGCAAGAAGGAGAAGGAGAAGAAAAAGGAAAATAAGAAATTGAAAAATGATGAGGTGAAGAACAGTGAAGAGAAAGAGTTGGAAGAAGAAGAAGAAGAGCAAGAGCAAAAGGAAAAGCAGAAGAAAATAGTGAAGAGCGGGAGTGGGATTATGAGTACAGAATCCTTTGAGTCTTTAGGATTATCTGAGCTTACATTCAAGGCTGTTCAGGAGATGGGATTTCAGTATTTAACTCAGGTTTTTTTTTTTCTCTCTTTTCTTTTCTATGCTCATTGTGGTTTTTTTATATCTCATACAATTGAAATTTCATTGGATTAATGCAGATTCAAGCAAGAGCTATTCCACCTCTTCTAATTGGCAAAGATGTTCTTGGGGCTGCAAGGACAGGTTCTGGGAAAACACTTGCTTTCTTAATACCAGCGGTCGAATTGCTATATAACGTTCGTTTTACTCCCCGCAATGGAACGGGCGTTGTTGTTATTTGCCCTACAAGGGAACTTGCCATACAGGTGAATTTATTCTTGTAATTCTTTTCCTTTGATCTTCTCCCAATCAAATAGTTTTAGCCAATGCTATCTTCCAATCGATGCAATAATAACTTGTCAACTATAATATCTATATAAGTAATCTTTAAACAAAGATTAATTATTCTTTTTGGAAGATATTTGCTGCTTTTTCTTCATTTTTGTCTGTAGAAGTGGAATGAAATGACTTGGGCTAGCTTGCTTCTTGATACTTGAAAATTTTCTTCCCCTTTTAAAAGTTTGAAATCTACTTGCACTTGCGGGCATAGCCTAGTGGTAGACTGGTAGTGCATATCTGAAGTGGGTTCAAGCCCCCCATCCCCCAATGCTCAAAAAGGGAATAAAAGGTTGAAATCTACTTTATATGTTTTGGCATTTTACTGAACCCCATTTTTATTGGACATCTTTTGTCATTCGGAAATTTGGATTTTTTTGATGGGCTTAACCTCAAAGCAAAAGATTGACTCTTAACCTCAAAGCAAAAGATTGACTACTGTACTCAATAGTGATGTCTGGCTTTCTTCAGATGCAGAAGCTATAAGATTTTGTCTTCTCTGATAATTTTAACTGTATGAATATATTATCCGCCGACAACTGCTCTAGAATGACATTTAACATTTGGTCTTTGAGTTTCCTTTACTACGTTTCATCCTTTAAGATGTACTTATTTTGCAAAAAGCCAGTATGAGAATAGAAGCTTAGTCCCACCCTATTATTTGTGAAATTAACAGAATAAAATGATAATAGCTGTTGAATACTATGGATTCACATGTTGCCTTGGATGTTTCAATTCATATATTCATCTGCTTATTTCAACATTGAAATGATTCAGACTCATGCTGTGGCGAAGGATCTTCTCAAATATCACTCACAGACTCTTGGCTTGGTTATTGGTGGTTCTGCTAGAAAAGGGGAAGCAGAACGTATTGTTAAAGGGGTAAATTTATTGGTCGCAACCCCTGGTCGGCTTCTTGATCACCTTCAAAATACGAAGGGATTTCTATATAAGAATTTGAAGGTTATATTCTATTTCCTTAACCTTGTGCTTTTTGTGTGTGTGTGTGTGTATTGGTTGCAGTGAATATGACAAAAAATTGTTGTACAGGCTCGTACTGATAGTCAAGACTTTTCTTTCTTCAGGATATAAAAGTAATTGTTTGAGGCATTTAACTATGTTCTGATTTATCCAAAAAACTGTCAACTTGTAGTGCGTAATGATTGATGAAGCAGATAGAATATTGGAGGCAAACTTTGAGGAAGAAATGAAGCAGATTATCAAGCTTTTACCAAAGGTATATGAATTGGCACCATGTACAGTCTTTGTGTGTAATACATCCTCTCAAAGTGGTATAATTGTGTCAAACCGGCTTAGGTTTTCTGTTTTTGTACTAATGATAATAGCAGTGTTGAACTAAGCTTATCTAGGACTGTTATTCATTAACTAGATTGCCTCAATTTGTGACTTAATTCTTCTTATTTTTTCCACTGGCTGAAAGTCAGGTTGGTTTCGTTTATATTTGATTGGGTTCAGCACAACGCCTATGTTGACAACATTTTCTTGTACTTGCAATGGTTTTTTGTTTAGCGCTTTGTTTTTTGTTTGGTAATTTTAACATTTTCCAGCTGACGGATTGCTAATCAATGTGCAGAGTAGACAAACTGCTTTATTTTCAGCAACTCAGACCAAGAAGGTGTGTTTTCAGGATCTTTTCATTGGATTCAAAGTTTATTTTCTCTATTTGTTTACTGGTGCATATTTATCTGTTGTATATCTCGACTAGTTTATTTTTTATCGATATAGTTCAATAGGTCAATCTTCTTGTTGACCCTGCTAAGCGCTGATATTGGTTTTTCTATTAACTTGCAGGTAGAGGATCTTGCCCGTTTGTCATTTCAGACGACTCCCGTCTATATTGACGTGGATGATGGAAGAGCTAAGGTAGGTATATTATTGGCCGTTTGATGAACCTGTAATGAATGTAGACCTATATATGCAGGCATGCCAGCACAAAACCTCTTCCTTTAACCTAACAGATCTTTGGCATTGTAGGTCACAAATGAAGGTTTGCAGCAGGGCTATTGTGTAGTGCCTAGTTCCAAGAGATTTATTCTTCTGTACTCCTTTCTGAAGAGGAACTTATCAAAGAAAGTGATGGTCTTCTTTTCCTCATGTAACTCAGTTAAGTTCCATTCAGAACTTCTCAGATACATTCAGGTCCAATGTTTCGATATCCATGGAAAACAGAAGCAGCAGAAACGGACCTCTACGTTTTTTGATTTCTGCAAGGCAGAGAAGGGGATACTGTTATGTACTGATGTTGCTGCTCGTGGACTTGATATTCCTGCTGTGGTATGTATATATGTTTCTTCCATTGAATTGTCACTTGCTACTCTGGATCTGATTTTTAATGTTTTCCTTTGCAGTTGTTAATAATAAATTTAAAATAACCTCAGTGTACTTCATTTGCTACCTTTGATGAATTGGTTTTATACACCTGTTGGTTCTTTTTTGAACAATTTCGCTGCTGTTGTTATTGAATTTCTTTTGCAGTCATTATTATCAGTTAAGAATTTTTCTATATTTGCATTCACGTACACATGCCTGCACTTGTAGAAGCCAAACCGTTGCCTCTTGTGGAAACCTCAGTTTTTAAGGAATAACTGTAATTTATGTCTAGAAAATTCTTGCAAATTGTGGACATTTTATGGTTAGTAGTTACTCAAAGTATGAGGAATGGTGATGTAGAGTAATGAAATTATTAGCTTGGTTGGTGGGAATATAATGAAGTGCAATGCAATATGATGGAATAAAAATTCAACAGCATGTTAAGGAAATTTCTACTATTAATGCATTACATCTAGCAAATGGGCACTTAGTATTTCCATCCTTTGTGATGGATTGATATTTATTGGGAATTCAATACAATGAAAGATGGTTGTTCAACAAAGTTATCGACAGTTAAAGATGGTTAGATTGGTATATTTACAAATCTACAGCAACTTCTAGGAAAGCTAGGAAAATTATCTACATCAAAGTTTTTATAACACGGAATTTGGTTAGAGGCTAGGCCTTCCCTGCCTTCATTATAAGGCAAATATCTACTCTCTTATTACTATAGTTAAGGAAGAATAAGCAAACTAGTTTGAAGACTGATTAGGATGAGCAGTCTAACATATTACTATAAGCTGCCTGAATAAAGTTTGGTTTAAGGCAATATTTGGGCTTAACCTTCATAGGACCTTACCAGGAAACCAATTTAATTAACCTCAGCTCGAAGCACAAGGTAAATTTTTTCTTTATCAGTTTGTTGATGCTAATGACTTTTTGTTTCTCTTCTTTTCTTGTAGGACTGGATTGTGCAGTATGATCCTCCTGATGAACCAAAGGTTTGTCCTTGAGCTTTGCTGCTTAACATGTCTTGAGTGCTCTCTATCTCGTCATTTTCATGCAAACATGCATTAATATCTACATTTTAATTTTACCACTCAGGAGTACATTCATAGGGTTGGTCGTACAGCCCGTGGCGAAGGTGGAAAAGGAAATGCCTTGCTTTTTCTGATTCCAGAAGAGCTGCAATTTCTACGTTATCTGAAGGTAACTAAACAGGAAAAAAATGATTTGGATATCTCCTATTCCTTTTATCTAGCAGACACCTCTTAATTGCAATATGTGTCTTATTTTCATATCAGTAGGACCAAAGCACTTTCTTCATGGAAAAGAAAACTAACTAAAGAGTAGAAGTTCACTGTTACAATTGCCTGTACTCTATTCTAACTTAATGTGTAATTCAGGCTGCAAAAGTCCCTGTTAAAGAATATGAATTTGATGATAAGAAGCTGGCAAATGTTCAATCTCACCTGGTATTTTCTTACTTTCTTTGCTACATTATATTTTCCTAATGACTGGGAATGAAGAATCTTAGATTGGACTATGGGATTGGTGCAGGAGAAGTTAGTGACCAACAACTATTATCTGAACAAGTCTGCTAAAGATGCTTATAGATCCTATATATTGGCCTATAATTCGCACTCTATGAAAGACATTTTTAATGTGCATCGACTTGACCTGCAGGTATTACTTTTTTACTCCATTTTTACTTGCTAAAAGCAGTAATGTTTGAGAATGAATTTTTTCATAAGCATGAGAATTTGATAATTTTGATGTCTTTGAGAATTTGGAATACAAGACCTTTTGTTCAGAACATAGTGGCTGTGGCAACCAATTAGGCTTAAGCCTTTACAACAAGAATTACTAGATCTACTACTATGACATACGACAAAATGGCTAATTTTGTTGGAATTTGGCAGGCGATTGCAGCTTCATTTTGCTTTTCTTCTCCACCAAAGGTGAATCTGAATATCGATAGCAGTGCTGCCAAATTTAGAAACAAAAAACATAAAGGAAGCCGAAATGGGTTCAGCGAGAGCAACCCATATGGAAGGTAAAGGGATGCAGATGATAAACGGCAATTTGTAAGGCACTAGCGGGATTGATATTGGCAACAGATCACAAGCTTAGTAACTTGTAATTTATGTTGTGGTTCTCCACAAGAAATTTTGTTTAATTTATTTATGAACAGCTCGACTTCAAGCATGTTGTTCAACATATCATTCATAGCCCAATTCAAAATTTTGAAATTTTGTGTAAAAAATTTGCTTCTTAAACATGGTTGATCGATATTTCCCTTCATGATATACCTTAGAACTCTTTAATATGGTAGTACAAAATAACCTTTTTATTCTCTTAAGTTTTAGAGGATTTAAAACTTGAGGCCTTTTTTTCGTTGTGTTAATTCTTATTCGGGAAAAGCCTTAGCTTTAATTTTATTTTATTGTTCATATGTATCTAATTTTGGATTTTAAAAATATTAATGATTGATTGCGTTTTAAGAAAAATAAAATAAATAAGTATTTATATGACTATTATATCTTTGACAAAATGTATAATAAATATACGTAAAATGTAAATGTTCCTCCTAATAAAAATAATAAACGAAAAAGCTGGTTTAGAGATAAAAAAAATATTATTATTGTATAATTTTTATAAAGTATACAATAATTTTGTATTTATTATTTTTATTTAAAATAATATTTGTATATTATTCTTATGATGTTTAAAATTTAACTAAAAATATTTTTAACAATAAACTGTGCAAACATTTTTCAAACATGTGATTTTAATATTAATTGAATATTTAAAAATATAAACACAAAGAAGCACAGCTATTATATTATCATTAAATAAATGTAGATTCACATTTGAAATTTATTATAAATTATATAAAATTTTATAAAATTCCTTTCAAATTCGTATTTTCTATAAAAATTTTTAGATTTATAAATCGCGTAATATTTGATGGGCTAAATAGTAATTTGGCAAAAGAAAAAGACAAAATTGATTTCGAAATAAAGAACATGGGGCAAACGAACTTGACAGATATGGAAATGGGGATTACGAACGAACAGTAGTGAAGCGAGAATGGGCACACCAACCAATGTTTTATTTTATGGTTTTCCTACTTGCAATGCAGAGGGTTATTATCTGCGACGACCAGGGAAAAGAGAATCAAAGCAAAGTCACACATAGCTGATTGAATTAAGAGGTAAATTTTATCGACAAAAAAGAAAGAATTAAGGGGTAATTTATGGGTTTTCTTATACCCTTTTGTTTCAATTGCTAATTCATTTAATTGGTTGGATCATTTTCTTTTTTCCTTGATGGGTTTTCTTGGATTTTATTATTTTTAATGAATGGTTTGCTAGTTATCAAATTATGATTTTTCTTTATGTTGTTTAAGAGAATAATCTTTGCGAAGCATAAGATATAAATAATCAAATTTCTTTGATGCTCTCAAGGAATCTCAATTTATGTTCATGTATTTTTCTAACTCTCTTCTATTTATAAGGAAAGTTTTCATGTAAATTCTTTTATTCTTAATATTGTTCATAAAGCCTAAGGTAATGGCTTTTGCTTGATTGATTCCACATAATAAAATCAACCATAATTATTTGGTACAGGCATTCCCAGGAATGAGAAGCATGGGCACTTAGTTTTGAATTGCTTTATGTCAGTAAATTTTGGAACAAATATTGTGCTGGTGAAATAAGGATTAATAAATATACCTAGAGAATTTCTTGTTCATAAACTTTAATTTTTTTTCTTTTTTTGGATTAAGAAATTTGACTTCTGTAATCTGAGTGTAGTTGGAGCATAACACTAGAATTTTCTAGGAACATCATTATTAACGACTTTATTATTGGATAACATTTTCTTTTAGGACTGATTACGACACTCCACAGCTCCGCCAACGTTTTTCTTTTTGATGTATTTTCTTCACGTTAATACAAGGATAGGAGTAGGATAACACTTTTGATTGGTCATGGATCTCTTGTTATTTTCTTTAAAATGCATTTCTTATCCTCTTGTATCTCTCTATGTTTCTTTATTTTTTTCTAAAATTATCAAGAACCTGAGGCAAAAACTTTCCCATTGAACTAGCTCCAAGAAGTGCTCAACTGCAAACCCTTACAATTTTGGTAGAATTACTGAACTTCCATGAGTAATTTCCTTTCAAACTGTTTCATGAATGTAAGAACTATTTGCTCTGATTTCTAACCTGCAATTTATGTAAAAACAATTTAATGGGAACCAATCATGAGTTCTAATGACTATAATAGATCCCCAACATTGCCAGCGTAGAGTAAAAGCTGTGGTATACTTTGTGAATTTGTGGTATAGGTAGTCTAGTATGAGGTACTTCAACAAGAGGTCGCAGAGAGATGAATTATTATTCACAAATTTATTTTCTTTTCATTTGCCATTTACAATGAATGCTAATATCTTTCATTTGAAACCATTTTCTAGAACCTTTCAATTCGTAAAAACTGTGATTTACTTGAATGCTTAATGCTTCATTTATATATTTATATATGAGCCTCATTTCTTTTTTCAAAAAACTTAGTTTTGGCTCACAGCAAACTGAGATTTTTGGTATGTCTGGAAAGATTGGCAAAATTTGGATGGCCGTATTTATCTTTTGGTATGTCTGGAAAGATTGAAAAATTCAGATGGTCTTATTCATGTACTTGTTTAAATTTGTTATCGTATTTTATTGATATTTTGACAGCCTTATTTGCAGGCTAACATATGGCGTCCATAGCAACGGCTGAAGCATGTGATTCAAATACGGTTCTTTTGGCAACTGGTGACTTGCGGGCTTTACAACCGATTTTCAAGATATATGGCCACAGTCGAGCATTTGCAGGCCCCTCAGTCACTCTTAAGGTGTTTGAAGACAATGTGTTGGTCAGAGAGATTCTTGAAACTAGAGGAGAAGGAAGAGTTTTGGTTATAGATGGTGGTGGAAGCATGAGATGCGCTTTGGTAGGTGGGAATCTGGGACAACTGGCTCAAAATATGGGGTGGGCTGGTATTATAGTGAATGGCTGCATCAGAGATGTAGATGAGATTAATGCATGTGATATTGGGGTACGAGCATTGGCATCACATCCCATGAAATCCAACAAGAAAGGCATTGGTGAGAAGCATGTAGCACTCCACATTGCCGGAACTCTCATTCATGATGGGGAGTGGCTGTATGCAGACAGCGATGGCATTCTTATCTCAAAATCCGAGCTCTCTATTTGAACAGGTACTAATTACTCCTCAAAGGTCAGATTGCTTAGCTGATAAAAGAATAGGATCCAGGCCACCCATACCATTTCAAGCATCTTGGATGTCCATGGAAGAAACATGTTCTTCTCCATCATATGTCAGTATTGTTTACATCAAACAATAAACTTCAAAATTTTCTTTTGCCTAGAAAAAAACTAGGTTCATATTTCAAAAATGGTCAAACAATTCTTGAATTAATAAATCCAAGTTGCGGTTTTCACTCTTGTAATAAGCCTTTTTTACCTGTTGTATGGCTCCATTTTCATTTTGGTTATGAAGATGTGTTGTTTAAGGTGCTACTGTGATACAAAGATAAGTACATTTTCAATGTTTAATGATAATATAAATACCTATAATCAGTTGATTCAATGTTGATGTCATGGTCATAAATGTTAGGCCAATCTTATTTTGCTCAATTCAGTATTACCTCCAAATTAGTTGTTGATGAGATGCTATTATTGTATAGCCTACCATGATGCCATTTCTATTTAATGAGGTTGTAGCATTATTGGACTCGTAGAAATTGCAGAGCGGCGGTGGCAAATTCACCAATTTTTGTAAATTAAGAAGTCTCAAACTTTTTTGAAGTTTAAATTGACTAAACAATTTCTGAAGTAGCAAATAATCAATTTTTGGTGAGAAAGAAAATCTAATAATTGTATGCTAGGAAGGAAGAGGAAAGTAGCCATAAGTAACCAAACCCACTCGACTACAATTCTATTTATTTGTTTAAATAAATTTATATATTCATCTAAATATTTAATAATAATAAGTTAAAAAAAATAAATATATACAATGTAAATTATTATAAAAATTCATTCTGGTATGATTATCATGCAAAATATTAAATGATTTAATACAATATTATTAGTGATGAAAGTCCACCTAGCTAGAACAAATTCCAATCCATCTTTTCATTAATTAAGAGCATTAGTATGAGATGAATTCCACAACAAAGTATTATAAAATATAATTACTATTGAAAAGCATGTAATAAATTAAAAAAAAGTAATAGGATTAGGAGTAGTAATGTTATCACTAAGTGAACCAATTGATTTTAGTTTAAAAAAATTAAAAATAATAAATTTTAGATAAGCTTTTAGTGAATTTATTTAATTAAAAAATATATATAGTTTTCTTTTAGGATCATAATATATATAAAGAAAAAAAAATTCTTCTAATTTGAGCAAACAATAGCAAGTGAGCAAACAGTGGTGATGGAAACACTGCCGAGCAACTGCATGAACGAAGAAATTCTGGGGAGGTTGGATTTGGAGAGTCTGTGCACTGTGGCCTGCGTCAGCAAACACCTACGCTTCTCCGTCGACACCCAAGTCCTTCCCTTTCTCTCCTCTCTCCGTTTCCAGATTCCAACATTCTCTATTCAATCTTTACTCGTTGCTGCGCCGGAGGGGGAAGAAGAAGACCACTTAACTTTAAATCCTTAACCCTCAATTGCCAACGTCTAGATGAGTCTTGCCTCACCCTTTTCTTGGGCGAAGAAGTCGAGGAACTCAATTTCTCTTGCTGCTCCTTGCTCTCCTCTCAGTTTCTGGTTTCCATTGAAAAAAATTGCTCTTTTCTCAGGTTTTTTCCTTTACTTTTTATTATCCTTTTCAATTCACTTTTTAGTTTTCTGCAATACGAAGTGAAAGTAATTTACTTGCTTTTAGAGCATTAAGTAATTGCTCAGATTGAGCAACCCTTTATTAGGAATTCTCTTTACAATTTGCTACTATCGTCGGAGTTTCAGTTGTTCTGTGGATAGTGCTGCAAGTAATTTTTTTTTAAATTTAATGACAGCGTGTTAATGCTAGAGTTGGTAGATCAGGGATCATCACAACAGTTCAAACAAGATCTTGTTTACATGCTTAGCAGGTGCAATCTTCTAGACGTAAGCTAATTTTGCCAACCTTTTTGTTTTATTTGATTTCGTTGATTTTTCAGCACTCTTTTGAGTTGCTCTGTGCTGTACTATGCATGAAAGTAGGCTTTTATGCACTGAAGCATGTATTCTTCCTAATTGTGTAGTGTCTCTGTATCAAAATTCGAGCGATAGAAGTTGATGCAATAGCTTTTCATTCCATTGAATGCTTTCTGCCCAAATCTATTAAAATTCTGAAGTTAACGCCAGTGCTTGAGGAAGACGCAACCTTTCTAGTCAACAAATCAGGAGTTGATGGAAACTTTTCTGCAACTGATGAGTTCAGCGTCCCTGTCTCTCCAGCATCATATGGTTTCACATTACAGTGTTTATCGCTTGTCTTAGATGTTATATCTGACAGGCCTCTTATGACTATTACCAGTTCTCTTCCCTTTCTAGTAGAGCTTGATCTCGAAGATAGGCCAAACAAGGAACCATCTCCTCAACTTGACTTGACTAATAGCGGACTGCAGATGCTGGGCTCTTGCCGTCATTTGACTGGTCTTTCTCTCATACGTAGTAGACAGAATTTCCAAGGATCATTTAAATGAATAAACGAATACGTAGTACAAAAACCCAATGGGTCCGATCTTTCTCCGGACCCGCTCATAGCGGGAGTGTTTGTGCACTAGACTGTCCCTTGTTTCTCGTTTTTGAGAGTTGCAAAGGTTTACAGTCAGTGAGACTGTGGTTTCTCTAAAGTTAGCGATGTTGGCTTTGCAGCATTGCTGCAATCCTGCCAAAATTTAAAGAAATTTGAAGTTCGAAATGCATTGTTTTTGTCAGACTTAGCCTTTCACAATCTAATTGGTACCCCATGTGCCCTTGTTGAGGTGAGATTATTGTCATGCAACCTGATAACCAGTGAAACTGTGAAGAAATTAGGTTCTTCTAGGAGTTTAGAGGTGTTAGACCTGTTTGGCTGCAAGAGCATAGCAGATTCTTGCTTCAGCACTATTTCATTTCTCCAAAAATTAACATCTTTGAATCTTTCTGGAGCTGATGTTACAGACGGTGGCTTATCAGTTCTTGGTGAGAGGAGTCCGCCCATCTCATACTCGAGTCTTAGAGGTTGTAAGAGGATAACTGATAAAGGAATTTCTCTTTTGCTGCCTGGGGCAATTGTGCGAACATTAGCAGCACTGGATTTAGGTTACATGCCGGGAATATCAGATAAAAGCATATTTACAATTGTTGCAGCTGGCAAAGAGATTACTGAATTGTCTATTAGGGTTGCTTCTATGTGACTGATTCTTCATTGCAAGCACTATCTACAAAGAGAAGGTTCCAAGATGGAAATAACTTCAGGGACTCGATCTTTTCAACTGCATGGGATTATCTGCTAATGCATTAAGATTGTTAAAGAGCCCTTTATTCAGTGGACTGCATTGAGTTGGTATTGGACAAACACGTTTGGCTAGTAAAGGAGGTGCTGTCATAACTGAAGTTCGTAATGAAAGACCGTGGCTCACTTTGTGCGTTGATGGCTGTGAAATGGGATGTCATGATGGATGGCAGTTCCACATATCTGAATGATTTGGTCTTGATTCAGTTTTATTCTTGCATAGATGCATTTTATGTAAGCTAGAATACTAAATGAAAGGCTGAGCCCTGTTTCCTTAGTGTGTTGACACATGTACACGAGGACATGAAAGATATTGGGAAGACTCTCTGCTGTGACCTAAGTTCTCATCTCAGAGAAAATATGGAGTTCCAGCTAAAATTTTTGCCTTCTAATGTCATTTAAGTGAGTGAATGTTGTCTTTCAGAAATGAGAATTTACCATTCGATCTACTCTTTTCGTGAACCACACATGTAATCAAAGCTAAAGTCACTTCATGCTGAAAAAAAAAATGGAAGAACAGATAAGCATAAGAATTCAAGGAATTTTTTTGTGCAGATCGATCATAGTTGTAGAAGAGACTCATAGTTGCAGTTAGTTTTTCAAATCTAACAGCAAACTACCACTTGATTAAATATATCAAGTTACAGTTAGTTTTTCATGACCCTGCCTTATGAAGAGTGGATTCCCTTCAAAGGAGCTCAAGTTCACTGAGTTTAATGGGAAATTGTAGGAACATATCAGAAAATAGAGGGGGAGGAGGAGGTTGAAATGTAAAATTATGAAAAATAAGCATAATGATATTTTAAATGACTGATATCCAAATGGACCCTAATGTTTTTATTCATTTATGCCTTCATTCTTGAAGGATTGGCTGCAATAAGACTATTTTCGCCTGGAATTGGAAAATATCGCTAGATTTAAGATCTTAGGCTTACAAACGTTGAAGAAAGATTGTTTGGGGTCATCAAATAATAAAGTTAAATGGTTTCCACTGATCGATCTTGGAAATATAGTTGTTCGGGAGATTGAATTTCCCAGCACGAAATGATAAGAATGAATTTGAAAATAGCTTGTATCTGTCTCCTGATGCTAGCTTATGCTTATCAACGAAATTTGCATATATGACTTCAAAACCAGGATTGACGAAGATTGTTGGAAAAGGGTGCATGGCTGCCAGAAATTGCCAATTCTATAAACCACCCTGCACGTTGGACCTGAGGCATGTCTTTTAACTATGCCTAAAAGAAGCACCAAAATCTACAAGCATGGCTGCTTTTTAAACCATTATGTTTCTAGCCCAAGACATAAACCAATGGCACAAATTGCTATGCTGAACATAAAGCGAGCAGGAAAAAAATTGAGTGATTTCTATTTCTTTTTGAATTGTTCATTTCTAGGAAATATAAATCCTAAGCTTCTATGTGCTATGCATATCCAGGGAAAAAAGAAAAAGAAAAAAGAGAAAAAAAACATTCAACCCTCAAATAGTCGTCCACTCAACAGGCATTAATTGTTATATAAGAGCTAGGAACTTTTTCAGATAAAAGCAGTTCGTCCACCCCTTCGACTATGCCTGTCATAGGCAGTGTTGAATTTATCGACCAGCTCATTCATTGTACTGGAGAAAGAACAAGAAAAAGGGTTCATGGTTAGCTTTTATCATGGATGACACACAATGGTGTTCAAGTCAAAATAATTATATAAAGTCCATGAAAAATGCAATTTCCCTGCTACATCATGATACTTGTAATCCCTTTCTTCAGCAAGTTCTAATAATAAAGCTGTATCGTCAGATTAGTTGTTCCCATGATGAGCACTGCTTCATGTTTAAGAAAAACTATTTTCCACTCCTTGCATGATGTTTTAATTTCCATTAATTAAGCCAATTGTTTGTTTGTTCATTTTCAACAAGTAATCACACCAAATTTATTTTTAGAAAATCATAACACATGAAAAAGAAACAAATTCAGCACTAGGATGCCCATAAATCATACCTTGAACAGTTAGTAAACATGGCCAGGTAAGCGATCAATAATGTATCATTGTATTCCTGTACAAAAAGAAAAAAGTGAAAAATATAAGTATTATATAAAGATGACATCTGAATATTACAGCATTTACAGATAAAATGCAGTCATATGGATCTAAAAAGCAGACATTTCAGATCCAATTATAAACCAAATATTATAAGAGATCACTTATCATGTAGAAAATAATGATTTATCAAGCATAATCAAGAACTGCAATGGATATAGGATGCCAAGCAAAGAAATCAATTCAATGCCCCATCTTTTTACTATCAAGATTAACCACCATAATTGTTGGCTGTTATTTCTCATTATGAATGACGCGCGCTGAAGAAACCAGTTGCCACCTCCTACAGGTTTAACTGTCAACAAGTAGCGGATAGACAAAGTGTTGTACCTGGGTTTAGTTATGAAGTTGGAATGCATAGGTTGGCTGACAGTTAGTACCATGAGAAAAAAAAAAAGAGATGGCACAGGAATGAGTTTTGTCAGCATAACTTGCACATTCCATTCCTATTTATCATCTCTCTCTTACTCAAATCAACAAAAATAATTGCCTAGGCATGGACAAAAACTCTCATTTCCTTCACCTATATGAACTCATTATTATTTTAAACATATTTTATCATCACAATCTACATATTTGTCAAGAGGCATTGAACCACTCCTTTAAAAAATTGGTTCCGCAGGTTGCAAGTTGAATGTTGGGTAGGAAAAAAAATTGTGAATGCCCAATTTAGCATATGTTTAAAATTTGCGTTTTATATGCCCAAAAAAAATTACAAATGATGAATAATCAACCAAATATGAAACACACAGTACTCACCATCAAGAAATCATCTTGAAATTTTTCTGATTCAATGGCTGGCAGTCTTCTTAAAAGGCTTGATACTTGTCTCAGTAATGAGTTCTCACAAGGAATTTCGCCTGCATTTATAAATAACACAAATGTAACAAGTGTCAAGACTTTCCGTTCACTGCCTACTTTTCGAAAGCAAAGACATCATCATCCTTCAAGATAATGATAATCCCTTTCCCCCCTATTCTTTTGATTACCATGGCCTTCCCCCACCCCACATTTTTCTGAAAAACAAAACTCTGGATGCCTCCTTGATATGGGTTCAGTGCTTTTGCCCAAACGCTAAATAGCAGATGACAGTCCATTACCATTATATCACAGTGAATAAGAGATCTAGAGACATCAACAAAATGCAAAGTAGTGATAGAGGACTGATAGAAATATACTCAAATTAGATGCCTGCAGATTATGAAATTCTTCTTTTAAGTTGTAAAATTTAAGGACGAGGGCTGTAACTTTTAGGATTAGAAATTGGATATATCAAAATCTTGCAGCTTATAAGAGGGAAATCTGAATCCTAATATATATTTTGAATCAACTGCACTTCTCCATCAAGAAGAAAAGCATTTACCTTTCTGCATTGCAGCAAGATAGTGATGAAGCACTCTAATTCTGCTATTCAACATCTTGATCGCACTATGTATGCCAGTAAGGTGCGCAGCCACTACAGAGAAAAACAAAGCCAAACTAGTATGTATCAAAGAAGAAAAATATACCATACAGGCTTTAGCTTGGTTGGTACACCTAAAAAAGCTTAGGTTGTGCCAATGGCTTCAAAAGCCAGACTTTGCATTCCAAAGAACGAAAAAAAAAAAAAAAAAAAACAAAACAGAGAAAGTTATTTCTACAGTACTATTTCTTCATTTTCTTCTCTCCTCATCAGAAAACAGGATAATGTTTTATTAAATAAACAGATAGATCATATAAGTAAAACTCATAGGGGGTGAGGGAGTTACATTGAGTTGCTGCAGAGCCTCCATCAGATGGCTTAAGATGTGCCACATGATCAACTGAGATACGTTCAGCTTCCACTGTCTTCATATCCAAAATAAAGCAATCGCTAAATCGAGTTGGTAGCAGAAAGTATAACAAGGTACACAAGAATGAAGATGTCTAACCTCAATTGTGTAACTTGAACGAACAAAGATAAGCTGTGGGATGCCATCTATAACATGCAGCTCTAGAGTCATAACAATCAAACACCCAAAAGAGTAGGAATATTATCACCTCAATACAATTCATAGGTAAAAAAGACCATAAGAACTAACAGTAGATTTAAAGATATGCTAAGCAAATAGATCAAGTAAAGCTTCCCATAAAAGACTATGTGATAATCTCTGCTAAATATCAAAGGAGGAAGGAAGGTACAACGAGAGCTGGAAAGAAATCCGAGGCTGTGAGGTTGAGAATGATGAGTTGTAAATGGTGACAAAAGAGGAATAACACAAATATTAAGTGGCAGTGTAGGAGAAGAGATGATCGTTAGAGAAGGTGGTTATTCAATTTTGTATTTGTAGCTAGAGTGTGGGCTATAAGAATACTGTACTACTGATGTGAATATTTTGATATGAATCTAATTTGAATTCTCTCCCTGCTCTGTTTTCTAGTCTCTCTTCTCTATTCTTCTCTTCTCTCTGTTCTCCTTTCTATTCTGGTATTTTGCCATATTCTTTCTTACTCTATTTCCATTTTAATCTAGCTCTTTCGGAGTTCTATTGTCTATCATTTACTAATAACCATAAAAATCTCCAGCCTGTTGAAACAGTGATAAAGTTAAACATATTACACATGGCATAATACATACTAGTTTATATTCCTAGCTCTGCAAATGGCCTAGTTTGTTCGTAACAAATTGCATACTGTATGCCCAACTATGCCAGCTAAATATTAAACTCAGCATATAATACTTACCATCTTCAAAAAACATTGCTAGAGATTTTTAAGTGAAATTTTGAAAATGAATTTAGGGATTATGTTGATTTAATTCTTACATATTAAATTCTTTTTTTTTCTTTGTAAATTTTCTTATTTTGAACTTTAGAATTTAAGCTTTTGATCCTATATGTAACTTAGCTATTTAATACAGGATGAAATTTTGAGTATTTTATGAAGATTAGGTCCACTCTTCTCTCTCTTCCTATTTTTCTTTTCTCTCCTCTTCCTCTTCCTCCTCCTCCTACTCTTCTCATCTTCCTCCTCTTCCTACTCTTCTCATCTTCCTCCTCCTACTCTTCTCTTCTTATTCTTCCAAAGTCTACCTATTACAGCAATTTGGCGATTGTTCATGGTCCTCATAGACACAGCTATCGGATTCTTTCCTTTTCTCACCTTTTCACCCAATCAGCTGCCAAATTCCCCTAGAACTGATAAACAAATTGAGACTTCCCCACCTAAAGTCATCCAGAAGACTAGTTGTCAATCTATCCTAATCCAAAAGCTACCTTAGGCCTTACCTAACAGTTCAGCTTTAAGGTTGAGTGGACTCTCAACATTGTATTGGACTCTTCCTGACTTATAGGTTCATGTTCAAATTTTTAGGCCTCATATGCTATCATGAACCAGTGATTCTATGTCTTGTGCCTTCAAACTTGAATGCGAGCAGCCATTTTACAATTTTAAACCTATTTTTGCACCTCATGTAAAAATTTGAGTGCTTGATTTTTGGATTAAGTAGTTCTTTGATATAATTAAAGACAGATGGTACTAGCACAATGCAATACGAACTACAAAAGTTAAAAGAGGGCATATGGAATGTTTTGATGAAATTTCATACTTGTGCATGAGATAACAAGCCCAAATGGATATGGCAATGGCAAGACATGATTTGTGTCATCGACTCGTTGAATAATGCTAACATTGATCCTCAGTTAAACACCACCACCACCACAATCAATAGCAAAAATATATAACCAGTATTTGGACAGCTTAACAGCTGCACACCATTGCTGTCATGAATATTATAATTATGATTAAATAAAAAGCGCAGAAACAAGGATCACATACCACTTTCATAAATAGCTACAGGAAGATCCTTTTGGGCCGGATTGATTGAAGGATTTAGCAGAACATAGACAGGACTTTCATTAATATCCATCAACTGTTACAGAAAAAGATAAGAGTTCATTAACTATTAAAATGCAACAAGTTGCAACACATGCACATGGTGCCAATAAAAAAAGCACATATTTATGTGGATATATCCTCCTAAATAGCATCCTAAACAACATCAATTGCTTCTAATCCCAATGGAACAGAAAAATTTTCTGTATCTTCCCATTGGCTTGCATACAGCAAAAACAAAATTACAAGGCATATGCATTGTTCCATCCACACATATGCGCACACAGTAGAAAATAAATTCAAATCTCCCCTCTAGGAGGTGACTCGCAAAATAAGGCAGCTTGCTAATTAATAACATATAATTCTTGTACTTGCCATTCCTATCTGATTAAGAATGTAAAAACCAAGAAGAATAAAGAAACGGAACATACAGCCTTGTGAATATGCATATCGGATTCCTCAGCATCACTTCCCGTTGAATACCATCCCAATATATAAAAGTGAGGAAAAACTTTCTTATCTGTAATCAAACAACAAATTTTTAATTCACAAAATATTGAACCCTAAAAAGTCCTAAACAACAATAAAACATATTACAACAAAAAAGTACACAGGAAATAAAATTACAGAGCTCTTGCTTCTTCTCAAGAAAAGCGCGATCAAGAGAGTGAGTGATGGGATCATATAGAAGCTCAAAACTGTTAAAGATCTCAACAGTACGCCCTCTTTGAACTCCTATAACGCATCCGTACACTCTCGGTAGCGGTGATACTGCTGCAGTGACTCCAGCATCGCCGCCGCCGTTGCTGTTGTTAGTGGTGGTTGTACTAACGAGCGGGTTCAACTGGGACTTAACCCGAGTATAGTGATCCGATATGTTAACGATAACGAGTGGGTGTAGCTTGAACGTTAAGCCGCTGCTCGACGACGACGCCATTGTTGTCGTTTCGCTTTCTTACTTTAAATTTCTTCACCTCTACTGTCCAATTGGAGGCACGGCCGGTTGTAGAGTCCGGCGAAATGAAACGATGGATTTATGGACTTTGGGCGTTTTAGCCTTTTAGCCTTTTAGGCTTTTTTTTTTTTCTCAGTAAGCCTTTTAAGTTTCTCCAAGGAAGTAACTTTCCCAGATTTCGCTGTTGAGTTTGCCCTTTGGTTCGTGTTCAGAAATAAAAGAGAAAATTGTGTCGCTTCTTAAATTTTTTTAATATTTTATGAAATCTGTCTCAGTAATTTTTGAGAATTACAAAAACACACGCGTTTTCAAGTTTGATTTTTTTTTTCCATTTTAAACTTTCTTTTTTATTTTTACTTTTTATTTTTTATTTTTAAATTTACTATTTTTAATAATAAAAAATTACTTTTTTCACGATCTTTCATATTTTTACTGTACTTTTCTTTTTCTATGCTTTTCGACTTTTTTTGTTTGTTTTTTTTTTTAATTTTCTTTTCTATTTTTCTCTAAGATTCTTGTTTTTAATCTATTTTCTATTTTCTTCTAATTTTTTTCATATACTATGACTTCCTTTTACTTGGTTAGTATATTCGTTCTTCTTTTTATTATTATTGGGATTTTTATTGTTAGATAGTCATATGCAATCTAATAATATTTTAAATTATGTTGAAATTAGTTATATAAATATTGAAATTAATTGTATAAATTTATATATTCACAAAATATATATGTCATATTCACAATATATATAATATATTTATACTATTATTAGTAGTAGTGCATATATTTTTACTATAATATATGGACAACATTTAAATTATATATATTATAATTGAGGATGATATAAAAACAATATATATATATGCATAACATATGTTGAATATATTCAAAACATATATATTATATTGTATTATTGTTAATAGTAATAGATATATTTTTACTTAAAATTTAATATATGAATTAAAAAATATATGAAAGCAATATATATATATATATATAATTAGAATGCAATATATATACAACATATACATAATATTTATAAAATTATTAATGATAGTATATATATTTTTACTTTGTATTTAACATATAGGCTATATTTACTAGGTATATACATCGCTTTTAAAGAAGATATAAAAGAAATACATATATTTTAAGCTAGAATTCAACGTATATACAATATATACATGATATATATTATTTATGAAAGTCTAAAAAATGACGAGGTTTTAACTGGGATGACGATATACTGTATATTTTAAATTTTAGAAATATTTTTCTTATGTTTTAAAATGTCTTAATGTTTATATTTTTGGGAAAAAAAGTTCTTAACCTTATATATACATAAGGTTAGAGCCGGCCTTTTTTAGGGTATCAAATTTGATGTAGTTTAGAGCCTGCCATTTATATATATATATATATATATATATATATATATATATATGTAGTTTGAGACACCCATATAAGTGTAAGTGATACGATGTTCATATCAAAATGACAGGACCATATCTTTAAATGAAACAACTATGTGGTTTTAATATAGTTATCATGTCACTAATATAGTGCTTGCCAATTTTTATTTTTTAAAATTTTTTTTTCAAATAAAATTTTAAAATAAATTAATTTTTTTATAAAATTTTTTGACATATGGCATATGATTTTAGCGTGAAGTTATATAAAATTTACTATGAAAATAATTTTTACTAAATTGAAATTGGTGTATATTTAAATATGAATAAAATGATTTAAATTATTCATTATAGCACAATAGGGATTTAAATTTGAAATTATTTGATTATATTCTTTCATAATACAATTTGAATAATCACATCATTCTAACATAAAAATTAGTTCTATTGAACTAAATTAAACTAGTTTGAACTTAAAAAAAAAAAAAGAATTGATTAATTTAAATGGCACCAAAGGCCTCTGCCCTCCCTCGTCTAAAATCTATAAGGATTTATTAATCTCAAATGATTGATTTAAAATGATTAATTTAAATTTGTAGTTATTTGGTTTTATTGTCTCATAATATAATTTGAATTATGGTAGAAGTGAATATTTTCAAATCTTGACATGCATGGTGTGGTTGCTGCTCTCATTGATTTCATACCTAGACCTTAGGTTGATCTAAAAAATTTTGGATGCGTACTCATGCTAACATAGTGTGTAGGTATATAATAATCAACATTCTTTTCAACAATATTTTTTGTGTTTATTGTTCCTGCAAGGAAGCAAAGGAGATATGGAATCCAATGGATCTTAATATATTGTTGAGGATGCTAGAAAGCAGAAACTTGTAATTGACAACTGTTACAAATGGGAGATGGTAGATGACAAAGATATCAAGAGACAAACTAATAAGTACCACAAATTGTTGGAATATCTTAGGGCTGAAAACTATCACATTTCAAGATGAGTTCATTGTAAGAATATTCACTGAAAAACTATCAAATTCATGGAATGACTATAAGCAATAACTCAAATACAAACCATAAGCAATTGTCACTTGCACATTTAATTACCCACATCATCATGGAAGACATCAACAGAAGGGAGCCCAGAAGTTGCAAAAGAAAAGGAAATGGCTTCAAAAGCACACCTTGTTTGAGGATAAGGTTTATAATCAAAATAAGTGGTATACCAATAAGAAACCTTATTACAAGTCTAGTGTTACTAACCTCACCTTCAAAAAGAATTGCTCTTGTTTTGTTTGTAGAAAGCCACATCATCGTGCACCTTATTGCAGAAAGAAAATAGGAAATGGCAATCCTCCTAAAGCTAAAGTTGACTTAGTTGAAGGAGATGACATAACTATTGTAGTCATTTTTCAAACAAACCTCGTGTCCTATGTGAAAGAATGGGTAATAGACTCTGTCATAACTATTGTTGTCATTTTTTCAAACAAACCTTGTGTCCTGTGGCAAGACCTGGGCTCTTAATGATGTATTTCATGTATTTAATATAAGAGCCAATTTAATTTTTGTGGCCTTATTGGCAAAGTTGGGGATTAAAGTGTTATTTGAATATGATAAGATTGTAAAGACAAAGAGTATTAATTTTGTTAGCAAAGGGTACTATAATCAGGGACTCTATATGTTTCTAAAATTTTGAATGAACATGAATCTTCTTCTCTTTATTTGATTGACTCTCAAAATGTTTGGCATGTTATACTAGGACATATTAATATTTCTTACTTAAAAAATGCAGCAACTTGGTTTTATTTCTAGAATTAATAAAACGTACATGAATAAATGTTAAATATGTGTTGAATCCAAAATAATGAAGAAATCTTGCATTTATGTTCTTAGATAATCGAAATTGTTAAGTCTGATTCATATACATTTTGGAGACTTAAAAAAAACAATGACTGGAAGTGGTAAAAAAAATATTTTGTAATCTTTATTAATAATTTTTCTAGATATACTAAGGTATAGTTGTTTAGAAATAAAGATGAAGTCTTTGATATATTTTTGGTATATAAAGCTAAAATAGAAAACCAATTAAATAGAAAGATAAAAGGGCCCAGTCATATAAAGGTGGTGAGCATATCTTGTTCAATTATTACAGTTAAAAAGAATATATAGTTTATAAAATAACTCCTCCTTATTTATCTGAGCATAATAGAGAAGCAAAAACGAAAAAATAGGACTTTAAAAGTATAAAGAATATTATGTTAGTGAGTTCTTCTGCACTTGATAATTTATGAGCTAAAGCCATTTTGTTTGCATGTCACATAAAAATATAATTCCATATAAGAAAATTACTGAGACACCATATGAGCTGTGGAAAAGTTATTTACCTAACTGGAAATATTTAAATGTGTAGCATGGTCTTGTGAGGGAAGTATTAAATGCTATTAAAAAGAGAAAAATAGGTTAAAAAATATCTGATTGTATATTCATTGATTATGTTGAGCATAATAATGCTACATATAGATTTTTATTTTGAAAAGTGATGTGCTCTAGTGCAATACTATAATTGAGATAAAGAATGTTGAATTCCTTAAACATATTTTTCCTTTAAGGTTTGAAAATTATTTTTACGCAACTATTCAAAAAGAGTAAAAATATTTTTGAGTTAAGAAGAAGCAAAAGGCAAAAAATAATACCTTCATTTAGAAATGATTTTTATATATATCTTGTTGAAAATGATCTTTTAACTTTTTTAATTTCATTGCATCTTTTGATGCTCCACTTTGGAAGGAATCCATTAAAACTGAAATTGATTCAATTACTTGAAATAAAACTTGAATTTTGGTAGATTTACCTTTATAAGTTGAACCTATTAGCAGCAAATCAATTTTTAAAAGAAATTATAACCCCGATGGATCTGTTGATAAATATAAAACTACAATAAAGGATTTATCTCATGAGGAAGCCACAGATCACCAATAACAAGCATATCAGATCCATACCCTTTCCTCTTACGACAACCTACCTTAAAAATGTTTTAAAACTAGGATTACTTCCTAAACAAGCCTGAAAAAAGTTAGACATTGGATATTACTTAGCCTTAAAAACCTTTGTCACGAGAGACTCAAGACAAGTAAGAATTCTCCATCCTTGCTTACCTAAGAGAGCCACATTAAACTCATGCAATCTCCTAAAACTTAGTCCTCCTTTATTCTTATTGAAATACAGTTTATCCCAACTTAACACATTGAATTCCTGCAAACTGACCTGAAGAGCCCTAACAAAAAGAATTGAGCATTTTCTCTAGTTCATCATAAATGCTTAATCATAAAAGGTAAATACTCATCACATAGGATGGAATAGCCTAACCTACTACTTTAATTAATATCTCCTTCCCAACCTTTGACAAAAACTTAAGTATTCCATTGTTTAACTTATTTCAATGAATAAGAGAGGGTAGGCCAATGTACTTACCCTAATCATAAGCTAATTGGATCTTTAATAAAAACTGAAGCACGATCAACAACCGATATGTTAGAGCTAAAAAACACAAAAGATTTTTGAAAATTATCCCTTTGACTAAAAACTTTTTTATAGAGTGATTAATGGATTAAAGAACACTCCTCCAATGTGGCCATAAAAGATAGAAAGATTTCATTAGTAAAAAATAGATGAGAAACAAATGGAGCCCCTCTTGCAATTAAATAACCATACAATGGCCCCTATTCTCACAAGACCGTACGATGGCAGAAAGTCCCTTAGCACATATGATAAATAAGTAAGGAGATAATAGATCACCTTGACGTAAGCCTCTTTTGGGAACAATAGGCCCAATCTTTTCCATTTGCAAAAATTAAAAATTTAATAGAAGAGACACACAATATAACCAGCCTAAACCATCGCATAGTGAACCTCAACTTTAACATAATTTACTCCAGAAAAGACCATTCCACACCTTTTTATACTTTACTCATAACCAACTTCAAAGCTGCCATGCCCGTTACCCCTTAAGTTTTACATTTATACCAGTGTAAAATCTCAATTGCAATCAAGGCATTAGTCGATATTAAGCAACATGGAATGAAAGCACTTTGAGACTCTGAAATTAGACCTACTAATACCCTTTTTAATATGTTCGCAAGTGTTGTAACTAATGTTTTATACAAAGCGTTGCACAAAGTTATATGCCACAAGTCCCCCAAATTCTCAAGTTTGGACTTCTTCAGAATAAGCACCAAAATAATATCATTCAACCATTCATTTGTTAAGATATTCAGACATTTCCTAGTAACATCAGAGCCAATCAAAGACCAAAGGAAATAATAAAAACTAAGACTCATCTCGTCCGACCTTGGGATTTATCTAGATGCACTGAGAAAAATGGCCTCCTTAATTTCATCTGCAGTAAATTCAACCAATAACATTTCATTTTGTTCCTCTAAAACCCTTTTATGAACACATTGAGAATAACATCCTCTTCACAACTAGAAAAAGCTAATAACTTTGCAAGATAATTCATTATCAAATGCTTCAACCTAAAGTCCCATTAATGCCAAATATCACTATCATCCTTCAAAGTAGAAAAAGAATTTTGTCTATGCTATAAGATACTAGAAAGTAAAAAAAACGTAGAGTTGGGATCCCTTGACCGAAGCTAATATTGTTTAGCTCTCTGTTTCCAAAATGCATCTTGCTGGGATAAAAGGTCCATGTTCCTTGACTGAGCATATTGAACAATAACCCATTGTTGCAAAATTCCCTTTAAATGCTTCATTCTTTCTTTGCACCTAGCAATATGAGTTTGAAAATCAGTTGATAATTTACCACCCATCGAAATAAATCATCATCACATTTAGCTTATGTTTCGTTCTTTAATAGTACAGTGGAAAAGAAAAGAAATAAAGAGTGGAAAAGGAAAGGAAATGAGGGAGTTGATTTTACATTTATTTTGGTTATTTAGTTAAATTATGAAAATAAATAAATCTCTCCTAAAAAAAAGGAAAATAAATAAATTAATAAAATTTATTTTTTACCATTATACACTGCATGTTTTAAATTAAATTGATAAATGCGTATTTATTTATTATCCTCAAAATTATTGCACACATTACTATTTCTAAGAAATCCTAATATAGTCATGGCATAAAATTGCATGCTTGTTAGGAGTTGTTCTTTTCATTCCTAGTTGGTATCTTGTTGCAGCTATTGGTGTTAGAAACTGTAACAAGCTTCTCGAGTAGCATGCACATATTTCAAGTCAGTTGCAAATTATTTGGCCACTAAACTATAGCTACAATTAGAAAACCATGATGGGTGTATTTTTATATTTTGACTAGCCAGCCAACATTAGATGTAAGTAAAAAAGGCATTTCTTTTGGGGTTAGTTTGTTGCAGTAGTAGTTTAATAGGTTAAACCCACATTTGGCTTCTTAAATCCAAGTTCTTAAAGGATGCAATATTTTTCTATACAAAAGTGGCAAACGTTTCAAATATATATATACACAATTAACAATATCAAATTAACAATCAGACAAAAAAACCAGCAAATTATTTAAAGGAAGCAATAGGCCACACCAATAATCCTAGCATAACTCATTATATTCAACACATGCAAAAAACAAAAAACATAATCAAATAGATCAAGACTTTGGTTTTATATTCTCCCATTATCATTATTAGCTTCAGTTTCCATGCAAAAACATCATATACCATATTTCTTAATTTGGCTCCATTCTCGAATTAGGAGCACCATGCATTAAGTGCATTATATATTTCTTGTATTCATGCTCCGGGCAGCCAGAGAATTTTTGCACCCTTGTAGCATTTACAGTCAGAAAATCATAAGCTTGGTATCGAATGTGCACATCAAGGTTAATCTTTAACAACTCAGCATATACTTCATCCTCTGAACAAACATGTTGACGTGTTCTTTCAACAATTTCATTTCTATTTTTAGCAATAGAATTTCCTTCCTTAAAAACTTCAGCAACATTGCCAATGGCTTCTTTAATGCCATTAATCTCTTTTGCAATTGCACTCTTTCTTTTTTTTTTTTTGGAGATGTTACAGAAATAGGATTAGAGTTAAGATGGGAAGTATATTCAAGGAGGGTTATTGGTTGACTTACTCCACCGTGTGTATAATCAAAATTTTCTAAAGAAATTTCATTTGAAGCCAACAAATTGATCAATGTCCTCAATGGTATTGGCATTAGCACCTAATTCACTAGCATTTGTTTTACCATTTTTACGTGACCAACAACGTATTTTCTCCTTTGCAATTTTAGCATTGTCACTTGTTACTCTATCTTTTCTACACAAGAGCATCAACTAATCATAGTGATTAATTTCAGTGAAAATCCATTTCTTTGCACTTGGCTTACCCTGTTTCATGATATAAAAGACAAAATAATTAAAAAATTAAAAGTAACAACTATAACTTTGCATATAAAACTACTAAAGTAAAATTAAGAAATTTATATTATTAGTAGTAATATAATAAAAAAATCAAGTAAAAACATGTATTAGTGCATTACACACTTTAGGTTTTGCATTAAACATTTTAGTTACAGAACTCCAAGCAATACCACTAGAGTGCTTGAAAAGATCATAGCATTCCTTAAAGTTACTTTTCAGAGATTTTATTCGATTCTTCACTTTGTCTTTATCAATATGTTGAATATGACAATTTGATTTAGAGCTTGTGTAGTAAATGTTTTGTCCACCCGATTGTCAATGTTTTGTTGGTATAAAAGAGCACTTATTAGAATTTCATCCATAAAATATGTCTATCAAAGTTTGTCTCTCCTTTCTTTTTCAACCTTCTCTCCACTATTATCAATGATTTTTGTTGTATCTTTCCTTACCGTTTCTAAAATATCAAAATATAATAGCTAATGAAATACAAACAATGATAAGTTTAACTACGCTATTTACAAGTTATAAAATGGTTCTTTTTTTTTTTTCTAATCCATAGATTATAAGATTTTAATCATCATGGTCACTCAAGTAAACTAATTAAGAAGAACAATTGGTAAATAATAGACAAAAGTTAAAAATGAGGAAGATAGATTTAGCATAGAATTACAAGATTTTAGAATTACTATTGTAAGATAAAATGCAATATGTACTTACAGGCCTAAACTTCAATTGGAAAACTAAAACGAAATACAAATTTAAATACTATATTGAAGATAACTATATAATTACTTCAATCATTGTCTTATATATGCAACTAATTAGATAATATAAATTCTAATCATCTATGATTTGAAACATAATTATCCCATATTGCAGCAACAATATTATCCCTTTATGCAACACTTAATCTAGCATCTTCATCATCTTTTTCTCTAAATTGAGATTGTGCTTCCACTTCCTCTCTATTTAAGAGTTTTGAATTTACTGTAGCATTCAAACTCTCATCTTGATCTATACTCATAAAAAAATTATGAAGAATAGAGCATGCTAACATAATATCACATTGAACATCAAATGAATATGTCTTTTCATTTGAACTTTCAATAATTGGGAATCTTTTCTTTAAAACTCCAAATGCCCTTTCAACCGCATTATGTAATGAAGTATGGTGTAAATTAAATAACTCTTAAGCATTTTGAGGACCTCAAGAAGAATATTCTTTCAAGTGATACCGTATACCTCTATAAGGTGCAATCAATCCACTCCTAAGAATAAATCTCACATCAACAAGGTAATAATTACCTAAAATCCAACAAATTAGTTAATTTCAATTTATAATATTGTATAAATAAAATAATTTGTAAATCTAAAAGTTAAAAGCCTAAATTAACCTATTGGAAATTTTAAATTATCGTATCTAGTCAACGTATTTTTTATAATTCTTGAATCTGACGCTACTTCCCATTCAGGTAAAACATAAGTAAACTTTAAATCAAATGAACACGCGGTAAGAATATTTTGTGTTGGGTATTCTTTTCGACCATGAAATCTTAGAGCATCTACATTTGACACCTCAACTCGAATATGAGTTCCATCAAGTGCACCAATGCAATCCTGAAATAAGTTCAATATCAGTACTAAATGTAACTACCCTACAATTATATCCAATGGAGAACATATTTACCTTAAAATATGGAGAAAAAAAACTAGTATTGTTGACAATTTCTGAAGGTACTTCAAAACCATTAGGTTGTCTTCAATACTCATCTTCAAGTGATATCACAACAAGTAACACCGAATGAAACTGTCTGCATATTGTCTTAATAGAACAATGAAAAAAGATAGTCACTACTCGAAGTTTGAAATTATGTGCGATGACGATGAGAAATATGGCTACCTTTTCTTCAAGTGAACAACACACACTATCTTTGAGAAGACCAGTATTTTGGAGTTTCGTATAAAGAAATACGAATGCATCTAGTCTCATACGAATGAGATTGTGACAATCAATACTATAATGTTTTAGAAGATTCATTACTTCTTATCGAACTTGTTCCCTCTCTTGATTTATTGAGTTTTTCTCCATGACAGATCGAGGTATAAAATTTGGAAGGCTAAGAGCATGTACTGCATGGCATATTACTTGAATGATAGCCACTCGCCTTATTTTATCCCATTCATTCCATTCATCTTTCGAGTCATTTTCTTCAAGGACTTGGAAATCTAAATTATTCATGTTTAATCCCTTGCTCAACATATAAAACTATTAATAACTATAGCAAGAACTAGCATAAAATTGTTAAATTTCTTATTTATAATTCAAAATTAATACGGAAAATAAAAACTAAGGAACAAAAATCAAACTTTAAATGGATAGAGCTACCCTAAGAGGTTTAGTTTACATAATATGTATTGTTGTGCCTAATTAATGCAAATAATAATAATGAATTCTATGCATTATAATAATGAATAAAAATTGTGTGTTATCAATTATATCTTGTAAATTGCTATATCTAATTGTTGCGTCTTTTGTAAATTCTATGCATATAATAATCAATGAAAATTGTGTGTTATTAGCTTTAATGGCTTCTAAAATAGTTCTTAAAAAATCATATTCCTAATAATATAATCATGTGTTAACCGCAACCATATTCCTAATGTCAATGTATAAGGTTTTTCTAAAAAAATCCATCCAAAACCGTAATATTCGTAATCTTGGATAAATTAAATAAGTATTTGAAGGTATAGGAGTTTTATATACCTAATGTATACCTAGTGTATACATGATATATACATAATATGTATATAATATATGTCGGTTATATGTCTATTTATTATATACTTGATATATATATATATATAATATGTATATAGTATGATTGTAGTGTACATAGGATATACATGATATATATACATGTGGGTAAATGTATATATTAAATATACATTAAATATATATAATATATAGATATATTACATAAACATGTACATAAAGTATATGTAACATATAAGTAACAAATATATAACATATACATATACATAGAGTATATGCAACACATAAATGGTGTATATATATATATGTATAATTTATGATGTAAGATGATGAATAAATAAATAAGAAAGAAAAGAAAGTTAAAATAAGGAAGAAGTGCTTAGTGGAGATTACAAGTAAATTAAATAAATAATTAAATGTATAATAGATGTAATATATATATTATATATACTTGAAATATATGTGAAATATAAATTGAATATATAAGACATATAAGATATATATAAGATATACAATACATATACATAAAGTATAAATTTGTGTGGGGAAAGTTGATGATGATGATGATGATGATGATAATGATGATAATAATAATAACAATGAGAGAAGAAAAAAAAAGTCAAATAAGGAAGAAAGATAATTGGTGGAGAGTTAATTTAATTATTTAATATATAATATTATATTTATATAAAGATAAGGATGAGAATTTAAAAGAAGCATTTCTTCTTCTTCTTCTCCATTTTTGAACGTGAGCTTTGGAAAGAGAGTGGGGAGAGTATAATTTTCTTCTATATATCAAATTTATAAGAGATTTTAAGAGGATTTAAGAAGGTTTTGAAAATTTATTGAGGAAATCAAGTAAGTAATTCTTCCAAAGCTTGTTATTTTGAGATTTTAAGATTATGTTTTGAAAGCTTAGAAAAAGAAAGTGTATTTAATTGCTAGAATAATTGTTAAAGAAGTTTAAATGATGAGTATATGATGATTATATGGTAATTTAGTGATTAAATAGTTAAATTAGATATAATTGGTGAATTTAAGGTTACGTCCAAATTGGAGTTTTAGTATGGGTGGATTTAATTATTGTAATGAAGTAATTTAATGTTGCTTTGATATATATATGATGATTTTATGGTTAGAAATTGATTATGGGCAAGTTTGTACAAATGTGATAAATTTAGGGTTATGGATATGTTATGTGAAATTTGAATTTTTGTAGGAGATTTCAATAATTGCTAAAATGGTTTGTAATGATATTATATTAATATATAAATGATGATTCTATGGTAGAATGATAGAAATGAATTTGAAATGTTAAAGTTTGAATAAGGTAGCAAGTATGTGAAATTAGAGTTTTTGAAGAAAATGTTTATAATTATTGGATTGAGCTAATTTGTTGTTTTTTTTAATGTAAGAAATGATTTTATGGATAAATGTTGGATATGAGAGAGTTAGTTGAAGTTTAGATAAAGTAGTAAGTGGTGAATTTATGCTTTTAATAGAATTTTAATGAGAATGGGTTGGATAATTGTGATTCAATATACAATGAGTTGTAATGTGAATTTAAATGGGTAATGCAATTAATGTTGGATTATATGTGTGTAGGCTATATTGAAAGAAGTGGAAGAGTATAAAGTTTTATCAAGTTAAGGCTTGAAAAAGGAAAACAAGGTTAGTACATTCTTTTATAATCATTATTATGAGAACAATAATGTAATTGACATAACACATTGTGAATTAGAGAATGTATTATGTTACTTACATTATTGGAGTTGATAAAGAGTATGTGTATTGTATTAGAAAAAGAGTGTTTAATGCATGTGATGTGAATAATGGGCCATTGTAGAATGGCTATCAAGGTGTTATGTGTAAAATTGTATGGAATGCTTGATTTCTTTTGATTATGGCATGATAAGCTATTAAAAATGGCTAAATGTGAGGTTATGTAAAATGTAAAAAGTGCTAGTTGTACACTAAAATGTGCAAGTGAGCTACATTTGTATTATATATGATGATGGTTTGTGGAAACCATGATATAAGTTGAGATGTAAAAATATATTGAAAGATGAATATATAACATATGATAGTGATCATAGTTTGATATTATCATGAGAGCTGTGAAAATATGATTTACTAGTCACATTATGATTGTGGCTAAAAAGATGATAAAATATGTGGTAAATATTGGAAACAATTAAATTAAAGGTGTTTTAATGAAAATGTGAAATGAAATGTGTGTTCGCCTTGTATAGTATCATGTTTCAAAGATTTATTTTTGGTGCTATGTTATTTGTCTTCAAGCTAGATGCTGAGCGTCACTATCATTTACCTTCGGGTTAAATGTTGGGCATCACTATTATTTTTTTTCGGGTTAGACGCTGGACGTCACTATTATTTGCCTTCAGAGCTAGACACAGAGATGTCAACAGGGGACGGTTGTGACACTTAGATCTCCGGTGTCGAGATAGACTATGATAATATTTCTGGAACCGAAATACTATATAAGGTTATTTGGGTCTAATGTATGTATTTGTGATATATATATATATATATATATTGTGTTGTGAATGAAATGGTGTGATTGAGTTCATTATGTAGTATTATGAATAAAATGATGAACATGATGCTCAAAGAGAAAGATATCATGAGAAAGTGATTATAAATAAGATAATCATGTGAGAAATTTGCAGTATGAGAACGATAATAAAATTGATAATGTATGTGCATTAGAGTTAGTAATTATATAGAGAAATTGAGTCGATGAGTATGTAAATATGCTTATATGTTAGAATGTTGTGATATATTTATGTATAATGTGTAAAATTAAAATTAACAAATTTTTTACAAAAATATTGTAAAGCTATAAATTGAGAGAAAGTAAAAAAAATATGTGTATAATATTTATTGTTATTTTTATATATGTACCACTAAGCTTGCAAGCTTAGCGCGGTAGTGTGTATCGTACAGGTTTTAAAAATGCAGACCGATATAATTAGAAATGTGATTAAAGTTTGGAGATTAAGAGTGTCACGAGACCAACTCAGAAGATGTTGCTTATATATATATATTGATATTATGAATTTTAGTTTTATATATTTTAAATATATCATATGTACACTAAATAAATTTTGAGAAAAGTTTATGTATTTAATATTATGTATGTATATTTAAATATCTGAGTATCTAATAGATAAATGATGAAATTTATAAAAAGTTATATTTAAAGTGTGTTGCTGATGCAGGTTGCATTTTTATTTAATTTGGAAAAATATTGAGTTTATTGATAAAATTTTAACAAATTTTTCTCCAGAGACTTTTCATTAAAATTTATATTTTTAATAACTAAATTACATTTTTATTATATATATTTATCTATTAAAGAACAATTTTGAGGATTTAAATATTTTCTTATAATTATGAAAAATTTTGATAAGACTGAGATTGTGATGCTCTGGTATTTTATATACGTATTTTATATATAAGGTATATATAATGTACATATATAGAGTATAATGATATTACAAAAATAACTAATCAAGTAGAGTCTACACAATTAAACAGGGGAACATAAATAATTGGACCAAGAAACATATGTATATGCATAATTTATCATGTCAAATGCTCAAACACATAAAATAACAATATTCAAATATGAAAAACCTAATCAAAATAAGAGCAAAAGTTTAAATAAAATTGCTTACAAATATTTGTAAAACCTTGTAATAACCTAAAATAATAATAATAATAATAATACAAAGAAATAAGAAAAGAAAGAAATGAGAGAGAAAGTCAGACAGAGAGAGAGAGAGAGTGTGTGTGTGAACGAATTTTTTCTTCAATCTGCCTCCTTCTGATGGTTGTCTTGGGACATGCACCAACTCATTGGGTTCATCTGGCGATGACGAGTCAAGCACCACCTGGAATGTCGCCATCGGCCACTGGTGGACTCCTCAAGCATCGTCCGATCATTTCAGCTCCTGTAAATTTTTAACCAACTTTTTGACTATTTTTCAACCTCTTTTTTTAGCGATTCTAGTACGGTTGAGACCCTCTCGTTACAAGATTCAATTTGACATATCATTTGCAAGTTATAGAAAAGTTTTAGATAATATTAAAAAATTAAATATAATAATTATATTATAAATTGATATTATTATGAATTGTATTAACTAATTTTAATTAATAGAGATTTATAAATTTGAATTGAATTTATGAATAATATTATAATTAATTAATTAGTTAGCTGTGATTAAAAAAAATTTGTGAAATTTAAGAAATTAAGCAATTTTATAATTTATAATTTTAGTTAATTGATGAATAAATTGTGTTGAGGAGAAAAATAATAAAGTAAATAAATGTAATAATATTAATTAGTTTAAAAGTAATTTATTTATAATGAGTATGAAATTAATTAAATTTAGAAATAATAAGTTTAATTAATTGATGAATTAATTATGTTTAAAAGAAATTTAGAATAGATAAAATAAATAATGAAATAAATGTATAAATATTAAGTTTAGAATAAAAAATATTAGCATAAAATATAATTAAAACAAATTGAATATTTGAATTATAATTTTTTTTAGTAATTTTTAAAATAAATTAATAGTTGAATAATTGTGATATAATTATTGTTTATCAAATAATTAAATGATAAATAGTATGTTACAAAATAATAAAATATATAATTGTAAATTATTATTACTATAGTGTTTATAATAATTGCAAATGATTAATTGAAATTAAAATAAAGGATTATTAAAGTTAAATTAGATAAATTATGATTATTTAGAAAGTTTCTTTAAAAAGATTATATATATTAAGTTATGATTTGTTCAAAATATAAAGAAATTATTTTAGAAAATTAAATAAATAATATTAAGATTATTTTAATAAATTCATTTTATTAATTTTATTAATATTATAAATTGATATTTTTTAAAAAAAAGTTAAACGATATATATATTAATTAGTTTTCATTGAAAAACATTTATCAAATGTATTTTTATTTAAAATTAAACAAAATTAATTTAAAATATATTTAAAATTTAAGTAATTGTGTAATAACATTATTAAATTGCTAAATTATAGTGTAAGTGCTTTATGAATGATTAAAACAAAAATAATAAATAATAAATTTATAAAGAATCTAACAATAAAATACCTGTATAAATATAAATGTAGGGTATCACAGAATCGGCTTGATGTTATTTGTAGTTAAGAAAAATAAAATTTTTGAATTTAAGGTGAATTATAGTATTAATCATTTCCTTTGTTACTTTGAAATTTTTTAATGAAATTTGAACCATTTGATAATTTTGTTATTTGTGCTCTTATATTCGAGAATTTGAAACCTAATTTAGTCTCTAGGCCTATATGATCCAATTAAGCCAATTGTTTAACTAATATAATAGAATTTCAACATGATGAGGGTTATACAATCAGACTATGTGCACATAGAAGTTTGTAATCAGTATAATAGAAGATACTATCCTTATATGAGTTTGATGTGCAATAGCACTGATTTTTTCAGTATTATTACTATGTGATTATTTGTCATATTATTAGATTTGATTTGTGATATTGGTTCAATTATTATGGATTCTCCTTCTAAATTAAATTTATTGATAATCCATTATTGTGTAGCCACATTGAGTTATTTTAATTGTAAATCTTTCCTTACAAAACTATAATCTCATTGAGTTGACGACTCACTTAATTGTTTGTGTGATTTTAGGTAAAGATTGCTCAAGTTAATCAGCTTCTTAATTTCTTTCTTCTAGCAACAAGTTTGAGAGTAAAGTGTTAGCCAAAATCATTATAGGTAAATTAAGAGTTAAGTTTATTCAATACTCTAGTTGCTCCGTATTATTATTATTATTATTATTATTATTATTATTATTATTATTATTATTATTATTATAAATGGTTTAATTAGTTGTGGAGGTAAATTATAATATAATTCTAGAATTTTAATACATTAGAGGATTAAATACGATAATTAATATGTATGAATTTATTGGTTTAGTTTGGTTTTATGTGGTATTTGATGGCCTTAAACCTTCCTGAATTTTAGGATCGTCACATTTCTGAAAGCGAAATGTGACAAACTCATATGATTTGGCCCCATTAATTGACCATTCATTGATAAAAATAACAAAATAACAACAAAATCATATTGACTAGAATTTTTCTTAAAAAAATATGTGAGTTTTATCTAATTAATGTAAATAGTTTATAGGAGTTTCTTACTACTTTTTAATTGCGGGTTGCAGTAGCTTTCCAAACAAAAAGAAAAGAAGCTCTATGTTAGGTTTATAAAAATTGCCAAGGATAAATTAGTAATTATATAAATAATGTATTTTTTATTTTTATTTTTATTTTCTCCTTTTTCTCTTTAAATTGGTGGAAAACAATTTTGGAGGATTGGAGGGAAACTAGAGGAATTCATTTTTATTCATTTCTCTCTTTTCCTTCCTCTTATTTTTGTCCAAACAAAGGAATTGAGGGAAATGTAATTTTATTCTCCGCTTTTCCATCCATTTCTCTCAAAACAAACAAAGACTTAGTAATTCATTCTAGAATCAGTCCACCAACATTACTCCTCCAACTATCCATTACAATGTCATGACAACGCTTATTCTGCTTTTTTACAAATTGTTTTCATAATAATTGAAGAAAAATTACTGAAAAACACAAAGTTTTCAAATTAAACACCTAGACAAATTTAACAAGATGCACCAATTAACAGTGTTAAGACCCCTATCCAATATATCTTCAATCTAATCAGAAGTCCCTTGCTCCATCTCCTAGGTGAATTGATGTCCAATTAATCCTATATAAAAAAACATCACAATCTTTAATTACCATACGAAAGCCACGGACTAATGAAACAGCTTGAGGCGCCCTCCCACGCTTCTTTGAAGAAGAGAGAAAGTCATTAAAATCCAAAACGCACCTTGGAAGGAAAGACTTCAATCCAATGTTCTAAGCCCATGATTCCTATCATCGGCTTTGGATAGCATAAAAACTAGTAAGCCACCATGTCTCCTCCCTCTACAACCAAACCTCAATATCTATATGATTTTTAGAAAAGCTAATAAGTTTAGTCATGGGCTGCTTCTGCCATAACACGACAAGACCTCCCCCATTATGCATGCAATTAACCACAAAACTTCCTTCAAAACCCAACAACTTATATACCTTATCAATTTGCCTTCGAGATGCCATTGATTCAATAAGAAAGACAAAAGTGGGTCGCTTACGTTGGACTGGTTCTTTAAAACCTAAATTATTTGTGGGTTCTCCAGCCCACCACAATTCCAAGGCAAGGTACTCATAATGTTAGGCAAGCTTAAATTTCCCCAACTCCCGTCATATCTCTTTTTTTTTTTTCAACTCATTGCCATTAATTAAGTTACTAGATTGGGCCTGCTGCACTAAGTATACTGAAAAGGTACTAAAGCTTTTGGTTTCTATACTGTACCGAGAAGTCAATATTAACTCTTATAATTTTTTTTAAAAAAACTAAATTGATATTTTTTTCAAATTTAATTTAAATTATCAATTTTTTTAATAAAACCGTTAAATTAATTAATAGTAAAGTTTAATTAAGATTTCAATTAAATATTATAGTCTAATTTAAACTTTTAAAAAATATTAATATAATATTTTTAAAAATTATTTATTAATTAATATTTTTAATATCAATAATGTATAATATAATAAATATTTTTATAATTTTATAATTATAATAATTTAATAATCTATAATTTAACAAATAATTGATAATTTAATAATTTATAATATTAAATATTTATTAAATAATGCAAAATAAATTAAAAAGTTAAAATTATTATAATTCATTAATATTATGAATTATAATATTAAAATAATTTTTTAATACTACAAATTAAATTATAATCGTTAAATTTACTTGAAAAATAGATATGAAGCAATGAGAAAATGACAATGGTGGATGTGTAGAAAATGACTTTGAAGGAATGAAAATAAAAATTTGAATAATTTTAATATTAAAAATTATATAATTATTAAATAATATGAAATATATTATAATTTTTTAATATTATAATATTAATATTAATAAATTATTATTATTTTTTTAACTCCGCCTATACATGAGTTTCTTGTGTATAGCCGGTCCCAAGCCCGGGTATAGGAGGAGGGTTGCGGTAGGTGACAACCAGCGTAAAACTTTTGTCACATCTCATGATATGGATTCTAATAATAATATCGTTGGAGCGTTCCTTACTTGCGACACGCTACATCGGAGCTCGGGTGTAGTGAAGAATAAACAAGGGTGTAGGGTGTTCCCCGAATGCGACGCTCCGTGTCGGCATCCGGATATGGTGCATAATAAACAAGGGTTCTCACATCATGGACGAGCGTGGGTAAAGAAGTTAGTCCAAAAGATGAATAATAAGAGTAGTACGAGAGATACAAGTTTAGATAATGGTAAAAGATTTTATAGGAAGAAGCATAAGAAAGAACAATTAGGGAGTAAGATCAGAATAAGAACTTGGAATATTGGATCTCTTACAGGTAAACTGAGAGAACTTATTGATACTATGGAGAGAAGAAAAATTAGTGTTGCTTGTATCCAAGAGACTAAATGGGTTTGAGGGAAAAGTAAAGACGTTGAGAATACTGGGTATAAAGTGTGGTATACAGGTACAGATAGAAGTAAAAATGGAGTAAGTATAATTTTAGATCAGAACCTAAAGGAGACGGTTATATATGTGAAAAGAGTAAGCGATATGATTATTTCAATTAAACTTGTGATCCAGAATGAGACCATCAATATAGTTAGTGCATATGCCCCTCAAGTTGGATTGGATAGGGAGAGCAAATAAAATTTTTGGGATGACATGGATGAACTTATGCGAGGGATTCCAAATGATGAAAATATTTTTATAGGAGGAGACTTAAATGGACATGTAGGAAAAGACAGAGTAGGTTTTGAGGAGGTATATGGAGGGTATGGTTTTGGAATTAGAAATGAAGAAGGTAAGAGTATCATTGATTTTGCTTTAGCTTATGGTTTGATTCTGGCAAATACATATTTTATAAAAAGGGAATCACATCTAGTGACATTTAAAAGTGGGCAAAATAGAAGTCAAATTGACTTCATACTCACAAGAAAAGCCAATCGAGCTCGATACAAGGATTATAAGGTTATTCCAGGTGAGGCTTTGACCACTCAACATAGGTTAGTAGTTTTGGATATCAAGTTTAAGAGGTTGACTAGTAGGCCAAGGAGGAATAATAGTCCTAAGATTAGGTGGTGGACTTTAAAAGGTGAAAAATAATTGTTGTTCAAGGATGAGTTGGTCAAAGCTAGAATGTGGGAGGAAGATATGAGTATATCATCAAATGATATGTGGATATGCATGTCTACAACTATTAGAAGAGTAGCTAGAAAGATTATTGGAGAATTTAAAAGGGGTGGACATCCCTCGAAGGAGTCTTGGTGGTGGAATGAGGAAGTGCAAAAAGCGGTAAGAAGTAACAGGAAATGGTAGAAGAGTTTACCCAAGTGTAATGACAATGATGCTTTTGAGCAGTACAAACAAGCAAAAAAAGATATTAAAAAGGTAGTTAGTCAAGCAAGAGCGCAATCTTTAGAGAGTTTGTATGAGAAACTTGGAACAAAGGAAAGAGAAAAAGCTATCTATAAATTGGCTAAGATAAGAGAAAAGAAATGTCGTGATTTAAACCAAGTTAAGTGCATTAAAAATAAAGAGAATAAGGTTTTGGTTCAAGAAGAGGATATTAAGGAACGATGGAGAAGCTATTTTGAGGAACTTCTTAATGGTAACCATAGTGATAACATTGAGGATTTAGATGTTAAGCCGGAGAAAAATGTGAAATACACTAGACGGATTAGATTTTCGGAAGTTAAAGAAGCTTTGAAGAGGATGAAAGTTGGTAAAGCCTGTGGACCAGATGAGATACCTATTGAGGTTTGGAAATGTTTGGGAGATACAGGAGTTACATGGCTGACATCTTTGTTCAATAAGATCTTAAGTTCAAAGAAAATGCCTAATGAATGGAGAGAAAGTAATTTAATACCTATTTTTAAGAATAAATGAGATATTCATAATTGTTCAAATTATAGAGGTATAAAGCTTATGAGCCATACTATGAAATTGTGGAAAAGAGTTGTGAAATACCGTTTGCGGTTAGATACTTGTATCTCCTCAAATCAGTTTGGCTTTATACCTGGTCGATCAACTATGGAAGCTATTTTTCTTATAAGAGATTTGATGGAAAAGTATAGAGAGATAAAGAAGGACTTACATATGGTTTTTATTGTCTTGGAAAAGGTATATGATAGAGTCCCTATAGAAGTTTTATGGTGGGTCCTAGAGCATAGGGAAATATCTATACGATATATCCAAGTCTTGAAAGATGTGTATGATGGAGCTACTACCAGTGTCCGCACAGTGGGAGGGGATACTAAGGATTTTTTCATTTCTATTGGATTACACCAAGGTTCAGCTTTGAGCCCTTATCTTTTCGCCTTAGTCATGGATGAGCTAACAAGACATATACAGGATGACATCCCTTGGTGTATGATGTTTGCAGATGATATTGTATTAATAGATGAGACTCAAGCAGGGGTAAATCAAAAGTTGGAGTTATAGAGAAGCACTTTGGAATCTAAGGGTTTTAAGCTAAGTAGGACTAAGACTGAGTATATGCATTGTAGATTTAATAGCGAGAATAGAGAAAGAGGCAAAATTATTTTAGACGGAATAACAGTGCCTCATAGTACTTTTTTTAGATACTTTGGCTCAATTCTTCAAGAAGATGGGGGTTGTGAAGAAGATGTAAATCATAGGATTAAAGCTGGTTGGATGAAGTGGAGGGGTGCTACAGGAGTTCTATGTGATCGAAAGATGTCAATTAAATTAAAAGGAAAATTTTACCGCACTGTAATACAGCCTGCTATGATGTATGGTAGTGAGTGTTGGGCAGTAAAAGGACAATACATGAGTAAAATGCATGTTGCAGAAATGAGAATGATAAGATGGATGTGTGGTCATACTAGGATGGATAAAATCCGCAATGAGTGCTTTAGAGAAAAAGTGGAGGTAGCAACTATTGAGGATAAGATAAGAGAGCATAGATTGAGGTGGTTTGACAATGTAAAACGAAGACCTAGCGATGCGCCACTTGGAAAAACCGAACAAGTTAGAGTAGATATAACTAAGAGAGGCAGAGATAGGCCTAAACTGACTTGGTCAAAGGTGGTCCAAAATGATCTTATGATGTTACATCTATCAGAAGAGATAACCTTAAATCGTATTGAGTGGAAGAGAAGAATCCATATAGCCGACCCCAATTGACTTGGGATTAAGACTTTGTTGTTGTATTAATAAATTATTTTTTTAATATTATAAATTATCATACTTTTTTAATATAAATTATTTTTGTTAATCTTTCAACTTTTCAGGAAGTCTTAACTCTCTTACAGCTTTCCAAACATTCTCATTTTCTTATTCCTCTAAAACCCTTTTCTGCACTTCCATCACTATCCTCTTCCTATGTCTTCGTATCTCTTCTTCAAATAAATTTAACAAAAACAATTCAATTTATCATATTAAAAACTAACAAAAATAATAATATCTACACTTACATCATTGTTATTTTCTCATTCTTGAAGTGAGGGATTAATACAAATAATTTGTATTAAAAATATGGTAATTTATAATATTAAAAAATTTAATATTATAATTTATAATATTAATAAATTATAATATTTTTAATTTTTTAATATATTTCATATTATCTAATAAATATTTAATTTTTAATAATATAAATTATTGAATTATTGTAAATTATAAAATTATAATAAAAATTTATCAATATTATAAAATTTTAATATTAAAAATATTAATTAATAAATAATTTTTTAAAGCATTATATTAATTGTTAAAAGTTTAAATTAGACTATGATATTTAATTGAAATTTAAATTGAACCATATCCTTAACTAGTTTAATAATTCTATTAAAAAGAGATGTTTGGACTAAATTTGAAAATAAAAATATAAGTTTGGTTCAAAAAACCTATAAAGGCTAATCCTAACTTCTCGCCATAGTATAGATGTTAAATTGGATCTTATTTCCATAGAAAAACCCTCCTTATTTCAGCCCTATTTAGAGTCATATACTTATACAAATATCCTCATCCACAGCCTCTATTAGACAGTTATTCCCAAAAGCAAGGACAACCTATGAAATCCCAACCAACTCATTCTTTGCTTGTCGATCAACCCCCCTTAACTCTCGAAGTTGCTGCAACGTATTGAAGGCCCACGTTTGCATTTTCCATTAGCCTATTAGCCACATCATCACCACTTATACTGTCCACAGAAGGTGGTAGACCAATACGAAGCCACCAATCACTAGATTTGATAGCCCACTCATTTAGAGCATGCGACTATCTTCCATAAGCAAACCCCCCCAAAAGTGTTGATCCCTTATATAGCTTCATATATATCTTCTTCGAGTGACCAATAGTACCACAGTGAAAGCAAAATGTAGGAAGTTTTTCATATCTGAAATGAATTCAACACCAATCACCTCCATGCATTTTTTATTATCATACGCCTTTTAACAAGCACCTTAACATTCAACGCTACTCGAATTCTCAAATAAGTTATCCACATAGCTGTAAAATTGAGTTGATCGGACTCTAAATAAGTGCCTAAGCAATCTCTTATACTCTTATAAACGTGTTCGTATAGCATCCCATCGGAAGATCATAAACATGATTCTAAAAACTAATATTGTTGAACTCCACTGACAACGGTTGCACCCTAGATAAAACTAGTGCCATAATCAACACGTTTGAACACATTTCCACAGACCATTTTGTTGGGATTTTTGCTCCAATCCCGAGTGAGGCCCGCAGCGGAATGCCGGCTGTAAAAGTAAAAATAAAATTATAGACGGTAAAAATTAATAGCGCCGATAAATATTAAATTACCATTACTACAGTTATCTCCAATAATTACATATTGGATATTGACGATCGAATCCACCAGAAATAATAACCACGGTAAAAATTAAATAATTACGGTAAATGCCAGATAAAAATAATAAACATAGAGATTTATGTGAAAAATCTCCTAAATAATTAGAGAAAAAAATCACGGGACAAATTCTAAATAATTCTTCCAATATTAAAAAAATAGTAGGTATACAAAGAGATTATAAAAAATAGTGACACTCAAAAGTGTTTTCCAAAACGCCCCAAAATTATAATCCTCACTATTTTATATCTTTCCCAATTGTAGAAATCCTTTCCTAAAATTAAACTCTATTCACAGATTTATTTTGAATCTATGTTATTCTTAAACTGAAGCAAAAATTTTCTCTATTTATAGAGAGGTTGGACGTATATTGAACGCGTTTTACAGCTGCCTTCTACGCCTACCATCAATTGCGCCTACTTTCCTGCCTACAATTTGCAGCTTTCCTTTTTTTTTTTTTTACTTTTGTCAAAAATCTTATGCTTTCCTTTTTTTCTTTCTTTGTTTTGGTCAACAAAAGGGGCTGGACCCCATCAATTCTCCCCCTTCAGCCCCAAAATCACATACTGGAGGAGGTCTTCAATCGGCTCTCAACAGGAGCCCATCCCCGCGAGTTCAACACATAACTCAAACTTCTTCTTTGGAACAATCTTTGTTAGCATATCAACAATATTTCTGTCTGTATGAATCTTCTGCAATTGAAACGTATTTTCTTCAATGACAAGTCTGAGCCAATGATATCTTACATCGATGTATTTTATCCGTGCATGATACATAGTGTTCTTGCTCAAGTCTAACGCACTTTGACTATCACAATAAACTATATATCCTTCCTGTTGCACACCCAATTCTTGAAAGAATCGCTTTAACCAAAGCATTTCCTTTCCTGCTTCCATTGTTGCAATGTACTCTGCTTCGGTCGTTGATAAGGAAACACATTTTTGTAATCTTGACTGCCATGAGATAGCTCCTCCTGAGAATGTAAATAGGTATCCTGATGTAGATTTTTTTTTATCAAGATTACCGGCCATATCTGCATCTGTGTAACCAACAAGTGCAGGCTTTCCACCTCCAAAAGTTAAACATAACTTTGAAGTTCCTCTCTGGTATCTGAAGATCCACTTTACTGCTTCCCAATATGTCTTCTGGGGATTTGACAGAAATCGGGCGACAACGCTAACTGCATGAGCGATATCTGGTCTAATACATATCATTGCATACATCAAACTTTCGACCGCTGAAGAATATGGAACATTTGACATATCTTCTCTATTTTTCTCTGTTGATGGGTAGGATTTCCTACTCAACTTAAAGTGAGCGGTAAGCGGGGTGCTAACTGGTTTAGCATTCTTCATATTGAACCTCTTGAGAACACGTTCAATATATTTCTCCTGCGATAAACGCCTATCTCGGGTAATCTCCATCCCAAAAATTCCCCTTACCCACCCCAAATCCTTCAAGTCAAATGCTTTTGACAAATCACTCTTTAACTTGCTAATCATGTCTGCATCTGGTCCAATGATTAACATATCATCAACATATAAGAAAAGAATGATAAAATTACCATCAAGGAATTTCTGGACATATACGCAAGGATCTGCATCCGTCCTTTTATATCCTTGATTCACTATGAAAGAATCAAACTTTTTATACCATTGTCACGGTGCTTGTTTCAACCCCTACAAGTTTTTCTTTAAGCGACAAACATGTCCTCCTTTCCCTTGACCTTGAAATCTTCTGGCTATTCCATGTAGATTTCTTCCTCTGGATCCCCATGCAAGAATGCGGTCTTTACATCAAGCTGCTCCAACTCAAGGTTCAAGCTGGCTACTAAACCTAGCACAACTCGAATAGAACTCATTTTCACAACTCGTGAAAAAATCTCATCAAAGTCGATACCTTTCTTTTGAGTAAAGCTTTTGATGACCAATCATGCTTTGTATCTCACTAGGTTGCCATCATCTTTTTTCAGTTTGTACACCCATTTGTTCTTGAGTGTTCTCTTCCCTTTTGGAAGTTTCACTAGCTCATACGTGTCATTCTTCTTCAAGGAATTCAACTCCTCTTGCATGGCCTTTATCCAGCAATCTTTATTTATGCAAGATTGCACATCTTGGAAGCTCTCTTGATCCCCCTCATCAGTAATCAAAATATAATCAGAACTAGGATACTTTGTAGATGGTTGGCATTCTCTGGTTGACCTTCTCAACTGAGGTTCAACTTCTTCCGGTGGAATGGGATTCTCTGGCTCCCCCTGCTCAACACCCTCTGCATTAGTATCATCATCTACAATGGTCTCTTAATCCCCTAAGGCTGGCTCTTCTTCTTCTTCTCGTTCTGATTCTGGCATTCCTCCTTCTATGACATCATCTGTAGGAATGTTTTCTGGTGTAATATCTACAACACTATCACTTGTGGATCTTTCACCAACTGTATCTGCCACGATCTCATTCTCATGGAATACTATGTCTCAGCTCCGGACAACTTTCTTTTTCACTGGGTCCCATAACCTGTAGCCAAACTCTTCGTCTCCATAACCAATAAAAGTGTAAGGAATTGACTTGTCATCAAGCTTTGATCTCTGCTCCTTCGGAACATGCATAAATGCCTTGCAGCCAAATACCCTCAGGTAAGAGTATGAAATATTTTTACCTGTCCAGATCATCTCTGGAATATCAAAATCCAAAGGTGCTGAAGGTAGTCTGTTTATTAGGTAGACAACAATATTGACAACTTCTCCCGAAAATGACTTAGGTAAGTTGGCCATTTTGAGCATGGATCTGACTCTTTCAATAATGGTGTGATTCATCCGTTCAGCAACGCCGCTGTGTTGAAGCATACCAGGAACTATCTTTTCATGCCTGATACCGTGCTGACTACAATAATCTCTAAACTCCTTAGAGATATATTCACTACCATTATCCATGCGCAAACACTTTAATGCCACTCCAGTCTCCCTTTCCACCATTGCATGGAATTGCTGAAAGTGCTTAAATACTTGGTCCTTTGTGCGCAACAAATATATCCATGTTTTTCGTGAGAAATCATCAATGACGGTAAGAAAATATCTACTTCCTCCAAGGGATTCTACCTCTATGGGATCACATACGTCAGAGTGCATCAACTCCAACTTATTGTCTCTCCGTCTAGAGCTTTTTTGAAATGAGACACGATGTTGCTTCCCAAATAAACAATAATCACAAGGGTTTATTTTACCTTTGGCTAATGGGATGAGGGACTTCTTAGCCAACATATTCAACCCTTTCTCACTAAAGTGCGCTAGCCACCTGTGCCACAAATTTGGTGAAGCATCATCCTTTACTGCATTCACTTGACCTGCACATATCACCGCGTGCATTTTGTATAGTGAGCAGCATAATCTTCCTCTCGCCACCATCAAAGACCCTTTGGTAAGTTTCCAGTCACCGTCACCTATATGATGGTGATAATCTTCCCTGTCCAGTACACTAACAGACAACAGGTTCAACCGAAGATCGGGAATATGTCTCACATTTTTAAGTGTTAATGTGAACCCGACACTTGTCTTCACGCAAACATCACCGATCCCCACCATTTTCGAGACACTATTATTTTCCATTCTAATAGTGCCATCTCCTGTTTTATAAGTGGAGAAGTATTCCCTTTTCGGAACACAGTGGTATGAAGCACCAGAGTCTACTATCCACTTGGTATCTGCATCTCCAATATGACAACAATCTGCATCATGAGAGACTAAAGTCACCTCACCATCTTCTGCTGAGACTATAGCAGATGTATTTCTGTCATTATCTTGACTTTGGTTTGCATTTTCTTGTTTGAGAAAACGACAATTCCTTTTGAGATAACCCATTTTACCGGAATGGTAGCATTTTCTCCTCTCCTTGGACTTGGATCTATTCTTGGAATTTCCATGCCCTCGACCTCTACTCTTGCTCCGGCCCCTATTCTCTGTGACAAGGGCTTGTGAATTGGTACTGGCAACGTCCCTTCTATGAAGTTTTTCTTTGAGATATCTATTCTTTACCATAGGCATCGTCACCACACTTTCTGGAGCTGAGTTGCTTAATGATACCACAAGAGTATCCCAACTATCCGGTAGAGATCCCAATAGTAGGCACGCTTGCATCTCGTCATTTAAGGACATCCCAGTAACTGTTAACTCAGTTACGAGTCCTTCAAAGTCATTCAGGTGTTGTGTAACTGATCGTTCCTCTGACAGCTTCAAGTTTATGAGTTTACGAATAATAAACACCTTTCCTTGAGCATTTGTAGCCTCGTACATTTTTTCTAATTTCTTCTAGAGAACTTTGGGATATTTTTTATTTTTAACATGATTGTACAAGCTAGCATCTATCCACTGACGTATTGTACCCAGTGACTGCTTCTTTAACTTTTTCCACTACTGGTCTTTTATACCCTCTGGCTTAGAGCTATCAACTTCAATTGGATCGTACAGATCTTTGCAATTGAGGTAATCTTCCATTTTGAATTTCCACATCGAATAATTCGAGTCTGTCAACTTGATCATTGCCCCATCGTTAGCCATGTCGAACTCTTGGATCCACAAAGATTTTACTATTTATGAAATTCACTATTCGCATAAATAGTAACTTTATAGAAAATTGACAGAATTGACTACTAAAAAGCTCTGATACCAGTTGTTGAAATTTTTGCTCCAATCCTGAGTGGAGCCCGCAGCGGAATGCCGGTGGTAAAAGTAAAAATAAAATTATCGACGGTAAAAGTTAATAGCGCCGATAAATATTAAATTACCATTACCACCGTTATCTCCAATAATTACGTATTGGATATTGACAATCGAATCCATCAGAAATAATAACCACGGTAAAAATTAAATAATTACCGTAAATGCCAGATAAAAATAATAGACACAGAGATTTACGTGGAAAATTCCCTAAATAATTAGAGGAAAAAACCATGGGACAAATTTCAAATAATTCTTCCACTATTAAAAAAATAGTAGGTATACAAAGAGATTATACAAAATAGTGGCACTCAAAAGTGTTTTCCAAAACACCCCAAAATTATAATCCTCACTATTTTATCTCTTTCCCAATTTTAGAAACTCTTTCCTAAAATTAAACTCTCTTCACAGATTTATTTTGAATCTGTGTTATTCTTAAACTGAAGCAAAAACCTTCTCTATTTATAGAGAGGTTGGACGCGTATTGAACGCGTTTTACAGCTGCCTTCCACGCCTACCATTAATTACGCCTACCTTCCTGCCTACAATTTGCAACTTTTTTTTCTTTTTGTCAAAAAACTTGTGCTTTCCTTTTTTTTTTCCTTTGTTTTGGTCAACAAAAGGGGCTGGACCCCTTCACATTTTTTAGAACACCCTTTATATCAAGTTTATGAAAAAACTAAAATAAATAAGTTGGAGCAATAAACTCTTTGACACAAACTCCCTTCATAAGTTGCCACATTGATGCGATGGTATTCTTCATAGCCTGAAAATTAGCTTAGTAGTCAGAAAAAGTACCACAACCACAAGATGGTGTGATCCGCCCTCTTGCCTTGCCTTATAGGATCAAACACTAACTCATTCCCATTCTCTGCTGTTGGAGAAATGTAAGCATGAAGATCAAATAAACTGGCCTCACCATGAGCACTCGTGGAAACAAATGGTGCATGAATAAAATAGAAACACAATTGATAAAAAGGAAGAATAAAAAGCCTAACTTGCCATGAAGATTAAAAAAAATCTTGACTCTGATACCTCTTAATCGACATTTCATCTAACTAAAAACTATAATCATGATAGAAAAATCATAAAAAGAAAATTTTTTTAAAATTATCCAATTAAGTTCTTTTTTTTTTTCACCACAGTGAAAAATATCTATATTTATTTAACAGTCTAGGTGTATGTCTAATCTTATTCGAGACGTAGATCGCATGTTAAAGTTTTTTATTCCACTCCAAAAAAATATTTAGTGAGATTCGAAATTACGCCCTAACATACTTGTTTAGTCTTACTTAATCAATTAAACTGTCCATATTGGATTAATTCAGTTCTTTAATAGACAACTAATATAAATAAATAAAGTTAGATGTATGCTAATTAAATAAGCTGTTTGGTATGTAGTTGTACAGTAGTTGTCAGAAAGTTTAAATGTATTTTTTATTCGTTGATTATTCATTATTTTTAAAAAATAGTGGATATAAAACTTCAAGAATTATATTTATTTTTAATAATAAAAATAAAAATTTTTTATAAACAACTAATTATATTTTTAAAATAATTTATAAATAAATCTAACATATTTAAAATAATATACTGAGAAAAATATTTTTAAAATGAAACATAAATATTTAAAAACAAAAATATATTAAATAAATAGCCTTTCTTTCTCTATCCAAACAGAGAGAATTATTTCTCCAAAAAAAAAGGGGAGAATATATTTTTCGACTTCATTATTTTTCTGTCCTTCTACTTTCTTCACTTTTTATTTTATTTTTTCTTACGAAGCTAATAATTTCAATTTATGAAGGGAGTAAAAAAAGAGAGAGTCAAAATTCAATAAATATTACATAAATAAATCCGTTGCCTTAAAATGTGTGCACCAGCGGCAAATACACATCATTTAACTCCCTAAACGATTAGACATTACTAACAAAACGGCAGAAGACTATTATTATTATTTTTAAATATATTATTTTCTTAACATTTTTCTTATATATTTATAACAAAAAATTATATATGGAGGTAGTCTTTTCTCAGCATTTCGCCTCTGCAGAACAAACAGAGGAACTGAAATTGAAATCAATATAAAAAAATTGGAGGTCCTGCTTTTTTCTCCATCATCAATCGTCATCATCATCTTCTCCGATTCTTTGATTTCAATTTCTATATCTCAATTTAAAGTCTTGTAGAGAGAGTAGATATTATATATGGCGATGCGTGACTTGGTTACAGGAGGAGCTGCTTGTGCGGTTCCTGGGTCTTCTTCATCTTCTAATCCTCTGGGTGCTCTTACTAATACTCTTCTTGGTTCATCTTCTAAGACTCAGGTATGGTTTTTCTTTTGCTCTTTAATTTTCATCTGCTCTGTGTACAAATTATGAAAATTGAAGCAAATCAATTGTGTTTTGTGTGTGTTTTTAACAGGAAAGGCTAAAGGAAATCCCTGCATCGACGATGACAAGTTCCGAGAATCGTTTTTATCAGGACGTTGAGGATCCTTTAAGAGCACTTCCAGGGGCTGAGTTTGAACAACAGCTATTTTCTCATCCTGCTTCTCAGGTATGTTACTTTGAAGGGAGTTTAGTGAAAGATCTTGTGGTAATTGTTGTTGTTGTTGTTTCTGCTTTAGAGTGATATCTGCTTTGTTTATACTGTTAGGGTTCGGAATTTTTTCGTGGGTTTCGTTCTGCGGATCAGAATGGATTTGCAGATGCCTGGGATGAGGTACAGCGGTCTCATGGTCCTCTTACACCTCAAGCTAACATTCCACATCAGCTTCAACCGACTTTGGATGGTAATACTAATGTTACTACCACAGCTTTGCCATTTTTAAGCTCATTTCTGATACCAATGCTATGTGGAAGTTGTTGGAGTGTTTGTAAAACTTTGCTCATATCTAATAATTTGGAGTGTCATTAAGAAACAAAAGAAAGTTAGGAGATTTTCCTTGATGGGCAATCCAACTTTTAATGAATAAAGGACGATTTTAAAACATTAATTTTTTTTTGAACTGGTAAAACATTAAAATTTATTCCACTAACTTTGCATAATGAATAGTTGAAAGCAACAGACAGTGCAGTAAAAGAACATGATTGATGAGAGGATATTAGAAGTCTCTGTAAACTGGTAACATATTAAAATAGTAGATTCTTGGAATTGATAGAAACCACTGTGGAGATATAGAATTTGAATATGAGAGGATGGAAATATGGTAGCTGATTGCCCTATGCGATTGTGAGTTTGAAGACAGAAAATTCTTGTTGAATGGGCAGTATGTTTTGCTACCCTTTGTCTTAATGCACCTTGAATTGACTTCGTTAGAGTAAATGAATTATTATGAAACAAAAAAATCACGACCTAATATAAATAATCGCGTTCAGAAGCATGCATGAACAATTCATTTTTGTCCTCTTCTGTAAGAAATTCACCCAAGATTTGCACAGAGTTTGAGATGCATTTGTAGCAGTTACAACTATCACCCCTGTATTTGCTAAAACAGAATCTTGATATTATATTTGTATTATGTTATTACCAGCTTTTAGCCACGGCAGTATTTTGCTGTCTATTGTCATGGCAGCACTGTAGCACACTGGATCAAGGAAAGTGTTCTCACGTGCACCTTCGTTTTATTTTTTGAAACTTCTTTTAGGCTTACATTTTCTATACATTATACTGCAGGGCCACCCCAAAGAGTATTGTCAAGCTTTTTGCACTCATTTGTTGATAGTAGCCGTGGTGGAATTCCTTTTCGTCCTACTCCATTGCCAATGTTAGGATTATCTGAAGATCACAAACAATGCATATGTGATCGCAGCAGCATAATGGCCCGGCATCTTTTTGCTGATAAGAGTGAAGATTTTATTAATGCACAGGTCCTTTGCCCTATCCTTTTTTAGGAAACTGCAAGTTACTTATTGATTTATCTTTACCTCAAAAATCTTATTATGTGAGCAAATTTGTAAGTTTGTCTTAACTAGTGTTTTTTTTCCCAGGTGAATGCATTATTATCTTCGTTGGAAATTGACAGCGATGTCCGGGCAAAGGGGCCTTTACCTGGGAGATCTCGGGAGTTGGAGGATTATTGGAATGAATCACAAGGTGGTTTTAGAGCAGGTCCTCCTACTGCTGATGGATGGATTGCAGAATTTAACCAGCACCAATTAAACCAGGGTGATCCTGATGCTTGGGCTAATGCGTTTGAACAGCAGCATGGTGCTAATGGTTGGGTCTCTGAATTTGACCAGGTACTTGTATTTGGCTTCAATCTTTTACTTGTAGTAAGTCTGCATCTGTATATTTTCCTTACATCAACAATAAGATTATATCAATATTTATATATAGAACACCCTGTAATTTAGCTATCTACATTGGAAAATATCCTACTTTACTTGTGATTTTTCTTCTCTCTGTAACACTTGTCAATGGATCACCCTTGTTGTTTTTATCATGTGGTTGATCTTGGCATCTTCTCACTCTTACATTGGTCAAAGATGGAGTAGAAATTGTAGGTTCACGAGGCTGGAACCATTGTTGGTGTGATATTGATATTTTTTTTATTATATATGTTGTCATAGGAGCAAAGGTTGGCATCCTTAGATCAAATGAGAGGTGCAAATGTCTCAAACTTAGCTGCTATGGAGCAAACTCGTATGCTTGCGCACACACTAGCTCAAAATAATGACCCAAAATTTCAGGTTTGTGTGCTCTATTATAACATGAATTTTCCATTTGGTTACATGTTCTTTCTCAGATTTGAAACTTTCTTTTTTGTGTTTTTGTGTTGTGGAGAGTCTGTAACAAATGTGCAACCTTTAGCTTTTTGTTGGGGAAATGTTTTTGATGCTATTGTTTTGGACTGCGAAAAGTGAGTATTTTCAGTTCTCATCAATTCTGGGCCACTTCCAAGTGTTAATAGTTCTAGAGGTGATAAGCACTAAAAACTACGCTATCTTTGTATAAAAAGTAGCTTATACTGTTCTGGGTCATTCTTTATAGGCCAGTGGGTTTTCCTCAAATAATTATGAGTGAAGTGCATTCATATGCCACCAATCCTAGTGATAACTCTTAGATGTCTGCTGCACGCTGGTGATAGGATCATAGTGCATGAAACCTGAATGAGACCTTATTTATTTGTATTTGAGCAATTGTATTATCCTGAAGATGGTACTGGAACCGAATGATGGGTGCAAGTGCTCTTCGGATTAATAGACATTTTGTCTTAAGAAGGTTATTGACAGATTAGTAGTAACGATCCAAAGACTCCAAACCAGGTACAAGAAGTGATCAATACTATGCATATGTGAGAACAAAAGCCTTAAACAGATTTAAAATGGCCTTACATCACAGAATTATGCATCAATGACTGACTTAATTATTATTTTGTACATCTTCTTCTCTTTTGTTTATTGCTATTTATGCTTGAATGTTCAACAAATGCTGTGGATTGCAGAATTCAAAATTTCTTCAATTTGTGTCAAAAATGAGTCGTGGTGAACTTATTATTGATGACAATCAAGTCAAGCCAGCCTCCTTGTCTTCACCTGGGGATTGGGCAACAGAATATCAACAACAGTATACCGGGGGTACTTCGTGGGCTGACGAATATGTTCGAGATGAGGCAAGTAAAGGTTTTAATGGAAGCATGGAAAAAAAAAACTGAATTTATCTTATGCTTTTTTGATTGCCAAATGCTACATTTTACACATGCACACACTTGAATTTAACAATTTAAAATTTGTTGGAGGATATAATCTCACATTGAAAAAACATAAGAATAGAATGACATATAAATAGAGTAGATGGCTTCTTAGCATAAGTCTATTGGTTTTGTGTATAAACCCATTTATTTGGCCAACCTCTTAAGATCAATGCAATTTTTTACATGGTAGCAGAGCATAGTATGACCCAAAGTCGAGATTATCTTGGGCTTGAAGACCTAGAGCTTGGGCTAGTAATGAGTCCAAATTTGTTTGTTGACCTAGGGTCTCAAGAAAGTAGGTTTAGGTAATTTGTGATGGACCTTAAGAATAGGTTGATATCCATGTTTGGCAAGTGATAACTAGTTTAGATTCAATTGTACTTACGGGGGAGTGTTGGAGAATATAGTATTGCATTAAAAAGTATAAAACTATAGAGTGACATAGAAATTGAGTATACTGGGCCTTAGTATAAGCTAATTGGTTTTTTTTTTATATAAGATGAGGTTTTAGTCATATTTATATTTATATGATCATTGATATGTATTTGGCTCAACACTGTTAGGGCCCACGGGCTTCAATAAAATTTGAAATATTATTACCAGAATAATATATATATATATATATATATATATTTTTTAATCCTTTACATAAGTAGCATAACTTATTATCTAACTTGTTTTGCCAAAATTTTCTTATTAGACCTTTTGGAAGTTCATAAAAGAAAAGATTTTATGCATATAGAACGCTTAAATGCTTCCCTCTTTCTCATTCCCATTTCATTTCTGTCCTTTTGACGAACAGAGGTGTTGTCTTCTCTTTTGGTTTTTGCTTCACAGTAAGTTAACTAAGCTTCATCAGTAATAAGTAAAGCTACAGCATGTTCTTTTCCTGTGATATACTTTTTGTTCTGTTTGAGAGAAGAAAGCTGGAGGAAGGCAAGTGAAAGAGAAAAGTTAATTTTACCTTGGATGAAAACTTGAGAGACAATAACTCAAAAATTTTTCTAGTCTTTGAATTGGAGAGAGATGAAGAAGACTGGGGTTGGGGACAATTTCCAAATTGCTCATTTTCCCTTAATACATTTGGTTCTCTAGAAAGCGATGGTCTGAGTTGTATTCCTACACTTTGTTTCCTTTTCCTTATCATCTTCCAAACTAAAGGGGTGAAGGAACTTGCTTATCTTTATTTCTTTCCCATTTAAGTAATTGGGACTTGGCTTTCTCTAGCAGAGCAGAGTTGTTATAAACCTGAGATGATTTGCTAGTAAATATTCGTTACTTTTTTCACTTCAAGGAGCAGTTAAAGTTCTATCTGTGTTCCATGATCTGTTTGTCCATTTATTAGTCATCCTCTGTTTGTAATTGATAGAATCTAATTTTAGTTCCTTATAGGTTTCTCGTGGACATGATCGATGGGTGAATGAATTTGCTACTGAAAGAGAAAGTGGGCCTGTTGATGATCAGTGGGTAAATGAATTTTCAAAGTTGCATGTTAATGACTGGGTGGAAGAATTTGGGCAGCAGGTTGAGGAAGGAGCATTAGGGGACAGTTCAGCTGATGCCTGGGCTAATGCATATGATGAGTGAGTAGAATACACTTGCGAGAACTAATTTTTTACGAGTTATGCTCAAATATTGTGCATGCTGAATTTTTTTTCAGTTATTCTATATTAGGTATTCATAGGTTGTTGAAGTGGCCTCGCTTGATCCCCTTTTCTAGCATTTTCCATCTTCTTCTTAGTTATGATGTTTCTCAATAATAAGACCTTCTGAAGCGAATTCTAGAATGAATAGTATAATTGATCATCAATCTAATGGTAAAGGCTTAATGAGCAAAAAAAAAGCTTCAATTCAGCACTTCTGCAAATCTATCATGGAGTTATAATTTTGGTTATTTAGTGAGGCAAATATTTTTATTTTTGCAATTCTATCTTTAAATAAAAAATTAAGCAAAATTATTTAAGATTTTTATTTACACGGCAGGCAAGATAGACTAATAGACCATATGAAAAATAGAAGAAAAGATTCCAGCTAAAAAAACTGCATTTGGGTATTGAGAGAAGTTCTAGTGACTGGTATTTTAAGTTCTCTCAAGCTCAAGATGGAGGTTTTTGACTCTTATGGGCTGGAAATATTTTGTTCAGTTCTCTATTTGGTGCGTTTTGTCTGTCTTAACTGCCACATCAAGAAATTTGATTCGCCTAAGATTAAATTGGTGAGAGATGCAAAAACTATAAAATTTCCCAAAGTAAAAATTTGTGATTGAATTATAAAAAGCACTAAAGTTCTGCTTTTGACGCCATAACATTTCTCAATGGATGTCCATTTTTTTTCCTCCACTCTTTTATTTCACATTTAGCATGTGCATTGACCCACTGTTCAAAAGCATTTCAGCTAGTGTCCACAAAGTGTGCAATTTTTTCCCATTTCCATATTGGTTTTCCCTTGTTATGGTCTGCTTCCTTATAGTTCTTATCAAGTCGGGTGAAGCTTCATGCTGCTGATGGAAAACCTTTAGATATTTTTGCTGATTGTATTGTTTTCTTTTCTTGTTAAAATTGCTGTTCTTAGGTTATTGCTTGCATTATTTAACTTATGTAAGTTATTTTCTATATTTTCTTTCACCATTTTACTTTCAAAGGTCAACGTATATATATATACACACACACATATAATATTGTCCTCTCTTCTGTGACCTGAATCTGCCACTCTTTTGTGACCTGAATCTGTCTTTCTTTTTGATTTTTATGATTACATCCTTACTTCAGAAAAATTCAGTCACCTGGTTATGATAAAATCTGATAGGACTTCATTCATAGCTTTCTTTAATTATCTAATGCTGGTATAGATAATTTTGTCTATCTTTTGGTGTAGAGCCAATTGCTAGAGTGACTCCCTATCTATTTATGGAAATCAATGTATTATGAAAATATACAGGTACGTAAATCAACAAGTGGCTGCCAAGCAGCATTCAGATGCTTCAAGGGGGGTCTACGTGTTCTCTGATATGAATCCTTATGTTGGTCATCCCAATCCTTTAAAAGAAGGTCAGGATTTATTCCGCAAAGGGCTTTTGAGTGAAGCAGTGCTTGCTTTGGAGGCTGAAGTCTTGAAAAATCCTGATAATGCTGAAGGTTGGAGGCTACTTGGAATAGCACATGCAGAGAATGATGATGATCAACAGGTTATTTAACTTATGCTGACCCAGTAACTAGACTAGGATAGTTTTATATATTCTCCACAATCGTGCAAAATGGTTGTTTTCTTTTACTTTACAATAATTTATTGGAGAAATATTAACAACAGGCTTGCTCCTATCATTTCCTTTAGTTTATAATTTTTTCCCATTCATAGTTGTCATGTCACTCCATTTCTTATATTTAGGCCTTTCAAGGCCTTCATGTGGAAGTGTCAATTGATGGTGTTGATGCTTCTGTATGTTTTCTGTTCTCTACCTTATTTATTTATCCTCTTTGAACTTCCATAAATACTTCTCAATTAGTGTTGAATTTTGAAAATTTCTAGTCTTTTGGATGCATATGTACAAATCTTACATTGAGCCATTGACTTCATAACATGATATTTTTTTTCTGGGGATTTAGTTTTGACTTTTAGATACTTTAAATTGAAATTAGAACATAGATATGTTTAATTTCATGAGTAATTTCTCTGGATGCAACATACATAATTATTTAGTTGAACTTTGTAATTTGTGATTACATCTCGACTAAATAATTTATAAATGAGAATTTGCACATTTTATTTTGTTTGCTCCTGTGTTTTGCAATCAAAGGTTTGCTTCTGTTAGGTTTATGAACTAATTGAGATTTTGATGGGATATAGTTATGATAAACTGCATTGATTCTGTACAGGCAATTGCAGCAATGATGCGTGCACAAGAGGCTGATCCTACTAATCTTGAAGTGCTTCTTGCTCTAGGCGTGAGTCATACAAATGGTCAGCCAATGCTTCTTGACTTGTTTAGAACCAACATTTAAGCTGAAAGTTCTTTACTGTATTTGGTTAAGTACTTCTACATTAACTGTGTTACCTTAACTTTCTGGATGAGATTTTTTACCTGAATATAATGTGGTATCAAAATTCTTGAAAAAATCATGTGTGAATTACTTGAAGTATTGAGTTAACTACAGAACCAAAAATTACTTGACTTCAAAATTGCAGAGTTGGAGCAGGCAGCTGCCTTGAAATACTTATATGGATGGCTGCATAATCATCCGAAGTATGGAACACTTGCCACTCCAGAGCTTGCAGAATCATTGTATTATGCTGACGTAAGTGCCATTTTTGAGAGCATATTTCTTACCTTGTCCTTGTGGCTTCCATTTTTATATGCATTGTAATTGATGCTCTGGAAATAGTTCTTTTGCAAATCTTGAACTTGCTGCTTGGTTCCCAGGATTATTTTAGCACCCATAACTAGTAAGATACTGGTATGAGTTGATAGTGAAACTGTTTGACAATATAAGGAAACTATTAGAAAATATGTACAGAAACTTGAAACGTTTATAGCGAAACTGTTTGACAATATACTGAAACATTGGTGGTGGTAGTATATTGAAACAGGGAGGTATTTTGAGCTCAAAACCCCAGTAAGATGATAATGTTGCTTCTAAACAATGCCAAAGATTATGGCACGATGAGCTTGTTCAAAGCTACATGCTAAAGATATATGTTATGCTTTGACAGAATATATGTGCTAGTATTCGAGTTTTATTTGGTATGCTGCATGAACATGATGTTGCAATGCAAAAGTTAATGCATTTATACCTATTTCAACAAACAGATTAATGAAGCACAAGAAGTTGGTTCTCTTGCAATACAAATAGTAAAGGATATGCATACAATTGCACAAATTTTTAAAAGTGTATTGGGTTCTGTTTACATGGACCAGTAGAGCTGATGATTATTTGTTGCTAAGAAATTATAGGTGTTGGCTAATTTAATTTATCTTTTTAGCTGGGGGCTTGCATTGATTTTCTGCTTTTTTAGATGATATGGTGTATGTTGCTTTGCATTGTTGTTAATTTAATTTTATTGTGCTTATTAAAATTCTGTGATTTGCAGGTTGCTAGGTTATACAATGAAGCTGCTCAGATATCACCTGAGGATGCTGATGTGCATATCGTCTTAGGTGTGCTATATAATTTGTCCAGGGAATATGACAAAGCCATTGCTTCCTTCCAAACAGCTTTGAAACTCAAGCCACAGGATTACTCTCTGTGGAACAAGCTCGGTGCAACCCAAGCCAACAGTCTTCAGAGTGCTGATGCGATATTGGCTTACCAACAGGTATATATCTGCTAAAATACAATCAGTTTTTCTTTCGGATTAGTTTGGTTTAGCCTTGCCATATCTTACAGAATATGCCATTTTGATTTAGATAGAAATATAGTAGCTCTTTCAAGCACATTTGTGCTTCTATTTTTCCCATTTTCCAAAACTCCCTTAGATTTTCCACAATTTGCTGATATGATTGTATATTAAGTTTTGCCTTTTTCTTCTTGTGCTTCTACCCACCTCAAACAAATACTTGGGATGTTCTAAATTGTTAAGACCCATCTTCCACTTTTATAATTATGGAACTGGTGGATGCCAGATAATGAGCTCTGTGTGGCTGAGAATGGATTTTTGGATTTGAATACAGTTTGATTTTGGCTAAAAAAGCCATGTTAGTTGTATTGCATATTAGTTTTTTGGAACCATATCTATTTATCTCCTTGGTCCAGTCAAAGTTTAATGGCACAAGAGCCATTTAAGCTTATATATTTATGATGCTCCACTTTTTTTCTTATTTAGTTCTATTCAGCCTTGTTCTCCTCTTACATTGTTCTTTACTATTTCTTTTGCTTTCTCCCACTTGAGTTGCCAAACGTAGGACATGCTGTGCTCAGCCATTAAGCAATGGTAATTTTCTGCTTGGCAAAACACCTGAGGATCTGAGTCCTCTGTTCTTAAAATCCTGCTCTCCCTTCTGAAGCAAGCTGCCAGAATTACTGAGCTACCACTATATGAATATTGATGATCTTATTTGGAATGGGGAAATGCCTTTGAATAGTCGTGGACATTTTTTACACTCTTCTTCCCCTCTTTTACTCCTCTGATTGGAGGGAGGAGTGCTCTCTCTTCTTGTTTCATGGCTTTTCACATAGTTGTCTGCGTAGGTGACAAGCATGTCGCTACTATATATTCTGTCAGCATAGTGATTTTACTTATTGTTTGTTAGCATGTTTGAGTACTTGGCATTAACTAAATTTTTTCCGTTTATATTATTAATCTGTTTCTTGTTTATTTATCTGGTAATCTCTTCTGGTTTTCCAGGCCCTTGATTTGAAGCCTAACTATGTTCGTGCATGGGCAAACATGGGAATCAGTTATGCCAACCAGGTTGTTTTCCCTGCTTGATTGTGCACTTATGTTGTCATCTTAGGATAGGAAACTGATCTAAACTATCTGTCTTTCATCTGTCTTTAGGTAAATATTCATTTGGTTGAGTTGACCACTCATTTGTGGCAGTGTAATATGATAAAATAAGAAAATATTTTTCCTTAAAAGGAAAAAAGGATAAATATGCTGATCAAAATTCTGTTATACTTGAAGAACCATCGAAAAATATTGTTGACCATTATCTGGCTTTTATTGTTGATGTAGAATACAAGAAATTATTATATACACTTGTAAAATTGCACTGTTTAACCAATTGAAAGGGAGAGAGGAATGCACACTTAAGAAATCTTGTGGATGATTGCGTTGTTGTATTGGAGTGGGAAGCAGGTATCTTAGGTATTCAAGTCACCTAGCATCAGTCAGTGAGACCTAATTTAAGGTACTGTTGATATCTGATGGGGGGGGGGAGAACCAGCATCTGGAAGGAAGGAAGAAAGAGAGGAGAGGAGAGACTAGTCACAGTTAATGGACTTCCAGTTGATAGCTCTCCTAAGACAATAAGCTTATTTTGAAAATGGAGAATCGTCGCTCATTTCTGAAATTGTATGGTTGCTCCTCATATAGAGTATGCAGAGTGAATATGTCAGCCTTGGTTCCAATTCAATTATTTTTATAGCTTTAGTGTTTTATATTTTGGCATCCAACTCATTTCTGGACCTACATATTGTGAATCAAGACATTGTAATGGGACTTAAAAAATAAGCTATTATATTGAAATGAACTAAGATGAATGTTCCCTTTTGCTTCCAGGGTATGCATGAGCAGTCCATTCGTTACTATGTGCGGGCACTTGCTATGAATCCCAAGGCAGATGATGCTTGGCAATATTTGAGAATTTCATTAAGGTATGATGGTGATGTATGTTTATTCTTTTTGCAATATATATTGAATAATATCCTACAACTTTATTTATTTTTTCTTTTCTATTTACAGTTGTGCTCATAGGAATGACATGTTAGAAGCTTGTGATTCTCGGAACATTGATGTTCTACAAAAGGAGTTTCCGTTGTAAGATTTATGTTTGTATCAGGTAATGGGTGATTGACAGATACCATTTTGCTGAAAGTGAGGGCTACAACCCTTTAAAGCCACATTGTAGGGTATTGGTAATTGTTATGCCTCATTGAGATCTTGGAAAGAAGACGAAACACAGGTACTGGAGCTAACTGAAAACAAATAATTGTACGTAGTTTCAAATGCTATAGTAATAGTATTTTGTCATTATTCTTTTGTAAACTTATAATAAACATTGACATTAGAAGTATAATGGAATAAGGCATATCATTGCTATTGGGAAAAATAAACTTGCTTATGATGGAATATTATATATTCCAATTAAGTTATCATTGGTTTTTATGCTATGCTAATTGCTAAGTTAAGTTTGCAAACAGCAACTATATAATTTTTCTTGTTTGCTTTCTTTGATATTTTCACAAAAGCAAGATGTCCATCTGCTGAATTATGGACCTCAGGTGGCTGAACAGAAAGGGGACGAAGTTCCAGTCCTTTGCTCAGTTGCAGAGCAAAATTCTCCGAAAATGGGACTAAACAGATCGGAGGGCACATCAGATCACCATTTTTCTTTCCCTTGATTTTTTTTTTATTTTTACTAATATTTTCATTTCTATGAAAATTGAAAAGAAGAAATTGAATGGGTTTCAGAATTTTTGGTATGAAAGAAAATTATTGACAATGAAAAATGAAAGACTCGAATTTTATTACATTTTATTATAGAAAGTTTTTTTCTATTTTTAGAAATCGTTTTATTTTTTGATGTTAAAATAGAATACGTAGCATAAAAATAAAAAATTAAAGATATTATTGGTCAACAATGAAGAGGGACTGTTATAATGTTGTGAAAGCAGGTCAAATGAGTTATGTTATTTTCGTACTAGAATGCTCACATTTAACATTTATTGTTTTTCAAATATTTTTACGTAGGCGACTTATTACTATTAATTTTTTGTTAGATTTTAAATATTAAATTTTAATGATTGTAAATGTTAATATGAACAGCTGGTATTATTCAACTCTAGGGCTAAGTGTCTCTGAACACATTTTATTAATTTCCTCAGGCTCAAATGGAAACCGGCGTGGAAGCGGGAGCCAAACCAGTAAGCGGCTTTACAGAGATATACATTAACAAAATTAACATTGGGAACTACAAAAACAGACGTGGAAACTGGTTTTTTTTTTCCTAAAGAATTGGAAAGGATTACAGAGACTACATTATCTAATTTATCTAATAAAGAGTATCAGATCAATATATGTATGTATATTTACATTTCTTTTTGAACTGTATATATATATATATATATATATTTACATTTGTTAGCTTAGCTATTGTTATTTGTTAATGTAACCCAAAATTTCAAGAATTTTTAACCAAACCCAATTCCAAAGGATGAGATTGAACCTTTTCTTAGTCTTTAGCCCAAACGAATTTCAGGGAAGAAATGAAAGAATTGTGAGTTGGATAGCTCAAAGAAGGTTGTAAGCCATCTTGCAAGCCACCGAGGTTGAAACTCTACCATGAAAGTGTAAACAATGGTGTGTATCTTTCTCCTGTTGGCCTTACTTTAGTGACCAAAATCTCAGCGAAAGCTACTGCATTTGTGATGTACGGTTTTGTTTTGGTTTGACAAGGATGAGATTGGAATGCTGTGATTTTGAAGCCATTTCTGGCTAAGAAATGAGAAAGCTCCATTAGAATAATCACATGGCCTTGTGCTGGACATATATAGTATGATTAAAATTAGGGATGAACAAATAGGCTAAATAAACTTGATCCGATCACTATTTCGATCAATTTTACCGATTATATTAGTTTAAATTGTCTGAATTAATCAGTTTTGATTTAAAATTATGATAAATTGATATTATTGATTCGGTTTCAACTTGCAAAATATCCCTCTCTCCCGTTTCACTCAATTCTTATGAGTATTGGAATTTCATTTCATATCTCATCTATATGGAGCGAAAATGAGGAACAAAATATTAATTTAGACAATACTTAATTTGATTTGCAATGGAAATATTAAAATTAGTTCCTTTTTTTTTAATAATTTTATATATTCTTTAAAATTTATTATTTTTTAAATAATGAATGTTAACCACTTGGGTCCGCTTTGATGGAAATACCGTGAGATTTAATAAAATAGGGTAAAATATAGTAAAATAAAGTAGAATAAAATATTAATTTTTATTACATTTTAAAAGAAAGTATGATATTTGAAGGTTAAATACCTTTTATTTATTTAGTTAGAATATATTATAAGGTAAGATGACATATAAAATTATAAATATATTCCTTATAATTTAACTCTTATTTTTCTTGAATAATATTAATTTTTTTTTATTTTTTAAATAATGTCAGCCTTAATAAATTTTTATTAAAAATTTTTAATATTGATATATTATTTTTTAAATAAGATTAATATATTTATCAAATTAATATTTTTAATAATAGTCTCATTTAATATTAATTTTTTCATACATTAACATAAAATGGTCAAAACTATGATAAATGAGCAAGAAATTAATCTTATTATATATTTATAAAAAATAATAATAATAATTAACAATGAAAAGAATAATAAATGAATTCTAAATTTAGAATTCCATTAAAAACAAAGGATAATATTGAAATAACATTTTACTTAATTTCTAAAAACCACCAAAATGAAGATGCAATGTATAGAAGAAAAGTGAAATATTTCTAACCTTTCAAAAATTTTTATTTACATCCTCGTACTTTATGAAACTTTCAAATACTTTCAAACACTTCCATCCAAACATAAGGTGTTTTGTTTTGTTTTTTTTTCCCGAAAGCTCAAATACAAACAAAAGTTTAACCATCTCTTTTTATAGTTTTATGATTTTGAGAAATATAAAAAAATAAAAACACATCACTCTAATCACATTTTGTGATACAAATATTGTAAATTTCCTATTAAAATAAACTGAGAATTTTTTAATACAAATATTTGCTGTTAAAATACTGTAATCACATCGTCTTCTTTAACATCTACACAATCTTTATGTATAATGTTTAAACCACTTTTACCAAAAGACTTTTCACTACTTCAGAAACAGATCAACCCACGAACTAAAATAAATTTTCGACCTTACATCTAACATACCACCATTCTTCCTACCGGACAAACTCAAGAAACCTCCCAGGTTGAAGAAGTTCTCAATTGGAATTCTTTGAATGTTCATACTCAAAATCAGTATCTCCAGATGATTGATATAAAGATTGATCATTTGTCGTCAAAATCAGACAAATATGCAGCAGCTTTAATTTCTATGTCTATTGAGATTCAACAATTGTATCATAGTTTTTCTACACGAATATCTCAAATAAACACTGATTTAAGACTAATGATTTAGAAAAGAGATTCTGATCCTCTCTTTTATGAAAAAGAAAGAGAGATACATAAGTTGAAAACTCATATTCAATAAATTGAGAAAGATCTTCAATTTAAACAAACACAATCCTTACCATATTATTTTAACCATTTTTCAAGCTTTTCATACCTACCACCTCCATCTACTACACCACCTTTTGGAACATTTGCTGAATTATTTCCACCAGTAAAACCTCATCATTCTTATGTTTCATCTTCTTCTGTTTCTCCTACCACTAAAAAGACTTTTAATACTTCTACTACTTCACCCTTTGTTTCTACAGAGATCCTAAAAACTTCTTTCCAACAAATGACTTTTATGTCACATCTGATTCTTCAGATGGTTCTGATACTAAAGAAGTTTTTTTTTAAATGATTCTGATGAAGAAAAAGCGGATATTACACCCTTATTGATGACAGACAATCCCCGACCTAAAGGTCTACCTTCCCACATGTTGATGAACAGGATGAATCAGGTGTTGATCAACTAGAAAGTTTATAATATGTTAATATTAGTAACAGAGATTCTGGTTCTGGAAATGGACATTGGTTTACTTTTGATGACATCCTTCCTTCTAAATAAAGAAGCAGAATTTTGAAATTCAATGCTTGGATAGATGTTCAACTAGCAAAACATGGTCTCACTTTGCAAGAAGCATTGAAAGAATTTGTTACAAGGACAACAGGCTCACTCAGAGGATGGATTTTTAGCATCTGTCCTTATGAACAACTTCAAATTGTTAATAGTCAATCAGCGATAGATGCTATACTTCATCACATTTTTCTTAGAGATTATAATCTTGCTCAGAAAGCTGAAAAACAAGATTTTAATTCAATGAAATATTATTCTCTAAAAGAAAAGGATATAGAAAAGCACTATGAAAGAATGGCCAAGAAGTTTTATCAGTTACAAGGTGTCACTGATCCAAACATGAAGTTCACCAATGTTGTCTCTTTACTAGATGAATTACAGCCTGAAATTCAACAAATGATTCAATAAATTGGTAGAGATCTGTCTCAATTATCTTTTGGTAAGATTCATCATATTATAATTACTCCTTTAAGGAAACTTTGTGAACAACAATAATTCTTCCAAAATTGGAATGACGACAGAACTATATTAAAAGCAGTATGCAATAGGCCTGAATTGAAAATTAAATGCCATGACAAAAAATGTTCTTGTTTCCCCATAAAAAAAAAACTCATATCAACAAATGTTCTCCTCCCAAATCTTTTCCTGCTAGAAGATTTAGAAAGAGAAAGCGATTCAAGTTTTTTAAGAAGAGATATTCTTTCTCTAAGAAAAGAAGAGCTTCTAATCAATGTTAAATTTGTGAAAAAAGGCATTTTTGCAAAAAATTATCCTAAATAGACTTTTAAGTCTGTTAAATTTCTTTAACAAATCCAGCAGTCCTCATTGGTTTTGTTATCAGATGATACAGATATTGAATCAGTTCTCTCTGAACAAGATGAACCAACAAATGAAACTTTATTTGCTCTTGAAGTTTCTGACACTGATTCAGATTCATTTGAAGAAGATGATGATTCTTATAGCCCTATTCTTCATTTTGATTATTCAGCCCTACCATCAGTCTTCACTGTTGATAAAAATTTACAAAATCCTTTGGTAAATATTTTCTTGTTACCTTCTAAATATGACAAGCATATACCTTTGATAGCCTTTATGAATACTAGAGCTCATAAATTCATGATGAATCCCTCTATTTTACCTGAATCATTTTAGAAGTCTCATACATAATATTTTAGAGCAATTAATGGACAAGTATTTTTTACACACTTGATTACCCGCCAAAAAATTAGAATTCAATTTTTCTCGAACTGTGTGATTTGGACCCATGTCATTGGCTCATCTCTCCCTGACAAAGATCTCCTTATTGGTTTTGATATTTATTGTCAAGCCAAAGATTTCTAGATTCTTTCCAATGGGCTTAAACACCAGAAGATGTTCAAACTTATACCAACATAGCTAAGTTCTTTTCATTTGCAAAAATTCCTTCTGTTTATGATAATGAGAAAGCTTTGCTCCTTCCTTCTTGTGCATACATTCATTCAGAATTCAAACATCCTCATCCTTTATAGAAAAATTCTGATTTCTTCATTTTTCTTTCTTTTAAGAAAAATGAAGACTAAATCCTACAAAAGCCCCACACCCTGGAATGTCTCCTTCAGATCTTGTCTTGGCTAGACAAAAATGTGAACGGTTACTGCGGCAATGACTCATTGAGCCCATAAAGTTAAATTGGGCTTGCCATTCTTTTTATGTAAAAAATGGATAGAAATAGTAAGAGTAAAGAAAAGACTTGTAATTAACTATAAGCCTCTTGATTTGTTCTTGGCAGATGATAAATTTTTATCACCCAAGATTTCTATCTTCATGGTTCATTTGAAAAATGTTAAGATCTTTTCTAAGTTTGAACTTAAGGTAGGATTTTGGCGATTAAGTATTAACACAGAAGATAGACCCGGGGTAACTTTTTGTATTCTTGATGCTCAGTACCAATAAACCGTTATGCCCTTTGGGCTAAATGTTACTCCATCTCTGTTTCAGAAGGCTATGATTAGAATTTTTCAGCTAATTCTTTATTCAACCTTGGTCTATGAGATGGTATAAAGAAAATAATTTGTCTTATAGTATGAAATAAAGAAATTGGAGTTTCATCCTATTAGCCATCATTTTAGTATTCTCCTTGATAACACATCTTTTTTCGGAGTACTTGATTTTAAACAGAAAACCCTACCTCTACAACAATTATTGAGATTGCAAGAATGATTTGCTTATTATGATTTTTCAATCCAACACATAAAAGAAAAAATCTTATCCATGATCTTTTATCTAGACCAGCCAAACTTATTATTCTCATCACTCAGACTCAATCTCTTCCTCTCATCATGATAAATAACAGACAACCCAGTTCTTCCAGTTACACAGACAGAGCCATTAATTATCAATTTTTAAAATTTTCTCCCAGTTATCACTCTACAAATCCAAATGAGATCCAACATTTTGCAAGAGCCCATCTCCTGATTTACCTTTCTGAAGTTCATGGTTATTTCAATATTAATCCTGAGCTTAATCTTTTTTTATCTAGAATACTCACGGTTTCTTGTTTACCACTTGTCTCCTTCTAATCCAAAGATCCATGCAGATTTATGGTTATTATGGCGTTACTCAACACTATATCACCATGCTATTGAAATCCTCATCATGAAAATTATAGGTTTCCTTCAAGATGAAAATAACTCCAACTCATTGTCATGGAAATATCTGAAATGGTTTGATTCAATTTCTAATTTGATCAAAAGGTTAAAAAATGGTGCCAGATATTATAAAGTTTGGGATAAGACAAAAGATGAAATTCAAAATTTTCATTCTATCTTATTTTTCAAAGATCTTATTTTCAATATCCCAAAAATGGAGTTTTCTGTTGGCCCCAGAATTTAGCAGTTGACTAAAAATCCTTTACTGGACAACTTTTTTAAAAGGAAAGCATGCAGACAAATTTAAAAATGCTCATTTGTCAGTTCAATAATTCTCCATTAAATGTTAGAACCCCACCCATATGTACATCTCTTGTTTTTTTTAAAAGAATTGCACCACTGAAGCAAAAAGAATAGCTAATGAGGCACAAAGACGATTTAAAAAGACCACCATCGAGCTTTCATTATAGCTTGCAAGAGAGTACTTTATTAACTATAAAATGTTTGGTGGACCACTCAGTCAGACAGACGATAATCCATCCAGCTCCTCAGTCCCACCTGTCCAAAGTAACTTAGATGGTTCAAAAATTACTCAAAGAGATATTGAAGAATCTCTTGCCAACTCAGAACACACCAAACAAGAAAATAGGAAGACAAATAAATGAAGACAATATGATAGTATTAGCTCATTAAGATTCAGATTCATCTAATTATCAAAATATGAATTTATCACATTTTCACTTTCTTTAGTGAATATATTGTTTCTATTATCATATGTCTGTAATACTTTTATTTTTTAATAATACTTGTACTGTAGGGTATAATGCTCACATGCAGGGCCGGTGAAGGCCCTGTGCAAAGTGGGCTACTGCACAGGGCCCCCAGCTTGCACAGGGCCCCAATTTTTTTTCTTTTTTTTAATAGTAGGTTTTATGCCTACTATTAGTAGGTTTTAATAGTAGGTTTTACAATTTTTTTTTTTTAAGAATAGGGTCTAATTTATTCTGTTTTTCTCTAAGAATAGGGCCCCTTAAATATTTAAGACGGTCCTGCTCACATGTCTATAATGCTCTATGATGTATGTGTTTATGTGTGGTATTTATTTATTTTACGTACACCGGGTATAAGTAATAATTTTTTTAGAAAAATAAACCGGTGAATCAAAATTCTACAAAATAGAGATACCAGTCTTTTTACATTACAAGGCACAAGGCACAAGGCTACAAGTGGCAAACACTGTTTATTATCACTGAGGGTAGCAGGGGGCATCTGACGGCGGCAAAGTGGACATGCATGGCTACGTTGCAGCCACTTAACAATACACTCGCGGTGATAAAAATGGCGGCACGGTAGCCGAACCACCTCAATTCCACCCTTAATATCTTCCATACACATTGTACATGCGATGGCTCCGTCATTACCATCATCAAAAACCGCCGTCTCCAACGATTCAATCAACGATTTACTGGCTGGGCTACTCATCATCTCCAATTCTCCTCCAACTCCAGCACCATTAAGAATATTTTCAATTATAGCCAGTTCATCTTGTGTCTCCATCGGCCAAAAAAAATCGTCAAAATCATAAATTAGCTGCCTTACAAATCCAATTTTGACACGAATCCAAACAGAGTTATATTTTCTATTATATTATTATGGATGATTTCCGGTATATCCATCCATGGAAATCATCGTCTGATGTTGGAGCGCTTTTGCCGATTCAGATATAGACAGTGAATCGCGGCCGATCGGCACCGAAATACTTTGCAACCTGTCCAACATTTTAGATTTGTATAGACGTAACTGTGCGTTATCATGACGCTTTATGTAGGTTTTTTCGACATTGTAGCGAATGAAATTCACTGTAATCAATGACGGCAGGTGATTGGGCAGTGGCATCGTCACATGTATTCCTTGTACTTCGCATCGTATGAATTGTATTACTTGTATTGCCATGGCTGAATCTTGAATGATGCAGAACGATTGGGGAGAAATTTGTGGTGATTAATTGGTAATTTATAGAAATTTATAATCCTAATTACTAAAGGATTATCATTTTATCGAGAATTTCCTTTTCTATCTTGAAAATTAGTAATCGTTTTCCTATTAGGAATTAGAATTAAAAAGAGATGGTAACAATATTAACAGAATTGAACTAAGTTAATAAGAAAAATAAAACGAGGTTACCATCACATCACTAGATCCATCACCAATAAGTTTAGGAATGTGTAAATCCAAAGAAAACATGGCAGCTGATGCAGCCAAACCACAGTCATTTTGATCTCAATCTTCTCTGCAACTTCCCCAGCCCAACTCATATGTCCATCAGCAGCAATACAACTGATGGGCTCAGTACAGCTGTATGTTCTTAGGTCATTGCATTATTTGCTAACTTATATAAGTTACGTTCTGTTTTTTCTTTCACCATTTTACTTTAGAAGGTCAACATATATATATATATATATATATATATTCAGAGCATTGGACCACTCTCTTGTGAGCTGAATCTGTCTTTCTTTTTTGATTTCTTTGTTATAATGTCCTTACTTCAGAAAAATTCGGTCACCTGGTTATGATAAAATCTGATGGGACCTAATTTATAACTCTCCTTAATTGTCTAATGGTCTTTTGATTTAGAGGCAATTGTTAGATTGAACTTCTTTTTCTATGTATTTGTGGAAATCAATGTATTATGAAATTATACAGCTACATAAAACAAGTAGCTGCCAAGCAGCATTCGGATGCTTAAAGGGGAGTCTGCATGTTCTCTGATGTGAATCCTTATGTTGGTCATCCCAATACTTTAAAAGAAGGCCAAGTCTGCAAATGGCTTTTGAGTGAAGCCGTGCTTGCTTTGGAGGCTGAAGCCTTGAAAAATCTTGCTAATGCTAAAGGATGGAGGCTACTTGGAATAGCACATGCAGAGAGTGATGATGATCAATAGGTTATTTAATTTATGATGATCCAAGTAGCTAGACTAGGATCGTTCCATACATTCTCCGCAATGCTGCAAAATTGTTGTTTTCTTTATTTTACAATAATTTATTGGAGAAATAGTTACAAGTTACAACAGGCTTGCTCCTATCGTTTCCTCTATTTTTTTTTCCTCTTGGTGGTTGTCATATCTCACCATCTCTTATTCTAAGACCTTTCAAGGCTTTCATGTGGATTAGTGTTGAATTTTGAAGCTCTTTAGTCGAGTTAGTTGGATGTATATGTACAAATCTTACATTAAGCCATTGACTTTATAACATGTTAATTTTTCTGGGGATTTAGTTTTTAGTTTTTAATATTTTCAAATTTGAGTGTTCTAAGAATTAGAACATATATATGTTTTTTTCATGAGTATTTTCTTTGGATGCAATGCATCTACATAATTAATTTGGCTCAACTTTGCAACTTGTGGCTACATCTTTACTAAATAATTTATAAGTGAGAACATTTTGCACAAATTTTATTTTGTTTGCTCCTGTATTTTGCAATCAGGAGTTTGCTTCTGTTTGGTTTATGAGAGGGTAACTAGTTGAGATTTTGATCAGATATAGTTAAGATAAACTGCATTGATTCTGCATAGGCAATTGCAGCAATGATGCGTGCTCGAGAGGCTGATCCTACTAAGTTGAAGTGTTTCTTGCTCTTGGTATGAGTCATTAGATGGTCAACCAATGCTTCTTGACTTGTTTAGAACCAGCATTTACGCTTAAAATTCTTAACTGTATTTAGTCATAGTACTTCTACATCGACTGATACCTCAACTTTCTGGATGAGATTTTTTACTTGAATATACTGTGGTATCAAAATTCTTGAAAAAATAGTGTGAATTAGCGTTGAAGTTGCTGAGAATTTTGCTCAGAATCAGAGAAAATCATAAAAGAAAGGTTGTCTTTGTTTCTTGCAAGATTTGTAGATATGGCTGACTTGTTAAGTTACAAAAGCATTGGTTCAGTAAATTAGTTAATCAACAGTAGAGAGACATGGGAACTTGTACTAAAATGCCTATATATATATTGATGTTTAGTGAATGAATAAATGTGAGCTCTGTTTTTGCTCCAGTTTCGGTGTTGATGTTCTGTTTTTCTTCATTTTGTAGGTTTCTCTTATTCTCTCTTGTGCTCTCTTTGTTCTAAAATCCAATAATTAGTTGCTGAAGTATCGAGTTAACTCCAGAAACAAAAATAACTTACAAAATTTCTTCATTGATTTTCTGCTTTTCTTTTAGATGATCTGGTGCATATTAGTTTTTGTTCACTTTGATGCTTATGAAAATTTTGTGATTTGCCTATTGCTAGGTTATTCAATGAAGCTGCTTAGATATTAAGGATGTTGATGTGCATATTGTCCTAGGGGTGCTATATAATTTGTCCAGGGAATATGACAAAGCCATTGCTTCCGTCCAAACAGCTTTGAAACTCAAGCCCCAGGATTACTTCCTGTCGAACAAGCTGGTGCAACCCAAGCCAACAGTGTTCAGAGTGCTGATGCAATATTGGCTTATCAACAGATATATATCTGCTAAAATACTGTCAGTGTTTCTTTCAGATTAGTTTTTTTTTTTGCCTCGCCATATCTTACAGAATATGCAGTTTGATCTAGATAGGAATATAGTAGCTCTTTCAAACATACTTGCGCTTCATATTTTTCTCCCATAGTCCAGAATTCCCTTAGATTTTCCACAATTTCTGATATGATTGTTTATTAAGGTTTCCCTTTTTCTTCTTGCACTTTCCCCCTCAAAACAAAAACTTGGGATGTTCTAAATTGTTAAAGACCATCTTCCACTTTTATAATGATGGAGCTGGTGGATGCCAGATGACAAGTTCTATGTGGCCAAGAATGGATTTAATATAGACAGTTTCATTGTTTGGTTCATGAAGATGTGAATACAGTTAGCTGTTGGCTAGCCTTAAAAGGCCTCAAACTTCCTTCTTGTATGCATGCTCCTCCGAAAGCACACACTAAAATAAGGGGTAAAAATTTATTGGTAGCATACACAATCAAACGAGTGACATTTTAATGGGATTTGAATCTTATATTGAAGTGAACTAAAATAGTGTTTCCTTTTGCTTCCAGGGTAATGTAGGGCATGCACTTGCTATGAATCCCAAGACAGATGATGCTTGGCAATATTTGAGAATTTCATTAAGGTATGTTTGGTGACGTGTTTTTATTCTTTTTGCAATATATATTGAATAATAATATCCTACAACCTTCTCCTTTTTTTTTTATTGTTATTTTTTTTAAATTTTTCCTCCTCTTGACAGAAATGACAGGTTAGAATCTCATCATTCCTGCCTGAAAATTGATGTTCTACTAAAGGAGTTCCCGTTGTAAGATTGTATGATTCTTACATGTTATTCTGCATTGGAAAAAGAAACACAGATATGTATGTAGTTTCAAATGCTATGATTCTTTTGTAAACTTATTATAAGCATTGACGTTATAATGCAATGGAATAATGATAATTCACTTTTGCAACTCACTAATAAAATAAACGAGTTATTGAGTTCAAATATGTTATCACTTCCTTTGCAATAGTGTTACCTCATTGAATTTTTCCTTTTATATCAAGTTGTAACTATATTTTATATTAACTATTACATATATATACACATTGCCTTTATTATATTTTATTTATTAAAGTTTAAAATTATTAAATAATAATATTTTATTTTAATAATTTATATATGTTAGAATATTCTAAAATAGACAAGAATTAAAATAATATGTGATCAAAACGCAATCATGATGACAGCTATTAAAAATACTAAAAAAGGATATCAACCATCATTTTCTCTATTGTTAATTCAAGAAAATCCCTAAATTTTGATATCACGAAATAATTAAGTTTATATCATTTTATCAAATTTCTTTTACGTTATTATTTTTATAAATTCTAATATTTATAGAAGAGTATAATTGTATTTTTAATTAGGCATTTCTAATTGAATAAATAAATTAATTAATTGAATAATGATATGTGGTGATATTTTTTTTTTATAATTTTCTTTTTCTATCTGAATTCTTAAGTTTTTTGTCAAATAAAATGCTTAGGTAGAATCATTTGATGAGAGAAATTAATAATGCTTTTCTACTATTTTTTTTTTCTTGAACTCCAAATTGTGTTAGATAATGTCTTTATTATGGGAAAAAAAAAACAGTTGTGCAATCTTTTATTATGGTTTGCAGCGTAAATTTTGTTAATATTTTGATCAATAAAAAGAAATTTCATTAACTCAGAAAAAGTTACAAACAAGCCTTATAGATTGCTATGAAAGACCATCTATCTAAGCCACCAAAGAAAAAGACAGAAGCAGAAATAATTTGTGCCATTAGAAATAAACCATGAAAACAAAGACATAAATCCCCTGGGATAATCCAAGAAACATAAAAGTTAGCATACAAGTGAACGGATATAAATAAAAGCTGATGAATCTGCAAGTAAAGGCGCGAAGCTGCTACTGTTAAAGGGATAAACAGTAAATAAGACCAAATATAAGCAAACTCTCAGTATATACAGTCTCACTAATAAAATTGCTTATTGTTGAAGATCCGGATATAATCTAGCAGTAAATATATATTTTTTTACGTTATTTAGAAGCGATTTTTCTCCCTATGTAATATTAAAAAAAAAAAAACTGAAGCCCTCATTTGGCTTGTTTCAAGCCACCTGAGGTTCATAGTTCAACAGCCAGTCCTCAGGCATTTGTGAAAATATAAAAAGAAAGTAGACAAGAAAAATACTACAACTGATAGTTGCCATTTGTCAACTTAGCAATGATACCTTACTAAAAAAAATCAGCCAAGCAGAGAGAGACACCAAATAGCAATGACGTGGCTCACTTATTTTTGTTTCTGGAGAGATTTTTTTGTTGTTTTAATATTCGTGATCTCCAATATATAAATATACATATATATACACATATATAATAATTTATATAATATTTAATTGGAACTTATAAAAATATAATGATATAAAAAAAAAATCAATGAGGTAACTATTGTAAACGGGTGTGATAATAATTGACCTTGATAACTTCTTTGTTTTATCTGTGAGTTCCAGAACTGATTTATCCAAGCACTTAAGACTTATTTACATTATACAATATAATAATAATACCAATGGGTAACAACAGTAAAATAAATTAATTTCAAAAGCAATGAGACGTTATATATATATAATTCACTGTTTCTCATTTTTTCCAGAACCATTATTCATTACCATTAATTGTAAATTAACTGAAAACAAAACTTAATTAAAGGCAATATTGAGCAAGGAAATATATAACTAACTTTGACAAGTTGAAAACAACACTACAGTCGGCAGTTAAATTAAAATATTTGAATGATGAAAGCCCCTACAAATTACAATATTACTAGTACTAGACGAGTGCATGAACTAATTTATTTTATTTAATCATCATTTAAATTCCAATAAGAGAATCTTCTTTCCATGTTGAGATGGGCAAAACATCATAAAGCAGCATTTCTTGATTATCATCACGGCCACTACTTTCTCCCAATCCCATCGTTCTGCCAAAATTTTCTTGTGGGTAATTAGGGTTTTTATTAATCATCATAATATTATTTCCTTCCAAAAACCCTATCCAAGAACTGCTGTTCACCTAACCATATCACTCTTGTTATTAGTTTCCACAATCCCAGTTAACAAATTGGAGTTAAACTCAGCCATTTTGTAATTTTCTGAATTATTTTGCTCCCAAATCTCATCCATAACAACATTATTGCAAACAGAATCCATGGGATCATAATAAGTCTGCATACCCAATGGCCAAGAACTATTTTCAACGAAATTAGTCTGCACATCCATTGGCCAAGAATTGTCCTCAGCAAAATTGGTATTCTTGATGATCTCACGAGCACCATCCACATTGAAATCTCCTGTATTTAGATTTAAATTCTCTTGTATACCAAACTTAAGGCCACGATTGTTACTCTCCAGAGCTCCAAATTCAAAACTATCAATTTGTTTTTCCATGTTTTGAGCTTCAGTTTCCATAACTGAATTGAAAGAGCTACCAATAGAGGCTAATGGGTTTTTGCCAGAGTTGTGTACCATAGCTTCAAGAAGATTATTATTTCTATCATAAGAATCAGTTAAATCCTTATTTCTATCACAAGAATCAATTAAATCCAAAGAAACTTGGGCAGCTACTTCTCCATTAATCTCTAAACACTTCAATTTCTCCTTGAAACCCACTAATTTGTTCTCAAGAAAGTTCATCATCTTCGTTAAACTATCCCCAGATAACTCATCAACAATCTTGGAATAATTTTCAATAACTTGATCAATCTTCTTTTTACTCACCTGGGTTTTCTTTTTCATAAGTTTCTTCCTCTTGTCCTCCAAGAATTTCAGCACATTGATTTCTTGTTTCTGCTTCTTTTCACTTTCTTTATAAGACAAAATTTCAGCTGTTAGCTTCGCTTTATCTTCTGGCCAAAAATGAACAGAGCCATCTGGTCCATAACAAACAAAAGAAACCTTGATATCACATAAAGTATGAAGCTCGTCAGCTTTCTTTTTCAGAGTTGGGATTCTCTTCGAGAAAGACGATAATTTAGTATGCTTATCATCATTGAAAATTTTCTTCATGAAATTGGCCTTTCGAGGAGGAGCCATGGTATTAGAGAAGCAAGTTAATTACTATAGCAAATTAAGGAGCCTCTGGGCAGAGGAGGAACACAAAATATAGGAGGTTTGCAGTCGCCCCCCATACCCTAATTGCAATATCTCTCCAGCAAATCTTTTGGGAAAGATTTTATTTCCGTTCTTGTAATCATTATTTCCGACTTTTTCTTGGTAAAAGCTCCTACTTTTTTCCTCTTTCCTTTTTACAAAGATTTTTCTGTTGCTGATCTGAGAAAGTCATGAATTTTTTAATTAGGTTTATTATACCTTCACTGAGGCGACTTAAATATCCCTTATTTTATTATATTATAACTTTGTGGCTTTGTAATTACCTGCAATTTTTCGCCGAAAAACCTTAAAAATTATCTAATATATATACATATATGTAAAAATATAAAAAAATAATCCATTGAATTGAAATAAAAAATGCATGTAATTTTAATATTTATATTATTACAATAAATGTTATACCTTATATTTGATAAATATAAATATTAATATTATAGAACCAATAAATTTTAAACTATAATTTGTAAACACACCATTAATATTATAATATATAATGATATATAACATAAAAAATTAATTAAGGATTAGAAAATATTTGTTAAATATTCATTAGAAATTAAACATAATTAAATAAACAACAGAATAGAAAAAAGTATAAAAGTGAGATGAAATTTTAAATATTTTTTTTATTTTTACCTGTATAAAAAAATTATGACACTCTAAATTTCTCAATTATCTATACAAAAATGAGAAAAGACCGATTGTTAATATGAATAAGACTAACCATGGCTTGAAAAACATGAGTTAAGTTATTTAAACTCAATTTAGGTATCTGTTTAATAAAAATTTATTTAAATTTGAATTCAAACTATTTATTTATTAAATAAGTTAAAATTAAATTAAAAAAATATTCAGTTCGTTGGACTTATAAATTGACTTATTTAAAAAAGTCATAAGTTATACTAGAAAGTTAATTCATTTATTATATTTAATTAAAATATATAATTTAATTTATATATTAAATTATAAATTTAAATATATTAATTCTTTAATTAATTTAATTTATATAATTTATTACTATACTTTATATTAATATATAAATTAAATAATTTTAATATTATATAATAATTCAATTTCATAAATTTTATTTGAATTTTTTTTCATATGTTATATTTTCAAATAACTAATATTGATATTTACTTAATAATAAGTGAAATTTTATGTTAATATAATATTTATTAGTAAAAGAACTATTTAAAATTTGGGAAGAATAAATTTATTACTTTAAAGAAATAAATTGTATTATCTAATTTTTTATTTTTATTTATATAATGTAAATTACAAAAATAAATAATTATGTAATTAATAATATAATAAAAATATTATTATAATTTCACATATACTAAATATTTAATGCAATATATAAGTACTATAAATAATTTAATAACTTAATAATTATAATAGAATATAAAATTATAGTAATACAATATTTTATTTTTATTAATATAAATATAATCATATTAATCATTATTCATAAAAATTATACTATTAATTAATTTTAATATTTTTTATTTTGAAAAAATAAAATAAAAATTAATAAAAATTAAAAATTAAAATAAATTTATTGAACTCTTTAAACTCAATTAAATTGAACTCATATTTAAATTTAAGATATATAATATATGAATTTAAATTAATACGAGCTCATATTGAGTTTGAATGTTTGAGTTCAAATTTAAACTTAATTATTTTATACTGAATTGAAATTGAATATTTTTTTTAACATAATCCAAATTAAGCTTTTTAAAACCCGCTCAGTTCCATTGTATACCTAAGGCTAATTATTACCGGTTATTTATGCAAATTTGCATGTACCCATTTCTGCTCATGTATGTTCATTTCAATATTTATTTCATGCACATAAAATTATGACCGATAAAAGTTGATTAAATGAAAAATTAAATTAAAATTAATTAAATTAAATAAAAAATTATGATTATAACTAATAATTTTGGTTTAAATTTTAAATTTTTAATATTTTATTTTTAATTTCAATTTAAATTTTTATTAATAAAATTATCTATTTCAATTAATAGATTCAAACAGTTTATGTGTGTGTATATATATAATAGGAAAAATTATACTCTACATTTTTTTATAATTTTTTATATTTTATCAGAAAAATTTTAGTCATTTATAAAATATATAATAAATTCAAAATAAATTTATAATAAACTTACAAAAATTATCATGTGTATAATAAATTCATAACAAACTTATAATAAACTATATAAATATGGTAAATCCATAAATTAATCTACATTCTTAAAAATTTAAATATATTTAAAAATATTTAATAAATTTAATTTATTTTTATTTTTTCTGATGTTTTTATAAAATCTCTTATACAATAACTTAAATAAAAAGAGGAAAAAGATATTGAAATGATATTTACAAACATGCTTAGTCAACTATCAAATTAGAGTCCATCCATGTACTTTCATATAACTCAATGTCTTTTAACGTTTAAGCCTTTCTCATGATTTATTTCATTATCTATACGTGATACAGTTAAATTTATTTTTTTATAAAATACCAATCTCAGTAAAAACTCAAGAAACTCGGTAATTTCATATGAAATACAATTTTTTCAGACAAAAAATAATAGAAGAAATTACACAATTTATTGTTTTTTAACTTTCTTTTTTTTTTACTACACTTTTTTTTTAATTTTAACTTTTTTTTTAAATATGGTGCCTTCTCTTCTTACTCTTCCTCTTGCTTTCTATTCCTCTGCTCTACCACAATTTCAAGACTCTATTCATTTCATTCTCTATAACTCTCACTTTCTTAATTTTCTGATATAGTTCTTTGCCTGTATGTGGATTAATACTCAAACATGAATGTATAAAAAAAGTAATTATTTTATGTTCTTACAAAATTTTTTCTATATTCACTAGTTGATTGATAATATTCTATTACAAGATCAAATTAAATCGAGTGGATTCTAGTGATGAAGATGGTGAGTACTGATCTTCAAGAGTGATTTGTTGGTGGTGGAGATCAGCTTCAAAATTTTGTGATATCGCCATTCAATTAATAATATATTTAATTATTTTGTGATATCGCCATTAAAAAAATTATTTTTTAAATTCAAAATTAAAATTATTTTTTAAAAAATTGTTTTTTAAATTTAAAATTAAAAAGAATTATATATTAAATTCAATTTTATTTTGTGATATCGCCATTAAATTAGAATTTTGGTAAATAAAAATAAGGTTTTTTTTTTAATTTTGGCAAATAAATGGATTAAGTGTAATCAATTTAAAAATATCAGACTAATTATAAACAAAATGGTTAAAATTAAACATTTGAATAGCCGTTCTCACCATATGTACTCTCTTGATAATTTTTTATCTACTTTTAGTATAAGATTTTTTCTAATTTATTGGATTTCTCTTGCTTAATAACGGTTAAAAAAAAGTAAAAATAATCAATAAATAATTGATATGAGTGGTTTAATATTTTTATTTTTTAAGTAAGAGGTCGAGTATTCGATCACAGTGAATAAAATTATTATTTATTATGAATATTTTATTTTTTAGTACGCTGATTCAGTACTAATATAATTAGTCTAGTCAAATAAATTATGAAATAACTCTAATTATATATATATAAAAAAAAAAAGTTAAAACCCATCAATTGTACTAGGAGGGTAATCTAAATTTTATTGGGATGCCAAGAAGGTGCAAGGATCGATAGTCGTTGGTTGCTTGCATTCTTAATTATAATTCTGGTAATTCACATTTATTCATCCATATGTTGATGTGCAGTTAGCATGGCCTTTTCAGTGAAGCATCTGGTATATTAAGTATTAATACCAACTGTCAAGAAATGCATTTTCTTGCATTAGATTAGGGCATTTAACTATTTATAATGCTTTTATAATATAATATAATGTAATGAATTATAATAATTAAAAGTAGATGAAGTTTGATAATAAAATTTGATACAAGGATTATTATAATAATTTAAAGATAATAAAATAAATATCAAAATAAATAAAATATCAAAATAACAATATATAACTATTATATGTTTAGTTATATATATATATATTATATATAACTAGATATATGTTCGTATATATTGTAAAAGAATAATAGTATATGAAACAATATATAATTATTATATATTTAGTTATATATGTATAAATATTATATATAACTAGATATATGTCCGTATATATTATAAAAGAATAATAATATTATATATATATATCAATTTATATAGGTATATATTATATATTTTTTAACTAAAAAATAATAATATATAATTATATGTTGATATATATTACATATAAACTAAATATATTGGTATATATTAGTTATATAATAACAATATGTTAATAAGTATATATGTTTATATATATATATATTGATATATATTACATATAATTAGATATGTGAAAATATATGATAAAAGTATAATAGTATATATTATATATATGTAACATATAATTAGATAAATTTGTTAATTTTAAAAAGATTAATAATATATAATTATTTTTTTTCAAAAAAAAATATAATAACTTCGTATGTTTAGTTATATATGAATATATATTATTTATAACTAGATTTACGCATTGCATTAAAAAAAATAACAGTATATGTCAATTGATAATACATATAATTAGATATACATGTAGTTATATATAACATATAACAACATATAATTAAATTTATTTAATTTTTTATTTTATAAAAAATAAATATAAATAAAATTTATTTTTTATATATTTTAGATACAGTTTTTTTATTTGAACATATCAAGTTTAAATATTTTAGCTAGATCATCATTAATAAAAAATTAAAATTAGATTAATTAATTTAAATTAATATTTGTTCTACCTTTACATTTAATTAATTAATATATATATATATTGTTATATGTATAAATAAACATTTAACAGTAAAGAAATCAAAATAAAAATTTGGACCTTATAAAAAAATTATATATTTTATTGTTGAAAAAGTAATTAAAAATACTAATTATATTTAGCCATATTTAATTCTTCATTATTTATTGAGTTAATTATACAAATGTTTAAAAAATTACTCAATTTTTTTAAGAAGTCTCAATTCATCAAATTAAATCAAATTTTATATTAAAAAAACTAAAATTCTATCTTTTAATAACTTTGTCTTTGTTAGTAGTGGTCTCTATTTTTGTCCTATTAGCAGTGTTCCCTTCCAACTATATATGCATCTATTCGTAGTTTTGTAAAGAAATATGCCCATCTCCGTAGTTTTCTAATTTTTTTTAAGTTGCTTTATTTTTAGTTAGTTTTGCAATTGTTCCATAATAATAATAATAATAATAATAATAATAATAATAATGGTAACAACCAATAATAATACAAGATTGTTTTACATTATCTAATGGTAAGATAGTTGCAATATATTATTTTAAAGTATCATGAATTCAAATCTCATCAAAGTAGACTTGCAATTTTTATTTAAATTATATATTCTGCAATAAATGCATATATGCTTGTTCTTTATATATATATATATATATATATATATATATATATATATAATATGTAAAACCCTTGGTTTTTAAAAGATTTTAAGTCTAGGGGCAAAATGGTAATTTTGCACCTTAGGGGCAAAATAGTCATTTTGTACCCTCATATGTCGTTTGAACATAATTTGATGGTTTGAATGTCTTTTTGATACTCGGGACGACGAGACGGTCGTTTTGAGTATAATATTGTATTTTTTGGTGCCGAGGGTATTTTCGTCATTTTTGGATTTTTGTCGTTTTCGGTATTTTCGGGAATTATTATGCGTAAAACATATTTATAAATTATTTTGGGTTAAAGTTTGTAGTTAAAAATAAATTTGAGTTGATTTTGTGAATTTTATGGTTTTGGGTAATTTTTATGAAAATAAATAATTTTGGGGTGTTTTTGAATTAAAATAAATTAGTTTGGGGTAAAAATATAATTTTGAAGAGTTGTTTTCCTATAAATAGGCCTAAAATCTGATGGGGTATTGTTAGAGGTCTTCTATTTTCGGGTGTTTTGAAAAAAGGAGAGAAAAATTGATTTTTGGAGCAAAAATCAGAGCTGTGTCGTTTCGTCAGTGGGCGTGCGGAGTGCCCGTGTCGTTTGGCGAGGCGTTGGCGTCGTTCGGCGGTGTAGCGCGAGCCAGGGACTTCGTCGTTCGGCCTGCGAAGCTCCGTCGTTTCGAGTGGCGCGCCGTGGCTCGCCGATGTCGTTTTGATCTCTGTTCCAGCAGCCAAAATTTTCGAGTTTTTGGTTTTTTTGAGGTTTTTCTTGATTCCTTTTGCATTATTTCAACTTCCATTTGATTAGTTCATGTTCATATCATTTTGGGTTGGTATTTTTCTTAATTAATTTGGTTAAATTCGAATTATTATTTAATTAATTGAGTTTTTACAAAATAGGTTAAGTTTTGGGATTTTTATTGTTTTGATGGATTTTGATGTTGAATTAATTGATTGGGCTAGTGTGTTGGGTTCTGGAACTTGATGAATATATTGAATTAGGGTTGGATTGAATTGATTTGGGTGTTAAGGTTTTCGAATTAATTATTTTCTTTGAGTTTTTGGATGATTTAGTTTCTCTGTTGAAGTTTGATTTTAGAGCTGTATGTTGCTCGATTTTTAATTAAATATTGGATCATGAGAAAAATCTGAAATTTGGATATGTGGATCGAAATTGAGTCTAGTTTATGAGAAAAATAATTGTTGGGATTTTGGAGCATCGAATATTTCTGGAAAATTAAAGTTTGCTACTGTTGTCTGAAGAACTGTACTGTAGATGCGATTGCATCATCTGTAACTTTCGAAATTCATACCAAAATGTGTAAAAATGTTTTAGATTTGATTTTCATATATGTTGAAGTTCTGGAAGTCTAGTTTACAAGAAAAATATGTTGGGCTATGTTTCTGTTTGTTATATTGTTGAAATAATTTGATCTTTCTACTGCTGCCAGTATGGTAACTGGTTGTATGAATCCGATTTAAAAATTTAATTGAGGGACTTAGAGGTTTCTAAAAATTATGAAATTTTGATATGTTGTTTATTAAGATGTTGTGAATCTGTGAAAAATAATTTGGAGTCTGGTTCTAATTTTTAGGTTCCGAAATAAATTAAGAATTGACACTGCTGTTGGTTAAGGGTTTTCTAATGATGTCTGATTTGAGAATTAATTTGAAGGTCTTAGATGTCTTGAAAAATTATGAGATTTTTATATGTTGTCCATACTGATGTGTATTATATGAGAAAATTATTTGGATAATTTTGTGGTAACGAAATGTGAAGGATTTAAGATGATTTTTGCTGTACTGATTTTTAGTAGTTCAAACAGAATCAGAATGTTGTAAGATATTTTTGGGAGATCAAATAAATTTGGATTAGTCTGAAATTTTGTATACACGTTATTTGGATGTTGGAGAAGCTACTGGAATGTTTCCAGAATTTTTGAATGATGGAATTATTTTCTGGAAATTTTTGAGTTATAGAGACTACTTAAGAATTTTTATCGGTTTTGGGTGTTGGTATGATTTATGATTTTTGCATAGGGACTGATGTGATATTATTTGATAAATGAGTTATAGAAATTGAGTTGAGGTGCGATCGGTTTAACCATTTGGTTGAACCATAATTTTGAGTTGAGTCGGTTTAGTTTTTAATTTTGGATTATTTTGGTAAATTGTTGGTTAAGTATTGGTCTTTTGCATTCATAGCATGCATTGCATTCCTCATGATAGATAAGAAGTGAGATTGATTGTTGGACTGTGTAATTATCTTTCCTTAGGCAATAATTCGGCTGAAGCTCGAGGTCAGTAGGTTGTGAGGATTGGGCTAAGCTTTCTTTGGATACCAGGTAAGTTCTATGGGTGTATGTGATTATTTGTGTTGTGATTATATGTGTTGTGCTACTTGCTAACAACTTATATACATATATAAACCCTTCTTATATATATTATCCTTTCTATATATTCACTATACTATTCTTTCGAACCCAGCCTCGCATGTGAATAGAAGACAGAGAAACGTATGTGTTTGCTTTATTAATTGTATTAATTGAATTTGATATTACTTGTGCTGTGTGATGGTGTGTCATGAAGGGGAAGGAGGTTACTGAGGCTTAATGCCTATACTGTTTACTGAGGCTTAATGCCTATACTGCTACTGAGGCTTAATGCCTATACTGTTTACTGAGGCTACATGCCTAATTACTGATTACTGTACTGTACTGAGAAGTTATAAGGGCGGATGTGACTGATATGATTACTGTACTGTTTACTGATTGGTGACCCCGACACACCATCTTGATTGGTTAATTTGTGAATGTATTATATGTACTGCTTATATAACTGTTAGATGTTTCTCTGCCTCTCATGAACTTACTGAGCGTCTATATATAACGCTCACACCCATATAGATTGTTTTGCAGGTTTTCAGTGATTGCCTTCGTCTATCTTCTTTCTCTTCTTGGCGAAGTCGATCAGGTTTTCCGTTTGTGTTTATCGGTCTTTCTGCTTAGAGATTTCCGGATATTTCTTATAGTTTGATTGTGGATATTGATTTACTCCATAGAGATTCTGATATTGAACTTTTGGGCGGATTGAATCCGAATCCCTTTTTGTGTAATAAGTAGAACTTGTCTGCTTTAGATTTCCCGAATGATTTCATTGGGATTTGATTATATTGATGGTTTGCGTTTGAATTAGGATTGAGGATTATATAAGTATTGAACTGTTTTGCACTTAGACGGTTATGAATGTTTTTATAGGCTTATGTGGTCGGACTTCGGTTTGGCTGCATGCCGGTCATGGCCCCCGGGTTGGGTCGTGACAAAGGTGGTATCAGAGCAGGTTAGATTCAATCACACTTATAATTTGTCTAGTTGTATCCGGAAATCATTAGGAAAAATTCTTTTTGTGTTTCTTTTGCTTCCGCGTTAACCGAAGAGCTTATGAAAGCTAAATATCCCTATCTGTTTGAGTCTTCAGGTATGTTTTAGATTTCGAGGTCGAAATCATTTTAAGGGGGTTAGACTGTAATATTCTTCAGTTTTGGTGTTAGAGCACTTGCATACCAGCATAACATCATACTCATACATCGCAGGATATTGTTGTGACTGATGATTGACAATTGTATGCGATGGATCTTATTGAAAAGGTGTATGTGTAATGATGTTGAGTTACAGAATATTTCTGTTATTGGTTACAGAGGTACAGTATATTAATATTGTACAGAGATAATGTTATACTCGATTGATTGGCACTGATATTGACTGGATTGAGCGCTAAGCGCTATTCATTGATTTTGTTTTGGTTATCTGATAATTTGTTTTTATTTAATGAACTCTAAATGGATCAAACCTGGAATGGTCATTAGTGCTTGGTATCTTGTGGTTATGGCCTGATCAACCATAACGACACATACTAAGTAGACGATACCATCCGGATTTGTGTATTACTATTGTAATGACAGTTTTTGATGGATAATGATTATGTTGGATTAAATTGCGTGGACGCAATTATTTTAAGGGGGTTAGATTGTAAAACCCTTGGTTTTTAAAAGATTTTAAGTCTAGGGGCAAAATGGTAATTTTGCACCTTAGGGGCAAAATAGTCATTTTGTACCCTCATATGTCGTTTGAACATAATTTGATGGTTTGAATGTCTTTTTGATACTCGGGACGACGAGACGGTCGTTTTGAGTATAATATTGTATTTTTTGGTGCCGAGGGTATTTTCGTCATTTTTGGATTTTTGTCGTTTTCGGTATTTTCGGGAATTATTATGCGTAAAACATATTTATAAATTATTTTGGGTTAAAGTTTGTAGTTAAAAATAAATTTGAGTTGATTTTGTGAATTTTATGGTTTTGGGTAATTTTTATGAAAATAAATAATTTTGGGGTGTTTTTGAATTAAAATAAATTAGTTTGGGGTAAAAATATAATTTTGAAGAGTTGTTTTCCTATAAATAGGCCTAAAATCTGATGGGGGTATTGTTAGAGGTCTTCTATTTTCGGGTGTTTTGAAAAAAGGAGAGAAAAATTGATTTTTGGAGCAAAAATCAGAGCTGTGTCGTTTCGTCAGTGGGCGTGCGGAGTGCCCGTGTCGTTTGGCGAGGCGTTGGCGTCGTTCGGCGGTGTAGCGCGAGCCAGGGACTTCGTCGTTCGGCCTGCGAAGCTCCGTCGTTTCGAGTGGCGCGCCGTGGCTCGCCGATGTCGTTTTGATCTCTGTTCCAGCAGCCAAAATTTTCGAGTTTTTGGTTTTTTTGAGGTTTTTCTTGATTCCTTTTGCATTATTTCAACTTCCATTTGATTAGTTCATGTTCATATCATTTTGGGTTGGTATTTTTCTTAATTAATTTGGTTAAATTCGAATTATTATTTAATTAATTGAGTTTTTACAAAATAGGTTAAGTTTTGGGATTTTTATTGTTTTGATGGATTTTGATGTTGAATTAATTGATTGGGCTAGTGTGTTGGGTTCTGGAACTTGATGAATATATTGAATTAGGGTTGGATTGAATTGATTTGGGTGTTAAGGTTTTCGAATTAATTATTTTCTTTGAGTTTTTGGATGATTTAGTTTCTCTGTTGAAGTTTGATTTTAGAGCTGTATGTTGCTCGATTTTTAATTAAATATTGGATCATGAGAAAAATCTGAAATTTGGATATGTGGATCGAAATTGAGTCTAGTTTATGAGAAAAATAATTGTTGGGATTTTGGAGCATCGAATATTTCTGGAAAATTAAAGTTTGCTACTGTTGTCTGAAGAACTGTACTGTAGATGCGATTGCATCATCTGTAACTTTCGAAATTCATACCAAAATGTGTAAAAATGTTTTAGATTTGATTTTCATATATGTTGAAGTTCTGGAAGTCTAGTTTACAAGAAAAATATGTTGGGCTATGTTTCTGTTTGTTATATTGTTGAAATAATTTGATCTTTCTACTGCTGCCAGTATGGTAACTGGTTGTATGAATCCGATTTAAAAATTTAATTGAGGGACTTAGAGGTTTCTAAAAATTATGAAATTTTGATATGTTGTTTATTAAGATGTTGTGAATCTGTGAAAAATAATTTGGAGTCTGGTTCTAATTTTTAGGTTCCGAAATAAATTAAGAATTGACACTGCTGTTGGTTAAGGGTTTTCTAATGATGTCTGATTTGAGAATTAATTTGAAGGTCTTAGATGTCTTGAAAAATTATGAGATTTTTATATGTTGTCCATACTGATGTGTATTATATGAGAAAATTATTTGGATAATTTTGTGGTAACGAAATGTGAAGGATTTAAGATGATTTTTGCTGTACTGATTTTTAGTAGTTCAAACAGAATCAGAATGTTGTAAGATATTTTTGGGAGATCAAATAAATTTGGATTAGTCTGAAATTTTGTATACACGTTATTTGGATGTTGGAGAAGCTACTGGAATGTTTCCAGAATTTTTGAATGATGGAATTATTTTCTGGAAATTTTTGAGTTATAGAGACTACTTAAGAATTTTTATCGGTTTTGGGTGTTGGTATGATTTATGATTTTTGCATAGGGACTGATGTGATATTATTTGATAAATGAGTTATAGAAATTGAGTTGAGGTGCGATCGGTTTAACCATTTGGTTGAACCATAATTTTGAGTTGAGTCGGTTTAGTTTTTAATTTTGGATTATTTTGGTAAATTGTTGGTTAAGTATTGGTCTTTTGCATTCATAGCATGCATTGCATTCCTCATGATAGATAAGAAGTGAGATTGATTGTTGGACTGTGTAATTATCTTTCCTTAGGCAATAATTCGGCTGAAGCTCGAGGTCAGTAGGTTGTGAGGATTGGGCTAAGCTTTCTTTGGATACCAGGTAAGTTCTATGGGTGTATGTGATTATTTGTGTTGTGATTATATGTGTTGTGCTACTTGCTAACAACTTATATACATATATAAACCCTTCTTATATATATTATCCTTTCTATATATTCACTATACTATTCTTTCGAACCCAGCCTCGCATGTGAATAGAAGACAGAGAAACGTATGTGTTTGCTTTATTAATTGTATTAATTGAATTTGATATTACTTGTGCTGTGTGATGGTGTGTCATGAAGGGGAAGGAGGTTACTGAGGCTTAATGCCTATACTGTTACTGAGGCTTAATGCCTATACTGCTACTGAGGCTTAATGCCTATACTGTTTACTGAGGCTACATGCCTAATTACTGATTACTGTACTGTACTGAGAAGTTATAAGGGCGGATGTGACTGATATGATTACTGTACTGTTTACTGATTGGTGACCCCGACACACCATCTTGATTGGTTAATTTGTGAATGTATTATATGTACTGCTTATATAACTGTTAGATGTTTCTCTGCCTCTCATGAACTTACTGAGCGTCTATATATAACGCTCACACCCATATAGATTGTTTTGCAGGTTTTCAGTGATTGCCTTCGTCTATCTTCTTTCTCTTCTTGGCGAAGTCGATCAGGTTTTCCGTTTGTGTTTATCGGTCTTTCTGCTTAGAGATTTCCGGATATTTCTTATAGTTTGATTGTGGATATTGATTTACTCCATAGAGATTCTGATATTGAACTTTTGGGCGGATTGAATCCGAATCCCTTTTTGTGTAATAAGTAGAACTTGTCTGCTTTAGATTTCCCGAATGATTTCATTGGGATTTGATTATATTGATGGTTTGCGTTTGAATTAGGATTGAGGATTATATAAGTATTGAACTGTTTTGCACTTAGACGGTTATGAATGTTTTTATAGGCTTATGTGGTCGGACTTCGGTTTGGCTGCATGCCGGTCATGGCCCCCGGGTTGGGTCGTGACATAATATGTCAAGGAAGTGAAGTATTTTTTAACATATTAATATAATTTAATAATATCGATTGATTTATATATTTTCTAAAAAAATTTAAAAAGTTAAAAAATATATCTTTAAAACCTTAATAATAAATTAAATAATTTATCTATAATAATAATTAATTTATATATTTTTATAAAGTTTAAAAAATTTAACCAAAAAAATATGAGTTTTGACATTCTTAATAAATTAATTATATAACAATAATTTATTTACATAATTATTTAATTGATAATATTATTTATAAAAATAATTAATTTATATACTTTTTGAAATTTAAAATTTTAAACAATAAAAAAATGTTTTTTAACCTTTCTAAAAATTTAATATATGTTGATAATTTATGTAATAACAATATAAATTTATAATAATAAATCTTCACACTAATATTTTTTCTTGTTTAAAAAAGTTTGCTTGAATTTTTATTTTTTTCCTTCTTTTTCATAGAATTCGTGATCCTTTTATAGTTAAAATGTGTGTAAATTTTATTATTGATTAGCGAAAGTATAAGTTATGAAAAAAAATTCAATCAAAGGAAAAAGAATTGCTATGAGATTGTCATATCATTAAATTTTAAAAATAGCTAATTTAGATTTTTTAATTAATTTTTATTAATTTCAATCATTTATATAAAATTTAAAATTTAATAATTAAAAAATTATATTTGTGACTTTTAATCTTCTATAAATTAAATACATATTAATGCAATTTAATAATATATTTATATTTTCTAAAACTCTTAACATTCATAATAAATTAATTATAAATTAAATAATTTATTTACAATAATAATTAATTTATATATTTTAAAATTTTTAAAAATTAAATAATAAAATATATGATTTTCAACATTTCTAATATATATATAGAGAGAGAGAGAGAGAGAGACCAAGAGAGTCGGTCCTCGGATAAGGTCAAGAAGCCCATTGTTTAGAGCAACCCACTCTACGAGTAACCAAAATAAAAGAAAAATATTAATTTTATGCATGAATATTTATATATATAAACAATAAAAAATTATATATAGATAACTAAGAATATAAGTTAAAAGTATAGCACAACTTTAATTTTGCTTATATATTTTTTAAAATTTATGTTATTTTTTAATATTTAATAGTATGTGAAACAACTATAATTTGAGACAACTAGAATAACTAAAATCTCAGGGCCAGTCTTGTATATATTATTAATATATAAATATAAAATATCATATGTATTTAATAAATTTTTAACTTAAATTCTTAATTTACGAAGATAAAAATAATGTATTTAATAAATTATTAATATATAAAATTATTGATATATGAAAATAAAAGCTTATATATTTAATAAATTATTAATATAAATTTGATATCTGAAAATATTAATATACGAAAATTAAAGGTCATATATTTAATAAATTATTAATAAATATTTTGATTGAAACTATTAACATATAAAGATAAAATATTATATATTTAATAAATTATTAATGAATTAATAATTATTAATAAATTTTTTAATAGAAACTATTAATATATGTAAAAATAGAATATTATATATTTGATAAATTATTAATATATAAAGATAAAATATCTCATATATAAAAATTTATTGAACAAAATTAATAAATAAATGAAAAGTGCATTATTACATGTTGTATATATACAATGCAAAAATAACATATGTTATAGTTATTTATTTTTTGATATTTTATTTATATCCCATAATTTATTATATGAAACTATTAATATATATTAAGATAAAAAAGTTATATCATATTTTAATAAAAAAAGTTAGATCACATTTTAATTTTATTTCTTATAACTATACTAATGATTACTGATTATATTAAATATAAAATTTATTTGCTAAAACTATTAATATATGAGAATAAAATATCATATATTTAATAAATTATTAATATATAAAATATCATATATAATAAAATTTTTATAACACAATAAAAAATTACGTTCATACATCATACAAGTATGCGACTAGTTATCAATTAATTATCTAAAAAATTATCAAGTTGTAACTTGATGGCCACAAGTATATAATTTTTATTTAAATTAAATATTTTAGTAATAAATGCATATATGTTTTTAATTACGAGTTAATTATCTAAAAAATACTAAATTATAACTTGGTGGCTACGAACGTATATTTTTATTTATATTAAATATTCTAGTAATAAAGATAGATTTTTATTATGAATTAATTTTTCTAAAAAATTATCAGTTATAACTTATTGATCACGAGCGTGTGTTATTTTCATGTAAGTCTCAAGTTTAAATTATCCCCCTTACCCATATATAATTAATCAAAAAATGATCTAAAAAAACTTAACATGTGGTCATCCTTAATCGCATTTCTAATTCTAAATTATTATTTCAAATTTTATATTACTCTATTTTTTGGAATTGCATGCGATAATGTGTACTTTTTTGTCCTACCCAAACTATAATATTCTGTAAAAAAATAATAAAAAAAATTAAGTTAGTAATTAATTAAATTAAATTAAAAGAGGAAAATAGACATAGTGTGGATTTTTAGTCAATCCATTGTTGACCACTATTTACCTTGGGACATGCAATGGACTACTAAGAGTGCTGCTCAGAGACGCTCGACTACTGCCAAAAACATCGTCAACGGACGTCGAAGCAAGTCGCACGCGTCATTTAACTGAACTGCCGGCCACTTTTAGGTCACTATTTTTGGCGACCCAAATAATTTTAGAATCTTCGTTTCATAAGTTTCAATTTGATACCTCATTTACTAGTTTAGAATGTATATTTTAAAATTTGATAAATAGTAAAATAAAAATATAAAATATAATTAATTTAGAATAATAATTATAATTAATAATTATAAATTATAAATATTAAATTAAAATTTAATTAGTAAGTTAATGAGTTAGATTATAATTTTTATTACTATTTAGTTATTTATTAGAATTTCTTATTTAATTTAAATAAAATATTTGCAAATTAAAAAATAATTATTATTATAGTTGTTAATTTCTTATCATTTGTTGCATTTAAGAAATTTTATTAATGTATCTATATAGATTTTATTAGTTGATTAATTATTTATAATTGAAATAGAAATAAGTGTATGTATATATATAGTAACTTAGATAAAATATTTAGGGTTAAAATAAGTTAAAATTTAGAATTTATGACTTTATTTATAAAATTTCAGAATAAATCAATTTAAATATAAACATATATATGTATGCATGTAATGTAATAAATTAATTAAAGATAATAAATCAATAGTTTATTAATTAAGTTATGTTAAATATTACTAATAAACTAATAATAATTGAATAAAATTAACTAAATTATTTATAGGTTTAAATGAGTTAATTAATTAGTAAATGATCAAACTAGATAGTAAACAAAGTGTAAATAAAATTTATAAGAATTTATAAAACTAATTATTTACTTAAATTTTGTATTTTTATCATTATGATAATTAAGATAGTAATTTTTTATTAAAAATATAATTAATGTTAATGTAGTTATTAAATATTAAAATTATAATTGTAGTAATAAAGTATTATTATTAAAATTATTATATTTATTAGTAATTATTAATTTTAATACAAGTATTATTATTATTATTATCATTATTATTACCACAATTACTACTATCAAATATTAAAATTTATTATTTTAATTTGTTTTATAAATGTATTTCAATAGCTAGTATTATTATTATTATTATTATTATATTAAATTTGATATAAATTGTTAAATTTGAAATAATAGGTGAGTAACTACTTTTAATTACATAAATAATGTTATGAATTTACTATAAAAAAAATTATAAATTAATTATAGAGAATTATTAGAAAATAAAAAATAAATAAAATATTAAAAAGTAAATAAATTGTGTATTGATATTAGTATTATTATTATTATCAAATTTAATATGAAATATTATAGTTAAATTAAAAGTAATTAATTAATTATCTTATAATATATATATACATATTTATATAAATCAAACAGTGCTATCTTTTAAACAAATAATATTAATATTACTATTGTCATTATTAGTATCTATATTATTATTAATATTATTTTTATAGTATAATGAAATAAGAAAATTTAAATAAATATTAAAATTTTATGTAGATGATATTATTATTTTAAATAAATTCTTTATTATAATATTTATAATATTGTTGCTATTATTAATATTATTAATACAATTTATCTTAAAACTTAGAATATTGAACTGCAGTAATATCAAAGATATAAATTTAATAATACTTAATATGTAATTAAATTAATTAATAAAATAAATATTATTATATATTTTATTAAACTAAAGAAACTAAATTAATATAATTTAGTAGTAAAAATAAATATTATAAATACTTAGTAAATTTTTGATATTTAAATTATATTAAATTATTAAAAATATTATTGAAATATTTAATAAGTAATTGGCTTGATAAATTGTGTAATACTCATTGGAGTATTAAATTGAAATTTTGAGAACGACCGAGTTATGCCATTACCCTACCGAAAATTCGTTAGACATTTAAAAATCATTCGCATGTTTTCTTTTTTATGTTATTTACCCCATAGTAATATTAATTATACATAGTACTTTAGTAAATTATTATTTTATATCACTTTAGGTGTTGATACTACTACAGTTGTAGAATATAAAAGTGATCAAGTCAATTAAATAATTTCAGCTATTAATTAAGGTGAGTGAATAATTATATAATATTGGTATTTTATTAAATTATATATTTATAATTTATTAAAATTATTTTATAATGAAATTAATTTTATAAAAAAATTTGGAAAGATAAAATATTATTTATGAATATATTTAAAATGAAAACAAATAATAGTATGTTGATGTTTGAATTATGGTATGATAATTATTTATTGATACAGTTAAATAAAAATTTTATATATACTCATTATATGTTTTCTAATAGAGACACTTGTAATGAGGGGGTGTTAAAGAAATTAACAAATTATGACTATGATACTGTCTTTGAGACAACACTTGGTATACATATAGTTTTTTGCGTGTATATTATGTGGTCGCCCTTTGGGGGCAGCTCTACACATGTGTATGACCATAAATATTTATTCTTGGTACTGCCATGCGTTATTACTGTACCCAAGATGTCATGTTTTATCCTTAGGTTATCAGTAAATATATATTTATTTGCGTCTAAGATATTATGTTATCTATGAACTATATATATTAAGTGTATGAAATTATATGATTATATTTTATGATATGATACTGTAAATTTATATTTTTTGAAGAAAAAAAATTATTATGCAGTTGTGTGAAATTTTATATTAATAAGTATATGAGAAAAACTTTGTTTATTCCCCATTTGTTATATAATTATCTTCTCGTTGAGTAGTTGGATTTATCTCTTATTTATATAAATATTTCAAATATTGTTGAGGAATAGACCAGTAAAATATCTCTATTTTTTTCTTCTTGCAGCGCATAAAAAAGGTCGGGCTAACATAAGTATTGTTTGGACTTGTTTAAGAATTATCTATATATTTTCGTGTTGAATAATGAATAAGATATATTTAAAATATTAGTATTTATTGGATGATATTAATGTATGTGTTTAAAGAATATTAAAAAAATAAATTATAAGTGATATTTTTATAATAATAAAATAATAATATTATAATTTATGAGATAAGTCTATCCTGAGAATTAAGGAAATTGAGTGTGACATAAACTGTCACTATTATTATTTTTTATGAGTATTAATGTAATCATTAGAAACTCTAAATCTTATTTAAAAAAAAAGGTTCTTAATGAACTAAAATATCATTTATTTATTTCAATATTTTTCTTTTCCAATTACTACATCTCACTCCATTAATAATAATGCACAATTTTTAAAAAAAATTAAAACTCATAGATTTTTATGAAAGGTAAAGTTAGAAAAAATAACTAATTGTATCTTGATTTTATAAAGTGACAATTTAAATGGGATAATTTTTTTTTCAAAAGCGACAATTTAGGTAAGACGGAGAGAGTAATTAATTAACAATTATAACTAGAAGACTAAATTAAAACCCTAGCCATCTTCTTTTATCTTAATTCTCATAATTTTTTCTTTTTTTTTTAAATTTGAGAGATGAGTTGCCGTCAGTTTATTGACAAACAGCAACTCCGTCCATCTTTCTTCGTCTTAATTTTTTCATAAATTATTTCTTGATTTTGCATCGTATTTTTATTCAATTTTATATGTTTTTATTTTGTAGTTTACCTTTAAAATAATATTTAGATAAAAATAAATCTAAAATTTAGTATTTTGTCCTTATTTTGCATTATTTTATCTTTTATAATAAAATTGGATGCAATTTAAAATTTATTATTGGATTTTGTCATTCTTTATTTAAAGGTTTTGTATTTTCTTTTAATGAAAATTTGTCATTCTTTAATGAAGAATGTCTATTTTTCTCAAATGGATGTATTCTTCTCTTATAGAAGATAATATAAATGACAGATAAAATAAGTATCATGCTAAAAGTTAAATTGTATAAGGCATATTATCATTATCCACTATTTGTATTGAAAAAGTTTATAGAGTTCAAAGAGATCTATTAACTTCATTAATTATATACAGCTTATGTACTTTAAAATTATATAATTTTATTTATAACGTATAGATATACTCATTGATTTATTTATTAATTTATTAATGATAATATATTTTGCATTAAAAAAAATTAACACTTACAGCTGAAATGCTTATAGAGCCTTGATTAAATACCTCAATATCCTAAGTTCAAACCCCAACTTTTACATCACTTAAAAATTATTTTATTTTATATAATTAATTTATTTTTGTGTAGAGTGTGCCCGCAGGTACAAATTAAAGAATACAACTTTTTATTTTATTTTTATTTTATTTTGTGATATCTTATAATTTACTTAACTGTATTAATTATATTAATTAGCGTAGAGAGCTAACTGTTCTATTTGCTGGTCGTCATCATATGATATGTAAGTATGAGTCAACCTTAGGTGTAATACATGCTTTTTTTTTTCTTTTCTTTTTAAAAATATTCTTGCTTATCAAATTTGCTTAAGCTTTTGTATTAAAAAAATATATCTTAATTTCTATTCTCAAAACACTATTGAAGGTTGAGTTGACTTCCTGCACATAACAAGAAGAAGAATCATTTCTAAATATTTGAAATGTCAAAACTACTTTTGTTCCTTTGTAAAAGTGTCAAAACTTAAAATTGAAAATAAAATTATAACAATATTTATGCTATTCAATGCTTTCTTACTGAAACAATATTGTTATATAGTCTTGCATTATATATATATATATGTATAAATCATTCAAACATAGTTATATGGTATTTTTCCCATATTAAAAAGAGATCTTTCCAAAATTCCACTTGATTAATTTTACACCATGCATGCTTCAAAAAATAGTTGTGCTATATAAAATAAAAAGCATATATATTATAAATTATACATATATATTTGTAGAGTGGTCAATAACTCAATGTCCACACACAAGATAGATCGATATATATGTATGTATATATAGCAAATTAATGACTATCTATCCATCATAGATAGTTTAATAATGGGGTGTTTATCATGGAATAATTATATATATATATATATATATAGAGAGAGAGAGAGAGAGAGAGATAGAGAATCAGAATTATATGGGGAAGAAAGAATGGACTAGGTGAAAAAGGGAAGTAGTATATTAAATATACTCAATAGGTAGAAGATACCCACTATATATCTGTCATTAACAAACTATGTATAATTTACTAATAAGGAATATCCTCATCACAAACCAAATAATAAGCATCTTTCTAAGCATCAATAAATGATTAAAGTTTTTTGCAAAAAAAAAAAAAGAATTATTGTTTGTGGCAGCAAATGATCCAAAAAGCTTTAATAGATCCTAAAGATCCCAATATATCATTGTCATAATTGTATGTCTCTTTCTCTCTGTTCCTCTATTTATCTATCCATATATATGTATATATATATTAAAATGAGAAATAGTATAACTTATTTATATGGAGAAAAAATAAAAGAGTAGGGGTTAAATAGCTACTCATCCAAACAAACACAAACCAAGAAGTTACGTCTGAATCGTATAGAAAGAAAGAAAGAAAGATGGATGGATGGATGGATAGATGGACATTGGAATAATATTGATTCTGTATAAATGTGATGACATGCCATGCCTGTGTGCACCAACCCTATAGTTTAGCTATGTCATCTTATAGCCTATATATCAAAAAGTCTTAAATTCAACACGCAAGCTCTATAGCTATAGCTACAAACTTTGTGCAAACGCATGGACATCACCAACGCCCCCCACACCCTGGTCCTTTCTTGTGACCATCTTATCATTGTCAGCTGCCAATGTGGGAACTTTTTTAGCTTATAATGGTACTACTCTCACTATACTCTCTATCTATTTCTCTCACTCGTACAAATTTAAACATAAACATCCCCTTGAATCATATTTTTTTATAAACTCATTGCATACAACTATTTTTCTTGTAGACGATAAAGATGGTTCAGGTTCATACTTCTAATAGAATTCTGAGTCTTGACTGAATATACTCAAAGTCTTAAATCATTACATTATTAGTCAAACTTCTATTATTCTCTTACACTTGTGATTAAATTACTAATTCCATTGCTAACAGAAATGCATGCAGAGAGGTTAAATTTCTAATAAATATCCTATTTTAGGAGAAAGACACTTGAACATTTAGCCATTGACAAGCTAGCTAGCATTGTGTTTCAGTTTGGTGAGAATCTAGTTATTTTGACAAGAGAGCAAGACGTGCAAGAAAGTAGTGATGTGGTCCTATATATATATATTAAGGAGAAATTAATAAGTATATACAGGACACGAGAAGATCCCAGTAACATGAAGGAGGATTGTTGGTGATACCATGCATGGCTATGGTTATGGAGGAGGCAAAGTGGGCATGAAAAAGCTCACTATTTTGACAAGTTCGATGGTTTTGTTGAGGGGACAAAGGGCAGAAATTAGGGTAATTAATTGCTATATAAGAAAGACAGCAATAGCTATATATACGGAGATATAAGAGAGGGTGCTTAGTGCGGAAAACAAGAATTTGCATCCCTCTCTTGAAACCACGCAAACAAACACAATATTGCATTGGAGAAGACAATGGAATTTTAGGGAACAAGAGTGGCTCCTTAGCAAACACACCCTTAGACAACTATCTTTCTACTTATTATTAATTTAATATGAAAAAACAGAATATTAAGATAAGACAACAGCAGCAAGCATGATTATGATAAGTGCAAAAACAATATTAAATCAATAAGCCATAGTGAACCATTATTAGTATTAAAAATTGCAAAATGTGAAAAGAATGAGTTATAATTATTATATATATTAATTATAAAGAAAAAGATATCATATTAGAATATTTATATATACATAATATAAAAGCATGCATTAAAGGGATGATGAAATCCTCCACATAACATTTGTTGCCCTTTTGAGATGCCCAAGAGAGGAACTTGTTTCATATAATAATAACAGAATTGATTAATTAATTAATTTAACAAATTAAAAAAAATAAAAAAAGAAGAGGTACAAATTATAATTAAAGTAATATAAGAACAAAAAAACATATTATATGTCAACGTACCCATTATAATATATTTATAAAAAAAATAAATATATTGATTGATCATAGTGGTTTTGTGATTTTTTTATAGCTAAGGATTAATTTAATTTAATTGAAAATTACTTAAAATAATTAGCTGATAATTAGTGCCAAGAAGAGACTGAGAAAAGGGCATGATCTTGCCAACCTAAGAAGAAAGAATTGTTAAGAAGTTGAAGATGGTAACCTTCAGAAGGATAATGGAGTCTTAATAGAAGCTTAGCTTGTGAAAGTGCAAAAGGGCTTAAAGGAATATTTGTAAAACCTGTGCTTCTTAACATCATTTCCCATGATTCAAATCTTTCATGTCTTTCTCTTCTTTCTTCACCTTCAGCTGCTAATATCTCCATTATTTCTTTTCCAAACCATATTTGCTCTACTGCCATTCTTTCTCTGCTGTTAGGCGGAAGGGTTGCTTCCAATGAATCGAAAATCGCCGTGTAGTGTTCTAAAGCTTCTAGGAATCTCTGGAAGAAAAATGGATGATTGTGGTTCGCTTCCCTTTCTGCTACTGTTACTACTGTTGGATTTAAGGACTTAATTTTGTGCAGAAATAAACGAAGATCTCGTGAGTCATCTCTCAATAAACGATGTAGATAAAGAACACAATTGACTGCTAATGCTTCTTTTGGAAGAAGGGTAATAGCAGAAGGAAGATGAAGGGTCAGAGTAGAAAGATCGTTATTGAGTAAAAGAAGTGGATGGAATTGAAATTTAAGGCCTAAAGATTCAGCAAACTTAAAAAGTCGGTCACCGGTCCGGTGAAGAATGTTTAAATCATGACCAGTTCCGGTTATTCGGAGCATAGGAGGAGGGTAAAGAGTATTGTTAGAACGCTCAGCTAAAGCTTGCATAAATGGTGGCCATTGCACTCCATGCATAATATCAAAGTCAATAATATGAATAGCTTCTTGTCCAACTTCAATAGCTTCTAAAATTGCTTGATTTGCAGTCAAATGGCTAAATCTTATAAATGGGGTAATTTGGTTTAGTGATAAATAACAAGATTGAAGAGCTTCTTCATTAATGGCGGAACTGGTCATAGTAATAATGCTACTGTTAACACTGTTGCTGCTACTACCACCAGCAACAGTTGTTACTGTTGCGTGGCGATTTAGACGAAGAGAGAGTGCTTTAACAAATTGGTGAACTAACCTTTCTCTTGAATCGCCATAAGAAGAAGAAGAAGAAGAGGACAAAATGGAGATAAGACGGCGGGCGGCGGAGAAGTCAAACTGAGAAATAAGCTCAGCACAGCTTATAAGTAATTGACGCATATGGATAGCTGAAGATGTAAAACTGCTGCCAGATATTGGTGGTTGTGGAATATGATGTAGATCTAAAGGTTCTTGATCTTCTTCGCGGTCATGATTAGAAGATGAAGAATTTAAAGAACCCAACATAGTATATTTTTATATCTTGTTCTCAGTGATGTTGTTTAAGAAATGAAACATGAAGTGAAGGAGGCGGAGGTGGTGATGGTGGTGATGAAAGGAGGAGGAGGAAGAGGAGTTGGCATTGAGTTAAAGGGCTTAAACCCTAAATATATGATATGATATGATCATATGATATATGATAATGATAGTAATTAATGGTGATTTTTTTTTTGTATGGCAAAGACATTATCTGGAAAATGCTGGGATCAAACTGATCAAGACTACACAATACTACTAGTGGTCTGGTAAATAGTTCTTCCATAAAAATTAATTTTTTTTTTGTGTTTATTTGATATTTGAAATTTAATAATTAATTTAGATTTATATGATGGATGAGTTTTTCAACGAAAATAAATGTATACACAATATTATAAATTTAAAATTTAAATTCATAATCTGTTTAAATAATATCAAATTCAGACTAATTATATTGGTATTAAATTTTTTTTTAATGAAAGGTTTTTTTGGCTAAATTTTTTTTAATGAAAAGTTGATTTATATAAAAAGGTCGATGTTGATGTGGATGTATAAATAAAAACAGTCCTTGAAAGTCACACCCAACTATAGTTAACACGCATTCTCCAATTCATTTCATCAGATTAATTTCTTTATTTTCTTATATTATCTTTTTCTTTTTATTTGAAAGAATATATATATATATATAATTGGACCCATCATTTCAATCCCATCACTCTTTTTACAACACACATGTATGCACTTGTACTTTTATTATAGAAGAATAAATCCTTTTTTCCTAACACCTGACATGAATCTATAATTAAATGTTTCTGATAAAAAAATCTATAATTAAATTTTATCACTCTAATATGCGTGTATGTATATATATATATATATATAGAAAAATCTTACCTGTACCCAGCATCACTTAATAAGATTATTTATTTTATTTTTTAATTTTTTATTCACTGAATGGATTTATATCCTATTTAGATAAGCACATATATTCTTCATATTGCACATTCCTTATTAGTTAATTTTGCATTCCTATGCACTTTCTAATTATATCACAAAACTAAGCAACATAAATTAACTAATTAATAAAAAAATTGGTGAGAAAAATATATATTCCCTACAATTCTAATAGACATAATATTTTTTTTTCATTTATCTCTAATTATAGCTAGCTTTTTTTTAATAACTTAATTAATGTGTTAAATCTTTATCATAATTATACTTCATATTATTTATTAAAAATATTTAATAAATATATCGCATATATTAAAATAGAAATATAATAGAAAATTTATATATTTTTAATTAAAATAATTAATTTTTCTTAATTATTATAAAATAAAAAGTGTGCCTGTTAACTAAAAATAAAGAAATATAATTTATATGTTTAATCTCTCTATACACATATCTCAATCATATACTCATATAAAATCTCTTTACAATAATAGATTTAAATCGTGTAAAAGTTTTTATATGTATGATAAAAATCTCATTTTTAAATTAATTGAGTTCATATGAATCTAATATTTAAAAAAAAATCTATATATCTAAAATTAATTTATATGAATCTCACTCTACATGTGAGAAAAAAAAATATTTAATATCAAACTATGGTGTGCAAATATAAATGTTGTTATTTTTAAGGGAAAGAGGTCAATGAGCAAGCAATAAATAATATTCAAGGGATGGTGTACATCCTTTTGTCAAAACTTAATATCTCTCTATATATTTTTAAAACACTGACACATAATATAAATAAATAAAAATAATATATATCTATATAGATATATACATATATATGTAAATGACAAGTCATATTGGTCATATAATATAATATTCAGTTAAAAATATATATATAATATAATGTAATGTAATATAATATGTAAAATATTATAAAATATATGTATGAGCATTGGTATGTTAAAATAGGATTTATTAGCTTTGTTTAAGAAAACGAAACTTGGGATTAGAGGCAGATAGAGAAGCAAGTTGGTAGCTCTTTATTTAACAAATTGGACTACTTAGTAATCAATCAATTGCTATAAAAAAAAGTTGCAGAACTATTCAAGAATGATTAAGTCCCGTGCAGGGAATCTTTCTAAGATTTATTATTAATAAGTATGAATGGATGGGCTAAGTGCTACTCTACGATTCTCCAAACTTTCAAAATCCATCAATTTTCTTGAATTCACTATTTGCTTAGGTACTTTATTAGGGGGGTCTTTCTTCAGTGTTTTGTAGTGATGATAAATAGAAATGGCATCTCCTCTAAATTAGAAAACTATATCAGAGAAAAATATATATGTAGAGTACTTAGAGCGTCAATGCATTTATAGATGTTAAAACTTTTCCAATGCACTTTTTATAATATAGAAATAATATAACAAAATATGATCTTATTGGACTTTTTAATTTTTAAATTTAAAATGGTGTGAATTTGATTTTTCATATTTAGAGAGTTCATTTTATTTTATTTTTTATTTTAAGTTTTACAATTTTTTGTGTATATGTTATTTATTTTTTTTTCGCACTTATTGCTAAAAAAGGAGAAAATATTAAAATGATTTTTTATTAGAAAAATTCTTTAAAAGAATTTCTGTTAAAATTTTTTGGAGATAATTAGATTTGAGGTGTGAGTGTTTGTAAATAAGGTGTATTTTTCTCCTTAATAAAAGTTTGCAACAGCTCCGGAGACTTAGGCTTAATTGACCGAACTCCGTTATCAAATTGTGTGTTACTATTTCGTATTTATTTTCGCTTTCCTACTAATCTAGTTTAAGAAAAATAGAATGATAATATTTATTTTTCAACAACTGGTATCAGAGACAAGGTTCGAAATTCGGCTAAAGTACTATTCATCTGTATGGGGGTACTATTCACTATAAGAAATTTTTTGAAAAATCCTGATTCAAGTGGGAGCGATGGCCGCAGATGAAGAAAAAGTGAGAATTGAAAAGTTCGATGGTGTGGACTTTGACTTTTGGATGATATAGATTGAAGATTATCTATAGCAAAAAAAATCTGTATTAATCTCTTTCACAAAAGAAACCAGAAGGCATGAAAGAAGAAGATTGAAACCTTCTAGACAGACAAGCCCTTGGAGTTATTAGATTAACATTATCTTGTAATGTTGCTTTCAACATAGCCAAGGAAAAGACCACGATGGGTCTTATGACGACTCTCTCCAGCATGTATGAAAAGCCATCGGCCGCAAATAAAGTTCACCTGATGAGGCGGTTATTTAATTTACGAATGGCAGAAGGAGCATCGGTGGCCCAATATCTGAATGAACTCAACACAGTCACAACCCAGTTGAGTTCAGTGAAAATTGAATTCAATCATGAAGTTCGGGCTTTAATTCTCTTATCATCTCTATCAGACAGTTGGAGTGCTACCGTTACAGCGGTCAGCAGTTCGTCGAAAAATACCAAATTAAAATTTGACTATGTACGAGATCTAGTATTGAGTGAGGAAATTCAGCGAAGAGAATCAAGAGAAGTATTAACCTCTTCAGCTCTACACACAGAGCATAGAGGAAGAACTTCAGACAGAAATTCAGACTCTGGTAGATCAAGATCTAGAAGGGGATAATTTAAATTGGGGAAGAAAGATTTTAAGTGTTATAATTGTGGCAAGAAGGGTCACTTTAAGAAGGATTGCCGAGCTCCGAAGAAAAATACCGGTACACAGAATTCTGTAAACGTGACCAAGGATGCAGGCGATGTTATGATTCTAAGCATTAACAGTCCGATTGAATCATGGATCTTGGATTCATGGGCATCTTTTCACTCCACTCCATGCCGAGAAATCATGAAGAACTATGTCAGTGGTGATTTCGGGAATGTTCATCTAGCGGATGATAAAATTTTGAAGATCATGGAAAAATGAGATGTCAAATTAAAGTTGCCAAACGGGACTGCCTGGAAGTTGCAAGGAGTGAGACATATTCCTGATCTCAAAATGAATTTAATCTCTGTGGGATAACTTGATGAAGAAGGTTATTGTACGACCTTCACAGATTATGAATGAAAAATTACCAAAGGAGCACTTGTCATTGCTCGTGGTAAGAAGACCGGTACTCTCTGTATAACCTCAAACATAGAGAACATCATCGCAGTAGCAGATGTTGATTCAAATCTATGGCACTAGTGGTTTGGCTATATGAGCAAGAAAGGGGAAAGCACTTCTATCAAAGAAAAAGTTGTTAGAAATTAAAAGTATAGATGTCAGTCTATGTGAAGACTGCATCTTTGGAAAACAAAAGGTCAGTTTCACGAAAACTGGTAAGACGTCCCAAGAAAAAAAGCTCGAGTTGGTACATACCGATGTATGAGGACCATCTCCAGTTCCATCTCTTGCAGGCTCATTATATTATGTCACCTTCATTGATGATTCAACGAGAAAAGTATGGGTGTATTTTCTGAAGAAGAAATCAGAAGTTTTTGATAAATTCAGAAAATGGAAGGCCATGGTGGAAAATGAAATTGGCTTGAAAATCAAGAGATTGAGGTCTGACAATAGAGGAGAGTACAGAGATAGAAGGTTCAGAGAATTTTACGAAAGCATCAAAATCAAGATGAAAAAATAGTTCCTATGACACCTCAGCAAAACTGCGTAGCTGAGCGTATGAACATAACTCTGAATGAAAGTGCCAGAAGCATAAGGATACACGCCGACATGCCCAAGAATTTATGGACTGAATCTGTCAACACCACGGCCTACCTGATCAACCATGAGCCTTCAGTACCTCTGGATGGTGAAATACCAGAGGAAGCATGGAGCAAAAAAGAGGTAAACCTTTCACACTTAAGAGTGTTTGGTTGTATCTCTTACATACATATAGATTCTGCTGGAAGAAGTAAACTTGATGCCAAGTCTAACAAATATGTCTTTGTTGGATATGGTGGTGATGAGTTCGGCTGCCGATTTGGGATTATAAAAATTGAAAGATCGTAAGAAGCCGAGATATCATATTCAACGAGAATGTGATGTACAATGATAGGCTAACAACAGAATCAAGCAGCTCCAAGATAGATGCTGAAAATAAAGAATTTGTTGAGTTCGAGGAGATTTCTAAAAATGATGTTCAGAATAGTCCTGAAGCAGAGGAGCCAAGCATGCTGGAATTGAGACGCTCCTCCAAAATTCCTAGACTTGCCCAACGTTACTCGCCTTCTTTGCATTATTTGTTGCTGACAGACAATGGTGAACCAAAGTACTACGATGAAGCAATGCAAGTGGAGAATTCAGTCAAGTGGGAATCTGCCATGAAAGATGAGATGGACTCACTCATATCAAATCAGACATGGAAATTAGCTGAACTACTACAAGGCAAGAAAGCACTCCACAACAAGTGGATTTACAGGATTAAAGAAGAGCATGATGGAAGTAGACGCTACAAAGCAAGATTAGCTGTAAAAAGTTTTCAGCAAAAGGAAGGTGTTAACTATACTGAAATTTTCTCTCCAGTCGTGAAGCTTACGACAATCAGACTGGTGTTAAAAATAGTAGCTGCAGAGAATTTATATCTTGAACAGTTAGATGTAAAGACAATATTTCTTCATGGAGATTTGGAGTAAGAGATCTGCATGAAGCAGCCAGAAGGCTTCATTAAGGCAGGTAAGAAAAATCTTGTGTGCAGGTTGAAGAAGAGTTTGTATGATTTGAAACAAGCTCCTAGACGATGATACAAAAAGTTTGATAGCTTTATGGGTAGCAGCGGTTTCGCAAGATGCCAAGCAGATCATTGTTACTACATTAAGAAGTTTGACAGTAGCTTTATTATTTTATTGTTATACGTTGATGGCATGCTCGTTGCAGGTTCAGACATGCATGAGATTAAAATTTTAAAGCAGAAATTGTCAAAGCAGTTTGCAATAAAAGATTTTGGTGCTGCAAAACAGATTCTTGGAATGAGGATCAAGAGAGACACAAAGTCGGGGACTTTGATGTTATCACAGGCTGAGTACATCACTAAAGTACTAGCCAGATTCAATATGCAAGATGCTAAACCAATGAGCATACCTTTAGGTGTTTATTTCAGACTCTCCAAAGAATAGTCACCGAAGACGGAGGAGGAACGTGCACACATGACAAAGGTGCCGTATGCCTCAGCAATTAGGAATTTGATGTATGCCATGATTTGTACCAGGCCAGATATTGCTCAAGCAGTGGGAGTTGTTAGCAGGTATATGAATAATCCATGCAAGGTATACTGAGAAGCAGTCAAGTGGATCCTCAGATATCTTCGGGGTACCACAGATAAGACACTTTATTTTCAAGGTGGAGATACGACTCTAGCTTGCTATGTGGATGCTGATTTAGCCGAAAATGTTGACGTCAGAAAGAGCACTATAGGATATGTCTATACTCTAGGAGATACCGCAGTGAGTTAGGTCTCTCAACTACAAAAGATAGTTGCTCTCTCCACAACTGAAGCAGAATATGTCGCTATCACGGAAGCCAGCAAGGAAATGATCTGGCTCCAAAGTTTCTTAGAAGAACTAGGTAAGAAACAAGAAAACAATGATTTGCATTGCGACAGTCAAAGTGCCATACATCTAGCGAAAAATTTATCTTTTCATGCCAGAATGAAGCACATATAGTTGCGATATCACTTTATCCGGTTACTTCTGAAAGATGAAATTTTGAAACTAGAGAAGATCAGTGGAACTCAAAATTCAGTAGACATGTTAACGAAGACGGTGTCGACTGACAAACTGAAGCTGTGTTCAGCTTCAGTTGGCTTACAGTAGAAGTAGATCATAGAAGAGCTGTTACATGGATCAAGGTGTGAAGAAAGATTGAAATTAGTTTTCAAGTGGGAGATTGTCAAGAATAACGGCACCAACAACCATGCCATTATTAGTCCATATTTTTTGCTCACCAACCATGTGTAATTAGTCCATGTTTATAGCTCACCAACTATTATATTCACATGTTATAATTTTTCTATATAAATGGCCATTTGGTCATTGTTATAAAAAATAAAAAAAAATCAGAGAGAATAGAAAGAAAATTAATAGAGAGGAAGATCAGAGCGAGTCTAGCAAAAATTAAGTCAAATAATTTTTGTACTTTTGATCACATTTATTAGAAAATTTTTTTAAAAACAATTTCTGTTAAAATTTCTTAGGAATAATTGGGTGTGAGGTATGAGTGTTTGTAGACACGGTGTATTTTTTTTTCTTAATATAAGTCTGTATCAGCTCCGAAGACATAGACATAATTGGTTGAACTCCGTTATCAAATTATATGTTACTATTCTGCATTTATTTTCACTTTCCTACTAATCTGATTTAAGAGAAATAGAGTGATAATGTTTATTATCCAACATCAGTACTTGTCAGTAACTATCACCTGTCGTAAATCACCTTCACGATTTATTTTATTATATATATTTTTTCTCCTACATTTAACACTAAAATTTCAAAATATAGAATTTTTATAACATATTTATAATAAGTAAATAAGTATTGAAGATTGGTGTTCGGTCTTTGGTTGTGCTGGTTGCCTGATTGTTTTCTTTGTTCTGTTTTTCTACTCCAACTTGGTTCTCCTTTTCTTCCGTTTATAGTGTTCTGTTTGTTTCTGATGTTTGTTTATGGTTTTCGTTTGTTCCCTGTTCATGGGTTTTGTTTATTGTGCTCTATTTTTCTATTCTGTTTGTTTATGATTTTCGTTTATAGTTCTGGGTTTTCCTCTGTTTGTTTCTGATATACCATTGCTTTAGTTCTCAATGAAATCTTCTTACTTCATAAATAAATAAATATTGAAATTTATATGTTTCAAAAAAAAGTATTGAAATTTATATCTTGTCTTTTCCAACTTGGATTGATGGATGATATCAGTCCACGCCAAACTGAAGAGAAAGATATTAATTAATCGGTTTATTTGTGAGAAAATGTCAACTAATTTATAACCTTGAAAATACTTTTAAGGTATCACCAACAGATACTGCTCATTGAAATCTTTGTATCAGTTGGTGTTTCATGCAAGCACGCTTACACTTCTATAATGGCTGAAAGTGAACTCTCTACTCTTCTGCCATGGCTGAAACTCCAAACACCTCAAAGAAATCAACTATATATGAACCTGATCCAAATACTTTAAACGAGCGAAGCAAGATAAGATTTTCAAATTACTTGTTAGTCTAAGGCCTGAGAATGAAAATTTATGAAGCCAAAATTCTGAACAGATCGGAGTAGCCTTCTTTTTCCATTTTTTTTTTTGATAATATATGAACCTGGTATGTACTGCTTGCGAGGGTATTATGAAATAATCTCCTCTTGAAATTTTGTTAAATAAAAATATTCATTTATCTCATTTAATTACGAGTTTTTGGTAGTTGGTGTTACATTCATATATATTGCTAAAAAATATAGTGACCAATTTGACAGGCTTGCTATTTTTATGTGCTTATCTATTAGGGGCGAAATCAGGTGAGGTCAGATGGAGGCTGACGATCTTTCTGGCCGGCCGCCGGACGTATATTTTTAAGCTGAGTTTCTGCCAGCCGGAGCAGTAGAGGTGGAGGCCTAGCCCTTCAGCACCCCATCTCCTTTTTACATGCGTTGAAGAGAAATTTTACTCTCTTCTTTCTGAGCAGCTGGTTCCGCCACTGTTGTCTAAGGACAAGCATCTTCTCTAAACCTAGGAATGAATGTCTTTCCCATATAATCCGTCATTTAAATCAAATTAATTTTGTTGATAAATTTTTAATGAATTGAAGATTACAAACACAGTTATAATAAAGTAAACCATGATAAATATTCGGAAATCCAATGTATTATTTTTTTCTATAATAACATTTTTTTAAAAATCTAGTACAAGAAAAAATGTAATAATATAAAAATAAATACAATAATAACATCATCCAATAAAATATGACTTCAACATCCAAGTAGCCAATAACAAAAGATAAGAAAATAAAACAAAAAAGAAAAAAAAAGAATCTAATTACAAAGTTCTTATAACTTAATCCAAGAAATAAAAAAGTTTTTTTTAAAAAAAACACTCCCATCAATTATCGTATTTCCGTTTTGAGATAGTCACACACTTTAGATAAGAGCACCAACTACAATGTTTATTTCCATTCTTCATTTTAAATGGCATTACCAATCACTGAAACAGGCCAATTCAATTAATCAATAAAAATTTATCAAGAAATTTAAATAATTCTATGTGTACAAATAGAGAAATAAGAAGGATTTTTTTTACATTAACGATATACTAAACTTAGTTGGATATTATGTATCAAGTTTTTTATTCACCGATACTATAGATTGTAAGACTTTTCATGAATTAAAATCAAATAATAACATTTGTAGTCATCTAAAATAATTAAATTTAGAAACTAATTAAATAAAAAATATTTAAATTAAATAATCTAGATAAATACCTATACACACTACAAAAAAAAGAGGGCTACATAGATAGTTTTTTTTATATAGGTGCGGTTTTAACTGCCTCTGTAATATATAGAGGCAATTTTTACACCGCTCCATCCGCGCCGCGACATACCATATCTCTATAGTTTTTTCATTGAATTTAGAGACACGGCCGGGATAAGTTATTATGTAGGGGGCAATTTTGTAGATTAATCATGGTAGCAGTGCCTCTTTTAGGCGCATGTAGGATCAATCATGTAGGGGCAATTAAAAAAAAACTACCTCTACTTTATTATTCAAGCTTTTATAACAATAATTATGTAAATACAGCTAAAATAACCTTGTAGTATTTATTTTGACCTACTTATTTTGAATAATATTTATATTATATTTACAGTGTGAATATGACAAAAATATAATTTTTTATAAATAGAATATTTATTATAATTCTCATATATATAAGCAACTAATTGAATAAGTCCAACGATGAATAAATATATTTATATCTAATAATAATATAATTACAATACTCAAAAAAGTAATAAACTCTAACAAAGTATTTTTAATTTCCACTATGATTACTACTAGCGTGACATAGTGAAAGTTAAAGAAACAAGAGATAAATGTATTATAACCTGTTAATCTAAGAATACTCAGAAAAATATATACAAAAGAGAGAAAAGTTTTTTCGCATAAATATTATTAAATTCTCAAAAACTTTCACACTTTTCTCAAGTAATACAATCTATAGAATTAGGTTTATAAAAATCATAATTCCAAATAAGAAAAATTTATAAGAAAAGGCAACAAATTGCTAAAATAAAAGAAATTATAAACATAAAAAGATAATATTTAACAAGACAGATAAAATGCCCAAACGACACATCGATCTAAGATTTCTAAATAAAAAAATAAAATATGCTCTAAGCTATCATAAACAGAAAAGTATATTTTCAGAGGCCTAAACGGTTAAATTTTTTTACCAATAGGCTATTCTCTCACTAAATATGACTTCTAATACTCTCTTTAAATAAAATATTATTTAATTTACCTACCAAATGATACATCTCTTGGCATATGTAATGCTTACAATCCCGCCAAAACAAAAATATTTTTACATACTAATTGGAATATCTCATGGTAAATGGTTGAACTTGCAGTCGTTAGGTTATTCCCATGGCAAATATAACTCCTAATATCCCGTTCGAATAAAATATTATTTCATTTACAAATAAACGCTAACTGCAATCGGTATGTGTGATACGTTACATAAACAAGCATGGTTATGTAATTGAACACTTTTAGGCATTGCTTATGCCACATATACTACTGTTTTGTCGTTAAAGGTAGTAATCGATGCATTATTGGCCAAACATGAGCTAAGTTGATCGAGATTACATGGTTAAAGTTATGATGGAGCAAGTAATATGCAAGATAAGTTTAATGATCTCAAAATTTTGATATTAAAGGATAATAGCAGTTCTTTTTTTGTTCATCAACTTCAATTGATACTTGTTTCTGTTGTAAAAAATCATGTGTCAATTTCCTTGCTTGTCACTTTAGTTGCAAGTATTGTAAATATTGTTAAAGGCTTTTCTAAGCACCGTGATATGCTTTTAGAGTCCCAAACTGACCATGTTTTGAAAGCATTAGAAAGTGGTTAATTTGAAAGTGGACAATGACAAAATCAAGAGTCCATTCTTAAATAGGCTAGAGATACATAATGGGGTTTTACATTATCATACTTCAATTATCTTAGTCAAGATGTTTTCTGTTGTCATTGATGTACTTGAATTTGTTATGAAAATAGAAAATCAAAACAAAAAATTGAAGCTTGCACTTTATTGGACTCTTTGCAATCTTATGACACTATATTTTGCCTTTTGATAAAGAATCTGTTAGGAATTACTCATGAATTGTCACAAGCATTACAAAGAAAGGATCAAGATATTGTTAATGCAATATCATTGGTAAAAATAGATAAGCATTGATTGTAATCAATGCGAGATGATGGATGGAAGCCTTTATTGGATGAAGATTCCTCATTTTGTAAAAAGCATGAAATATAAGTCCTTAACATGAATGTTATGCATATTATTCGTGGACGATCTCGATGCAATACTGAGAGAGTAATAAATATGCATCATTATAAAGTTGAATTGTTTTGTGCTATTATAGATTTACAGTTTCAAGAGCTCAACAATCGCTTTAATAAGGTAAATATATAGTTATTTTTATGTATTGTGTTTGAATTCAACTTATTCCTTCTCATCTTATGATAAAGGAAAGTTGTTTCACTTGGCTCAATTCTATTCAGTTGAATTTTCTTCAGTCTAACTTATGGCTTTGGATAATCAGTTAGACACATACAACATTGATATGAAATCCAATTGTGAATCCTTGAATTTGAAGGGAATTTTCAATCTTGCTGAAAAATAGTAACGACAAAGAAAGATGTTTTATATAAACTTAATTTTGACTTTAATTTTACTTCTTGTTGTTGCCCTTTCTTTATTGAATAGCTTCGCTCCTATATGTATATGCATATGTGTACGCACAATATGTATACCTAAATAAATAAAGAAATTGTATGTCGATGTATAATCTAGCGGTAAGTGCACTTTTCATGAGTAAATTCAAGCTCGATTCCCCCTCAATATTATAATGCTAAAGAAATAAATAAGAAATTTATAATTAAATATGGAAAGGAGACATCATCCCTATAAATTTTATAATTATTGAAGATATGAATGTAAAAATAAATAAATAAAATTAGCAGTAATTATGCCTAATAATTATGTCCGAAGGAGTAAAAGAAAAGCACAAAAAAATGTATAGAGAAAAATATATAATTAATGAATTAAAAATAAAATTAAAAAAAAATGTTGAAGAGGAAGAAAGAAGAAAATGTTGAACGGGCAAAGCCATAAATGTAGAAAAGGAAAATAAAATAGAAAATCAAAAGACTTAAACCCCAAATATGGATGAAAGCTGCACCTGTTTTTGGGAGGGTTTGCTTGTCTCATTGTTGTTGGATTCGCTGCCTCTGCGCTCTAATAGGGGCGTGTGTGTGTGTGACTGACTGAGTGTTGTGTTTCTGTGGCTTTTCTTTCAAATTTCATATTTCACAAAGATTGGATTGATTTTTTTATTTCTTCACTTTTATTTTCACAATTATTACTTGCTTCCTTCACCACCTCGACTACTTTACTCCATTGTGACGGCCCATCTCCTTTTCTATTAATATTTTTAACATTCTTTCCGTCTTATTAAAAATATAAAATTATATACTTTTTTATTAAATTATTATAGCAAATATTTCGACAAATAATATCAAATATTATTATAATAAGAACTTAATAATTACACAATTTATTAAAATAATAAGTGAAAAATATAATTTAAATTGAATAAAAATATATGTCTTTTAATTTAGAAAAAAAATTTAATTATGATATTGATATATTATTATTCATTTTGAATTGTAAATATTTGATTAATTATCAATTTCATATACATAGCAAAAATAAAATAAAAATAAAAACTTTAACCCTGAATCCCTAATGACTAGTAAAGTGCATTCAGTACACAAACAGTTTATATTAGTGAAATTTACAAAAATAACTTAAAAATAAAAATATATATAAGAATATTAAACATCTAAAAATTTATAAAATTACTATGCATATACCAAAATTTGTGAAAGTATAGAATATTTTTAATATATATTTAGTATATTTTTTATATATATCATAAAAATATAAAAATAAAATAAAAATAGTATTTGCAAACTGAAAATATATATATAATAAAAATGAATTTTTTTTAAAAAAAAGTAATATTTTATTCAATTTCCACTTTATACTTAAAGATAAATATATATAAAAGAATTGAAAAAAAATATTTGATTAGAGAAGTGACGCAGCGTAAAAACGTTTAAGATAAATTAAACACTATTTAAATTTAGAGAAAGTCTGTAAATTCCTTTAAAAATAATCTCCCGCTAAAAATGCATAGTTTGTCTTATATAGGCGGACGAAAAATTAATACAATAGTCCTCAAATAATTAAAAATAATAATTTAACCTCCTAAACAATAAAATTTGGCCATAAAAAATTCACAACAACCGTTGCACTTTTTAAAATTATCCGTCTTGCGAAATCCTTTTCGAAAAGCTACCGTGGACCTCAATCGAATTTTATATGTAAAAGTTATGACATTTTATGTAGTCTGCCATAAAACATCTTTTAAAAAATTCAGTGCTGTATACTCCGCATTAAAAAGGTAATAGTAACCTTTAACTCCCCCTTTTATCCTTTCTAGTTTGTACTAATTAAAATGAAAACTATTATAATCACTGTTTTTATAAAGAAATTAACGCTCAAAATCTTGATTATTAAAATTAACACGTATAATTTGAAATTTTAATGTATAATTTTAGATTAAAAGTGTAAATTTATAAGTAGATAAACACTCAATTTATTATTTTTTTAATTTTTGTAAGTGCAATTAAATATTATATTAATTGATAGAATAAAGCAAGACAAAATTATAATATTGTACAATATTATAATTTTCAACAGCAATATCAAAATAAATCAAACATATGAATGATGATAACAACAATCTTAAATTGTGCTCGATAGTAAATAATAGTTACTTTTCCATTTTTTTAATGGTACTTTTGCAAGTTTGATTTGCATTTCTCATTGAACTAAATAACAAATTAATAGAAAAGATTCACAATAATGAGATAAAGAAAATAAAAAAGGAAATTTATTGTAAAGGGAAAAGGAAAAAAAATATTAAAAGAGGTATAAAAATAAACATAAAATAAAATTATATTTATTTGAAATAAAAATAAATTTGAATGCTATTGAATAATAAAATAAAATGAAAAGAAAAAAATAGAATAAAGTGGTCCACCATAGATTAAAAAAAGGCTAACACATCGTTTCTTTCGATGAAATTGAACAGAAAAGAAAGTAAAAGAAATGATAGTTATTTCAATTTCTATCATTTGAATGTTTAATTAAATATATATATATATATATATATAATTTTTATTAGAAAATAATTCTCTTTAAATAGTCAAAATAATTTATTTTAATGGTAAAAATAAAAAAATTATATCTTATATGTCTATTTATTTATTTAAATTATGAAGAATAAATATTATTTCTCTTATTATTCAATTAAGATTACTAAACATATTAAAATAAATAAAAATTCCTTTTTTTTTCTACTCATTTCTTTCGGTAAAGTAAATTTAATTTTTGCTGTACAAATTAGCAACTAAACAAAGAATAACGTACCTTTAAAAAGAATTAAAGAAAAATGAGTTTAAAAAAAAACAAAACCTCAGAAGAAGAGAATTTTTGGATCACATGCACTTTATTTTATACCTTAATTTTTTTTTTTCAAAATGTTTAAATAAATCCAAAATTAACTTTTAGATTTAAGTAATATTCAAACTTGCGATTTCAAATTAATATAACAAAAATTTGGAACTTAAATTTTTTTTTTTAAAAAAAAAAAAAGAAGGCAAAAGCATGAATTTTCGTATGCCTATATGTGTCTTTAAAAACCTGTATTTGTACAACCGATGAAGGTTGATAGCTGAGCTCTTCTTGTTGTCCTTTCACTGTAACTCCGAGGTGTAGTTTCTCTTGTCAACAATTACTCAACCTAAATATATCAAACATTAATGTGAGGAATCTAAATTAATTGATTTACATTATTTATAAACTTAATTATAACCCAAATTTAAAAAAAATAAAAAAAATCTGAAATTAGTCAATCTATAATACTGTAAATGAAAAGTTTCAGATTCGAGTTTATCTTGTCAACAAATACTCAATCTATTTAATTTAAAATATTATATTGTTTAGAATTCAAGTCTTAATTAGATTATGTATATGAGAGTTCTTTAAATATAAAATGAATGAATAAATACAAATCAAATGTAAAAAAACGAATATATATACATATGAAGTTAAGATAAGTGAATAAATATGAAATATGAAATAAATATATAAAATATCTAAAATCATAATTTAAAAGTTTAATTATAAAATTCTTTTAAAATTATAGTTATTAAATTATGTCCATATTTTGCATTTGGAATAAAAAAATCAAATATAGTATAATATGAGATAATAGTATATTGAAGGGCATGGATAAATATACAGCCAGATTTTATAAATACACTGCAATTTATAAAAATTTTTTATAATTAATTTTTTAAAATATTATAATTTAAATAAAAGATTACGATTGATCAGATTAATGAATAAGGATACAGATCCGGTTCATAATAGAATTTTTCATTTATATATAATTTCTAGCATTAATAGTAGTAGAGTTGATCACATGTTATCCAAATACAGTAGTTAAATAAAAACTTATTTTGTGTACTTTAAATTCATTTTTTAGGCAAAATTCACTGCATAAGCACGTCATTATTTTTAAAATTTATGGAAAGAATTATGAAAACACTAAATGAGAAAGTGAAAAATGTTTGAAGGATTTTGTAGAGTTAGAGTTATTTATTGATGGAATTGGTTAGAATAAAAAATATAGGAAGAGATGAGTATGAAAGTAAATTGTGTGTATTTAGTGTTTTGTGTGGCATTTTGATAATTTTGAAAAAAAAAAATATTTTTATTTGACCTTTTGCATATATGCATTTTAGTCATAAAAATTACACCGGTGAATTTATAAAATTTGATGGTGCATCCAACGAAAATTATTCTATTCATGCTCTGAAATTACTCTATTTATATATATATATCCAAACTCATTTAATTTTCAACTATTTATACTAGTCTCAAATATGTTTATAATTATCTTTTCATTATTACTTGTATCGATCTCATATTCACTTAATAATAATAAATGATACAATATATGTCTTATTTCTTAGCAATAGTACTAATTCAATTTATTTTGACTTTAAAAAAAATCGATCTTATCCTTAAATTTAAGATAATGTGATTACTTTTTAAGTGATGCAAAGTGGGATCCTCTTGTAATTGTATATTATTTGTATCCATTTAAGTATAATATAAATTTAAAAACATAATAAAATTTAAATTACACAATTATAATCTTATCAATTAAATAACTGTAAATAAAAATTTAACACTAATACAATTTTATTAAAATAATTTTATACCATATAATTTTATAATTAAAATATAATACAATAAATAAATAATTAAAACTCATAAAAATATAATACTCACCCAAATTTAATTTTTTTGTGTAGAAATTTAATTTCTTTTTCGTGTAATTTAGATTTGATAAAAAATATTAATTATTTGTTTAAGATATAGAGAATTAACTATGTACAATTTATACAAAAAGATCAAAAAATAAAAATATTTTTAAAATTATTTACTTTTTTTTTCTTGGCACGCATGCAGTATATATTTAGTTTATTAAATGTATATATATTCTCATCTCTAGAGGTATAAATCTAAGATATTAAAAGTATACAAAAACAATAATATATTTTTTCAAAAACAAAAGTTGACAAACTGTGAAAACTTATAACATTTGAATATATGCAAGAAATGAGGGTAAAGTAGAACATGCAAAATAGTTGATATAGCCCCATGGGATGGAGAAAACATCTGAGCAGAATGGGGTTAATTAGGGTACAACAGGACCACAGAAAAGATTTAACATAAATAAACAAACAAGTAACCTCTTCTTCTTCTTCAACTCTTTTTGCCACCACGCCAACTTCACTCTCCCAGATGCTTTGCTTTCTTTTCTTTGCTAAGTTAGACAATAGTTTCTTTGAGATATTTAGAGCATTTTTCCAAAACCCCTTACCTATTAAAATCTCATAAAACACTGATAATATAAAGGTATAAGTTATATATATATATTTCACATGCATCGCATATATGAAAAAGAAGCATCTTTCCAAATTGACATGCAAATTACTAAAAAAACAAGTAGAATGTTGTAGGAGTTTCATCAGGCAACAAAAGAAATATTTAAAAAGATCATGGAGGATGTGCATGGCTAGCTGATCATCATCATCATCTCTCTCTCTTTTTTTTTATTTTTTGACTAAAGGGATCTATCATATATGATGATGAGGTTATATATATGACTATCCCTTTGTCTGCATACACAACAAAAGGGAATTTTCTTTTTCAGTTTGGCAATTTTCCTTCTTCAACTTCCATTCCTACATATGGGAAGCATTCCAGTGCTCAAATCTTTACTTGGCAGACCCTCTTCTGTCCCCACTTTTATATCACTATATACCAAGATCTCATTCCTATATTATACCATTTCACAAAAAGGGCAGTTTTCTTTTTCTTTTTCTTTTTGCAAATTTCCGAAACTGTCAGTAATTTGTTTTTTAATCAGACTGGATTTTTTTGATAAATATATCATATAATAATATATCAAAAATCCAAATTCCGAGCTTAATTATATATGGAAAAGGATATTAATTAACGAGTATTATTAGTGTCATAAGGTGAGGCAGTTACAGAATTATATATTTTTATAAATTATACTCTGTGATTTTATTTTTAAAAGATTATATTTTTTAAAATTTCATTTTTTTTCATTTTATAAATATTTATTCATTCACTTTTTATATTTATATATATAATTTTCATACTGAGCGATTATGACTTACATCCTTGAAGATATGTAGAATCATAATATTATTCTAAATTATTTTTTTTAAAGTTAGTTTATGTATGCTTCTACTCTTCTTATCTATATTCATTTTAACTTGTTTAATCTTTCTAATATGTATATTACTGATTTTTTATTTCACGTGGTCAAACTAATTTAGTCTTCATATTTAATTAATTTTTTATATAAGAATATGCACATAAATCGTATTAGGAAACTAATTAAATTAGTAATTGCAAAAACAAAAATAACAAAAGGCATGAAAAAAAAATAGAAAAGACATATAAGTTGAGTTGTATCATATGATTATTTAATAAATAAAATCTATTATGTTTGTATAAGAAAGAATTGCAGAGGAATTTGCTCTACAATTCTTAACCTCAATGTAATTTTCTTTTTTCCTGCACAGCAGCAAACAGTAAGAAAGAAAGTTAAAGAAAGATGACAGCAAGCAAAAGAAAGGTACTTAGGTTGCTTCAGTAAGGGCTCGAGAAAAGGCCTAGAAAGAAGTATGGCTACTAACTTCCTGATATATAATATTATAACTATTACTTTCAATGTTACTATTTATTTATTATTTTATTAATACTCACTGAAGAGCTCTTATGAATGGATGACGTTTCCATTTACAGTGTGGAGTGTAAGCATTAAAAAGCTGCACTTTTTTTTTATTTAATTATTTTGAGATTTGACATCCCAAATTTGGCTGGAATATACAAAACTTCTACTAGTGTACTAATCTGTGGAGAATCTTTTGCCTTTTTGAGACCACAGATAATTTGCTTCTCCTTCCAGGAATCTGCTGCTCTTTTGTTCACGATCCAATTCCATTCTCAACATTAATTATCTCATTTTTTTTAACATTTTCTTTTTCATTTTTCAGTCAGGAATTGTAGTACGAATATATTATAAAATTAAAATGTTAATACTTTGTAACCTCCATTTTTTTAACGATCACATATGATTTTTCCTTAACAACTACCTAAAAATCTAATAATTTAGGTTAAATTTAATAGTGAAATATGATGGTTAATCATTTGAATTTAATTGTACAACGGTTATACGTAAAATATTAAATGATTTGCTGCGCATAACACAAAAAATATTGTTGGGGGAGTAGGGTGTGATCATGCACAGAAAGCACTTGGATGAGTATGCGGCCAAGTTCTGAAATGTGGGAGGCTATACTACAAAAACAAGTACTCTGTCAACAACACAGTTGCTACAATAATGCCAGCTGAGGAAGTGATGGTGGTTTGGGGAGGAGACCAAAATCCCTGAGAGCGTCGTGCAGCTCAGCTGTGTGCACGGCCAGCTAACCTGCAATTGTAATAATAATATTCTTCATTCGATGGACCTTTATTCTCTACTATAATATGCCTTAGTCTGCCCCCTTCGCCCTTTCTTTTTTGCATTGTACATCCAGTTGTCACAGCCATATGATATTCAGAATGACTACCCACCAGGCATTTGCCAGTTTCATCCGCTTTTTTAAACACTGTATGGCATATTGCGAGGAGAATGGAAATTTGTCATCCACTAATGATTGGTGCATTTCTCCGATTACGCTTGTGCAGCTGAGCTGGTGCCTGTGGCTGATGCTGTTTAAGTGTTCAATAAAATGGAATGTGCCTCCTCTAGGCCAAGTGTAATTGCTTAATTAGCTTCGAATCACCCACATTTCCATGCCATTATCTTATGCAAGAGTAGAACATATGAATCTGAAAATATGTAAACCAAAGGTCCCTGCTACCGGCCAGGAAATACTCCATTGCAGAAAGCATGGAAACGAATCACACTAACTTTCCTTAATGTCTTATGCCAAACAATTAGTTTTATCTTATTTGAAATAGCAAAACAAACAATATATATGAAAAATGTTTAGTCCAGTGAACCCCAAGGCTATCTGAGGCAAAATTTTATTTAAGACATATAGAAAAGAGAAAAAAATGAACATAGAACAAGAATTTAATATCTGGGTAATAAATAACATGATTTTACAATCCATTTTCCAACAAATAATATCACCAATAAAAACTGTGAAGCCACATTCTTGGGTAGGATATACACCAAACTAACCAAAACTCTTCAGCCTCAGGTATGCTGGCACACTGATATATGCCTATACTTTTCGATTTGCAGCCATCAGCTTTGTACATTCTCAAAGGTCCGTGAATTTGATCAGTTCTCATTTCCTTGAGAAAGCCTGATTTGATTGCGAAAAAGAGATTCATTCAAGTCACTTTTTGTTGTGAGTCTAAGGACCATAGGCGCTTGGATAACTCACATCGAACCATAGACGCTTGGACATTTCATAACCACTTCCTCCAACTAAGGGCTCGTCTGTCACCAGACAATAACCTAGGAAGGCTTAGTAGGCTATTAACCCTTGTAATACCTTCTAAGGCTGACCACTCCTCATCCTCTGCGGTTGAAATGCACTCAGCTAGGCTCCTCTTTGACTGGCTCTGGCTCTGGCTCTTCAAAGAATGTTTTTCCTCTGCCAACTCAGAGACAGGTACAATCTCATCAGAGCTTAGTATTGTATCTGAATGACAAACATAAGCATGAGAATCGGCATGTGTTTCCAATATTTGAGCATTTTCATTGATTTTCACCACAGTTTCCACTGGCTCATTTGGAATCTTTTTGACATCTGACTCTTCCACCTCTCCATTTGCTTCAGATGAATGTTCAAGAAAGAGGCACACGACAGTACAATCATCATTCTTGGAAGTAGGATACTTAAGCCTCCATGCTCGAACTGCACAATCTACAAGAGCTCTGGCTGCTGTTGCATGACTAGGGGCTGAGGCCACAATGTTGACAGCCTCCTTATTTGAGAGCACATCCCAAACCTGTGCCGTTAAGAATTCAACATTAATGGCTTCTGAATTAGAAATGAAATTCATGCATTACGACCAAAGAGAACGAGAATAATTCATGCAGATCTGGTGTTCTCCTATCCGACAGAAACAAGCACACGGATCTATCATTATGTATAGACATTTAATGGGACTGGCAGTATTCAAAGTAGTAACATAGTAAGGATAACATGGCAACAAAGCAGGACATGTTGCAAAATAATTATATCCTTAAAGGATGTGGCATGCATTACAAAATAGATTCTTTCCAGTTCTGTTTTCTTTTTTTTCCTTTTTTGAGAATTACAACTGAAGAGGGAGAATCGATCTTGAATTATTCAGGAGGATGCACTTACAGCTAGACTCAGCCTCGGTGTGTTCCAGTTCTGTTTTTTTTATTAAAACAACATTCAGTTCAGTTCAGTTCAAAGTGAAGTAAAAGAATAATACCCCATCAGTAGCAAGAATAATGAATTCATCTTTCTTGGTAAGATGGCGATAATAAACATCTGGGATAGAAATTAAACCAAAATCTTTCAGACAGAAGTCCCCAAAAGCTCTAGCCATTGCAAGACCAGGAGAGTCATTATTAGGCAACCATACACGTGCAACCTCTGGCTCATCCCTCAATGCAAAGACCCTTCCTTTACATTTCTGGATCCTTGCAGCTTCCCCTGAATATTAAAAGAAAAAGAAATTTTAACCTGTATCCATATATATAAGACTATTTACAATTCAACCGGATGCAACATATGAACGTATGTGCACTTTTATCTTGTTTGGTATGGAAGTGTGTGCTAATGTGTCTTCTCTGTGTGTGAAAGAGCAGTAGGGAGGGAGAGAGAAACTTGGAAGATCAGGCTTCAAGTCAACAGTCAATTGAACGGCAAGCAAAGAGTTGTCTTCATCTCTGGTTGCAAGAACTGCTCTGGAGTCACCAAGATTTCCAATTACAAGTTCCTGGCCCTGAAAAGACACATCATTTGAGGAATCTATACAAACAATATAACAAGTCATCTATTAACAGTATGAAAATAATCACACATGAATGTACATGGTCCAAAAAATGGTGAAGATGTCAGATAAAGTTTCAGTTGTCAATAACACAGTTCAATTAGGAAATTTCAGAAATGACCAGCATGACAGCAAAGACATGGTTTTAGCTGAGAAATGAACATAATGGACTTTAATGAAGGGATAGAACAAGGAAGTTATGGTCAGATAAAGCATGATTAAGAGGTAAGGAATCTTTCACAGCATCAAAAGTGCTTAGATACACCTAAGCCTCAAGGACCCTTGGTTGCTAAGGGCAAGGCCCATGACAAAGCAATTTTAGGCACATATTTTGGGAATTAAATACCTAACAAACTACATATAAGATTTATAAATGCCTATTGAGAAAATGCTGACTAAATTCTAACATTTATTTCTTTAGACTACATGTTATCACACGAGTTTTCAATTGTTTAAAACATCTATCCAATAGCACACAAAGCCATTAAGTAAAACAACCATCAAATCAGATAAACCAAAATTATTTCTACATAATTGGGCATATTTTTACATAGAAATAATATGCATATTTATTTTATTTATTCCTTCCCCTTGATGGTAGTCTTTGTGTGCTCTTTGATCTTCTAGATTTTTTCATGGTTTGTGACATTGTGAGAAAACCATCAGGTGAAGTGCAGCAGAGCATAAAAATAAAAAGGGCATAAGTAAATTAAAATCTGTTGTTTTACACAGGAGAAGTGCTATTTGGTGCCTAAACCTCCAAGTTTAGACATGCCTTGGGCACCTCAAGCGCACCAAAGTGAATGTGCTATGTTAGGGATAAAAAGCACTCTACTCTTGTTGCAGACTTTGGACACACTATTAACACCATTGGAAAGGAACCAAAGTCAAACGATGGCAGCAAGCTTTATACCAGGTTTGCTGCTGGAGAAGTCTCTACAGTTGGTTGTGCAGATCTGAAAATTTATAGAGCTATTAAATAAGGCAAGAAATAACTCCATTATAAAGGTCATCTCACCTACAAAAGTAAGACAGCTATGTCAATTTTTGATGTGACAAGGGGAAAACGAGGTCACTACACCATTTACGGTGTAACAAAGGTGTGGAAACGCTGGCCCCAAACCAAGCTGTCCCCTAACCTTGAATGATGAGCTCTTGAAAATAATCATGTTATGGTTTACTTTCAGTTTATTTTTAAGTTTTGTAAGCTGCTAATTTATTTTCTTAAAATATATTTGCAAGTTTAGAAGGGAAAGCAATGAGAGAAGAGTAAGAAGGAAGGCTAGTTATTCTCTCTCGTTCGGTTAGAAAGTGAAGGGCAAAAGGAGGAGACATAGCCTTAGTTAGAAGGGTAAACAAATAAGAGAGGGAAAGTTATTACAAGGATGAAACATCTGAAACTTAATAAAGAAAGAGAAAACTTTAAAGAATCCTTGTGAGCTCATCTAAGCAAAAACATTAAGATACGTATGATGCATGTACGTGGTATTATTAAATATGCATTTATGTGCGATTTTCTAATTGACAATGCACATAATTTGCATTAATACCAGAAAAGTATACTTGCATTCCTGTAGAAAGTTTGACCTGAATCCACCAGATACAACAGCCTAAGCATTTTATTTAGGCAGTTTATCCTGAAGCTTGCTTGACTTCACCAAAATCCAGCATTCTAAGAGACTTGAGTCTAAATCTGAGATAGCCCAAACCAAACACAAAAAAGCTGCATATTATATATTAATATTGATTTTTAATGTCTTCTAATAACCTCAAGATGTAAGTAATCAACTCCTCTAGTTAACTGTAACATATATATATATATATATATATATATATTTCAAACCTTGGCCATCAACTTCCAGGTTAATAACCATTGTCACTCTTAGGTTGAACAGCTCTTAGAAGCATCCTGAACTAATTCATTCCCATTTCTCCTCAAGGCCAGGAAAAGGAAAATTAATGCATAAGTGACTCAATATCTAAGTTAGACAAACAGCAAAGAGGTTATAGTGGCTAGAATATGCCAGTTAGTATCAAACATCAGAATGGTATTCCTAAGACATCCATAACTTCAGGATAACTTCAGGATAGAGTGGATTATGTTAATTTGACAATAGAATCCATCCAAATGCAGATAATAGAGAACATATACTTTTCAAGGGAAACAGTACCATTTTGCAAGTTGGCTTGCCAAAAGTGGCACTGGCGGGCTCCCTTCTCAAACTTAATATGCAAATAAAACCTTCATGCAGGGATGAAAAAATTCAATCTATTCAATATAAAGTTGTTTCTCCAAATATTTCACTAAGATATCTTTGTATGATGAGTCAACATCATCATGCAGTTCCCTTACAGACCAAATAAAGACTGCAAATTGACCTCCATCTTTATCTGGAAAAATGTAAAGTGTCGTAAGTAATAAATTACACAATAAGTTCATTTATAGCTGTCAGAAACGTCGGATAAGGGTATCAATCTCAATCTGAAAAGACAATTTTTATGATATGAGAAAAATCAATTCAACTAAATTGAAATAGCAAAAAGCCTGACAATCCAATTATTTTTCATCACCACACTAGAAAATCATAAAAAAGAAATGCAAACAGTTCACATTCATGCAGCAAGACTGGTGAGAGATCAGTTAAAGGATGCTGCAAGAACAAGTTACCTGCTTTATCAAAGTCACAGAAGTAGTTCCGCTGCAGAAGCAATCAATTGTTGGATGAAATTTTAGTTCCTTATCCATTAACTTAAAGGCCTCCAACAAAGACCTTTTAAGTGGCAAACAAATCTCTGGGAGTTTTTCATTTTGCTCAACCTCCAAAGAATCATGTGACTCGTCATCCAGGCTTGCAGATGCAGTTTCCTCAGAATTTGTGCTTCCAAGAGTGTTTCCATCTTTCTGAACGCTTCCCTGTTCATAGTTGGAACCATCTTTCCATTGAGTACACAGTATAAGGGGAAGGGAATCTCGCACTTTCTTGGCAACCATATGACCAAAAGGACCATGACCGTCAAATACCCCGCAAAAAACTGTATCACTCCTTGAGCTGAAATTCTATTGCAGAAAGAGCCAACCCAATCATCACACATTAATCCCACAAAAGGGGGGATACAAACAATATTTGATGATCGTAACAGAATTTTCAAGCTGAGAATTTATGTCAGTGATGATTTAGGGATAAAATATATATATAAACAGCGATGATGAAAAATTTTGGGAAAGCCTCAAATATTAGATGAAGAGGGATTTCGAAAAAAAAATCACAAGATGAAATGAGAGTCCTGAATAGAAAAGAATGAGTAACAATGTTGCAGCATTGAAGGGGCACATGTGCCTAGTGCCTAATATCTTCAATTCTAATAATTCTGCCAGATTAGCTATTACCAAATCTAGTTTCTAAATGTGCAGAATGAGCAATATGATGCATAGCTCTCCTGTGAACTACACCCTATTTCTAGCTATCCTAATAAAGACAATTTAATAAAATTTCTAAGAATGGATTGGGTAACTAAAGCACCTCTCATTACTGGAGCAAATAGAACCGTTATCCAAGCTTCGGCTATTTCTATCCAGGCTTTTCCCTCAATTTTGTTGTCTTCGTTTTTCTCCTCCTCAATTTTTTCTCACTCAATATCTTTTGTTTTATCCATTGTACAACCATAATCCGAAATCATGAATTCTGCATTTTCACACATTGAATTTATACACATTGTTTTCATTAGCCACATTAGTTCCACCCAGGAAATTGGTCATATCTCAAACTAAAAATGAGTTTTGAATACACATTACACATATATAACTTGTAATATAAGGATAAAACTGAGGAAGGGACTAAAATACATAGAAAACCTTTTGAGGTTATGAAAAGTTCATATGCCTAAACTTAATAGAAAAAATGTTAGTCTCATTACTTGGGACTGAATAATATCTATTTCTGAATTTTTTTTTCACTCAGTATAAAAACCATAGAACAAATTATTAATCGCTATTCAGATACAGCAAGATGATAAACTAGTAAACTAATTCAGATGATAAAAGAGGAGCTAAAATGAACAAATGAAAATGGAGGACGAAGATTAAAGAAAAAGGCAGTTACCAACCTCCCAAACGAGCATAGCATCTTGATTGGTGCCTTTCTTTCCTTGCTGGGTATACAAGCAAGCAATTTTGGAGGCACCATTCATGGACATCCTGCCATGAATGTGATTTAGCAGACTTTCATCATCCCCACCACCAGTTAATTTCTTCTTCCATTTATGCCTTTTCGGAGAAACTGCTGATACAGCTGTAGTTTCCTCTGCTGAACCACTCTCATCCCTTCCCCTCTTCCCTATGACTGAATAGCAAGAACCCATTTAATGAAACCAAATATCTTTCCTCCCCAACTTCTTTTCCAATGCCAAATCAAAATCAAATTAAACACCCCAAAAACCCTACCCAAATATAAAAATGAAAGATTTTCTCCACCATCTCCCACTTTCTGTGTTAGTTCTCTTTTGGATCAAAAGATAGTAAGCAAATACAAAGAATACAACCAGGAAAAGCCTAAAAATCCATCTGATCTGGGTTCGTTGGAAACACAGAGATCAAGGAGATTAGCAGATGTATGACTATTGATTCATCATCCAACGAAGCAACTTTGGATAAAGATTTAAAGATCAGTAACAAAAAAACAGTACCCTTTTAGCTTTTACCATGTTACAAACAAACCTTAGTAAACCCCCAGCAATCAGCACGATAAATACATAGAGAGAGAATGAGAAAGAAAGGGATGAGACCACAAAGACACAGCTCGCTAGACAGAAATTAGATAAAGAACTATAATGTTTATAGTTGCCATCTTTTCTTCTCTCTTTTTACATTTATAATTTATAATTGTTGGTGTTCTCATGACATGGGATTACCAGCTAAAGTCATATACAAACATATATCATAATTATAAATTATTTTTTTCAGGTGATATCACTTATCTTTTCAATTGTTACATATTATATTAAATTTAATTTTTTTTATTTGATCAAATACATTATTTATACCCTTTAAAAAAAATACATTATTTATAATACAATTATAAAAAAAATTTAAAAATGTATGGATGAATAAAAATTTCTATCTACAATGTTATAGATCAACAAAAATAATATTTCCTTCATTCTGACACATTTTTTATTTCATTAAAAATATTATTACTACTGAAAATATAAATTTAACTTGTCATATCTTTATTTTACTATAAAATATATGTATTATATACGAATATAATATAAATTTATAATATTAATTAACTTATTAAAATGATAACTAAATTATAGTTTAGAATAAATAAAAAAAGGAAATATGCTCATAAAAGTAGGATAAGAGAGTGCAAAATATATATTATTTATGTATTAGATAGTACAATATAGAGAGAATTTTGTGAGGATAAATTTTGTCATAAGAGAATATCTCTATTTTATAAAAATTATAATATACTAATATTTTGATTTAATGAAATTTATAGTTTTTAGATTTTATTCATTATTTTTTATTTGTGACAAAGAAAGAAAATTTCAAATTTCAAATTTTGTAAAAATTAAAATAATTTTAAATTTTAAATATTCATCTCCCAAAGTATTATTTTCATTATTATTAACTAAATTAATATTTTAATTCATAATAAAATTGTCATAATTTTATAGTAGGATGCGTTCAGTCATTATTTTTTATATGCATCTACTATTATATGTTATTTAAAAAAATCAATATTCTAATTTTTTTTAATTTTTTTATAATTCAGTCTCTATCATAAACAATATATTATTCTCTTAAATTTCACTTAACATTTTTACAGAAGTATGAATTGGTTCGTAATCATGGCATGGAAGAGTAAGGCTAACTCTTTTTCTTTTTCCCTTCCAACCTTCTTCTCGCCTCTTCTCGCATTATTATACATACTAATAATAATAATAATAATAATAATAATAATAATAATAATAATAATAAAGTAAATAAATAAATGTTGACCACATTAATTAGTCTCATACTCTCATCTTATAATATAATGAGTAGTTATTATTGTTATTTAATACATAAAGTTGTTTTAATAAATTTAACCTATCGTAATTTTAAAAAAAATATTATATTTAAATTATTTATATAAATTCTCATAATTTAAACAATTCTCTCAAAAAAGTTAAATTTATATAGTTATTTTAGTCAATATATAAATAAATTTTATCTTCATATATATGTTTTTATATTAATATCTAAATTTTTTTGAAATAAAACATTAACGATAATTCATATATTGAAAAATTTTAATAAAATAAATTAGATAGAAAATATAATTAAAATAACATAAAATGGAGCTGTGAATAGTAAATAAATAAAGTGAATCAAAATAAAAAAAAAATACTTAGAAATTAAGGAAGAGTCAGAGGTGGAAATGAGAAAAGCAAAAGGAAGCCGACGCCAAAAGAGCTAGTGAAAAACCCAAAAAAAAACACAAACAAACAAAAATAATAAATAGGAGAGGCACAGCTTTGTTCGTGATTCTGGTAGCTGCTTGTTTTCATTATGAATCTTTTTATACAATTATTATTATTTATTATATACTCAATTTTTCTTTTAAGAAAAATCGTGCATACGCTTTCTATTGGGACCATTAGACGAAGCTTCCTTGATAACTAGATTTATACAAAAATTAATTATTGCTTATGATTTTTAGTTTATTATTACTATCCATAATATTGCTGAAAATTACTACTTAGAATGGGAATAAAATCGATTTTGAACAAAGTAAAGCAGAGACAGAGCAGAGAATGAAAGAAATGAATTGTGTATTTCTCATCAGAGAGGAAAATAATTATATACAATTGACTTGCTTCTAGCTACTTCTTATCTAACAGACTAACTCACTCGCGTGACACACAACTAATTATAAATTATATTTACGTCTTAACATCCCCCCCTCAAGTTGGGAATGGTTGTGAAATCAGACCCAACTTGCCAATCAAAGCAGAGAATTGAGGACCAGAAAGGAGCTTGGTAAACACATCAGCTAACTGAGAATGAGATGAAATATAAGAGGGATTTATGAAGCCATCTTTGTACTTATTTCTAACTATATGACAATCAATCTCTAAATGCTTAGTCCTCTCATGAAACACTAGATTGGTTGTGATATAGAGAGCTGACTGATTGTCATAAAACAAAGGAATAGGTGTAGAAATAGAAACCCAAAATTCTGGCAGCAAATAGGATAGTCATTGAAGCTCACAAACAGTAGATGTCATACGTTGATATTCTGCCTCACAAGAGCTACGTGATACTGTGTTCTGTTTTTTAGCCTTCCAAGAAACTAATGAACACAAAATAACCTGTAAGAGACTTGCGAGAAAGGAGGCAGGAAGCCCAATCACTATCACAGTAAGCTCGGACATTCAGAGAAGATGAAGAACTATAGAAGAGTCCTTTATGCACTGTCTCTTTGAGATACTTAAGAACCTAAAGAGCAGCTTCCCAATGAGTTTCACAAGGTGTAGAAACAAATTGAGAGAGTTATTGAATACTGTTAGTGATATCAGGTCTTGTCATATTGAGATACAGCAGTCTGCCAACAAGCCTCCTATATGCATCTGCAGTAGAAAGTGGAGGGGAATGTTCATCAAAACAATGACCCTTGGGTAAAGGTGTAAGAGTTGGTTTACAACAAGTCAGACCAGCATCTTGAAGAATATCAGTAATATACTTCTGTTGAGTAACATACAGCCCTGCTTGAGTTCTAAAAGTCTGAATTCCCATAAAATATTTAGCTGGACCCAAGTCCTTAATGGTAAATGCAGTATGAAGAAAATGTTTGACCCCGCCTATATCAGACTCAACATCACCAGTAATGAGAACATCATCTACTAAACAAGGAGAGCTAAGAAAGATCCAGAAGCTGTAGTTTTAGTAAACAAACAGTGATCATGTTGAGATTGAATAAAACCAATGGAAAGAAGCTGTCTAGTAAGCTCATAATTCCATTCTCTAGATGTTTGCTTCAACCAATGTAAAGACTTCTTCAATCTACAAACTTTTGTTGGCTAAGCCTTCAAATAACCTTTAGGTGGCAGTAAATAAACCTCCTACTTAACAAATCCATGGAGGAATGTATTATTAATATCAAGTTGGTGGATAAACCAACTTTGATACTAACAAAAGCTAGGAAGACTCTCACAGTTACTAACTTGGCAATTGGAGAAAAACTATCAAAGAAATCAATACCAACTCTTTGATTATATCCTTTAGCCACTAACCTGGCTTTATACCTCTCCATTGCGCCATCTGAGTGAAATTTAACTTTGAATACCCATTTGGACCCTATAGCTTTCTTGCCATGTGGTAAAACAGTGATATCCCAGGTACCATTAGCTTCCAAGGCTTGTAATTCGTTATTCATGGCTGCAACCCACTCATGATGCTTAACAGCCTCTTTATAAAAAGTAGGTTCTGACACATGTGAGACATTTGCCTTGAAAGCCTTATAAACAAGAGTCACCTCTTCTGTAGCAGCAGAAGCATGACAGACATATTCTTGTAGCCAAGCAGGTTTCTTCTTAGACTTTGAACTGTGCCTGATTGAAGACTCGGATGTGGAGGAAGCAACATTTGTACCATTGGTAGAACCAATCACTTGATTATGAATGGAGTGAGAAATATCAGAACAATCATTAGGTAAGGCATCAAGTGACTGCTAAAACTATGAAGAAGAACCAGCATCTATTGAGATAATAACAAGATCATCACAAGTATCTGCTGTGATTGAAACCATTGGTAATGGAGTTAGTTGTTCTACAGCAGAAACATTTGAATATGGAAAAATATTTTCATAGAAAATTACACCTCTAGAAACTGATATCTTTTTACTCTCTAACTCAAAAACTTTATAAGCTTTCTGACCTGATGCATATGCAAGGAAAACACACTTGAAAGCCCTAGGAGAAAATTTATCTTTGTGAGGTAATGTTTTAGAGATGAAACAAAGACAACCAAAGGTTTTAAGCCTATCATATGTAGAAGCAACACCATAGAGAGCTTGAAAAGGTGATTTCCAATGAAAATTTGCAGTAGGAAGCCTATTAATGATGTAGGTAGCAATTAACACAGCCTCTCCTAAAAAGTCTTTGGCATACAAGATTGAAACATCAAGGATCTTGCTACTTGTAATAGGTGCTTGTGCTTTCTCTCCACTACTCCATTCTGTTATGGAGTATAAGCACAAGTCCTATGGTGAATAATGCAAAGAGACTGAAATAATTCTCTATATTTGTCATTTATGAATTCCCTTCCATTATCTGTTCTGATTACTTTAATTTTTGAGTTGAATTGAGTCTGAACCATCAAAAAAACTGTGAAGTAGCCATTACGTGCACTTTATCTTGTATCAAAAAAGTCCAAGTTACTCTGGTAAAGTCATCTATAATAGTCAAAAAATAACTTGCTTAATTGATAGCTTGCTGCTTGTAAGGCCCCCATAGATCAATGCGCAACAGCTCAAAAGCATTAATAGTATGGATTGTAGTAGTAGGGAAAACTCGCCTTTGTTGTTTAGCAAAATGACAAACATCACATGCACCACCCTTATCAATAGAAGTGACTTTTATTTCTTTAATGTGCAGTAAAACTGAATTGGAAACATGACCTAGTCTGTTATGCCATAGAGTCATCAAATCAATAGTGCTCAAACATGCAAAAGGGTTATTAGATATAGAGGTTTTACTATGTTGGTTTATTGGTTTATCTACGGTATTTACAATGGTTGAAGAAAGAAAAGATTGCGGACTCAGAATATAGAAATTATCTTGCTGATAGCCCACTGCCAAAATCTTCTTAGTCTTCTAGTTCTGTATCAGACAATGTTTTGGTAAGAAAGTAAAAAACACATTTGCTGTGGTGATCAACTTATGCACAGACAAAAGGTTGTAATGAAAACTTGGGATATAAAGCACATCAAGAAGGGTGAGTTTAGAGGTCAGTTTAACTGAGCCTGAATGAGTAACGAGTTTAGCAGTGTAATCTGGGAGGTGAACAGGTATAAATATAGGTAAAGGAATCAAATTGTGTAAGAGTGTGAGTTTTGAGCACATGTGACTTGTGGCCCCAGTGTCAATGATCCAATTTCCATAATCCTCAAATTCACTATCACTATATAGAGCATTAGATCCCTGTGTTATAGTACCTGCAAACTCCAGAGGAAAATTTGATGCTATGCCAGCAAAATTGGCAACAGCTACATCTCCAACAACAGCCTTGCCTCTGACGAGCTTGGCCACCTCTTGTTGTATAAGAATAGAAATCATCGAAGATAAATCCACTTACTTCTCTTCTTTTATTGAAACTTGATCCAATGGTGTATCATTTGCTGCTTCCTTGTGAACCCCTACCCAATTAGCAGCTTCTTTGCCTTCAAATTTCCTCCTCTGACCTTGTTTTTATTTGAACTAATCAGGATAACCATTCAATTTGAAACAGGTTTCCTTCACATGTCCTGTCTTATGACAGTATGTACAATATCTATCCTTTTTATCTCCATCAGATCATCTCCTATCAGATACATTTCTCGGATTAATATTATTAGCTAACAAAGCACTGCCTTCAATTGCATCATTACCATAGTTCAGATTTATTTGCTTCTGCCTGTCATCTCTAAGCACCATAGAATAGGCTTTATGCACAGAAGGCAAGGGATCCATATTGATAATCTGAGTTCTCACTTGCTCATAGGCATTATTCAATCCCATCAAAAACTGAATTACCCTAATTGAAGCTTCTCTACTAGCCTGCTTTGTTCCCAAATCACATGTACAGTCATTATAGACACACATAAGAACAGGACTCAATCTACTCAATTCATCCCAGCACTTATTAATTATGTTATGGTAAGCAGTAACAAATGCACTTCCTTAAGTGATTGACACAATGTCCCTCTGCAATTGGTATAACAGAGGCCCATTATTCTCGCTTAACCTTTGCTCAATTGTATCCCAAAGCACCTTTGAGGTAGGCAGTAGATAAAAGAATCAGACATCTCTCTATTTATAGAATTAAGCATCCATGATCTAATCATTGAATCAACGTTCTTCCACTTACGATATTCATTTTGATCAGTAGGCATGGCTAGGGTTCCATCAATGAGACACATCTTATCTTTTGCTTCAAGAGAAATCTTAATCGCTGTACTCCAAGTAAGAAGATTATTTTCATTCAACGGTGTAGTGACTAGTATCATACCAGGATGATCCGAGTTCTGCAAAAGGAAAGGATCACTATCGTTTGCATGACGCTGCTGTCGTACTTCAGTTCTGGAATTCTCCATTACTTCACCATCTTGAGGATTCGCCATTGGAATTAAAAAATGAAAGAGAGGAAACAAAATCTCAATTAGGTATACGATGATCACAACTACTAATCAACAGTGGTGGCGGAACCAGGAAATTTAACAGGGGGTCGTCGTGGATGACGGTGGTCGGCGGTACTGCGATTGAGTCTGGGTGGGTGAGTGCTGCTGGCAGTGACTATCTTTTTTGTTGGGGAGGAAACAGACTGAGTTTTAAAATTTTAAGACAGCGAGGGGTAGACGAACCCTCACTGCAAATAAAACATTTTTTTTATAAAATAGTTCCTGACGAAACGGCGTCGTTTTGCCAGGGACTAAATTTTTTTTATAAATAAATTCCTGGAGAAACGGCACCGTTTTTCCAGGAGTTTATTTATAAAAAAAATAGTCTCTGGCGAAACGACGTCGTTTCGTCAGAGACTATTTTATAAAAAAAATGTTTTATTTGCAGCGAGGGGTTCATCTACCCCTCGCTGCGCTAAAATTTTGAAACTCAGCAGAGGCTGAGTTTCAGAGCAAACTTGTCTCCTTTACGCGAACCACGTCTCTCTTCTTTTGGTCGCCGGTGAGGGGATCGTGTGACCCCACACGATCCTATAATAGCTTTGTCCCTGCTAATCAATAACCCCTGAGCTCTGATAGCATGAACAAAGTAAAGCAGACACAGAGGAGAGAATGAAAGAAATGAATTATGAGTATTTCTCATCAGAGAGGAAAATAATTATATACGGTTGACTTGCTTCTAGCTACTTCTTATCTAACAGACTAACTAACTCATGTGACACGCAACTAATTATAAATTATATTTACATCTTAACAGATTTCAATTAATTTTAAAATTAAAATTAAGTTGAGAAAAATTCTTTTATCATAACTTTCATAAGAACATATATAATTTTCTTACATGATTGAACTAAATGGTAATTTTAGACATTGAAATGTTATATTGGATTATTTTAATTTTGAACATTTGTAAATTCTTGTTATATTTTGATTTTTTTTAAATGATATCAAAATTTGATTTAATCATTTAGAGCGTTATTTCTTACTAATATGTTGTGAATAACAAAGATCACAAATATATATACATATATTTAATTAATTTCAATAAATGTATATATAAAATAAAATTATATTTGTTAACCCAAAATTAATAGCTTAGTTAGTTAATAAATAAGCGAGAGTCGAAATTTGAATTCTATTAATTATCTTTTGGAGGAGGGATAAAGAGTATTAATATATGATTTACGTTTTAAATAAAATTAGTTTTATATTTAGGTGGTTAAATAAATAGAAATAGAAAAATATATGGTTAAGTAAAGAAAATTACATTTGTTATATTTTTAACCATTTATGACTTAAATGATTTGAAAAAGGACTAATCACTAATGTTCAAATTAATTAACTACATTACTCAATAAAACAAGGCCGAACAGAAAAAACGCTAATTATCATTTTGTAACGAACATTATACGTTAAGATGAAATTGAAATTTGTGAAAAAAATTGGTTCATTGAAATCACCAATGTCTCACAGTGATTGATGTGAGCATGAAAAAAGGTTCGTTTCTAATCAAAACAAATATTTTTATATAAAGTAGAAAATTGTAAAAACAATATGCGTCGAAGTGTCAAGTGTCAACTGCTCCCAACGTAAATTATTTTTAGATTTTAAATTCCCATATTTTGTTTTTAGAAAAGCTTTGTGCTATAGACTTATTTTTTTTTAATTCATTTACAAAAATTATCGAATTTAATTTTAATAATGTATTAGCGTAGAGAGACTTTAAAATCTCAAACGTTTTGACCCTCAAGTTGGGCATTTCGCCTGTAAAGCTAATATATTAATTAGTTATTAGTCCAAGCATTTTTTTATTAATTAAAAAAAAGTAAAAGATGACATTATTTTCCTTAATTTGGACATTTTATTATAATTTTTGAAATACTCGATTTTTAAATTATTATTATTTATTTTAATTTTAAAATTAATAATATAAATTTAATTATTTTAGAAATAATTTAAAATAAACATATTATTAATTATATTCAAAATTAAATCTTATATTATTTAATTTAATTTTTAATAATTTTTTTTATCATTTTTGTATGAAATATTAAAAGCAAAAAGTAAAGAGTGGATTTGAAAATGGACAAACAAATTTTCACTATATTTAAAAATATTTTTATTATATTAATTTAATTTAAATCCTAATATATTTATTGATTCCCCTACCACTTTTACGTTTCTTTTTATGTTTTTCCTGACACATTCCTTTGCACATATCATTTTTTCACTTATTTTCTTATATTCAAATTACTAATTCAATTATTGTTTAATTTTCTTCTGCGGTGGGAAATTTCCATTGGATCAGCTACTGATATGATAATACTTTTTCATTAAAACATATTAGAAGAAATGAAATATATTTAGGATGCATTTGGATATATAGATCTTATTTTAAATGATATTAAGTATTTTAATTCATAATTATATTTATTTTTTATGGTTTTACGTTTCAGATTCAGATTCACAATAATATCAAAGGCTCATCTATCCCAATTAGCCTTAAAAATGTGCTAAATTTTGATCAAATTTAAAAAAAAAAATTGCATTTGCGATTGAATAATGAATGCTGAATAATATTTAACCCGATTTAAGATTTTGATAAAATGATTTTCAATTAGAATCAAGGTGCAGTTAATGGTAAATTTAAAAGCTTAAATAATAATATATATTTAAAAATTAATTAATTAATAAATTATTTAATGAATATATTAATTATTTATAAGAAAAATAAATAAATATACCGAAAATTGGAAATATAATCTCTGTTATTTTCATCATTTGCATTCGCAGCAGAATTAGAGACAGCTGTGAGACTCATGAATATTTTCATAGAAAAATGAGAGGAGATGAAGTTCCATAGAAAAAGAAAACAAATATTTTCTCCATTTCAAACAATTGATCTAATAGTCATGCCAGCTTAACTTAGCTGGGAAAATACAATTTTTAATCTTTTAATAAAAAATGGATGAATAGAAACATGACTTGCCAAGATCAATTGTAACTAAGTTTCTTTATTCATCACTTCCCATATTGGTGAAACCTGACCCCGTCATAAATAATTAACAAGTTACTTCTTTTTCATCTCTTTCTCTCTAGAATACAGCAGCTCTGTCATTTATGTGTGGAAGATGATCAAGTGATTAGTTGTATTTTAATTTTTTGGTGAAGATTGTCAAGTTTTTGTTTTTTACTTGTGCCTTTGTGGCTCTGCCAAGCCATTTAAGACTATTGTGTATTTCTCTTTAGTTTAAGAAATTAAGTTTCACTGAAAAAAAAAATTTCATGTCACTGATAATTGTTAGTACAACAACATTATAGACTTTAGCGGACTGAAATTGTTCCTCCACCCTATGCATCTTCCATCTATTTTATTTTTCTAATCACACAACATTGACTTCTACCACTTTTTTTTTTTTTTTTTACATTTCACCAAAATATTCAACTATAATTTAACTAAATTTTTTCATAATATATTTTTTTGACCGAATGGACTAAACTTTAATTTAAGTTGATTTTGAATAATTAATTAAACTATTTCGGTTCAATTTAGTTAAAAGTTAAATTTAATTTTTTAACTTTTAACATTCAATTCAACTTATTTAATATATTAAAGAATAATAAATAATTACTGATAATTGTTAGATAATAGACAATTCCAATAATAATTGCTACTTGAAACAGTTTAGTTAATGGATTAATAGTTAACCATTAATTGATTGAAAATTAAATTTTGCATATTTATCGATTGAATCAATCAAAAATTTAAATAGTTAATTAATCAAACTAAATTTTAAGTTAGTTAATAAAAAATTTGGTCGGTTAATTATTTGATATTTACCCCTAATTATAAGAGTGAGATTTGAGATCAATTATTTTATTGCTTAATTTTGGAAAATCAATGCAATCCTAAGTAACATAAATGAGAAAAGTAAACACATGAGAATAATAAACTGTTAACTATCACAAAATTGTTTAAATTTTTTCCTTATTTTCATTTTTTATATTATTGTATTTATTAAAAAAATCGTGAAATCAAATTTAAATTTAAATTTTTATATACTTCTCTAAAAATCGTCAAGTAGGACTGAACAAAGCACTTTCCAACCAATCTAATTTAATTTTATATGCTAATAATTAATTCTTATGTTGCAGTTGCTAATCTGTTAGATAATTAAATATTTTTTCTGTTTTAATTTAAATGTTATTTTGGAGTTTTAATTTTATTTTAAAATATTTAATGTTTAATAATATCAAGATAATATTTTAATATTATTTATTATTTTACTTTTTATATTTTATATTATTATTAATGAGTGAAAAAATTAATCGAGTAAAATATTGAATATATAAATTATTAATTAAAGTTAATTTAGTAATTACAGTCAATTTTTTTTTATGTGGGTGAAATATTTTAAAATAATATTTAAATTAGAATGAGGGGAGTAATAATCAATGGTAGATATAGCTAGATTGTAGTGATATTTATTTAGTTTGCTTTTACTTGTACAGGTTAATTAACTGAGAAATAAATTGAGATACTGGATTTCGTAAATTTAAAGTTGACTTTTTTATAGATCTCATTGAAAATGTGATTTTAATAAAGTACTTTTCTTTTTCCAAATTTGACTTTAAAAATTGTTAAAAATTTAAAAAGAAATTTGGTATAAAGTAGGTGTTGAAAACAATTTATAATTGCTATTAATTTTAAATGTTTTATATTTATTTAAAATAAAAAATAAATTTGTACGCTGTAATATAATTTTATATGATGGGTATATACAATTTAGGTAACAAAACTACATTTAAATTACATTCTTCAAATATTAAAAAAAAAATCCGTCCCTAATAAAAATATTAGCATGCATAAATTTCTTCTAACTTAAAATATCTCGTCAATTGCTGGCTAAAAAAAAACTTTACAATGAAAATTTTATATCAAACAATTTCACAAAGTAATAACTATTACTAATTAGTATTAACCAATAATATATAGTTTAGTAGTTATAAATATGTTTTATTTCTATTCCACTCTCGAATTTTAATTTAGATATTTTTTTATGTGTAATTAATAAAAATTTTATTTAATTTTACATATTTCGAAATTAAACATGCCCAAGTAATTTACGGCTACTAAATTTAATATTTCTTAAAATTTTAATTAATAAATCATAATATAATAGATACACTTAAAGAAAAAAGCTATTTGCACAAAAAAATATTGCACACAATGTACAAAATTGAAATATTAAAAATATAAAATAACTGAAATAACCTTGATTAAAATATCAATATTATTCTTTCTTATTAGTTATCTTCTTTTTTATTTTTTTTATCAGTAATGAAAAGTTCATTAACTTAAAAATATAGATACAAAAACCTTGGTATTTCGAAGCGTAGAACCCAAAACAAACAACATTCAACTCCCATATTTAAACAAGTTTCAAACACGAAAAATACAACTCCTTACGAGGTGTGAATTCTATAATTTAACATGTAATTAAATTTAGTAAAATAAAATAACTTACTTATTGTTCTTCCTCCTTGAATGTAATTGATTTGTTACAAGAATTATTGTTATTACTAGAATAACAATTCAAACTTCACAATCTAAACTCTTTTCTATCATCTTGATCTTTCTCTTTCTTTTATTTGATACACAAAAAAAAACGTTCTTTTTTTTTCTGTTGCATGTATATGTTATATAAATGGAAGTTACATGGATTTTGTAACTTCTCCAAGTAACCACCACTTGGGAAGCAACCCATCCCAATGGGTGTGTCTACCCATATATATATATATATATATACACACACACTAACATCTCCCACTCACCCATGATGAGTTGTGGCATATACAAGATTAAGAGAATTCTCATACATTTAGGGAATAGATCGTGTGACCTGTAAGCACATGTACAATGAGAGCTCCAATATAGTAACCTTCCTAGGCCATAAAGAAGACATCAATCTCAAATAACTTCTTCCATGATAGTGTACTTATATACCCCAAGCATATTTACTAACACACAATTAAGTATAATTCAATCCCTCAAGAATTCTATACTTAATCCATCCTTACAATTACAAGTATTCTAAATCATATCAAATTTTTTTCGAATTTGATGATCCCAGCCGGTGAATACAAGTAACAGGTGTTGAATAAAAAAAGCTCTATCTTTTGCCCTCATATCAATCAAATTTGAATTAACTCACTTTCCTAAAGTGCTCCTTTAAGTCGAATCATTCCATAACTTTAGGATACACTCTAAAGTAGCAAACATTAATTCATTTCATTATGATATAATCAAAAGTTACAAAGGGCACAATTTTGAGATCTTCACGGATCTCCAGGACTCACACAGTATAGAGGCAGGGATCCATTCATTTACTTCCTGTAAGGTCGCTAGCACATGTAGTATGAAATACATGCTATGATGGAGCTTCTCTTTTCTTATCCGAAGATAAAGAGCGTATGTCTTTGCTTTCCTCGTTAGAGGTAATACATCATACGAGTCTTAGTCTTGTCGCTAAGTCATTAGCACCAAACTAGAAATTTCATCCACTCACTATTAATAGTGCCAGATGACTAATTTCACACTCGGCTTATATTTAATAGACACATGAATGGTGGGGTGGCATTCATGTCAATTCTCTTATTTCTGAATCTCATCTTGGTCCCAACCAAGGCGACTCCAAATCAATGGTCTTGAATGAAACGTGCTCTCACTACGCCCATGTCATACGGTGAGCACTATCATTCATATAGTCTCATCTCTACTCGCACTATTTGAGCTAGAGGTGATTGCTCGTGTGAGTGAGCCAATCAATGTCTATCAACATACTTTACAAAAAAAATTGTACTACTCAATACTAACAGAACTTACCAATAAATAAATGTTTAATGATAAATTGTTATTTAACTTTATTCAACCAACTGTAAGTATTATAACATGGTCCACATATATGTCGTCACATATCACATTCTACACAAGCCTAGGGATTTTACATGTCTAACAAATATATCCCTGGGTATAGGTTTGGTGAGTGGGTCAGCCACCATCTTGTTAGTAGAAATGTGTTTCAGGACCACATCCTTTTCAGTAATTGCCTCTCTTATATAGTGATATCTCTTTTTGATGTGTTTGGTCTTTCCATGGTATTTAGGATCCTTGACGACAGCCAATGCAGCAGTATTATCACAGAAAATTGTCACAGGTTCTGATGTAGACTTGACAATTTCCAAATGCTGCAGGAAACTTTTCAACCAAACTGCATCTTGCGCTGCTCCAGCACATGCTACATATTCAGCCTCCATTGTGGATAAGGCTACACAGGATTGCTTTTTGCTCCTCCACAGTATTGCACTATTATTCAGCAAAAAAGTATATCCTGAGGTTGATTTGCACTCATCAACATCGCCACCCCAATCAGCATCAGAATAACTGATCAGGCGCAAATCATCATTTCCTTGGTAACATAGCATGTAATTTGAAGTTCCTTTCAGATAGCGCAAAATTCTTTTGACTGCCATCCAGTGTTTTTGACCAGGGTTCGATTGATATCGACTGACCAATCCAACAGCATAACATATGTCGGGACGTGTGCACATCATTACATACATCAAACTACCGACAGCACTGGCATATGGTACTCTGGACATTTTCTCTTTTTCTTCTTGAGTCTTGGGACACATATCACGACTTAAGCTCAAGCCTTTTTCTACAGGGGTGTCCATTGGCTTGCAATCATGCATGCGGTAACGCTCCAACATCTTTCGATGTAAGTCTCTTGAGATAAACCCAAGAGCCTTCTAGCGATATCTCTTATGATCTTTACACCAAGCACAAAGCAAGCTTCACCCATGTCCTTCATTTCAAAGTTTGATGATAACCATTTTTTAGTAGTATCAATCAACACTTTATTATTCCTAGCTAAGAGAATGTCATCAACATACAAAGACAGAATTACAAAACCATCTTCGGATCATTTTAAATACACACAATGGTCTTCTTCCATCATTTTAAAACCATCATTGATGATAGCATGATGAAATTTAATGTTCCATTGCCTAGAAGCTTGTTTAAGACCATATATATATCTTTTGAGCTTGCAAACCTTGCGCTCATTTCCTTTAGACTCGAAGCCTAAAGGTTGATCCATATATATCTCTTCTTCTAGTTCTCCATTGAGAAATGCAGTTTTTACGTCCATTTGGTATAATTCTAAATCCATATATGCAACAATAGCTAGGATGAGGCGAACTGAAGGAATCCTCACAACTGGTGAGAATGTGTCCTCATAATCAATTCCCACTTTTTGGGTATAGCCTTTTGCTACTAAGCGAGCCTTATATCATTCTATTGACCCATCCGCCTTACGCTTAATTTTAAGAATCCATTTATTTCCAATAGATCTTCATCCTGACGGTAAATCAACCAAATCCCAGACTTGATTAGTTTTCATAGACTCCATTTCTTCTTCCATAGCCTTATACCATTCCTTAGCTTTAGGACCTGACAAAGCCTCTTGAACTGTTTTAGGTTCTTCGTCATCCTGTGGAGCAATCATAAATGCTTCCCCCTCAATCTCAAATCGACGACGGGGAATTCGTTCACGAATGCTTCGGCGAGGTTGAGATTGTTCATGATTTTGCTCTTGTGGAGCTCGATCAAGTACAATGTCACTCTCTCTAATCCCAAGAGGATTTTGAGTTTCCTCTAATTCCTCGACTGCGTGATTTGGGGCGCCTTGACCAACATTTTCCAATTCATAAAAATGAAAATCCTTATTAACCTCACCTCTAATAGGAAAGTCCTCTTCTAAGAACACGACATCACATGACTCAATTTCTGTCACTCTCCCATCAGCTTCTTCACCAATAAACACGAATCCTTTGGAAAGATCAAAGTATCTTATAAAGATACATTTCTTCCCCCTCGGACCGAGCTTCCCATGTTGATGGGTAGTATTATGAACGAAAGTTGCACACCCCCAGGGATGCAAATTACCTAAATTAGGTTTTTCGCCATTCCACAATTCATATGGGGTGGATATGACAGATTTGGAGGGCACACGATTAAGTATATAGGCTGCAGTTAACAAGGCATCTCCCCAAAAGGAGTTTGGTAAGTTAGTTTGCGCCATCATTGACCTAACCATGTCCAAGAGGGTTCTATTTCTTCGCTCTGCAACACCATTTTGTTGCGGAGTATAAGGAATAGTTGGCTGTCTAGCTATACCCTTTTCATCACAAAATGCTTTGAATTGTTCAGAGATATATTCACGGCCTCAATCAGTCCTTAAAGCCTTGATGCTTGTGTTTAATTGATTCTCCACTAGTTTGGTGTAATGAATGAAGCACTCTAATGCTTCATATTTGTGTGAGATCAAATAAACATAACCAAAACGAGTGAAATCATCTATGAACGTGATGAAATTGGAGGCACCATGCCTTGCCCTCACATTCATGGGGCCACATATGTCTGAATGGATAAGCTGTAATGGACTTATGGCCCTTTTAGCTTTGCCAAATGGTAATCTAGTTGCTTTTCCAGCTAGGCAATGCTCACATGTGGGCAATTCAATTTTGGCAATAGATCCTAAGAGACCTTCTTTTTCCAACCTATTTAGGCGATCTTGCCCAATGTGTCCTAATCTAGCATGCCACAATACATTTTCATTACAAGAATTAGAACTGGAATTTTCAACAACATAGATAGAAGAATTAACATTAGTGGTATCTAATACCATAAAACCATTCAACAAATAACCAGAACCATAAAAAAATTTGTCCAGAAATATCTTAACACAACCTTCGCTAAATAAAATACGAAAACCAAAGTTTAGTAGAACAAGAACAGAAACTAGATTTCGGCGAACTTCAAGAGCATAGAGCACATCATGGAGATAGAGGGTGCGACCAGCCCGCAACACCAGCTTGCAGGAATCGATCCCAAGCACTGCAGCAGAAGCGTTATTTCCCATGAATATACTTCTAGATCCTTTTGGAATTCGACGAAATTCCACAAAGCTGTTTCGATCCCTTGCTATGTGGTCGGTTGCTGCTGAGTCTACAATCCAAAAAGGAACAGTTTCAGCAAGCATTAAGCAACTACTAACATACAAGTTAGAGGGACGAGATTGGTCAAACAATACCTTTGACTCAGTGCAATCACGAGCAAAGTGACCAGGTTTGCCACAATTGAAACAGTTGTTGTTTTTCTTTCCGCTTCGTTTCCCACACTTGCGTTTCTTTCCACTAGAACTGGCTTGATTTCCTTCTTTGCCTTGTTGGGAACCTTTACCCTTTCCACTTTTGCGTCCAGAACCTTGCGTTCCTCACTTTTTAGTCTCCGTCATATATGCCTCCTCATTAGGCTTTTCAGTGAGAAGACGATCTTCTTCAAGCTCCACATGACGAGTGACATCATCAAACGTTTTGATGTTGTCGTTGTGGGTAAGGCTAACATGCATGTGTTCCCAAGAACTTGGCAAAGAGCGTATTACAGCTTGGACTTGCTGCTCATCAGTCATATCATGCCCAGCAACCCTCAATTCACTTATCATGTTCGACATGGTGGTTAGATGCTGCCTCATAAAATGATTTTGGCGCTTCTTATAACCATCGAACTTGAGGGTTAACTGACGAAGTCTGGTAGTTGCGGTTCCCTCATATTGAACCTTCACAGCATCCCAAACTGCCAGAGTTGTTCGATGCTTCTCAAAACGCAACATGATATCATTTCACATACTGCTCAGCATCAATATGCGAGCCACACGATCCTTGCGCTTATAAGCTTGATATGTCTCCATATCACGCCTATGTTAAGCAGTGGTCCCATGCTCAGGCTCAGCCATAGGTTGTATTATTGTTTCCAGCATGTCTTGCTCCTCCAGGAGATATTAAATTTTTTGATGCCAAACATCGTAGTTTTTTTTCATTCAGTTTATCTCCCTGGTTTAAATCAACGACAATACTTTTTGTTGCAGCCATTTCAACTATATAAACACAATTACCAAAATAGGATCAAGTACAATTTTAAAACGATATTATTGTCACTACGTCTTAGATTAAACAAATAATAATTTAACTCATGCAATAGAAATGAAAATAATGTAAACATTTAATCAATTTCTATTTACATAGTCTTTGTTATTATTGTAAATCTAAACAAGCACATTAATTTCTAGTTATTAGCATTATCTAATAACTCCCACTCAGAAAAAAAATATTTTCACAATAAAATAAAATTTCATTTATGAAAGCATTCAAACAGTAGTATTAATATCAACACTACACTACTATGGTACATAATCAGGATCTCTAATTATATCATCAATATCAGTCTCATCATCAGAGATGTCACCAAGCTCATAACTCTCGAACCATGGAACAAATCGTGCAGCAGGATCCAAAAATATTGCGCTACGCCCAGTGCGTCGTATACCCATAAAGGTATATAAACGCTCTCTCTCAAGCAGCATTTCATCAGCGAGAGTATTGAAGTCCAAAGTACTCAGCCTTTTGCTTCAATTCGTGGCTAACTTTGCCCCATTCAGCAGGCAGAGAGTCAAGCACAATCTGAAACTGTTGCTCGAGGTAGAACTCATGCACACCAGTGATCCTCAGCATGTCAAACCAATTATGCATATAATCAATATAGTCTAATATGCGGTGACTTGGATTTTTTTATAGTGCAAAATACAATCAATCATTAATTGTCGATCCACTACAATAAAATAACTCGTAATTATCAATTTATATAGTATATAAATGAAATTATAGCAAATCATCTATTTTCAGTAGCTTAAAAAAATTAAAAAAATTACAGAAAAATAGGAAATTAAAAAATAAATATACTGGAAAAAACGGGGGTCCAATCGGACATCACACGCGCCCACGCTCTCCAACTGAAAATGGATGGTCAGATTGCGGCGCGTATATTACACGCGCTGCGTCCGCGAGTGGATAAGGTCAAACAGCAAAAATTGAGTTGGTTCAAACCGATCCAATCAAACCTGACCAAACCAGGTTCGAACCAAAACCGGTCCAACCCAAAAATCGATCCGACCGAATAAACCGGACCGCTGACCCATCCAGCCTCACTGCCGGTGCGTGCATCTCACGCGCCGTTCTGGTCGTCTTCTCCGGCGAGTATAACTGTTTCCGTCCATTTTTCCGGCGAAATTTCAAAAAACCATAACAATTCACATACATGTCCAAAATTTACAAAAAAATACTCGTTGGAAAGCTTGTGACGAGTACTTTAACCAGAAAATATAACATTGAACATATAATGTGAAATTGGCATTCAAATTTCAGAGAGAATCTACTGCATAAATTTTTTGAAAAAATACAAAAATTTCCAGAAACCTATTTTAAGTTTCTCAACCCACCATTGCATTCAAAGGCACTTAATAATATGCTATTATGAATTCAAACATACTATGCTCTGATACCAATGTGGATTCTATAATTTAACATGTAATTAAATTTAGTAAAATAGAACAACTTACTTGTTGTTCTTCCTCCTTGAATGTAATTGATTTGTTACAGGAATTATTGTTATTACTAGAATAACAATTCAAACTTCACAATCTAAACCCTTTCTATCCTCTTGATCTTTCTCTTCCTTTTATTTGATACACAAAAAAAAAACATTTTTTTTATGTTGCTTGTATATGTTATATAAATGGAAGTTACATAGATTTTGTAACTTCTCCAAGTAACCATGGTTACTTGGGAAGCAACCCATCCAAATGGGTGTGTCTACCCATATATATATATATATATATACACACACTAACACGAAGTAATGGCCTTGAGCACAAGCTGAAGCCAACCAAAGAAACAAGGGCAACAATCCTGTAATAGAAAGCAATGAGAACTAAAAGTCTCTATCATCCTCATAAATCATATCACAAAGAGATAAAGGAAAAGAAGGCCACAAAGGCCAAGCATGGGACTGATGGAAAGAGAGTTCATATGGTACCATGAATGTGAGCTTGAGGAAGACGGCAACGTAACACCCTTATATTCTATATATGTGTAATATATATATTATATTTATATAAAATGCGCATATATAATATAAGAAGATCATTATCCTTGTCATTTGAAAAATTTACTACAATTATAAAAAAATATTTAAAACATAAAATAAATACTTTATTAGATAAATAAATATTAACATGAGTAATTTATATATCAAAAATATAAATTTTAGAGTAAAATCTCTAAAAAAAATTCTTCAGAATTTTATTTGTATTTTGAATATTCCCAAATTCAAACAACACAACCTGCACGAAATTCGCACTTCCAAATTATATATATAATCACCTTCATTTATCCAAATCTCCAATTTCATTCACACTACCTTCATTTTAAAAGCCTCATAATCATTTATATATATATAATGTATTTAGACATTACGAGTATATTAAGTTTCAATACTTTTACAATGCATATAAATTATACAAATATTATAAGACTCAATATAATATATATATATATATTCATATGCTATGCAGTGGTACCGGTCTGGTGGTGAACCGACTATAACCTACTACATGAGCGATGAACAAATAGTGCTAAGCTTTTCACCTAGCGGTACATACTTTGATAATGAAAGAAAATTTAAATAACAATGCAAAATGGTTTTACTTTAAAATTTTTAATGTGACATATAGCCACATAATGAAAATTATGCATTTTCCTTATAAAACTATTATATGACACATTCACATGCATTGGACCCAAATGACCCTATATAATATTCAAGTTTCAGAGATAATGTTTTGGACTATTTTGACACCCAGTGTCTAGCTTGAAGACAATACAAGTGATGTCTAGCGTATAGCCTAAAAGCAAATAATATAATAGTGACGTCCAACGTCTAGCCCGAAGACAAATCATATAATAGTGATGTCCAACGTCTAGCCCGAAAGCAAATCATATGGCATGCCGCCAAAAATAAAACTCTAGAATAGAATATTATATAAGGCAATACACATATAATATACATTTTCATAATCTATTTTTTTATCACATTGCCTCATTTATTCTTTTTTTTTCATAGTCATGCATAATTGCCTTAATTCAATATAATTCATTATATTTCCAATAATGTATGTCACTTTTTCAATTTGCCGATATTACCTAAACACATTGGGCTATTTTTATATTTTTCTTATTTATCACATATTACTCATTTTAGCTATATTTTCATACTTTTCAGTTACATACATCAAATGCTTTGTCACTTTATCAATGTGGCTAAATTATGTCTTAAAATTGGCATAAATACATTCTTTTCACAAACATATTTAACAATGTCACTAGTCATCTTAAATGGCTTAATCATTCATACATTATGCATTTCATCCCTTTAAACACATATTTATGTACTTTTCATGTGAATTCACATATCAAAGTAGCATAGTCTTAATTTCTAGATACAATGTAACATGTCATTTTTAATGCATTACTATACCGTTCTATCAAAGTATGTACTAACCTTGGTTTATACAATTTTCAAGCTATAAAGCAACCATTTCTCACCACTTTCTCAATGTGACCTTCATCACTTTAACCAAGTAACTTGGTATCACTCACCACCTTAATCATAATGTGAGTGCATACAACACTTTAGAATCACATTTTAAGACATTTAAACTATTAAACATCAATTAAACATTATTCCTTCAATTTTTAAAATTTTTGCTCTAACTCTCTTTAATTTTGAAACTTCCTTCTAACCAACTCTAAATGATAATATAAGTTCATTTTCATCATTAAAATAATATTAGAACATGATTTAAATTATAAAATCAAGTGAACAAGCATTCTTCCACAAAACTCTTTCCATAACCCTAATTTAGAAACTTTCTCTTTCAAACCCTAATCAAATCTAAACTTTTTTTAATCTAACCTTAAAGTCATTGTTTACTCATCAAATTAACATCATACATGCTCATTCCAACAATTATAACATGTTCTTTCAAAAATTCAATTCATACATATTCATAACTTCCAACTAAACTCCAAAATTAAAAAAAGAAACTTATCAGCTAGTGAAGAATCTACCAAAACTCCTTCCAATCCTTTGAAAGCCCTTCAAAATTGAGTGATTTGATGAGGCAAAAATTTCTTTCCTTAATGGCTATGATGGTTACGGTTAGAAGAAGAAGAAGAAGAAAGAAGAGCTTTTTTTTCAATTTGATTTTTTCTTTCTTTCATTTAATAACCATATATATATTATTATATTACTGTAATTAATTATTTAATTATTTAAAAATTTTAATTTTTTTCTTCCATTCAACATTATTTTTTTATTTAATTTATTAATTTTATTATTAATTAATTAATATTTAATAAATATCTAACTTTTCATCATTTTTCATTGTCCAAAATTATTTTTAATTTTTATTTACTTTAAAACTTCAATTTTCTATCTTCCACATAAAAATATTTTATTTTAATATTTAATAAATATTAAATTTCTCCATCATCTTCCACTAATCAAAAAATATTATTTTAATTTTAAATTATTTTTTTAACTTTTAATTTTTTTTTTCTATTTTTACCATTTTACCCTTTTACTTTCCTATTCCCTTTGACTTTATATTTTAGTTATATTCTACATATATTTTACATATTCATTTGGTCATTTCTTACTTCCAACTGTTGGGAAATTGAGGTGATTACCACTCTATTCCCTTAAACCAGATTAGTAGGAGAGCGAAAATAAATGCGGAATATTAACACATAATTTGATAACGGAGTTCAGCCAATTATGCCTACGTCTCCGGAGCTGTTGCAGACTTATATTAAGGAGAAAAATACAATGTGTTTACAAACACTCACAACCCTCACTCAATTATGAATAAGAATTTTTCCTCACAAAATTCTCTCAAAGACACTCTCTTCTCTTTACTTCTTCAATTTAAGGTGTATCTTCCAAATGAAGTGGATGAGTTTATATAGGCTTCAAAAACATGGGTTGGTGAAATTAGTCAATAAATTTGGCACCTCCATTTTTGACTTTAACAATTCCCAAATTTAGGCACCTCCACTTTTGACAATGTCCTAAATTAGGCACCTCCATTTTTGACAATCCCCTTAATTAGGCACCTCCATTTTTGACAAAAAATGGTTGGTGCCTACTTCTTTGACAATCTCCCACTTGAAGACTGATTTCAATCTGTCTTCACACCTTGATCAATGCAACAGCTCTTCTACGACCTTGATACTAGTGTAGGCCAACTGAAGCTGAGCACAGCTTCAGTTTATCAATAGTCACCGTCTTCGTCAACATGTCTGCCGGATTTTGAGTTCCACTAATCTTCTCAAGTTTCAAAATCCCATCTTCCAGAAGTGACCTGATAAAGTGATACCGCAACTGTATGTGCTTCGTTCTGGCATGAAAAGACGGATTCTTCGCTAGATGTATGGCACTCTGACTGTCACAATGCAAGATATTGTTTTCTTGCTTCTTGCCCAACTCCTCCAAGAAACCTTGGAGCCAAACCATTTCTTTGCTGGCTTCCGTGACAGCGACATATTCTGCTTCAGTTGTGGAGAGAGCAACTATCTTCTGTAATTGAGAGACCCAGCTCACTGCGGTACCTCCTAGAGTATAGACATACCCTGTAGTGCTCTTTCTAACGTCAACATTTCCAGCTAAGTCAGCATCCACATAACCTGCTAGTGTCGTATCTCCACTTTTAAAACAAAGCGCCTTATCTGTGGTACCTCGAAGATATCTGAGAATCCATTTGACTGCTTCCCAGTGTGCCTTGCCTGGATTATTCATGTACCTGCTAACAGCTCCCACTGCTTGAGCAATATCTGGTCTGGTACAAACCATGGCATACATCAAACTCCCAATTGCTGAGGCATATGGCACCTTCGTCATGTGTGCACGTTCCTCCTCCGTCTTCGGTGACTGTTCTTTGGAGAGTCTGAAATGAACACCTAAAGGTGTGCTCACTGATTTAGCATCTTGCATGTTGAATCTGGCTAGTACTTTGGTTATGTACTCAGCCTGTGATAACATCAAAGTCCCCGACTTCATGTCTCTCTTGATCCTCATTCCAAGAATCTGCTTTGCAGCACCCAGATCTTTCATTGCAAACTGTTTTGACAATTTCTGCTTTAAATTTTTAATCTCTTGCATGTCTGAACCTGCAACGAACATATCATTGACGTATAACAATAAAATAATAAAGCTATTGTCAAACTTCTTGATGTAGCAACAATGATCTGCTTGGCATCTTGTGAAACCGCTGCTGCTCATAAAACTATCAAACTTTCTGTACCACTGTCTAGGAGCTTGTTTTAGACCATACAAACTCTTCTTCAACCTGCACACTAGATTTTTCTTGTCTGCCTTAATGAAGCCTTCTGGTTGCTTCATATAGATCTCTTCCTCCAAATCTCCATGAAGGAATGCTGTCTTTACATCTAATTGTTCAAGATGTAAATTTTCTGCAGCTACAATTTTCAATACCAGTCTGATTGTCGTAAGCTTCACGACTGGAGAGAAAATTTCAGTATAGTCAATACCTTCCTTTTGTTGAAAACCTTTTACAACCAATCTTGCTTTGTAGCGTTTACTTCCATCATGCTCTTCTTTGATCCTATAAATCCACTTGTTGTGGAGTGCTTTCTTGCCTTGTGGTAGTTCAGCTAATTCCCATGTATGATTTGACATGAGTGAGTCCATCTCATCTTTCATGGCAGACTCCCACTTGATTGAATTATCCACTTGTATTGCTTCATCGTAGCACTCTGGTTCACCATTGTCTGTCAGCAACAAGTAATGCAAAGAAGGCGAGTAACGTTGGATTGGTCTTGTAATTCTGGAGGAGCGCCTCAATTCCGGCGTGCTTGGCTCCTCTACTTCAGGACTATTCTGAACATCATTTCCAGAAATATCCTCGAACTCAGCAAATTCCTTATTTTCAACATCTATCTTGGAGCTATTTGATTCTGCATTTAATCTGTCTTTGTACATCACATTCTCATTGAATATGACATCCCGGCTTCTAATGATCTTGTGATTTTCATAATCCCAAAACCGATAACCGAACTCATCACCACCATATCCAACAAAGACACATTTGTTTGACTTGGCATCTAATTTACTTCTTCCAGCAGAATCTATATGTATGTAAGAGATACAACCAAACACTCTTAAGTGTGAAAGGTTTACCTCTTTTTTGCTCCATGCTTCCTCTGGTATTTCACCATCTAAAGGTACTGAAGGTCCACGGTTAATCAGGTAGGCAGCGGTGTTGACAGCTTCAGCCCATAAATTCTTAGGCAAGTCAGCATGTATCCTCATGCTTCTGGCACGTTCATTAAGAGTTCTGTTCATGCGCTCAGCTACGCCATTCTGTTGCGGTGTCATGGGAACTGTTTTCTCCATCTTGATTCCGCTGTTTGCGCAAAATTCTCTGAATCTTCTATCTCTGTACTCTCCTCCATTGTTAGACCTCAATCGTTTGACTTTCAAACCAGTTTCATTTTCTACCATGGCCTTCCATTTTCTGAATGTATCAAAGACTTCTGATTTCTTCTTCAGAAAATACACCCATACCTTTCTTGTTGAATCGTCAATGAATGTGACGTAATACAATGAGCCTGTAAGAGATGGAATTGGAGACAGTCCCCATACATCGGTATGGACCAACTCTAATTTTTCTGCCTTAGGTGTCTTGCCAATCTTTGAAAAACTGACCTTCTTTTGTTTTCCAAAGATACAATCTTCACATAGGCCGACATTGATACTTTTCAGTTCCGGCAACTTTCCTTTTGACAAAAGCGTCTTCATCCCTTTCTCGCTCATATGGCCAAGCCTTTGGTGCCATAGGTTTGATTTTTCATCTGCATCTGCTACTGAAATAACATTCTCTAAGTTTGAGGTTACATAGAGAGTGCCAGTTTTCTTACCACGAGCAATGACGAGTGCTCCTTTGGTAATCTTCCATTCACTGCTTTTGAAGGTTGTACCATAACCATCTTCATCAAGTTGTCCTACAGAGAGCAAATTCCTTTTAAGACCAGGAATATGTCTTACTCCTTGCAGCTTCCAGGTATTCCCGTTTGACAACTTTAATCGGACATCCCCTTTTCCTACGATCTTTAAGGTTTCATCATCAGCTAGATGAACCTTCCCGAAATCACCACTAACATAGTTGTCCATGATTTCTTGGCATGGAGTGTCGTGAAAAGATGCCCCAGAATCTAAAATCCATGATTCAATTGGACTGTTGACACTTAGAATCATGGCATCACCTGCTTCCTCGGTCACATTTGCAGATCCCTGTGTACCGCTATCTTTCTTTGGCGCTCGGCAATCTTTCTTAAAATGACCCTTCTTGCCGCAGTTATAACACTTGAAATATTTCTTCCCCGATCTAGATTTGTCCCTTCTAGATTTTGATCTGCTACGATATGAACTTTTTTCTAAAGTTCTCCCTCTAGATTCTGTGTGTAAAGCCGAAGAGGTTGATGCTTCACCCAATTCTCTTCGTCGAATTTCTTCACTTAACACCAGATCCCGAACATCATCGAATTTCAATTTGGTTTTTCCCGATGAGCTGCTGACCGCTGTAACGGTAGCATTCCAACTATCTGGTAGAGATGATAAGAGAATCAAAGCCCGAATTTCAGCATCGAATTCAATTTCTACTGAATTCAACTGGGTTGTGATTGTGTTGAATTCATTCAGATGTTGGGCCACTGATGCCCCTTCTGCCATTTGCAAATTGAATAACCGTTTCATCAAATGAACTTTGTTTGAAGCTGATGGCTTTTCATACATGTTGGAGAGAGCCGGCATTAGACCTGCTGTGGTCTTTTCTTTGGCGATGTTGAAAGCAACATTTCGTGATAATGTCAATCGAATAACTCCAAGGGCTTGTCTGTCGAGAAGATTCCATTCTTCATCTTTCATGCCTTCTGGCTTTATTCCTGAGAGAGGTTGATATAACTTTTTCTGGTACAGATAATCTTCAATCTGCATCTTCCAGAAGCCAAAGTCCGCACCGTCGAACTTTTCAATTCTCACTTTTCCTTCATCTGCAGCCATCGCTCCCACTCGAATCTGGACTCCTTTGGATCTTTTCTGACTGTTTCTGCAAATCACTGTGTACTAGGACACCTTTGTCGACAAATCAGAACTGCCGACAAAATTTCACTATTCACAAAATTCACTATTCACGTGAATAGTAATCTTGCAAAAAATTGACAGAATTTATCACCCAAAGCTCTGATACCAGTTGTTGAGAAATTGAGGTGATTACCACTCTATTCCCTTAAACCAGATTAGTAGGAGAGCGAAAATAAATGCGGAATATTAACACAGAATTTGATAACGGAGTTCGGCCAATTATGCCTACGTCTCCGGAGCTGTTGCAGACTTATATTAAGGAGAAAAATACAATATGTTTACAAACACTCACAACCCTCACTCAATTATGAATAAGATTTTTTCCTCACAAAATTCTCTCAAAGACACTCTCTTCTCTTTACTTCTTCAATTTAAGGTGTATCTTCCAAATGAAGTGGATGAGTTTATATAGGCTTCAAAAACATGGGTTGGTGAAATTAGTCAATAAATTTGGCACCTCCATTTTTGACTTTAACAATTCCCAAATTTAGGCACCTCCACTTTTGACAATGTCCTAAATTAGGCACCTCCATTTTTGACAATCCCCTTAATTAGGCACCTCCATTTTTGACAAAAAAATGGTTGGTGCCTACTTCTTTGACACCAACCCTCTATTCACTCCCAAATTATTTATTTAATTTAATTTAATTTTGTTTTAGTAAATTTCTAGATGTTACAGGCAAGCATCTTCACAAACTAACCGGACAACCAAAACACTGACTAAGAAAAAGTAAGGGATGGGAAGAAAAGTACCACAACTTGTGAAATCATAGAGGAAGATATGGTTTCTTATGTAGACAAAAAAGTCACTGATGCCTTAAATCACGGGGCCAAATCCACTAACAAAGAGAAGCCTTTGCATTGCCTAACCATGGCTTATAGTACAAAATGCCCTCTAGGGCAAAATCTGGAACTAAACCATATAAAAACTATAATACAAAAAAAATCTAGTAGAAAAACACGAGAGGTCTACAGCCGTCGCTGGCTATTTGGCTGACAATAGCCCTAGACCAAGACTGAAGCCATAGAGAATTTGCCACTAAAGAGAGAGAATAGAAAGAAGAAACCCTAAAAAGTTTCTTCTTTTAGGGCATTAATTATCTCCTATCTTCTTCCATTCCCTACACAATTAGTTTCCTTCTCAAACACATAAAAATTTATAACATTACCATATAATTAATATTATTTAAAATTATAAAAAATAATCTTACTCGCTCTATTTTATTTCAAGTGTAGTGTACAAAAAAATTTTGTATTTCACTTCAGGTGTCATTTTTAAGAATTTAAGAAAATATTAATTAAAAAATTTTAATATTGTTCTTATTAATTAATAAAAGAGAATGAGTTGGATGTGAAAATATGAGAAGGATATTTAGAGAAATAATAATAAAATTTTGAGAAAATGTACAAATAAACTCCTAATATTTTTGCGAAGGTATATATTAGTCCCTTAAAAAAATTGGTTTAATTATATACAGATTTTTCTAAAACTAATTTTTTAGGCCTCTCTCTAACTTTGAAGACTAACAGAATTAATTATTTTCCTTATAATATATATTTTAATATTGTAAAAAATTTTATAAAAATAAAATAAAAAAGAAAGAACCCATATTGGGCTGCTGCTGCTTCTTCTTCTTCTTCCTCTTCCTCTTATTTTTCTTCTTCTTCTTCTTTTATAAACAAAACAAACAGCTTTTAAAAATTTTGCAAATTCCATTATCCTAATTCTATAAATTTGACAAAATGATTTTTATTTCTCAAAAGAAAAACTTTTACTTTGTATTATCTACCCAAGTTAGATAGTGTAGGTGATTTTGTGGGAGATAAAATGATTGTGTGGGTTATTTGTGGGAGATTAAATGATTGTGTGAGTGATTTTGATAATCGGTTATTGGTGGAATTAATTTGGAGTTTGGTTTTATTCTTGTTCAATGTATCATATTTCATGAATCAATTTGATTTGATTCATCGGTTTTTTCTTTTACAAATCTGAAATCTATTTTTTTTTTCAATTTAAACTTTGGATTCTTTTGAATTTGGGTGCTTTCATATTTGGGCACTTATTAATTTTAAGGTGCACTTCATTCCTTGGTTAAATTATTTTATTTCTTTTTATTACTAATTATTTTCACAAAATTCAAGGAACCGTAACAGGAAACTATATTCTTCTCCAAGTTGTTTTAATAACTTAATATTTTGTTTGATTAGAAATTATATTAGCACATTCAAATGGTTGAGGAACCTTTAATTGTCTTGCACATCATTACACCACATTAATAAAGATTAAAGATTTTAAATTCATACCCACCGTGGATAAAAGGAGTGGTAAAGCGCAGGTGCATATGCCAGCAAAGTCGTAAGATCGAATCACAGTTTGAGCAACGTCTCTAATGCTTAATAGCATTGAATATACCTTGTATGGAGTCTCACTATAAATTCGTATTGAAGTAGGAGTTCTGATGGTTGGTTGCTGGACTAACCCTCTCGAAAATTTATCTTGATGGTCGGACTCCGCATTTAAAGGGGTGATCGAGCTCCACCAAAAATTCCTCATTAGAAAAAAAAGATCTTAAATTCATCATGCAAAATAATATATAATATTGTATAGTAACTTAAATTAAAATATTATTTCTTGAACATTATAATTTTTCTAAATTACAATTTCAAATTTTGGCAAATAAAAAGAGAAATAAGGTGAATTTTTAATATGATTTTTAAAATATAAATATTTAAATTTATAGAATTATGGTATTTTTAAAATTAACAAAATTGATAATTAAATGTTATAACCTAAATTTAGTATTGCTGTTTGAGAATACATAAGTTACAATTACTCAATCTCATTTAATGTAAAGAAGTTACAAGATTAAAATAATCATTAACTTTTTATAATCATAGACATAATTACATTATAATTCAGCAGTAGTTTTAATTTTCAAATTACAAATATACAAATATCTATTTTTATTTTTATTTTTATAATGTGTTATTATGTTGTAGCTCAAAACCAACTAGAATATTAATTTAAATTATTTAAATTCGATTCAATAAATTATTTTTATTTTTCTATATTTTTAGGTGGTTTTTTTCCTCTTTATAGCATATTAGCTTGATTTAAAATTTTAAAACTAATAGGTTATCTGTCTAAATTGTATTATTTCTCACCTTTTTTCTTGTCACAAAACTATTTCATATGAAATAAAAATATTTACCTTTCACACAATGCAGACTGTAGAATTAATAAATAGATAGAAATTTTTTGTCTTATTATTATTATAGATTTTTAAAGGGAAGCATTAGTATTTCCAATGATAATGTCAATCTAAATTATAATTTTTATATATATAAGTTTTTTAATTCATTAAATTTTTGAATTTTCATTAAAAATATATATTCTAATATAAATAAAATTAAAAATTGTAATTTTTATTATTTATATTCTAATTAAAAAAATACATATTCATAAAGCCATAGATGTTTTCATATTCATATTCATTTTAAGAAATTAATATTTCACATAAATGATAATAGTAGACATTTTTATAAGTTTATATAACAGTAATATTAATGATAGTAGTAGCAGTAGTGGTAAAATATTAAGTCAGAGCTTATGTGGATGGCATTATGGTGAGAATAGAAGCTTTTGTGATCCACAATAACCCAAAAACTGATTTTTAATAATTGAATCATATTAAATTGGATGTTTTAATTTATAATTTTATTTATATAGAAGACGTTTTAATTTTTAATTTTTAAAATATTTTAATACATATAAATTAGTATTATGATCGTTATTATTATTATTAAATTATAAATTTTTTTCTTTTCATAATTTTGAATATATTTTTAAAATTTGGATCAATTAAAAAGAGTATGTTTATTAATATATAAAATTTAATTCAAATCTATGTAAATATAACTTTTTTTTGTTAATTGATTCTAAAAAAGCTACTAGATATGGTGATGAAAAAATATTAAGCAATTTTTCAATTTAATTTAATTTAATTTTTATTATTGTTGATGCTGTATAATTTCTACAATACAATGAAATACAATTATTAAAATATCTATTTTTAAAAAATATTTTATTTTACCTTCTTCCAGCTCCCGCCCTTTGTCATACAAGGAAGGATTATTCTTAGATGGACTGATTAGAAATAGAACTTGAAGACAAGGGGATTCATTTATATTTTATGTTTGAAAAGGGCAAAAAGGGTATTGGGAATCGAAGAAAATAATTAAGGGTGTGTGATATTGATATTTTAAATTGTTTATCTTAAAATTTTAATTAAGGTTATTTTATTTTTTTATATATTCTAAATTTTAATTTTGTATATTTTATTTTGTATGTTTAACCTCTTCCATAAACAGTGGCGGACGTAAAATATATTTATGTATATATATATATATGTATGTATATATATACATATTTTTTTATATAAAATATATATATTTATTTATATTTTTAAATTTAAATGAATTTAAATATATGTATATGTATATGTATACATACATATATATATATATATATAAATTTTATATGTATATATGAATTTATATATATTTATTTATATATTTAAATTTAAATAAATTATATATATGTGAATTATGTGTATATATATGAATTATATATGAAATTTATATGTATGTGAATCATAAAATTTTTGCTAAAATTCATATATATATAAATAATCGACTGCTTGTATATTATGTGAAAAAAATATTTAAAAAAATTAAAAATGAGGTTATTATAAAACGTTTTCAAAAATATAAAGTTATAGGATACAATTAACATTTCTTAAGCGTAGTTAATTTAGTAGTACAAATTAATTATTGAACTATTTTAATATTAAATGTTCAATTTTATAGTAAATTCATCTATATTTTTTTTTAATGAAATTTAGCCCCCTATTGATGAATTACTGATTTTGTCACTATAAACGTGGATGCGGTGATAAGAGACGGGATAACAAGCAGCATCGGTGAGAAAGCTCCTATCGGTCATACCGACCATCAAAATTTTCTATAAAAATTAAGTCCCTCCTTCAGTGATGTTCTGCGTCCGCCACTATCCTTAAAATGATACATTTATTATAATGTATAATGATACTACCCTTCCTATAACCGAGTTTCATAGACCGAGCTTCATGACCGGTCGCCCTTTGGACGTGCTCTCAAAAAGATTCAACTTCGATTCTGGATATTTTCGTCCTACCGAGCTCCCTGGACAACCTTTGAAACAGCAGACGTACGGTCCAGATGTGATAGACACAATACAACTTTTCAAATATTTTCTTACACATGTAGGTTTGTCCCTCACACATCAACTATATATAGAAATAAATCCCTACAGATAAAAAGTATCTTCTTCTCTTCCCTCTATTTGTACTCTCTTTATGCTTAGACAAACCAAGTACTGACTTAGACATCAGAATCTCCCCTTACAGAGCCCGATCTGCCTCTCTCTCTTGTCTTGTTGGTTAGAAACCAAGTACAGACATCACCCAAGCACGAGCTCAGGGAGCCAGGACGACCCTCTGAAGTAGCCCCGTCATTATATAATAAATACTCTCTCTGTCCTAAATAAACAGACTTATTTTTTTATTCGTTATAAGTCATAGTCAACTTACCATTTTAATATACTAGTTGGCATGTTAAATCTCTATAATACTATTATTTAATATTATTTATTAAATATATTTCATGTTAAAATAAGAATGTAATAAAAAAATATATATCATTTCCTCTAATCTACTATTTATAATAGGAAAAATATAAAGTAAATATGCTTGTGTCACAAGAAGGTAATTATTTGGCACCTTCTTTTTCCTTTGATCTAGTGTTTATCCTTTCTATAGCTCATATTTCTTGTATTCTAAATATGATTTGAAAGAGTTTTGCATCCGTTTTAGGTGTTAAAAGATCTTCCTTGTGTTGTATTTATGGTGATTTTAATATAATCCCTATTCCAATAAAAAATTGGAAAAAATATATACAAATTTATATTTTTACAAAAATAATTAATTTTTATTAATTTTTATGAAATTAGAAGTGTGTCTATTTATTTAGGATGGAGGGAGTAAACAAAGAGATTAAAATATGTATATATTTTTTGAATGCAAAATAAATTATCATTAATAAGTCAAAAGTATATTTGTAAAATAAAAAAAATTATAAAATTTTAAAGTACACAAGATGCATAAAACTAATATAATTACTAGAACTAAATCTTTTTCAATTTCTTGAACTTTTTCGATCCAAACAACGGATATTGATAACGTACTACTTGTAATTAGGCTTTTAACATGACACTTATTCTATTTATTATCTGTTACTTTTTATATAATAAGAACACCTCCATTTATGAAGGATAAATAACTTCTGTTAGAAAAAGATAAAACTCTATTAGAAAATGACAACTAACCTTTATTTGAAGAGAATACAAAAATTTTAAATAAGAAATGACAAAACTTCGTAATAAAAACTTATTCGAAAATGAGTTACAAATGCTAAATTTTTTTATCAAAAAGAAAAGATTTTCATTAACATAGTAAACAGAACTACAAGAAATTAACATAGAAACAAAAAAAAATAGAATAAACAAAAATAGAATAGAAAAACAAACAGATTACAGACATAAGAAGAGAAATCAAACCCAAAATGAGGGAAGGAACAAATAAAACAAACAGTGCAACCATACAACAAAAATGCAACAAAACAATCTTCAATTTGTTTCTCGTTGAGATGCAGAAAGGACTCAACCTGAACAAACCCTTTAAGAGCAGCCAAAATAAACAGAAATAAGGTCGAAACCTGATAAACGCTGCAGAGGCTAAATGTTGGTAATCCACTAAAGACAGTTTTTTTTTTTTTTTTTTAAAGCCAATCCACTAAAGACAGTTAACCAAGAACCAATAGAAAAGCACTTCTCTGCCCCCACCCTTCCCCCCTCCCCCTCTCAAACACCCCACACATCCTCGAGTAAAAATCCAGATGAGGGAATACATGGACCAAAGATCTAGAAAAAGGGCCAGATAGGGGAGGAAAACCCCAAAAGTCAGAATTAAACCCCAGTACGTGTTCATACAATGTTCTTAAAGGAACAACTACCTTAATCAAAGATAGATAAACTGAAAAAAGGGTAGAAGCCTGTATCCATCTACTAGAGAAAGATTGAAGACCCAAAACCTTGTAAAAAGTTAGATCTGGATCAAAAGAAGTGGATTTGTAGATCCAGGCCAAAAATTAGGAGAGCAACGGATGTACTCAACTGAGGGTATAGGTTGCAAAAGATAAACAGTAAAATTTCATATCTATATTAATCTAAAAAGTATTTTGAGAATAAATCACACAAAAAAACTTAAAACCGAAAAAAAATACAAAAATTAAATGATAGATTGAAAAAAAAGAACAGATGGGGTTAAAACTTTTTCATTTACTCTGTGTTGTTTTAATATATTTCCCATGAGGAAGAAGAACTGCAAAGTAGTGAATGGCAGCACGTGCAACGGCACCGTCTAAGGGGATTGATTGCAGATGCACTGTTGCAGGCTTGCAGCCCATTCGTTCTCGTGAATACTTTTATGTCCAATGGTTTTATTTCAACGGCCCAAAAACGTTTTCATTAAAGTTGAAAACTTGAAATTATTTGTTCAAAAAATATCATTTTAGATATAATTGGAAAAAAATAATTATAGAATTAAAGTGTCAGTTTAGTCTAATTTTTAGAAGCCAAGGGTCAGCCAGCATTAACCGCAGATAAAGAGTGTTTGATAAAAAAAAAAATTAACAATTCCTCTAATTTCCGTCTAATTAAAAGATAATTTTTGAATAAATACTACAATTTGTAGTCATACTTTATTTTATCAAAAAATGCTATTAAAATTTAAAATAATTACAAAAACACTTAACTACTAAATGAAAATATATATATATACGTTGGTATTTCAATTTTTAAATAATTTTGATATCTATGTAAATTTACATAAATAAATATCAATTAATCTTCACATGATTAATACAAAGTAAGTAATAGTGTACATTTGTTTTTAAGAATATATTATTGACTTATTGTGTAGTGTTAAATTATTAATTGCATACAATAAAATTCATCATAATATATAAATTAATGTTCTTATTTGTTATTATACAATCTAATTTTATTTTTAATCGTTAAATCACCTAACATTTTATAATAAGGAAATCATATACTGAATTTTAACTTTTATTTTTTAAATATACTGCTCTTAAATTTTTTTTTTTTAATTTTAAACTTTCATTTTTTCCATTTTTATCTTTTTTATGTTTTGTTTTTTAAAAAGTACGTTACCTTATTGAAATGTTCATACCCAGTTCATTCTCCAGATAACAAACCACTAGTTCTCATAAACCGATGATGATTCCAATGCATGCAAATTTGAATCCAATATTAAGCAGAGTATTTCGATTCCATAGATTGATTAGCCCTGCTCGAATAAAAAAATCTTCAAGTGAAGTTTCTCCAAGTTGCTGTTTTATTCTTGATTGATTATCTATGGAATTAACATTTTCTCGATAAACAATATCTTTCCAAACCTCATCTATTGTTCTCTTTTTCTCTTTTCGGTGAAAGTCCATTCAAGTCGAAAATCCCAAGAAACAAAGAAGCAAAAAAAGAAGCAGATGAGGAAACTAAATTTGCATGGTTTAAATTTAATGCAATAGTTAAATCTAATTTGGTGTTGACATAAAGTCTTCGGTGATTAACCAGAATCAATAATTATGATTTCTCAACCTTTTCTATTTCTTGGTTTTTATTGTATATGTTACCTCATTATAAATGCTATATAGTTTAATTTGAAAGTGTGTGCAACTGATAATTTTTATTTAATTTTGTTTGTTTTAATTATTTAATTTGTAATTATTGTTTGTTTCATAGAATTTTTTTTTTCAATTTTTAAATTTTTTAATAAATTTAAATATATCAACTTATAGGTGTCATGGGCTTACTTTCAACACAAAAAACCAAAGTTCATTATAAGAATGTATCGGATTACTAAGAAAAATTTGCTGACAAAATTTTTTATTAGTAATACCGATAAAATACTGAGAAAAACTATAAAAAATAAATTAAAAATATACCGACATAATAATCTCTCGGCAATTTATCGGTAGATATATTATCGACAATAATGACACTGGCAGAAAAATAATTTTCGTCGGTAATACCCGACAAAAAATCTGTCGGCAAATATTTTTTGTTAGCAATCTCATTGATCATGTATTGTAATGGCCAATATATTTTTTATCGGTAGTGCCGACAGAAAAATTTTTTATTTGTATTACCGACAGAATATCTCGTTATGTCTATAAACTTTGCTGATAAAATTTCTGTCAAAATACCGATAAAAAATTCTCTCTGTAATTTACCGACAAAAGATTATTTTTATCGGTATTTTTATTACGGATAAATAATATAACTACATAAATTTTTTATCGGTAATCAGTCGATAAATTTGATTACAGAGAAAAAAAAATTACTGATAGATGTTTTTGACGATAATATGGTATATTCTTGTAGTGGTTGTATGTAATGTATTTGGTATGGTAAATTGAGAGATGGTCATCACCTTAACTAGCCTTTTTCACATATGCACTGTTCACGCAAGGGCAAATCTCATAGACCACCATCCACACAAGGACATGGATTCCCTTTTATTAGCTCCAGTATTAAGCCTGGATTGAACATCAAGGGGCCAAAATATAAATTGATTATCACATAATTTTTTTTAGAATCATCATTCAAACTCCCTGGTATATTGACGCAACGAAAGTAATGAATAAAAGGGTCAAAGTTGCTATAAACCTGTTTAGTCTAGAAATACCAAAAAATATAGAAATAAACAAGTTGTCGTTAATTCAAAAAATACCGAAAGCTTGAAAAAAAAAAGTCAATTTTCTCTTTGAAATTTTATTAAAATTTTAAAATTGTCTATTACCTTCTAAAATGTTATGTTATATAGAGTTAGAGTTACATCAACCATTATTACAAATAAAAAAACTAAATAAATTGGCAATAGACTGTCAAAAATAAAACAGAATAATAAAATAATCACTAAGCTAAACAAATCGCTAAAATGGTGTCTTATATGATATTTCTATCAAAATTAAATAAGAAAATAAATATTTGTTTCATCAATATAATATTCCTACCAAAATCAAATAAGGAAATAACTATTTATTTCATCATATATATTTTTTAATATATAAAAATTTTACAATAAAATTATTCTACTAATAATTTAATTATGCTTATTGATCAAATATTTATAAAAAAAATTACAAATTAATCATTTGTAATTAAAAAATAATAATTATTTATTTTTTTTATTGACAAAAATAATAATCTATATTTTATCTCTTTTTCATTTTGTCTAATAATTATCACTATAAATTCAAATAAAAAATTTATTATTGTACTAATAAATTAAATGATATAAATTTCAATATTAGTCATACAATATGAAATCAACTAGCAAAAAAATTAATTTTATATGAATGTCTACAAAAATTAATCCAGACAGCAGAAAATTTAAGAAAATTAATAATTCTAGCATTATTAAAAAAAATAAGAAATTAAAATAATAAAAAATAAAATGTCTTCATTTTATTAAATAGAATATCTTTTATTATTATTTTAAAATCATATGGCTAAATAATTAATATTGTTAATAATTAATAATTAATTAATATATTTTTAACAATCATATGGCTAAATATTTAAAATTATTGAGATTTTTAATAATCAATTATATAATTCGATATGGTTTTTAGAATTTGGAGGCCAAAATCTATTTACTTGAAAAAATTAAAAATATATATAATATATGTATTTTAAAGACACCAACGGCTGGGGGGTAGGAACGATTGCTCCCACCATACACTTAGCTCCGTCCCTGATTAGCTCACTTATCAACTAAAAGCTTAATAAAAATAATACATATTATTATTATTATAATAAAAGAGACAAAGTCTTAACTAATAATGACTTAAAAAATTGTAAAATTAGAATCAAGATCAAGAATCTCTCCCACCGCAGGTAGGCTTTTTTTTTAAGGAACATATTGAAGGAATTTCAAAGATTTTAAAAAAATATATATTTTTTAGGGGTCAAAGTGATAAACTTTTACATTACTTGAAAAACATTCATGAGTTGTTTATGTACTTAGCAGCACCTAAAAAAGTTGAAAAATAAAATAGAAAAGATTAAACAATAATTCCACAAAATTTAATCACTAGACACCTCTCAATTTTTTATATATGTTATTATATATAACATATATGAACATATATCAATTAATATATAAAAAAATAATAAATTATAGACAAACTAATATATGATGTTATACGATATGCAAAATAATAATAATAATAATAATAATAATAATAATAGATGTTGATATATGTAATATATATAGACATATAACAACATATATTAGTTTATATATTGATATTTTATTACAAATCAACTAACATATATTATTATATATAATATATATAAACATATAACAATATATATTAGTTGTATACTGATATTTTTTGCAGATCAACTAATATATATTTGTATATATAACATATATTAGTTTGTATATTGATATTTTTATTGCAAAACAACTAATATATATTGTTATAAGTAACATATATTAATATATAATAATATATCAGTTATATGTTGATATCTCTTTTGCAAATTAATTAATATATGTTATTATATATAACATATATGAACATATATATAACAACATATTTGAGTTTGCATATTGATATTTTATTATAAATTAACTGACATATATTATTATAAGTAATATATATGAATATATAACAATATATATATCAGTTGTATATTAATATTTTTTGCAAATCAACTAATATATAATGTTATATATAACATATATGAACATATATTAGGTTGTATGTTGATAATTTATTGTAAATCAACTAAAATATATTATTATATGTAACATATATGGGCATATAATAAAATATATCAATTGTATGTTAATATTTTATTTGCCAACCAATTAATATATATTATTATATGTAATATATATGAACCTATAACATATATTGCAAATCGACTTACATATAATGTTATATATAACATATATGAACATATAATAATATATATTAATTTATATATTGATATTTTATTGTAAATCAACTTGCACATATTATTATATATGGCATATATGAACATATAACAATATATATCAGTTTGTATATTGATATTTTATTACAAATTAACTCATATATATTGTTATATATAGCATATATGAATATATAACAATATATATCAGTTATATATTATTATTTTTTTCAAATTAACTAATATATGTTGTTATATATAATATATATGAATATATAATAGTATATATTAGTTTGTATACTAACATTTTATTACAAATCAACTAATATATATTGTTACATATAACATATATAAACATGTAATAATATAATGCAGTTGTATGTTATTTATTATTATTTTTTTGCAAATCAGCTAATATATGTTGTTATATGTAATATATATGAACATACAACAATATAAATTAGTTTGTATATTGATATTTTATTATAAATAAATTAATATATGTTGTTATATGCAATATATATAAACATATAACAATATATGTTAGTTTGTATATTGATATTTTACTACAAATCAACTGATATATATTGTCATGTGTAACATATATGAACATGTAATAACGTATATCAGTTATATATAGATATTTCTTTTTGCAAATTAATTAATATATGTTATTATATATAACATATATGAACACATAGCAACATATATTAATTTGTATATTAATATATTATTATAAATCAATTGATATATGTTGTTATATGCAATATATATAAATACATAATAACATATATTAGTTTATATGCTAATATTTTATTGCAAATTAATTGATATATGTTATTATATGCAACATATTTGAACATATACAATATATATTAGTTTATATATAGATATTTCTTTTGTAAATCAGCTGATATATATATTATTATATCTAACAAATATGAACATATAATAGCAAATATCAGTTATATATTGATATTTTTTGTGCAAATCAACTGATATATATTATTATATATATAGAAATGCTAATTACAATCACTTTAGAGAGTAATTATTCAATAATCTTCCTACTATTAGTTATAAAATATTTATTGCAAGTTCATTTATTAAGAGAAATATTATAATAAATATTTTATAACTAATATGAGAGAGATTATTGAATAATTACTCTCCAAAGTTACTGTAATTAGCATCCCTTTTATATGTAACATATATGAATATATGACAATATATATCAGTTGTATGTTGATATTTTTTTTATAAATCAGCAGATATATATTGTTATATGTAACATATATGAATATATAACAATATATATAAGTTTAATGTTGATATTTTATTTGCAAATCAACTAATATATATTATTATAAATAACATATATGAATATATATCAATTTATATTAGCTTGTATATTGATATATTATTATAAATCAACTGACATATGTTGTTATATTTAACATTTATGAACATATAATAACATATATCAATTATATACTGATATTTCTTTTACAAATCAATTAATATATGTCATTATATATAATATATATGAATATATAAAAACATATATTAGTTTATATATTAATTTTTATTGTAAATCAACTAATATATATTGTTATATGTAACATATATAAACATATAACATGTATTAGTTTATATATTGCAAATCAACTTATGTATGTTACTACATATAATATATATTAACATTATCAAAATATATTAGTTGTATATATATATATATATTTTGTAAATCAACTAATATATGTTGTTATATATAATATATATGAATATATAACAAAATATATTAATTTTTATATTGATGTTTCCATTATAAATTGACTAAAATATGTTGTCATATGTAACATATATGAACATATATCAATTGTATATTGATATCTCTTTTGCAAATCATTTTATATAAGTTGTTATATGTAATATATATCAATATATAATATTTATAAATTAATATTTATTTTTGCAATTTAACTGATTTATATTGTTATATATAATATTTATTAATATATAATAGTTGTATACTGATTTTTTTTTCAAACCATTTGTTATAAGTTGTTATATGTAATTATATGTATATATAACCACATATAACTAAATTTATATTAAATTTTTATTTCATAGAAAATAAATATAAATATTTTTTTTATATTTTTAGATTTTTTTTACTTAAACATCTCAAATATAATTATCTTAGCTAGATCATTATCAATAGAAAATCAAAATTGTAATAATTAATTTTAAATTAATATTTGTTCCGATATTAGATTTAATTAATTAATTTATATGGAAATAATAAATTTTAAATTACTATTTATTTCACAATATATATATATAGAGAGAGAGCCGACTTTTTTCTAGCAATAGTAAGATTTTGGTCCAAGTTCGGCATTTTTGTAATTAAAACTTCAACTTTTACATAAAATTATTTTTTTAAACACTGTATATTTGAAAGTAAATTTAATTTTGGGTTAGTTTTGTAAATATCTCAAATTATTAGTCATTGGTCTGCATGATGCGCATATATAATTTTTTTTTTTAATTTATCATAAACATGACTAATTTTTTACATTGATAAATTTTCACAGTAGCTAATAGATTAAATTAATAAATTAAAATATATTAAATAAAAAAAATAAATTAACAAATAATTAAGAAATTAAAAAAATCATTATACTATATAAATTCATTAAAAATTAGATATAATAAATTAGAATGTAAGAGAGATAATTACTTACGATCATATAATATATATAAACTCTATTAATATTGATAAATTATATTAAATTAATTTCTATCACTTATCTATTATATATATATATATTATTTACCTTGCTTAGAAAAAATAACCTGCATTACTTTATCAAAAATAGAATAAACCATTGTTGCTATAAAAAAAAGAGCAAAACAAAAATCTTAACATTTTTTTTCAATTATGATTAACTATTATTGTCTATGTAAGTATTTGAGTTAAAAAATTTCTATTTAGATGCATATATCTATAATAGAAAATTAGTGACTCTTAAAATTTTCACTGATTAATTATTAATTTCTTGATTAATAATATTTTCTAAATAATAATAAATAATATTTAATTATTTATAATCTTTTTAAATCTTTAATTTTTAAATTCTAATTTTATCTTTTTAAATCTTTAATTTTTAAATTCTAATTTTTATAATAATAAATTAAATTTTTATGATTTATATTTTTTCATTTGCTTTTGTAGTAGCCTAAAAATCCTCTATTTTCCTTAACTTATATATATATATATATAATAGATACAAATATAAATATTTTCACTGTTAGTTCAAAACATGAAGATATATTGATGGAGAAAAAGACTATTGTCATTAAAAACTCTTTATCTAAAGCAAAGTGTCTAAAGAAAGTGAAGAGAAGAGATCCAAAAAAAAAAAAAACAGTGTAAATTGCACAAAACTTATATGGGAAATCAAGCTATTAAAGGGCTCCCTTTCCAATGGAAAAAAATAAAAATAATAAATTAAAAATCTAATGAAAATAGAAAAAAAAATGAGTAGAATGATTTTTTTTTTGAACCTCAGATCATTCATCGAATCAAATGAGCAACAAGAAAGCTAGGACAGTCAATCCAAACTTTAAAACATTCATACCGAACGGAGGCTCGAGCTAACAAATAAGCACTCACATTCGAGTTTCTACGAACCTAAGAAATACCGATATCCGGTCTAGACTCCAAAATAGATTTACAATCCAAAATAAGTAAACCAAACTCAGACAAATCATTAACAAAAGAAGTCAAAGATTGCACCAGTCGAAGGGAATCCGAAAACACACAACCACGACCAAGAAAAGCATCCTTAGCGTAGAGTAAACATTGCCTCATTGCAAGAGCTTCAGCAATAAGAGGATCACGGCCACCCTCCTCATAACCCGAGACTGCCAAAGAAAAAGAACCTTCCGCATCTTCAAACACAAAGCCAAAACCAAGAAAATCCATGTGGGCAAAAACTGCAGCATCAACAAAGCAGGTCCAGGTTGCCGAAATAATGGCCATCGGCGTTAAAACAGAAGCCAATGATGACGATGCATTAGGGGCACCACCCACACTCTCAACAGTAGTCAAATAAGCCAACAAATAATCAGTAGCCAACCTGAAAGTGGTCCTAGGAGGTTGCAAAATACCAGACCAAAGCATAGAGTTTCGTGCAGCCCAAATTTTCCAAGCATAAGTTGCTGCATAAGCAGCTCGGTCCTTGCCATGATTGGTGAGAATCTGCATAAAAAATTCAGCAAAAGAAATATTGGGATTAGACGGAGAGATACCAGCCAGGCACCATACATCAATAGAATTGGGGCAATGAACCAAGATATGGTCCACCGTTTCCAAATAAGAACAAAAAAGGCACCCCACATCCACTACAACACCCCTAGCCTGAAGCTTTTGTCTAGTAGGGAGAATATCCCGTGAAGCCCTCCATATAAAATCCTTAATCTTTGGTGGTATTTTAAGGTTCCAGATTCTCCCCCAAATATCATTATGCAGCACATAATTAGTATGATGGCCATTGGAATCTAAAATAACAAAATATGCACTCTTTACAGAATAAATTCCCTTCTTATCAAAGTGCCATATGAGTTTATCTTCCCTTTCCATCACACTGAGTGTTATTGAAAGAATAGCTTGCATATCGCGTACTGTAAACAAATGCATAATTTTATCAATGTCCCATCTACGCTGATTCGGCAAGAATAAATCACACACCCGCATGGCATCAGGAATAAAGAAATTCCCATCCTCAGGAAGAAACCCATCGTCCTTTGGTATCCAAGGACTAGAGGTGATATGTACACTCCTACCATCACCAATTCTCCACCTAGCTCCTTGTAGCAACACCTGTTTAGAGAACAAAACACTCTTCCAGACAAAACTTTGAGCAGGAATCGCTCTAGCTGACAAAAAATCCCCCTCGGGAAAATATTTAGCTTTGAACACATTATAGAAGAGAGTGTTGGTCTTAGTTAACAAGCGCCAACCTTGTTTCCCTAACAAAGCAGTGTTAAAACAATGGAGATCACGAAACCCCATACCACCATTCTTCTTCCGAACACACATGTGATCCCAAGCCATCCAATTGATGCCCGAATCAGTATTATTGCCATGCCACCAATACTTATTCATAATCACCTGCAACTCATGACAGAGAGATAAAGGAAGCTGAAAGACATTCATACAATAAGTTGGAATCGCTTGGGCTACGGATTTAAGTATAATCTCACGCCCAGCACGAGAGAGAAACCTGTTATTCCAACTATTCACCCGATGCCAGAGCTTCTATTTAATAAAATTAAAAATCTGCTTCTTATTTCTACCCACTAGAGAAGGGAGCCCCAAATAATTACCACTAGTCAACGAATTAGACACCCCCAAAGCAGCACTAATATCAGACTTCACACTACTAGATATAGAGGGGCTAACAAGCAAGCCAGACTTGTTGTAATTAACAGACTGACCTGAAGCAGCCTCATAAACTCCTAAAATCTCCTTAATCTGAACCGCTTCTGACAAAGTAGCATTAAAGAAAAGCAATGAGTCATTAGCAAAAAATAAATGAGATATCCTGGGACATCTAGTTGCAGCACGACAACCATGAATAACCCCCCGACGCTCTGTATCTTGTAAGAGAATAGAAAGTCCCTCAGCCACAACTAGAAACAGGTAGGGTGAAATAGGATCACCTTGACGCAATCCACGCCCAGGAACAATAGGACCAATTTCAGATCCATTAACATTAACCATATAAGAGACTTCTGTAAAGCACATTCGCATCCAGGAAATCCATTGATTAGAAAAACCCAAAGCAGCAAGCATATTTGTCAAGTACTCCCAACTCACCCGATCATAAGCTTTGGCCATATCAATTTTAAAGCACATGCTCCACCATCCCTCCGATTACGTTGTTTAAGACTATGAATTGTTTCAAACGCAATCATAAAATTATCCGTTATCAACCTATCTGGAATAAAAGCATATTGATAAACAAAAATAATCTTATGGAGAACCTTCTTAAGTCTATTTGCCAAAGCTTTTGCCATAATTTTATAAAGAACATTACAAAGAGCAATCGGGAGGAAATCTTTCACATACTCAGGATTCTCACACTTAGGAATAAGCACCAGCAAAGTTTGAGTCATAGAAAAAGGCAAAGTACCTTGTTGGAGCCAAGATCGACAAGCAGCACTCACATCATTGCCAATAAGACCCCAAGATTTTTGAAAGAAAGCTGGGTTGAGGCCATCAGGACCGGGTGACTTATTTGGATCCATATCAAAAACTGCCGCTCTAAATTCATCATCAGAAAAATGCCGAGTCAAAAATTAATTATCAACATCATAAATTTTTGGTTGGACAAGACCCATAATAGCACTATCATCAGTAGCCGAATGGCTATACAAGTCAGCAAAAAAATTCTGAATAAGTGTTTGCAATTCAAGCTCAGTCGAAGACCAGGCACCATTAGATAGCCGAAGCTTAGAAATATGATTAATCCGACGATGATTCTTAATAGAATTATGGAAATACCTTGAATTCCTGTCACCATTCTTGACCATAAGAGTTTAGCCTACTGCTTTCGTCGAATCTCATCTTCTTCTAAAAGTCGGTTCCATTCCTGCTTCAAAGCAAAAACAGTTTCTGGACTGTCAGAATCAGAACCATCAGTCAACCTGCGTTGGATAAAATCTCTCTGCTTCCAGCGGCTTCTATTCTTTGCACGACCCCACGCTTTAATACGTTCCACCAGATTATCTTTCCTATCAATAAAACCCATCCCAGCAGTACAAGCCCAAGTATCCCCCACAAACGGCAGCAGACTCTCATCAAGTAGCCACGAATTATCAAAGCGAAATTTCCTCGATACAACAAAACCAGTCGCCGAAACAGTATCAATAACCAAAGGGGAATGGTCAGATACAGGAGCAGCAATTACAGAACAAAGAGCATCAGGAAACCGTAAACTCCATGCAGGGTTACTACAAGCACGATCTAACTTCTCTTTGGAGCATAAAGGAGAATTAGCTCTATAAGTATAAGTAAGGAAAGAACATGCATGGGCAATATCAGTCAATGAGGCTGCCATAAGAGCATCTCTGAAACCATTAATAAGATAGGCAGCACGTGGGGGATGAGTAGAATGATTTATAATCATATAATTATATTGAAATTATTATTACATAAATTATTAACCTATAGTTAATTAACTAAGAAAATTAAAAGTTACATATTTTATTGTTTAAATTTTTATTTACAATATAAATTAATTTTTTTTACTAAACAAATATAAATTATAACATTCTTATACCTTATATATATACAATACCTATAACTTGTATAAGTATAATACATTTATAGAATACAAAAATGTTATCATCTTTGATAATTAAGAAATTTTTCATAATTACAAGAAAACAATTAAAGCTTATAAATATACTTTAACAAGTTTATAAGTAAAAATATGTAAATAATTTAATTAATAAAATACTAATTTTAAATATAAATTTCTAGAAAAAATATAGAATTCCGACTATATTTTGGACTTTCTCCAAAAAATAATAACTCAACTTGCGTAAAAATTTTGCACTCTCAAATTCACATATTCAAATATCCATTAATTCATTATCCTCTAGTATTTTCTCAAAATCATGCAAACATATATAAATACATATTTTAAATATATATATATATATACAAACTTCACACTTATTCTAAAACTTTATAATTTACAACATTTTCAAATATGTATAAATAATGTACACAATCAAAACAAATTTTATAAGTAGTTATTTATATGTTGGCAACTGGCTAGGGTTCTGTAGAAACAATATAAACCTTTCAATAAAATTTCGAATTCCTAAACATGCTCAGGTCCAGCACGGCTTTCAGTACTAAGGTTGTCACTTGCACGATAAACAAAATTACGATAAGCATTTCGACTAGTGGTACATATTTTGATATTAATATAAATTAAAATAAAATAATATAAATTATTTTTTCATTAAATTTAATGATGCAACACGAAATTTCCTTTTAAATTATTTGCATTATCCTTACTAAATTATTACTTAACACAATATATAATGGTGATGCTCAGTGTCTACCCCGAAGATAAAATATATAATGGTGATGCCCAGCGTCTAGTTCGAAGGCAAATCAAATATCAGTGACTCTCAACGTCTAGCCTAAAGACAATCATAGGTATACCACCAAATACAAAATTTTAAAAAATAATATTATATAAAGTTTCGCATGTAATGTATACAATTTCACATTTTTTTCATATATTGGCAATTATGTCAATTTTTATTCTTTTTACAATTTTTTCATTTATTTATCATCTTTCCAACCATAAACTTCATGTTACATATCAACTTCATAATGTAACTAATATAAGGTTATAATATGTTATATAACACTTTTACATACAACCACATTCTATAATGCCATTAGCCATTCTAAAATGGCTTAAATGTTTATATATTATGTTATTCATACCTTTAAACATGTAACTAAGCACTTTACATATGAATTCACACACTAAAGTGGCAAAGCATCCATACCAAAATACAATGTAATATGTTATTTACCATGTATTATAAAATAATTTTATCAAAGTATGTATTATCCTTATTTAAGTATCTTCTAAGCTACCAAAATCATCACTTTCTCATCACTTTCTATAATATTCTTCACCACCAAAGTTGGACAAATACAATCTACTCAATGCCTACTCAAAATGTAAGTTTATATTATGTATTAGAATCACATTTCTATACATTCTAACTAATAAAAATCAATTTAGCATATTTCTCTTAAAATTTTAAATTTTAATTCCAACTTTCTTTGATTTTAAATATCCATTCTACTCAGTTCTAATTGTTACTCTAAATTCATTTTTACCATTAAAATATTTAATAACATCATTTAAATCATAAAATTAAATAAATATCAATTCTTTGTTATTATTATTCCAAAACTCCAACTCACTCACTACTTCATCCGAACTACCATCAAACTTGGGCAAACCAACCAAATAACTATAAAATATTTACCTCCTCATCAAAACAACACCTTCCATACCCATTTTAATAATTATAACATAATACATAAAATTCTAAATTTTTATATAATCATAACTTTAAAGAAATCCATAAATTTTTAAAGAAAACTTACCAATTTGTTGAAAAAATTACCAAAGCTTTTTTTAATTCTTGAAAATTCACTCAAAATTTGGTGTTTGAAAGAGACAAAAACTTTTCTTTTCCTCCCATTGAGGTTCGGCCACCCAAAGAAGAAAGGAAGAAGATGGCTTCTCTTTCTTTTAACTTTTTAAATTTTCTTTTTTTAGAACCATAATTATTTAAAAATTAATTTTATTTATTTATTTATTTATTTTAAAAATCATATTTTTCATATTCCATTCAAAATTATTTAAATTTTAATTTTTTTTAACCTTGACTTAAATTTTTGCAATTTATCATTTTACCCTTTTACTTAATTATGCAAATTTTGACTTTTACATGTTATATATATATAACATATACATCACATATATACTTCATATTTTTCACTTTCAACTCTTTATTTAACATTCTAACTTATTAATTTTTGTTTAATTTAATTTAATTTAATCTTAATATATTCAAGGACGTTACAACTCTTTCCCCATTAATTAATTTCATTCTAAAAATTACCTGATATCAATTCTGAAAGAGTTGAGGATACTGGCTTCGCATAACTTGCTCACTCTCCCATATCGCCTATTCAATAGAATGATTTCTCCATAAAACTTTAACTAATGACACCTTTTTATTCATTAACTCTTTTACCTCCCTTGCTAAAATAGCCACTGGCTCTTCTTTGTAGGTCAAATATGGACTTACCTCAATCGAATCAACTGATAAGATATGAGATGAATTTGATCTGTACCTCCAAAGTATTGAGACATGAAATACATTGTGTATCTTGTCTAACTCGGATGGCAAAGCCAGTCTATAAGCCACCAATCTCACTCATTCTAGTACCTCATATGGACTAATGAAATGAGGACTCAACTTTTCTTTTAGTCCAAATCTCAAGATTTTATTTCAAGGAGACACTTTCAGAAATATCTTATCCCCCACACTAAACTCTATATCTTTTCTCTTTTGTTTCTTTGATTAAGTCGGGACCTATCGGTTTATCTTATTCAACTTCATCCTAACATAATGGTGTCCAACATTTCCTACCATACAAAGCCTCATAAGGAGCCTTTCCAATACTAGACTAAAAATTATTGTTGTATGCAAATTCAACTAAAGATAAGTGTCTATCCCAACTCTCAGTAAAGTCGATAATACGGCTCCTCAACATGTCCTCCAAGATTGTCCATCTGTCTACGGATGGAAAGCAGTATGAAATATAACTGAGAACCCAAAGTATCCTGCAAACTCATCCAAAATCTGGATGTGAATCTTGGATCTCAATCAGACAAAATAGAAATTGGAATTCCATGTAATCTTATCACTTCATTAATGTACAACTCAACTAGCTTGTCTAGTGAGTAATCCATCCTAACTGGAAGAAAATAAGCTGACTCTGTTAATCTATCCACTATTACCTAGATTGTATTATATTTCCTCCGAGTCAAAGGCAGTCCAGTTATAAAATTTATGGTCACTTGTTCCCATTTTCACTCAGAAATTCATAAGAACTGTAGCAACCTTGAAGGAACCTGGTGCTCAGCTTTCACTCTCTAACAAGTAAGGCATCGAGATACAAATTCTGCTATATCCTTCTTCATCCATGATCACTATTAGTATCACTTCAAGTCTTGATACATCTTGGTACTTTCAGGGTGCATAGCATAAGTTGATTGATGTACCTCCTCTAAAATTCTCTTCATTAATTTTATATCATCAGAAACACACAATCTATCTTTGTACCATACATTGCTATCATCCCTCAATAAAAATCCCTACTCTTCCCTTTTTTGTATTTCTCCATAATCTTTTGAATTCTTACATCCATCTTTTGTGCCTCTTTAACTTGATCAAGCAACAATGGTCTCATATGTAATTGAGCCATAAAAGCACCATCATCACAAATCTCAAATTTGACATGTAATGCTCTTAACTTAATAAGTAACACAAGAGCATAGACAGTCAACCATGCCACTGACTTTTGACTCAAGGTGACTGCCTTGCCTAGATGGTAATCAATTAAAAAGTCATAATCTTTTATTAGTTCCAACCATTGTCGTTGCTGAAAATTCAACTCTTTCTGAATACTCAGATACTTCAAACTCTTATGATCTGTAATATTTCTCTCTATATAAGTGGTGTCTCTAAATCTTCAATACAAAAATAATGGCTTCCAGCTCCAAATCATGTGTCAGATAATTCAGCTCATGAGGCTTCAGTTGTCTGGAGACATAACAATAACTCTATCCTCCTGCATTAAAACACAGCCTAAACTATTATGTGGAGTATTACTATAAATCACATATGGTTTACCTTCTACAGGCAAAGTAAGGATTAAAGCTTGAGTCAATATATTTCTCAACTACTCAAAGCTCACTTGACAATGATTCGTCCATAAAACTTCACATCCTTTCGAAGTAATATGGTAAGTGGCGAAGCTATCATGAAAAATTCATTTACAAACTGACAATAATAACCAGTCAATTCCAGAAAATTTCTAATCTTTATCATATTCTTTGATGGACTCCAATTCAAAATTATCTCAACTTTACTCAGATTAACTCTAATCCCTTCTGCTCAAACCACATGTCTGAGAAAGGTTACCTGATCCAATCAGAACTCACATTTAGACAACTTGGCATACAACTGTTTTTCTCTCAAAGTCTGCAACATAATCCGCAGATATTTATCATACTCTTTTTTATTGTAGGAGTATACTAAAATATCATATATAAACACCACCACAAACTGATCCAAGTATGGTATGAACACCCGATTCATAAAGTCCATGAATGCAGCTAGTGCATTCATCAGCCCAAAAGGCATCACTAAGAACTCGTAGTGCTAATACCTCAGTCGAAAGGCAGTCATGGGTACATCCACATCTCTAATTCTCAATTGATGGTACCCAGATCTCATATTAATCTTAAAAAATTGTTCCGCTCCTTTCAACTGATTAAAGAGATCATCAATGCGGAGTAATGGGTATTTATTTTTAATAATCACTTTATTCATCTATTGATAATCAATGCATAACCTCAAAGTGTCATTATTCTTCTTAACAACTAATATCGGTACTCTCCACGGTGATACACTAGGGTGAATAAATCTTTTATTAAGTAATTCTTGTAATTGTACCTTCAACTTCTTTAATTATGCAGGTGCTACTCGATAAGGAGTAATAGAGATATGAGTGATACCCGATATCAAATCGATACCAAATTTTACCTCTCTCAGATGGTAGACCTGACAACTCATCGGAGACCACATCCAGAAACTCAGCCACTATAGGTATACTATCAAGTTTTGACCCCACCATTCTGGTATGCACAACACGAGCCAGATATGTTTCACACCCCTTCCAAATCATCTTCTTAGCTGATATAGCTAAAATAAGCATGGATGTGAGGTGTCTCTACTCATTAGATACCACTACACTCTCCCATCATATGCTTTTAAAGTAACACATTTCTGTCAACAGTCTACTACTGTCCGATATCTGGATAACCAATCTATATCCAAAATGAGATCATAATATCTGAAGGGTATCTCAATCAAGTCATCGAGAAACTTCCCACCATGTACTATAGCCAAACTGTCTCGGGAGACCCTACTAACCACCATACTATGCCCTAAAGGGTTGGTAACCAATATATCAAACACTAAAGACTCTGAATATATATCACTCACAAGCAAGATGGATGTACTGATGTATGAATGTATCGACCCATGGTCTATTAATGAGTAAAATGAAGTGCCAAATAAAGAAAAAATACCAGCTATCACGATTGAATTATCTGATTGTCTATGCATCACATACACTCTCTGTGATGATTTTGACTGCTCTGATCTACTAGTCCCTGCTACAGATCCTCCTCTCTGATTGAATCCAAACCTGCCACCTCTAGCACCACCTCTGCCTCTACGATCTCCTTTGACACTGAATTTAGATGCAGTTGTATTAATCTATCTGTCATTTGGTGGTGGCTCTGGATAATATCTGATAAAATGATTTGGTGATCCACATCTAAAATAAACTACAGATGCCCATGCCCTCCAACAAGCACCCCCATGTGCCTTACCACAAATAACACATTTCGGTTGAGTAACTCTCTGTGACACTGGAGAAGGGATACTAGCCACTAAAATAACATATCTATATCTCTGTCTTTGTTGTTGAGACCCCCTACCAGGCTGCTCTTGGCCTCTGCCAAACCTCTGTGAAGGGCCTCCTCTACCTCTCTTTGATAATGAAGACCTTACCTCTCCTGTCTCTACTCTCGACTTTGACAACTGCTGCAGTTTCTATGCATTTTCTACATTTCTGGCAGCTGCAACCATCTTGGAAAAATTCTCATACTGTGGTGTTGCTACAAGACACATAATAGATGGTCTTAGACCCTCCTCAAATATCTTGCTTCGATCCATATTATCCTTCAAGACATCACCGGCATACTTGCTCAACCGGAGAAACTCTTTCTCATAATTTGTCACAGTCTTCGTATCATGTTTCAAATTTAAGAACTCTCTTCTCTTCCTGTCTTTGTAATCCTTGGATGTATACTTTTTCCTAAACTTCCTCTGAAAATCAGCATAGGTAAGCAATGGAGGCTGCTCTTTACCTCAAGAAATAGTCTTCTACCAACCATAGGCGTCCTCCTGCAAAAGAAATACAACATAATCAAAATTTTCTTCCGCAGTTGCCTGGAACTGTATGAAGACCCTCTCAACTCTATCTAGCCACTGCTTTGCCTCGGCTGGGTCAACAGTGCCAAAAAATTTGTAGCTTCGTACTTTCACACCTTATCATACTTCCTAATTTGTGGAGGCGGCGACTGCTGCTGCTGTAATGGGCCTGACGAAGTAGCTCCACCATCTGCTGCACCCAGGCTGGTAGAACACCCAATTATGTTGGTCCAGTTGGCACTGATGTCAATGCCTCTTCAACAATCTCAATATTAGCTCCAGCTCTACCTTCATCTGGAGCAGCACTCTCTATTCTCTCCTCTGACTTATGCCCTCCCGACGCCATCACTACCTAGATCTGTTATAATAACAATCATTGCCACACCAGAGACTAATTGAAATGCCAATGCAAATGCATGTATGACATTAAAATCTCATTTAAAATCTCATTTTCTCTATCCAAAAATTCACCAAGGTTTAGAACATAAAACCTAGGCTCTGATATCAAAATAAAGATAACACCCTTATACCATATATATGTACAATATCTGTAATTCGTATAAGTATAATACATATATAGAATACAAGAATGTTATCATCTTTGATAATTATGAAATTTCCCATAATTACAAGAAAATAATTAAAACTTATAAATGTACTTTAACAAGTTCATAAGTGAAAAATATGTAAATAATTTGATTTATAAAATACTAATTTTAAAGATAAATTTCTAGGAAAAATTTAGAGTTTTGGCTATATTTTAGACTTTCCCAAAAAAAATTAATAATTCAACCTGCATAAAAATTTTGCACTCTCAAATTCATATATTCAAATATCCACCACTTCATCATCCTCCAGTATTTTCTCAAAATTACATAAACATATATAAATACATATTTTAAATATATCTATATATATAAACTTCACACTTATCCCAACACTTTATAATTTACAATATTTTCAAATATGCATAAATAATGTACATAATCAAAATAAAAATTTCAAGTAGTTATTTACACGATGACAACTGGCTAAGGTTCTGTAGTAACAATACAAACCTTTCAACAAAGTCCCGAATTTCTAAACCTGCTTAAGTCTAGCAAAGCTTTTAATACTAACCTTGTCAGTTGCCTGATAAATAAAATCGCGCTAAGTATTTCGCCTAGCGGAACATATTTGGATATTAATGTAAATTAAAAATAAAATAATGTAAATTATTTTTTCATTAAATCTAATGATGCAACATAGAATTTCCTTTCAAGTTATTTATATTATCCTTACTAAATTATTAACACAATCACATGCATTGGACCCAAAAGACCTTATATAATATTTATATTTCTGAGATAATATTTTAAACTATTTTTGATACCTAGTGTCTAGCCAGAAGACAAATAATAATGATGTCTAGCGTTTAGCCCAAAGGCAAAATATATAATGATGACTGATAAGTACACAATTAATGATATTTTATTCCCATTTCTTAATATGATTATTATCAAATTGAGTTTAATTTGTTTGTTCAAAGTGCAATTTAAGGATAATTTCAGGAATTCTTGATAATTTGAGGCATTTAGTTATTTCGGAGCAATTACGGATGAAAGTAGAAGAAAAGAGCAAAATCTGTCAATGGACACGCCCACGCACACGGGCGTGTCGTTAGACGTGTCCCTGTTTCTGCATTCAGTGGCTATGACACGCTCAGTGCATAGGCGTGTCACCAAACGTGCCATTTGTCCAGAGTCACAGTAGCTGCGACACGCCCAGGATCACGGGCGTGTCAATGAGCGTGTAATTCATCCAGACTCACAGTAGCTATTACACGTCCAGTACCACGGGCGTGCCAAGGAACGTGCCTTTTATTCAGACTTACAGTAGCTATGACACGCCCAGTAACACGGGCGTGTCAGTGGACGTGCCTTTGGTTCAAGATCACAAGTGCCTATGACACGCCCAGTGACATGGGCGTGTCAGTGGTCGTGTCACCTGTCGAAAAGTGAGATTCTTTGCACTGATTGGGGAATAAGTGGGGGACAACAGCTGGCCTTTGTCAAAAAGAAAGAACAAGAAAAGAAAAGCTTGCCTAAATCAGGGAAAAGGGTGATGAACCAAGGGAAAGTGGTAGACAATGGAGGGGATGAGTGAGCTGGAGGTATGGGCTGGAGATTTGGAAGGGATTAAAAAGAGAAGAGAGGGAGAAGAACAACAGTTTTTGCTGGAGCATTTCTAGAAACAGAGAAGAAAGAAGAGAAGGGAGAGCCATCTGCTGGAGCAAGGAGAAGGGTCTTGAGCTGAGATTGAAGGAAGATCAACACCATACTCAAGCCCTAAACCAAGAATCAAGAGCTCAAGTGAAGAAATACAGATTCACTGCCATGAATTGTTTAGTTTCTCTTACTCATTTATCTTACTCTGTTTTTCTAGCTGTTAATATGAACTAAATCTTTCTCTATCTAGATATTGATGAACCCTAGCCAATTTGTATGAATTGAACAATTGTATTCAGTTGAATCAATTAATTGAGTTGTTTTATTCTTATGATACTTGTTGTTATTTCCAATTGATAATAGCATGCTTGTTGATTGGTTATTGTTTTCATATTATTGACTTGAGAAAGCTTGATGTGAATTGAATACTCATAAGGATTGAGGATTGATTGGGGTACTAGAGATAGACCTACAAGATCCTTTGGTTTATAGTTCCTTGTCATTAATGCATGATCTATTTAATTGTGTTTTGAGAAGAGATTCCAGCACTCTACTTAGTGATTAGGGATTAATCCGCTCGAGAGAGGCTTTAATCTAAGTTAGAGGAATGCCAATTCAATTTGATTAAATGATTTAGCTGAATGGATTGTTTATAAATATCATTGAGGCTAGGGGGATTCAATATCTGGATGGTTTTATCATTATAAATCTTTTTGTGCACAGCATTAAATTTCCTTTCATTCATTAATTAGTTGATTTTAGTTACAACACATCACACAACTATTAATTCACTAAACAACAATTAAGATTTGCACTAGTACTTGGCCTTGTCCCTAGAGGAACGACATTCACTCACTATTATATTACTTGAGCAACCCGTGCACTTGCGGTAATTGCATATAGCATACGGCACGCATCAATGACGCTCAGTGTCTAGTCCGAAGGCAAATCAAATATCAGTGACCCCAGCATTTAGCCTGAAAACAATCATAGGCATGTTACCGAATTCAAAATTCTGAAAAATGATATTATATAAAGTTTCATACATAATGTATATAATTTCACATTTTTTCATATATTGACAATTATGCCAATTTTCATTCTTTTTACATTTTTTTCATCTATTTATCACCTTTCCAATCATAAACTTCATGTTCCATATCAACTTCATAATGTAACCAATATAAGGTTATAAGAATGAGTGAAGCAGCCACAAGCAAGCAGCCCCAATTTGAAGGAATACCGACCTAGAGTACCCTATCCGGCAAGGTTGAACAAGGACAAGATTGATGCTCAGTTCGGTAAGTTCCTTGAACTCTTTAAACAATTGCATATTAACATTCCATTTGCTGAAGCTTTGTCACAAATGCCTAAGTATGCTAAATTTTTGAAAGATATCGTTTCTAACAAAAGGAAACTTGAGGAAGTATCTTTAGTGCATTTATCTGAAAAAAGTTCAGCAATTTTGCAAAGAAGATTACCTAAGAAATTAAAAGATCCAGGTAGTTTTACCATTCCATGTTTTATAGGTAATCTTGAGGTTAAAAGTGCTTTAGCTGATTTGGGGGCTAGCATAAGTGTTATGCCCTATAAAATGTTTAAAGAGCTAGGCATTGGTCAACCTAAACCAACACTCATGACCATCCAACTTGCCGATAAATCGGTAGTCCACCCTCGTGGCATAATAGAAGATGTGTTGGTAAAAGTCGGGGATTTCATTTTCCCTAATGATTTTGTTGTCATTGATATTGATGAGGATGTGGATGTTTCGCTTATTCTTGGTAGGCCATTTTTGAATACAGCCCGTGCCCTTATTGATGTTCATGACGGCACATTGACTTTGAGAGTGGGTGAGGAGAAAGTAATTTTTAGGATACATGATGCCATGAAACATTCACTTTCACTTGATGAGGCGGAATCATGCAATGATGTTGTTGAGCATGAGACCGTAAATTGTTTAACTAACATTATTTCCAAGGATCCCCTTGAGTTGTGTTTATTTCAGGAAAATATCGAGGGTCAAGAAGCAATGGAGCAGCTTGATTTTCTTGAAGCAAGGAAATCATTCAAATGCAGGGCATATGAGACCATTGAAATGCCAAAGGAAGAAAAGCCAAAACCATCGGTGATTGATCCACCCAACTTGGAACTGAAACCTCTTCCGGATCACCTTGAGTATGGATTTTTGGCAGAGAAAAAGAGATTGCCCATCATTCTGAGTTCCCACCTATCTTCTAAGCAAAAAGAAAAACTTATCCAGTTGTTGCAGAAACACAAGCAAGTGATAGCTTGGAAGATAGCAGATATCAAGGGGATTAGTCCATCCTATTGCACTCACAAGATACTGATGGAGGATGAATTCAAGCCAGTAGTGCAACCATAGAGGAGACTGAACCCAAAGATGAAGGATGTTGTTAAGGCTGAAGTGATAAAACTACTTGATGCAGGGATTATATATCCGATCTCGGATAGTTCTTGGGTGAGCCCAGTTCAAGTAGTACCGAAGAAAGGGGGGATGACTGTGATCCCTAATGAAAATGATGAGCTGATTCCAACAAGAACAGTTACTGGTTGGAGGGTTTGCATTGACTACAGAAAATTAAATGATGCAACTAGAAAGGATCACTTTCCTTTACCCTTCATTGACCAGATGTTGGAGAGGTTATCCGGCCATGAATACTACTGCTTTTTGGATGGCCTTTCAGGCTATTTCCAAATTCCCATCGCACCGGAAGACCAAGAGAAGACTACATTCACCTGCCCATATGGGACATTTGCATATCGAATAATGCCATTTGGGTTGTGTAATGCCCCTGCCACTTTCCAAAGATGCATGATAGCAATCTTTGATGAACTCATAGAAGACATTATGGAGGTGTTTATGGATGATTTCTCAGTCTATGGCAGCTCATTTGAAAAGTGTTTGGAAAACCTTGAGAGGGTTTTGATGAGATATGAGGAAACAAATTTGGTGCTGAATTGGGAAAAGTGTCATTTCATGGTTCAAGAAGGAATCGTATTGGGACACAAGATTTCGAGCAAGGGCATTGAGGTGGATCGGGCAAAGATAGACATTATTGAGAAGCTACCACCACCCACATCTGTGAAAGCCATCAGAAGTTTCCTAGGGCATGCAGGTTTTTATCGAAGGTTCATTCGAGATTTCTCTAAGATAGCCCGTCCATTGACAAGACTCCTTGAGAAGGATGTCGATTTTGTTTTTGATGAGGAATGTCTGAGAGCATTCACGACCCTGAAGGAGAAATTGACCCATGCTCCAATCATGGTAGCTCCTAATTGGAATCTACCCTTTGAACTGATGTGTGATGCAAGTGACTTTGCAGTAGGAGCAGTCTTGGGCCAACGCAAAGAGAAATACTTCCAGCCAATCTACTATACGAGCAAAACCTTGAATGCAGCTCAAGCCAATTACACAACTACAGAGAAAGAGCTGCTAGCTGTGGTTTTTGCCTTTGACAAGTTTAGATCATATCTAATCTTGTCAAGGGTGATTGTGTATACAGACCATTCAGCTTTAAGGTACTTATTTGCGAAAGTTGATGCTAAACCTAGACTAATCCGATGGGTTTTGTTGTTGCAGGAATTCGACTTAACAATTCAAGATAAGAAGGGAGCCGAAAATCTTGCAGCAGATCATCTCTCTCGCCTGGAGAATCCAACCCTAGAGAGACTTGAAGAAGGGGACATTGATGATCACTTCCCCGATGAACAACTATACGCTATGGTAAGTGAGGTAAGTGGTTTAAATTTTGAAACACCATGGTTTGCAGACTTTGCAAATTACTTAGCTGTTAGGGAACTCCCTAAGAACCTAACTTATCAAGCAAAGAAGAAATTCTTTTCTGATCTAAAGTATTATTTTTGGGAGGATCCCTTTTTGTTTAAGTTGTGTAAGGATCACATGATCCGAAGATGTGTGGCATGGCCCGAATCAATGAACATACTTAGTGAATGCCATGCCGGACCAGCTGGTGGTCATATGGGGGCAAATAGAACTGCTCAAAAGGTGTTAGAATCAGGATTCTATTGGCCCACTTTGTTTAAAGATAGCTACGAATTTGTAGTTCGCTGTGATCAATGCCAAAGAGCTGGAAACATTTCATCTCGTGATGAGATGCCCCAAAATGGGATTCTAGTTTGTGAAATTTTTGATGTATGGGGAATTGATTTCATGGGACCATTTCCCAACTCTTTTGACAACAAATATATTTTGGTAGCTATTGATTATGTGTCTAAATGGCCTGAAGCCCAAGCCTTGGCAACCAATGATGCTAGGGTTGTAGTGCAATTTTTGAAGAAATTATTTTCTCGGTTTGGCACGCCAAAAGCAATTATCAGTGATAGGGGTACTCATTTTTGTAACACTCAGCTTGAAAAGGTTTTAAATAGATTAGGAGTTACACACAGGTTTGCTACTCCTTATCACCCCAAAACCAGTGGCCAAGTCGAGAACACAAATAGGGAAATCAAATGAATTCTGGAAAAATCTGTTGCACGATCCCGAAAGGATTGGTCCAAGCAATTGGACAATGCCCTATGGGCTTTCAGAACTGCTTTTAAAACTCCCTTAGGCACTACACCATTTAGATTGGTATATGGAAAAGCTTGCCATTTACCTGTTGAGATAGAACATCATGCATATTGGGCAATAAAACAGATTAACCTTGATCTAGCTTGTGCAGGTGAAAGGCGAAAATTACAGGTAAATGAACTAGACGAGTGGAGGTTGCAAGCTTATGACAATGCAAGGATGTACAAGGAACGTACCAAGAGATGGCATGATGCTCACATCAAGAAGCAGAAAGAGTTTCAAGCAGGAGATCAGGTATTGCTATATAATTCAAGGCTCCGACTCTTTCCAGGTAAGTTGAAATCTCATTGGTCCGGTCCTTTTACTGTCAAGGAAGTTTTCCCTTACGGAGTGGTTGAAATAAGCCACCCGGAAAAAGGAGTTTTCAAAGTCAATGGGCACAGGCTCAAACCTTATTTTGGAGGGGAAATACAGGCCTTCAAGGAGGTTTTGCACCTCCAAGATTAGGGACATTCGTCCAACCGTCCAACTAATATGACGTTAAAGAAGTGCTGGGTGGGAGGCAACCCACCGTTTTTACGTTTTTGATTTGTTTGTCATTTTGTTTTAACTTTCTTTTATTGAATGGGTGGTTGTTGTTTTACCTAATTTGAAGTTGCAGAGAGAATTCGATTTTTGGTGAATAAATTGAGCACACGCCCGTGTCAGTGGGCGTGTCATTATGTTTTTCAGGCAGTAGCTATTACACGCCCATGAACACGCCCGTGTCAGTGGGCGTGTAAATTATCTTTTCAGACAGTAGCTACTACATGCCCATGGACACGCCCGTGTCTATGAGCGTGTCGTTTTATTTTCAAACAGAAGCTATCACACGCCCATGGACACTACCGTGTTCATGAACGTGTCTCTATAAAAAAAAAATTTGAAAATTTGAAATTTGAAATTTGAAATGGACATGCCCCAGGAACACGCCCAGATTAGTGTGCGTGTTGATTGCATATGTGTCACAGTATGTATGACACGCCCATGAGCACGCCCGTGTTTATGGGCGTGTAAATTGAAATTTCATCCAGTAGCTGAGACACGCCCATGGACACGCCCGTGTCCAAGAGCGTGTCCCGTAAACTGACTTTTAAATCATTGGGCACGCCCATATACACGGGCGTGTCGCTGGGCGTGTTGACGTTTTCTATATATAGCCCCACGCCCATTTTTCCGAAAAAAAACTCAAATTTTCTCTTTTCTCTCTCGTTTTCTCTCAAATATTTTGCGCTTTCACCGGATAATTCACACACCCATTCGATTTTCGAACAAATTCTACCCCCGGGCTTGCATTATTTGCGTGTGCTCTCTCGTTTTTCCATCGGATTTGCGATTTCAGGTACGAAATCTAATTTATTTCGATTTTTGTTTGTTTTTCTTCGTTTTTCTTGCGTTTTTCATATATAATCTTTGTATTTGCTTTTGTTTACCATGAAATTCAAAATGTCGTGATTTGTTTGCTTTACTTCGGTGTGTTTTAAATTTTTTTTGTGGCGTTTGATTTTAATTGTCATTTTGAACTACCGTTTAATTCGGAATTTGTTTGTTTTTAGATTTGTTTTGAATTGTTGATTAATCAAATAATATGTTGTTTTAATTTTAGAATTGTTTTGTTAATCATTTGCGTTATTCCGTTGTGTTATTATTGCGTTGATTCTCATTACTTCTGATTTATGAATAATATGTTGATCGAATAATCATTTGTGTCATTTTGTTGTGTTATTTAAAATTGAATGAAATGTTGGTTTTGAAATTGTTTGATTAATCCTATTTACTTGTGGTTTATGGATAATATGTGGATTTGGTGATTGGCTTTAATGTGTGTTTATCGTTCGGGTTGGTTTATTGCTTGCAATTAATTGAGGTATTTGGTTCTAGGTGGATTGCGTTGTTTAGTCTGTATTTTGATATGCTTTCGTTATTGACGAGCCATTTAATTTCATCTTGCAGATTTATCGAAAATGGGCCCTCGCAAGCAATCATCGTCCCAGCTTCCAGCCAAACGGGCCCGAGGGGAGGGCAGTTCCAGCCAGCCTGCTACCCGCCCAACTTCTAAATTCATGGCTGTGAACCTCGGTTTTCCGCCCGAAAAGGATCCGGGCGAACGTTCACTCGTTGTCGGGAGTCGCCACTCAGTTTATTTTGTTCGAAGGGAAAAACTAAGAAAACCCTTGTTTGACTCCAATAATGCATCCAAGGTAAAGGCTTCTAGTCTGCGAACCCAAGGAGGATTCGGGGACTATGTCATGCTTTTGATTAACTTGCAAAAAAGAACAAATTTAAAAGGAATGAAGAAAAGAAGAGACAGATTGTTAGTAAATTGTGGACTTGCTATTTGGGGTGAACCCCAAATATGCCTACATACTCCCGTTTGAATGGGAGATCAAAGCCCATGTAGTTCGGAAAAGCCTATTTAAAGGCGATGAAATTTATGCTTCATGCATGTGTGTGTGTATGCTTCGTGCATTTTTCAGGCATTTTGCCAGAGTTGTGAGTTTTAGCACTTAGTGCTAAATAGTGAAATTTAGGTACTTTGTACCAAAGGAGTGCAATTTAGGCTTCATGCCAAAGACGTGAGATTTAGCACTTAGTGCTAAATTCTCCAATTTTAGGTACTTCGTACCAAAATGGTGTAATTTAGGCTCCGTGCCAACAGATTGATTTTAATTGTGAAATGTAGGTACTTTGTACCAAAAAGATGTAATTTAAGTCTTTGTGCCAAAGAGGCCAATTGATTAGTCCATTAGGCCTTAGACCTAAAAAGATTAGGTCTTTGACCGAGAAGAAATTAAGAAGAAGATTAGAATGCTTATGATATGCTTGAATTGGCCAAAGATGAACTATGATATTACCTTGATCAGAATCTTTCCACTTCTAAGTTCCAGATCTTGTTTCCTTGCACTTTTGAGTATGATTCTTGGTTTCTACAACACAATATTAGAAATTTTTAAGCATAAAAATTTCGTCAGTATCTGGGCATAGGAAGTCCGAAAAGTCCCCCTCTTTTGAAAATCTGAAGCCTATATATAGGCAAAATCGGGCTGCACGGCGGCCGGGCCGCCGGAAGCGGCGGCCGGGCCGTCGTCCCCACGGCGGCTGGGCCGCTATCCCGGCCCACTGCGACTCGCGCTACTTCTGCTAAAACTGACTTTTCGGGAGCCACGGGCCTCCAAAAATTATTCCGAGACCATATCCATGATCCTTGCGTCGCACCGGACATTTCAAGTACCATGAAGACATACTTTCGATGTACTTTTACCATTGCCCGCCGGTCCTGCCTGGTATGAGGAAATTGGCTTTCCGAGCCTCAAAATTCGAGTGTTCACAATTGCCCCCCACTGGGGTCCATAAAAATGATTTATGGAACTCAGTGGTCTTCTGAAGAATGAATTTTGAGCGAGGTGCAAAAAGACCCGTGTTTTCAGTTTTTCCTATAAATAGGCTCATTTCATTTAATTTTCATTTGCTTTCATTCATTCTTCTTCTTTCACTTCTTTCAAATTTCCTTTCGACGATGGATTTCACCGGCTTTGAAGACCTCAAAATCCCACTCCCTCCCTGCGATCTTTTACTTGAGGAGGAGAAGCATAGTTCTCGGACCGGCTGCTATGAGGTGAGTACATTCCCGTTTGTTCATCTAGTGTGCATGCTTAGGAATTTTATTTATTTCCAGTAAGGAACTTAGAAATAAATTTTAGGAACATTTCCTTTACATGTACTAGTAATGAATTAGGATCTGTGCCAGGCTTCATTATGTTCTGCCATCAGTAATTATTTCTAGTAAAGAACTTAGAAATAAACCTTGAGGGATCCACACCCGGCTGGGGAAAGAACTTAAATCTTTTCTGAATTTGTCCATCTTTTCTGAATTTGGATATTTTTTTTTTAGAACTCTACGATCAAGATATCTATAGCTGAGCGTCCGATAGTTACTATTCCGGCTTGCATCTTTGATGCTGGGCACCCAGTGAGGGATCTTATCAGACCTGCTTTCCTCCATCATTTGAGGGCTATAGATGTGGGTAGAGATATCCACCGGGATTTGATCTATGCTTTAGCCGAGCGCTGGTGGCCTACTACTGACACCTTCCATTTTTCTTGGGGGGAGATGACAATGACGCCTACTGACTTTTCCATCATTTCTGGGATTCCTTTTGGCGTTGAGATGGTGGAGTCCTATGATGACTGGCGGCAGGACATTTCTTCAGCCGACATGGTTACTTTGATCGGGGTCGACTATCCTCGATATCAGGCGCCTCGCTGCATTCAGCGGAGGTGGCTTGTGGAGCAAGCGCCAGGTATCTACACTGGTTACGAGACAGGCAACCTTACTGCTGACCAGACGGCCAGGTTTACCTTGCTTCTCCTGTTTGCTAGCTCTTTCTTATCAAATAGGAAAGATGCAGTGAGTCTCAATGTGCTGAAGAGCCTACTTGACCTGACACGGCTTCATACGTACGATTGGGCTAGCATGATGCTGTGTAGGTTGTATGACGACATGTCAGATCTCTGCTATACCCGTATCACTCCGTGTGGCCTGTATTACTTCTGGGAGGTAATATAAAGAACATTTCCCCTATCTTTATATATGTTGACATACACAAACTTTGATTTGATTTTTTTTTTTTAGACTTGGGCTTACGAGTACTTTCCTGACATCGCCCCTTTTCTTCGTGAGATACCTGCCCCCGCAGATCCTCTTTCCCCCATTGCTTGGAGGTGGTATAGAGAGAGGGTAGAAGTACCAAAGAGGAAACTTCCCATCAGAGTGCTGAGATCGTTCTTCGACAGCTGCCGAATGGACTCAGTAAATGCTTTATCGTCATCTTTTTTATTATATTAGAGAAAATGATTCACTAATATAACAAATGTTTACAGGTTGCATCTAAAGTGATGTCTAGCCGACTGGCAGAGTGGATAGCTCAAGATTACAGCTTTCAGCGATCAGAGTTTCTGACTCGACGACGATTCATACTTCCCCACCCAGAATTTCGACGGTATTATCTCGCTGAGAGGGTGACTTTCCAGATTGCCGGTTTTTGTGCAGTTCCCGTGAATCCCCCTGATGATATGCTATCTTCAACACTTCTGCCTGTTACTGTGTCCCAGTATGAGGGCGACCCTTTCGAGTCGGCTTATGCCCCGGATGAGGAGGATTATGATTTCTACTGTCTTCATCGACTGATGCCACGCATTGGGGCACGATTTGATTCTGTACCGCCTTATCGGTCTTCCCACTCTTCGGCTCCCACTTCTGGCACTCCGAGAGACCATCCTTCTCCCGAGCGGCAAACTGACAGACCCTCTTCCTCTAGGGCTGAGACTTCCGCTTTCGGGGCTGGACCATCAGACACTGGAGGAAGCAACAGTTCATCTCATTTGAGGCCTCCCGCATCCGTCCTTACAGCTGCCGGCCAATTTGACCCTATTTTAGCCGATTTGAGGCTGCCTTATGCTGTTCGTCATCATGCACCTGGTGGTTGGGTGACCCGACCAATTAGTGCAGAGGGTGCATTATATCAGAGCTTTGCTCATGTCACTCAGGTATATTCTCATAGAACTTTTCATGAAAAGGATTCATAAAATTCTCTTGAGATTGATTGTGATTTCGTCTCTTTTACAGGTACCAGAGGGCCTGATCACGGAAATGGCGGCACTGATTACTGCTTTCTCGGATGAACTGTCTGGTGCTTTGACTGAGGCTGCTTACGAGAGGCAGAGTAGGCCGCAAAGACGGAGAGGCCGGCACTGATTTTTTTCATATTTGTGTTGAACTATGCTTGCTGTATTTGAACTATTCCCCTTCTGTACTTTGTACCTTTCATGTTTTTTCAGCTGTTATCTGAACTTATCTGTAAACCTGTACTTATTTGTTAGTATTAACAGCACATATGTATGCATTATGCTTTTTCTTTTTAGAAATCTATTTTTAAAAAATAAATCCCTGACACAATCCCAAAAAAAGATAGCACATAACAGGGCCTAAACAGGGCCAAAACATGAGAATTTTACAAAACACCAAAAAGAAAGAGAAATCAGGACGGTCGGTGGCGGGCGAGCCGCCGGCAACGGCGGCCGAGCCGCTGCCCGGGCCAGACCAGTATAAAAAACAAGGTTGTCTTACATCTGTGGGCCAGAAAGCAATCCTCTTATTGAAAGATCTTATATATATATATATTTTCAAATAACAATGAATCCCCTTTTTAATCACGTGATGCATAATTGGACCAAAAGTCTCCACAATGTTGAAAGGATCAACATGGGGAGGTACGGGTTGAAAGCTGTCGCCACACTCAGAGGTGTAGCAGTAGACTGGGATTTCTTGCACTCTTGCATCAGGTTTTGGGATCCCCAAGCCCATGTTTTCAGATTTGGGGCTCGGATGGAGGAAATGTGTCCTCTTTTTGAGGAGTTCTGCTCGATCATTGGGTGCGACCCAAATGCCCCTCTTGTGAGGCATGAGGTCCAAATCGGCTATGTGGGATCTTTTCAGAGGCTTTTTAGCTTCACAAAACCCCAAGCCCAAGCTATGATTGTAGATGGAGATAAGGCGATGCTGCTTCCCCTAATTGATGAATTCTTGACCGCCGATTTTGAAGACGATGTTCAATTGAGGCATAGAATGCAAGCCTTCGTCTTTTGTCTGTTAGCTGGGTTCCTCTTCAACCGTGACCCCGGCTTTGGAGATTTGAGACTTTGTCCAATGGTTAGGCAAATGGAAGAGCTCAACTGTATCGGGGGCATGATCCTGGCTGAGACTATTCAGAGTCTCGACAGATGTGCACTTGGATTTGAACGTTGGACCGTCACCCCGGTCATCCTTCAGGTAATTTTGTCATACCTTTTATTTCTTTTTTGCTTATTCCATCATCTCTCCTTTCCTTTGTAAAATAGAAAGGATCTATTTTTTCAGGTTTGGCTGAGAGATCATCTTCGAGTGGTTGCAGCCCCCCAGACTTTGACCTACAACCCTTCGCAGTACCGCACCAGGAAAATTCAGATTTCTTTTCCCTCTATGGCCGAATGGACTGTTTGGCTGTTTGAGCTTGGACCGGAAGAATTATTATGGTTCGTCCCTTGGTATAGGATTCCTCAATTCATAGAGGCAAATGCCATGCACAACCATGTCTACTTGCTTGGGTTCACTCACAGTACTTGGTACAGTGCTTCCCGCGTCCTTAGGCAGATGGGTATTGATCAGAGAGTTCCCCTTCCTGTCGGGCTTACCATTGCTTCTCCTATTACCCCCGGGGTTACTCGGGCCGTTCTACAGACTTGGGTCAGAGACCATCGGATGATCAGGCCTTGTGCAGAGCCTTCTCTCGTTCAGCCCACTCCAGAGTACAGGACCTGGTTTATAGCTGAGGTTTGGCCCGTTGAGAAACCGAGGAGGTGCGCATTGCTGCAGGAGTTGGAGGGAGAGGGGGTGTAGGATTTGGATCCCAGGGTGACTCCATTGTCTTTTCTGTTTTTGGGTTGTTTTTACCTTTTTGGTTTTTTTTTTTTTTGGGAATATGACTTGACCTTTTTGTGTAGTTGTGTATTTTATAGGATGAATGACTCTTTCTGAATGACTCTTTTTTGTGACAGATGATTCTCTTTTGTAATGAATGATTCTTAATGAATGACCCTTTTGTTTGCTTTCCAAGCATAATCTACTTTATTTATGTGCTCTTATTTTTGCCTAAGCCGTCCTTTCGGATTTTCAACTTAGCGAGCTCTTACCCATTCTTGCCTAAGCCGCCCTTTGTGGGTTTTCAGCTTAGCGGGCCCCACTATTGCCTAAGCCGCCCTTTGTGGGTTTTCGGCTTAGCGGGATTTTTTTGTTTGTTTTGTTTTTTTGTTTTGTTTTGTTTTTTTCTTTCTTTTTTGTTTTATTATTTTTTTTCTTGGCAAAAGAAAGATGAATGAATGATTTTTATTAAAATTTAGACCGTGCCCAAGGAGAGCTGCCTACATATCTCGAATTAGTTTGCGAGAATCAGGTCTGATGTAGTTCATTACAATGCATGATCATACATAATATTTCTTCAGTTGATCCAGATTGCATGGGTTTGTGAACTCCAGACCATCCAAATCAGACAAGATGACGGCTCCGCCGGAAAGTATTTTCTTCAAAATGTAGGGTCCCGCCCAATGAGGACGAAACTTTCCACGAGGATCTGTAACAGGTGTTCTGATCTCCTTCAAAACCAAACAACCTTCTTCCAACTTTCGATCTTTGACCTTTTTGTTGAAATGTCTGGCCATTCGCCTTTGATACCCTTGAATCTGATGTAGAGCTTGAAGTCTTTTTTCATCCAAACTCAACAACTGATGATGATAATTGCTGATCCATTCAGCTTCATTTATCTGACTTTCTTGAATTATCCTCGCCGATTGAACTTCTAGTTCAATGGGGAGTACAGCTTCCATTCCGTATACCAATGAATACGGGGTTGCCCCAGTAGGAGTTCTAATTGATGTTCTGTATCCCCACAAGGCCAATGGCAACTTCTCATGCCAACGCCTATGTTCCTTGATCATTTTTTGTATGATCACCTTTATAGACTTATTCGCTGCTTCTACAGCTCCATTTGTTTGGGGTCTATAAGGAGAGGACTTATGATGTTGGATTTTCTTATCCTGCAAGAGCTTAGTAAATTCTGCTTGGAAATGAGTTCCATTATCAGTGATAATTTCAAACGGCGTTCCGTACCGACAAAGGATGTTGGTTCGGACAAACTGCGCGGCCTTTTTGGCATCTAATTCTGCATAGGAAGCTGCTTCAACCCACTTTGTGAAGTAATCCACTGCTACCAAGATAAACTGATGTCCATTTGATGCTTTTGGATGTATTTTACCAATTATATCAATTCCCCAAGTAGCGAAGGGCCATGGAGAAGTGATTGGATTCAAAGCGACGGGAGGTTGCTTCTGTAGCTTAGCAAACATCTGACACTGATGGCATTCTTGCACAAATGCCACACAGTCTGCATTCATGGTGGACCAGTAATATCCCAGATTGGCAATTTTTTGAGCCAAGGCGATTCCATACATGTGTGGTCCTGATTTTCCACCATGTACCATTTCCATTATCTGCTTAGTCTCTGCTTCATTTACACACCTTAGGTGCATTCCATTCCAACTTCTCTTGTAGAGGGTATCTCCATTAAGAATGTAACCTGTGGCAAGCTGCCTTATTGCCCTCTGATCAACCTTTGATGATCCCTCCGGATAATTTCCATCCTTGAGATAGGTCTTGATATCCCAAAACCATGGTTTACCATCGGCCAAGTGCATTACATGGGCGGGTTGCTTTTGAAGCTGAACTTTCAATGGACGAATGACTTTCCCCTCCTTGATATTGATCATGGAAGCTAAAGTAGCCAAGGCATCAACAAACTGATTCTTTGCTCTTGGAAGATATTCGAAGGACAGATCATTGAACTGTTGTGCCAAATGATCAAGGCGTTGTAGGTAAGGAACCAAACGCTCTTCTTTTATCTTCCATTTCCTTAAGGCTTGTGATACTATTAAAATAGAATCACCATAGACCTTTAGGTCCTTAATCCCCAATTCCAGGGCGGCTTCAAGCCCATTAATGCAAGCTTCATATTCTGCTTCGTTGTTTGTGCAGCTAAAGTCAAGCTTAACTGCGAATGGAATGTATTCTCCACAAGGAGTTTTGAACACAATCCCAATTCCGTTTCCATGATAATTGGATGCCCCATCAAAATACATCCCCCAAACACTGCTTTCCACGTTCAAGAGGTCTTCATCAGGGAAACCCATTTCTCGCATATCGTCATTCACGGGTAATTATGCTAATTGGTCAGCTATTGCCCCGCCCTTCACAGCTTTCCTTTGAACAAATTTCAAGTCAAAGGCTGCCAATGTTGACACCCACTTAGCCATTTTGCTGTCCAAAACAGGCCTCTCCATAAGAAATTTCAAGGGACTCTGTTCTGCGATGACATAAGTAGTGTAAGAAGACAAGTAGTGTTGTAACTTCGTACAAGCCCAATGCAAGGCTAAACACAACTTCTCAATCTTGTTATACTTTAACTCATAGTCCAGCATCCTTTTGCTGAGGTAGTAAATTGCATTTTCTACCTTTGTATCTTCGGCTTCTTGAGCTAGCATTGCCCCCATGGCTTCATCTGTTACAGACAAATACAAGAGCAGAGGTTTTCCCATTCTGGGAGGTTGTAGAATTGGCGGACTTAACAAGTATTCTTTGATCTTGTCGAAGGCCTTTTGGCAATCTTCATTCCATTCTTGTGAAGCACCTTTCCTTAGTAGCTTAAAGATAGGACCACAAGTCTCAGCCAACTGTGATATGAATCGACTGATATACTGTAATCTACCTAGCAAGCCTCGAATCTCTTTTTCTGTTCTTGGCGGAGGCATTTTCAGAATAGCCTTTGACTTTGCTGGATCAACTTCTATTCCTTTTTTGCTGACCAGATATCCCAAAAATAAGCCCGATGTCGCACCAAAGAGGCATTTTGCAGGATTAAGCTTCAAATTGTACTTGCGAAGTCTAAGGAAGAACTTCTCAAGTGCTTCAACGTGTTCTTCTGGAGATTTTGACTTAACAATCATATCATCAACATACACTTCTACTTCTTTATGAATCATGTCATGAAAGACTGTTGTCGCCATCCTTTGGTAGGTAGCCCCTGCATTTATCAACCCAAAAGGCATAACCCTGTAGCAGAAAGTGCCCCATTCTGTAATGAAAGCTGTCTTCTCTTTGTCTGGTGGGTGCACCAGGATCTGATTGTACCCAACCGCAAGATCAGTCATGGAAACCATCACATGCCCAGCCATCCTGTCTATCAGCAAATCGATGTGTGGTAGTGGAAAATCATCCTTGGGACAAGCCTTATTCAAATCTCTGTAGTCAACACACATTCTGACCTTTCCGTCTTTCTTCGGGACTGGTACAATGTTTGCTAACCAGGAAGGGTAGGCAATTGGTTCTATGAACTTATTGTCCAGTTGCTTGGCAACCTCCTCTTTAATTTTCAAAGACCATTCTGGCTTCATTCTTCTCAATTTCTGCTTAACCGGCTTCGCATCGGGGTATAGCGGAATCTTGTGAACTGCTATGGCTGGGTCTATTCCCGTGACATCACTTGCCTTCCACATGAAGCAGTCAACATATCTTCTGATGCACTCGACAACCTGTTCCTTATTCGCACAATCATATGCAATGTATGTATGTTCATTTTCTTTGCCAATTATTATCTTTTCATTTATTTCTTTTATTTTATTTATTTCATTTTTGCTAGATAATACTTGGAAAGCAAAAGACAAAGGGTAACCAAGAATCCGAACAATTTCATTGATAATAACGGAGTCATTCTCCAAGATTACATTAGACTCGACATTAGGGTTTTCTAAATCTGAACTTACAGAAGACTCAGAATTAGACTCTGACTTGGTTTTTGACTTAGAATTAATACAAGACTCGGTACAAGACTCAAGTTCAGGGTGTGACACTGGACTAGGTTTAACCTCAGCAGCTTGTCCCTCCTCGGCGTACCAGTTTCTCAGCGGTCCATCCGTTGTCTTGATCAGCTTTGTGAAGTCCCTTTTGTCTTCGACATTGGTTATCATAGCAACCTCATCAAAGAGACTAGACCGCATGAAATCTTCCATTTGGGGGTCAGTTTCAGGTCCTGGCTCTTCTTCTTTCATGGCCACAACATCAGCAAATATTTCAAAACCCGGTAGCTTCTTTCCAGTCATAGGAGAATAGAATGGTTCCTGAAAACCAAGGTGATGAACTGCCTTTCCAGGTTTGCAAAAGTGACCATTCAGAGTCCTAAAGTAAGGGCGCATTTTGAGGCTTCTTGCCCCCCAATTTCCCTTTTTTCCCATGCTCAAGCTCTTCAATCTCCTTATCTGTGGGTTTGTACCCCAAACCAAAAGTTCCCTGATTCTCGGGTTCTTCCCATGGCCGTACTACGGGTATTTTTCTCCCAGACTTCATCATTTCCATACCGGGCAATAGACCTACCCTCAGCATCATTCCCACTAGGCAGTTGATTTGGACCTCCCCAAAGTCATATGAGACAAATGGCCCTTTGGGTTTTTCACCTTCAATGCACTGAACTGTGTCGTAATGAAACCCAGTCAAGGTCATGGCGGTTTCACCAGGAACAACCTCAAGGAGAGACTGATCCATGGTTTTCCTGTTGATTTCGCAGGTGTCCCCTTTGATAGTGATGATTTTTCCTTCAAAAGGGAATTTAAGTTTTTGGTGTAGTGAAGAAGGTACAGCATTAATCTGATGAATCCACGGCCTTCCAAGGAGGAGATTAAAGCTCGCGGGTACATCAATGACCTGGAATGGTACTCCCATCTTCACCGGCCCAATAGCAATTTCTAGAGTGGTAACACCCAAAATTTCTCTTCGAGTGTTATCATATGCTCTCACAATCTGATCAGAAGGTGTAAGATCTGTAGCTTCCAACCCCAGACAGCTTGCTACTTTCAAGGGACATACATTTAAGGCTGACCCATTATCAATGAGAACCATGGGCACAGTCTTTCCCCCAGTCTGTATGGTGATGTATAGAGCATCATTGTGTTTCTTACCGTCTTCTGGTAAATCTACATCAGAAAATCTGATACTCAATGCCTTGGTTGATTGGGTCAAAGTGGCCACCAAAGCTTATGGGCTTGTGTCCACAGGTGTATCAAGTTGACTCAAAGCTTCACTGAGAGCCTGGCGGTGTGGGAATGAGGAAGCAAGGAGCTCCCAAATTGACACCTTAGCTTGAGTTTGTTTAAGCTGAGTGAGGACAGGGTCTTCTTTTGGCTCTGGTGTTTTCTTATGGGGGGGATTTGAGGTTGTAGGGGTTTTTCCCAAGTCAAGTGGCTGATATTGTCTTCCACTTCTTGTCAGAGCATTGACCTCTTCAACGAGGTCGTTCAAATCTAACACACACACTTCATTCATTTTCAAGAGAAGTTTGAAAGGATCAAACAGCTCTTCTTCCACAGTAATGGCGTGGATGGAGTGATTGGGCAAAGGATTAGTGTTAATGTTTGGTTGCCTCCTGAGAGGAATGATGTCACCACTATCCACCAGATCCTGGATGCGGTTTTTGAGTGTCCAGCAAGCATCTGTTTTATGCCCATTCCCTTGATGGTATTCACAGTATTCATTGACTTTATAACTGGAAGGTAATGGGTTTGGAGGAGGTCTTGGGTCCAAAGGCTTCAAATATTTCCCTTCCACAGCCTTTTTAAACACCAAATGAAGAGGTACCCCAAGGTCAGTATATTGCCTTCTTGGCTGATTTCTCGGCCCAAGATTGCCCACACGTAAAGGATTCACAGGGGCAATATTGGCCACTTGATTGACCTTGCTTGAGGAAGGAGTTTGGCTTTGTTTCTTATATTTCGATGCAGCCCCCCTCATCCACTATTTTACCCAACTGTATCAAATCTTCTACCTTGGTTGCAGTCGCAATGAGCGATTTGAAAGTAGGTAGATATTGGGTTTGCAGTTGAGCCTGATATGTAGGTCTTAAATTTCTGATTATGATATCAATCTGCTCTTGTTCTGAAGGGCGATTGATCATCTGGGCGGCTTTTGCCCTCCACCTCGTAAGGAACGAGGAGAAGGGTTCATTGTTGTTCTGCTTGGTGGTCTCAAGTTCCCTTCTGGTGACATCTACCTCAATATTGTAGTGGTACTGAGAGTTAAATGCATTGCAGATGTCTTCCCATGTCATAATCTTGGAATGGTCTAGACTCACAAACCATTTAAGGGCAGCCCCAGTCAGGGATTGTTGGAAGAGTTGAGCAAAGAGCTCATCATTTAAACCCCATGGGCTCAAGGCCCCCACATACATTTTCAAATGGGTTTTAGGGCAAGTGGTCCCATCAAATCTGTCCATCCCCGGCATCTTGAATTTTGGAGGTAATCTAGCTTGGGGAAACAAGGATAAGGAATCCATGTCTACCACCTCTTTGTGAGTTTTCATGGCAGTGATTGACCTCTCAAGCAATTCAAGTTTCCTTTTCAGTTCATCTGTTTCGTTCTTGGAGGGTGGATCCTCCAAATTGATAACAGGGGTATTAATCTGAGCAGTCACGGGGGTACTAGTTTGCCCCACAATGGGTTCCTTCCCCAAATTTCCAGGAATAGGGACTGTCTTTGGTGCTACTTCTAATTCAGCCAGGATGGCTACCCTTTAGGCGGCTAAAGCTTCATCAATTTTTTCTTGCATTCTAGCTTCAATTTCCTTAACCTGACCATCCAGCAAGACCTTAATCTGTTCAATTGTGGCCATTTCAGTAATTGGAGTAGTTTGTGGAGTTGGGGTAGTAGAACTTATAGGGGATAGCACAGTTGGTGTTGATGTGTCTGGTGTAGGTGAAGGCACACGGACAGAGGGTACCTGAAAAGGTCAAGGGTAAAAAAAATCAGGGTGGTGTGTAGGGTAGGAAAACTCTTGGTCCACTTATGTACATCAAAATTTTTCCCCAAAAACAATGTTGTTATGTTGCATGAATGCACCTCATCACATCACAATTCATTTTAATAGAATGCGGCACTATCATTGGGTACATACAACCTAAGGGAAGGTTCTATTGTTATGTAAAAATAGAGAATCGGCTTATCATAGGGACCCTTGAGTCTTGAGTAGGATATACCTAACCACATGTCCAACAGTACGATTACTCATGGGCCACTCCAAAAGGATTGGAATGGTTTGCGACAACAGGGAGGACGCTTTGGCTGTCCGCCGGCATAATCAAGGAGACCTGCCGGTCAGCGCTACTTGTTATCCAGACTCAGAACTTTGAACAGAAAGAGAAGAAATTCATTTGAAAACAATTTTTTATGCAATGGAGGAAAAGGATTCCCCCATATATGCAAGAGAAAAAGATTCTCTGAATGACAAAACAAATGCACAAGTAGTCAAAAAGAAAATAGATCCATCAAAGGAAAAAGATTCCTTTCACCAATCTTCAGTCCAATATCCTTAAAGAAAGGATATATAATGCTAGGGTACCCTGTAAAATGAATAAAAACACCCTAAAGAAGGGCAAATTAGTCAAATAAGCAATAATAGCCTACTAGGATCCCATAAATTATTTTTATGGTCTCCCGTGGCAAGTTAATCAAATAATCAATAGTAGTCCACTAGGATCCCATAAATGGTTTTTATAGTCCCCAGTGGAGTCGCCAAATTGTGAACCTCGGTTTTCTGCCCGAAAAGGATCCGGGCGAACGTTCACTCGTTGTCGGGAGTCGCCACTCAGTTTATTTTGTTCGAAGGGAAAAACTAAGAAAACCCTTGTTTGACTCCAATAATGCATCCAATGTAAAGGCTTCTAGTCTGCGAACCCAAGGAGGATTCGGGGACTATGTCATGCTTTTGATTAACTTGCAAAAAAGAACAAATTTAAAAGGAATGAAGAAAAGAAGAGACAGATTGTTAGTAAATTGTGGACTTGCTATTTGGGGTGAACCCCAAATATGCCTACATACTCCCGTTTGAATGGGAGATCAAAGCCCATGTAGTTCGGAAAAGCCTATTTAAAGGCGATGAAATTTATGCTTCATGCATGTGTGTGTATGCTTCGTGCATTTTTCAGGCATTTTGCCAGAGTTGTGAGTTTTAGCACTTAATGCTAAATAGTGAAATTTAGGTACTTTGTACCAAAGGAGTGCAATTTAGACTTCATGCCAAAGACGTGAGATTTAGCACTTAGTGCTAAATTCTCCAATTTTAGGTACTTCGTACCAAAATGGTGTAATTTAGGCTCCATGCCAACAGATTGATTTTAATTGTGAAATGTAGGTACTTTGTACCAAAAAGATGTAATTTAAGTCTTTGTGCCAAAGAAGCCGATTGATTAGTCCATTAGGCCTTAGACCTAAAAAGATTAGGTCTTTGACCGAGAAGAAATTAAGAAGAAGATTAGAATGCTTATGATATGCTTGAATTGGCCAAAGATGAATTATGATATTACCTTGATCAGAATCTTTCCACTTCTAAGTTCCAGATCTTGTTTCCTTGCACTTTTGAGTATGATTCTTGGTTTCTACAACACAATATTAGAAATTTTTAAGCATAAAAATTTCGTCAGCATCTGGGCATAGGAAGTCCGAAAAGTCCCCCTCTTTTGAAAATCTGAAGCCTATATATAGGCAAAATCGGGCTGCACGGCGGCTGGGCCGCTGTCCCGGCCCACTGCGACTCGCGCTACTTCTGCTAAAACTGACTTTCCAGGAGCCACGGGCCTCCAAAAATTATTCCGAGACCATATCCATGATCCTTGCGTCGCACCGGACATTTCAAGTACCATGAAGACATACTTTCAGTGTACTTTTACCGTTGCCCGCCGGTCCGGCCTGGTCTGAGAAAATTGGCTTTCCGAGCCTCAAAATTCGAGTGTTCACAATGGCGGGACATAAGTGCCTCAAATTCTCAAACGGCGAGGAACGACGACGGTTCGAGTTGTTTGGCAACAAAGAATGGTCGGCACCTCGGTATTTAGACTGGGAGGCTATGGAAATGGTTAATATTGCTGCAGAAGTGAAAGAGATGATTGATCGACCGGGGTGGGGTCAGCTCTTCTCTATCCACGAGCCTTCATACCGAGAGCTTACACTTGAGTTTTATTGCACCTTCCAGTACTAGAAGACCAAAATCTCCATCATTGAGCCTACAATTAAATTCCGACTGGGAGGGCAGAGGTTCCACATGAGCATCAACGACCTTGGGGTACATCTCGGGTTGTATACTGAAGAGGAAGTCCAGACCACCGATTATCTCAGTTCCGAGGTGGATTTTGCTGAGTATGATGTTGTTCCACCTCGGGTTTGGCATGACTTTGCCCCCACTGCCGATAGATATCAGCCAAAGGTCTCCAAAGCATCCAACTTCATTTCTTTCCCCTGCCGGGTGGTGCATAATCTGTTGGTTCACACACTTACAGCCAGACTAAGCAGTACAGGGGTGGTGACCTTGAGGGATCTGTTCTTTTTGCATTGCATGCAAAATAAGACCCGGTGCAATGTTGCCCATGCCATCACCCATTTCTTCCATGAGCAGTCTCGGAAGGGAGCTTCAGGTGCTTTACATGGTGGCATGTATGTCACGAGACTTGCTCAACGGCTGGGTGTGTTAGATGGTTGCCTCCCGATGACGGTGGACGGTATGCCCAAGATATTGGGTATGGACACACTGAAGAGGTTGAACAGGGAACAGGTAGCTGGGCTGCGGGCTGCTCCTATGGTTTAAGATTTACCAGAGCCGGCTCCTTGTGCTCCTACTGTCGATATACCACCTCCACCGTCAGATTCTGCTGCTGGACCTTCTGCTGCTGGACCATCTGATGCTGCTGCACCTTCTTCTTCTGCCGGGCCTTCCTTTGTCCAGCCTCCTGCATTCCGAGATTGGCGGCAATCAATTAATGAGGAGTGGGATGATGACAGGAAACCCACCGAGTTTGAGCGCCAAATGTGTCGGATGGAAGGTATGATAAACAATAACGCTCTAAACCAAAATATGATCCTAATCCAGCAGGAAGACTTCCAAGCCCAGTTAGATCTCGAGATCTTGAGGCGACAGTGGCTAGAGCAATCCATGTTGGAGTTCTGGCGGTATCAGGGATTCCACCCTTCGCAGCCACCACCTCCACCCTATCAGCCACCTGCCCGTGCACCGACACCTGCTCCTGCACCTGCTCCTGCACCGGAACCCTCTCCACCAGTTGATGTCTCCGATGATGATGAGACCAGCAGTGATTAGCCACATTTTTATTTTATTTTGATGTCGTTCTTTATTTCTTTATTTATTTAATACGCTTTTTAATTTTTCTTCTTTTACGTGCTTTTTAGTATTATTATTATTTTCTTTAGCATTGTTTCGTTTCTTTATTTATTTCTATATATTAACCTTGTTTTGAGTGCATTGTAGAATACTATTTTGCTGCAATACCTCCTTCACCGCACTCTTGGCACCGTACTCATTTTCACCCACTCATGGACTTGAAAAAGGGCAGTAATTATCTCTCTTCATTGTTTCATGTTTTGCGCACACATTGAGGACAATGTGTCTTAAGTAAGGGAGAGGTATACTTTATTGAATAAATTTCTACTTCATTTTTTTTTGATTCATTTGTCTCAATAAATGCCTGCTAAGTAAGCTAAATTGTTATGATAAGTATAATTTGATGTGATTTCCCTTTACATGTTAAACTAATTTGAAATTTCATAAATGACAATTTCTTGTTGAGGTTAACTTAGTGATTTCGATCAATTGTTGAGGATCGATTGTAATGGCTATAGTTAAGTTGTGGATCGATGAAAATTGGAACATTACTAGAGTTTAAAACCTTAGTTACATTTTTTAGCATAATACAATTCCGTAGATTCTTGAGTCGGACTTGGTACGACCCTTAAGTTTATAACCCTTGAATAAAAATAACTAAAACAAATAATTCTAAGGAGCTTTGAAAATTTTTCCCTGTTCCGCTGATTTTGACTACAAATAAGTTAGAATCATGAATAGTGCTAGTAGCCATTTGAACGGTGATTCTGGCTGAGTAACAGGGGGTCGGCATCACAAATGTTTACCTTCGCGTCAAAAGGCTAGTATCAGTTCAAACAAGTCGGGCTCCTTAAATCGTAAAATAAAAAAAAATAAATTTGAGGGTTAGAATGCTTAAGAGAAAACTCACGTTTTTCGCACTTTGTTCATGGCATTTGAATTTGCTGGAATTTTATGCTCAATTTTTTAACTCTGGATTTTTAGGTTTTAGGTATGTGAAATTTTTATTTTGAAACTTCTTGATTCAGCTGTTATGATTGTGAATCATTTTGATTGAGAAAGTGAGGTTATCCGATTCGAGCATTGTCAAAACTTTATTCTTCTTTTTGAATATAGAGGGAGTCCGTCATTTCTGCTTATTACAGTAATTTAGTTTGCTTGAGGACAAGCAAAAACTCAAGTGTAGGGGAATTTGATAAGTACACAATTAATGATATTTTATTCCCATTTCTTAATATGATTATTATCAAATTGAGTTTAATTTGTTTGTTCAAAGTGCAATTTAAGGATAATTTCAGGAATTCTTGATAATTTGAGGCATTTGGTTATTTCGGAGCAATTACGGATGAAAGTAGAAGAAAAGAGCAAAATCTGTCAATGGACACGCCCACGCACACGGGCGTGTCGTTAGACGTGTCCCTGTTTCTACATTCAGTGGCTATGACACGCTCAGTGCATAGGCGTGTCACCAAACGTGCCATTTATCCAGAGTCACAGTAGCTGCGACACGCCCAGGACCACGGGCGTGTCAATGAGCGTGTAATTCATCCAGACTCACAGTAGCTATCACACGTCCAGTACCACGGGCGTGCCAAGGAACGTGCCTTTTATTCAGACTTACAGTAGCTATGACACGCCCAGTAACACGGGCGTGTCAGTGGACGTGCCTTTGGTTCAAGATCACAAGTGCCTATGACACGCCTAGTGACATGGGCGTGTCAGTGGTCGTGTCACCTGTCGAAAAGTGAGATTCTTTGCACTGATTGGGGAATAAGTGGGGGACAACAGCTGGCCTTTGTCAAAAAGAAAGAACAAGAAAAGAAAAGCTTGCCTAAATCAGGGAAAAGGATGATGAACCAAGGGAAAGTGGTAGACAATGGAGGGGATGAGTGAGTTGGAGGTATGGGCTGGAGATTTGGAAGGGATTAAAAAGAGAAGAGAGGGAGAAGAACAGCAGTTTTTGCTGGAGCATTTCTAGAAACAGAGAAGAAAGAAGAGAAGGGAGAGCCATCTGCTGGAGCAAGGAGAAGGGTCTTGAGCTGAGATTGAAGGAAGATCAACACCATACTCAAGCCCTAAACCAAGAATCAAGAGCTCAAGTGAAGAAATACAGATTCACTGCCATGAATTGTTTGGTTTCTCTTACTCATTTATCTTACTCTGTTTTTCTAGCTGTTAATATGAACTAAATCTTTCTCTATCTAGATATTGATGAACCCTAGCCAATTTGTATGAATTGAACAATTGTATTCAGTTGAATCAATTAATTGAGTTGCTTTATTCTTATGATACTTGTTGTTATTTCCAATTGATAATAGCATGCTTGTTGATTGGTTATTGTTTTCATATTATTGACTTGAGAAAGCTTGATGTGAATTGAATACTCATAAGGATTGAGGATTGATTGGGGTACTAGAGATAGACCTATAAGATCCTTTGGTTTATAGTTCCTTGTCATTAATGCATGATCTATTTAATTGTGTTTTGAGAAGAGATTCCAGCACTCTACTTAGTGATTAGGGATTAATCCGCTCGAGAGAGGCTTTAATCTAAGTTAGAGGAATGCCAATTCAATTTGATTAAATGATTTAGCTGAATGGATTGTTTATAAATATCATTGAGGCTAGGGGGATTCAATATCTGGATAGTTTTATCATTATAAATCTTTTTGTGCACAGCATTAAATTTCCTTTCATTCATTAATTAGTTGATTTTAGTTACAACACATCACACAACTATTAATTCACTAAACAACAATTAAGATTTGCACTAGTACTTGGCCTTGTCCCTAGAGGAATGACATTCACTCACTATTATATTACTTGAGCGACCCGTGCACTTGCGATAATTGCATATAGCATACGGCACGCATCAATGACGCTCAGTGTCTAGTCCGAAGGCAAATCAAATATCAGTGACCCCAGCATTTAGCCTGAAAACAATCATAGGCATGCTACCGAATTCAAAATTCTGAAAAATGATATTATATAAAGTTTCATACATAATGTATATAATTTCACATTTTTTCATATATTGACAATTATGCCAATTTTCATTCTTTTTACATTTTTTTCGTCTATTTATCACCTTTCCAATCATAAACTTCATGTTCCATATCAACTTCATAATGTAACCAATATAAGGTTATAATTTGGTATATAATACTTTTACATACAACCACATTCCATAATGTTGTTAACTATTATAAAATGGCTTAAATGTCTATATATTATGTAATTCACACCTTTAAACATGTAACTAAGCATTTTATATATGAATTCACACATCAAAATGGCAAAGCATCCATACCAAAATGCAATGTAATATGCCATTTACCATGTATTTCAAAACAATTTTATCAAAGTATGTACTAACCTTATTTAAATAACTTCCAAGCTATCAAAACCATCATTTTCTCACCACTTTCTATAATGTTATTTACTACCAAAATTGGTCAAATACAATCTACTCAATGCCTACTCAAAATGTAAGTTTATATTATGTATTAGAATCACATTTCTGTACATTCTAACTAATAAAAATCAATTTAGCATATTTCTTTTAAAAATTTAAATTTTAATCCTAACTTTCTTTATTTTTAAATATCCATTCTATTCAATTCTAATTGATATTCTAAATTCATTTCTATCATTAAAATCATTTAATAACATTATTTAAATTATAAAATCAAATAAATATCATTTATTTGTTATACTATTCTAAAACATCAACTTACTCACTACTTCATCCGAACTACTATCAAACTTGGACAAATCAACTAAATAACTATAAAATATTTACCTCCTCATCAAAACAACACATTCCATACCCATTTAACAATTATAACATACTATATAAAATTTCAAATTTTCACATACTCATAAACTTTTTAATTTTTCTTTTTTTTAAACCATAATTATTTAAAAATTAATTATTTTTATTTATTTATTTTAAAAATTATATTTTTCATCTTCCATTTAAAATTATTTAAATTTTAAATTTTTTTAACCTTGACTTAAATTTTTGCAATTTACCATTTTACCCTTTTACTTAATTATGCAAATTTTGGCTTTTATATGTTATATATATCTAACATATACATCACATATACACTTCATATTTCTCACTTACAACTCTTCATTTAACATTCTAACATATTAATTTTGGTTTGATTTAATTTAATTTAATCTTAATATATTCAAGGATGTTACATGAAATAATTATTATTATAAATATATTATTAATCAAATAAATTATTTAAATAAATTATTATATATAATTAATTTATTATGAATGTCAAAATTTATATATTTATTATTATTTAATTTTTAAATTTCTAAAAACATATAAATTAATTAATATTATAAGTAAATTATTTAATTTATAATTAATTTATTATGAATGTTAAGAGTCCTTTTTTTAACTTTTTAATTTTCTAAAAAATATATAAATCAATATTGCTAAATTATGTGTAATTAATTTATTGAAGATTAAAAGTCATTAATATAATTTATTGATTATTAAATTTTTAATTTAAAAATTTATTAAAATTAAACAAAAAATAATAAAAAAAGATTAAGAGTCATATTTTTTTTAATTTTTCAAATTTCTAAAAAAATATATAAATTAATCAATATTATTATATTAATATATAATTAGTTTTTAAAATATTAAAAGTCATAAATATAATTTACTACTTATTAAAATTTTAATTTTCTATAAATTATTAAAAATAAATAAAAATAATTAAAAAAGAAAAAAATAATTTTCTGAAAATGATGATGTGAAAGTCTCAAAACATTTTTTATTTTTTAACTCTTATATATATATATATATATATATAGATTTACAATCATTAACTGTGAATCATTAAAATAAATAAATTTAGAGAAATCAATAGAGTCAAACTCAGAATAGCTCTCAATGTATTTTTAATTTCAACAAATATACATAATACTTTTTTCATTGGAAATATTCATTATAATTAAGTTTCATACAATTGTCAAAAATTTTATACATGAAAATATACATTTATCGAATGAAAAATTTTAAATTATTTTTTTATGTTTATATTTAATTTTAATTTTTTAATTTAATAAAGCATCTTTTGAAAGTTATTTCAAAATTACTATATTTTTCTGAATAAATAAATATATTTTTTATTTATAAAAATTTTAAAATTAATTATTTTCTTAACTATAAATATACATATTTTATATTTAATTTAGGATGAGGTATATTTATTAAAATTTTTTAATCAGTATATTAAGTATGAATATAATAGGCACTAATGAATTATATTAGTATTTTTTTTTGTTTTTACTGCGACTACGCTTTTTACCACTGATAAGAAGCGTTTTTTTTTTCTTCTTTTTTCTCACTCGCCTCCTCTCTTAAATCTCAACTTCATCTGTTTCCATTTGCTATTGCAGAAACCCTAATTTTCTTTTCCTCAAATTTTAACTCAGGCAACAACACCAGGGAAAAAAATCATATCTGCGCCTCAAGCGCTCAATGAATCTAAGGTGAGAGAAATACAGATGTTCTGATTCGATTATAGTCTTGTCTATTGAATTTAGGTGTTCGTGCTTTCTTTAATTAACAGTTCCTTTTCTTTAGTTTTCAGAAATTTATCTCTTATCAACATATCCGAAGAGAGTAATACAGATGTTTAAGAATTTATTAATTACAATAATACCTTTAAATGGGTTTGCTTTCTTTATTTTTTTTTTTTTGTGAATTTTTGTTATTACTGATTGGACTTCGCAGTTGTCATTGCTGTTGAATGAGTGCTTTGGTTTTAACTGGAACTAATCCATGATTATTTTACTTTTGCAGGTTTCTTTTCATGTGCAGTTGCCACTTCAATTATTGAACTGTTGTTGTAGGTTCAGATGATGAATTCACATCAATTCTACTTTGCAAGTCATTGAATTTCAAATCTTTAGTTTACTTCTCTTTATATTCTATTTTTATTATTAGCAAACAAAGTGATGTGCTAGTTAATTAAATTCCTTTAGCTTGAATTTTTCATAGCCATAAACTGCTTATGCCTATGTACTTACGTGTGTAGAATAATTATTTTTAGCGCCAAACAACACCTTCGCTTACTGTGTGTTTATTTTTTGTGGATGGAGGTTTGGATACATAATTGGTTTGATTTGATTCATGTCCATGTGGAGATCACAAGCTATGGCTTCTCTTGTGAGTCCCCCCCTCTCTCTGGTTGTATGCTTTGTTGTGATTGTTGGTTTTTATCCCAATGATGCTGATTTTGAGATACTTGGTGATGTCACAGATTGGCCGACTAACTCGGGTTGGAGTTGCTAGGGTACAAAATCCTAATTGCAGCTACAATACAATGGTGCAAGATCAAATTTATAAAAGAAGCACTACTAGATCTACTTCATTGTTAGAGGTACTCTAAAAGACATCAAAAAAACCACTTTTTTCCTAATAAATCCAATTTTTAGAGTTGAAAGCTTTTCATTGACAATGGCAATCAAATTATTGCAGACTCGCCCTTTGGTCTCTCCCATTTCTCTCCATATTCAGCGTTTCTTGTTCTCTTCTTCATATTCTCTCCCTCAGCTTCAGCCATCTAATGATGCAGAATTGCTCTCTCAAATCTTGCTCCACCACCACAACCCATATCATGCTTTGGAAGCATCTCTCCAGCTTCATGGCATTTCTCTTACTTCTCCTCTCTTCTACCAGACCCTCCTCCGTCTCCGTCACCACTCCAAAATTGCCCTCTCTCTTTTCCACTATGCTCTCTCTCTTCCTTATGCCTCTTCCACGGTTACCTCCATATCTTACAATATCATCATTGACATTCTCTCCAAGGTCCACCAATTTGACGTTTCTTGGCAGCTCATCATCCACATGGACCAGAGAAATATCCAACCCACTTCTCATACTTTCTTTATACTCATTCGTAGATTAATTGCTGCTGGTCTCACTCGCCAGGCCATACGAGCTTTTGATGATATGGAATCTTTCATTGTGAAAACTGTGGATGATACCGATTTCTCTTTTTTGCTTGATACCTTATGTAAGTATGGCTACGTCAAAGTGGCTGTTGAGATTTTCAATAAAAGAAAGTTTAGGTTTATTCCTAATGTGAGAATGTATACTGTTTTGATCTATGGTTGGTGCAAGATCGGTAGGATTGATATGGCAGAGAGGTTTTTAAGGGAGATGGATGAGAGGGGAATTGGGCCCAATGTTGTTACCTACAATGTGCTGTTAAATGGGATCTGTAGGAGGGCAAAATTGCAGCCTGAGGGTAGGTTTGAGAGGACGATAAAATTGGCTGATAATGTGTTCAATGAAATGTGCCACAGAGGGATTGAACCTGATGTCACGAGTTTTTCTATATTGCTTCATGTGTATAGTAGGGCCCATAAGCCTCAACTAACACTTGATAAGTTGAAGCTGATGGAGGAGAAAGGGATTTGCCCAACTGTTGCTACTTATACTTCAGTGTTGAAGTGTCTTTGCTCTTGTGGGAGGATTGAGGATGCAGAGCAGTTGCTTGGTGAGATGATCAGAAAGGAGGTTAGCCCTAATGCAGCAACCTATAATTGTTTCTTTAAGGAGTACAGGGGAAGGAAGGATGTTGAAAGTGCTTTGAAGTTGTATAAGAAAATGAGGGAGGATGATCTATGTGCTCCAAGTATGCACACATATAACATATTACTGGGGATGTATATACAGTTGAATCGCATGGAGATAGTGAAAGAGATGTGGGATGATATATGCACAAGTGGACTAGGGCCAGATTTGGATTCCTATACAATGTTGATTCATGGGCTATGTGAGAAACAGAAATGGAGAGATGCATGCCATTTTTTTGTGGATATGATAGAGAGAGGGTTGCTTCCTCAAAAGGTTACATTTGAAATGCTCTACAGAGGACTAATACAGTCTGATATGTTGAGAACTTGGAGAAGGTTGAAAAAAAGGCTTGATGAAGAGTCAATATCATTTGGTTCAGAATTTCAAAGTTATCTCTTAAAGCCATATAGACGATAATAAACAAATTGCCATAATGTGATGAACTAAATCATTTTATTGAGGTACTTGCTACCTATTTTGTAATGAAATTTATTTTTCAAGTTTGATATTTATTAAGTTTAGTTCAATCTTGCCGGTTCATGTGGTTGTTGGCGGTAAAAATTTATAGGATAGTGATTTTTCCAGAACTCCTTTTGTTGGGCCATGGAAGGATTTTTTATATTGAAATGACTGAATTACTCATTTAATCAAAATAAATTCCAAACATTGTGTCGACTATGTAGTAGGGAGGCCTGGTTTTGTAACTTAATTGTTTCTTTGTTTCCGTATCATGTTTTTGTTTTTAAGTAATAGTCGGAAAATAAATTTTTAGGGTTCTCTAGAAGTCTCGAGTGACAAAGTAAGTGCCTAAAGTCCGTGAAGCAAATCTAGAATTGTTGAAGCCAATCTTAATCATGTGGTTGTCTTTCCTGAATAATACAGATGCCTAGCATGCAAGAATTCTTAAAAAAATAATTTAGTGCATATTGCTAAGGAAATGAAGATCAAGAAGTTAAATGTGACTAGATTTTTGTGTTTTGACAAATAGATTGGAGAACATTTTGTAGTGAGATCAGTTGACAGAGACTTGTAATATAGGAATTGCCCACTTCTTGGCAAGAGTTTGCCGAACTTCTTGTAAGCCACAAGAGAATTCCTTTTGTCTAGATTCAATCGCTCCCTTTGTTTGGTGAATCATTATATATATGTATATATTTTGCTCTTTTACCAATACTTTCATGTATGGTTCTTCATTTGTACTCCAATTCTATTACTTCCATAGTATTTCAGTGTTCCCCCAATCTCATAGTTGACTTATTCCAAAAAGATTTCTACTTGCATTGACATTCTTTTTGCTATCTGTTCCTTCTCTTTGTATTTGATATTCTTTCTTTGTCATCTTTAGCTATTCCTCCTTGTTGATTCTTCCCTTCATTCCGGTTTCCCATTAGCCTTCTTTCCCTACTCTTGGTTTTCCTTACAGTAAAAAGAACTTTTCTTATGATATGACATTAAGTTTGACTTTGTATATTAGAAGTTGCAACATCTTTATGCCAGTTGGCCACTTCAAATGCCAGTGCTATAATATTTTGTTTCAATGGGCCAACCATCAGTCCACAATATTATAATTTATACTGTTTTACGTAGTTTTAGTGGAGTTCCTTTTTGTCAAACTATGTTATTTTTAATGTATTTTATTGTTTTACATCCCATATATATTATTTTTAGTTGATTTTCTAGAGTCATACTAAGTCATACAATTCAATTTAATTCCTGATTCACAAAATGGTGATTTCAATTCAAATCTTGGTTTAACAACTATGGTTTTGCATATTTTTTTCTGGAAAATAAAGATTGGGGCAGCTGAAGTTGGCTAAGAAGAGCAGAACGGTGTGACCAAAAGGAAAAGGATAGAAAAAGGATTCATTAGTTAAATAATTCGCATAAATCCGAGGTTATAAGGAGCTGATAAATTTGTTGTCCTTTAATTAATCCTAAGTTGTGAATGTTAAGGTTGATATCTCTTCCTCTCTCTCTCTCTCTCCTTTGTCCGAGTTAGGTTGTCATATATTTTTAGATTGTTATTTACAACTTACAGGGATGAGATATGACTGTAATTTCTATTACAAAATCTAATGGATTCAATGTGGTCGATTTGGTTCTAGGATCATTTTGATCAGAAAGCTGTCGGTGGAAATTCAGACCAGAATGCTGGAGGAGTGCAGAAATACCAGATTGGGGAAAATGTTTCCAGGAAGGATAAGATCAATGTTCTTATAAGCACGGTATGCATATGCAAAATTTCAAGTGTCCTTATCTGCTGATGAAGTTCTATATGGAATATAATTTTGCATAACCAGACTGCTAGTTATTGTTTTAGCAATCTTCTTTGTCTCATTCAATTCCACAGTTAATTTGGCTGTCCGGTCATGCATTTTGTTTTCCCTGACATTCTGTTATATATATATGTATGAATGTTTGTATATATATATATATATATAAATATATTTCTGCATATATGGCTGGTTGTGTGCATCCACTTTCTAGAAGAGATTTTAAGTAACGCTTGGATTTTTAGTAGGCATCTGGATTCATTTGAGCTGTAAGCGCCTTCTTATACTTCTATAATAAGGCATTGACCGGTTGAGTTGTGAGGGCATTTTTAAATTAGAAATTACTAAGTGAACATTTATCTCCAATTGATCTTTCTTTTCTACAATTGAAAGCAAAGGATTGGTCTTTGATCTTGATATTTTTTTCCCACACAAGCTAAGAATGATTGACAAGCTGATGAAAACTTCATCTCTGTAGCTACTTGATCTCAAGGACAATAAAGAGGCTGTTTATGGTGCTCTTGATGCCTGGGTTGCATGGGAGCGCCAGTTTCCTATCGCGTCACTTAAGTTGGCATTGTCCACTCTCGAAAAGGAACAGCAGTGGCATAGAGTTGTTCAGGTCTCTCTCTTTCTCCTTCACTCTACCCTTTTGTGTTTGGTGTATTTGAACAGAAGTGTGAGATTTCTCTCTTCTTTTTATGATAAAAATGGAAATTTTAGTAAAGGAAGGATATCATACAATGGAAGATAAGGTATACATCACAAAGATAAGACAACAAACACACAAATAGGAGTTTAACCCTCTGGAAGTTTGAAAAGTGCAAGATGGCAGAGAAGTCATGAAAAAGACACGTCCCACTGTAGATCAAAAGAGAAATTTGTTTTTGTTTTTTCTTTTTTTGAAAATATACGCATCCCTCACCATCATTTACAAAAGGCAGAAATCTTCAAAACTTCAGAATCTTTTTCTTCCATCAAACTTTCTTTTTTTGAACTAACAAAATATTGAACATATTCTCCTATATCTTAGCATCTGCTTGAGCTTTAGTGTGAAATTTAAAGAATTATCTTGAAGATGGATAGGAGTGTGAAATGATCTGAGAACCATAAGAGTACTGCAAGAATGGTGCTGCGGTTAATCTTTATCTAAGACATGACAATCATGGGATAAATTTCAAAGTCATAATTGATGTGCGACCGTGTTGGCATGACAAAAGAGAGAAGGAAAAAATTGAGTATAGGTAATCAGTTCAGAAAACGAAGAGTGCTTGCAGAAATTCAGTTGGAAAAGAAATTCAGTGTCTAAAGGGTTTGTGAATGCTCTGTGGTGCTATAGCGGCAGAATTACAGAAAAAGGAACAAAAATTGAGCCATCAGATGATGTTAGGTTTTTGGGGTTCTGTTTAATAAGTTTTATTATGAATGTCATTTTCTACACTTACTTACCTTGGTGGCGACTCCAACATTCTCATTTCTGCATTGAAGTTCAATATTCTTATTTCTTACATCCTAATTGTTTGTGTCGCTTATGCTTACAAGGGCTCATAATGTCATCTGAACTTTGCCCCAACAGAATATTGGGTAGAATCTCAATAACTTGAGAAAATTACAATGGTAATGGTGGTTTTGGTGACATAGGAATATAACAAAAAATTAATGAGAAAGCAACGATCAAAGTGACGCGAAGTATAAAAATTGGGGGTAATATATAATGATAGTGATATAGCAATATAAACATATCACAATAGGAACAATAATTATGGAAATAAAGTTTGCCTCTACATATCAAACCTTTTTGGCATGGGTTAAGATAATTTCACACAGTCCCTTTTGTTACAATATTGATGGATTCTGCTGTTGTTCTTTTCTAATTTGTTTTCAGCTGTTGGTTGATATCCTCTAGGTAATTAAATGGATGCTAAGCAAAGGGCAGGGAAATACAATGGGAACATATGGGCAGTTGGTGCGAGCTTTAGATATGGATCATAGAGCAGAAGAAGCACACTTGTTTTGGTTAAAGAAAATTGGTACAGATCTTCACTCAGTGCCTTGGCAGTTATGCAAGCTCATGATATCTATATATTACAGAAACAATATGCTAGAAAGCCTCATAAAGGTATGCTCCACTCTTCCTTTGAGAGAGAAGCTGTTTTAATGTCTTTGATGTGATTGTTTGATTAGATCCTTTTCCCCTTTGCACTTGTTCCTATCATAATAATATATTCAAGATAATTTTTTTAATGGTATGAAGCAATGGAATTTGGTAGGAACTCGGTAGTCAAGCTATACAGTTCATAGGGAAGTGGTAGAAACCATGTTGCCTAAACTCGGGTAAAGGTGTTAGGTTGACTATGCACAGGTGTTTAACCTTCAGGACATGGGTGCTTAGCCAAAAAGTTCAATTTTCCAAATATAGGATATGAGTATGTTAGGGTAGAAAATAAAAGAATAAAAGGGTGAAGTAGATGAGAGTGGCACTGCTGATTTTGAACTGCACATGCAAACTAAGGCTTCTAGATGCCCTTTTACATTAACACAGTCAATTTTTAATAAGTATCATTGTATCTAGCTATCTGGTGAAAAACAATGAAGAAATGACAGAACTGGTGAAAATTTGAGAAACAGGAAGAAAATAATGCAGCATAGCCTGGGTTGGGATTCTTTTTGGCTTCTGTTAAAAGCTGAAAGGATATGAATTTTCGCTGATTGTATGGGGTTTAGAAGCAAAGGGCTCACATTGCAGTTTAGGCTTTGTGAACAATAGCAGTTTAGGATAAAATTAACACAAAAGTGAAATGTCGTGTATATAATTGATAAAATTGATATTATTGGCATAATTGCAAATTTGAGCAAATGTTAGAGTTTTTTGTGTTAACCCTCATTTTAATATTCTAGTCAAGTAGACTTAATGAAGTTTATAGGTTTAAAATTTTTTGTCTCTTCATCATTGAAGTTCATTTTTTTTTTGTCTGCCACAAATGCTAGAGAACATCCTTTTTTTTTTAATTCAATGGCACAATCGAATAATTGAAAATATTTCATTTTCTCAAATTTTATTTTCCATGGAAATATTTCCCACAAGCAAGCAGTTCTATGAAAAAAAAGGTGCCTCACATGGGTATTTATGTATTAGAGACTCTGGCTTCCCCTACTAGTTGTATAATGAACCCTAAGTAGAGGATTGCGGTTAAACTCAAAATCCCCTAATTCTAATTTCCTTATGACTTTAGAATTTTATATTTTTACACTTGCAATGATTTGCAATTTTGGCCAATCTTTTTAGGTAGGTTAGTTTTATCCTGATTTGATAAATTGATTGCACTTTAACCAATTAATTTGGTAAAAATAATATTTTTATTGCTCACTAGAATAAACATAAGTTTTCTATTTTTTTTTCCTTTTCCCCTACCCCCCCTTTCCCCCTCCCTCTCTCTTTCTCGAGTCCCCACCCTTCTTTCTCCTCTTGGCCTTACACTGCTGTTTCTCCTAGAAGTTCATATGCATTGGCATATATTTATATATGTATGAAAATAATTAAAGCGGATTGGCTGGAAGGGAATAGAATATTCTTGCTGGAATAAGTGAAACAGATCTACAATTTCAGTGAGATAGAAAAAGGATATTTGCATTTATTTTGCCCTTAAGTAACAACTAACACTCCATTGCATTGGACTAATTTTTGTAGTCTCACCACTTGGATTTTACAGCTTTTCAAGGGCCTGGAAGCATTTGATCGCAAACCGCCAGAAAAATCAATTGTGCAGAAAGTGGCAAATGCATATGAGATGCTAGGAATTCTTGAAGAGAGAGATCGTGTCTTGGAAAAGTATAATGATCTTTTCATCAAGGCAGATAAAGAAGGCGTCAAGAAATCTAGAAACACCTCTAAGAAAAAGTCTGGTAGGCCCTTCTCAGCCATTTATATTGATATACAAATTCTTATCAGAAATAACTCTTATCATTTAAATTGTCCGGGTCCTGCCAAGGAATAAAAGAAATAAATATTCATTAATTTAAGAGTTTGTTCCTGTTTAGCAATATTACTGGTCGGTACAAAATGAAGCTAACCATATATTTTTTTTAATTAATCTAAGTATGAATTACTTGTAGTCAAGGCAAAGGCAAATGCCTCATTTAACTAAATATATATCCAGTTAAAACTGCATTTTTCAAAAAGCACCGTTTTAGATGTTTGAAAAAGCAGTCAGTTCTGGAGTTTTGTTTAGGTTTACTGAAATATATATGACAAGAGCATGTGAAATTCATCTTAAAAGCAAACTCTAATAACCTGGAATCAATATTTTCAATATGGTGCTTAAGATAGTTTTCATTGTTAACTCCGAGGTCCTTGTTATCCAGATAATTGTGTGGGTTCAACTGTATATCAGTGGTGCATTTGAGTAGTATATTTGATAGAAACAGACGAGTCTCTCTCATTCTGTTATTTTTTCCTCTTGAGCTAGGTTCTAATTCGTTTTGTGCTCGTGCAGGAAAGAAAAAAAAAATCAAATTGAGAATCAATCACCGATAACACACAATAATTTCAAAGTTCTTCACATCCTATGCTTGGAATTTGCAGAAAGACGGACGGCTCTTTCATTGAAGAGCGTCTTTGCCTAGGTAACTTCCGAGTTACTTGTAGCATGGCCAGCTGTTTCGTAACATTTCTTAGCAAACACATGTACTGTAATGTGAAGTAAATATAGACCATGCTATTATAACTTTAATTTTTATAAGAATTTAATTTACTTGGATTCAACGATAGGTAAATTGTACAAAAAATTGATTCTTAACTTTTTATTTTTTTAGAGGATTGGAATATTCATTTATTTTTATAAAAAACAATGCAGAATTGATTTTTATATTTTAAATAATAAAGTACTATGGTAAAGAACAAAATTATTTTTTACATTTCAAGAATTACAAAATTTTATAATGCATTTTTTTAAACTCAATTATCCTAACCTTCAAGCATTTTTTTTTTAAATTTTCCTGCTAAACAAAGTTTTTTTTTAATATAGGAATATTTAATATATAAATTTTTTTAACTTTCCTATTCTCTAGCATTTAATTAAAAGTTTAAAATCTTTAACTTTCCTATTCTCTAGCATTCCTCCTCAAGTTGGCATGAGAATTTTAATTATGCTTAGCTTCTTATAAATACAACCCAAAAAACAAAATATACATTTTATAGGACTAACCACAACAATAATTAGTATATATAGCTATACAATTTTGCTAAGATATTTTTAATTAATAGTTAATATATGATATTAATTATGAAATATATGATTTATAACTAAGTATAATTTTATTAGCTGTAAAAATAGTTTTTCAAAATAAATTCTCAATTTTTATTTTAACTTTTATTTATCATAACAATAATTAGTTTTTAACAATAACATTTTAGTCTTAGGAGCATATCAAATGTTTTAGTTATGAATATAAAATTTTTGTGGCAATAATTCTTATTATTAGACATAAAAATTAGCTTGCGATTATAAATATACAATAAAAGCTATAAAATGTATGATGTGTGACTAATTACAATTTTATAGTTATGAAACTTTCCAGCTCAGCAAATTTTAAACTTTTATTTTAATTTATATTTGTCATAATAATTATTAGCTTTTAGCTACAATATTTTTAGCTACTATATTTTACTCTTATTAGCACAGCAAATGTTTTAGTAATGGATGTAAAATTTTTATAATAATAGTTCTTTTTATTAGCTATGAAAATTAATTTGTGGCTATATATATAGAGTAATAGCTACAAAATATATAATGTGTGACTAATTATAATTTTGTTAGCTATGAAATTTTGCATATCAAAGTAAAATTTGAACTTTTATAATAATAATTAGCCTTTTTAATAACAACCTTTTAGTATTAGTGGCTATTTGAATTTTTATCCATAGATGATATTTCCATTGCAATAATTTCGATGATTATAAAATACTATTTTTTTGTGATAAAAATTAATAGTTATGAATCTTTATCCATAGGGGAAATTTCCATTTCACCTATGTAATAGTATTTTTTTCCTCATATAGTATGCCATGACAGTATTAGCCAGTGATTTATTAGATAAAAATAATGCACATGATAAATTAAATAAATTATAATAATTAGGAACATAATTATACAACATCAAATTAAATATTGTATAAGTCTTATATATAGAAAAGCCACCAACATAATATTTGTAATTAACTATAATCACTATAAAAATGGTATAATTTTTTTCATCTATTTTGCAAACTCATCATTTCAGACAAAAGTAACTTTCTTAATTAATTAGAATGGTTTCTAAGATTCATAGAGTCAGTCAAAAAATATGGAAAAAATTTAAAAGGACCAAGATACGCAAGGTTACAAAATAATGAACTAGACTTGTCAGAAAAGCACTAAGATTTTTAACAACTATTCTACTACTAGCTTCACATCATTTTGATGATACATGAAATAGGATGGAGTAATATCTTTTACCCTGTACTTGATAAAAATAGGTATTTAATGTGTAAATATAATAATACATATATATTTAAACTTATTAATGTATTAAAAATAATATGAAAAAATGATTTTCCAATTAAAATTTAAAGAATAATAATGTAAGAAAAACAAAATAAGAACTTCATTAACGTGTTGCCTATAGTAATAGGTCTTTATCATCAGCCTCAAGTTCAAATTTTAGTTGATTATCACCAACAATTTGCTGATGATTAATAGTAGAACTAAAGGCAACAATATCAAGTCTTTCCCACTTTGTTGATTCATCTTGATCCTCAACCATACTTTGAAAATCATGGAAACTTATTGAGACATCTTATTGAAACACTCCTGCATAGATTGGCAATTTTCAACTATTTGGTTCATCATCTAGCGTTAAGTCATATACAGTGGTGGAATCAAGACCGAGACGAAGAGATAGCAAAATTTTCAAACAAAAAAAATTACTGACAAATTTATATTCAATTTTATTTTCATATTAAATAATTAAATGATAAAATTTTTATTATTTTTATTTCAATATATAGATACTATAAATTATATAAATATAAAATTAATTATAGTTTTATATTATATAAATATAAGTATATTAATTATATATATAAATACAAATACTTTTTTTTATGAAAGATATATAAATATACATATATATGTGTATATATATGTGTATATGTACATAGGAGCCAGGAGTGCAATGGATCCCTCATGCCCCCCTGGTTCCATCCCTGGTCAAACAAGTATTTAGGCTGACCCTCTAACACAATTCGCCAATTCAGTTTATGGCTATCTTTGACATAAAGCACTCGTGAAACTTGATATGTAAGTAAATATGGCTCATTTGTCGTTAACTTATAAGAAGTTTTAACACTAACAAAGTAATATTTATTTGTTTTCACATCTTTTTCAATGTTGTGAATGTTTTACCAATCACATTTAAATAAGATAACTCTTTGTTCCTCTAAATATTGAAGTTCAATTATTTTATTTAGAATTCCATATAATAGTTTATTTCTTAGAACTATATACTCTTTTTAGTAAAATACCACTATTTTGTTTTGTTCTTTTTCCTTACTTAATATGAAATCTAAAACTATTGGCAATGTACCTTGTAAACTGTTGAACACCATAAAGATGACCTCTAGCTAATGATAACAACTTTTTAGTAATTTGTGAATGACCTTCATTAGTTAATTATATGACTTGACAAAGTTAAACAAACTAGATAAATAAACAACTTTGTAAATGAGAGAAGTAAATATTAATAACTTGGTTTTAGAACCAATCATCGAACTCAGTATCGCGAATGAATTCATTGATTATAAAAGAATTTGAAAGATGAGAATATGCATAAAATAAAATTATACTACGGTGTTAGAAATATACTAGAGCTAATTAATTCGATTGGTTTATATAACTTTTCATTTTACTAATAGCAAAGATGTGCTTTTTATTTTTCTTTTACAAAACAATTAACTATACAATTATATTTTTCTTCTTTGCCAAAAATATTGCCTTTTTTTTTTCTTTTACAACATTAATAAACTCTATTTCAAAAGAGCACGCAAGACTAATGGTCAAAAAGAGAACAACTGTAAAAATTTATCTTTGCAAGATTTTGAATCACTTGATGAGGAATAAGGTATGGAAACCTTTATAAGACAAATTAATTTTTCTCATAAGTGTTATAATTATTCCTCATGCTTTAAGTTTCTTAATGTACTAATTGTATCTTTTATTTTATTGTGGTATAAAGCGGCTAACTTTTCTTGTATAATTTCTAATACGAAATGTGGATATGACAAAAAATAAAACCATTAGGTATCATTATAGTGGAAATTTTGAATTTGTGCCTTTAGGAATTTATGTATAGGAAAAAATTAAAGAGAAATACACAGATAATGAATGATTATATAGCATATTTTGACTTGATGGCAAAAAAGAAGGATGATGCAGGTTTAATGTCAAGGAAGTTGATAAATTTTAGTATTCCATCATGTATTCTAGCTGATCTTGATGCATTAGTAGAAATTATTGATGATGACGATGTTAATAATATGCTTACATGCTATAAAAAATAATGAGGAAAAGCCTATCGACATTTATATTGTACCAACAAATCGTACTATCATCCCATCCACTGAAAATCACAATTTTATAAATAGTTCTTCAAGAGACACAACTCAAAAAACAATTTCACAAGAGCATACTACACTAATAAGTAATATATCAGGTCAGTTTATATATATATATATATATTGATAGCAATTAGTTATAGAAACTTAATTGTTATTTTTTGACTATTTGATTCTAATGTAATGAAGCTCGGTTTGCAAGGAAAAACAAAAGGACCAACTCATGAGATTAAAATCATTAATTTAGAAACAGAACAAAGACTATTAGTAGAATTGATGAAGACGATCAAGCTATTGGTGAAAATTCAATTGATTTTATTAGGTTTTCTGGGTAAATAGTTTGATTGATTTTATGTGAAAAATTATTTTGGTATGATGATCAAATTTCAAAAATAAACATCTCTTTTATATGAATACATAAATGCTTGTCAATTAATTGTTCATAAGTTTATGCTTCTCTCACTCTTTTATTTTTCATATTTCTCTTTTACTTTTGAGAATCAAGATGAGAGGAAGGATGTTATTCATGATCATATGAATGCTTTAAAAAGATATTATAAATATAAATTGAAAAGAAAATATTTTGATAAAAACAACTACCAAAGTTATTTATGTAATAAGACTAAACATCTTGAAGCAGATGATTAGAAGTATCTAGTTAACTTATGGACTAAGGCAATCGTTCAGGATAACAAATCAACTACTCTCTTTCTATATGTTTTGTGTTTATTTTTTTAATATAATAAATAATATTAAATCATATATATGATATTTAAATTTATTATGTATAATCCCACATTTTGGTTTTAACTACACTTTAGATTCTTCAAAGGCATCGACCTTAATAATCACTGCATTAGTGTTGCTCCTATATAAAATATTCTAGTCATTATTATCTTTGTTTGTGAAGGAAAGAAGTATGGAAAATAAAGTGAATAAGGCAAAATGTTGTATGCAACCTTATATAGAAACAAAAAGCTTCGCTCACCTAAGGCATCAAATGGTATTGATAAAAATAAAATATTTAAGTTAAATTCATTTACATTTTTTTGGTGAATAAAATATAAATTTTTTGTTATTTTGACAAAAAAAAAAAGAAAATGGAAAGACGCTTTTTCATATAGAACTTTTCATTCAATCCAGAAAAAAAAGAAAAACAAGTTGACTGAACAACATAAGATGCTTTTGTAATTTATTTTTTCTCTTTTAAATTCTCTTTCTTATCTATAATATATTTTTCAATTGTTGTAAATCTAAATTCAATTACTCTTTTTTTTCTTTAAATGTAGTTGCAATTTGAACATATGAAAAAGCAACCAGAAGGACATATTTTTTTAGATGATGATGAAATGTTTGAAAAGGTTCTTGGATTAGAGAAGAATGACTACCTTCATGCTTATGGTCCTGGAAAGAGCATCACACAATATTTTGGATCTAGACCAACAAAACTTCCACTTAGGAAAGAATTAGAACCTACTAAAAGAGAAGCAAATAAGCGAGTAGAAAAGACTCGAAAAGAAGCAAATGAGTGAGCGAAAAAGATAAAAAGTGAAATGGAAAAACAAATGGTGAATAGACAATATAAAGAGAAACTAAATGAAATGCTTCAAATGAGAAATCAACAGTCTTGAACAATTGATGAACAATATTATTCGAACTTTTAATTAGTAATTCTTTTGATATTCAATAGATAATTATATTTTAGACATTTTATTATTAAAACTCCTTAATGATAATTATTATTTTATTTCATTAGAAATTATTATATTGTGTTTCTTTCATGTATTGTTTTGTAAGTTAATATTAGATATCGTTATATATGTTCATCTAAAAGAAACATATAAATTACCATTATGGAAATTACTAGATATGGATTTGTAAGCACGTGCAACTAATATTAATAATAATTGCTATTAATTATCTTACCAGCAGCAAAAAAAAAAATTTAGTTTTAGCCATAAAAATTATTATTCATGGCAATGAAATAATATTTTAATTATAAGTTCATCACATTTGTAGCTATTATTTTCTCAATTCAATCATAAGTTAATAACACCAATAGCTAAAATATATTAAACTTTTGTCGTGAAAAGTATGTTTTTTAAGCTAAAGATTTATGGTTAAAATATTATTGCTTTTAGTTATGCATTTACAACATTGTAGATAAAATCAAATGTAACTATAGAATTTGACTTTTGTATTTGACTTTTGTAGTAGATTTGTGCTTGTTACTATAATAAAAAATTTTATAGCAAGTTGTCTAATTTTTTTTAGCCACTTTGCATCTTAATTTGTGTCTAAAACAAAAAATTAAAGGCTATGAAATAAGTAAATTCCATAGTTAAGTTTTATCTATGCTACCCGTAGTTATGATAGACTACGAGTTAAATTTTTTTAACAAAATAATTTAGATATAATAATTTATTATTTTAACTACAATATCTTTTCATAGCTATATATAGTGAATATTGTAGTAAACACAACTCACAAAAGTGTTTTACAGAAAAACACAAAATCACAAGAGTGCTTTATAAGATAATATAAAACCCCAAAATTATTTTACGGGAGAACACACATTTTAAAAGTATTTTATGAGATAACACAAAATAACAAGATATTTTATAGGCTAACACAAAACCACAAGTGTTTAAAGGTTAATGCAAAACTTTAAAAGTATTTTATAAGCTAACACAAAACCTCAATCCATATCCAGAATGAGGTTATAATCCCTAAAGGGCATCTCAATTAAGTAACCGAGAAACTCTTCATCATGAACCACTACTGAACTATCTCGGAATACTTTGCTAACTATCATGTTGTGTCCTAAAGGATTGGTTACCAACAAATCAAACCCTAAAGACTCTAAATGTATATCACTCAAAGAAAAAATGGATGTACTGATATATGAATGTGTCGACCTAGGATCTATCAATGCTTGAACTGAAGTCCTAAGAGATAATGTACCAACTATCACATCTGAAGCATCTAACTTTTTCTATATCACATATGCCCTCTGTGATATCCCTGCATCCTCTGGTCTACTCCCTGCTATAGATCCTCCTCTCTGACTAGATCTTAGTTTACCAACTCTGCCACTACCTCTACCATAATGACCCTAAACACCGCTGTCTCAGTCTAGCTATCATCTGGTAGCTTTGGATAATATCTGATAAAATGATCTCGTGACCCACATCTGAAGCAACTTGCTGATGAACCAGTCCTCCTATAGACACCGTTGTATGCTCACCACGCTGAGCACAGATAGATAGAGTAGGTCTCTGAGAAACTAGGGTCAGAGCACTATCTACAGAGGCTGCTGACCTCTGCCTCTGCTGTTGTGATGATTTGCCAAGCTGCCATTGGCCTTAGTCAAACCTCTGTAGGAAACTCCATCTGTCTTTCTTTGAAGATGAAGATCCTGTCTCAGTTTAAGGTCGTGTGTCTCTACTCTCTCTGCCCTGACAGTAGCTGCAAGCTTCTGGGCTTTCTTAATATTTCGGGCAGCAAATATCATCCTAGAGAAATTCTCGTACTGCACCACTACCATTGGTACATAATGGATAGTCTCAACCCCTCCTCAAACCTCCTACACCAGTCTATCTCATCAGACATAATGTTACTCGCATACTTATTTAGTCAAAGAAAGTCTTACTCATACTCTGTAAATGTCTTCACTCCCTGCTTCAAATTCAAAAATTCTTTCTTCTGTGCTTCTCTGTAATCTTTTGAGGTGTATTTCTTCCCAAACTCTCTTAAGAAATCATTATATGATAGTACTGGAGGTCGGTCTAGCCGGTGCGAAATGGTCTTCCATCAATTGTATGCATCCCCCTGCAGAAGAGAAACTTATAGTCAACTTTCTCCTCTATTGTGGCCTCCAGCAGAATAAATACTAGCTTCGCTTTGTTTAGCCATTACTCTACCTTTGCTGGATCTGCAGTGTCCAAGAAGTCTGCAGCCTCATATTTTCTCAATTTATCATACTTTATAGTCCACTGCTGTCGTACTGGGGCCTGACGCAATAACTCCACCATCTATTGTATCTAGACTGGCGAAACATCATGACCTGCTGGTATGCCTGGCACTGATGCCTCTCCAGCAATCTCTGAACTAGCTTCATCTCTACCCTCTCTTGGAACGATACTCTTCGCACTCCCCTCATTAGACCTATATGTCCCGGATGCAATCATAGCCTATATGTTACATTAACAAAAATTGTCAGATAAGAGACCAGTTTAAATACCAATGGATATGCATGTATGACATTTTAAAACCACACTTATTATTCTCTCTTTTTCTTTATTGAAAATTCACCTAGGTCGAGAACCTCAAATATAGGCTATAATACCAAAATAAATCTAATATCCTTATACCTTATATACGTGCAATGTATACATCCCGTATATGTACAATATGTATACAGAATATAAGAATGTCAACATCCTTATCATTTGAAATTTTTTTCTAAATTTAAGAAAAATATTTTTCAAAAATATAATATAATAGATAAATAAATATACACCTTAGTGATTAATTATCAAAAACATAAATTTTAATAAAAAAAAATCTTTAAAAAAATCGTCAGAATTTTGTCTATATTCCAAAAACCAAATAGTCACAACTTGCATATGATTCACACTCTCAAATGTATTCTCATTCATTTATTCAATTATCCAATATCAACCACCAAATTTAAAACCTAACAATCTCATGATCATATATGTGTATATAAAGTATCTCAAATACTTAAATTATATATACAAACATTAAAATTTATAGTATTAATACATATAAATATACTATATGCACATAATAAGATACAAAAATAGGAGAATACATGAAATGCTGGCAACTCTAGTCTAGTGGCAATATCAAGCTCCTAGTAACACCCTTTCGCCCTAGACCTGATTTGGTCTAATAGGACTTTTTGTGTCAATCCTGTTATCTGCGCGATAAACAAATCACTAAGCTAATATTCTAGCAATATATACTTGAAAATAAAAAAGTTCTAAAAAATGCAATATGCCTCTTTCTTTTTAAACACACAATGTAGCATATCAATACATTTAAAACTCATGCATTACTCATATAATTTCGTCATATATTACAACCACATACATTGAGCTCAAATTATCCTGTATAATACTCAGGTTTTAGATATATTATTTTGGTTTATTTTGACATCCAATGTCTAGTCCGAAGACAATTAATAGTATCTGTAATGCCCAACATTCAGTCTGAAGGTAAATAATATCAATAGTGACTCCCAACGTCTAGCTCGAAGGTAAATCATCTAATAGATATGTCATAACCATATCACCAAACATAAAACTCTGGAATGAAATATTATATAGGGTAAGCATACATCAAATCACATTATTAAATAACTTAGTTAATTTCATTATTTCCTCATTTTTCAACACATTTTCATCATATTTCTCAATATCTACATATTTCAACCATAAATATCATGTTCTTTGCCACTTCCATAAGATGAAAAATTCTTTTATTAAAATAACATAATATACACTTTTCACATTAACACACCATAATGCCATTAGCCATTTTAAATGGCTTAACAATTCATATATTATGCAAATCACACCTTTAAACACATAACCATACTCTTTATATGTGAATTATCATATCAAAGTAGCATAACACAAATACTAACATATAATGTAGTATGTTATTTCAGTATATTTTAATGCATAAATACCAAAGTATGTACCAACTTTCAATCAAGATAACTTCCAAGCTAAGTTCACACCTTTTTTTTCACTTTTTCAAGTGTCTTTCACCACTTGGATTGAAAAAACCTAATTTACTTAACAACTAACTACATTTTAAATTTAAATACTTCATTAGTATCATATTTTTATATACTTTAACCAATTACATTTAATTTATCACATTCCTATAAAATTTTAAGTTTTTGCCCTAATGCACTTTAATTTTAAAAAACTATTCTAATCAATTTCAAATTGAGTTTTAAGCTCATTTATGTCTTTAAAATCATATTATAGTACCATTTAAGAAATTTAATTCAATTACATTTATTCTTTACAAATTTCCTATCAAAACCCTAAATTTATCACCTCTTCACCCAAACTTCAACCAAACCTAAATAAATCCATTAACTAACCATAAATCATTGTCTACACATCTAATTAACATCATTCAATACCCTTTAAACATTTATCTAAATCTCTTTCAAAAGTCCAATTTTTACATATTTGAAAATTTCAAAGAACTTCATAAATTTAAAAAAAAAAACTTACTAATTAGCTGAGATTTCACAAAAACTTATTTCAATTCTTAAAAATTCTTATAAAACTTGGTGTTTATATGAAGCAAAAACCTTCCTTAGACAACAATGGAGTTCGGCCCTTTGGAAGAGCGGAAGAAGATGAAAATTCAATTTTTGACTTTATATTGCATCTTATTCTTAAACATATAATTAATCAATTAATTAATTATTAATAATTATAATTTTTATAGTCCACCAAAAAAATATTTTTAATTTTAATTTTTTTTAACATTTGAACCTTTTACTATTCAACATTTGATTTTTACTATTTGAATTTTTGACTTTTATATATTATATATATATTCTTTATATTTCACTTATACCTTACATGTATATTATACATTTTCTCTTTCTAACCCATTATTAACTCTTTCTAACTTATGTATTTAATTATATTTCATTAAAAATTATAGTCTTACAATATGGTGGTCAATTTAGGGATTTGTTTCTGATTGATAAATATATTTTTGATGAATTTGAACTCAATGGTTATTCTTCTGATTTTGATGATAAGCGCCATATTCCACTGGTAATTTGCAAGCTGGATGAAGAGATCATGACTGAGTTATGGTGGAAGGATTGGATAATCGTGTGTTGTTTTGAGTTATTGTTCATGGGTTTCTATTGATTAATAAAAATTTCTATTTATTTTTTGGATTATTGTTCATGGTTTCTATTGATTTTTTTGTTCTATTTTTTTTTTGAATTTTATTAATGAAAATTATTATGTGTAATGGTATTACTGTATTCTGATTAATGAGGGGCTCATTTGTTAGTTTTTTTTATCATGTTTTGTGTATAAATAAGCAAAATAAATATTAAGTGTCAATCCATAATTAAGTAAAAATATAAAAGGCTTTTTTTACACTTTTTTTTCTTTTTCAAAAACGCCAATTTTAGTCTGTATTTAATAAGAGACTCATTTACCAGTTTTTTTTATTATATTTTCTGTATAAATGAGTCAAAATAAATATTAAGTATTAATCCGCAATCAAGCGAAAATATTGAAGGCTTTTTTTTTTTTTTTGCATCTTTTCTTTCTCAAAATCAAGTTTTATTTCAGGTCAGTTTTGTAAATTTTCGTATGTATAAATCTTGATGAAAAGCCCACCAGCAACAATGTTTTCATTACAAAGCCTCTAGCCTTACATTGAGTGGGCTTTTATTAGTCTTAGGCGACCTTAAGACATTGGTTTATTGTGGCGTGTGGAAATAGGCACAGAGAAGAGGAGAGTTTCCTTCTGCTTGCTTGCGGTTGCTGCGTTGCCTTTCTCAACCCAAAAAATTTTGACCTTTAGCTTCTAAAGGTAATAAAAATCTTTGTTTTAGATTGATTTCTCTTTCATTGTCTTAGATATTATCTTTGCTAATCCGATTTATACAAATTTTAATATTTATTAGTATTTTTTTTTGTTCTCTCTCCCCTTTTTCTGGGTGGGTTTAATTTTGTATGATTTCCTGGGAACTTCCTTTAGAATTAAGCTTGAGTGATTTGTATTCATAAAGATTGTTACTGTTACTTTAATAGCATTGCAGGAAGCAAAATGGTGTATAGTTTAATTTGTGATCGAATAAACTTAAAACTCATTCTTCTTGTATTTGGCTTTAGGGAATTAGGGTTAAAATTTTCTTTTTCGTGGGTAGTCTTCTGCTAATAGCTTCCCACATATGGGTTTAGCCATTTGATGAATTTATTTCTTTTGTTGAAATCTGTTAATATAGGCATTTAATTAGTTGTGTGCAGTTATCTAAAGCCATCTCAATTTTTTTTATGCAAATAGGTCTTTGTCAATGGCAGACGAAAAGGTAGACAAACAAATCCCTGCTGAAGAAAATGGGACTAAAGAAGAGAATGGGACTTCAGAACCTTCAGTAAGCAATGACAATGATGAGTCCTCTGACCTTTCTTCTGCAATGCAAAAAGATGAAGATGAGGGGAAAGGTGATTTGTTTTATTGGGTTTCTTTATTGATTCTCTTTATGTTGCTATTCGCTTTGTTTCTGTTTAGTGATTAGTTTTTATGAAATTATTTATACTATTGTACATAAGAAATAATTGGTGTATGTATATAAGTACGTCCTGGATATTGTCAGGTTATTTAGAGACTAGGGATATATTGTATATTGATTTAGGTCATGAGTTGTATGATGCATAGTTGAGAAAGTTTCAGTGTCTTATACGGATATAGCAGGAGAAACAAAACATTATTACTCTGGATGGCTAATTCTTTCCTTAATGGTTCTTATTCTCAAAGTTGTAATGCTTGCCTTGTTGGTAATTTGTGTGTGTTAATTTTCTGATTGAGGTTTAGGATTTTTTTTTGTTACATTAGTAACACAGTGTGGCATTTGTTAATATAAATGCAGTGATCTAATTATTTCATCCTCAAAAATTGCCAGTTGTTTCTAATATATGCACCTATATGCATTTTTGAAACTGTTTCCTTGCAGAAGTTGCAAAGAAGAAAAAGAAGAAAAATAAAAGCAAGTGAGGACCTTTTTCTTTCATTGATACACTGTTCATGCTAATTTTTTTATTTGATAGTTAATAATGTCTCATCTGGTATTCCACAGGAAAAAGAAGGAATTGCTACAGCAGACTGATCCACCCTCTGTTCCTGTTATTGAGCTGTTTCCATCTGGGGAGTTTCCCGAGGGTGAAATTCAACAATACAAAGATGAGTGAGTATATGTTGTTTTTCCTTGACTACATCTAGTCAAGTTCATTATATGTATAAGATAGTATATGCTATGCTATTGATCATGTAGTGTGTGCTATATAAATTTTACAACTGTATTGGCTCAAATGTATTTGGAAATAGCACAACAAAAAAATCTTTGCCATTTAAATTTTAAAGTTTCATACACATAATTCTTAATAGTTGATAATTCTACTGGTAATTTTTCGCTGCAACTTGAAATGAACTGATTGAACTTTCTAATGAATGAGAAATGGTCGTATAAGAAATGATTGACTCCCGTATTTTCAGTATATAAGAACCAAAGTAACTACTGCCAATGAAATGTCTCCTATTGCCATCCCATATTCTGAATTGGTATCATTATTTGCATTTTAAATTGTTAAACTAATCACTGGGAACTTATCTTTCAGTAATTTATGGAGGACTACATCTGAAGAGAAGAGAGAGTTGGAGCGCCTTGAAAAGCCCAAATATAATTCTGTTCGCCAAGCGGCTGAAGTTCATCGTCAGGTTGCTATATTAAGCCTTATGTGTTGCGTTGCTGCTTAACATTTTGTGCAATTCTCTAGATAATTTGTTTATGCTTGGTATTAGGTTCGAAAGTACATGAAAAGCATTTTGAAGCCTGGAATGTTAATGACTGACTTATGTGAGACCTTGGAGAATACGGTTCGCAAGCTAATATCAGAAAATGGTTTGCAAGCAGGCATCGCATTTCCTACTGGATGTTCTCTGAACTGGTGAGCATCTTCTGAGGATATATTATTGAATTAAATATTATGCTTTCTTGGTTGTGTCCTTATTTGGATTTCTTCTTTACTCATAGGGTTGCTGCTCATTGGACCCCCAATACTGGGGATAAGACTGTGCTTCAGTATGATGACGTGATGAAATTAGATTTTGGAACCCATATTGATGGTAAAAACTGTTGCAGTTTTACTTTTCAGTGTGTTCTGATACTTGTGATATTGTTATAATTGAACTATGGATTCAAGATGCTGCTAGTTTTCTTATGGCTGGATCCCTTATTGAAATGGATGGCTGATCAATTTGCAGGGTATATTGTGGACTGTGCATTTACAGTAGCATTTAATCCTATGTATGATCCGCTACTTGAAGCTTCATGTGAGGCAACCAACACGGGTATCAAGGTGCGAGAACATCTATAACTATTTTAGTTCCATCTCGTGGGTACCACACAATCATTAAAAAAAAGGTTCTGTTTTCATCTGAATTATTAGGGACTTTATTCTGTTAAAGAACAGAGCTCTTAATGTTCAACAGAAGGAAGCTTTTGTTAATTAACTGAGTCTAGAGTTCTCAAGGAGTTTAGGAATCTTGGATTTATTTTCTCTGCATTCAAATTGTTGAGTTCCTTCTTGTCTTCTGTGTGTAACAAAATGCATCTGAACTCTGGCGGAGAAGAGCAAAGATAAAAGTATTAGGCCACTATTTTCAGTACCTCATACCTCTTCTATTACCCAAAATTGGAAGAGAAGATAGTTATCTTTCCTCTTTTACCTTGCTCTTTCCTGCCTTATTTTCCTCATCTCCTTCCTAGTCTTTCAAACATCATTTTCATTTTAGCTTTGCCTGATGTCAACCCATCTCATCATTCGTCTCCTAATACATAGAAGCATTGCAGTTTAAAAAATTCCTCTCTCTCTATCTGTCCACATGTTTCTAAACCTGATGTGATTTATATGTCCCTGCAGTGAATTTTATGATGTTCTTTATACATATAGCCTTCTTCCAAATTGAATGTTGGTCAAACTTATACCACTCTGAAGACATCGTTATTTCTACTCATTTAGTTGGACTGTGTTACCATATGCTGATTATTATTTGATTGTTTAGGAATCAGGGATTGATGTCCGTCTTTGTGATGTTGGTGCTGCCATCCAAGAGGTCATGGAATCATATGAGGTCGAAATTAATGGGAAGGTGTTTCAAGGTGTAGTTTGTATATGAATTTTGAACAATTGTATACATTTTTCAAAATGTGAATATATAAGTATCTGAAAACTTGCTTTCACCCAATTATAATTTAATTTCTTAATCATGGACTTATTGATGGACCGTTTGGTTTTAGTTCAATCAGGATCGTATTTTTTATTTTCCCCATCACTTGAAAAAACTTTCTTTTTCTTTTTCTTTTTTGCACATCTTACTTTGCTTTATTCTTCTGCAATAACATAATTTGTGTTGGTTATAGCTTATGTGACATTGGTCATTAGGGGAAGGAGATTTCTTGTGTATGCTGTCACTTTGAAAACTTTAGTACTCTTGGCAGTTCAATGTTGTATTTGTCATTCGACAGGGAATTTGCTTGAGATTCCACTACATCTAATGAATATATTATTAATTCACTGATGCATGCATGCCTCAATTAACAGTTAAAAGCATCCGAAACTTGAATGGACATAGCATTGGGCGTTACCAGATCCATGCTGGAAAATCTGTTCCAATTGTTAAGGGAGGGGAGCAAACAAAAATGGAAGAGGGTGAATTCTTTGCAATTGAAACATTTGCATCAACAGGTAATGGTAGTTTCCTATACCAGGGAATTTAATATATCTTTCTGGGTGATAACAGTTAGCACCATGATCCATATGGATTAATCAGGTATGTTATTGCTGTGTGCAGGAAAAGGTTACGTAAGAGAAGATCTAGAGTGCAGCCATTATATGAAAAATTTTGACGCTGGCTATGTCCCACTGAGGTTGCCAAGAGCAAAGCAACTGCTAGCAACAATTGACAAGAACTTCTCCACACTGGCATTCTGCAGACGGTATTTAGACCGTCTGGGGGAGACTAAATATTTGATGGCATTAAAGAATTTATGCGATGCTGGAATTGTTCAGGTATTCCTCAATAATTAGCTCTGACATTCTCAACCTTAACCCCCCCACCACCCTCATCCTCTTTTACCGATGCTCTGAAATTCAATTTTTTTTAATGAACTGAATTTCTTTTTCTGGAATAATTATATTTTAACATGGGATCAGAACTTATGAAATTTTATGTTACAGTACTTGATGATTCTGATCTTCTAACTGCATTTTCAATAATTTAAAATCTCATGTTTCATCCGAAAAATATCAAAAAAAAAAAAAAAAAGAAAGGAAAGGAAAGAAAGTGGTAAATAATTTAATATGCTGGTTGAATTATTTTGTCTAATACTTTTTTAAGTTAATGATGGACTTGCAAAGATTAACCCATTTACTTGGACGCTGACATGTTTTGGTGTTTGCCTATGATTAATTTATCCTCTCTTATTATTTGACAGCCTTATCCTCCCTTGTGTGATATTAAGGGAAGCTATGTATCCCAGTTCGAGCATACGATCTTGCTTCGGCCAACCTGCAAGGAAGTTATATCAAGAGGAGATGATTATTAGATGACTGGCTATGAATGTTGGTTTAACTTTTTTAAATTTTCGCGGTGGAAGTAATAGATTTGTTGAATCTATAATTTATGTTTAATGTCTGTACTATAACTGTTGATTTTTCTTCTTGTTGAAATCTCTGTAGAATTGGGGAAGAAGAAAGAGGAAGTGTTATAGATCATGCAGTGCAACAATAACTGTTGATGATGCCTCCGTAGATTTTCCACTTGATATCCTCCAAAAATTTTTAATTTTGAGCTCAATTGGGTATAGCATGGACTGAATTTTCAATCAAATTTAAATCCCACCCAAATTTTCTCATCAAATCAATAAAAATTTCAGTGAGTTTTTGTTGCTCTATAAGCATCATATGGCATAGAATTATCAAATAAACCCCTTCAGACAATTTAAAATTAGAATACTGTAATACTGTTTTTTTTTGTTGTGGTTGAATCCTGACTAAAAAGCGACGAATGACCAAAGAATTTGTCACGAGAAGATAGGTTTGTTGAGTGCGTGATTATAGATCCAAAGCAAAGAGAGAGTGTCAAATTAGTTGAGAGTAGAAAGAAGCATTTTGGAGGATAAAATAAAGAAGAGATAAGAGCATATAAAGAGTTAGCGACTCAACAGTCAATATGGTCTGAGAATGGAAGAAAGTGAAGAGGAAGAATGGGAACTCTTCAGGTTAGTATATATTTCTTAAAATCGTACATGGTTGGGTTGGGTTAATTAAGAGAAAAAAAGAGTAAATTACTTTCTAAATTTTAATTTGAAAATTCAAATTGCTTTCTTGGTTCGACAGATGAATTTCACAGAAAATCGGATTAAATGATCCCAAAAGAATTTTTGGCAAACCTGGACCAAAGTTTTAGGATTCCTACAAAAATCTGAATCGAATTACTTAAAATTAGAGAATTTCTGAAGAGTCTCATTGGCCGCCTTTGTGCTTTTTTGGATTGAAAGGCACATGTCTGTAGCTGCAGATATGAAGCTTCAGATGAAGAAATTATGGCAAATATATAGAAAAAGAAATGACTGAATGTTTAAATGCCTGATCTGAGCCAGCTCCGTAGACTTACTTGATATCAATGGCGTTGGCTGAAACTCAATGCTACTAATTACTGATATAATAAGACTGACTTTCCATATGAAACTCAAGTATGCATTTCAAAGTAGGATTTTTATTATTTGTAATGGAAGGTAATGAGAAGTTATTTATAATGTGGTTTTTACTTATTATTAGAAGTTAACTAAATTGATTGCCATTTCTTTTACTCTTTGAATAGAAATTGCATATTTGCACTTAGAATAAAATTTTTTGAGACAATAAAAGACAATTACTTTAAAAATAAAATAAAATTTTTATGTGATTTTATAATTTTATTTAAAATTTTAATTTTATCAATTTTATTTATTTAATTATTTTAACTGTAATTCTGTCCAAATCAAACAAATCAAAATTACAATTAAAAAAATAATATTATTTAAAATTGGAATTAAAAAATAATATTATTTAAAATTTAAATTAAAAAATAATATTATATTTTTTATTGAAACAAAATAATCTCATATTAATTAATTTTTCTTTCCACACCAATTTGTCCCTTAAAAAATTTTTCTCACTTTTTTTTTTCTCACTGCTTCTGCTTCCTTTTTTTTTTTCTCCCTCTCATTTTTTTTAACTCTTTGATTGTTTATTCCAAAAAATTATACACTACGATGATTATTCTAAATAAGTATCTTAGTTAGAATAATAAATTAATTAAAAAATTATAAGTGTTAATATTTTTTTTAAAAAAAGTATAATCTTAAAAGTTATCGGATAAATTCTATAATTTCTCCTAATAAATAAATAAATACAATTAGTTTATAGTTTATTATTCTAACTAAAATGTCTATTTGAAATAACCGTTATATTACATAATTATTTATTTATTTCACGACTCTTATCTTGAAAAAATTATATATATACATTTCTATTTTAGTCTAAAAACATAATATAATAATGATAAATTAATTATTAACTCTATGAAAAAATGAAATTTAGAAAGTGAGGGAGTAGAAAGAGAGAGATGCTGGACCTAGATAAAAAGAAAAAAAATTAGTTTATTTTCAATTATAAATACAATATTTTTATAATTTCAAATTTTAATATTTGCTTTATTAGAATAAAATTGTAATTAAATTTAAAAACTAAGATAAAGTTAATAAATTAATAATTTGTACGAAATTTTAAAAAAATGATTTTTTAAATCATAATTTTGCCAAATTTGATTATTTTTCTTTAACTCACGGTTGATGGATAATCAGTTTTGACAAACTTTTAAGTTTTGAGAAACACCCTCTTAATATATATGAACTAAAATTTTTTTTTCTATACTTTAAAATTTTTAGTTGAACATATTCTATGTCATTTTTAGTTAATTCTATATTAGTTTGAATAATAAAAATGTTATAAAAAAGTTATCCAAATAAAAAATTTATAAACATAATGTGTGGATAAAAATTTTTATTTAGAAAAATATAATATGTTGACTTGTTGAATATATATATTATACAAATGAAAAAATAAAACAAATTATATTTATATAAAATCAAAATTATAAAATTATAAACGATGATATAAATGATATTTTGAATAAATTATTTTATGTAATTTCTCTTTTATTTATCCAGTATAAGAATTCTTTTATACAAAAATTAATTTTGTGAGTTTATTTTTCTCAAAAAGAAAAAAGGAAAAATTATTTTATACATAATTTTTTATTTTTTAAAAAATATTTCATAATTTATATATATTTAGGATATATTTATTAGGATATATTAATATTTTTGAAAATGTTTTCATTTTTATTTTTTGATATTTTTAAAGAAATACTGAAGCAGGGAAAAAAGAAAAAGAAAAAAGAAAGAAAGCCTTGACCGGGCTTATCTGTAAGTCTGGAGCGCAAGGTAAGCCTGATTCTCAGTCCAAGCTATGGTCACAGCAGTTTGCCTTCAGTCCAGCACAATTTTGTCAGGAACTGGTTATGGCGACTGCGACTGCGACCGCGACCTCAGCGGTGACAGTGGCGGCTGCTGCGGCAAAGATTATTAAATGCGGCAGAGTAAGTGTAGGTTTCCGCAGTATCACTGATATTGGAATTGTTCGCAACCGTCAATTTATTATCAAGACTGCGACGCCATTTTCGCCAAGGTACCGTCGCTTCCCTTGCTTTTGCACCATCGCAAATGTTAATGTAAATGCGGAAGAGCCGCTGGCTACAGTTTCCATCTCCACCGCCACTACCACACCATTTGAATCAAGTTCTGATGGGGATGGTGCTGCTAGTATAAGAGATGCGGCTAATATGCTCGACATAAGGGTCGGTCGAATCATCAAAGCGTGGAGGCACGAGGAGGCGGATTCTCTATAGGTGGAGGAGGTAGATGTGGGTGAGGCCGAGCCTCGTATAATTTGCAGTGGTCTTGTCAAGTACATCCCTCTCCCTAATCTCCAGGTCTGAATTTTTGTATATACCATTTTCTCTCATTTCCCATATTTTCTAGATTTCTTTTTTACTTGTGTGGAATTTTTGCAGGATAGGAAAGTGGTGGTGCTTGCCAACCTGAAACCCAGAAATATGCGTGGGGTTAAGTCAACTGGAATGCTGATGGCTGCTTCTGATGCTTCTCATGAAAATGTTGAACTTCTTGAGCCTCCTGAGGGTTCAAATCCAGGGGAAAGGATATGGTTTGGCTCTGAAGATGACAAACAAAATCAACCTGATCCTGCCTCTCCTAACCAGGTTTCATTACTACTTTCTTCAAACATATGTCAATGCTACTCTTGAGTTCTTGTGATAAACCTTATGAAAGCTTGATTTTCTTAAGTTGCTTGGGATCGGATGCTCTGTGCTTGTCTTATATCTGCATGTTTATCTAGAAATATAAGCATTTATATTCTGGCTAATGCGGTTGGCATTGATTTGTTAGAATATTTAATATTTAGATAGCATTCTGACTTATGTATGGGGAAGATTAAAGGAAAAGCTCTTGCACAATCATAAATTGATTCTGAGTGAATCATCTCGTAGTTTCTCTCTCATGCACCTTGCTTGAATGCAATAAACATTAAATTGTACTCCTTGTCCCTTGAACTTTGATCTTGCCGACTAACATTACGCTTTCTTTAGGCAAGACTTGAAAGGTAGAAAGTGGGCAAGTGAATACTAGATAAAGAAGCGGGATTAAAAAAAGAAAATAACTTTTCCATCCATGGGCCTCAGAGGATGGAAAGAACATATTTATTAGTTTATCATCATACATTATTTATGAAAGTGCTTCATACCCTCTATGGGAAAAGATATTATGCTAAATTGAACCACTGTAAAATTTGTTATGAACCTTTGAAGTGCCATATGCTGTATAATTGCAATTGGGAAAAGTAGCGGTAAACTTTGATATCAATTTAAGTCAAAGTACAAAATTGACTTCATATTTTTTTTTTTGTCAAAAATTTTCAGTGAAATGCATTTAGTAAAAAGCCCTTTCTAGTTTTTAGTATTTTCACGTAATACATATCCTGGTATTCATTCAAAACCTATATTTTCATTGCTTTTCTTTTCTCTTAATTTTGGCAAGTTAATAGTTAGTGAACAACTTTTAGAGTGATCCTAACTTGCCAAGCTATGCTAATATCTGTTACCTCACAAGTTCTGTGAGAAAACTTGATCTAAAACCTCTGTTCTACTAACCTTCCAGGGCAAAATAATATATGACCATTAACCAGAGTTATTATAAAGACAAGCAACGACAATAAATTGTTATATTTTTAGGAGATCAATCACTACTCATTCAAAATGCATTAGTACTCATTCAAAATGCATTAGTTTATGTATCGGCATAGTTATATTAGTGTTTCATCTTCTTCCATTTAATATATGCAGATTCAAAAGAAAAATATTTGGGAATCTGTGCAGCCTCATCTCAAAACAAATGATTGCAGTGTGGCTATGCTTGGTGAGCATCTAATGCGGACTTCTGCCGGTGCTGTTGTGTGCGGAACTCTAAAGAATGCAAATATCTCTTGAATAAACTTGGGAACTTCATGCTGCTTTGTCTTCTATTAGTTGGTGCTGATTTTTTCCTAGCTACCATCTTATTTTTCTCTTCTATCTAAGTTGTTAAAATTAATGTTGATATTAGCATATTCATATTTACTACTACAGTTTCTGTGGGTTAAAGCTTTTCTAGTTGTTTTATACATTTCTTCTTATAAGTTATGACATAATTGTCGAAATTATCTTTTCCATATGCCTATATTTACTAGCACTAAATGACATCCAAAACCCTTCTTTTCACCTCTCAAATATGTATATATAGTTTTGCCTAAAGTTAAAATTTAATTTTCATTTGATAGGTGTTGAAGCTTAATACTGGTTCGACATTATCTTTTTGAGACTAATTTTGCCGATTTGATTTGTTATCAGTGGAGACAGTTCATATCTCTTGCTAGTCTGCCCCTCTCTCTTCTGGTGTGGTGTTGCTGCAATTATTCCTAATACTTTAACCTCTCTTTCTGATTGATGGAATGGTTAAGGGTAATTTAATTTTCAGATGTATAACAGTTTTCCTGATAATCATCCTCTCCTTCCTCAAATCTCTTACAGTGGCACGACTTTACATTTCAGTTTCCTTTGAATTGTTTGAAATGGAACACTGGAGCACAACTTTAATTTGGTAAGGCCATTGGAGTGCTCTTGGTATGTCCTTTGCATCTTTTTGCAGTGTTGGCATATCGGAGTCTAATTAGACTAAACACCTCTTTTGTTTTATTATTTCATGAATAATAATAGGATTGAATTCAAATTGAACTTGCTTTATTCTAATCAATTTTGTTTTATTTGTTCATTCTCCTATATGGTCAAATTTTGTTGCAGATTGTCCATTCAATGAAATCGATTTTGATTTCCTCTAATACTTCAGTTGATTAGCCATAATCACAATAATAACACTTCTTATAATTAATTTTTCACATAATTTGAGTGCTTATATCAGTCAAATATTTACAAGGTTTAATTTTTAAAGGTGTAAGTGACCGTGTAATAGTTATTGTTATTTAACAGGTAAATTATTTAAGTTAAAATAAAAATAATTTTAAATAATATTATCGTTTTAAAATTTTAATAAAACATATATATATATATATGAAATTAAAATTTTTTATTGATTTTATGTTTTTTAATTGTATCTCATTTTCAGAAAAAAATAGACAATTTCATTTCAATTTTAAAAAAAATATTAAAAGCATACTCTCACAATCAAAATTAAAAACAACAAAGCATATTAAACAAATTTATTCTAAATTTTATATTCTTTTCACAATTATATCCTATTGAAACACAAAAAAAATACTTTGTTTTTAGTGGATATAAGAAAAAACAATGGAAAACTAAACCATCCTGCTTAAATAGATGGTTTTACCTCATCAATCAATTTTACTAAATTTAAACTTTTCACCTTATTTCAGACATTTATTTTTATTATATAAAAGTATTTATTATTATTAAAACATAGTCAGTGATTAAATCAACTAATATCATATTTTGTTTTGTTGTACAGAAATTCGAAATAATAAGTTCGTTCATGTTCAGAATATATAAATGATATATTTGTTTTAGCTTATAATTATTATTTTTTAGTTTTATGTGTTTTTATTTATAATTTATTCTTAAAATAATTTTTAAATCAATATAAATCTAAAATTTAGCGTTTTATTTTTATTTTCATATTTATTTTAACTTTTAAAATAAAACTAAAATATATTTTAAGTTTTATTATAAAATTTTGTACTCCTTATTTAAAGGTTACGTATTTTTTTAAATAAAAATGTCTAGCATAGGTTGTTTATCATTCTTAAGTAGAAATATTCTTGTATAAAAAATAATTTAATATTTTTTTGATGACAAATAAAATAAATATTTTACTAAAAATTAACATACAATATATTATTATGATTCACTGTTTATATTAAATAAGTTGAAAAAAATTTAATAACTTCATTCAGTATATACATTATCAGTATCTATTAGGTTTGGCATAACCCTATATCCCTACATTGACTGATGAAGAAAAAATAATAATAACAAAATTAGAGAGATATACAAAAAATTTAGAAAATTGAACACTCAAAATCTTATCTAAAATTCATTCAATATGCTCACAACTTTTACAAATTGGAATTATAGCAAAGTAACTTTCTCTAACACATTGGCTTACTAAAAAAAAAAGGTATAAAAGCTAATTACACTATTACACAAAAGCCTTTTAGGACCTCTTTTTTAATAGTTATATTTATAATGTTACACGCTACTATTCTAACTCAATAAAAATTTTCACTCAACTTGAAATAACAATAAAATATAAATTCTACTTTATCTAAGAAATAATTATCTACTTGATTCAGAAATATTTCTCATATATTAGATAGAAAAATATTTTCTTTCAAATCCCATTAAAATTTTGAATCTCAATTCTAACATATATCTTATTTAAAATTATATAATTTAATTTATATTTTACAGATATATTTTTTTAATTTATTAGTAAGATTTTATTTTGCATTAAATAAAATTAAATACAAGTATAATTGAAAAAAAAAATCTTCTTTTTTTTTTTTTGAAAATTGGTATAATTGAAACAAAAAAAAAAAGGAGTAAAATTTGGGTTAGATTCATTCAGTGAATCAGTATGCCAATCAAATTTATTTTACTAAAGTTTTTAATTTTGACTTATGGGATATAATTGCAAATTTTCCAATTTGTATAATTTACTGAAATGAAGTATAGTTGCAAAATAAAATGAAATTAAATATTGGGGTAGATTTGTTTGAGCCTTTAAAGATTAGTAATTATTTTATATCACTAATGTCATTAATTTTTATGTTTAATAATAATAATAATAATATTATTATTATTATCATATGTTCACTTTTATAATTTTTTAGCAATTCTCTAACAAGAAAACTAACGTGTACTCCACATTAGATTAAAATTTTGATTTTTAAAGTCATTTTCTCTTTCTTTTTCTATAACATCATGTTATTTTCTCTCTAATTCAATGATGATTTTCTTTTTTTTATTCATTTTAAGAGCAAGTTTGTTTTTTTATTTATTTAGTTTGCATTTGTTCATCTTTTAGCTAGAACAATATATATATATATACACATATTTATATTTTTTTTAGCGAGAGCTAAAAAAATAACATGTTGAAATATTAGAGAGAAAAAAGAGGGCAAGGGATTTGTGTGACCATTGTGCCAAGAGGAAAAAAAAGAATATTATTGAATGAATTTGTAAAAAAATCCAAACATTTAATTCAAAGAGCTTTTTTTTAAATAATGTTATTATTTTAAATTAAAAGAAAAAAGTATAACAAATTTTTTTTTTAAAAAAAGCATGATGTTATTAAGTATAAAAATCATGGATGAAAAATGACAAGTACAAAAATCATGGGTGAAAAACGAAGAGTGCACCATATATTAAAATTAGGCTTAATATTATGGTCTTTATTAACTTTTTTTTTAAATATATTATTATTTTCATTCGAATGTTTGTAAAAATGTAAAGTTTTACATTAAAAAAATTCTTAATTTTTAATGGATTTTTACATTTAAAACTAGCAAACAACATTTTTTTTTTGCTATAAAAAAGTAACAAGTGAGTTTTTATTGTTTTTAATTCTAAAATACAAGTAGTTATGTCAAATTTTTTTTTGTCATAACGGGATAAAGACAAGACATATTTCACCACAAAATTATGGCGCTTTTATAGTAACATGCTAACCTATATATTCCAACACGCGCAAACTTAACTTACCAATGTGAAAAATGATGACAGAGACAAAGAAAAAGAGTAAAATAACATTTCAACTTTCATGACAACTACAATGTGGCAACTTATAAAGAATAGCAATGATACATATTATATGTGCCTTAGCATTAGGCAGGTAAATTAGTTGCCAATCGAAATGGACTTCGCACAATAAACCAAAGGGAGTATCAAAATCCCAATGAATTATATTATTACATATCATTGACAATTCATAAACACCACATTGAACAATAATATAGATTTCAACTAAGGTAAAATCACCATTTTGAGCTTGCTTTGAACGGGCTATTAGAATTTTTTTAGCGCCTCATAAATCTGCAAAAATTGCAAAAATATCACCGTGGATATAGTCATTATCTACCAAGCTGACCAAAAAGTGGTTGCTCTGCACCTGCAACAATTAACATTGTATTGTTACTGAAAATATAATCCTTGCCAAAAGATAAAAGTGAACATGGCGTGCAAGTTTTTGCTGAAAGCTTAGAAGGCATGATACCTCTTCAAGCAATTTTCTGGATGGATCGCCCTCTGGGTACAATGAAGCCCATCCTCTAGTCCAGATTTCAAATGCCTCATCCTTCCATACTTTGAAGCTGACAGGATCAACAACAGTTGGTTGGATAATCTGCTTCGCTGGGAAGACTCCCCAAGTTACCGCATTCACATCAATTGTACCAACATTAGATATGAAAGTTCCTTCTTTGTCCACAGCCAAGTAAGTCAATTGAGGGAAAGCCTTGCACTTCTCAACGAGAGCTTGTAGCTTGACTGGGGAGCAGAAGAACTCCAAATAAGCTTTCTGATAAACATATCCTCCAGGCCCTCCCCAACCTGCAGACACATGAAGCAAGGCGGAAAATGAGAGATGTCCTAAGTGGTTTTTATGACACACACTCACATACATATCAAATGCCAGAAATAAAACAGTACTAACATCAGTTCCAGTTTTCAGTTGAACACCTTTACATCAAAAGAGATCCTTAGTAAAAACGCGGATACCTTTACTCGTTTAGTAGCTTCATAATTTATGAGATGGACTAAATGAATCAAAAGCCAAATGACAGTGCAGATTTTGATGTACTTTGATTTTTCTGGAGCTTTTCACGCATTTTGAGGGTGTTTCTCAAAACTTAAAAGCTGATCAAAACTGATTATAAGCAGTTTTTAGATTATAAGTTGTTTATTTAAGTATTTATGAAAACTTAAATAGTAGATTATAATCTGATTTTAATCAGTTTTTTAAAAATTGAGTTTTGCTGCTTTTTTTTAAGCACTTATTTTTTAAATAGTTTTGACCAAGTAAAAGACCATACTATCCCTACCTAATTTTCTATATTTCAAATTTGCCTACCCTATACACTTCAGTTCCCATCAAAATTCTTTTATTTTTAGAATTCTAATTAATATTTTTAGGATTCTAATTAATTTGGTAATATTTACATTGTGATTTTTTATTTGTATAATTTATTGATAACACCAATATTATTATTATTATTATTATTATTATTATTATTAAATAAAATTTATTATTATTCTTATTGCAAAATAAATTTTGAATTGACATTTAAAAATCATTTTTATACAATAAATAAACTCAGGGACAGTTTGGTCATTTTGACAGTTTCTGAAATTAAAAACTGATTATAAGCTGATTTTACAGAAACACTTGACTGATTATAAACTGATTATCAGCTGATTTTACAGAAACACTTAACTGATTATAAACTGATTATCAACTGATTATTAACTAGTTTACAGAAACGTTTAACTGTTTATTTTTAATCTGATTATAATCTAAAAATCACTTATTCACAATAAGCTGAAAAGCTCCAGTTTTGAGAAACACTCTCTTTGTAAATTTCTAACTATGACAGTACTGGTTTATTAGGAGAAATAAAAGCATGAACTTTCTCACAGTTTACTTACCAACAGATGGGGAATCAGATTTTTCGCCATTGACTGCTGGTTGACTATTGATAGTCATGAATCCCTTCAAGTTGACCTTGCCCAGCTGTTCATTAATGATCTTTGTCTCTGGTTGAAGGCCATCTAGTTCTGACCAAGGACTGCTTTTCATCTTCCCAAAGCAGTACTTTTGGAATTTCTGATATGTAGAAGATACAGATCAAATGAGCACATACGATTACAATTGAACAAGTTAAAAGGAGAAAGGACCACAACTTATTCTAAGTGGAGAATCTACCTCAAAAATATCTTCAAAACAATTCAAGGGAACAACCCATTCATCATGAAGTTTCTTGCCACGTGAGCGTGGACGCATGAACTGTACAAAAAATTATGGCTTGAATTACATATAACTAATAATAATGAAGGAAAAATAACAGAGCTCATTGCTAGTGAAAATAATCAAAGGAACTCCTACCCACAACACACCATAGATAAAGAGACCAATCTGTTAATTTCTATTTGTCCTAACCAAGGGCCAAGTCTTTAAAAAAAAAATCAAGTTCAATGAAAGATGTCTGACAGAGGATGTTTGATGCGAAATTAGGGGGGGTGTGAATGGGTTGAAATGAGTCAAATAATCATACTTTATTGCAAATTATCCAAATTCAACTCGACTTCTATTAATACTCAAGCAGCAAGTGGAGAAGTCTGCACGCCGAACCATGCATCATTTTTGTAGTTCATTTTTTTATTATATATAGTATGTAACTTGTTACATGATATATTTAACCATTTTACCTACTATATAGAAAGAATTGAGCTTGAACTCAAAAAACTCAATTCAATTTTTTTTTTAGCTTGAATTCCAGCTTTGTCAGAAACTTTTGCTAGGGCCAAAACTAACAATAATGATTGGAGGGTGAGAAACTAAGAGAAAGGGAGGAAAATGGAGAAAGAGGCATAGAAGAGAGAGAATTAGCAATTCTATTATTAGTTAAGCATAAGCCACATAAATCTTCTATTTATTAATAACCCAAGTAGATCAAATGACCTACATACAGAACAACTTCCTTGATCGTAACTTGAATAGTTGGATGCATAAATCAACTCTGCTGACACTACACAACTATGTTAAAATCCTATTGCTACGAAACAGATATAGAAGAGTTATGCACAGGGCTAATTTTCCTTGGAAAGCCATATGTAACTGTAGGCAAGTTAGCTTTAGGCTTGGGAGGTGACTAGAGAGGGAATATTGACAATAAATAAAACAATTTAATTTTTTAAAATACTGGCTCAACTTTGTGTTTGGACTAGGATTTTGCAGAAGCTGAAATAATCAAATAATGGCAGTAATTCTTAGATTTCAAACCAGTTCAGAGGTGTATAATTTTGTACAAATAAGAAAATCCTTTTCATATATTTGGCTAGTTTAGGAGCGTAAACTGTGTAATATTACAAGTTTTGAGAGAGAGAAATTAATTGGCATTATTTTAGATCTATTAGTATTGGAACATTTTACTTTCTGAATTGGTTTTTCATTTTTCTTTAGGAAATAATTTCATGCACTACTTGTAGTCCTACAATGAATCTTCTCTAATTTAAAATTTAGAAGATAGAAAAATGGAGTCAAGATGACATAAATTTGTCAAATTTGCAATCCCAATTTCTGTCAGAAATCATGTCATAGCAATTTGATTGTTAGTTGTGACCAGAATAAATAGATCGCAAGAGTTGCATTAGATGCGTAGAAGAACTAATAAGATAAAATTAATAATGCTGAAAATTTATCAAAAGATCAAAAACCAAAGAATAAAGTAAAGTGCTCATATGCACCTGATAGTCAGTTAGAGCACCATAGGATGGATTATTAGAATCACCCCATCGACCATGTGGGTACTGCTCCCAGCCCAAGGTTCTTGATATGTAGCTCTTGGGACGATTAGCCCTATGATAATTGGTTAGAAATATTAGATATCATAAATAAACGTGCTTTCATATTAGTGCTTTTATTAAGTGTCAAGTCCTGGAAAAAAAAAGCAGCAGCATTCCATGTGATTGCATACCAAAATATTGGACGAACATCTTCCTTTACACGGAAAACATTTGTAGGGGGTCTCCATGGTAATGACCTTGTAATCTTTGACTCCTCGATCAAACCAAGATTCTGCCAATGGAAGTCCTTAGTTAGATATAATCACAAGTAGTTGTCCGCAAAAAATATGAAGAATATTTTGAGAATGAATTTGATGTGGAATGAAACCATTAATATAGCCAATGCTGATTTCTCCATGTTTAGTGTGTACAGATGCAAGGTCTTAATGCCATGAGCTAAAATCTTCTTGCACATTTCTGTTCCAAGGTGAATTCCATAGGCTCTGACAGCTTCTTCGTTGTCCTTGATAGGCTCCAATGCAGCAGTAACATCGGCTGGTATCTTCAGTAGGAAAAATACATGTTACAATTCATATTTCAGAAAATTCACATTAATCAACTAAACAAATTGTGAATCAGCAGATAAGCAAACTCAACAATGTAATGTCAAATAAACATAATTCTGCTGTGAATTTTACAAACTACTTTGTCATTCCCATCAAGAAGCGTCTGAATTGATGGCAAAATATCCTATTTAATATTTAATCTGTAAGAAGAGAGATAATCAAACGAAACAAAGTAATCAACTATATACTTGATCCATGTATCCAACAATAATTTATGGTGGAAAGTCTATGGACTGGTATTACTAAACCAACAATTGACATTATATATGCAACATCTGAGATTAAACAAGCACAAGAGGCCAGTTTGGAGGAATGGATACCTTTGTTTTGCAAAAGCCAGTCATTCTCAAGAAGCCTTTATAATTATTGATGGGCATAATTCCAGGAACAATTGGACAATTTATTCCAATTTGACGGCAGTCATTGACAAATTTGAGAAAAATATCAGTATCATAAAAGAGTTGTGTGATAATTAAATCAGCGCCAGCATCAACCTGTAAAAGAATAAGCAACACCCTCAGAAAACTCAAATATCTCTTGAATAAAACCATAAAGAGCGTTGACTTTCAAAAAAACTAGAAGTAATAACACACCTTTCTCTTCAAATACTCAAGATCTTTCTGATAGTTCTCCGGTGAAGCAACCCCATCGCTTCCAATCATATCCGGATGTGCCTCTGAGCAAAAAATGAACACAAGAGCGTAAACAAAACTATCTTTTTGTGGTTAATGTAGTAGTATATAGAAAGTAACAAACAAAGGGTAGTAGCTGAGAAACCTGGATAACCAGCAACAGTAATGCCAAAGTAGTCACCGTATTTGGATCTGATATGTTTTACCTACAGAGACCACTCAAATCAATTAAGCAACCAAGACCCAATTCAGAAAAGCTACATCCATCGAAACCCAGAATTCAAATTACCAGATCGAGTGCACAAGCGAATCCACCTTCAACCTGAACAAACTTATCCTGACCATGAGGAGGATCACCACGAAGAGCAAGAACATTCTGAATTCCATTAGATTTGATAGTTTGAAGAGCATGGTCAATCTTCTCAACAGGCATATTAGTACAAGTGAGATGCATCATAGTTTCGACACAGATCATATTCTGCATCTTATTAGCGATATCAAGAGTCAGATCTGCGGTGGAACCACCAGCACCCCAAGTGATATCACAAAAAGATGGCTGATGAGCGACCATACGGTCCATTCTCTCAAACAAGTTATCAACGCCATCTTCAGTCTTGGGAGGGAAAAATTCAAAGGAGAAAACGACTCTATTATTGGGTTCTCCTCCATTTGCTTGAACTGCAACTCCTCCAGTGGCGGCATTTATCTTGTCAATGACCTTCATTTTTGGAAACCCAGCAAGAGAAACAAAGAGAGAAACTATTGTATGAGAACAAAAATGGCACGGACAAATGGGCACTCAGCGATTACTAAGATCTTCAAAGAGATCTCATGGACGAGAAAGAGAGAGATAGAGAGTGGATTTATGAAAATGATTTTTTTTTTTGAAAAAATATATATAATACTTTGATTTGGAACCAAAAAGTTGGTGGCTTCTACCAACAACAGCCACGATTTCTGAAACCGAGGAATTCATCTTTAATCGCCTCCAACTCCCAAAACACACTTTTGGACCAAATAATTAGTCCAAAATTACTTAATATAATACTATATGATGATTGGAATTACTTTCTTAATTATAAAGATTAATTGTTTGAATTTATTAATTCTAAATTGATAAATAAATAATATTTATTTATAAGTTCTCTTTCGCTAATTTGATGGATTTACATTAAATAGTGATTTTAATAGAATTTTTAAACATTGACGGTCCTATATCAATTTAATTTTAAAAATTAACATGAATATGACTTTTTTTTAATACATGATTCAGTATTCGTTAAAATCAATTTTAGAATAATTTTTTTAATAATAGATAGCTCCTTAATTTAGGCATTGTGCAACCATTTCAATTTGTCACCATCCCTCCCTATTTTAATAATCCATCGTCCCCGCTAGCACCAATAATCAGAAGAGTTGGGTGGTTGGTTTGGGTTGGTGGGTGGGGCCAACCAGACCAACCCCATTCTATTCCTCGCCAAAGTCGCCAATTCCTCGGCTACCTGCTCAATATATTCCACTATGACTTCTACGAAGATCAAACGCTCTAAAAGATTCAAAGCATCCAAACGCAGTAGTATTTATATTAAGAAAATATGGTCAAAAAACTTTGATTCCATAATTTCCTGCCAGTCTGCCACAGACCCTAACAAAATAAAACATTCTAACACAAGATAATATCAGACCAAAAATATATTATTCCAAGAAACTGACTTAAACCTACCCAAATAAAATAAAAAAATAGAACTTTAGTGAACAAAGTGCTGCTAATCAAAATGCAACTACAAGAATAGGAAAAGTATTGATCCCAGGTTGACTTTTTATCTAAGAGCAAGTTGTTCCAATGATGCTTCAGGTTCTTTTGATATTGGCACAATCAACATGAGAGCACTTAAGACCACAAGCTGTAGGATCTGTTGTTAGGCTTGCTGTATTTCCATTGATCTCCCAACTCTTGCCTCCCATAAAAAATCTTGATTGAGGATGGGACCCCCAGTTTTGTTCCCTGACTATAACTATGGTTCACAGTTCCTTATACTATCAAGGAAAATATGTGATACAACATTCTTGCAAACCCTTTGCAAGATTGTACAAGGAATACAGCAACTTCCAGAAAACACTTGTCAATGGTAAGTCCTTTATCACCTGCAGAACAGCAAAAAGAAATACAATGAAATTAAGAACAAAGAAAAAGGTCACATTTGTATCTTTTGGATTTAACTGGAATTTGGAAATACACCAGTTTGCATTTGTATATACTAACGGATACCCAAAAATAATTGAATGTACAGCAGATATCCTGTTCTGGGAATAAGAAAACACAAAATCAAAGTTTGTAATTCAAACATCCAGTAAACTGATCTAAACACAGGATGTCCTATTTCTATAACATATTGTTATCCATTGCAGCAATCGACTCCTTCCTCAAACCAATGAAATGAGCTAAGAATATAGATGCATTTCACATACTTTTCCTCCTATAAACATAAATAATGATGAAAAATTGTCCTTAAACTTCCAACAAATAAACAACTCAATTCAGCAAAGCCTTAATCCCAAGTTAATTAAGGTTGGCTATATGAATTCTCTTTTTCCACTCGACTCAATTTAGGTTTACATCTTTTAATAAATGTAAAGCCGTAAGATCATTTTTGATTATTTTTATCCAAGTTAGTTTAGGTCTACCCCTTTTCTCTTTTAGTTATATCTACTTTAATGTATTCAATTTTTCTGACCGACGCATTACTAGGCATTCGCTTCATATGGTCAAACCATCTTAATCTATACTCTCTTATCTTATTTTCAATAGACGCTACTCACACATTTTCTCTAATGCACTTATTGCGGATTTTATCCATCCTATTGTATTCACACATCTATCTTATCATTCTTATTTTCACAACATGTCTCTTACTCATGTGTTCTTTTACTGCCCAATACCCACTGTCACACATCATGGTAAGTTGTATTGCAGTGCAGTAGAACATTCCTTTTAATTTAACTGGCATCTTTCATCACATAAAACTCATGTCATACTCCTTTACTTCATCCAACAAGCTTTAATCCCATGGCTAATCTTTTATTCGCACCCTCATCATCTTAAAGAATAGAGTCAATGTACTTAAAATGAATGCTATGAGGTACTGTCACTGCATCCAAAAGAACTTCACCTCCCTTTCCATTTGCGTTATTAAATCTATAATGCATATACTCCATCTTAGTTCTACTTACATAAAATCTTTAGATTCAAAGTCCTTCACAACTCCAATTTTCGACTTACTCTTGCTTAAGTTACATCTATTAACACAATATCATCTGCAAACATCATACACCAAAATATGTTATCTTTTATATGCTTTTTTAGCTCATCCATGATCAATGCAAAGAGATAAGGGCTCAAAGCTGAACTTTAGTATAACTCAATAAAAATAAGAAAATCCTTAGTATCCCTTTCAACAATGCGGATACTAATGATAGCTCTATCATACATATCCTTCAAGACTTGAATATATCTTATAAATACCCTCCTGCATTCCAAGACCCACAATAAAACTTCTCTAAAGACTCTATTAGAAACATTCTCAAAATCAATGAAAACCATATATAAATCCTTCTTCATCTCTTTGTAAACTTCCAACAGATAGAACACTAGAAATGATTTTAAAAATAATCATCCTCAAAAATCAGTATTTGTGTTTTACCCCTATTCTGGGGATTACCAGTATAGAGCCAAATCTTCTCTCCAACTTATACAAAAAACATTAATTTCACATCTACTGATAAACTTAAGCATCCCAGGAGTAACTCAAATTCAAACTATCTAAGCTGTAACCAACCTCACATGGGCCCAGTTTCAGTCTACTTTAGCAAGGTTCAACTACCTACACTGATCTCAGACTGGATTTTCTACACGCTTAGATCTCTACCTCATTTCATGTCCATTTTACTTTCTTAGGCCCAGAAATTCCACCTACCCATCTGGACACCCTTTTTCTTCTGTCCAGAAGTAGGAATTCAACAACATCAACAATCATTTGAAAGTTTTTACCACTTTATGTGCCCCAAGATAATAGCAGGTACTGTGGCCCTATTTGGCACCAATTGGTCCAGCCTTTCAGTACATTCTAGGCAAGCAGAAAGTGAAGGTAGGCCTAGTCTTTTGGTCTCCCAAAATTTTTTCTTTGGTTTTGCATTGGGGGCTCTACTGACCCCACACATTCAATGGGGAAAAAATAACAAATAACTAAAATCAATCCCTTTCCATTCCCAACAAAAATGTCAAGATACAAAGCATCACAGCACATAAAATTTGATAGTGGCATATATTTCGAAAACCAATAAAATATGCATTCAAATTGAATGAAGTTGTATGCAATCCAAATACAACCAACAGAAAATCTAGACTAATCAAAAAATAAATTCATCATCATTGCAACTGGATCAATGCTTATACATATTGCACCTACTTAATCATTTACCACAACCATACACATGAGTACATATGTAAAACTGGTGTACACAGAAAAAAGAAATAGTGAGCACCATAAATCACAATGATTACCCAGGAACTAGATCACAAAGTTACGAATTCCCAATCTTCTTTTGACATGTCTAGAAATTCAATGACACCGTCTTCAAACATTATCTGCAATGAAATAAATGCACTTAGATTGTTCATTATGGTCATTTGCACCACAGAAACGGAGAAGAAACTAGTTCTTACTGCATGTTTTCTTGAATGCTTATCAAATTGTTTAATCATCCCAAAAGATCTGGAATAGCGAAGGAAACAAAAGAAAATAAGTAGCCAAATAACTGCAAATGTAAAAGTTCAAAACTAGGACTTTTAATCAAATTTCTACAATGAAGAAGCACAAAAGAATAACCATGAATATAGAAAGTAATAGCAGTTCTGAGAAGAAACAGCATTTTTATCAAACCAACTTCAATAACTAAAAAATCCTATCTTCTGGCTAAAATCAGGATTTTTAAAAGGTTCAAGACAATAAAAACATGATTTAGAAACAAACTTGCGAAGTCTTGAGTTTTAGAACCATTGATGAGATACCTGAATATTTAAAAAGTAGTTAGAAGCAGTGAAGGAACTAAATGAATGAAAATTTGTGGATTCTGAATTTGCAAGTAATATAAATATTTCCCGTGAATATGCCATTATTCTTTTTGTATTGTGAGAAATGACAAAATGACAGAAAGGAAGCACAAAACCAGGGGTACAGAAGTCCTAATGTTTCTGGGGGGAGCATCAACTGAATATAACTAATTTTAGAAGCCTTCACTTGGGCCTTAAAAAATTCAAAAAATTTCATTCACACCTTGAAATCTTTAAGTTTTCCACAGTAATCTCTGTTACCAGCTCCCAAAATATTGCAGTTATAGTTTTGCCTCTAAACAAAACAATTCATTTACCCATAACAAATGCATAGTTACTGCAAGATCTTACAAGTTCTCTTTCAAAAGTTCTCATTTAAAAAAAAATCAGATTGATTGGCAGAACGAAAGAGTTAACATCTACAAATACCAATCGTTGCATGGACGAAATATTTTAACCACTTCACCAATGCAATTTCGAGAGCCTGCCTGTTGAGGACTATGAACATGTTGTGAACACCCTGAAACAGATGGTAATGCATAACAAAAGAGGCAGGAGTACTTTTTACCTATTTTGCATAATTCCACTTGTTAAATAGACAAAGCAGGCAATATACTTAGGAAGCTTACCTACATGCAAACCTCCAGTTTGATAAACCTTTAAAAAAAATAAATTCCAGATTCAGACTAGCTTCATGTGAATATATGAATAATGAATTGAAAAAAATAAGAAGTGGCAATGGCATTATAAAGCATGCATAAATAGCCTCCAGTACATACATCTTTTCCGGATAAAATTGCTTTCAATTTGGGAGACGACACTGCCACCTGGCATGCTACTAATTTTAATGCAGCTTCTGAAGATAACTTAGGCTTGCTGGGTTTAACGCCTAGCTTTCTCCTGCAGCCAGCAGCACCACAATGGCAGTCTTGATTTGCACCAAATTGAAAAAACCTGCAAAATTTATTAAAATGTACTAGGAAAAACTGACCTAAATACCAGGTAGTAATTATAGATGCACAAATAAGAAATTATTAGGTAGGTCAGGAGTGTACTCCATACTTAAAAACCATGTGGGCTCCAGAATGGGTCCCACCTCAATGTGAGTTTAAGGGAGCATGCTCCTATCCTCTCAAAAATTTCTCTACCAAGATCTCATCAGCCAGAAAACGAATTTATATATCCATGTTTTCAAGATAAGCAAAATATACAACACCCATCAACTATATAATGCAGTAGAGGTGATGCAAATATTCATACTGATAATCATAAGTCAGATGCTCGCCCTTTTTTATGTCACAAGTCGCAAATATGCCAATTCTTGTCTCTCCATCAATTATCCTTCAGTAAATCAATGAAAAAAAAAAAGCAAAAGAAGAGAAAAAGGGTAAGTATACAAGATATTCCCCAAACTAGAGAAATTGAGATTAGAATAAGGTCAGTGTAGAACCATTTCTGCATCTCAGTATTAGGAGAACAACTATGGTTTATGCATCTTGATTTGTTTCCCTTGTATGTGGAATCAATTACCATATCTCGATTAATTTCACACAGGTAAAAATTTGTTTCTCCACGGTGTTTCATATTCCAAAGCCTTTCTTCACAAGTCTTATCATCTATAACTGCATCAATAAAGATAAGCAATAAGCAATAAGTTGCAACAATGATACAACATGAAATGTCTAGACCATATATCAATAGCAATAACATGTGATGATGGGAACTATTACCTTCTCCAACATACTCTGTTACAAAGTCTCCCCTTTTAATATCTTCATCTGCCACGATCCCAGCTCCACACTTATCGGTCTGAAAGCAAGACCTTATTTAACTTCACAATTTGAGAGTGTCTAAAAAAAGGAAACAGCATATTCAAGTAAAGATAATGATGTAAACAAAAATGCAAAGCATTAGCACAGGAAGACAATAATAGTAAGCCAATATTGTTTATAAAATTACTTTAAAAGAAAAGGTACTATTTTCCAGTCGCAAACTGAAAACAGCATGCAAGAGAGAGAAGGAGGAGGAGAAAAAGAGGACAGGTGGGGAGCACCAGGGAAATAATGCACTTATAACTCTCTAAGGAAAAAGGCAATAACATAAGGATAAAATCTCAGTTTGGCCCCTCATTTTTACCAATGTGCAAGGGTAAAATTAACTTTTTGCTTAAAACAAGACATTCCTCTATTTATAGATTTATTTAGCTCAACTTTTTTCAGAAAAACAAAATAAATAACATTCATTTTTTTTCAAACATGGAAGATTAGCTTTTAACCATAATAAGTAAATAAATAAAATAGAACAAAAAATTATGAAATTGCAGATACTGGGACTGCAACTGAAGAAAGTTGCATAGTACACAATTGTTGAATTGAGGATGCCACAAAAGTTAAAAAGTTGGTAAAATAAAATTGATAACGACATAAGAAGTAGCATCAACAAAGTAAACCACACCATCATTTGAAGTAGCTGTCCTGACAATATTACTTCCAGGAAAAAACAACTCAATTGACTTTGAAAACGAACTTTCTCACATTGACAATGCATCATCATCATCCACTTCTCCATTTGGAAACACTTCTTTAAAATCGTCACTATGAATGAGGTCCTCAAAAAAATCCTACCACCTCATTATCTGCCTTCAAGACATTATTGAAGCTTGATTGGAGCGGTCAGGTAATGTAGACTGCATCCCAGTTGAAATATTGCATGAAGGTGATCTCATAGTCTGCAAAGCTAGCATTTTATCATCAGTGCACAAACACTTCTTTGGATACTTCTTCCTGAGATTGATGGTTTTCTCATCAGTCTCAGTGTTGCAGGGTTCTTCCAGGGGGATTTGAGGCCATAGTTGTGTGTGGATTGAGAGAACTGGAGAGATTTTGAAATTCAAAAACTAGGTTTGAAATTAAGTAAATGTTTGGAGCATGGAGGTAAGGACGAATACAGGAGAAGGGAACTGAAAGATTTTCTGTATGACCTTTTCATTTGCAATGTTCATAATTTATTTCATTTTTTCAAATTTTTGTTCTGAAATATTAATTGCTTATTTTATAAAATGTTAAATAGTGTTTTATTATTTTTAAAAAAATGTGAAAATTACATACACACACAGATACATAGATATTTGAAAATAAATGGAACCCAAAATTAAAAGCCGCATCCTAAGTTTGTGCAAAAGTTAATTTTGGCCTTAATTGACCATTAGCCAAAAAGTTAATTTTGGTGTGCTACTCCTGCAGTTTATTTGGTCCTCATGTGGAGCATCACTTTTACCTCTTTGCTAAGTCTTTCATATTAGCAATACAATCCTTCCTCTCGACATTCACTCAACAACTACCAATGCAGTTATTTATCTTTGTTTCTGAATATTTGAATCACATACCTGTACTAGTTTCATCTTCTTCACAGGTCGGTGTTGGAATGGATTGTTGAGGCATGAACTCCCACATTTGCATCCTATGGAACAGCGAGACAGTAGCATCCTGAAGGGAATTAAGTGAAGATCATTTATGATAATAATTATAAATAAGTCATGCACATAAGCCACACTGCATGCTTCAAGTCTAACCAACCACAATTACTGGAGACAGTCATGGATGACAATGGCATGATCACATTAATGTTTTACAGTTTAACATGATTTTCTTGCAATAATCAGTTGCCATGACCCAAAATAACCCTTTTTCAGCTTGTCAATAAAGGCGACATCATAAAAAAAAAATCCACCTCAGATTCAAGTGGTGACACCCAAAACTGCTATCAACTTTGAGATTCGTCAGAATCTGACATATTTGATTGCAGAAAACAAAACTTAAGCATATCCTAGAATAGATTTAAATTGCAGCTATGGCCACAATCTGTTGAAAGGAAACAGGGCCACCATATCATTATGTAATGGTCACAGCCTGCCACAATTCAAATTCAAGAAAAAATTTGAAGCAGTAAAGAGTTTTTTAAGTCGAAAGGCAAACAAACATAAAAATGTGCTCGGGAGTTGGGGGAGCACTAGGAAAGCAAAATCTTCGAGCAAAACAAAAGTACAAGAAGCTATTTGTACATCAATGGCTGTTATGCAAAAGAAAGAGCCAATCACATATAGGCAGTAAAGGCAGTAGGAGCTTGTAAATCTGTTACACCACATCCATATGTTATTTGCAACTGGGAAGTCCAGTTAAACTAATTAGACCATTCCTCTCAAATTGGATGATTAGCAATAGAAAAAGAAGTCATATATTATCTGTATATAAATACATTTGCTGTGCCAACAAAGGAGTGGTCAAGGATGAGCTTTGCATGTCTTAGCCAGCTTTTTTTTTCTTTTATATTTTTTTTCTTATAATCTATTTACCTTTCCCCCTTATTTCCTTTTTTTTTCACTTGTTTATTGTTCTTTTCCCTGCACCTTCTCTCTTTGTTCCCTCTTAACTTTATATCCCACATTCTTAATCCAGTTAAACTAATTAGACCATTCCTCTCCAATTGGATGATTAACAATAGAAAAAGAAGTCATAATACCTGTATATAAATACATTTTTAGTGCCAACAAAGGAGTGGTCAAGGATGAGCTTCGCATGTCTTAGCCGGCTTTTTTTTTTCTTCTATATTTTTTTCTTAACTCCGCTTATTCATGAGTTTCTTGTATATAGCCGGTCTCAAACCCAGGTAAAGAAGGAAGGTTGTGGTAGATGACAGCCAGCGTAAAATTTTTCACATCTCATGATATGGATTCTAATGATAATATCGTTGGAGTATTCCCTACTTGCGACGCGCTACATCGGAGTCCGGGTATAGTGAAGAATAAGTAAGGGTGTAGGGAGCTCCCCGAATGCGACGCGTCATGTCGACGCCCGGATGTGGCGTATAATAAGCAAGGGTTCTCACATTAAGGACGGGTGTGGGTAAAAAAGTTAGTCTAAAATACAAGTAATACGAGAGATACATATTCAGATAATGGTAAAAAATTCTATAGAAAGAAATATAAGAAAGAACAAGTAGAGAGTAAGATCATAATAGAAACTTGAAATATTGGATCTCTTACAGGTAAACTGAAAGAACTTATTGATACTATTGAGAGAATAAAAATCAGTATTGCTTGCATTCAAGAGACAAAATGGGTTAGAGAAAAAAGTAAAGAAGTTAAGAATACTGGATATAAAGTGTGGTATACAAGAACAGACAAAGGTAAGAACGGAGTAGGTATAATTTTAGATCAGAACCTAAAGGAGACGGTTGTAGCGGTAAAAAGAATAGACAATAAAATTATTTCAGTTAAACTTATACTTCAGAATGAGACCATCAACATAGTTAGTACATATGCCCTTCAAGTTGGATTGGATGAGGAGAGCAAGCAAAACTTTTAAGATAATATGGATGAACTTATGCAAGAGATCCCAAATAATGAAAATATTTTTATAGGAGGAGACTTAAATGATCATGTAGGAAAAGACATAGTAGGTTTTGAGAATGTTCATGAAGAGTATGGTTTTGGAATTAAAAATGAAGAAGGTAAGACTATCTTTGATTTTGTTAGTTTGATTCTGGCAAGCACATATTTTATAAAAAATGAATCTCATCTAGTGAATTTTAAAGTAGGTAAAATAAAAGTCAGATTGACTTGATACTTACAAGAAAAGCAAATCGAACTCGATACAAGGATTGTAAGGTTATTCCAGATGAGATTTTGACCACTCAGCATAGGTTAGTAGTTTTGGATGTCAAGTTTAAGAAGTTGACAAGTAGGTAAAGGATTAACAAAATTCCTAAGATTAGGTGGTGGACTTTAAAAGGTGAAAAATAATTACTATTCAAGGATGAATTGGTCAAAACCGGAAGGTGGAAGGCAAATATGAGTATGGCATCCAATGATATGTAAATAGTCATGTATACAACAATTAAAGGAGTAGCTAGAAAGGTTCTTGGAGAATCTAAAGAGTGTGAACATCCCTCGAAGGAGTATTGGTGATGGAATGAGAAAGTGCAAAAAGCAGTAAGAAGTAAAAGAGAATGGTATAAGAGTTTGTCCAAATGTAGTAACAATGATGCTTTTGAGCAGTACAAACAAGCAAAAAAAATGCTAAAAAGGCAGTTAGTCAAACAAGAGCTCAATCTTTAGAGAGTCTGTATGAGAAACTTGGAACAAAAGAAGGAAAAAAGTTATCTATAAATTAGCTAAAATAAGAAAAGGGAAACGTCATGATTTAAACCAAGTTAAGTGTATTAAAGATAAAGAGAATAGAGTTTTGGTTTAAGAAGATGATACCAAGGAACGATGGAGAAGTTATTTTGAGGATCTTCTTAATAGTAACCATAATGGTAACATTGAGGGGTTAGACAATAAGCCCGAGAAAAATGTGAAGTACACTAGACGGATTATGTTTTCTGAAGTTAAGGAAGCTTTGAAGAGGATGAAAGTTGGTAAAGTCTGTGGACCAGATGAAATACCTATTGAGGTTTGAAAATATTTGGGAGATATAGGAGTTGCATGGTTGACAGCTTTGTTCAATAAGATCCTAAGTACTAAGAAAATGCCTGATGAAATGGTTGACAGCTTTGTTCAATAAAATCCTAAGTACTAAGAAAATGTCTGATGAATGAAGACAAAATAATTTGATACATATTTTCAAGAATAAATGAGATGTTCAGAATTTCTCAAATTATAAAGGTATAAAACTTATGATCCACACTATGAAACTGTGGAAGAGAGTTGTAAAACAACGTTTGCATCTAGATATTTATATCTCCCCAAATCAGTTTGGCTTTATGCTTGGTCAATCAACTATGAAGCTATCTTTCTTCTTAGAGATTTGATAAAAAGTATAGAGAGATGAAGAATGATTTACATATGGTTTTTATTGACATGGAAAAAGCTTATGATAGAGTCTCTAGAGAAGTTTTATAGTATAGAGTCTCTAGAGAAGTTTTATAGTGAGTCATAGAGAGTAGAAGAATATCTATACGATATATTCAAGTCTTGAAGGATGGGGAATATCTATACGATATATTCAAGTCTTAAAGGATATGTATGAGGGAGCCATCACCAATGTCCACACTGTGGGAGATGATACTAAGAATTTTTCTATTTCTATTGAGTTACACCAAGATTCAGCTTTGAACCATTATCTTTTTGCCTTGATCATGGATGAGCTAACAAGACATATACAAGATGACATCCTTTGGTGTATGTTGTTTGCAGATGATATTGTATTAATAGATGAGACTCAAGCAGGGGTAAGTCAAAAGTTGAAGTTATGGAGAAGCACTTTAGAATCTAAGAGTTTTAAGGTAAGTAGGACTAAGACTGAATATATGCATTATAGATTTAATAACAGGAATATAAAAAGAAACAAAATTGTTTTAGACGGAATAACAGTACTCCTAGTACTCAATTTAAGTACTTTGGCTTTATTCTTCAAGAAGATGGGGGTTGTGAAGAAGATGTAAGTCATATGATTAAAGCTGGTTGGATGAAGTAGATAAGTGCTACAAGAATTTTATGCGATTAAAAGATGCCAAATAAAATTAAAAGAAAAGTTATATCGCACTGCAATACGGTCTGCGATGATGTATGGTAGAAAACGTTGGGCAGTAAAAGGACAACACATGAGTAAGATGCATGTTGCGGAAATGAGAATGATAAGATGGATGTGTGGACACATTAGAATGTATAGAATCCGCAATGAATGCATTAGAGAAAATATAGGGGTAGTGCTTATTGAGGATAAGATAAGAGAATATATATTGAGATGATTTGGTCATGTGAAACGAATACCTAACGATGCACCGGTCAGAAAAACCGAATAAGTTAGAGTAGATATAACTAAGAGAGACAGGAGTAGGCCCAAACTGACTTGGTCCAAGGTGATCCAAAATGACTTTATAATATTACATCTATCAAAAGATATAGTTATAAATTGTACTGAGTGGAAAAGAAGAATCTATATAGCCGACCTCAATTGACTTGAAATTAATGCTTTGTTAAGTTGAGTTGAGTTGTATATTTTTTTCTTATAATCTATTTACATTTCCCCCTTGTTTCTTTTTTTTTACTTGTCTATTGTTTTTTTCCCTGCCTCTTCCCTCTTTGTTCCCTCGTGACTTTATATCCCACATTCTTCTTTTGTTTTATCCCCTTTTTCAACCACATCTTTTGCTTTTTCTTGCCTTTATCTTTACAAATAACTAGTAAGCAGTTAGCCCCAAATTTTTCACCCTTTAAAAGCCTATCTTTCAATTTATTCCATATATTACTGTTTCATCCTAAATTTAGATCTTTAAATTAAGTTTTTACATAAACTATTTTTTGCGAATAATATGCAACATGGGTTTGTCCTTGAATCAAGAAGACAAACCAAAGTTTCACTCGATAATAATATATTGTTTTAAAGAAACGCGAGAGTATATACATTGCTTTATGTATGCATATAGAGCATATAATATATGCCCACAGACATACAAATGGATGCATACATAGCACTTCATAGATAAACATAAGGATACATACTTAGCACTTCACATAGAGGAACATATAATCAAAAACTTATAACCAGGAGATCATTTTCATTGCAACCTTTCCTTATGGTTCTAAACCAAAAAATATTCTCGCTATTTAACAAGAATATCACCGTGCCCAAGAAGAAATAATGGACTAAGAGTGATTCAAAATTATCTTACGACTCCATATTTCTCCAAAAATATAACTCATAATTACTCAAAAAAGGAAAAAAATACATATAGCCGATCCCAATTAACTTGAGATTAAAACTTAGTTGAGTTGAGTTTGAGTTAAATCCTCAGAAGAAAAAAAATTATATAGCCGATTCCAATTAACTTGGAATTAACACGTAGTTGAGTTGAATTGAGTTAAGTCTTGATTCACGTAACTAAAGGTTTCAGACCAGGAATTCAAGAGGATTAGGCTACCGCATCCAAAGGAAGGGAACCCCAAATGCATATAATATAATATGTCCATAACAAGGAAAATACACTTGAAAACAGATTATACATTAAGCAATAGTTACCAAGAATAGGACAACTTTCAAATTATAAAATAATCAGAACACAGGGCAATGTGTATCTTTTTCTCTTTCTCTTAACAACAGAATTTATTTGAAAGGGAAGGAGAGAGCAAGTAAGGACAAAGAAAGCTTGTACTCCTATCAATAAAAGAATTGAAATAGAAAAGATAGAATTAGTAGACTATTTGAAAATCCATAAAAGACACAAATAACACTAGGATTTTGCAAAACCAGAATGCCAAAAACAAGCCAAGAAAATGGCTCAACTCTTAAAAATAAGAGCATTCTACCCGTCTTCTACAACCAAAGATAACCTACCATATATGGAGATAACCTATCATATATGGACCAAAAATTGAAATTGATCATATAAAACTTGAAAAAAGTAACTTAAAATCCAATAGACTGGATCAAAAGAATATGTAAAAAGAAAGCTCATTGCAAACTTTTTATTGCACTTAAATTTAACATATTTAGGTAAGAACAAACATAATAAACCAAGACCACTCTTACCCACAGTGGCAATTTCTATCACACACGCCAGAAGAACCTGGTGATGGACTGCAGGAACAGAATATGCCATCATTCTCAAGACGCCTTTTAATTTTTTTGGTGAGATATATATCTAAAATTGGCAATATCAACAAACAGGATGACGAAGAGAGATATTTCAAAGAATGTAGAAGTGTACAATAAAGAAAATAAAAGATACATTCAACCCATGAAAAGCAAAACAAGTTGATATATATTTTTGTGGGCAAAAAATAAAGACTAGAATAGTAACACTAAGAAATTGCAACAGAAAACTATTTTGAGAGGATACTGCGTTTTATAGTGGTGTAGGGTGTAGGCTTCCATTTAAACCACTCTGGCAGTTCAAACTCAACAGGATTGTCTATCTGCTTAAGCAACTTATTGAATGCAAGGTCAATGAGATTCTCGTCACCATCAAAATTCTGATAAACAGAAGAAAGGCCAAGAACAATATCCCATTAAACATTAGATATTTTTCTTCTTATACGAACATGATACGAACATATATATTGAACAGAAAACGATAACCCATATTTAGATTAATCCAATCTATTAACAGACCGAGAAAAAGGGCATAATTATCAAAAACAGACAAAATTTCCATAGATTATGAAACAAATGAAGTGGTATGGAACACGAAATCCTTCCAAACCTCTGCAAGCTCATCATACTTCTATTTATAGATTGCAGAGGCAAAAAAAGCCAAAATGAAGCACCTTGAATTCATTGTTAATGCATAAACAAAGATTACATGTTCAGCGACGTTACTAAATAAACAAGAACAATAAGAAGACAACAGTACATAAAAAATCCCTACAAAAATAGAACATCAGAAGGTCACGTGTGTAGTTGATAAAGAGTACTGAAAATAAACATTGCCAAAGATTGGAACAATTTTAATCACCTGCGGGCAGTGTCATAACAGATAATTTCTATACAAGTTTTAGATTTTAAATATTCCAAGCCACGCAACTTATAGCAAGCTAGCAAAAACAAATACCAAAGAAACACCACGACCCTGAAAGGGGACTGGTAGAATTTGAACTACATAACTAAATTTATCCAAAGTAATAACTTCCGAAGAAATAACCTTTTTCTTTGCAGGTATGACCTTAGGCAGCATAGCAAGAATGCGGAATGTGGATCATAAATTGAAATTACCTACAGTAAACATGAATTCAAGTCATTATCTAAATATAAAACCTTCAAGAATCAAGAATTAGTCTAAAATCGCAACAAAGGAAATATAAAGAACAATCTTTTTTCGCATGAACTATACTTCATATAATAGAATTAGGTAATTCCCCAAGTAGAAAAACCTAGAAAATCAGGCAGAGGCTAGTGAATACTAGTAAAAACAAAACCAAGAAACCAAATTGTCACTGAAAATAAAGAAGGAAAAAAAGGAAGAAGAAGAAGTGAATGCGTGAATTGAGAAGGAACTACCTGAAGGAAGTAGAAATGAAAGAGCAGATCTCGGCAGACAGAGAGAGAGAGAGGGAGAGAGGGAAGTTCGTTTCTTTCGAAAAGGATTATTGTCAAATTCACAGATAATAAAAACTAGTGGTTGTTTTGGTACACCCGCAACATGATATAACTTTCACGTGTATAATTTAAAAATTAATAATTCTAATTTTTATGTAATTGTTTTGAAACATTGAAATTAAAATATTTTAAAATTTCATAATTTGGTGTTAACAAGTTAAAATATTATTGATTTTAAATAATAAAAAATAAAATGATCAAAGTTAATAATAAATTTTCAAAACTAAAATTATTAATTTTAATAAATAACTAAAAAATCAAAATATATAGTTCTATTAACATTTTAATGTTTTCTTAACTAAAATTTTGGATTCGAATAATAACAAAATATTAAGTACTTAGTGAAGAATGATAATTATATATATATAGATAGATAGATTTTTTTTACCAAATATATATATAGATGGATAGATAGATATATTAAGATGTCAAATACAACATAAATTTATAATATAAATTAAAATATAATCCAAATAATCAATTCTATATTTGGAAAACATGTATACATTATATTTATTATTAAAATAAATTTTTTATCTACTAAAAAAATAAAAACTTTTATAATGTAGAACAAAAAAAAATCTTATGCAATATGCATATAAATTTTCTATGGATGAAGGTGCTATGAGAATTATATCATGTTTGGAAAGTTGGATTTGTGAGAGATTTTTCTATTCATGCATTCTAAAATTTAATGAAATCTAAAAATTTATAATTATAATCAATTAGACTTATAAAAAGTCATTATTAAATACTAGCACCACTGGATTTTATGAGATTTTAAATAAATTTCAATTGAATACTATTGAATTTTTAAAATCAATTAAAATTCACTAAATCTTAATCTAGTATATACTTTTTAATAAAGTAAAGTAAGGTATAGCAAAGTATAATAAAGTATTGATTTTTATTATATTTGAAAAAAATATATAATATTTAAAGATTAAATATCTTTTGTTTATTTGATTAGATGGCATCATAAGGTAAGATTATGCATAAAATTACAAATATATATATCCTTATACAATTTTATTTATCTTAAATAATATCAATGTTATTATTTTTTATTTTTTAAATAATATAAATCTTAATAAATCTCTAATATTAATGTATTCTTTTTTAAATAAGATTAACATATATTTTCAAATTAATATTTTAATATTAATCGCAATAATTATTTAATATTAGTCTTAATAAATATTATTTTTTTTATGCACTAACATAAAATGTCAAAATTATACAAATAAGCAAAAACTGAAAAAAGAAAATAAATGTTTGGTTTAATAATTTTTTTTAATGGTTAGTTTAAAAAATAAAAAATAATCATGTAATTATATTAAAAGCTATGGGTAAAACTAAAATAAAATATATTATACATTCAAAAACCTTTAATTTTTAACAAAACCTCTAATTTTTAACCATTTAAAAACATCAATCTACCTTCCAATACTTTATTAAATCTCCAGATAACTCATCCCAAACACAATAAACCTCCCCATACATTACAAAATCTCGCACCACCTCCCTCCAATCAAGCATGCATATTGAAAAGTGGACGCCTGCAATTATAAAGGTTTATGACCAGTTGTCTGTGCATGCAAAAACTAGACAATTATTAGATTATATCTAGGGACCTAAAAAAATAAAGAACTAAAAGTAGCAAAGGAATATTTAAACAAAAGTCGCATATCCCATTTAAAAAGAAAGTTCTGAATTTAATTCAGCTCTTAAATTACTTTATTTAGACAAAATTCATCAATTCGAACTGTCTCATAATGAGTCAATGGAAAGTAGTCATCCCTTGCACTAAAGATTTCTGATGCACCCATAATTCGAAAAAACCCATCCCTTAGGGGTAGACAGGCATCATGAGAACAGTTTGCTATTGTGCAAATTAATAAATCATATGGTTCTGCCAGACAAATCAAAAACAAATTCAACAGGCCTAAAGCAACACACACACACACACACACACACACATATATATATATATATAATTAGCGAATATACTTTCTCACTTGGATATCCTATTTGTATTCGCATTTGGGCTATCACTACTGAATATTCCCCATCTTCTTTGCCTGCTATCATCATCAGGTTCTGAATTTCAGAACCTGGGATTTGCTCCAAACCCTCCGGCACTAGAATTTTTGCCAGAATTATAAGTGTGTCCTTCCCTGTTGTTATTTACTTCTGCAGCCGCATCTTGATTTCCAGGACTGGCTGTTCGCGGAGAACTAAATATTCCATAACTAGATGCCTGGGTACCCGCAGCAGGAGGATGATATGGGTGTCTGCGCATTTCAGCAGGAGGTGGCTTTATATTTCTAAAATCAGAAGAATCAGTACGAAGCGGATTCCTTTCTCCCATTGAGGGACTGAAGTTTATCTGTAACTGTGTGTTCCCACATTGGTGGGATAACTGTGGTTCAAACCTCAATGAGCCTATCTTATCTGGCCCCTGGCAGAGAACCGCTCCATTGGCCCATTTCTTTTGTACCTATTTTCTCCTGCAGGGGAAGGCTGTGGTAAGGATGGAGGTCTGTATGCTTGCTTAGCATCAGGCACTGATCTAGGATATGTTAGGTTTGGTATCTTATAGCTCGTATGAGAGGAATCTTTTCCTGGCACTGGTCTAGGATGAAATGAGTTTGGCACCTTTAAGTTCATCTGAGCAGAATCTGTTTCCAGCATACCATTCATCTCCTCTGTCCGATTTATACTATGTTCCTTTGCACCATTACTAAGATCAAATACGCTGTCAAAATCATCAATTGAATGACCAACTGACCAAGCAGCTTTATCATCTTTATGTTCTTTATCTGATGGGTCATCTTCATCAGAAAGAATCTGATCTTCAGTTTCCGTGTCAGGTTCTGCAGGATCTTCTTCAACCATCAATGCGCTTCCAATAGGACCAGAATGCTTGGCTGTTGATTGTGTACTGGCAGCCTTTTTTGCACTACCTTTCTTTGATAGCCCGAATTTGACATGCCTAACAATCACATATGCTTGTTTTTTCTCCGTCCTTGGTCCAGTCTCCACAACACATTCGTCTCCAATCTGCATAAAATTATTTATGAAAAATAAAGAGTAGCACATAAGGATTAACGACTATAACATCTCTCAGTCAGTGAAGACGAGAAAAAGGAAAAGGAAAACCAGAAGTACCATAGCAATGAGACCAGAAAGCAATGCTTTCAATTCCTCCTTTTCTTCTTCCTCTTGTCTTCTCCTCTCAGCTATTTCTTCTTCGGTTAGATCTGCATCACTATAATTTTTCAATAAGGCTCTAACAGAACCATGTTTTCGTGAACCTGTGACCATTCACTGATCCACAAACATAAATGACTAATTAGGACATAAAAAAATAATATTGAGCGACATGAAATCCAGCAATGGAAAAATTGTTGCCATTCGAATTTGCAAAATAACACTTCATGTATATCTTTTAATTGCAGGGCTTGGTAGTGTTTTTGCATGCCCAAATGAAATTCAGTAAATGAATAATTAGATGAATGCAGCATATGAGATTATAGATCTTGTAAAACTCTAATACAAACAACTTAAACTGTAAATACGGGGCCTACTGGTCCAATGGTATATAGTTTTCCCAGTCAAGCAGAACATCATGCAGTTCTTCCAAAAATTAATTTTCCTAATCTGTTAAGAGAAACACTTCAATTGCCAATAAAAGATTCATTTCCCAAATCTTTTGGGTGACATTTAATAAGGTTACAGAAATTCCTCAGATTTGCTTTCAGTATGCTTTAATTTCTATTATTTCAAAATTAAAAATTTTAGCCTACAAAGTACAATATCTTGAGGAACTAAAGTCTTCCGTAAAATATAATAATTGAAGGACTACTATATGATTGAAGGCATTCAAGAGGGACTACAATGTAATTTAATTTAAAAACATCAAGGACTATAGTGTAATAAAAATTTCATAATTTTATGATCAAGAATCAAGTGGCGTAGATAATAAGGGATCAGCTTAGTGAAAACTCAACCCGTTTTCAATGTGAGTCAGTTTACTTCGATTAGACCGAACAGACCAGAAAGGTAGGTATATGCCCACAATGGCACCACAAGATGTTGTAAACCACAAGGATCAAAAATGCTAACATTGAAACAATAAGGACCGAAGTGTATATTGTGAAAGCCTTATGAGGCTTTTGTCATTAACCCATTTAAAACACAAACTTCTCTAGCAAATGCAGATATTAGTTATTATCGATTTAAAAACATTGTAATGTTGCACAAATTTTAAATTTCCCTAATGCTACAAGGGGGAAAAATCTCAGTTCTGATTATTGAAATTCTATTCCGGCTAGGGAGAGAGAACTGGGCATGGAGATCATGCAATTGAAGCCAACATGCAAATAGGAAGTTTTTTAATTAGTCGAATCATACTCAGAATTCAGTCTATGGCCTATTTAGCACAGTACTTTAATGGAAAAAAATAGTTTTAACACCATTGAGATTTGACACAATTTAACATTTTACTCCCTGCTATTTCAAAATTAGAACACTTAGTCCTTGATATTTATTAACTACCTTATTTATTAAATTATGAAAATCTTTTATTTGCCACTGCCATTCATGCCCCTATAAATATGCAGCAAGAGGTGTAGAAAGGACTTGTATTTTTTGTTTGCCAAGGGGCATGTGTTTACATTGATGTAGAGATTGATCAATATAATTAAAATTCTTTTTACATAGAAATGTTCTTATTACATAGAAATGAAAGCATATTTATAGTATTTTATTTTCATAAAATAAATATCATATAAAAAATATAAAAATAAAATATATAGGTAGGAATAAAAAACGACAAAGTCCGCCCACTGGATTTGGTGGTTTTTCTTCAAGAAACATCACATACGCACAAGAACTGCAACTATTTTTTTAGAAGAAGTATTGCAAACGTTTATTTTTTGGAATACTAATGTAAATATTTGCCTGGAAAATATTATAGGTTGTACAAACAAAAATTAATATTTGTATATATATTTCACACTTCATTGACATAATATCTTGTAAAAATTAATGAATTTCACAGTTCTCTTTGATTTGAGTCATTTGCTAGTGGTTTGGGAAAAAAAAAATCATAGTAGCAATTGATTACTCAGTCCGATTTGGACCAATTCTGAAACAGCCACTTAAAACAATGGGCAGGAGAAATTTTGGTATTTGAGAATTTATTTTGGCTCTGTTGTTGGATAGCTATAAGTATGGTTTCAGGATTGGATTCATGCAATTGAGAGAGAAGTGGAGATGAGATTTAACAATCATTTAGTAATAATTGTTACAGGTGAAGATTCAAGATATTTCCAAGAGGAAATCTTATGAGGTAAAGAGTGAAGATGGTAACTGCTGGCGTTTTTTTTCAGTTCTTAAATAATTTTTTTTTATTGATAGAAATACAAAATTAATTTTTTAACACTATTTCGCAAAGATTTGGGGCAAATTGACCACAAAACAGAAGCATTTCGCTAAAAAGGCCACAAAGTCCCAGACTTAAAATTAGGTCCGATTCAACTAACTAGACGAAGTTGAGGGTTAATTTGAGCTTTTATCCTTTTTTTCTTTTACTATATAATGAATAATCAAAGGGCTATTTTTCTCCTGATACAATTTGATAATCAATATTAGAGGCATTCACTAATAAAAAAAAATATTTAATCATAAAAAATCAGTAATTAATAAACGCCTAGGGAAAAAGGAGAAAATACCTTCACCCGATAACCATGCTGCATCAGCCTTATTATTGCATCTGCTTTTATCTTTAAGTCTTTTTCTTCCTGAAAACAGCAGTAAAATGGGTCATTTAAAGTCAAACTTTCACTTTCCTATCAGGCAGTACAGCTTAAGTTCTTTGTAGATAATTGGACATGCACAAGAAGAACACATCAGTAACCAGAGTAGCAGAGGACATGTAAAACATTCATCTTTTCTTTTTTCTAGCACAAGCCGTGTATCAATTCAAATACTGTTCAGGTGAAAGACAATCAAGATAAAATGATATCAATATTTACTATAAATTAAGTAGCAATTTAATTGCAGGACATTGTCTGAAGGTTAGCCAGGAGGTTGACATGATTCCACAAGGTTGTGATGAAGCACATGAACTGTTGAACTTCTATTTTCATCAAAAATTAGGTTATTCTCTAATGACCATGAAAACTGTGCCAAATATATATATATATATATATCAAGGGATCATTAAAACATGGGTAGAGGGAGAAAATTTTTGCTGAATTATAGAGGATCATTATAACAGGAGTGAGGCCAGAGGGAGTATGTCAGGTAGATCATATTAAGAGAGCAGAAGGCTTTTCTTATATGTTCTGATAATATGAGCGAATCAGTTTTGTTTATTGCTCTGGAACTACCAACACAATCAATGTCAATTTCCAGGATCAGATCTTGCTCTATAATTATTCAAAAAAAGTGATGTAATCATGGTATCCTGTGGATCAGATGAATGAAGTGTGGTTTAAATAAATGGAACTTTAGAGCAGGCCCTAAAGTTGAGCAACAAAAAAGAAAAAGCTAAGGTCAGTCATGTAGATCCTGTCAACATCACTAGGGAACAATTTGGTTGAACTTTTCCTTTTTGTTTATGGCCTTTTGCTTTAGAAGAAGTAATTCTATCAAAATTTAATTTTTATGCAAAGCAATGTCATGATAAGAAAGCATACTCAGTAAACAAATGAATTTCACTTCATATTAGAAAAGTAAATGGCAATAACAACAGAACTGCCTTGTTAATTATGTTAGAAACAAACTTTTTTACTTTAAATTATTGCCTTTCCATATTTAATCAAATATTTTTCTTTACCTTTTGCTTTCAAAATAGCCAAAGATTAAAAGCTAACAAGACTGAGCCCACGATGAACATGAGAACAGAATTTCTTGGACTTACAGTTTTATCAGAAAATCTCACTTCTTTGCAGCTTCCTGTTCTTAATGTCACCTCTGACTGAAACAAAAAGAGAGAGAGAGAGAGTAAAGTTGATTAAAAATTATTTTTACCATTATACGCCAAAAATCCAACCTTACTGTTAATGATCATCAAAATAGAGAAAGTAACAAGCAAGTTATAAGAATAAATTTAATAGATTTATAAAATGCAAAGCAAATTCCATAGATCATATAAGGGAAAGCAAATTCTACATTTCTAAAATTTAACTGCCAAGTACAAGTTTTTGCAATGACTCAACTTCTTAAACACCAAAAATAAATACTATAACAATGAATTGCAGTCATCAATCAACATGCAATAATAAAATAAGAAACACTAGTTCACTTCAATCATCTATGTATATTTTTCTTTTTGCACGTTTAATTTCATGCTCCCAAACTGAAAATGGCACTTTGCCAAACTACTTATAGAGCATTGAAAGCAATGACAAGACCAATCTTTGTGGTGATAATAGCATAAGATGCACATTTTTAAAAGAAAATAGCAATAGACTACAAAAATGAACACGACTTGGAAAGGGGAGCTAAAAAAATAATGGATGAAGAGAATTCAATTGAATCATGTAGAAAAACAAAATGAACATGTGGCATAAGCTCTTCATATATTAGTATTAAAAGTAGCAAACAGTTAAAAAAGAAAAACCAGGGCAGAAAGAGAGAAATGCACCCATATATATGTGCCAGAGACTTCATTTTGATTTGGATAACTAGGCCTATTTGAAAAAAAATTGCACTTATGCATCCCACATTCTATACATGGTAATTTGACAAATAAGACTAACCTAAATAAGGGTTGTCCTAATAGTTGCACATAAAGTCCCTATCTTCATTGTTCTGTACTCCTAGATGTCACTCTATAGTCCAAATCATCTTCTAAATAAGGCATCCGCAGGACACAGACAAGTTGACAACATAATCACAACTTTAGGAGATCTATTTCTTTATCTTGAAAGCTACTAAAACTCACTGTTGCCTGAGCCAGTAGTACAGCGAGGCAACTTTAGGAGTAGACACTAAGGTTAAAGTCTCAGCAATGAAAAATACCCCTCCTGATGCTCAAAAGATAAATATAAATAGAGGGGGAAACTATTTTGTTGAAATAACTACAATTTTTGAACAATCATTTCTCAGAATCAGACATCTACAAGGTCAGCATAAGATGACCACAAAATCAGCATAATTATGGGATCAACAGAATTGTAGAATAATTAAAAATGAGTTCTATTTCACTATTTTACAAGCAAATAAAGATGTAAAAGAGTGTGTTTGTGCGTATGTATGTGTGTATATATATTGGTCCACTAAAATACAGCTTTTGCACAATTAGATCAGTCAAATCCTAATAAGAATATAATAAAGCTCACTCAAAATAAGTAGGAAGTAAAACACCGGTATATATATGCTATAGATCATTGGAAAAAAGAAAGCATGATAGAAGAGGACTATGAACAAATTACCAATCAAAGATCAATTATTCAATAAAAAGTACCAGGAATCAAGCTCTTTAGAAATCAAGCACATGTATATGAAAACATTTTTATTGACTTCATTCTAACAAAACAAACAAAAGACAGGCTTCGAAAATGCATACTACCTTGCTTTTAGCACGGTCCTTTTCCTTCATTTGTTGTTTGTACTTTTCCTTGTGAAAGTCCATGAGTCTACAGACAGGTGGATCAAAATGTCTCTGAACCTGTATGAAATTAAAACAAATAAAGAAAGTTGTGTCCCCTTAAAATACTAAACTAAATACAAACACCACTATACTAGTTCAGAAAGTAAAAATTAGGCATCTTGAAAAATGGAAAAAATAACTCCCATTGCAAAATCAAATGGAAATCCCCACAAGGAAAAATGTTTACTATGCGTGCAGGCTATAGCTATAATTCCCAATTAGTGCTCATTTAACATTTGAACTAAAAGCATTAGCCACTTCTAACTGTGTTTGATAAAAACTCTAGCACATTTATTCCACATAAGGTGCAGAACATTTTACAAAATGATAATAGATTCACATAGTATGAGACAACACTCGAGGGTAAAGGTAATAATATGGCCCCTATCTTGAATGCACTTTACATAATTAATATATCCACGCATGTTACAATAATATTACAAAACGTAAACCCATGTTGGGCTGTTAAAGCTTTATGCCCCTGTCACTTAGGTCACTTGTGAAGCAACCATAATGCACTTAGACCAACAAAATAATTGGTAAAGTTAAATGAAATTATGGCCAAGGAAATGAACTAAAATAGAAGTAACTAAGAAATTGACTAGAGATTATTATACTTGCCAAATGAGTTATAAGCCATAGATAAGTAAGGTGTCAAGGGAATATATTGATATTCATAACTTGTTTACCAGCAGATATCAATTGAAACAAACATTGAACATTAAATGAGAATTTTCATCAAGAATCCGCACATAGTGAAAATGGCCATAATTACTAAAGCTTACCTCAACTAAATCAAGTTTGAGATTCCTTGCTTGTTTCAATGCTTCATGTAGTGGGAGAACCCCATGACCTGTATAATTCATGGTTATAATAAAATTTAGTATTATATTTTATGCAATAAGTATATTTATCACTTGCATACTATTACTGTTATTGTTTGAATGTTATCGACAATTTTTATTTATTTACTTATATTTCAATAAAAAGGGCAGCCCGGTGCACGAATACTCCCGCAATAAGCGGGATCTGGAGAAGGGTCAGACCCATGGGGTCTTTATATGCGGCATTCCCTTGCAATTAATTGCAAGAGGCCGTTTCCACGACTCGAACCCGTGACCTCAAGTCACACGGCGACAACACTTACCGTTGCGCTAAGGCTCCCATTCATTTACTTATATTTCAATATTCACAACAAATTAATTATAGATGTTCTCTAATAACATAAAATTGTGTTTTAACATTATTTATATATTCTATTGCTGCAGTCCAAATAAAACCACAATGCAAATATAAACTTATCACATTGTTAAGGTTAAGATAATTACAGAGGAATCTTCACCACTTCAGAAAACATAATTCCATTCTATCATTACTTTCATTTTTCAATTTGACGCAACATCTTCCATATCTTTTTCTGGGAAAAAAAAAGGACCCTCAATGGCATCAATACCAAATAAGCCACCTATTCCCTTTGAGTGGAACCCATTCAGCAGACAGTACGCAGTTTGCTAAAAAAATCAAAGAACTAGAAAGTAGAGTATGTCCATAAGAACATCAAATACGAACTCCATTGGCAGTAATGTTTATCAAAGGGAGCTTAAAGAAAAAAAGAATAATAATTCTTAATATAGAATAACTGTATAATTAACAATGACTAAGGGAAACCTGAGTAAAGCTAGGGCAGAATGATTGCTTTGCAATAGGGTTCCTACTTAACAACCAATTCCTCTATCATAAACAAATGACCTTTTGCGTTTAGAGAACACATATATAATATTTCCGTTAGAAGACCAAAAACAAACCTAAACCCAGTCAGAATTGATTATTGGAGTAGGATTACTCAGGTGCTTTCTTCAGAAACAAATACAATTCAGATTAAAATGAGTTGGTTCTTATAAGAGAAGGCCAATTCAAATCATTCAGGAATTGGAATCCCATTCACTTTCCTTAGGATAATTGACTAGTTGTTGGAGTCCATTTTTGAGGACATTGTTGCTTTACGTTATTAACAAAAGAAGCCAAAAGAACATATATTGCATGATCATTCAAAGAACTGACATTGTAAAATGATATAAACATTGCAACTCTTTTTTTTTAGCAAATTACAAAAAGGATTTGCTCTGCTTTTTGAAAGAATTAGAGTATGCAGGAATATATTGGATTTTTAGTGGAAATTCTAATATCTTCATTCAGCAGAATCCACATGGCAAACATCTAATTTTGAAACAAAAGACTTTACCAAGTATTGGCTCGGCTTACATTAATTACAGCTTTATTACAAGTCAAATAGCATTAACTGCAGATCTTTGTTGAAATTAATGTCGAATTTCACCCTGATCAGTGCTGTTGTTTGATTGTCACTGCTGAAATGCACGTCTCGCTCAATTCACTAGTCTGTCCTTTTTCCAATGTTAACAAATAAACTAAAGAAAAAAAAATTTTGGCACTTACAATAATAAAAAGTGGATTGTGGATTCACAGAATTTAAATTTCTGAACTATGCAGAAAAAATTGTTCATGTGATTTGTAAAATCACCAAATAATTGTACATGATATATGTGTAATGTGCAAGGTATCCAGTATTAACTGATTCTGCAATCAAAAACTACAAGCAACCTAAAATTGAAGTCTCATATTGTAGTCCAATTCCTTACTAGACATTCCCCATAGACAATACCACAATGCAAATATTAACTCAAAACATAGTTAAGGTTAAGAATACTGCAGATAAATCTTCATTACATTAGAAACCACCACTTTAGATAGCATGGCTCCCTTTGCTTTCATTTTCAATTGGACCAACATGTTATGTGTTTGTTTTAACTTTTCTAATACTTCAATGCATTAATGATTCACTTTTTTTAGTACATTAAAAGAAAAGAAAATAAATCCCAGTCCCTTTCAGATATATCGAGTATTTGCATTTTGTTTTTGAAAACTTAAATCTATGAAAGCACAACAAAGTTGCTATCTTCATAGCACAAATTCCAAGAAAGTTACCTTCGTCAGTTACCAGCCTAACAAACTTAGCGGTGATTTCTTGATTCAAACGCGGCCCACCATTGTTCTTATCTTTATTCTTTGCCTTAGCCTGTATTCAACAATGTAACATAAATTACAGACTATGTAATGCAAATAACAAAAATCCACTCAACACACGGCGAAAAACAAATAAATAAATGAATAAAACCGAACCTGATGAATTATCTGGAATTAAGTAGCAAAAAACCTGGCACTGTTGCAAAAATCGGTGGGTTTCTTACAAATATCCCATATGGGGTTCTCCAATGTGCAAGAATTTGATGGTTTAGAATTGTAATTAAGCAAAGGGGAATAAGGAGTTTGGACATGATAGCATCTCTTGAACTGATACGATTGAAGTTTAAGCTTAGAAGGGTTAATTCTATGCCAAAAAGCCATCTCTTTTCAGTGGAAGGAATGGAAAAGTTGCATAATTTCGAGCTAAGGCTGGGAAATTTTTGTCAATTCTACACTCAGCTACCACCGGAGAGTTGATTTGGTGTAAGCAATAGTGTTCGCTCGAGCTGAGCTAGATGGAGAAACAAAGACAGTAACAATCAATACCGCATAATAAATTAGGGTTTGTAAAACAACTGCTCGAAGCCGAATTGGTAATTGGAATTGAGAATTCCGAGGCTATTAAAATGGAAACTGGTATCAGAAACTCACCAGAAGACGCCCCAGGCTCGCATTAACTCCCTCTCACAGAGGCGCGACACCGTAGATTCCGACGATAATCGATTGAAATATCTCCTAAAGTCTTTTTTTTTTTTTGACACTAATCTCCTAAAGTCTTTTGATTGATTTATTTTGCTGTAGCCAAAAAATTAAAATACAAAATATACTATAACGAAATAAAAACTACTCAATTGGGCTTGCAAAGGCGAATACCAAAACTGGAGTTGACTCAGTTTGATGGATCATACCCGCGATTGTGGACCAAAAAATGCTCCAAGTATTTTCAACTTTATGGGATACCAGATAACCAAAAAGCGAGAATAGCATCAATCTACTTTGGTGGAAGTGTGGATGCATGGTTTCAAGGGTGGCTAGTACAAAATCCAGCAATGGATTGGGAAACATTTTGTGAAGCTTTATGCACTCGATTTAAGGAATTGAAGGCATCAGATGTGGCGGAGGCATTTAATAAAATGAAGTAAAAAGGGTCAATGGATGAGTATCAAGAAAAGTTCGAAGAGATGAAGGCCCTAATGTTAAAATATCACCCATGGCTTGATGAAACCTATTTTGTGTCTAACTTTGTAAGCGGATTGAGCTAGGAATTAAAACTCACGGTGAAAATGTTTAAGCCCGCTACCTTAACCCAAGCTTATAAACAGGTAAAGTTACAAAAAGAATCTATTAATGCCCTGTTTCGTAAGAAGGTGCCTGCCAAAGCTAGCCCCAATTAGTCTTATTCTCAACCAAGATACTTTAACCGTAACCAACAATCAAACAACAAGACCAGTGTTAAAGCCAAAACAAAAACTGACTAAGCCACTGATAAAACCAAAACTGATAACCCTTCACCAGCAGATAACCCAAAACCTCCCAACACCACAACTTACCTAAACCGAAATCCAGGGTAGTGTTTTAGATGTGGGGAGCGTTATTTCGCTGGTTATGTATGTAAGACTAAGCAGTTGAGAACCCTAGTAGGAGTGGAAGAGGATGACGGGCTAAATGAAGAAGAGTTAGTAGCTGAGATAGAAGAGGAAGACGCAGGAGAAATTTCTATGCATGCCATTGAGGCACAAAAGCTGCGAACTCTTTGAAATTTAAGGGAATGATAAATGGAAGAGAGGTGGTAGTGCTTATTGACAGTGGAAGCACTCATAGCTTCGTGGAAAGACTCTTCTAGTAACAGTAGCAAATGGGCAGAATATGGTGAGTAAATCAGAGTGCAAAGGCTTAAAGTGGATGATGAATGAAAATGAGTTTGAATTTGATTTCAGAGTACTGAAACTCGGTGGGCATGATATAGTTATAGGAGTTGATTGTATGAAATTCCACAGCCCAATCCTGTTTGATTTTCAGAAGGAAAGGATACAATTTTGGTTGTAGTGGATCGCTTTTCCAAATACTCACATTTTCTGTCATTGGCTCACCCATATACAGCCACAAAGGTTGCTCACTTATTCCTTAATAATGTATTTAAGTTGCATAGGTAGCCTAAGAAAATTGTCAGTGACCGAGACAAAGTGTTTACTAGTTTATTTTGGCAAGAATTATTTAAGATGGTTGTGGTCAAGCTTAAATTAAGCACTGCTTATCATCCAGAGTCTGATGGGCAGGCTGAAAGAGTAAATGCTTATTTGGAGAATTACCTACGATGTTTTTGCTTCATGAAGCCAGGTACCTGGATGCGAAGATGGTTGTCACTAGCTGAGTTGGTATAACATGAGTTATCACTCGAGTTTAAAAATGACCCCTTACCAAGTGATATATGGAGTGGCACCTGAATATTTTCCAACTCTACCTGATAGTAATACCCCAGTAGCAACAGTTGAAGAATTCCTTCTTAAAAGACAGCACATGCTTCAATTGTTAAAGGAACAACTACAAGCAACTCAGAATCGATACAAACAAATAGCAGATGCAGGACGAAGTGAGAGAAGCTTTGTAGAAGGAGATTTAGTGTATCTAAAGCTTCAACCTTACAAACGGACTCCAATAGGTACTCGCAAGTCAATCAAACTGAATGTAAAATATTACGGCCCATTCAAGGTAATTGCTAAAATTGGTGTTGTAGCCTACAAATTGGAGTTACCCCCATCATCATCCATCCACCCTGTTTTTCATGTATCTTTACTCAAGAAGTATCTTGGAAAAAGAGCAACAGTCACAACTGAATTGCCTCAGGTTCACAGGAGTGGAGAATTGAAGATTGAGCCCCTTTGTGTGTTGAATCGAAGAACAATCTCAAGGAAAAGGATTAAGGTTCAGCAACGATTAATCCAATGGGCCAATATGACTAAAGAAGAAGCTATGTGGGAAGATGAAAATTTCCTTCATTCACAGTTTCCTAAGTTTTTTCCTCGAGGACAAGGAAAGTTTTGAAAGGAGGTGTATTGTCATAGCCCAACAAAAATTGCAAGTCTTGGATAAGTCAGATGGGCCTTCTTCAGTTTATAATCCAGCAACTGCAAGATTCAAGTTGAGGGCCCCTTGTTTGAAGATTCAGCAGCAAGAATTAAGCATTCATCTAAAGCGGAATAGAGGTGAAGTGTAACGAGCTGATTGGTGGAATTTAGCCTGATACATGATAGCACAGGATTAGTACAGATGGTGACAGTGATTTGTTAGTTAGTAGCTAATTTAGTAGAATAGCTAGAGTAACAAATTGTATGCGTATTTGGTTGTCATTTTCTATAGCCAATTTATTCATGATTGTTATATGTAACAGCCAATGATTACAATCATTATCAATGAATAGAATACAAAATTCCTCTTCATTCTCTGCTATTTCTAATTCTTTCTCTCTCTTTCTTTCTTTCCTTCTCTCTTTCTCTTCTTTTTCCTTCTCTATTCTTGCTTTCTGTCAATTCTTAGCTTGAATTCTTGGCCCTAAAAAATATCCAGAAAGGAAGATTCTTCTTCTATGAGTCAGGAACCTGACATCTAATGTCAGGACTGAGCTTATGGAACTGAAGGGCATTTGGATTTGGGGGGAAAATAGTTACAGCTACAATTAAAGAGATTAATTCAATTTGTTGAATTGTTAGTTGTTAGTATTTGAATTTGCAACACTTGTCATTGTGAATGCATGAGTAAGGAGCTGTTAGTTAGCTTCAGTGAAGGATAAGGGCAGTATATATCACAAATACAATTGTAATTGTTGCATTCATTAAAGAAAATACAATTCGTTACTCTCTTTGCTCTTTAACTCCCAATTTCCTCTCTCATATATGTTAGAATTAATTTTATATTGTTAAAATTAATCCTCTAATTAATCATAAGTGTGAGCTAAATATATTTAAATATTAAATATGTATTGCAGTCAAATTAAGATAGTCAAATTAAAATTTTGATCAAATTAGGATTGTTGACTATTGAGGTGTTCCACTCGTAATATAATTATAAGTGTAGATACCATTAAGTAATTTTTATTTTGTTGAAGGACCAAAATAGAAATTAATCAATTTATTCAGTTATAAATAAGGGGTCGTGGTCTCCAGGGGAACATAACAATTTTAGAGAACATTACGTTCCTTCAGTAGTGCTTCCGCATAACCTAAAGTGTGTATCCCCTGAAAGGCGACAAACCCCAGAATCATCTTCAGCATCAACATACGATGATGTCAGGTACGCAATTCTGCTTTTTGCAATTTAATTTGAATAATCTAGTGATCTATGCATGTTTTAAGTTTTAGGGGAATTAAGTTTTCTCCCCCTTAATAATTGGTATCAGAGCCATATGCTAGGTTGCTAGATTTTCGGATTAAATTACCGTGTTTGCCTAATGATTCTAGAATTTAATCAGAATTCGGTTTATCTGATTATTGTGTTTCTCTAGAATCAATTCGGAATTATCTTTGGTTTGATTTGGTTTGGGTTAATTAATTATGTAATTAATTAATTAATTAAAAAATTCAAAATTGTTCTTTGAAGAACAGTTTCTTGAATGGTGAATTTCTTGAATTGGGGCTTTTGATTTGGGTGATGTTTGATCGGAGTTGGGTCCGTCAGTGGCATTAGGAGGGTTAATACCCACTTTTTGGTGGTCACAGACGAGAGATTAAGGGACTGAGGGTGAGGAAGAGGATGGAAAATTGCTATCTGGTCCTCGTGCTTTTTCGGTCTTAGTCCTTGAAGGATTTTTGTGGTTCGTTTTGGTCCTTCCCAAAACGCCATAGTTTTGGCAAAAGTGCAGTGTTTTAGTTTTTTCAGTGGATTTTCTGGGCTTCTCTGCTGGGCTTGGGCTTCTGGCCTTGGGCTTGGGCTTAAGCTTGGGTTTCTGGTTGTTCAATTTCCTTTTAATCCTCCAATTTTCTGAACAATCCGATATTAAACCTCAAAATTTCTAATAATCCTCTTTTCACCCCAAAATTTTTAAATTTATTTTAAGCCCGAAATTTCTTTGTAAATTCAATTTAGCCCCAAAATTTCTGGTTTTATTATTTTTTATCCATAATGTAATTTATTGATTATTTTGGCCCAATTTTATAATTTAGTCATTAAATTAGGTTTGTTAGTGACTAAATTATTTTTCCGGGGGGACAAATTTATTTGGTGATTTTTAAAAAAAAATTACGATTTTTTATTGTAATTTAAAATTTAATTTTATTAAATTGAGTTCAAATTTTAGAATTCTAGTCTTGATTGTGTCTAATATTTTTAGAATAAATTGGTTGAAGTAATATATCGCCAAAGTGACCTCTATTGTGTAAATTAATTTATTTTGGGTATTAGACAGGTGTATTAAAATTCGTTGCTGGTAGTATATCGGCCCAAAGGAAGGTTGCTATCTGGCTGAATTGAGAATGCATTGCGGTGATAAATATGTGATAATTATTATATTTTCATCCATGTAGATAATAAATCGGCCCAAATGAATGTTTATTATTTGACATGATTGAATTGTCAATATTTGATTGCTGCGTTGAGATACCAATTACAGTTAATATTTTATGTCCAAAGATGAGAATATTAATGTTGTGCCCGGTATCTTGTTTCCAATATTTGAACTCTACTTCTGTGTTTTGTTTCATTTTGTGGATAGTGAGCTTATGTCATTTATTTATTATTTTATTTATTTTCTCTGAATACAGCTAGCATGCCGTATAATTCTAACATTGTCCTTATGCTTGAGGGGTCAAATTTTGGTTCATGAAAATCAAGCATGATGATATATTTGGGTTGTATGGACTTAGACCTTGCATTCAGGATGGACGAACTTGCTCCTCCTACTAAAGTGAGCACGGATGCTCAGAGGGTTCAGTATGAGAAGTGGGAGCGTTCTAACCGCTTAGGTCTTATTATCATGCAGCATGGAATCCCAGAGCATGTTCGAGGAGCCATTTCTGCTGAGGAAAGTAATGCTAAAAACTATCTTGCTGAGCTGGAGAAGGTCTATGTCAAAAATGACAAGGCCAAAGTGGGGACGCTTTTAGCAAAACTCACCTCCATAAGGTATGTTGGCAACAGTAGTGTTCGGGAGCATATACTGAGCATGTCCCAAATAGCCAAGAGGCTAAAGGTCTTTGATTTGATTTTACCAGATGACCTGTTAATCCATCTAGCTTTGAATTCTCTTCCATCGCAGTATGGGCAAATCAGGACTTCATATAACTGCCAGCCGAGCAAATGGACTCTTAACGAGCTCATTGCTCATTGTGTGGATGAGGAGGAAAAGATGTTGGTACTAAGAGAGAGAGTGCTCATTTGGTCTCTTCAGCAGATAAGGGCAAGAACAAGAAAAAAAAAGACTGCTGAGAATAAGATTGCTAATAAAGGTCCTGTGCAAAAGAAGCCTAAGGAATTAAAATGCTTCTTCTGCAGCAAGTCTGGACACTTAAAGAAGGACTTTCCTAAATATGCCACATGGCGTGTTAATAAGGGTAAGTACCTTGTTTTAGTCTGTTCTGAGGTTAATTTAACTTCAGCTCCTAGAAACACTTATTGGATGGATTCTGGTGCTAACTCTCACATAAGTGTTTCATTGCAAGGTTACCTGAACTGCCGAAAGCCAATTGACGGTGAAAGATACGTCTATGTGGGAAATGGGATTCCGATGGAAGTGGAGGCAATTGGGCATATTAGATTGTGTTTAAGAACTGGATTTTTTTGGATCTTATAGATACTTTTGTTATTCCGACATTTAGACGGAATTTAATTTCTGTTTCTTATTTGGACAAATCTGGTTTTACTTGTTCATTTGGAGACAGTTCATTTACTTTATCTATGGATTCAAAAAAATTTGGTACTGGCTTCTTAAATGCATGTGATAATCTATATATGTTGGATATTAATGATTCTTATAATAAAACCCTGCAGGTTAGTACTATAGGTACCAAAAGGAAGTGAAATATAGATAATTCAGCTGAACTTTGGCATAGATGTTTGGGTCACATATCCAAATCTAGAATAGAACGTCTTGTGTCAGATGGTATCCTAAACACACTTGATTACACAGATTTGGACTCCTGTGTTGAGTGTATTAAAGGCAAACAGACTAAACAAAAGAGACTAGGTGCCAACAGATCATCGAATGTCTTAGAATTGATACATACGGATATCTGCGGTCCATTCCCTACAGCAACAAGGAATGGCCAAAGATACTTTATATCGTTCATAGATGATTACTCACGTTACGGGTACCTATATCTCATTCATGAGAAATCTGAGTCTCTGGACGTTTTCAAATCTTATAAGGCCGAAGTTGAAAATCAACTCGGAAAGAAGATTAAATCTGTTAGATCTGACTGTGGAGATGAGTATTATGGCAGATATGACGGTTCGGGTGAACAACGTCCATGACCATTTGCTATTTTCCTATAGGACTGTGGTATAGTCCCTCAATACACCATGCCTGGTACACCCAGCATGAATGGTGTATCTGAGAGACGTAACAGGACTCTTATGGATATGGTTAGAAGTATGATTAGTCATTCTTCTTTACCTGAGTCTCTGTGGGGAGAAGCATTAAAGACAACAGTCTATCTTCTTAACAGAGTACCAACTAAAGCAGCTACGAAAACACCTTATGAGCTTTGGACTGGATGCAAGCCCAGTCTAAAGCACCTTCATGTTTGGGGATGTCCTACTGAGGTTAGGCCTTATAGGCCTAATGAGACAAAATTGGACTCCAAAACTATTAGTAGCTACTTTGTTGGTTATTCTGAGCGATCTTGGGGTTTTAAGTTTTATAATTCTACTTCCAGATCTATTTTTGAGACGAGAATTGCAAAATTCTTTGAGGATGTTGATTTTGGGGGGAGAAATAAGGTTAGAAACATTGTCTTTGAGGAGGGATCGAGTCAGGAACACTCAGTGTCGATTCCCATCATTGCTCCTAGCAATTTCCTGGTTCCTACGCCTGTCACTGTTCCAGAAGCACATCAAGTTCCAATACAAGAAAATGTTAAACAACTTCCTCATCAGGATGAAGAAGTCATTCTTCCTCAAGTACAAGCTCAACAACCTCAAGAATTTGAGCCAGAACCTGTGTCTTTAAGGAGGTCCACTAGAGAGAGAAGAAATGCTATTCCAGATGATTATGTAGTATATCTTCAGGAACATAAGGACACTGTAGACATGGTGGAAGATGATCCAATCAGCTTTCATCATGTCATGCAGGATCCTAACTCTCACAAGTGGATTGAGGCAATGGGTGAAGAATATAAATCTATGCAAGACAATCAAGTTTGGGATCTTATCTTGTTACCTGAAGGAAAGAAACCTATTGGTTGCAAATGGATATTTAAGACCAAGAGGGATTCTAATGGTAATGTGGAAAGATATAAAGCTCGTCTTGTAGCTAAAGGTTTCACTCAGAAAAAAGGGATTGATTATAAAGAGACCTTCTCTCCTGTTTCATTGAAGGACTCTTTTAGGACAATCATGGCTCTAGTTGTACATTTTGATCTTGAGTTACATCAAATGGATGTGAAGACTGCGTTTCTCAATGGAGACATTGATGAAACCATCTATATGGTGCAGCCAGAAAATTTTGTGTCTGGAGACCCAAAGCGACTGGTATGCAGATTAAAGAAATCCATTTATGGACTCAAGCAAGCTTCTCGTCAGTGGTACTTCAAGTTCCATGAAGTAGTTATCTCTTTCGGTTTTGAGACAAATGCTGTGAAAGATTGTGTGTATCACAAGTTCAGTGGGACTAGGTTTATCTTTTTGGTCTTATATGTGGATGACATATTGCTTGCTACTAACTGTAAGGACTTGCAGCACGAGACCAAAGTCTTTCTCTCAAAACACTTTGAGATGAAAGATTTAGGTGAAGCTTCTTTTGTATTAGAGATTCAAATACATCGAGACCGTACTCGAGGTATTCTTGGATTATCACAAAAGGGCTATATTGAGAAAGTGCTCAAGAGATTTAGTATGCACAACAGTAGACCAATTGATACCCCAGTTGCTAAAGGAGATAAATTCAATCTTGATCAGTGTCCAAAGGGTGAACTTAAGATTCAGGAGATGCAGAAGATTCCTTATACGTCAGCAGTTGGGAGTCTGATGTATGCTCAAGTTTGCACTCGTCCAGATATTTCATTCATAGTTGTCATGTTAGGGCGATATCTCAGCAATCCAAGAATGGATCATTGGAAAGCAACTAAAAGAGTCTTGAGATATCTTCAGAGAACTAAGGGACATATGCTCATATACAGGCGATCAGATCAGCTTGAGATCATTGGGCATACTGATTCTAATTTTGCGGGATGCCAAGACAGTCAGAAATCCACTTCAAGCTACATATATCTCTTGGCTGGTGGTGCTATTTCTTGGAAGAGTGTGAAACAAACTCTTGTAGCTATCTCTACCATGGAAGCAGAATTTGTAGCAAGCTATGAGGCATCAAATCAGGCAATCTGGCTGAGGAACTTTGTCACAGGGCTGCGCATTGTGAATGGCATTGAAAGGCCATTGAAGTTATACTGTGACAATAACTCAACAGTTTTATTCTCCAACAACAACAGAAGCTATTCTCGATCGAAACATATCTGGATTAAGTTTCTGGCTGTGAGGGAGAGAGTACAGAGTGGACAGATATCCATAGAGCACAGTGGAACGAACTCCATGATTGCAGATCTGCTCACTAAGGCAGTGATACCGAAAGTTTTTCATGAGCACACTGCTCATATGGGTGTCACATTATTTGAGACTATTTAGTTTCAGTGGGAGTTTGTTCATTAAGTTTGCATTAAGTTTTATGTTTGCTCTATTTGGCATTGGATATATTTTGTAAAGTACAATTCAGTTTCTGCAGAAAAATGAGTTTTTCTTTCATTTTATTATCTGTTTTACACTCTGTATTATATTTATGTTTGATCTCACTTAAGATTGACCAGTTGAAAATAGACATGATTGGATCATATAGCATGTAGTTTTCATGTTACACTCCTATAATTGATCTATGTCATTTGAGAGTATTGATAATGTGATTGATGGTGGTTTGAGTCACGATGAATGTGGCGACTGGCCCTTCAGTCCTTTATCGATATAATCAATGGACGAGATTGTTTGAGGCACCTTCAGTATGACTGCTTTTATGAGCTCATTAAGGTATATACATTTATATTTAATATATGTTAGCCCAAGTGGGAGATTGTTAGAATTAATTTTATATTGTTAAAATTAATCCTTTAATTAATCATAAGTGTGGCTAAATATATTTAAATATTAAATGTGTATTGCAGTCAAATTAAAGTTTTGATAAAATTAGGATTGTTGACTATTGAGGTGTCCCACTCGTAATAGAATTATTAGTGTAGAGACCATTAAGTAATTTTTATTTTGTTGAAGGACCAAAATAGAAATTAATCAATTTATTCAGTTATAAATAATGGGTCGTGGTCTCCGGGGGAACATAACAATTTTAGAGAACATTACGTTCTTTCAGTAGTGCTTCCGCATAACTTAAAGTGTATATCCCCTGAAAGGCGACAAACCCCAGAATCATCTTCAGCATTAACATACGATAATGTCAGGTATGCAATTCTGCCCTTTGCAATTTAATTTAAATAATCTAGTGATCTATACATGTTTTAGGTTTTAGGGGAATTAAGTTTTCTCCCCCTTAACAATATCTTCTTCTTCTATCTACTGCAATTTCTTCTCTCTTCTTCTTCTTCTCCTCCTCCTACCCTTCTTCCTTTGCTCTTAGTCAGGAACCTGACAACTTTATTAACAAGATAAATACTCCCTCCGTATCATTTACATAGAAAAAGTAAGATGGACACGAAAATTAAGGAAATTTTACTTTTTCCATCTCTATTTACTTAAATACCCCTAAAAAAATATCCCTCAAATTAAACTTTTAAGACAATGGTATAAATGGTATTTTGTCTCATTCCACTCCCCAAAATTTACCTAAAATGGCATATTTTCTATATAAAAGATACACCAAAAAAGGAAATTTTCCCTATGTAAATGATACAGAGGGAGTATATGCCTGCAAAATATTGAGGATAAAATTATGCAAATTAAAATTTTAAAAATATATTTTTTAAATAATGAAAATATTTAAATTTTAAAATATATATTTCTAAAATTTTAAATATATTCAAAAAATACATAAATTTAAAAATTGAAAAATATATTTAACAAAATATAATAAATTTAAAAGTTATATTTAAAAATATATAAATTTAAATTTTTTTTGAAAGGTAATATCCATTTATAGATTAATTGAACAATTATATATTTTAGATATATTTTAAAATTTTAATTTATATATTCTAAATATATTTCCAAATTTATATATTTTTAAACTTTTAAATTTGTATATTTTTTTGAAAGGTAATATCCATTCAGAGATCAATTGAACATTTATATATTTTAAATATATTTTTAAATTTTAAATTTATATATTTTAAATATATTTCCAAAATTTATATATTTTTAAACTTTTAAATTTGTATATTTTTAATTATATCTTTAAATTTATATATTTTAAGTAAATTTTTAAATTTTAAATTTTAAAATTGGATTGGTGGGCTTAGCTTTAAAGCCAACTTGTCTGCAAGTAGGGGTGGTAATGGGTAAGATATCAGCGAAAATTATCATATCCGAATTTGTACTCATTTAATTTTTAAACTACCCGAACCTATTTAAATCTGATTATAGGTATATATGTATGCGTCCCAAATTGATTTAATAATATATGTTTCTTACCAAACTCATTCAATTACATGTTTAAATATACAAATTCAAAAATATTATAAAATTTAAAATATAAATTATAAAATTTTCAATTAAATAACTATAAATAAATATTTAATATTAATATAATTTTATTAAAAATAATTTTATACTATATAATTTTATAATTAAAATAAAATATAATAAATATATAATTAAAATTTTAATAAAATATAATTAATATATAATTCAATTCGTATAATGGGTACCCAGCGGTCTATACCCAAATTCAATCTGAACCCATCACGGATAGTAAAAATACCATTTGTACCCATCCAACTCATTTATAATTACTCATACCCTATATAAATGGATCAGAACGAATCGAATACCCAAAAATATCAATCTATTATCACCCCTATCCGTAAGGTGCCAACTTCGAGGGTCTACAGTGATCTTGTAGATAATGACATATTAAATTTTATAATGCTATCATAATATATGACTTTTACTACATTACATGAAGATCATTGTACGTATGTTAAGAGATCAAAATATAAATTAGTTACATTTTCATTACATCTAGATATATTAATAAGGCTTAATGCGTTCACTGCATATGAACTTAGCAATTTTGATTATTTTGTTATATATATTATTCAATTAATCACTTTACCCTTCATACTTATATTTTTTATAACAATTTAGCATAATGTTTGTTTTTTAGCCCGTGATACTATTAAACTCGTTAATATATAGTATAAAATATAAAAAATGCCAATTAGTTGAAATATTACTTTTAAAATTCTAAAATCATTTTTATATCATTTATTAAAAATTTATTTACAATATTATATTAAATTGCAAATTAAAAATTAATTAAATAAATAAAAATTTAATTAAAAATTTTAACATAATTAGGAGTGGGCATTTGATCGGACAATTAATTTTGACTAAAATTTTCAAACACTAAATTTATTAACATAACCGACCGATTTTTAATTTTGGTCAATTCGATTAATTAATCGAAACAAATCGGTCGATTCGGTTAATTTACAGAACATACCAAAAATTTTAATTTGTAATAAAAAATTATATTTACAATAAAAATATTAATATAATAAAATAAAATTTATTAAAAAACTAAACAAAACATAACTTTATTTTGCAATAAAAATTTATATAATTAAAAAATTAAATAAAAAATTAATAGATAACTAAATAATTTTTTATTTTCGGTTAACGGTTAGCCGACAAAACTAAATAGGTTAACCAGTAACTAAATCAAAAACCAAAATAAACTAAATTCTTCAATCAAATCGATCGAATTAATTTTAGAATTGATTAATCGAACCGAATTTTCGATCGGTTAACCAAATTGCGTTCACCCCTAAATATACATTTACTTATAAATTTACAAATAAAATAATAATTATAAATAAATTTAATTTAAATAAAAATTAAAAACGAAAAACATCATCACCAAAAACCATTTTAACTCCAATTTCACCTTCAGTCCATTCTACACTAAGACCTCTCTCATATGAATTGCGTGTTAATGCATAATCTGGGTTCTACCAAATTAATTATTAAAATGAGTTGTTAATATATCTTTGAATCTTTAGTACCTCGTCTAAGATGTACACGATCACAATTGATCAACCACTTCCACAACTTTTGAACCTAATGGAACTCATCAAACATTATAGGAGCTTATGGCCAAAGCCATTGCTCCCGTGAAGAGAGATTTTCTACGCTCTCCACCTCCCAAAACTATCGAAAATGACACTGTCACGTTCGATGTCGTTGAAGCCAAAGTTTCTCAGTCAACTATAGTTGGCAAAGAGAAGAAGTCCAAATGCCAACTCAAACATGAATATCGTTGAGTCTCTCCTCCTTGACAAAATAGCTTTGAAGTTCTTGAAATTTTGTTTATTTTTTAATTTCTAATACATTACCATTATTATAAAAAATAATTTGAGCTTGAACAGAATTTTACATGCATCTATGCTTCATGGTGGCAACAAGTGGGGATGTTAGTTCTTGTAGTTATGGCGAGAAATGCATATTCGGAGATTTAAAGAAGGGATTTAGAGAAGGGATTTAGAGATTTTAATGAAAAAAAATTATTAATGGTTGAACAAAGAATAAGAAGAAGATTGTAATCACTTGTTAATACGTTATCTAGGTTCTAATCTATTTTGGAAAAAGATTTTAACAAAACATTCTGATTAATGACATGAATATTCATTTTCATGCACGTCCTCTAAGTGTCTAAATTTTGCTTAAGTGCATACTAGATCAAATGCGTGTACTTCATGTGCCTTTCACTCATTTGGTATTATTAAAATAGGGATGACATTGTTATGAAAAATGTAAGTCTAAGAGGACAAATGGTTAATTGAATAATAAGAGGGACAAAACGACCAAATTGCCTAATTCAGGGAAACAAATTTATTAAGCCTATTAATAGATGAGATTGATAATGATTTTATTATGCTGTCAAAAATTGGTTATCATCTAATTTTGAAATGAAAGTATGAGTGAAGCTGCATATATTTTTAGTGTTTTTAAAGAAATTATTATTTCAGTCATAAAAGTCATACATGAAGAAAATTTTTGAATGATTTAATATGCATAATTGCAAACCCATAGATATTGCAAGGAGTGAGGTTGAGTCATAGACAATGTCCTAAAACTCCAAAAGAGAAAAATAAAATGAAAAGAGTTCCATATGCAATGATATGTATTAGGCACGATATTTATTTTGTTGTTGGAATGGTAAGTAAATACCAATTCAATTTAGGCCAAGCACATTGATCAACCATTAAAAGAATTATATATCTAAAAAATATTGTTGATTATGTGTTGTGCTATCAAGGAAGTGATTTGCATATTGAAGGCTATATAAATGTTGATTAGGGAGGAGATTTAGATGAGTGAAAATTTACCTTCGGGTTTGTATCATTGGTAAATAATTGCACCATATCATGGAGTAACAAAAAACAAACATGTATATCTTTATCAATAATAGAAGCTAAATTTGTAGCTTTTTTTGTTGTGGCATAAGAAGTAGTATGGCTTGGAAGATTCTTTTATCATTTGGATATTGTTAGTAATGTTGCAAATATTATTTTGATCAAAAACGATAGCCAAACAACGTTTACTTATAAAAAACTTATAAAGTTTCATTGTAAAACTAAGCAAATAGATACCAAATATAATTTTATAAGAGACATGATTGCTCGAAAAGAGGTGAGCATATAATACATATTTACACATAACATTATAGCAGACGTACTGAGAAATTGATTCCTAGAGATGTATTTATGAGATACGTAAAATCTTCAAGATTGCATAGATGCTAATGTACTGAATAATTAATGTTTTCCATAATGTTCATAATTGTCTATTATGTCAATTGTTGAAGTTTCTATAGTTTGTTATTGACACATACATTGGGATGCTTAAAACATTTATTAAAAGGTATGTGAGATAGATTGATGATTATTCCTCTCACACAAATAATCACCTCTAAAATCATGTGATAATAGATATGAGACAAGTTTTAAACTTATTATCTACAATGATAATTAGGAATCAAAACTTAAAACATGATTATTGCCTTAAACAAATTAAGATGAGGACATACGAATGATACTATGTCAAAATTATTTTCTCACTATTCACTTTAATATTTTTAATGCTTGATGTGAGTTTGATGTTGTTGAAAGAGTAGTCTCACTATTCACTTTAATATATTTAATGCTTGATGTGAGTTCTGATGTTGTTGAAAGAGTAGGTTTTTTTTTTAAAGAACTCAATTCAAATATTAATGTACATATGGATTGTCATCTGTACGGTATTGAAAATAAAAACGAGACATGCACTCCAATGAAAAGAAAAAATATTATAACACGAATTTTATATTACATGTGCTCAAATTGACCATAAAGGTAACAAAATAATTGATATGGACTTTTAAGATTGTGTGAGATCTTTTAATATTAAAACAAATATCCTCGTTGACTTTTATTTTCTTTCCCAAATTATTTTTTCATGTTTGTTTTGTTGGAATATTAATAATGGTCATGATAGATTCAACCTAATGTGATATTTTATAAAAGCAAGTTGATTTAATAATTTGAAAATATAAGATTAGAGAGATTACTTTTTATGTCGTATTTAATTATATTTATTGGTTGACCAATTTTAATTACTTTATGCTATTATTTATAATTGTGAATACATAAAGATAATAAATTTTGAGATTTTAGAATATAAAATTGACTAAATGATCTAGCGTAATATATACTTCAAACTACTCATTCCATACGCCTGATTAGTATGAGTAGTTATATTTTTTTCAACAAATATATAATATATGACTCTCATAAGATACTAGTCGCACGACTTATTAGTCAACATAAATATTGTAGAAAAGAGTTAGATTTGTTATTGATTTGAACCCATCATGAGAAAGTGATATATAATAAATTTCGGATCGAATCGCCATAATGAATCGTCTTAATCTTGAAAATAATCTATCCATATCCAAAATAAATGTGAGTGGATCTAATGAATTACTACCCATATCCTATAAGATATAGGTGTATACTAGGGGTGTTCTCGGGCCGGACTAGGCTAAGTTTTACCCCAAATCATAGCCCGGTCTGAGATTTACTCGGACTAAAAATCACTACCCGTGACCTGACCCTAAGCCCGATCGTGCTAAGCCAAGCCACATGTTTTATTTTTCAATTTTTTAGTTTTAGAAGCAAAGGTCAAAAAAATACTTTTGAAAAAAATTATATTAAACTTTCCATCTTTCTCTGTGTGAAAACTACGATTTGGGAGAATTAATTAAATTTGATATTTCATTTAGGTGATGATTTTAAAATAGGAAGTTAACTTTAATAAAAGATCTGGAATTTAATTAAAAAAATACAAAATACAAAATATAGAAAAAGTTTAATTGTTTTACAAATATGTAAAGATCAACAAGTTACATATTCTTGGCCAAAAAAAGAACAAGTTAGATTCTATAACATCTCAATGCCCACTGCTAATGAAATGCAATTTTTTTGTCATTATTATCATTGTAATTCAATCCAGAATTTTGAAAATTGAAAAATATAAAATATCAAAAGAAAAAATCATCCCAGATCTGAAAACACAATCAACAAATATTGAATATTTAAAACAATTCAATGAATATTGAAATACCAAATCTGAAAGCAGATAAAAAATATGAAAGCAAATAAAAAATAATCTCAAATCTAAAAACACAGAATAATAGATTTGAATCAAACTCATACTAACCAAATATGAAAATAACAAAAAATTATTTTAGATCTAAAAACACAAAATCATATATTTGAATCAAACTCCACACCAACCAAAACAAAAATCCATAATATAAATATACAACTAGTAAAGCAAAAACCATAAAATAAAAATATAATCAATAAACCATAATAACAAAAATACAAAAAAATACAATCAAACAACACAAAATCGAATGATGAACAGGTAGAGAGATGAATAGTCATCGAAGGATCAATAGATCAAATAATTATTGTTCTTGACTCGGTACGAACGGCATAAACCCATCTTTAATTTTTTTTCCTCTCTGATATAGTTGAAAATGCCAAAGAAGATGAAAATAATAATGAAGAAATCAAATGTTAGGCCTGCTGTTAGAGGGATGGCAGTGAGAGAAACTAAGGAAGAGAAGAGAGTTTGAGAGTTATAAGACTAAGAACGACAATGGTAGTGCAAGGAAAATGAGGGGCTATGATTGAAAAAGTATATGTATATATACTCTCAGGCCAGACCGGGCCGGGGTAACCCGATAATTTTTTATAAAACATGAAGCCCTATCCGAGTTGAATTCAGGCCTGACCATAAAACTCGCAACCCAACCCTAATATTAATTTGGGTTAGCTCAACCCGGCCCGAACCACTCGGGTTAGGCCGAATTTATCGGGCTGCGAGTTTTGTGAACAGTTTTAGACTGTGTGCAAGTAATTGCTTAAGGTAATTACTGCATACATGAGAAAATGTTTTACTTTTGGTGAAAAAATACAAGAAATAAAGACAAAAAAACTGAAAAATACCTAAAATATATTCATCTCTAAAGCATTAATATTTTTTAAACTCATATCACCTTAACTATACTAAAAAAGACTAAGATACCCTTTTTATACTAATTGTGCCTAAATTGAATCATCTTCTTTCATTTAAAATTAGAGAAAAATCGAATAGCTTTCGTCGATCTCTCTTTGTCACTGTTGACCTCTCTCTCTGTCACTGTTGTTCATCATTTCTCTCACCGCCTGCAACTTTCTTGAACTCTCAACGTCTGAAATTTTTATTTTTCATCGTCATTCAGCAAAGTATTATTATTTTCTCCAACATCCACAGTAAGTCTATGTTCTAGGGTTTTTATTTAATTTTTTTTACTTCGAAAATGAAAAGATGTTGGATGTGAAATGTGTGAATATATAATAAAGCAGATGCCTGTATTAAAGTTGATATCTTGATGGGTGACAGTATCTGTTGTTTATTGATTTATTTTCTTCAACGATCGTTGTTTTGCCTATTTGAAGTATGTATTTTCAGTTTTTTTTTATTTTTCTTAGGATGTATCATTTATATAAGCGAAGTTAGATGGAGTGAGGAAAAATTATGGATTTTTAGGTTATCACTGTTAACTTCCCTAACTTGCTCTAACTTATCCTAACTCTGGTGAAGTTGCTTGTTTCTGCCATCTGAAACTCTCCAATACAATTCATAAGTCAATTTTCACACTAGATTTTTTCAATGGTATATGTTTGATTTTTTTTTATTTTTTTAGTGGGAATTTAGTGAACTAAACTGCCCTAACTACTCATAACTTGCCCTAACTCAAGTGAAGTTGCATATATCTTCCATCTAAAAATCTTCACTGCAATTTCTAAGTCAATCTGCACACTTGATTATGGAAATGGTATCCGTTTGATATTTTTGATTTTTTTAGGGAGAATTTAGTGAACTAATATGTCCTAACTTGCCATAACTTTTTCTAACTATAGTGAAGTTGTATGTTTCTGCCATCTGAAATTCTCCAATGAACTTCCTAATTCAATATGAATACTTGGTCATATCAATGGCATCTATTTGATTTATTATATTTTTTCAGAGGGAATTTATCAAACCGAACTGCCCTAACTATCAATAACTTGCCATAACTCAAACTTTTTCAGGTAAATAGCGTCAAGTTCTACATCATCTTCTCCTAGTGAAGGAACACCCACCATACTTGATAAGAAAATTGTAAGTTCTAGGAAAATTTCCTCATCTGGCCATTGTTACATCATCAAAAGAAGGAAAGTTGGTCAGCTAACAGTAGCCAACAAAAGGAAGCAATCTGTTGAATTTCAAAGTGATGAAGAAAATATCCAAGAAAGGATAAATATTGATAGACTTTAATTTAATTATATAATTGACCAATCAATGTAGAGATACCACCAGGTTAACACCATTGGTCATGGCTTGAATATTATAAGTGTCATTCAAAATGCATTTGCTGATAACAATGAAAAGGTAATTACAATATATTTAACTTATAGGTGATTTATGTTTCTATTTATGAAGAATTTATTTCTTAATTTTATTTTTAAATTTATGCATATTGATGCATTTTCAAAGTATAATGTTGGCCACTTGCTGAATGTGGATGAAAAAATTATTTTTTATTGGCCAGGATTGATAAACTACATGTTCTTGCACTAAGTTCACAATCCAAAGCCAAATGAGCTATCATTTAGTTTGGTAGCGAAGTGGTCACCCTGAGAGCAGAAGAATTTTATCTAATTTCTGGAATGAAATATAACGGCAATGAGGATTTGGTTACTGCCAACAGTCCTCTTGTGCATGAGTGTGAAAATATGACTCGCAAGGAGATGCTTATAGCATTTAAAGATTGCAATGACATAAATGTTCAGGTTAAGTTAGGGGCTTGCATGCCTGATTGACCTTATGGTTTTGGTCAAAGCTACTAAAGCAAAATTTGATTCCTGGATTCTGTCACTTGTTAATGATGTTGACACCTTTAATAGCACTACGTGGGGCAAACTGAGTTAGAAGTTTGTTTGTTCAAACGTGAAGGTTGGAGCTTGAAGAATAAGAAAAAAGTTGGTAGATACTCTTTAAGTGAATTTTTTGATACCATAACAATCTTTGAAATGAAGATATTGCCATATTTAGATAGGGTCAAAGTTAAGAGAATTAGAAATTAGATTCCTAGGATCATGAATGGGAGCATGGAGTCATAAGTGTCTTATAAAAAAATTCAAGTAAAAATTTGTGAATCAGTACATCACATTCTCTCATTATTAACAAATTTACTGTTGTTAATCTCTATTTTATTTGCTATATCATGGTCTTTCTCACATTAATATGTTGTGTACATGAACTGTAAATTTTTTCATTTACCATGACAATAGAAGAATCACAGGATCCAGCTTACTATGATATACCTCTCAGCAGAGAGGGGGGATTATTGAACATTTTATGTTGCCTCCTCCTGAACCAAGCCATACAACCAAAGATAAAAAATTCTTCAATATGATTTTCAATCTTCAAATATTGAAAATATCATGAAAATGATTTCTCAATTGGAGAGAGAGAAGACGACACTTTCTATGGATTTTGAGAGATGGTTGTCTTATTTGGAAAATTAAAATAAAGAACTCATAAGAATGAAAGAAGAAAAGGAAAAGGAGATGAAGACTTTTAGAGCTGAAAATAAAGAACTACACAGAATGGTTGGTACAAAAAATAAAGAAATTCATGAATTGATTCAGCACTTGAATGGTAAAACTACTTTCATTGAGCGCAATATTGAAGTGAAGGAACCATTTGATTTTTAGACTCCATTTCAAGGGTATGAACCTGTAATTGTTAGTGAACCCAATAAGAATGAAACACTTGGAGGCAGTCCATCTCTCATGACTTTCTCAGAACATGTATTTAATTTGGTTGCTAAAAAAAGAAAGATCATTCCTAATCCAAAGTACATTGGTGGTGATTGGATGACATGCGGAAAGAATGAACTGCTGCGAAGACACAGAGATAATAGATCATAATTCCATCAAAGAAGATTAGGTAATTCAGACGATTATTCACCAGTTCTTCCTTTGAATCCTATTCAGAGGCCTATTTTTAAAGAAGAGCATGCATTCACAGAATGGTGAAACCTGAATTTCACTAAGTACAAACAGTAATTTATGAACAATAATCTTAATATAATATGATTGATGATAGTTATGACAAATAATATAGAGTTAAGAGATTTAATACATGTTATTTTGTCTTTTTTCTTTCCCTTAGTGATACACTTGCGGATGAAATGCTGCTAGATGGTATTGTATATGATTTTACACTACTTAAGTTTAAGTCTTTAGATTTTTTCTGGCACATGAGGAACTTTGATCAATGGCTCAATAATGACGTAAGTGTGTATTATTGATACCATATGTTTAATACTTATATATGTGAAGTAATACTCTACAAGTAACATATCTTGGCTACAATCGTGTTGCAGGATATAGATATAGTGTTGTATTATGTGAGACAAAAGCAATATTTCCTTCATAGCAATTTTGATCAGAGAATAACTTATGGGAGATGTATCATTAATCAGAGCTTTATGTAGGAATATAGATCGTTCATTCAGTCCATTGCTAAAAAAAATATGGGTTCTCACGTTGAGTATCAAAAGATTTTTAAGATGAGATCTTTTGTATAATAAAGCATCATAGGAGGTTAACACTATTTATTTGCCAGCAAACCATAGAAGCAGCCACTGGTTTATAATGGAGATATCACTTATATATTGGATAATCATTGTTTATGATTCAATGTTCATAAAAAAATATGTTAAAGAAATAATGAATTATATAACTCCAATTTCAAAAATGATATCAGTTGCATTGTAGCATGTTGAGTTTTTCAATTTTTTTTAGAACTTCAAAAATATCAAGGCAAGAAGCTTAACGTTAAATATCAAGGCAAGAAGATTGGGTAAGTAACTGACCATATTATTAATTTGATATTCTATAGTTTTATTGATCATTAAATATGGGATTTAATTTTTATTTTACTAATATGTCAAATTGTGGGATGTTTAATGCTAAGTTTATTGGGTTCTTAATGTCCCCAAATTGTGATATTTGGCAATGCAACCATGAAAATACAAAGCAAATGAGATACACCACCACATGCTGCTTATGGTACCATGCAGCACAAAAGTATGTTATTTTATATTACAGTGATGATGAATAATGAATATTTTAATACATGATGTAAATTGTTTATATTTTGTATCAAACAATGCCGATAAGAAGTGACTAACTTAAGTACCTGGTGTAAATTTAAAGTTATATATATATGTGATTATAACCTAACTTGCAGGAATATCCTAACTTGTCCTAACTTACCCTAATCTCTAATATATGCAATCCTGGACCACCTAAGATCAACCAGCACAAATATCCACTCCCTCTAGCATGATTTGGACAATTATTATTGAAAAAAAAAATGTGAACAGTAACAAATTTGTGATTTGAACCCAACTGGTAGGAATGCCCTAACTTTTTCTAACCCTCAATGCATGCAATCCTGGACCACATGGGATAAACCAATACAAATATTCACTCCCTCTAGCATGATTTACACAATTGTTATTGAAAAAAGTATGTGAATAATAACAAATTTGCGATTTGAACCCAACTAGCAGGAATGTCCTAACTCGTACTAACCCTTGTTGCGCTCGAATTAACTCTACCACAAAGCGTCACTCGCAAGTATACGAGGTAGCTGTAGCAAAGGTGATCGCCCCAAGGTCGTCTCTCAAGGAAGCTAAAGTGACTAATTGATTATCAGATTATAAATAAAAAGTAATGAAGAAATTGAAATTGCTAACAACTAATGAAAAAGATTGATTGAAGTTAAAACGAATAAAAGTAAATAAAGCTGATGTTTTGATTCACTTGATAAAAAGGTGTAGGGTTTGCACTTCTCCACTTCTTATATGTATGAACGGTTATTCCTCTTAACTAATTTAATTTCAAAGATTAAATCTCAAACAACTCAATTAATCAAATCAAGGAAATAAGCTCTCGCATTCAAACCTCTTTCAATTAATCTTGTTATAATTAAAATAATCTTTTTAATAGGTTATATCTCTAATTCACCTAAGTCCTTAATTGAATTGTTCCAGCATTAGACTTCATCTCTCAATCCATCATCTAATACCTAAAACACATAATTGGTGGCTAATCAATTATATATTAACAATATTTCATTCAATCAAGGCTAAAGAAATTATTAGCTAAGAGAATAACCAATTCATACAATCATAGCAGATCCATACAAACCCTAGACTAGATCAAATTAGTTCATCATGCTATCAAACATACTCATCTCATTAATGTTCAAAGAAATCAAATTAGACATGATAATATCCATTAATACAATTTCAATGAAAATAAAGAGAATAAGTTTGAGAACAAAACCAAATTACAAACTCCTTGAAGCTTCTGAAGAATCTCTTGTTCAAATCTTGCAAGAAGGATGTATCAATGGCTAGAACAATCTAATCTAAGCTAGATTAATCCAAAGTGTAATAAAAAATCAAAGAAAACAAAGTTATCAAAACCCTAATCTCTTTGAAGGCTCTATTCTCTCTCAAAATCGTCAACCCTCCCTCAAACCCTAGCTTCTTTTTCCTTTTATATGAATCGTCCGTTTAAAATCCGCTGTGTGTTTAGTTCATGAGGGACACAGCCAAGTCAGAAGTGACTTGGCCGTGTTGGAGTGTATTGGAGGGACACGGCCAGTGACTTGGCCGTGTCCTCTGCCTGTGTCAGCCACTGCCCCTTGCTCCTTCAATTTGTTTCCTTGCCTATTTTAACCTAACACAAAACTCAAAACAAACTTTAAACAAGAAGTAAATAGACAATAACCAACAAAACATAAACACAATACTAAAAACTAGGTCAAAAATGACATAAACACTGAAAGAACTAAAACTACCAAAATTAATGAAAACACTAAACAAACCAATTAAAACTAACAAAATACCTAAAGAAAACAATAATTATCATACTAAACAAGACACAAATCTATAACAAAAACTAATAAAACAACTACCCCACACTTAAAGCTTTGCTTGTCCTCAAGCAAATTCACATGGCATAAATTAAAAACTCAACAACCTTAACTATAATTCCAGCATATAGATGAAATACTTTAAGAGTCAGGCATAAATAATTGCAATTTCCTTCAATCAAGGATTTTCTTAACTCATTCATTAATCCAAACATACAAATCTTATCTCTCATCTAAGTGTTTCACTCGATTTCAAAGGTAAATCACTCAAACCACTCATAAGTGCATACTGCCATAAACTTGCTTAATTATCCAATCTCCCTCACTGATTTTCTCAAGAAATAATCCGAAGGTCTTTTATTTGGATGCAATGGGGCTAAGGTGAAGGTGTGAGAAAAGACATTTAAGCTGGAGCATCGAGAAATGGAGTATCTAAATTAGACACTACTCTTGCTAAGGCACTCATAACTCCCTCAAATGGCATACTCACAATCCATTAATACTTCACATACTTGCATACTCAAAGAAAAATACACGAGCCGACATTCCTCTTTTGTAAACCAATGCTAGAACATATGTAAATTTTGTATACATATATATACTCTTTTATTTTCTTTTCTTTTTTTTTATTTATTTTCTCTTTTTCTTTTTCTTTTATTTTTATAATTATTTTTTTTATACATATATATACAAAAATATAACATTGCATAAATCATCTAGCTTAAAATGTAGAGGAAAGGAATAATCAACTCTTAATCCAACACAATGTGCAAAGTATGTATTTCAACCCTAAATAGCAATACCATTTTTTTTTACTTACCCCACATTTTGAAATAAACTACCCTATTGTCAAATCATAAAACTCTATTCCTTAATGCATAGGTATGATGATAATAATAACATGTCAAGTTGAGAATTGTGTTGATCAAACAAGAAACGGTCAATGGCTCAACTTGGCTCACTAAGGAAATCAATATTAAGGGAAGTCTTTTTAAGCTAAAGGGGCTAACCTAATTTGCCTTCATCATTTTAAAACTTGAGATTAAATCATAATGTGAGTTCAATTAGTATGCAAAAGCAAACTCTAGAGATGCAACATCATGAAGGTGCACACTTAAGAAAAGAAATTCACTTGAAAATAATATCAAATTATGAGGCTCAAAACTCACACAAGTGGGTTCACAAAGATTTATATGTCATTAATTGCAGAATGAGAAAATTGATCCTGAATGAATTCAAATGCTCATTTCTATGCTGATACTAAAGTCTCAACTATAATGCTAAAATCACATAAAAGACCAATAAGATTTCAGCAATTATGCCATGCACAACAAACACAATAAGCAAAACAAGACAAACAAAATAAAAATTAAAGGAAAGCTTAAAGAGTACCCCACACTTAAAATTTACATTGTCCTCAATGTAAAACAAGAATAATAAATAAAAAGAGTCAAAGGACAACCTGTCTTCCATCGTACCTGGTGAGGCAAAATCCTAGTTTTCCATCACAAACACAAAAGTTCAAAAACAAAAGTACAATATATAAAAATAAAATATCCAAATATAAAAACGTTAACATGAAAACAAAAATGAAAAATAAAAACAAAAATACACTAAACAAAATAAAACAAGGAACTCAAAATCTATGGAAAAGGCTGGCGTGAAGATGATGCAGCTGAGGGATGGAGACTCAAGATCTTCGCAAGGTTGCTATTAATCTATTCCAACTGCTGCAAAACCTCAGCATGGTTACGGTCCACCTTGCCACCCAGTCGATCCACTTTGCCCTCCAGGGCCTCAATCCTCAGAAGTACCTCTTGATGTTCCGAGACCGGAGCATCCTCATCTAGGTCAAGAGAATCCGAGTCGAACTCCTTTTGGACTCGTGCTCTCTTCTGCCTGTCCCCCGATGCTGCAGGCTCATCTGAAGGCATCACATAAGTCCCTCTCCTATGCACCACCATGTGCATCTTCTCAAGTGTAGCTAAATCCAAAGAGTCATTACCCAAAATTCTAGTCATGCGACTAGTACTCGGGTCAAAATCCTCAACAAGGGCTACTGCTAATGTGGTAACCAACCCCCCAACACAAATTGCCCCCTTTCTTTTGTTAGCCACAGAATAAAAAATATCGGCTAACCAATAGCCGGCACTGACATGCATTGCATTAAAAGCACAATCCAGGAAAAATAGTTCACTCACTTCAACCACACCCGGGCTCTCCTTCCGAGAAAAGAATCTGCAAGCCATAAACCTATGCAAATATCTCAAAGCGGAATTTCTTAACTTAGATGCCTTGACCGATTTGGCCACATAAGTACCCGAGCCTAAAGCTCCCCAAGCAAATTGTTGTTTAAATTCTTTGGGTACCGACCTTTCCCCGTGCTGATGAAAACCATATATATCATTTAACTAGTCAATATTGAGCACATAAGATTTACCCAGCAATTTAAACATCAATCTAGTACAGATTTTCTTATCATTTCTTTCAACCTTGAGAGATGTCAAAAATTCTAAAGTAAGTTCCTCAAACTGCAAAGGTCTCAAGGTGACTAGAGTTTCCCATCCAAGAAATTGCACATATCGCTCAAAATTAGTCCTAATTTGCAAAGCATCAAGAGATTCATCGTTAACATACCTTGTCGGGAAAAAACCCCGAGCCAAAAGACTTGCTCTCTTTGAAGATAAAGTTGATGAAGAGGAAGAAGCTCCTTCGGTTGTAGGCCTCTTCGTCTTGCGGTGTGAAACAGTCTTAGTTCTTGGCATCCTTATAAATCTAAAAATTCAAACCAAAACTTGATCAAATCAAAATTATATGAGCAAAGAAGAAGTTTTAAGTGATTATCTCTAGTTTTGGTGAAGAAATTTGATGTTTAAAGGAAGATTTGGAGTTTTGAAATCAAAAACTATGGCTTTGGCGATACAGAGAGCGAGAGAGCGAGAAAGACGAAGAACAGGAGATTAGGGATTTAATAGAAAGAAACTGGGCCAAAATCGGGTTTTTAAAAGTCTAAAATTGAGGGACACGGCCGTGTTGGTGTGGACTTGGCCGTGTCCGTGTGTGAAATTGGAGAGACACGGCCAAGTCTAGGTGACACGGCCGTGTCTAATGCAATTGGAGGGACACGGCCAGTGACTTGGCCGTGTCCCTTGCCTGTATTCGTCTCTGTGAAGAAAAGGTGCAAAATAAAAATTAAGAACAATTTTGATAAAGTCTTGGCCGTGTGTGACACGGCCAAGGGACACGGCCAAGTCCTTTGGCCGTGTCACTCACTGTGACAACATGCAAAAATAACAAATCGGTGAAGTCTTGGCCGTGTGTGACACGGCCAAGTCCTTTGGCCGTGTCTCCTTCTGCCACTTTTTAACTTTAACTTTTTTTTTTATATCACCAAATATTAAAGATTTTGCAAACCTTCTTCTTCAAACACCATGAAACACAAAATAAAGAAAAACCGATCAAAGCACCAATTCCATTTATTTAGACTAAACAAAAAATTAAAACTTGCTAAAATTAAAATTACAACTATCAAAAATAAATGCAAACCGATGGGTTGCCTCCCATTAAGCGCTTCTTTATTGTCATATAGCTAGACATCATGCAAGGCCTAGGGATCATGAATCAAAGTGCTGTCAATGACCCTCACTTCCTGATATCCTTCATTGTATGGCTTAACTCTCTGTCCATTCACTTTAAAAGTCTCACTTGTTCGAGAGTTAAGTAATTCAATGACACCAGAAGGATACACCTGAGTTATCTCGAAAGGACCACTCCATCGAGACTTGAGTTTACCTGGAAAAAGACGAAGTCGTGAGTTAAAAAGTAAAACCTTCATACCTGGACTCAATGTCTTTCGCACTATAATTCTGTCATGAAGTGCTTTAGTGCCATCCTTGTAAATTCTCGAGCTCTCATACGCCTCATTTCTCAGCTCATCTAACTCTGAAATTTGCAGAAATCGTTCTCTCTTCGCTTTGTCCAAGTCCAAATTTAGAGTCTTGATTGCCCAATATGCTCTGTGCTCTAACTCCACTGGTAAGTGACAAGCTTTTCCAAAAACCAATCGGTATGGACTCATACCAAGAGGAGTTTTGAAAGCAGTCCGATATGCCCATAGTGCATCATGTAATCTGTTTGCCCAATCCTTCCTTGATGTGTTGACTGTTTTCTCCAGAATTCCCTTAATCTGCTTGTTGGATGTTTCCACTTGTCCAGAAGTCTGTGGATGATATGGGGTTGCCACTCTGTGCTTAACACCAGATTTATGCATTAACTTCTCAAAAAGCCTGTTACAAAAATGGCTCCCCCCATCACTGACTATCACCCTTGGCATACCAAATCTGCTAAGAATATTTTCCTTCACAAATTTAACAACTACATTAGCATCATTAGTACGGGTGGGGATTGCCTCCACTCATTTGGACACATAATCAACAGCAACTAAAATATACTCATATCCAAAAGACTTGGAGAAAGGACCCATAAAGTCTATTCCCCACACATCAAACAGTTCAACAACAATATATGATTGAAGGGGCATTTCATTCCTCCTCCCAATCTTACCTACTCTTTGACAACGGTCACAGTGCTTACAATACTCTTGAGCATCTTTAAATAAAGTAGGCCAGTAAAAACCACTTTGTAGCACCTTTTCTGCAATCTTTCTTCCTCCAAAATGACCCCCACAATGAAGATCATGACAAAATTGAAGAACACTCAGTTGTTCTTCCTCAGATACACACTTGCGAACTATCTCATCTTTGCAAATCCGGAATAGATAAGGTTCATCCCAAAAATAAAACTTACTCAAGTGTAAAAACCTTTTCTTTTCCTGAAATGACATGTTAGTACGCAAAATACCACAAACTAGATAGTTAGCAATATCTGCAAACCAAGGTGCATCAAATACCACAAAAAGCTGCTCATCAGGAAATGCTTCTAAATTTTTATGAATGTCATCAGATGCAAGATTTTCACTAAAGAAGGGCAATCTGGATAAATGATCAGCAACAACATTCTCACTACCCTTAGTATCCTTGATTTGGAAATCAGATTCTTGCAATAACAACACCCATCTAATTAAGCGCGGTTTAGCATGTTGTTTTGTTAACAGATATTTAAGAGCTGCATGGTCAGAATGCACAATAATTTTTGACCCAATTAAATAAGCTCTAAATTTGTCTAAAGCAAAAACAACAGCTAACATTTCCTTTTCAGTTGTGGTGTAGTTCATTTGTGCACTATTCAGGGTCAAACTGGCATAATATATTACTCTCAAGTATTTATCAACCCTTTGCCCAAGAACAGCTCCTACAGGCATCACACATGATTTCAAAAGGTAAAGACCAAACAGGAGCTACAATCACTGGTGCACTAGTCAATTTTTCCTTAAGGGAATTAAAAGCTTGTATGCATTGTGCTGTAAATTCAAATGGAACATCTTTCCCTAGCAAATGGCACAATGGTTGGCTTATTTTGGAAAAATCCTTAATAAACCTCCTGTAAAATCCTGCATGCCCTAGGAAACTTCTTATTCCCTTAACAGAGGTAGGTGGGGGTAATTTAGCAATCAATTCAATTTTAGCCTTATCCACCTCAATCCCTTTACTTGACACCACATGACCTAAGACAATGACCTGAGTAACCATAAAATGACTCTTTTCCCAACTTAAAGTGAGGTTACATTCAATGCATCTCTCAAGCACACGAACAAGTTTATTGAGGCAATTATCAAAAGAATTACCAAAAACAGAAAAATCATCCATAAATACCTCAATAAAATCATCTATCATATCTGAGAAGACAGACATCATGCATCTCTGAAAAGTTGCAGGTGCATTGCACAATCTAAAGGGCATACGTCGAAATGTATAAGTCCCAAAAGGGCAAGTAAAGGTTGTCTTGGACTGATCCTCTGGAGCTATTGGTACCTGATAGTAACCTGAAAGGCCATCCAGAAAACAATAATGTGAGTGTCCAGAAAGTTTATCTAACATCTGATCAATAAAAGGAAGAGGGAAATGATCTTTCTTTGTAGCATTATTCAACTTCCTATAATCGATGCACATTCTCCACCCAGTAGTAGTCCTAGTAGGAACCAATTCATTATTCTCATTTCTCACCACAGTGATTCCAGATTTCTTAAGAACTACATGTACTGGGCTCACCCACTCACTATTAGCAATTGGATAAATTACTCCTTCATCCAGCAATTTGAGCACTTCCTTCTTAACCACTTCACTCATATTTGGGTTAAGTCGCCTTTGGGTCTCCCTTACAGGTTTAGCTCCCTCTTCTAAAGTGATTCTATGCATGCACATTGAAGGGCTAATACCCTTGATGTCACTCAATCCCCAGCCTATTGCTCTCTTTAATCTTTTAAGCCCACTCACCAACCTCATCTCCTCCCCTTCACTAAGTTCACTAGATATTATCACAAGTAAAGTGTTGTGATCTCCTAAAAACACATATTTCAGGTTCTTAGGCAACTCTTTCAGCTCTAACTCTAGTGAGGGGTTCTTCTCTTCTTTTTGAATGGAGGGAAGCTCACAAACTGGGTCCTCTTTAAGTTCCTCTACTTCAGCACTTCCTAAGGTCTCAAGACAACTGGCTATTTCTGCATCGAAAATTTTCAAATCACTATCCAAAGTCAATGCCAGCTCCAATTTATCAGAGGAATCTGTCTGCAAGAAAACATCTGAGACAACTGCATCAACACAATCAATGAAAGAACAATCCTCATATAAAGCAGTTGTAGGAATAGGAGAAGTGTTAAAAATAGAAAATTCCACAGTTTGTCCCAAAACAGTCATTGATAATTTTTCATTCTTAACATCTATCAAAGTGTTGGTAGTTGCCATAAAAGGCCTACCCAGCAGAATAGTGTGTGCAGATGGTGAAGAATTACCTACTTCCATGTCAAGAACAATGAAATCCACAGGTACTATCAAACCACCAACTTTAACTAACACATCTTCTATAACCCCTTTAAGGAATCTAAGAGATCTATCAGCTAATTGCAACACCATTTTTGTTGGTTTAAGTTCCCCTAATTCCAAATCAAGATAAACAGAATAAGGCATTAAATTCACACTAGCTCCTAAATCACACATGCCATCAGTACCTTTTCCATTCCCCATAGTAATTTGAATAATAAAGCTTCCAGGATCCTTTAGCTTAGGAGGTAGTTTATGCTGCAATACAGCACTAGCTACCTCAGAAACTATCACCTTTTCATTCGGCTCATACCTCTTTTTCTTGGTATTCAGTTCTTTGAAGAATTTAGCATAAGCCGGCATGTTCTTAATTGCTTCAAGTAAGGGTAAGTTAATACTTACCTTAGACAGCATGTTGAAGATATCTGAAAATTGCTTATCTTTTTTATCATCCTTCAACCTGCTGGGGAATGGTATAGGTGGCCGATATGGATTGCTTTCCTTGTGCAAATCTGCTGTAGGGGACTTCTCCATTGATCTTTCTTCAGCACCTTTGTTCTCTAGTTCTCCTTCCTTTTTATTCTCTTGCTCACCTGCATTCACAGAATTATTTTCAACATTGTTATTAATTACCTTGCCACTCCTAAGAACAGTCACTGATTGTGCCTGCTCAGGTTGACTTGGGAACTTCCCCTTTTGTTGAATCTGCATTTGTTGTGCAAGTTGCCCCACTTAGGTCTCCACCTTCTTAAAAGATGCTTCTAGTGAGTCCAGCCTCTTGTTGTTATCTCTTGATTTTTAGCACTGACTTGGATAAAAGCCTGTAAACTTTCCTCCAAACTCTCTCTCTTAGGCTGACCTTGATTTGAGGATTGGCCCTGCTGTTGGTTCTGTCTCTGGAGCAAATGGAAAGGCTGTTGAGCATTATTTGTTATCCAGGAAAAATTGGGGTGACTCCTCCAACCAGGATTATAAGTGTTGGAGTAAGGATCATTCTTGGCTCTTGGTTGAAATCCCCCCATAGCATTAACTTGCTCAGCTTCATTCCCAAAAGATTCATATGTAGAGGGGCATATATTTGCTCCATGCCCAAATGTCCCACAGATTCCACACACTTTTTGAGTAGATGAAGAAATATTGTTCTTCATGTTTAGCATCTGAACCTGCCTTGACAACTCAGCTATTTGACTAACCATTTCAGTATTGGCTTCCAGTTGATTCACCCTTTTACTTCTTCCCCTTACACTTTTTTGTTGAGAATTAGCTCCCAACATCTCAAAGATCTCATAAGTCTCATCAGCTGTCTTTTCTCCCATGGCTCCCCCAGCTGCATTGTCAACAGTGTTCTGAAATTGCTGGGTTAGACCATCATAGAAAAACTGATTAAGGAGTTGAAGTGGGTAGTGATGATGTGGACACTGGATCAATAGCATCTTGAATTTGTCCCAAGCCTCATGAAATGGCTCTCCTTCAAATTGAGAGAATGTAGCAATCTTCCCTCTCAACTCAGCTGTCTTTTGGTGTGAATAGAACTTGCCCATGAACTTGTTATAAACTTGCTCCCAAGTTGTCAGTGAATTTTCAGGCAACATCATGAGCCAGCTCTTTGCCCTATCCTTCAAAGTATAAGGGAAACATCTCATCCTCAACTGATCTTCTGTTAGTCCTCCCAAAGGAAAAGTGTTGAGGGTGGAGTAGAAATCCCGAATAAAGTTCAAAGGATCTTCATTTGGAACTCCATAGAATGATGGCAGCATGTTGTAGTGAATGTTCTTCAACTCATAATTCCTTGCTGCATCTGTCAGTCTTATGCAAGAAGTGGAAGTTCCAATGACAGGTCTAGCAAAGTCTCTCATCGTTCTTTTCCTTTCTTCAGCCATTTTAACAGATTGTTCAGATTCCGATTCAAATTCAGAAGTGTCCTCCTCTGTATCAAATCTGGTGTAGAGCTCAAACTCTTCTCTGCTCCTTTTCACTCTCTGAATTTCTGGAATGAATGGATGTAGCTCTCCTTCGAGTGATCTCCTGCCTTGTATAAACAAAAATTTCTAGAAAAAGAAATTATTAAAAGCAAAAGAAAAATAAAATAAAAAGTAAACAATGAAAAATAATCTAAAGTATTTATTTATTTTTTTTAATAAACAATTACACCAATTAGCATCCCCGGCAGCGGTGCCAAAAACTTGTTGCACTCGAATTAACTCTACCACAAAGCATCACTCGCAAGTATACGAGGTAGCTGTAGCAAAGGTGATCGCCCCAAGGTCGTCTCTCAAGGAAGCTAAAGTGACTAATTGATTATCAGATTATAAATAAAAAGTAATGAAGAAATTGAAATTGCTAACAACTAATGAAAAAGATTGATTGAAGTTAAAATGAATAAAAGTAAATAAAGCTAATGTTTTGATTCACTTAATAAAAAGGTCTAAGGTTTGCACTTCTCCACTACTTATATGTATGAACGGTTATTCATCTTAACTAATTTAATTTCAAAGATTAAATCTCAAACAACTCAATTAATCAAATCAAGGAAATAAGCTCTCGCATTCAAACCTCTTTCAACTAATCTTGTTATAATTGAAATAATCTTTTTAATAGGTTATATCTCTAATTCACCTAAGTCCTTAATTGAATTGTTCCAGCATTAGACTTCATCTCTCAATCCATCATCTAATACCTAAAACACATAATTGGTGGCCAATCAATTATATATTAACAATATTTCATTCAATCAAGGCTAAAGAAATTATTAGCTAAGAGAATAACCAATTCATACAATCATAGCAGATCCATACAAACCCTAGACTAGATCAAATTAGTTCATCATGCTATCAAACATACTCATCTCATTAATGTTCAAAGAAATCAAATTAGGCATGATAATATCCATTAATACAATTTCAATGAAAATAAAGAGAATAAGTTCGAGAACAAAACCAAATTACAAACTCCTTGAAGCTTCTGAAGAATCTCTTGTTCAAATCTTGCAAGAAGGATGTATCAATGGCTAGAACAATCTAATCTAAGCTAGATTAATCCAAAGTGTAATAAAAAATCAAATAAAACAAAGTTATCAAAACCCTAATCTCTTTGACGGCTCTATTCTCTCTCAAAATCGCCAACCCTCCCTCAAACCCTAGCTTCTTTTTCCTTTTATATGAATCGTCCGTTTAAAATCCGCTGCGTGTTTAGTTCATGAGGGACACGGCCAAGTCAGAAGTGACTTGGCCGTGTTGGAGTGTATTGGAGGGACACGGCCACTGACTTGGCCGTGTCCCTTGCATGTGTTCACCTCTGTTGCTTTCCTTCTTTCTCTTCTTTGGTTGAGTGACACGGCCAAGTCAGAGGTGACTTGGCCATGTTGCACCATTTTGGAGGGACATGGCCACAAGACTTGGCCGTGTCCCTTGCCTGTGTCTGCCTCTGTGAATTTTAAATCTTCTTTGCTTTCGATGCAGGTGAGACACGACCAGGTTGGAGTGACTTGGCCGTGTCTGGGCTTCATTGGAGGGACACGGCCACTGACTTGGCCGTGTCCCTTGAGTGTGTTCCTCTCTGTGACTTTGATCTTCAATTTAACTTGGTATGGGACACGGCCAGTGACTTGGCCGTGTCCTCTGCCTGTGTCAGCCACTGCCCCTTTCTCCTTCAATTTGTTTCCTTGCCTGTTTTAACCTAACACAAAACTCAAAACAAACTTTAAACAAGAAGTAAATAGACAATAACCAATAAAACATAAACACAATACTAAAAACTAGATCAAAAACGACATAAACACTGAAAGAACTAAAACTACCAAAATTAATGAAAACACTAAACAAACCAATTAAAACTAACAAAATACCTAAAGAAAACAATAATTATCATACTAAACAAGACACAAATCTATAACAAAAATTAATAAAACAATCCTCAATGTATGTAACTCTGGACCACCTGGGATCAACCAGCACAAATATCCACTCATTCTGGCATGATTTGGACAATTTATATTAAAAAAAAGTATGTGAACAGTAAATTTGTGATTATAATTCAATTGGCAGGAATGTCCTAACTTGCCATAATCCCCCAATGTATGCAATCTTAAACCATCTAGGATTAACCAACACAAATATCCACTCTCTCTGGCATGATTTGAACAATTTATATTGAAAAAAGTAAGTAAATAGTAATAAATTGTCATTTGAACCCAACTAACATGAATACCTTGACTTGCCTTAACCCTCAATGTATACAACCCTGGACCACCTGGAATCAATCAGCATAAATATCCACTCTCGGTATGATTTGGGCAATTTTGAAAAAAGTATGTGAACAATAATAAATTTGTGATTATAACCCAAATGGTAGGAATGCCTTAACTTGTTCTAACCCTCAATGTATACAACCCTGGACCACCTGGGATCAACCGGTTTAAATATGCACTCCCTTTGACATGATTTGGACAATTTATATTGAAAAAGTACATAAATAGTAATAAATTTGTGATTTGAAGCCAACTGGTAGGAATGTCCTAATTTACTCTAACCCCTAATGTATGCAACCTTGGACCACCTGGGATCAACCAACACAAATATTCACTCCCTCTGGCATGATTTGAACAATTTATATTAAAAAAAGTATATAAATAGTAATAAATTTGTGATTATAACTCAATTAGCATAAATGTCCTAACTTGCTCTAACCCCCAATGTATGCAATCCTGGACCACCGGGTATCAACTAGCACAAATATTCACTCCCTCTAGCATGATTTGGACAATTTATATTGAAAAAAGTACGTGAACAATAACAACTTTGTGATTATAAACCAACAGGTAGGAATGCCCTAACTTGCCTTAACCCCCAATGTATGCAACCCTGGACCATCATGTATCAATTAACACAAATATCCCTCCCTCTAGCATGATTTTGACAATTTATATTGAAAAAAGTACGTGAAAAGTAACAAATTTGTGATTATGACCCAATTGGAAGGAAGATCCTAACTTGTCCTAACCTTTAATGTATTCAATCCTGGACCATCGTGTATCAGCCATCATAAATCCACTTCTTCTGGCATGATTTGGACAATTTATATTGAAAAAGATACTTGAACAATACTTACAATATTAAGCAAAACAATATCAATCAGTTTGTAATGTTTATTACATAGTTTATTACAGATGAGGGAAGACAACAATATAATTTTATGTCTGACTGGTCTAGGTACTTGTAGCTTCTGAAGCATAATGAAGTGATATGGAATTTTAATAAGTGAGTCTGTTATGACCTTGCTCTCAGCAACAACTATACTTTTGAAATGTTTTATCCTTACCCAATGAAGGAATTTTGCATTTTGTATGTCTGTCAGTTGAGGTTCGAACATCTGGAGGTAGAAGAGTCATCTATCATACATTGTCTGGTAAAGTCCATTTTGTTATGTGAGGTAAAGGATTTATGACTCCTTTATATTTTTCGTACCAATAATCTCAGAAATAATATGGGGACACAAGTTGTAAGTATTATATTCAGCACTTTTCACAACTGCAAGAGCATGTACACATAAAATCTTATCTAATTAAAATCTCCTACAACAACAATGCCTAAGTGACATATCCACCACATAGTTCTGATTAACGCCATACACGCCGTACCTCATATTACTAGTAGGTTCAATCTGTCATTAAAAATATATTAGTAAAATTATTATGTAATTGATTCATAATATAGCAGTTGCATGAAGTTGATATAATACACTTACATTCAATTTTAAAGCATACATCATCCTCTTTTTCAGCCTTCTCTAAACAACAGATGCCATATTTATAGTATATTTTTCTGCTTTACTTCGGCGTTCGAAAAGCCACCTTTGTAACATCTTTTGTACTTCGATCATAAATGCGGTTATGGAAAGCTCTCGTGCCTTTACAAGTGCAGCACTCACATATTCTAATATGTTAGTAGTTATGATATTATATCTCCTTTCATTCATATAAGAACGTGTCCATCTATCAAGACTAACCTCTTTGAGATAGTCTTTTGCACTAGGAACAACAATACAAAACGAACCAAAGAGTAAACTAAAATGATGAATTTTATATGATTTGGCAATTTTGTAATAATGCTTTTCAAGATCCTTTGTTATATGTCGAAATTTACATTTGAGATTATTAAGAAGGTGGTACATATAAATCCCATGAAATGCATTTAAAAAGACGTCTGATACTGCCTTCTAGATGCTTCTATGTCTTTCTGAAATAATCACATGACCCGACCTTTCACTAAAGGTTTCCTTCGACCTTCTCAGAAACCATGTCCATGATGCATCATTTTTGAAATCAGTAATCCCAAAGGCCAATGAAAAAATTTGTTGATTGGCTTCATGATAGACGGTAATAAGAAGCACTTTGCGATATTTCCCTTTTAGATTAGTTCTGTCAATAGATATTATAGGTCTACAGTATTTGAAACCTTGAATTGAAGCATCAAATGTAAAGAAGAGATAATGAAATCGATGATCATCATCACAGTGCACATGAACAACTGAACCTGGATTTATTTCATGAAGCATGTGTAAGTATCCAGGAAGAATAGAGTAAGACTGTTCAGGAGTACCCAATCTAGTATTCTCATAAGCATGCTCTCGCCCCTTCTATTCAACAGAATAACTGACCTCCACCCCAAATTCCTAACGCATATCGTCGATCACATTTCTAGGTTTTTATACTCTTCTTGAATTTATCAATCTTTTTTTAACACACTCTGCGACAACCCAATTTGTAGCTTATTTGTGTCTACTTTGAACAAAATCAGTCGAGCATGAATGCTCAGTGGCATATTTCATTACCATCCAACATGCTTGATTGGCTTTAGCTAAAATTTTTATTCTCAGTCTCCATTTACATAATTTATCTACAGCGGACAACGATGAAAGATGGATTTGACTTGAAAACCTGAAATTGAAATTGCTGACAATGTCATAGTCAAATCTCTCTTTGTTATAAATATTTTACCCTCTCTATTAGAATACTCAATTGAACTTTCACCCAACAGATTTAAATCAAAACCATTGCTTGATTCATGTAACCCTAAATTCATCTCCTCAGTGCAATTGCACTATTTTGTTCAATCCGTCCAATCTACATAAACCTCGATAGTATGCTAGACACCAATAATATAAAATTTGTTTTCTTCGGTCAAATGGTCAATGGTGTGTGAATGCAGAATGGCATGAGCAATATCCAAATGGATAGAAACCTCAGAATTGCACGAATGTCTTCTACTATCGGAAACAAAAGTGAGTCTTCATCTTTATATTGATTATAATATTGATCAGGAACCTCTCCTTTAATAATTTTTTTTTTCATTTCGAACAGATCATTGCTGCTATGTCCATATTTAAAGACGCCTTCTTCAATATTAATGTAAAGTGGATACCTCAGTTTATTCTCAGCCACAAATACAAGAAACATGTTAAATGTCCTATCATCTACAACATCATAAAGTGGTGGTTCATCATATCCAGAAAAAAAAAAAGTTGAACTCAATGTTCACAGTACCATCAATACTAAGCACGTTTGATATCGCTTTCTTTAATTCATTGAAATTAGCTTGTTCTGTCCATACAGGAAATTTATTACACTCTAAATATATTTTGATGTCTCCACATTAAAGTTTCCTTCGTAATGGATGGAAATAACAACACTACTTTTTGATATTTAATTTTGAAGGTAAATTATCAATATCCTGCAGTCACAAATAATAAACAAAACCAAAATTATTAGATCCAATGGAGCATTATCTATAATAGATATAAGTATTATGATGGGGTTAGGGAAAGTTATGAAGAGTTAGGGCAGTTCAATAAATTTTTTTTATAAAAAATTAAAATAAATCGGACGGATATCATTTTTAGACTAAAGAATGTAGAGACTCTCAGAAAATATTCAAGAGCATTATCTACAGCAGATATAAGAATTATGATGGGGTTAGGGCAAGTTATAGATAGTTAGGGCATTTCAATAACCCTTTTTTCATCAAAAAATAAAAAATGACTCGGACGGAAATCATTTATAGACTAAAAAAATGCAGAGACTCTCAGAAAATATCCAGGAGCATTCTCTATAGCAGATATAAGCATTATGATGAGGTTAGGGCAAGTTATGGATAGTTAGGACAGTTCGATAATGTTTTTCATAAAAAAAATCAAAATAACTAGGATGGATATCATTTTCAAACTAAAAAATGCAGAGACTCTCAGAAAATATCCAGGAGCATTCTCTATAGTAGATATAAGCATTATGATAGAGTTAGGGCAAATTATGGATAATTAGGGCAGTTCAGTAACCTTTTTTTTCATAAAAAAAATTAAAATAAATCAGACGGATATCATTTTCAGACTAAAGAATGCTTAGACTCTCAAAAAGTATCCATGAGCATTTTTATAACAAATATAAGTATTATGATGTGGTTAGGGTAAATTATGGATAGCTAGGGCAGTTCAGTAACTCTTTTTTATCAAAAACAATTAAAATAAATCGGACGGATATTATTTTCAGACTAAAGAATATAGTGACTCTCAAAAAGTATCCAGGAGTATTCTCTATAGTAGATATAAGCATTATGTTGGAGGTTAGAACAAGTTACAGATAGTTAAGACAATTCAGTAATTTTTTTTTCATCAAAAAAATCAAAATAAATTGGATAGGCATCATTTTCATACTAAAGAATGCAGAGACTCTCAGAAAGTATCCAGAAGCATTCTCTATAGTAAATATAAGCATTATGATGGGGTTAGGACAAGTTATAGATAGTTAGAGCAGTTTAGTAACCCTTTTTTTTATCAAAAAAATTAAAATAGATCAGACGAACATCGTTTTTAGACTAAAGAATGCAGAGACTCTCAGAAAGTATCCAAGAGCATTCTCTATAGCAGATATAAATATTATGATGGGGTTAGGGCAAGTTATGGATAGCTAGGATAGTTCAGTAACTCTTTTTTTTTTCATAAAAAAAAATTAAAATAAATCGTACGGATATCATTTTCAGACTAATGAATGCAAGGATTATCAGAAAGTATCTAGGAGCATTCTCTATAGCAGATATAAGTATTATGATGGGATTAGGAGAAGTTATAGATAGTTAGAGCGGTTCAATAATTTTTTTATCAAAAAAATAAAATAAATTGGATGAACATCATTTTCAGACTAAAGAATGCAGTGACTCTCAGAAAGTATCAATTAGTATTTTCTATAGCAGATATAAGCATTATGATGGTGTTAGGGTAAATTATGAATAGTTAGATCAGTTCAATAACCATTTTTTTCAAAAAAAAAATAAAATAAATCGGACGGACATCATTTTTCAAACTAAAGAATGTATGGACTTTCAGAAAGTATTCAGGAGCATTCTCTATAACAGATATAAGCATTATGATGGAGTTAATATATATTATGGATAGTTAGGGCAGTTCAGTAACCCTTTTTTAATAAAAAAAATTAAAATAAATCGGACAAAAATTATTTTCAGACTAATGAATGCAGAGACTTTTAGAAAGTATCCAGTAGATATAAGCATTATGAAAAGGGGTTAGGGCAAATTATGGATAGTTAGTGCTACGATAATTTTACTCACATCTATTCTTATTTTTGCAGAAAAAATGTGAGCCGGACATAGATGTTAATATAGAATAAATTCAACAAAATGAACAATTTTTTTTCCAAATAGTTATTATTTCACAGTCAAAACAACTTATATATGACTGCATTCCATCAAATCAAGATCGAGTATTTTTCTGCAGATTCAACTAAATAAACTAAATATAAAAATATATTGCGTAAAATTAGAGAGAAATAATTGAAAGAGACAACTTTCGTCGATATACTGATGGCAGATTCTTATTCTAAAAAGGAAAGAGGGGGAAGGTTGAAAGAGGCAAATTCGCATTTTAAAAAGGAAGAATGCGATATTGGCGGCTGAAATTTTTTATTATTAATATTAGTTTATTAAATATGATAGTATTCTAATTTTTTTCATTCTATTTAAGGTGATATGAGTCTAAAAAATATTAATACTTTAGATATTGATATATTTTAAGTGGTTTAAAAAAAAAACTCTTTAAAATAAAACAGATTAACTCTCTACTTAAAGAATTTTTAAGCTGTCCCAATATTTTCTTCTTATAATTTATTTTTTTCACCTATACAAATATAAACATATTTGAATTAATTTTTTATTTGATTTATGAAAATTTTATTCAATTTTCCATCGGGAGAAAAACACAAGGCAAAAAAACAATTAGAATAATAAATAATAATAATAATAACTACATCACCTTTGCTAAAAAAAAAAAAAATAATAATAACTACATAAAACTGATAATATGTAACGTTATAAATTGGTCTTCTATTACACACAATAGCATCTCTAATTTGAGTCTCCTTTGCCCTCTCTTCATCTTCATTTTGGTTTCGTCTGTAGTTTTCTTTTCTTCTCCTTGATTAAATAAAGCAATGGTCGCCATTAAAGATACCCACCAACGGCTAACGAAATCTCTAACGATTACTTACTGAGTCGCTGATGATTGTTGGAGAATTCAATTTCTTCCTCTTCTTGCTGTAAACCCTAGTCCATACTCCATCCACAGCAATCGGTAAGTAAAACATTCAATTCCTTTTTTTTTTTCAATTTTCTTGTTTATTCTTCATAATTTTGTTTCTTAATTGATATTTTCTTCATAGTTTATATTTTTATTCGCTTTTCCTTTTTATATGGGATTGGTTAAACGATTCGATAGTCTTGATATTTGGTTGAAAAACGCAATTTGCTATGTGGTTTTGTGTTTTATTGAAATCCAATTTCTATTTCTCTATTGGAAACTGAGCTTTTTCTTTATTTTCAGCTGATAAATTGATTCAATCGTTTAAAGTGTTGGTTGCGGTCTATGGGCCGAATCCTCTCCATGACTATAGGTAATGAAGGGTTTTCGCGAGAGGGTTGCCTCAAAATGTTCTTCTAATAGTACAATTGACAGCACAAATAGTTCTTTAACACCTGATTGTTCAGAACAAGGGTCCATTGGTGATAGTAAGTTATCTAATAAAGGGTATTTATGGTCAAGCTTTTTCACATCTGCTTTCTCTGTCTTTGAAACATTTCGTGAGTCACCTACTACTGCTGAGAAGAAAGGAAGTCATATTAGAAACAATGGTTGGACTTCTGCTGTGAAGAAAATTGTGGCAGGTGGCTCAATGAGGAGAATTCACGAGCGTGTATTAGGGCCTAGCAGGACTGGGATATCTAATACTACTAGTGATATATGGCTTTTAGGTGTGTGGTATAATATTTCACAAGATGTGTCCAACGGAGATGCAGTTACAGCCAATGCATTAGCTGCATTCACACATGATTTTTCTTCTCGAATTTTAATGACATATCGAAAAGGTTTGTGTTATGGGATTATGTTTTCTGTTTTAGAATCTTTCTGAACATAAATTTAGCTGATAAAAAGTTGAGAAGAACTAATTTATTTTTGTTTTATATAGGTTTTGATGCAATTGGAGATTCAAAATTAACCAGTGATGTAGGCTGGGGTTGCATGCTTCGAAGCAGTCAGATGCTTGTTGCTCAGGTATTTTATTGCATCATTTTTCGCTTCCAAAAATGAATTTGTTGTTCCTGTATAATTTGATGAGCATTTGACATACATGTTTCTTATAGAATTTTCAATTTGATTTCTAACTGAGCAGGCATTGCTTTTTCATCGATTGGGCAGATCCTGGAGAAAACCTGTCCAAAAGGTAAGGTGAATGATATTGATTGGCCATCCTCTTGATTTCTTTGTTTGTTCTACTATTCTTTTTGGCCAGTCAACTATGAACATATAAATATGATATGTCCTATAACAGAGTCAGGGATCACTTTTAATGCCTGGTAGGCACAGTCTATTAGAAGCACGGTAGCACTCAGGCACTTCCTCTGTGCCTTGCATATTCCCAGGCGAAGCCCCAAGAGTCCAGTTGTGCTTAGGCTCTCCAGGCTCTGAGGCGCAGAGCCTGAATTTTTCAGATAGATTTTTTCCAATTTAAAAGGATATTTCAGTTTAAAATTTAAGAATTAAATATTTATAATAGAAACTTAATCTGAAAGGAATTTTTTTTTACTTCCGTTTTTTTAATTAAAAGTGGAAGTTTAATAAAAAAAAGAGAGCAGACTTCCTAATAATTAAACAAATAAAACTCTAAAAAAAAGTACTCATGCAATCAGAAGTGAGAATTTTCCAGCATGTTTTTTCTGATTTAAAAGGATATTTGAGTTCAAAAATTAAAAATTAAATATTTCTGATACAAACCTAATTAGAAAAGGTAACTCTAAGAGTGAAAATCAGAATTAACTTATCAGAAATTTGATTAGTATGTGTAAATTAATGGAACATTTGTGTAATCAGTATTAGTATATGTTGATTATTTGAATTTGTTTGATAACATTCATATGAACATTATTAAGATCTATTTTATATCTTATTATTTAACTAGAAACATATAATTTTCTTTTTTTCAGTGGATGTGCCCCTACATCCAGCAGTTGCGTGCCTCGCCTTGCGCTTTAGGCTCCAGGACTTGGGCCTTTAATAACACGGGTGCACATGCTTATTTATTTATTTTTTTAAATTATGCAGCCGCTGGATCAAGAATACATTGAGATCTTGCACCTTTTTGGTGATTCTGAGGCATCACCTTTCTCTATCCACGATCTTATTGAGGCTGGAAAGGTTTATAGCCTCGCAGCTGGGTCATGGGTAGGCCCATATGCTGTGTGCCGCTCGTGGGAATTACTTGCTCGCTCTAAGAGAGAGGAAAACAACCTTCAGTATCCATCACTTCCAATGGCTGTTTATGTTGTTTCTGGTGATGAAGATGGAGAACGAGGGGGAGCTCCAGTTGTCTGCATCGAAGATGCCTCTAGACACTGTTTAGAGTTTTCTAAAGGTCAAGAAATTTGGACACCAATTCTTCTGTTGGTGCCTTTGGTTCTTGGACTTGAAAAAGTAAATCCAAGGTTTGTGATGAATTTTCTGTAATTTATCTTGCATATTAAAAGTGTATTCTTTTTTCTATCATCATTTGTCTCTTTTTTCAACTGATTCGTTTTGTTCTCTTATCGAAAGTTATGTTCAAGTAGCAAAACCTTTTTGTGCTTTATTCATTAGATGCTCCAGTTTGATCTTTATGTAGCTTGCGTACTGCTTCCATTTCATGTTTTATGATGCTGTGCTTTTATTCTTCAGTGGCTAAACACAGTTAGATTGTTCACACCGACAAAAGTTTGCTGGATATTCTATGACCAAATATTGATTATTGTACTCCTGGTAGTTTGTGTGAATATTTTAGGAGTCTTTGATGATGCTCTGGTGCAATTAATTTGGTCTTTCAATTGAATATTGTGGTTGCTTTATGTCCACTATGAAGAGTTTCAATGGGAATGTTGTTGATGTTTGGTAGAATAGTTGCAAATGGCCAATCAAGAACTGATTGAAGGTTTTTGGTTTTTGGATTGACCGTACAATTTGACTGTCTTGAAATACATTTCATTGATTTGTATCAACTATCAATAAAAAGGGAATCCTGGGCTTTTTTTGGTTGTTTAATTTGATGCGATATTGAACTTGAGTGTTTATCCTTAAATCTGTTATTCTTTGAATTAACTCTTTGACATGCGGTTCTTGTATTGCTGCAAATTTGAAATAGAACAGTTTACAAAAGGAAGACGACATGTGTTGCTCATTTGCACCCATATTTTTGCTGGTGGAAAATGCAATGCAAATTTTTCAATGCTCTTTTCTTTTTCTTTTACGAATATTATTAATTCGTAATTCACAGTAACTCTTAAAAGGTATAGATAAAAAATAAACATATATTAATATATAATGTTTAGTGTATATATATATATATATGTATGGGGGAGAGAGAATGATTTGTTCACTAGCTATTTCAATGCAACAGCTGTTCACAAGCTGAGCTCGAGCTTCGATCGTTTATATTATAAATGAGCTTGGCTCAAGTTTTGAACTTGAACATGGAAAATATGAACAAACTGAACTTGAGCCTGAATTTAGAGCTCTTGTTGAGCTTTAGCTCGAGCCTGGAGAAAAGTAAACAAGCCGAGCTTGAGCTACTGAAAGCTTGGCTTGTCTTGTTTACTTTTCTATCAAGATATTGTGCAGCAGATGACTAACAGCGGTAGAACCTGTTGTGATTTAGCCTCGCAATATCGTAGAGCCTCATAAAGGTTCATAAGGTCTATATGAGACCCTAACAAGACCATATTATGCTTGATTATCTGTCAACTTACCTATGTTAGGTTACATAAGCATTTTTGTTGCTCACCATGTGTGTTCTGTGCCACCTTATTCCTTATGCATATATTGTGTAAAAATTATCCTGTCCATACATCACATGTGACAAGGATTCTAGTCTCATTCGCTTTTTTCCTCTATTCTATGAGCAAATCTCCTTTTTTAATCTATCTTCTCTTTATTTTGCTTTTCTTACAGATATAATTAGCAATAATACTTTCTTGAAACTATTATGAATTTCATTGATGCTAACCATTTCTTTTTCTTACAATTGGTACTAGGTATTTTCCATCTTTGAGGGCAACGTTCACTTTTCCCCAAAGCCTTGGAATTATGGGTGGAAAACCTGGTGCCTCAACTTATATTGTCGGTGTACAAGATGACAATGCTTTTTACCTTGATCCACATGAAGTCCAACTGGTAAAGCATAATTGTATTTAATTTCTTCAATATCTTTACGAGGTTTGACTGACTGAATAATTGCTTAGGTTTGGTCAACAAATGCTTGCCAAATTACGATTGCAGAATATATCTTGCTTGTGGGAACTTGCTTTTAATTATATTAAGAAACCTTCATTCCAAATTAGTAACAGCTCCAATGCAAGCCAATTGTATTCCCCTGTCGTTCTTACATTTCTCTATGTATATGTTTGTTTATTTGTATCTTTTAGCTTTTTTAGCATGACTATTGCATATGAATTTGCAGCATTTTTCGTTTGAAACATAAGAAGATTTCACCATGAACGTGTAAGACAAGGATATTAAAAAGAGGCAAAGAAGCATACTTAATTCTGAATCAAAGGCACATCAATAGCTAGTATAGTTGTACACTAATACTTTGCAATAGCTTCAGGAGATAAACACAATAATTAATGCACACACGCATATCACCGCATGAGAAGCGAAGTAAAAGGTTTCATATGTAGACAATGGTGCAGACATTGAATATCCAGATTGGCACGGCTATGCAATAGCAGTTCTATGCATTACTACTTTGAGATATCATACTGTATTATGCTGGCGTCTATTTAAGCAATAATTAACTTTCTTTCACCTAGTAAAATCAATAATTCAGATTTTATTCACTCTTCTAAGATGTTTGAGACTGGCGCTTGTCTTGATCCACGCCTGAAATCATATAGTTAAGCTTGCTATCAAAGCCTGATTGTGCATCAATGGAGCATACACTATATATTTTAATCCTGGTAACATCTAGTGTTTTCCCATGATTCTATCTTTATTTAATTCTCATTTAAGCGTGTTCATACATCTGTAAAACTGAAGAAAGCCAGTTTGATGACATATATTGTGTAGCTTGGAAATTGTTATAATCTTGTTAACATGTTAGTTTATTGTGAATAGTTCACCAGTGCCTGTTTTCTAATTAATGATTTGCATGATCAGGTGGTCCATATTAACAGAGATGACATAGAGGCTGATACTTCATCATACCACTGCGAGTAAGCTTGGTGCTATTGCAAATTTCATTTTATCGCTTCTATGGGAATTGAATTTATATTTATATTTTGGGATCTGCTTCTTGTTTGTGATAATTTTTCCAGTGTCATAAGGCACATACCCCTGGAATCAATCGATCCATCATTGGCAATTGGATTTTATTGTCAAGACAAAGGTTTGCTGCCTTAATTTTTTTTTTTTAAATTTAATGGCCAAGGTTAACTTTTTCTTCCTTCTCTGGAGTAACGTACTTTTACTGATTTTCTTGTTGCTGCCGGACAGATGATTTTGATAAATTTTGTTGCTTGGCGACGAAGCTGGCAGTTGAATCACATGGTGCACCTTTGTTTACTGTGGCTCATTCTCATAAATTGCCCAACTCAGTAGGCCATGGTGACATGTTAAATGATAGTGTTGAGTTTGAAGAGGATGATTCGCTTGGCATGAATGATGTAGAAGGCTGTGCACACGAGGATGATTGGCAACTCCTTTAATTAGTTTAATTTTCTTGATTCACAAACTTGTACATGGTTTGGTTTGTAATGGGGTAGTATACCCAATCCCATAGCAACACTTACTAGCAGTACTACTCAACTTGATTTTCTGTCGATCATCCCTTTTGTGGTTTGACAATTGTAGAAAGTACAGTACTCAGCATTTTTATGATTCTTTTCATAAACAAAAGAACAAAAAAAATTAAATGTGTCAACTTGTATTCAATAAATAGAGTAAGATAAAATCCAGAAATTTCAGTTTCGCTGGCTGTTTCGCCCTCTTATCTTATTCTATCAATTTGCATGAGTTTGAAACCAAATGAATTGTGGATGGAAATAATATTTATGTCTGCAATTTTTTTTTCAAGTATTATAATTGGAAAAGAAGGAGATCCATCTTGAGTTGTTTAGAAAAAAATATATTTACCGTTAGGTTATGCTTGTGCATGCAAATATTACTTAAAACACAGCATTATTGCTGTTGCTTGTTGCCACTTGCTTAGGTTTCCTAATTGACCGATTCTCACATCAGATGGTGAGACAACAACATCAGAAATAAACCCAGAAAAATCCTGCAGGAATATTGATATGGTTCCATTCTATTTGGCTCCTTTACAGCCACATTTTATTTGTCTAAATGAAAGTAAAATTAAATTATCACGTTAAAAATTTCATAATTTTTTTTATTGTGTATATTCTCAATAATATTTACAAATAAAATGAAGATCTGTATTATTCTCATTATTATTTACAAATAAAATGAAAATTTGTATTATTTTTTCACAATACTTTGTAAAAAATAGTTAAATATAAATTTTTTATTTAAAAACTATTAAATATCAACTAAAAAAGCATTAGAAATGAAATTAGATATTTAGTATATTTCCTAATAAAAATAAGTAAAATAAATATGCAAAAGAATAATGTGATAAGTTTTTAAAAAGAATATGTGAAACATTGAATTTTCAATTTGATATATTATTTATGAATATATTTTGATTTATTTAATATTTAATTTTTTATTATAATTTTAAGATTTCATTGTTTATTAATATGACGAAACTAGAAATATTGTATTTAAATGTTATAGAAACAAATATTTTACTCAAAAAATTGTTAGGAAATAAGAAGTGCACAAATTTTTATCTTATAATATATAAAATACAACTTTCATTATACGTTTCTCATATAAAAATATATAAACTCTTTTTACAAGGTGAAAATTAAAATAAAAAATATAGATGTAAAATTATTATATAATTCATGTAAACATTTATTATTATTATTATAGAAGTAAAATTATTATATACTTCATATAAACATTTATTATTATTATTATTATTATTATTATTATTATTATTATTATTATCTAAATTAATATTCATGTCAATAATATTTCTATTTATTTTTTATACTATTATTGTTTTCTATTTTTCCCATTTAGATTCGCAAGTAAGGTTATTAAATAAAAATATACTTTTAGGTTATTATATAAAAAAATACTTTTAAAAACTCTTCTACTTGCACGTAATTATATATTAATTGACTCGTATTAATTTTTAATCATTTTAAACACTTAATCATATAAAAGTTTCAAAAATTTATAAAAAAAAAGGATAAATGGAATAATGATATATAGTCTTAATTTTCTCTTAGCTTTAACCTTAATATATAGTATATAGAAGTGATATGGATATTAATAATAAATCTAACTTGTTTGGTGCAAATAAATTCTATAAAATTTTAAGAAACTTATTTATAAATTTATATTTTTTATTTAATATAAATATATTTAAATCAAATCTTCCAAAATTAATAAAATTTACATGTGAACCCTGAGCTTAATAAGGGTTCAAAGTAATAGAAATAGTAAAATTTAAGTTTAAATTAATATAACTATTTAAGATTAATTTTATAATTAAATCAAATATAAAAATTTGTTGTAAATAATTTTTTAATAAAATTCATCTGTAAAGAAAAATAAATTTTATATGTTAGAATTAATTTATTTTTTAATAAATCTAGACCACAATCCAATAAAAATAAGATCCAAAGAAATAAAGCACTCTTTATTTATAATATTAATATTTTCAACTTAATAATATAACATTAAAATGGGAATTATTAATCACTATGCAATGACCAATCTCAAGAAATTTCATGGACAATTAGAAAACAATGATTAGTATAATTATTACAAGTTCAGGACATATTGTCTCCTGAAATTAGAATTAGATATGCTTTTTTACTTGAACTTTTTTTTTTACCAGAATTTTTCATTCAACTTTATTCCACAAATAAGACAAGGTGAAGCTAACAGAAAAAAAAAATCCAGATATTCAACCATCTGTAACATATCATATTATTTATTTTATAATATGGGAAAAAATTATATCAATATGAATTTTCCATTTTTTTCTATTTTTCTATTTTATAATTTTTTTAGTCAGTTTAATGGTCAAATTTTATTAAATAACTATATTTCAATGTCTCAAGCCAATCTTACTCAACACTTCAACACTTCGATGATAACTGAGATAAGTGAATTCTATTTATTAAAAAAAAAAAAAAAAACCACATCATTTAATGTTGTTAAAATGATGAAAATGACCTCACTTTCATATAGAGAAAAGACATTAAAAGCTTAGTTTAAAAAAATGACATCTCTTTGTATCTTCTTCCTCTTATTTCTTTGTAATATCAATTTTCATTTGAAAGGGAAAAAAATATTCAATTTCTAGAAATCCAAACAAGCACATACACAATATTAAACAAAAAAAAAACAATCATCAATCCTTTCTTTCTCTATTCAAACAGACCCACAAACATAAACAAGATTGTATAAATTCTAAAATTATTTTTTAAAAAAATAAGTAGTAAATAACAAAGAAAATCGAAGAAGAAGAAGAAGCTTCCTTTTATCCTCTATGTCATCAATTTCTCACTGAAAGGGAAAATAAATTCTTCCAATTTCTAGGCATCCAAACAAGTATATGCACAAGATTAAATAAAAAACAACCATAGACCCTCTCTTTCTCTATTCAAAGAGATCCACAAATATAAATAAGATTAAACCAATCCCAAAATTTTTCTTTTAAAAATAAACAATAGTTAATAGAGAAAATTGAAGAAGAAGAAGTTTCCTCTTAACCTTTACGTAACATCAATTTCTCACTAGAAGGGAAAAATATTCATCCAGTTTCTAAGCATCCAAACAAGCACATACACAAAATTAAACAAAAAACAACAATAAATCCTCTCTTTCTATATTCAAAAGATCCACAGCCATAAATAAGATTAAACCAAACCCAAAACTCTTTTTCAAAAATATAAGCAGTAAATAACAATGAAAATTAAAGAATAATAGGAAGAAAATCAGAAGTTTGGTTATTTCAAAAAAAAAAAAGGAAAGAAATAGACAATTTAGGCATGAAAACTCCAAAATTCAGAGATTGATAATCAATCTAAGCCTGCAAAATTGGGGGATTGGACTTCGATCACAGATTTGAGGAAGCAATATGAGATTTGGGACTAGTGTAACCTACAATGGGGATAGTCTAGGTCATGTTATTGTCTTCAATTTGAGCAACGAGTCAATTTCTGACTGAGTCGAGAAAGCAAATTCACTCTTTGATCTTCAATTTTTTTAAAATTTAGATCTATCTTACAACAGCTTTGACACATCTTTACCACTAGATTTGCCGATCTATAAAGTTTAATATCTCTAAATTTTTCTAAAGTTGGTTTGTGGGTCAAATGAGTAATTGAGGGTATTTTAGTCAGCCATTTGTTTATAATCTGATGCATGAAAACTTTTACTTAAAATTGGGCTTTACTTAACCAGTCAGCACTCTGATGAGGATAAAAATGATCGAAGTAATTAACTTAATACTAAAAATTAAAGTTTAAACACTAAATTGAAAAAAAATTATACAAACACCAAAATTAAAAAAATTTAAAAGTTTAAACACCATTACTATAATTTTTCCTATTATGTAGTAATATATAATAAACTATATAATACAATGAAATTGAATATAATGTAATTAGCATCATATTTCCTTCGTTTGAAAGTATAAATGAAATAAATTATGTATTGTAGCTTTTAAAATAGTTGATTATTCTATAATTATCAAAATAATTAAGACATTAATTTTTTAAATTACAAATATTTATAATTATATGAAGTTAATATAATAAAAGAAATGGTAAGTATCAATTATGTTGAAATAAAGAAAAGGAAAGTATTAATTATATGTAAAAAAAAAAACTGCTAAGAAAAAAATTTGTTGTAAAAAAATTAGGCAATTAAAAATTTTTGGTAGAAAAAAAAAGAAAACAAACCATTAAAAATATTTTTGGTGATAACACTAAGGTATAATTTGATAGTCATAAATATACATAGTAATTAGTTTGTGCCGTGTCGGTCAGAGCAAATTTATTGTGCTTGTGACTTTTTCATACTGTGCCAATCCAAAAAATTATTTTTGTTATATTGGGCGGTGCCAAAATTTAAAAAATAATGGTCCAACACTATCCATTAACCTATATATAATCATGCTGAATTATATCGTATCATATCAATATATATGCAAATCTTACAATTATTTCTTTCAAACAAATTATATATAGAAATTGATTAAAAAAATAAGATTCATAATAACATAAATTAAATAAATTAAACTGTAATAATACAAATTAAATTATAATAACACAAATTAACTATAATAATATAAATAAAATAAATTAAACTATAATCGTAATAATTTGATTTTTAAATTATTTTAAAATAATATTTTTAAAATATAAATAATTATTTTAATATTATCTAATTAATTTATGATTATTTAAATTATAAATTTTTTTAAAAAAAAGAAGAAAAAGAAAAGAATATTAAGGAAACTAATTAAAGAATAAAAGGAAGAAAAGAAACAGAAAAGACAAAAAAAAAAAGAAGAGAAAGAGAGTATACAAAGGGGAGAGAAAGAGAGAGAGAGCCGATCGATTATTAGTCGATTTACCGCCGTTCGATGGCGGATGGTGACAAGCGCCACACAAGGAGGACAACTACTTTAAGAAGAGCTGACCACTCACCGTCAAAGGCTATTGGAGCCGAACATAGCACCTCCCGTGATCTTTTAATAAAGATTTTGGCCGTTTTCGATCTCTTTTCTTAACGTGACAGGTACGGTTGAGTTCCTCTCTTTTCAAACTTCTTTTTGATATATCATTTGTAATTTTTAAATGAGTTTATAATATGGCCATAATTCGGTGATCGTTTTTCAGTGATAATGATACTATTCCGGCAATAAAAAATATAAAATATAGTAAATAAATAAAAAAAAATACATGTAATTAATGATATATTAATTGGAGATATAATTAGTTAGAAATTTTGAAGTTAAATAAATTTAGAATATATATAATTTTAATTAGTTATAATTAAATAAAAATTTATTAATTAGCTAAAATTAAATGAGAAATCAAGTAGAATAGATTAATTACTTGTAATTATTATTTATTAATTATAGTCAAATATTTAATATGTTAGATTAAATTAGATTATGATTTTATGTAAAGATTATAATTTTAATTGATTATTTAAATAGTAATACATAAAATTAATAAATATATTTAGATTATAATATAAATAATTTATGATTTAAATTATGATATATAAAAAATTTATGATTGAATTCAAATTTTGATTATTAATGAATAGAAATAATTAACTGCATATAATTGTATATATGTGAAATATATTTACTAATTTGGATTATAATTTATTAGTTAAGTTAATTATTAATTATTAGACGAGTAATTGATTATTAATAAAACACAATTACTTTGATAGAATTTGTGAAGTTATAATTAGTATAATTTAGTATTGTTAGTATTGTTGTTATTATTATTATTATTATTATTTCATATTAAACTTAATACAAATAATTACAATTAAACTCAAGAAAATTAAATAATTATTTTGCAATGGAAAGTAATCAAATAATCTTAATTACTAGGTAAATAAACTATATTAATATTTTTATTATTAACATTATTATTAAATGAGTGGTGAAAAGTTAAATTAATTTAAATAGAATATTATTAATTTAATATTTAATTACATTAGCTTTGTGAAATTATTAATGAGTAGCTATTGAGAATATTGATGGAGGTCCAAATGAGATATGTAACACCCTCTTGATATTCCTATTAAGAAACTAACCTGGGATGTCATATTATACCTATACACTTATGCATTTAACTTTAGATAAATATTAAAGCTAATGTTAGTAAATATTTCTACAGAGTCCCCTAAAGTTTGACACTGTCAATATTTTCATCAATTAAAACACAATCTACAGAAAAATGTACTTCTACTATTTCTTACATCAACCTTAATTTCAATCTCGTCAATTTATTAATCATAATCTACAATTTAACTCATACTCAGTTATTTATTCTTAATAAGTTTGCATATTAAATATACGTCATATTTTTTTATATCATACTATAAAGTTAAACCTCAAATAAATTTATAAAATACAACTCACAACTACTATATAAAATCTCTAATAACTCATAATTATATAACTGTCATTTAAAACTTTAAACACTTCTATACAAACTGAATAAAATACATTATACAAAGTTGATCTGAAGTTTTAAAATCTCACATAGCACATTCTTTGATACAGTTGATTTGGAGATTTAAAATCTCACTCTACTGGATCAAATCTGTTCGTTTGATCTGCACGTCAAAAATAAATTTAACACGCTAAGTAATTACTTAGTGGTGCTTGTATACTCATAATTTGTCAAAATTATAACATAAAAAAATATTTATAATAACAAATAAAAATAAAATCTTCACTTTGATCATAAAGTACGTTAATAATTAATTTAATAAATTGAATTTAAATTATTTACCTAATTAACAATAAACTAAAAAATTTTAAATTAAATTTTAAAGAAAATAATTTCTTTATTAACTATGATAAAATAATTTCGTTGTTAAAATATTATTAACTATGATAAAAGAATATTCACTTTATAGCTAATGATTAAAATATTATTAATAAAGATAAATATTTTATAATACATTCATATTTTTCGTATAATTTTGTAAATATGTATATCACACTTTTCTCATTTTCATTAAATTTCATTTAATTTTTTTGCTCTTATATACTAATTTTAAAATCCTAAATTTGGATAACAGGTCACTAATGACAAGTAAATGCACACTATATAGAATATAGTCAATAGTCCACTGATGGCATTAAATGCCCACTATCATAGATGATATAAAATGTCAACTAATGACACGAATATCCATTATCATTGGTGACACAAAGTGTCTAATAATGGCACAAAGTGTTTACTAACACGATGGACGTCCAAGCTCTTTCACTAGCCATTCAATCCGATAACTTAGTTTTTTTATCAGTATATTAAGCATTTAAATTATTTTTCTCATTTTAATCAAATTTCTCAATTATGTAAATTTTTATTAAAACATCACTCTTAGGTAAACCCTTATTTATTTTCTTAATAATCAATTACATAATTAGCATATTCATTTTAACTAAAAATATTTCTTTAACTTAACTATTTCTTTCTTTATTATTCAATAATCTTTACTTTAACCATACTTGTAAAGAAATATTTACTATATTAAACTTAAACAAATTATATTTAAAACCTATTCACCAAATATATTTTAAACAATCATTCAAATTCTAAAATCTTAAACTTTCTCATTACTAAATCCCCATTACAAAAATTATACAGATATAAACATAAGTCTTAGGCACATACATAAATTTATATTTAAAGTTTCATATTTTTCTAAGCTCCTTTACTATGTTTAAAAATTATGTTTTCAAAACTTATATATTCTGTTTTTATAATAATTTTACTTGCAGTATCCATTTTTTAATTTTATTTAGATACTAAACCTTTATAAAAATTCATCAAAATTTAACCATACAACAAAAACATATATAAGAATTTTTACCTGGAATTTTAGAATTTTATACTCTCATTTATCTTGTTTCTAAATTATGTTTACTTAACCTTACAGATTCTGATTTTACAGTCACTATTTTGGCAGTTTTAATTTTTAATTTTATTTTTATAATTAAACATTTATAAAAATTTATGAAATTTTAACCATATGTCTTAAACATATATGATCTTATATATAAAATTTTAGATTTTTCTGAATTATTTTACTGTAGTTTCCAATTGAGTTTCACAAATATTAAAACTTTGGCTCTGCTGGTACAGTAATGGTAGTTTGTGTTCTTCTATTTTTTTTTATTAAATCATCTTTAAAATTTATGAAATTTTATAAACCATCTAATAACACATAGATAAACTTTTAAGGAAAATTTTATGCTCATTGAACTTTTCTAGATTAGTCTAAAAATTTAGACAAAAGAAAGTAAAAAAATTTCACAATTAATTCAATTAATATAGTTTAATTAACTTCCATAAGCATAAAAAATAAAAAAAATTAAATAATAGCTAACTATCAATACAAAAGCACAAACATCTTTTCAAAGTAATTCTTTCTCTCTCTTCCTTGAATTTATGGTGATGATTTTAGGGTTTTTTTTTACCTATTCTAATAAATTCTACTAAAAAATTTGAGTTATATGTGAATTTTTCTTAATTTTCTACTTAGATTTAATTAAAGAAGAGGCAGAAGAAATGAAATTTTTGGTTATGGAATGGTGCTAGGTCGGTTTTGGGGTGGGGAAGAAGAAGAAAATAGAGTTTTTATTTATTTATACACATTAATTAGGGTTTTAATTATATAAGGTGCGTTCATCGAAACTTTAGTATACCCACTTTCTTAATTTATTTCTAATTCGACTTTTAATTTTATAAATTAGTAAAAATAATTTTTTTTAATTAATTTGAAGGTCTATTATTCATATTTCACATTCTAATTTAGATAAAAATCCAATTCTAGGATCAAAAGGACATTTTTGTTAGGTTTTATCGCTTAAAGATTTTTTTTACAGAAATACCGATTAAGTTCATATTCGAATTTAATTTTTAACTTTTTAAGACTTAATTAACTATATTTTCAATCTATTTTAAATATCCAAGTCATTCTCTATATTATACACAACCCATATCAGTATAATTTCAAAAGTCACTGCTTACAAATTTCAAACATTACAGGGTAGTTTAGTTGAAGTTGATTATTGTGAGATATTTAGAAGTGTTATTTTCTTGCTTTGTTTCAGGGTATAAGAAAGACTATCAAAATTTTGGCAAAATATTTAGAGTCATCCATCCTTCCATATTCTAATAGTTTTTGTCGTTGTTTGAAAATAATTTCTAGGTGTTTTTCATTTTCAATCAGATATTCCAAGGAGAATTTTAAATTTTTGTGTATCTGTGAGTTATATAGATTAATATAATGCATCGCTTCCCCTAATTTTATGATAATTGCTACATCTGCATAAATATATTGCTTGCTTGTGCAATATAAGTATAATTTTCATTAGCAATATTTGATTATAAAAGTATAATGTACGTCGGTGTATGAGTTGACAATTTTTGATACACATAATATATGTTTGTCGGAGAGGGATATGATGATATGAGACCACACATGTTTGAGGATGCGGTTTATGACATGATAATGTTATATGATGATGAGATTATGACTGACATGGCGACGAGAGCATTTTCATGCTCAGCGCTGCTTATTAGTCAGTTAGCACTGCTTGGCTACGGTTGTGACGACAGAGGTATTTTCATACTCAACGCTGCTTGTTAGTCAAGTAGTGCTGTTTGGCGATAGCTGTGATGACGAACCCTAAATATTAGATTTAAAAAAAAATATATGAATTAAGTGAGCTAGATATGAGATTGACTCTCCAGTTTGAGTTTAGTGTGACATTATTGACTAACTCCTATCTTTATATGATTATGTGATTGGTTTGTTTAGTTGACGTTTACACATGCACTTCATGCATGAGATTGTTGGATTGTATTAATTACTATATAACTCATTGAGTCGAATACTCACACCAGTTCATTTTTTTTCTAGTTTGCAGGTTAAGCGTGAATATATAATTTTATAGAGCTATTTTTACCTTTTATTCTTCGGCAAGAGTGCTATATATATAGTTATTATGTAAGTAAGTTACAAGGGTTGCATTTTAGAACTCCATATGGTATTATTTTATCTATCTATTTTTTGTTTAGTTTCTCTCGTTGGGTTAAAAGTATTTTGTTAATTAATATTTATTGATGACGATTATATGATGTACTCATTATACATAATTAGTATGCTCATTGGCTCAAACTTCAAGATAGTAACTAATGTTACAATCCAGTCTCTTCAGGTAATGAGTTATTAGGATGACTATGAATTCTTCTTGTTTCTTAGTGTCAGTCACATACCCTCGGATTTATGTCATGGCAATAATAACATAAATAATAATTAAATTAAAAATTAAAAATTAAAAACTATATTAATTATTATGGAAAAGCAAAAAAAATATTATTGAGCAATTCTATTTTGACATATGAAAATATATAATATAATTTGTTTAAAATTTTAACTTAATTATAAATATGGGTGAAAAAAATTATTTTTTATCAATAAAATTAATTTTTGACAGATACAAAAAATTTTATTGATAATTTTTTTAAAAAAATTAAAATTCTATTTAATACTTCAAATATTTTATTTTATAAAATTATGTTTGATAGTATGTATAGGTAAATTAAAAAATTATTTATATGTCAAAGTATATTTTAGTTTCAAATACTCTTTCTTGGGCAAACAGAATCAGAATTAATTTCTTATTCTCTAATTTTATTTATATAATTTATTTAAAATTATTCGAGTTGTATTTAGCTGTCTATCTTGTCGTGCTAAGGTGGCCAGATAGGATAAATATCCTAGGCCCAACGCGACCTAGAACACTTTTATCAAGCTGCAATCTCGGTTGAGCTAGGCCGTGTTGCCCGTTGGCTCGACCCAATTATCATATATAGCCAGAAATGTATCATTTTTGCTTAAGTTTGAGTCTCCCTATATGTACTTAATATTTATAAAAATTAATTCCTAAAAATAAGAAGAAAATAGCCTATGCAAAAAAAAAATATTCTAAAAAAATATCATTAAAAAATTATTGTAAAAAATATATATTTAACAAAATTATTGTAAAAAGGGGTAAGAAATAGCAAATGAGAAATGCTATGGGCCATACATGCTTTATAGATGTTATGTCGTTATTTTTCTCAAAGGTATGAAAGATTGCATTCAAAATTTTTTATACAACTAGATAATAAATGTTAGTATTATTTATTTTCAATTTAGTCTAATTATTTTGGACTTATTTTTAAAATAATTGATTTTTTTTTCTAAAATAACTATTGAGAGTAAGATTTTATTTGAAATAATTGGTCTCCACATTAGACATTCTTGATAAGGGAAAATGGATTATACTAACATCAAAACATTTGATCATTTCTTCAGAGCAAAAACTGACATTTTCTCTTCATTCACTCTTTGAAAAATGACAGTGACACATTTCAAGAAGACTCTTCTATGGCCTTAGATCAACATTTCTCCATTGAAAAGAAAAACAAAAAAGAAAAGAAAAAAAATAGTAAACCTCATCTCTCTGCTGAAGAGCGAAGGGCAAAAACCCAAAACCATTATATGCCTAATTAAAAGTTTAAAAATGCCGCGCCTTTTTAGCCATTACTCTTCTGCTGCTTAGGTGTTCCCAATTGGCTAATTTCTCATATCAGATTGAGAGATAGCAAGCTGAAAATGGAAACCCAGAAAACGCTGCAGGGGTGTGTACATGGTTCCATTTGTTATTCCCATTGTTACAATCTCTGTCCAATACACATGTTCTTTCACAATCACATTCACTACATGAAACTGATGATTGTGATCCACTCCCACTGCCGCTCATCACAAACATTCTCTGCTTATTATCACCATTTCCAAGGCTGATCACACATGGGTTTGTTCCAGTATATGGTAACGAAATTGAACTTACTACTTCCCATTTCATCTTCTCATCATTGTTCTTCTCTTCACCATTGCTTGCCGCTGGCAGCTTCTGTTGCTGTGATTCCCCTCCCAAGAACCACCACCATTGGTATTGATTTCTATTAACAGAGACTGTAACAGTAGGTCCTCTCGGACAAATACTCGCAAAGGGCCAAATTCCATCAGTTTTAGACCAAGATTTAGTATCTGGGTCATAACACTCTGCATCAGACTTGAATTGTCCTTGGCTATAAGTGTCATAACCACTGACAACCCAGAATCTGGAATCGCCTTCCCAAACCAATCCATGACATTCGTCTCTTGCTTCAATCATATCTGTCAGTACTCTCCATTCATTTCTCTCAACATCATAAACTTCCGCCGATTTCAAGGCATTTTTCTGACGGTCGTGGCCTCCGGCGACATAAACAGTAGTGGGTCCAACAACAGCACAAGCAAAAAAAGAGCGGGGAACAGACATTGGTGCCCCACGTTTCCAACGGCAGCCACCAGCTCCGGTGAAATCTAGGATATAAACAGCCGACACTGGTTCTAGAGTGGTGGAATCCCAACCACCCAAAAGGAGTATTTTATTGGAGGAAGAAAGTGCCAAACACTGGCAGAACAGTGGGATTCCTCCCGGAGGACTTGTCTTTTGCCAAACATTTTGGGTGGCGTTGTAAATATTCAGACCAAATTGAGGTGGGCTGTAGATCTGCTTTTGCTGCTGGCGCTCCTCTTGTTTGTCTTCTTTCTGAGTCACGGCGGAGGCTCTGTTAAGTGGGTCAATGTAATCTAATGGAGGAAGAGGCTGAACCAGGCAAATAAATTGTTCTGAATGACCAGATTGATGCCTGTGCTGATAAAAAGAAGGATCTGAAATCAAATTCTGCCAAGTATGGCAGACTGATTTCATAGTAGAATGAAATTGGTAAGGCACTTTTATCAAACACTCAATAGCTATCTCATCTGGTAATCCTGGAATCAGTTGATTCTCCTTCTCTTCCATTGAAATCTTCATTTTCCAATTTTTTTTTCTCTGCTATATTCAATCTAAGAAAAACCCAATAAAATTAGGGCAGAAGAGGGAGGGGATGGTTATGGAGTAGGAAAAGAGAAAGAGGGAGGAGTGTGAGCTCGGTTAGAGAATGGATAGGCTGTGGGTATAAGTAGACAATCACTGTGTGAGTAAGGTGCGTAGTGACGCCTAATGCCATGTGAGGCTGTTTCTTTCGTTTCCTGGATAATTATTCTTTGCCTTATCTTCATCACCTCCCTTTTATTATTATTATTATTATTATTATTATTATTATTATTATTATTATTATGACTCCTTCCTCTCTAATTAATAAACTGATTTTATTTTTTATAAAAATTAAAAATATAAATTTATATAAATTATTTCTATTGCTATAATTTTATTAATTTAATATAAAATATATTTAATAAATAATATTAAATATGTATATAATAAAAATTTATTATATTAATTAATTATTAAATTACTTATAATTTGAGATGAATAAAAAAGAAAAATAAATCTATTAATTGGAGACAGAGAAATTATTAATTATTAATTATTATTACTATTATAAAAATAAAAATAACAATTATAAAAATATTTTTTTGAACAATATGTGTACTATTGTTTACTTGTTATTTTAATTCAATAATTTATTTAATTTTAAAAAATATACATAATTTATTGAAATATTTGACTAATATATATAATTAAAAGTATTTTTCTTAAATGCAATTAGATTTTTTTAATAAAATTTTAGTAGGAATGTAATTTAAAATTTAATTTGATAAATTATTTACTTCTTAAAAATTAAAAAAATTGTTCGCTCAAGTAAATCAAATAAAAATTAAAAATTAAAAATTAAGAGAAATACTAAAAATTAAAAAGAAAAGTGTTGATATTCACCCTTGTTACTATTGTTATTAGTATTTTTATTTTTATTTTATATTTGGGAATTTTTCAATAGATTTATATATATCATGAGGAATGAAACTGTAACAATATGGCATTTTAAAATATTTTTTAAGAGTAAGGCCTGTATACGTACTGATTAGTGATTAATTTCTGCAACACTATTAAATTCACTTTTCTATCAAAAATAAATCATCCATATTTTAAATTTTGAAAAATTTATAAATGTGCATTAAATAATTAATTCTATTTAAATATATTCAAATACTACAAAATAAGAATAATATTTTTTTTAAAAAATAAATTTTATTATCAATAGATAGTAATTATTATTTAATTATTATTATTTTTCTTCAAATTCCATTATATATATAAGTCGGTTATCATTTAGGAGGAGAATTGAAGATATTCTTTAAATTATCTTTTAGAGAAAATATTATTAAAAATAATAAATAAAAAAATATATATTTAAAAAATATATTAATTAATATATTATAATAAAATTATTATGAAATATATTAAATCACTATTATATATTATATATATGTGCATGTATTTTTATATATTATTTCTTAAAAACAATTGGTAAATTATTAGTAATAATATGGAAAGCGAAAGAATTGAAAAATAATAATAATAATAAAAAAAAGGAATCCTCTTTGCAAGTTGCAACTGAATATAATGAGATTGATCCACCAAGAAAGGAGAGACACGTTGAGAGGAAGTTGCAAAAACCTTCTAGAAGCTATGTGCCTACGTGTCTATTTCTTTGAATTGGCCCAATTAATTTTCTCAATATAATTTTTTGAAAAAAAAAAAACTTGACACATAGATTGCTATTTGAATATCACAATTTTGATCATTTTACTTTTATACTATTTGAATAATTATTTTATCTTTTAAATATATATTTTTTATAATAAATTGACCCTCATATATTAAGTTATCAAAATATTTATACTATCTTTTAAAGGACACGTGAAACTGATTAATACAATAGATTTATATTATAAAATATTAAAAATACCTTTTCATAACTTAATAAATTCTTAATATATAATATAAAATTACAATAATATCCTTAAACTATAAACAAAATTTTTTACAGAAATTTTTAGTGATCGACGCAGAAAAATAACAATTTTTATCTAAAAATTTGATTCAAAATTTGTGTTTTGAATTAAAATTTTTGTATAAAATTCTAAGAAGAAAAAGAAGACGACGACAAAGAAGAGGAAGAAGAAGAAGAAGAAGATTTTTTTCTCTGAAATCTTCAACAATCTCAAATTCTATGTTTTTGCCAAAGTTTTTTGTTTGTTTTTGAAGAAATTTAACATATTTGAGAAGAAGAAGATAAATCTTTTGCTCGAATCTTCAAAGTTTAAAAATTTTTATTTTTTGTCTAAAATTTCTATTTATTTCTTAAGAAAATGAATAGATTTGGGAAGAAGAAGAAGAAGAAGAAGAAGAAGAAGAAGAAGAAGAAGAAGAAGAAAAAGAAAAAGGAAAAAGAAGAGAAGATAATTTTTTTGCTAGAATCTTCAAAAATTAAAAATTTTTATTTTTTACCGGAAATTTTTATTTGTTGATCAAAATTTGAGAGGACGATTGAAGTTTCAGAATTTACGGTTTTGAAACTCACGCACTGTGAAAAATCTGGATATTGTAAATTAAGGGTCAATTTGTTGTGAAAAAATTAAGTTTAATGGATAAAATAGTTAGTCGAATAATACATAGAGCAAAATGATCAAAGATATCAATTTCGAGGGGACAAGCCAAAAAAAATACTATTAGGAATTTAGGATAAGCATGACAAGTGTAAAACCATCTTGCACATTCCACTTCTTTTCTTCTTTAGATTTTATGAATTTAATTTATTTATTGCATCACAAAAATTTATAATTCACAAAAATTAGTAACAAATACATAAATTTATAAATATTAATAAATTTCTTGACTCAATAAATTTATCAATATATATAATTTAAGCCAAGAATAAGTTATAAAAACTAACTACTAAATCATGATGTAAAAAATATATATTGTTTTATTGACAAAAAAATGTTTAAGTTTAATTCTCGAATTTAATTTTTTTTAATAGAAAGGATAGACATATCTTATAGATAAGCTTCTAAATAATTAAAAATTCATTTGGGAGATTCATTCAACCAAATTTCACATTCTAACTCAAAAAACGCGATAGTCAGCTGCGACATTCGCAAAACGAGAAATATATTTTAACTCAATATCCTTAATAAAAAAAATAAAAGCATAACAATTATCCAACAAAAGACCTAATGAAGATCTAAACTGAGTTTTTTTTTAAGATATTCAATAATTGCCAAGCAACTAGATTCAAGAACAACCCGTTGCCAACCATTGTCACATATCCAGCTTGGAACTTCGCGAATGCCCATTGCCTCTGATATGCATGAAGAGAAAGAACCTTCAACCCTTTGAGCACATGCAGCTACAAAATGTCCATTAGCATTTTAAACAATCATTCCTATTCCTTGCGAATCAGACCCTTGTTGAATAGCAGTGCTTGTGTTAAGCTTTAGCCAAGTTTCAATTGGTTTGTTCATTTCGCTGCTGGAGCTACATTTGATTGCGAAACAGCTGCTGGTTGCACTTATATCACTAACTATTGCTTGATGAACTAATTGTTGAGCAGTTAAAGAGTTTCCTTCCCAATATAGCTTGTTATGATTGTTGGTGGTAGCACACCAAAATTGAAAAATAAAAATAAAGAAAGTCAAAAATGCAAGGTGCCTAACAATGAAGAAATTGTCAAAAATGTGAGGTGAAAATGGGAGGTGCCTAATTTAGCCTAATTTTCACCTAATTTAGTTTGACAATTTATTTGCATTTGAAGCCTATAAATAGGCTCATTCTCTCCATTTGTAAATACACCAAGCAAACACAAAATATAGCTTAAGGAGAGCTATAGGTTAAATACCAAATAGTTTATATTAGGAATTAGAGAATCAATCTCTTGGAGTTCCTTGGAGTATAAATAATGGGAGTTGTTTTGTGGGTGTCGGTTAGAAAAATATTTTGTAATTTGTGGTTGTAACAATTTGCCGCATAGTGAATATTTTTCTTGGTTGTCGTTAGACAACGACCGTGGTTTTTCTCCATTCGGGAGTTTTCCACGTTAAATCATTGTGTTTTATTCTCTTTAATTTCTCAATTGTTATTTTATTTTCTCATTTATTCCTGCTTAAAGACGGTCCGAGGGGCGGGAAAATAGCGATTTTCCCAACAAGTGGTATCAGAGCTTAGGTGTTATAATTTTTTGTCAAAAATCTTAGTATGCTCTGTGGTTGCAGCTTGGTCTGATCTTCCACATCAGAAAAGATTTTTGTTAAAAATTATTTTTGTTTTTAAGCTGGTGGAGCTTTGGAAAAGGTGGAGCCGTTTTGCTTTGGTGTGCTTGAGTATTGGTGGTGAGATAAATAATTACATGTCGAGGTAAATTCTGTCAAACGACACGAATTTAGTCTAAGGCAAGTGGATTTTAAGTGAGACCTTTGTGACTCCTCCTCTTACCTGGGAATTTACCTGGTGTAATATTTATTTCTGGTCCTTTATTAAGCACAAAGTAAGCATGTCGGCAATGAGATGCGAGATTGAGAAATTTGATGGGAGAATGAATTTTGCACTGTGGCAAGTGCAAGTCAAAGACGTGTTGATACAGTCTGGACTACATAAGGTTTTGCAGGGTAAACCAGTCAGCGGAAGAAATTCAGAAAAAGGCGGTGGCAGTGGAGACTCAGAAAAATCCAAGATTAGTGACGAAGAATGGGAGGAGCTGGATATCAAGGCGGCAAGTCAAATTCGCATGTGTCTAGCAAAAAAATGTTCTTGCTAATGTGCTTGGATTGTCCACGACAAAGGAGCTGTGGGAGAAACTGGAAGAATTGTATCAGGGAAAAAATATATCCAACAGGTTATATTTGAAAGAGCAATTTCATACGTTGAAAATGGCGGAAGGTACAAAGCTGTCCGATCACCTGAGTGTCCTCAATGGTATTATCTCTGAATTGGAAACTCTTGGAGTGAAAACCGAAGATGAAGATAAAGCTCTCCGGCTCATCCTGTCACTTCCTTCAACATATGAGCACATGAAGCCTGTTCTGAAATATGGTAGTAAGGAAGTGGTGTATGCGGATGTGGTTAGTAAGCTCATTACTGAGGAGAGAAGACTGAATGAAATGGAAAATAAATCTTATGAGAATTCAGCTTTATCTGTCGGTATCAGGAAAAAGAATAAAGGCTCCGGAAAGAGGAAGGTTGTCTGCTGGGGGTGTGGTCAAACTGGACACGTGAGGAAGGATTGCCCGAACGGTGGAGCTGATTCGGCTAGAAGCTCTAACGTTGTTGCTGCCAATGTGATCTCCTGTGGCGAAGGAGATGATGAGTTGTCTCTGTAGTTGAGAGAAGTGTGTCCTCATGGCATGATTGCTACCCGTTGAGATGCCATGGAAGAGGACTGATTATTGGTAGCTGGTCCACGAAAATGTGCGCTGCATTGGTTGACAGTTGATGCAAGGTGCGTGGTGGAAAAATTATGTCGATGGCTAATGAACTCTCGGAAAGTCAACAGGAGGGTTGCACCATAAACTATTAGCGGGATCCGACATGGCCGATGAAAAATTCTTGGAGTTGGCGAAATAATTCCAAGTGTCGATACTCTTTTATGGTGGAGTATGTTAATTCTTGACGTTAAGAATTATAATTGTCGGTAACAGACAATGTTGTGTTTTTATTTTTCAAGGTGGAGATTGTTGGTGGTAGCACACCAAAATTGAAAAATAAAAATAAAGAAAGTCAAAAATGCAAGGTGCCTAACAATGAAGAAATTGTCAAAAATGTGAGGTGAAAATGGGAGGTGCCTAATTTAGCCTAATTTTCACCTAATTTAGTTTGACAATTTATTTGCATTTGAAGCCTATAAATAGGCTCATTCTCTCCATTTGTAAATACACCAAGCAAACACAAAATATAGCTTAAGGAGAGCTATAGGTTAAATACCAAATAGTTTTATATTAGGAATCAGAGAATCAATCTCTTGGAGTTCCTTGGAGTATAAATATTTGGGAGTTGTTTTGTGGGTGTCGGTTAGAAAAATATTTTGTAATTTGTGGTTGTAACAATTTGCCGCATAGTGAATATTTTTCTTGGTTGTCGTTAGACAACGACCGTGGTTTTTCTCCATTCGGGAGTTTTCCACGTTAAATCATTGTGTTTTATTCTCTTTAATTTCTCAATTGTTATTTTATTTTCTCATTTATTCCTGCTTAAAGACGGTCCGAGGGGCGGGAAAATAGCGATTTTCCCAACAATGATTACATTACATCTGCCAGTAAATGGAAGCAACCAAACTGTACTTCGACACACAAGGCATGTACTGTCAACCTCCATAGATTTCCTTTGCAAATTGACTATCATTGGAAAAACATCATTGCAGACACGCTAAAGAAAATTTTTAATTTTTTGGGGTAGATTGCATTCCTTATATAGCATACCATTGGCGATCATCTTGATATTGGACAACCATCCCATATACAATAAGCTTATAAGCATGCTTTACAAAGTAATTGCATGTAACACTATCATTCTAGACCAAAGCATCTGATACTAATCTATTAGACAAAGGAATATATAGAATTAGAGCCCTGTCCACTAATTAAAAATTTTATTAATTAATTCTGTATTCCAGTGACCATCTATAATATCATTTGAAAAACCATGGCTGTTTGATTTTGTGGAGGAATATTCGACGTGATTTGAGGATTAGAAAGATCAGGCAACCAATTATCCATCCAAATAGAAATCGAACCACCAGAGCCTATGCACCAGACACTTCCCCTACGAATAATGTCTTGGGTAGTCCAGATGCTACGCCAAACATAACTTGGGCTAGAACCAAGTTGTGCCTCCAAAAAGATGAATTAGGTAGTCGTGGCATTTTAATTAGGTAGTAGTGAAATTTTAATATTCTTACTACTAGAGAAGCTAGGTTGCGTATCAACTTCCATGCTTGTTTATCGTTACAAGATTAAACTCATAAATTCTGCAAAAGCCCAAACCACCTTTCTTTTTTGGTTTTGCCATAAGGTCCCACGACATCCATGTGATACCTTTGGAAGACCTACTATCTAAAGACCACTAGAATTTGTTCCTGGATCTTTCAAAATTCCAAATAAAGAGAGTGGGGAAGTAAGAAAGTATTCATCACATAGGTTAGAATTTATAGCACAATAGATTTCAATAAAACTTCCTTTCCTGCTTTAGATAAAAACTTTTTCTTCCAAGAATATGTTGGGTTTTTAGTCAATAATTAATTGTGTAAATGAATGCACAATAGCAATAAGCAAAGAATAACCACAAAAAGAAGAGACAAGATTTAATGTGGAAAACCCTCCTGTGTAGAGGGAAAAAATTACAGGGCAAACTCCGAAATAAAATTCACTAATTCGAAGAAATCAAGTACAACAAATTCTCAAGCAATCCTCACTTGACTACTTAAGATCACAAATAATAGAGAAAATATCTAAATACTTCTCTAATAAATTTTTCACTATTTGGATGATCACACCAAGAAACTAGAAAATAATTCTCTAATATTTATCTCACAAACTACATGAAATCTTTTTTCTCTCTTGTATTTCACTTATGTACATTGGAGTGAATAAGATGAAGGCTATTTATAGGCCTTTAAATATGTGTGAACATATTAATTTGTGCCTAACTTATGTTTAATTTTAACTATTACAATGGTGGCTAGAAAAATGTGTTAAATATTTCTTTTCTTTTCTTTTTTAACCTAGTCAAAATTATAAACTCACTAAACCCATTTAATTTTAATCTAGTCAAAATTGTAAACTCACCAAACCCATTAATTTCATGGGTTGGATAAACCAACAATCTCCTCCTCCAACCCATGGGGAGATATTCACACATCTATTGCTCAATTACCACTCAGTCCAATATCTTGGTGCAAAACTGGTACTTATCACGAGTCACCACTTTGGTTAACATGTCAGTTGAATTTTTGTTAGTGTGAATCTTTTTTAATAACATCTCTCGATTATTCACCACTTCACGAATCCAATGGTATCTCATATCAATATACTTAGTCCGACCATGGTATGTTGCATTCTTGCTCAAATCTAGAGTACTTTGACTATCACAATTCATCACATACTCACCCTGCTTCAACTCCAACTCTTCTAGAAACCTTTTCAACCAAAGCATCTCTTTACTTGCTTCAGTCATAACTATATACTCCGCCTCAGTTGTGGATAGAGCAACACACTTTTGTAATTTGGACTGCATGATACGACTCCCCTTGCAAAAGTAAATACATATCCTGAAGTCGACTTCCTGCCATCAAGGTCACCTGCCATATCCACATCTGTATATCCTTCTAGAATTGGTTTTGAGCCTCCAAAGCATAAGCACTTCTTAAAAGTACCTCTCAAATATCTGAGAATCCATTTGACCGCCTCCCAGTGATCTTTACCAAAATTCGAAAGAAACCTATTGACTAAACCAATAGCATAAGCAATATCTAGTCGAGTGCTAACCATTGCGTACATTAAACTCCCGACTATAGAAGAGTAAGGAATAACCGCCATTTCTTTCTTTTCTTTTTTGTAGAAGGACAAGATTTATTGCTAAGTACAAAGTGATTAGTAAGAGATGTGCTAACTGGCTTAGCATTCTTCATATTCAATCTGCTTAGAACCTGCTCAACATACTTTTCTTGTGATAGCCACAACTTCTTAGCTTTTCTGTTACGAGTAATCTGCATGTCTAAAATTCATCGTGTTGGTCCTAAATCCTTCATATCAAAGGAGCCAAACAAATATTTTTTCAATCCACTAATTATAGTAGCATATTGCCCTATTATCATTATATCATCCACATAGAGCAAAGGAATGATAAATTTACCATCTGAAAATATTTTGAAGTACACACAATGATTTGTTTCTGTTTTAGTATAGCCATGACTCACCATGAAAGAGTCAAATTTCTTATACCACTGTCTCGGAGCCTGTTTTAACCCATACAAACTCTTCTTCAATCTGCAAATCATATGTTCTTTCCCTTTTACTTCAAATCCATCAGGTTGCTCCATGTAAATTTCTTCCTCTAAATCACCATGAAGGAATACAGTTTTCACATCTAACTGCTCAAGCTCAAGATCCAAGCTAGCAGTCAAACCAAGGATGTAACAACCCCCAAACTCTATATAAGTACTATACATATACCTGGTATACATACAATACGTATATAAAGTATAAGAATGTTACTTTTCATTTCAATTATTTTAAAACCTTTATCCAAGTTCAAGCAATATTACATTAATTTAAAGAACATTTACAAATATCATTATTCTTATTCAAAAACACAACATAATTAAAATCACATATGTATGCATCACCTTCTAGTTGGTCTCGAGACACTCATACCCTTTTTATGGCATAACAGCTGGACTTCTAGATCAACCGCATAATCACCTGCGCGATTACACAACCGCGCTAAGCCCGAGAGCTTAGAAGTACAAATAAATATAAAATATAAAATACATGCTTTACCAAAGAATCATACCTCATATTTTTAGCATCATGTTTTATTGTTCTTTTACCCCGTTTTCCTTTCTCAATGCATTCTTCATATATTCCTACAAATCTCATAAATTATATACATATTTACATAGAACATTCACAACACGATACTTACCCTTCCTATCTCATATACATAAACATATACATCATTTCAACAAATCACCATTCAATGGCCTATCCAAACCTTCATGAAAACAATTCTCACAAATTCCACATTCATATACATTTTACACATCATACTATATTTTCATAAAATCAGATCTCAACAAAGCTCCTCAAGCCATATTCACTTTCAATATATCATTACATACATTACAAAATCATACTTCATAACATCATTTTATTCACAATTCATTAATCATGAATCACACTTTCAACAAAGTCAGCCATAAATCCCATTATTCATTTATTTCAACATTTGGATATCACATTGACAACAAAGACAGACTCGGGCCCAAACAACACACTAATATGCCATTCAATTTTCAGAGTTAATGCTTTGGTTTAATTATCACATTTATCATTATCCCAACTAGGCTTCAAAGATTTAGGTTCAACCAAGCTTCAAGGGGAACAAAGCATGCTAAGTATCAACCCAACTTGGCTTCAAGAACCAATCCAACCTAGCTTCAAGGGTTGTAACATCTCAATTAGGCTTCAAGGACTAGACTCAACCAAGCTTCAAGGGGAGTAAAACATGTTAAACTTCAACCCAACTTGGCTTCAAGGATCAAGCCCAACCTAACTTCAAGAGATTGTTACTAATATTAGGCATGCCACCAACAACAAACTCTGAAAATGGAATAACACATTAGCTACACAATTCATTTATCAATTTCATTATAAATTGAATTATCATAGCCAATCACAATGGCTTCACATCACATTTGATTCATCATGGCCAATTACAATGGCTTCACATCACATTTGATTCATCATAGTCAATCACAATGATACACTTTATTATTCAAGTATACATATATATCATCAATTAGGCAAACCTATCATATCATTTCCATCATTACTCAATGGCATTAAACATTATTTATGCATGCTTCAACCATAACATTTACATCATTATAATTCATAACATTACTTTCACATTCTTTATATCTCAATTCACATTGAAGTAATTCATCATCAATATTCACATTATGTCCCACATAACATTATTCATAACATCAACATTACGTTCTACATTATATCATTCACATCTTTCACATTTCATAATATATACATTATCCATATATATATATATATATATACATCAACAATATAATAGATTACCTTAACATAATTATGGCCGAATGCGTTAAGGTTCTAAATCATATAAATATACGAAATCAAATGAAGTTTTGTACTTACCTCAAGAGAGACTCACATCCATCTAAATTTCTCTTTCATGAATCCTTCAATACTTAGATTAAGGCAACTCAATCTCTTCGAAACCTAATCCCAAAAGTGATCATACACACTCACTTAGAGATACACATGAAATATTATAAATAAGAATCAATTAGGGCAAAATCTACACATGACACGCTCACCAACACGGGCGTGTCCTTGATCGTGCCCTAAAACCAACAATACAGAAGCTTTGACACGCTCAGAACCACGGGCGTGTCACTGGACGTATAATACATTCTGTCTCACAGAATCATTGACACGCCCAACAACACGGGCGTGTTCATGGCCGTGTCAAATACTTTTCTCACAGTAGCTATAACACGCTCAGTATCATGGCCGTGTTAATGGTCGTGTAACAACCGTCCAACTCAGTACCGATTACACGCCCAACCACACGGCCGTGTCACTAGCCGTGCCAGACAAAAATCAAACATTTCGAACTCTCATCCATTAAACACAAATACTTCAAAATTCATACCACAACCCCATTAATCAACATCTTTGTTTATATCTATCAATTACCTATCACTTTAACACTTATATAATTTCATTATATCATCATAATAATCATTATATACACCACTATAATTAATTACTCAACAATTCATCATCATCCTCACAAATACCCCAACTTATCATCACTTATATACCAATTCAACACATTTACATACTTCAATCTTTCATTATCATCATCTAACACACCAATCATCTCAAATATAACCTCAATCAAAAGAAATCAAGACAAGAAGATGAAGACTTACATATATACATAATCAATAAAACCAACTCAAGAAAAGAATACTTACATGAATATTGTTGCGCTCAAATTAACTCTACCACAAAGCGTCACTCGCAAGTATACGAGGTAGCTGTAGCAAAGGTGATCGCCCCAAGGTCGTTCTCTCAAGGAAGCCAAAGTGGGTAATTGATTATCAAATTTAAAGTAACAAATAATTAAAGAAATTTAATTTGCAAAGTAATGAAGAAGAATGATTTAATTTGAAAACAATAAAAATAAACAATAGCTTATGTTTTGATTCACTTGATAAAAAGAGTCTAGGGTTTGCACTTCTTTACTACTCATATGTATGAACGGTTATTCCACTTAACTAATTTAATTTCTAAGATTAAATCTCAAGCAACTTAATTAATTGAGTCAAGGAAATAAGCTCTCGCATTCAAACCTCTTACAACTAATCTTGTTATAATTGAAACAATCTTTTTAATAGGTTATATCTCTAATTCACCTAAGTCCTTAATTGAATTGTTCCAGCATTAGATTTCATCTCTCAATCCATCATCTAATACCTAAAACACACAATTGGTGGCCAATCAATTATATGTAACAATTTTTCATTCAATAAAGGCTAAAGAAATCATTAGTTAAGAGAATAACCAATTCATACAATTCATAGCAAATCCATACAAACCCCTAGACTAGATCAAATTAGTTCATGTTGTTATCAAGCATACTCATCTCATTAATAATCAAAGAAATCAATTTAGACATGATAATGTTCATAAATACAATTTCAATGAAACTAAAGAGACAAAGTTTAAGAATAAAACCAAGTTACAAACTCCTTGAAGCTTTTGATGAAACTCTTGATCGAATCTTGCAAGAAGGATGAAACAATGGCATGAACAATCTAATCTAAACTAGTGTAATCCAAAGTAGAATCAAAATCTAAGAAAACAAATGTTTAAACCCTAAGATCCCTCTCAGACGGCTAAACTTGCTCTCAAATCGTCAACAGACCCTAAACCCTAACTTTCCTTTTGCTTTTATACAAAGCGTCGGCTTTAAAATTCGGTGCGCATTGATTCATGAGGGACACGGCCAGGTGATGAGGGACACGGCCGTGTGAGGGCTTGATGGAGGGACACGGCCAGGTGACACGGCCGTGTCCCCTGCATGTGTCCTCCTCTGTTGCTTTTTGGTCTTCTTTGCTTCTTTGTTGAGTGACACGGCCAGGTAGAGCTTGACTTGGCCGTGTTGCATCATATTTGAGGGACACGGCCAGATGACACGGCCGTGTCCCTTCCCAGTGTCTGCCTCTGTCTGCTTTGCTCTTCCTTTCCTTTGGTAATAAGTGGGACACGCCCAAGTCAAGGTGACTTGGCCGTGTTGCTCTTCTTTGGAGGGACACAGCCACATGACTTGGCCGTGTCCCTTGCTGGTGTCTGCTACTGGGAATTGTTCTTCCTTTTAACTTGGTATGGGACACGGCCAGTGACTTGGCCGTGTCCTCTGCCTGTGTCAGCTACTGCCCATTTCATCTTCAATTCGTTTCCTTGCCTGTTTTAACCTAACACAAAACTCAAAACAAACTTAAAACACTAAGTAAATAAACAATAACCGACAAAACATAAACACAAACTAAAAACTAAATAAAAAACGACATAAAACTAAAAATAAACTAAAATTACACAATTAAAGAAAACACTAGACAAACCGATAAAAACTAACGAAATACCTAAATAAAACAATAATTAACCTAATAAACAAGACACAAAACTTATAACAAAAACTAATAAAACAACTACCCCACACTTAAAACTTTGTTTGTCCTCAAGCAAATTCACATGGCATAAATTAAAAATTCAAACAACCTTAACTATAATTCCAGAACATAGATGAAATACTTTAAGACATCAGACATAAATAATTACAATTTCCTTCAATCAAGATTTTCTTAACTCATTCATTGATCCAGACATACAAATCTTATCTCTCAACTAAGTGTTTCACTCGATTTCAAAGGTTAATCACTCATACCATTCATGAGTGCATACTGCCATAAACTTGCTTAATTATCCAATCTCTCTCACTGATTTTCTCAAGAAATAATCCGAAGGTCTTTTATTTGGATGTAATGGGGCTAAGGTAAGGTGTGAGAAAAGACATTTAAGCTGAAGCATCAAGAAATGGAGTATCTAAATTAGACACTACTCTTGCTAAGAATTTCATAACTCCTTCAACTAGCATACTCACCAACCCTTAACAATCTTACATACTTGCACACTAAAAGAAAAGTACACTAGTCAAAATTCCTCTAAGGCTAGAAAATATATGAACTTTGTATATATATATCTCTTTTTGTTTTATTTTCACTTTTTTTTATTGAGTTTATATTTTTTTTAATATATATATATATACAAAGTATAAACTTAATGGAACATCTAGCTTAAAATGTAGAGGAAAAGAATACTGACTCTTAATCAAATACAATATGCAAAGTATGCATTTCAACCCTCAATTAGGGATACCATTTTTTTTTTACTTACCCCACACTTAAAATAAACTACCTATTGTCAAATCATAAAACTCCATTCCTTAATGCATAGGTATGATGATAATAAGAGAAAGTTGAGCTGTGAATTGTGTTGATCAAACAAGAAAAAGGTCAAAGGCTCAACTTGGCTCACTAAGGAATTCAATATAAAGGGAAGTCTTTTAAGCTAAAGGGGCTAACCTAATTTGCCTTCATCATTTTAAAACTTGAGATTAAATCATAATGTGAGTTCAATAAGTATGCAAAAGAAAACTCTAGAGATGCAACATCATGAAGGTGCACACTTAAGAAAAGAAAATTAATTGACAAAAATATCAAATTTTATGAGGCTCAAAGCTCACACAGGTGGGTTCACAAAGATTTACATGTCATGAACTGCAGAATGCGAAAATTAATCCCGAATGAATTCAAATTCTCATTTCTATGCTGATACCAAAGTCTCAACTATAATGCTAGAATCAAAGAAAAAATCAATAAATTTTCAACAATTATACCATGCACAACAAACACAATAAACAAAAAAACACAATAAGCAAAACAAGAATTAAAGGAAAGCTTAAAGAGTACCCCACACTTAAAATTGACATTGTCCTCAATGGAAAACAAGAATAATAAATAAAAAGAGTTAAAGGACAACCTGTCTTCCATTGTACCTGGTGAGGCAAAATCCTAGCTTTCCATCACAAACACAAAAGTTTTATAACAAAAGTACAATAAAATATCCAAACACAAAAGTTTTAACATGAAAAACAAAAACGAAAAATAAAACAAAAGTACACTAAATAAAATAAAGCAAGGAACACAAAGTCTAAGGAAAAGGCGGGCGGGAAGATGATGCAGCCGAGGGATGAAGACTCAGAATTTTGGCAAGGTTGCTGTTAATCTGATCCATCTGTTGCAACATCTCAATATGGTTTCGGTCCACCGTGCCTGTCAGTCCATCTACCTTTCCCTCCAATCGATCTACCTTGCCCTCCAGGGCTTGAATCCTCCGAAGTATCTCTAGATTCTCTGAAACAGGAGCATCCTCATCTAAGTCAAGAGAATCCGAGTCAGACTCCTCTTCGACCCGGGCTCTCTTCTGCCTGTCCCCCGGTGCTTCAGGCTCAACTGACGGCATCACAAAGGTCCCTCTTCTATGCACCACCATGTGCATCTTTTCCAGTATAGCTAAATCCAAGGAATCATTACCCAAAATTCGAGTCATCTGAGTAGTACTCGGGTCAAAATCCTCCACAAGGGCTACTGCTAATGTAGTGATCAATCCTCCAACACAAATAGCCCCCCTCCTTTTATTAGCTACAGAATCAAAAATATCGGCTAACCAATAGCCGGCACTAATATTCATTTCATTCAAAACACAGTCCAAGAAAAATAGCTCACTCGACTCAACCACACCCGGGCTCTCCTTCCTTGCAAAGAACCCACATGACATAAACCTGTGCAAATATCTCAAAGTAGGGTTCCGCAATTTAGATGCTTTGGCTGATTTGGCCACATAAGTACCCGAGCCTAAGGCACCCCAAGCAAATTGTTGTCTAAAATCTTTGGGTATCGATCTTTCCCCATGTTGATGAAAACCATAAATATCATTCAACTGATTAATAGAAAGCACAAACGATCTACCCATTAATTTAAACATCAATCTCCTGCAAATTTTCTTATCATCCCTTTCTACCTTAAGAGTTGTCAAGAATTCTAGGGTGAGCTCCTCAAACTGCAGAGGTCTCAATGAAACGAATGTCTCCCACCCAAGATATTGCACATATCTATAAAAAGCAGTTCTCATTTGCAAAGCATCTAGAGATTCGTCATTCACATACCTTGTCGAGAAAAAACCCCGAGCCAAAAGACTTGCCCTCTTGTGAGATAAAGAGGAGGACGATGACGAAGCTCCTTCGGCTCCAAATTTCTTCTTCTTGCGGTGTGATACAGTTTTAGTTCTTGGCATCTTAAGATCTGAAAAATTAACACCCAAAACTAAGTAAAGCAAAGATAATATGAGTAAAGAGGAAGTTTTAAGTGATTATCTCAAGGTTTATTGAAGAAATTTGAAGTTTCAGTGGATGATTTGAAGTTTTGAAATATCAAAATTGGCTATGGCGATACAGAGAGCGAAGGAGAGCGAGAGAGAAGACGAAAGAAAAGTTAGGGATTACGAAAAGAATTTGGGCAAAATCGGTTTTTAAAAGGGCAAAACGTGAGGTGACACGGCCGTGTGTGTGGGGACTTGGCCATGTCTGTGTGTGAAAGTGAAGGGACACGGCCAAGTGGAGAGCACACGGCCGTGTCTCATGGTTTTTGGGGGACACGGCCAAGTGACACGGCCGTGTCCCATGGGTGTGTCCAAGTCTGTGCAAAATCGATCAATTCCATTTTTTTTTTTAAGAATTTTGGCCGTGTCCAGTGAGTGACACGGCCAAGGGACATGGCCAAGTCCTTTGGCCGTGTCCTCTTCTGCCATTTTTAACTTTAAACACTTTTTTTTAAACGATTTTGCAAACCTTCTTCTTTAAACACCCTGAAACACAAAGTAAAGAAAAACCGATCAATGCACAGTCCATTTAATGAAACCGAACAGAAATCAAAATTCGCTAAACTTAAAATTAAACTACGAAAAATAAATGCAAACCGATGGGTTGCCTCCCATATAGCGCTTCTTTAATGTCATATAGCTGGACATCATGCAAGGCCTAGGGATCATGAATCAAAGTACTGTCAATGACCCTCACTTCCTGAAATCCTTCATTGTATGGCTTAACTCTCTGTCCATTCACTTTGAAAGTCTCACCTGTTCTAGAGTTAAGTAATTCAATTGCACCAGAAGGATATACCTGAGTTATCTCGAAAGGACCACTCCATCGAGACTTGAGTTTACCTGGAAAAAGACGGAGTCGTGAGTTAAAAAGTAAAACCTTCATACCTGGATTCAATGTCTTGCGCACTATAATTTTATCATGAAGTGCTTTAGTGCGATCCTTGTAAATTCTTGAGCTCTCATAAGCCTCATTCCTAAGCTCATCTAACTCTGAAATTTGTAGAAATCTTTCTCTCTTCGCTTTGTCCAAGTCCAAATTCAGAGTCTTGATTGCCCAATATGCTCTGTGCTCCAACTCCACTGGTAAGTGGCAAGCTTTTCCAAACACCAATCGATATGGACTCATACCTAGAGGAGTTTTGAAAGCAGTCCGATATGCCCATAGTGCATCGTGCAATCTGCTTGCCCAATCCTTTCTGGATGTGTTGACTGTTTTCTCCAGAATTCCTTTTAGCTGCTTGTTGGATGTTTCCACTTGTCCAGAAGTCTGTGGATGGTATGGGGTTGCCACCTTGTGCTTCACACCGGATTTATGCATTAACTTCTCAAAAAGCCTGTTGCAAAAATGACTCCCCCCATCACTTACTATCACCCTTGGTGTGCCAAACCTGCTAAGAATGTTTTCCTTCACAAATTTAACAACAATATTAGCATCATTAGTACGGGTGGGGATTGCCTCCACCCATTTGGAAACATAATCAACAGCAACTAAAATGTATTCATAACCAAAGGATTTGGGGAAAGGACCCATGAAGTCTATTCCCCACACATCAAACAGTTCAACAACAATATATGACTGAAGAGGCATTTCATTCCTCCTTCCAATGTTACCTACTCTTTGGCAACGATCACAGTGCTTACAATAGTCTTGAGCATCTTTAAATAAAGTAGGCCAGTAAAAACCACTTTGAAGCACCTTTTCTGCAGTTTTTCTTCCTCCAAAATGACCCCCACAGTGAAGGTCATGACAAAATTGAAGAACACTCTGTTGTTCTTCCTCAGAAACACACCTGCGAACTATCTCATCTTTGCAAATCCGGAATAGATAAGGTTCATCCCAAAAATAAAACTTACTTAAGTGTAGAAACCTTTTCTTTTCCTGAAAAGACATGTTAGATCGCAAAATACCACAAGCAAGATAGTTAGCAATATCTGCAAACCAAGGTGCATTAATTACCACAAACAAATGCTCATCAGGAAATGCTTCTAAATTTTTATGAATGCTATCAGATGCAAGATTTTCACTAAAGTAGGGTAATCTGGATAGATGATCAGCAACAACATTCTCACTACCCTTAGTATCCCTGATCTGGAAATCAAACTCTTGCAATAACAACACCCATCTAATTAAGCGCGGTTTAGCATGCTGCTTTGTTAAAAGATATTTAAGAGCTGCATGGTCAGAATGAACAATAATTTTTGACCCTATTAAATACGCTCTGAATTTGTCTAAAGCAAAAACAACAGCTAACATTTCCTTCTCAGTTGTGCTGTAGTTCATTTGTGCACTGTTCAGGGTTAAACTAGCATAATAAATTACCCTTAAGTATTTGTCAACCCTTTGCCCAAGAACAGCTCCTACTGCATGATTAGAAGCATCACACATGATTTCAAAAGGTAAAGACCAGACAGGAGCTACAATCACAGGTGCACTAGTCAATTTTTCCTTAAGAGAATTAAAAGCTTGCATGCATTGTGCTGTAAATTCAAATGGAACATCTTTCCCCAATAAATGGCACAATGGTTGGCTTATTTTGGAAAAATCCTTAATAAACCTCCTGTAAAATCCTGCATGCCCTAAAAAACTTCTTATTCCCTTAACAGAGGTAGGTGGGGGTAACTTAGCAATCAATTCAATTTTAGCCTTATCCACCTCAATCCCTTTACTCGACACCACATGACCTAAGACAATGCCCTGAGTAACCATAAAATGACTCTTTTCCCAACTTAAAGTGAGGTTACATTCAATGCATCTCTCAAGCACACGAACAAGTTTATCGAGGCAATTATCAAAAGAATTACCAAAAACAGAAAAATCATCCATAAATACCTCAATAAAATCGTCGATCATATCTGAGAAGACAGACATCATGCATCTCTGAAAAGTTGCAGGTGCATTGCACAAGCCAAAGGGCATACGTCGAAATGCATAAGTCCCAAAAGGGCAAGTAAAGGTTGTCTTTGACTGATCCTCTGGAGCTATTGGCACCTGATAGTAACCTGAAAGGCCATCCAGAAAACAATAATGTGAGTGTCCAGAAAGTTTGTCTAACATCTGATCAATAAAAGGAAGAGGAAAATGATCTTTCTTTGTAGCATTGTTCAACTTCCTATAATCAATGCACATTCTCCACCCAGTAGTAGTCCTAGTAGGAACCAACTCATTATTCTCATTTTTCACCACTGTGATTCCAGATTTCTTAGGAACTACATGTACTGGGCTCACCCACTCACTATTAGCAATTGGATAAATTACTCCTTCATCCAGCAATTTGAGCACTTCCTTCTTAACCACTTCACTCATATTTGGGTTAAGTCTCCTTTGGGTTTCCCTCACAGGTTTAGCTCCCTCTTCTAAAGTGATTCTATGCATGCACATGGAAGTGCTAATACCCTTTATGTCACTCAATCCCCATCCTATTGCTCTCTTCAATCTTTTAAGCTCACTCACTAACCTCATCTCCTCCCCTTCACTAAGTTCACTAGATATTATTACAGGTAAAGTATTGTGATCTCCCAAAAACACATATTTCAGGTTCTTAGGTAACTCTTTCAGCTCTAACTCTAGTGAGGGGTTCTTCTCTTCTTTTTCAATGGGGGAAGGTTCAAAAATTTGGTCCTCCTTAAGCTCCTCTATTTCAGCACCCTCTAAAGTCTCAAGGCAACTGGCTATTTCTGCATCAAAAATTTCCAAATCACTATCCAAAGTCAATGCCAGCTCCAATTTGTCAGAGGAACCTGTCTGCAAGAAAACATCTGAAACAACTGCATCAACACAATCAATGAAAGAACAATCCTCATATAAAGCAGTTGTAGGAATAGGAGAAGTGTTAAAAATAGAAAATTCCACAGTTTGTCCCAAAACAGTCATTGATAATTTTCCATTCTTAACATCTATCAAAGTATTGGTAGTCGCCATAAAAGGCCTACCCAGCAGAATGGTGTGTGCAGATGGTGAAGAATTACTTACCTCCATGTCAAGAACAATGAAATCCACAGGTACTATCAAACCACCAACTTTAACTAACACATCTTCTATAACCCCTTTCGGGAATCTAAGAGATCTATCAGCTAATTGCAACACCATTTTTGTTGACTTAAGTTCCCCTAATTCTAAGTCAAGGTACACAGAGTAAGGCATTAAATTCACACTAGCTCCCAAATCACACATGCCATCAGTACATTTTTCATTCCCCATAGCAATTTGAATAATAAAGCTTCCAGGATCCTTTAGCTTAGGGGGTAGTTTATGCTGCAAAACAGCACTAGCTACCTCAGAAACTATCACCTTTTCATTCGGCTCATACCTTTTTTTCTTGGTATTCAGTTCTTTGAAGAATTTAGCATAAGCCGACATGTTCTTAATTGCTTCAAGTAATGGTAAGTTGATACTTACCTTAGATAGCATGTTGAAGATATCTGAAAACTGCTTATCTTTTTTATCATCCTTCAACCTGCTAGGGAATGGTATAGGTGGCCTGTATGGATTGCTTGCCCTGTGCAAATCTGGTGTAGGGGTCTTCTCCATTGATCTTTCTTCAGCACTTTTGTTCTCTACTTCTCCTTCCTTTTTCTTCTCTTGCTCACCTGCATTCACAGAATTATTTTCAACATTGTTATTAATTACCTTGCCACTCCTAAGAACAGTCACTGCTTGTGCCTGCTCAGGTTGACTTGGAAACTTCCCCTTTTATTGAATCTGCATCTGTTGTGCAAGTTGCCCCACTTGGGTCTCCACCTTCTTAAAAGATGCCTCCAAGGAATCCACTCTCTTGTTGTTCATCTCTTGGTTTTGTGCACTGACTTTGATGAAGGCTTGTAAACTTTCCTCCAAACTATCTCTCTTAGACTGCATTTGATTTGAGGATTGACCCTGCTGCTGGTTCTGTCTCTGGAGCAAATGGAAAGGCTGTTGAGCATTATTTGTCGTCCAGGAAAAATTGGGGTGACTCCTCCAACCAGGATTGTAAGTGTTAGAGTAAGGATCATTCCTAGCTCTTGGTTGAAATCCCCCCATAGCATTAACTTGCTCAGCTTCATTCCCAAAAGTCTCATGTGCAGAGGGACATATATTTGCTCCATGCCCAAATGTCCCACAGATTCCACACACTTCTTGAGTAGATGAAGAAATATTGTTCTTTATGTTTAGCATCTGAACATGCCTTGTCAACTCAGCTATTTGACTAACCATTTCAGTATTGGCTTCCAGTTGATTTACCCCCTTGCTTCTTCCCCTTACACTCTTTTGTTGAGAATTAGCTCCCAACATCTCAAAGATCTCATAAGTCTCATAAGCTGTCTTTTCTCCCATGGCTCCCCCAGCTGCATTATCAACAGTGTTCTGAAATTGCTGGGTGAGACCATCATAGAAAAACTGATTAAGGAGTTGAAGTGGGTAGTGATGATGTGGACACTGGATCAGTAACATTTTGAATCTGTCCCAAGCCTCATGAAATGGCTCTCCTTCAAATTGAGAGAATGTAGCAATCTTTCCTCTCAACTCAGCTGTCTTTTGGTGTGAATAGAACTTGCCCATGAATCTATTGTAAACTTGCTCCCAAGTTGTCAGTGAGTTCTCAGGCAACATCATGAGCCAACTCTTTGCCCTATCCTTCAAAGTATAAGGGAAACATCTCATCCTCAACTGATCTTCTGTTAGTCCTCCCAAAGGAAAAGTGTTGAGGGTGGAGTAAAAATCCCGAATAAAGTTCAAAGGATCTTCATTTGGAACTCCATAGAATGATGGCAGCATGTTGTAGTGAATGTTCTTCAACTCATAGTTCCTTGCTGCATCTGTCAGTCTTATGCAAGAAGTGGAAGTCCCAATTACAGGTCTAGCAAAATCTCTCATGGTTCTTTGCCTTTCTTCAGCCATCTTTACAGATTTTTCAGATTCTAACTCAAAATCCGAAATGTCTTCCTCTGAAGTATCAAATGCTGTGAAAAGCTCAAACTCCTCTTTGCTCCTTTTTATTCTCTGAATTTCTTGAATGAATGGGTGCAATTCTCCTTCGAGTGATCTCCTGCCTTGCATAAACAAAAATTTCTAGAAAAGAAATATCAAAGGCAAAAGACAAATAAAATAAAACATAAAAATAATGGAAAATAATCTAAAGAAATTTTTTTTTCTTTAAATAAACAATTACGCCAATTAGCGTCCCCGGCAACGGCGCCAAAAACTTGTTGCGCTCAAATTAACTCTACCACAAAGCGTCACTCGCAAGTATACGAGGTAGCTGTAGCAAAGGTGATCGCCCCAAGGTCGTTCTCTCAAGGAAGCCAAAGTGGGTAATTGATTATCAAATTTAAAGTAACAAATAATTAAAGAAATTTAATTTGCAAAGTAATGAAGAAGAATGATTTAATTTGAAAACAATAAAAATAAACAATAGCTTATGTTTTGATTCACTTGATAAAAAGAGTCTAGGGTTTGCACTTCTTTACTACTCATATGTATGAACGGTTATTCCACTTAACTAATTTAATTTCTAAGATTAAATCTCAAGCAACTTAATTAATTGAGTCAAGGAAATAAGCTCTCGCATTCAAACCTCTTACAACTAATCTTGTTATAATTGAAACAATCTTTTTAATAGGTTATATCTCTAATTCACCTAAGTCCTTAATTGAATTGTTCCAGCATTAGATTTCATCTCTCAATCCATCATCTAATACCTAAAACACACAATTGGTGGCCAATCAATTATATGTAACAATTTTTCATTCAATAAAGGCTAAAGAAATCATTAGTTAAGAGAATAACCAATTCATACAATTCATAGCAAATCCATACAAACCCCTAGACTAGATCAAATTAGTTCATGTTGTTATCAAGCATACTCATCTCATTAATAATCAAAGAAATCAATTTAGACATGATAATGTTCATAAATACAATTTCAATGAAACTAAAGAGACAAAGTTTAAGAATAAAACCAAGTTACAAACTCCTTGAAGCTTTTGATGAAACTCTTGATCGAATCTTGCAAGAAGGATGAAACAATGGCATGAACAATCTAATCTAAACTAGTGTAATCCAAAGTAGAATCAAAATCTAAGAAAACAAATGTTTAAACCCTAAGATCCCTCTCAGACGGCTAAACTTGCTCTCAAAATCGTCAACAGACCCTAAACCCTAACTTTCCTTTTGCTTTTATACGAAGCGTCGGCTTTAAAATTCGGTGCGCGTTGATTCATGAGGGACACGGCCAGGTGATGAGGGACACGGCCGTGTGAGGGCTTGATGGAGGGACACGGCCGTGTCCCCTGCATGTGTCCTCCTCTGTTGCTTTTTGGTCTTCTTTGCTTCTTTGTTGAGTGACACGGCCAGGTAGAGCTTGACTTGGCCGTGTTGCATCATATTTGAGGGACACGGCCAGATGACACGGCCGTGTCCCTTCCCAGTGTCTGCCTCTGTCTGCTTTACTCTTCCTTTCCTTTGGTAATAAGTGGGACACGGCCAAGTCAAGGTGACTTGGCCGTGTTGCTCTTCTTTGGAGGGACACGGCCACATGACTTGGCCGTGTCCCTTGCTGGTGTCTGCTACTGGGAATTGTTCTTCCTTTTAACTTGGTATGGGACACGGCCAGTGACTTGGCCGTGTCCTCTGCCTGTGTCAGTTACTGCCCATTTCATCTTCAATTCATTTCCTTGCCTGTTTTAACCTAACACAAAACTCAAAACAAACTTAAAACACTAAGTAAATAAACAATAACCGACAAAACATAAACACAAACTAAAAACTAAATCAAAAACGACATAAAACTAAAAATAAACTAAAACTACACAATTAAAGAAAACACTAGACAAACCGATAAAAACTAACGAAATACCTAAATAAAACAATAATTAACCTAATAAACAAGACACAAAACTTATAACAAAAACTAATAAAACAAATATCTTATCAAATCTTCAAACTCAATCTTCAATCTTCTTAAAACCCTTAAGAAATTTGATGTGAAAATCATTAAAATCACATCTCTCTCTCTCTCTCGACCACGAAGAAGAAAAAGAAAGAAAGAATTTTCCTCTTTCTTTTGTTCTTATCTCATATATATATATATATATATAATAATAATATAATTAATTATTTCTAAAATATCTTCCACCACACACCTTTCACTCTTTTTAACTTTCCTTTCCTCCTTCTTTCATTATTATTATTATTATCAATTAATTATATATATATATATACTTACTTTTCCTACACCACTTTATACCATAAATCCAAATACAACAATAACTCCAAAACTTTTAAGGTATACTTTGGGATACTACAATTCTCTCCCCCTTATAAAATTTCGTCCTCGAAATTATCCAATGTAGTAATAATTCATTCCTGACAAAACACCATCTTAATTTTTATATAATATTAATCGTATTCTTACATTATGATTTCATCAAATCACATAACTTCTACTCTCCCCCTTAGAGTTAATCATCTTCTCTGAAATTCATAATTCATCAGTGTTTAGGTATATATATCTATATTGATATCTTATTACTTTCTCAACCAAGCAATCAAGATAACTCATTACATTGCTAATGAATTTTATCTTTATTTTAGAGTCAGATTATCACTTTATCTCTTTCTAGACACCCTTTTAACTTTAACCTTTAAAGTCATTAATTTATATTTTTAACAATTTCTTTCTCATCTCATATTCCACAATCAATTAAGCAACCATGCCTCAATCATCTCATTTGCATTATTATCACCAAACACATTGGTTTTACATCTCAAATCACATTAATCAATCCATTACTCAAGTGTACATAACCAATGGCATTACCACACATTTTACATGCTCATCACAACATTCACATTATACCAAACATACATTATTAATATGCATTGAATTTCTTAACATAAAATAAACATTTACCAAATCTCAATGGATAACAATATCCTTACTTTCTTTAGCTTACTTCTCACTTAATATAAATATTAATACAATACTTTAAACTTACTCAACAGGTAAACAACATTTTCCTTTTTCTCACCATTTACAATTGATATAATTCAATTTATTTATGTTCATTCATAAACCAGAATTACATCATACACATTACCATTTAAATTTTATACTCCCAGTACAACTGTACATATTAAATCTCAATATTGACTCGCAACTTTAGCGAAATCTAGGTCAATCGATCTATCTATCACAATATACTAACATTTCAATCTTATTTAATTCAAATCAATAATTAACTTATCGAAATTTATCATTGAATTTCACAATATATATATATATAACCTAATTCCATTAGGTCAAACTTATATTCAAATTCTAATCTTTTCAGATTCATATTCATCTTTTCATACACTCATAATTTATTTCCAATTATCTCAGTACAATTTCCACAAAATTCTCATAATTATCTCATACCATAATTATTATTCATACTCCCATAAATCTTAAGTTCATTCACTTATTCACTTTATACTATAAATGTATTCAGTATAACTTTCAATCACATTTGCAATTTCTCCCCTTTTATTATTTCTTCACCTCACATAATATTACTATATTCATAGAATTACTTTTCTATCACATAATTCATAGCTTAAAACATTATCACAATTCTCTTTTCTTGCTTTACTTCTCATAATTATAATTACATTTCTAACATAGAAATTATAAAATATAACTTCACCAATCATATCTTTTAACCATGTTTCTAGAAACATAGTTATCAATCTCACCAAAATTGTACTATAGTTATATCATCTCAGTTCTAAATCTGAAGATAATAAAACTAACCAACTAATCACACTAACCAAATTATATGACCATAGTATATTAACAATCACACTTGGGGTTTGAAAATCAATATTGTTCTTCTATTATTCGATTCCAGCCTTTACGATTATAATGCTAGATTGAATCACAAAAATTGTATATATTCTCCAAACTTTTATTACACCAAAAGTTAACACCTTTTAATTCCATCTCAAAACAATTTGCTTTTGATTATTTGCTCATCATTAACCTACTTATTTTCAATAATATTGTCTTTAACATTTCTATGCCCAACCGTTAATCAGATACAAATCTTACACAAATTTCATTCATTACTCCATATCCAATCCATCTCTTCTAAAAATTTTTAACTACATTATTCTTTCCTTACAATTTCTTATTATACACTTATACATAAAACATTTCCACACACAAATACCTTGAGTTCCAAAACATCTTATGATAGCTTCATTTAGTTATTGCCATAACAATTTCACTGTTCAATATTACCCAAGTCCATTCTCATTTTCTATTTCATCACATAATCTATTCTGTATAAATTAAGATTTAATCTCCATTAGGTCCACTACTATATGCAATCTCATTTCTAATACCATTAAACATGCAATGGTATAAAATAATAAACATATTATATACACATTCATAGGTCACATTCATAATGTGACTCACTTTCCACCTTTCTTACATATAACCATTATATTCATGTCAAAAAGTTCATCTCACATATCCTCTTAATGTATACACATAATTATGCAATTTATTAAATTTCTCTTTTGCATATAGTTTATACGAATTTAATATTCATCACTTCCTTTGACTATTACCATTCTCATTCTTTTAACATAATTTAAGTTACTCATTAACTTCAATAAATATATGCACTCTACTTATAATATTATTTCACAAAGATCTTAATCACATTTCCAATGTGATATCTCTCTCACATTTGTTTTGAAATACCTTTAACATATCCTTCATATTCCTTTTCATCCTTTCCAATCAAATTACTTAAAGTAATTCATTTTCATTTGCTCAATTCCTTTTCTTTTATTTCAAACCAAATTTTTCTACTATCAATCACATTACCCAATTCATAATACTTTCATGTGCACTAATATTCATTTCATATATCTCATGTATTGAATATATTAAACTATCAATATCTCAATGATCTTTATCCACATTCCATTTAAGACTATAAATTTTCAACATACAAATTTACTTAAACTTCAATTTATTCATCTCATTCTCTCGATATCAACTTTAAAAACATCTCATATGTATATACCACAAAGTAACATCAAGACCTATAAGTTTCACAATTATCAAGCTCATTTCAAAAATCTCAAATATCACATATTACCGCTCTTAATATGAGCTTTCACAATATTCAAAGCATATCACATTTCTAACATCAAAATTACAATGTTTGCATTAACATAACCATACAAACAACACCAATATGTCTTCTTATTTAATCAACATGTTCTCTTTTTCTTTTAAACAAAACCTTAACTTTACATATCCACACCTTATATTATCACACTTAGTCAATACCAATCAACTCATTCAATATTTCACCATACTTTTTTTTTATTTAATTAACATATCTTTCCATATTACCCATCCAACAATATTTCCTCTTTCTAGAAATCCAAACATAAAATTTATAAGAAAGAGATTCAAATAATAGAGGAACGATTGCATACTTTAATCTTAATTTTGTTTTTAACTCATTTCCAACTTTATTCTTCTAGCCATTTCTTTATATGTCAAACACGTATCAATAATCAAGCTTTTTACTTGTAAATTCCATATCATTCTTTTATATTACAATCACCTTTCAATTATCAACATTTCAAAATTTGCTTTCATATAAAACCTCATTTGCGCACTATCATCTATCTCATGTAATTCAGATACATCACAAATCACATAATGCCACGTTCGAGACCAACCTAGATGTGAATGCATATGCATGTATTACCAATTGCATTTCAAAACTCTTCTTTTTAATTCTATTTAAACTCTTCAAAAATTTTCTTTTTAATTTCACTTAGGCCGAGAATCTCGAACCTAAGCTCTGATACCAAAATAATTGTAACAACCCCCAAACTCTATATAAGTACTATACATATACCTGGTATACATACAATACGTATATAAAGTATAAGAATGTTACTTTTCGTTTCAATTATTTTAAAACCTTTATCCAAGTTCAAGCAATATTACATTAATTTAAAGAACATTTACAAATATCATTATTCTTATTCAAAAACACAACATAATTAAAATCACATATGTATGCATCACCTTCTAGTTGGTCTCGAGACACTCATACCCTTTTTGTGGCATAACAGCTGGACTTCTAGATCAGCCGCATAATCACCTGCGCGATTACACAACCGCGCTAAGCCCGAGAGCTTAGAAGTACAAATAAATATAAAATATAAAATATATGCTTTACTAAAGAATCATACCTCATATTTTTAGCATCATGTTTTATTGTTCTTTTACCCCGTTTTCCTTTCTCAATGCATTCTTCATATATTCCCACAAATCTCATAAATTATATACATATTTACATAGAACATTCACAACACGATACTTACCCTTCCTATCTCATATACATAAACATATACATCATTTCAACAAATCACCATTCAATGGCCTATCCAAACCTTCATGAAAACAATTCTCACAAATTCCACATTCATATACATTTTACACATCATACTATATTTTCATAAAATCATATCTCAACAAAACTCCTCAAGCCATATTCACTTTCAATATATCATTACATACATTACAAAATCATACTTCATAACATCATTTTATTCACAATTCATTAATCATGAATCACACTTTCAACAAAGTCAGCCATAAACCATTATTCATTTATTTCAACATTTGGATATCACATTGACAACAAAGACAGACTCGGGCCCAAACAACACACTAATATGCCATTCAATTTTCAGAGTTAATGCTTTGGTTTAATTATCACATTTATCATTATCCCAACTAGGCTTCAAAGATTTAGGTTCAACCAAGCTTCAAGGGGAACAAAGCATGCTAAGTATCAACCCAACTTGGCTTCAAGAACCAATCCAACCTAGCTTCAAGGGTTGTAACATCTCAATTAGGCTTCAAGGACTAGACCCAACCAAGCTTCAAGGGGAGTAAAACATGTTAAACTTCAACCCAACTTGGCTTCAAGGATCAAGCCCAACCTAACTTCAAGAGATTGTTACTAATATTAGGCATGCCACCAACAACAAACTCTGAAAATGGAATAACACATTAGCTACACAATTCATTTATCAATTTCATTATAAATTGAATTATCATAGCCAATCACAATGGCTTCACATCACATTTGATTCATCATGGCCAATTACAATGGCTTCACATCACATTTGATTCATCATAGTCAATCACAATGATACACTTTATTATTCAAGTATACATATATATCATCAATTAGGCAAACCTATCATATCATTTCCATCATTACTCAATGGCATTAAACATTATTTATGCATGCTTCAACCATAACATTTACATCATTATAATTCATAACATTACTTTCACATTCTTTATATCTCAATTCACATTGAAGTAATTCATCATCAATATTCACATTATGTCCCACATAACATTATTCATAACATCAACATTACGTTCTACATTATATCATTCACATCTTTCACATTTCATAATATATACATTATCCATATATATATATATATATATATATATATACATCAACAATATAATAGATTACCTTAACATAATTATGGCCGAATGCGTTAAGGTTCTAAATCATATAAATATACGAAATCAAATGAAGTTTTGTACTTACCTCAAGAGAGACTCACATCCATCTAAATTTCTCTTTCATGAATCCTTCAATACTTAGATTAAGGCAACTCAATCTCTTCGAAACCTAATCCCAAAAGTGATCATACACACTCACTTAGAGATACACATGAGATAATATAAATAAGAATCAATTAGGGCAAAATCTACACATGGCACGCTCACAAACACGGACGTGTCCTTGATCGTGCCCTAAAACCAACAATACAGAAGCTTTGACACGCTCAGAACCACGGGCGTGTCACTGGACGTATAATACATTCTGTCTCACAGAATCATTGACACGCCCAACAACACGGGCGTGTTCATGGCCGTGTCAAATACTTTTCTCACAGTAGCTATAACACGCTCAGTATCATGGCCGTGTTAATGGTCGTGTAACAACCGTCCAACTCAGTACCGATTACACGCCCAACCACACGGCCGTGTCACTGGCCGTGCCAGACAAAAATCAAACATTTCGAACTCTCATCCATTAAACACAAACACTTCAAAATTCATACCACAACCCCCATTAATCAACATCTTTGTTTATATCTATCAATTACCTATCACTTTAACACTTATATAATTTCATTATATCATCATAATAATCATTATATACACCACTATAATTAATTACTCAACAATTCATCATCATCCTCACAAATACCCCAACTTATCATCACTTATATACCAATTCAACACATTTACATACTTCAATCTTTCATTATCATCATCTAACACACCAATCATCTCAAATATAACCTCAATCAAAAGAAATCAAGACAAGAAGATGAAGACTTACATATATACATAATCAATAAAACCAACTCAAGAAAAGAATACTTACATGAATATCTTATCAAATCTTCAAACTCAATCTTCAATCTTCTTAAAACCCTTAAGAAATTTGATGTGAAAATCATTAAAATCACATCTCTCTCTCTCTCTCGACCACGAAGAAGAAAAAGAAAGAAAGAATTTTCCTCTTTCTTTTGTTCTTATCTCATATATATATATATAATAATAATAATAATATAATTAATTATTTCTAAAATATCTTCCACCACACACCTTTCACTCTTTTTAACTTTCCTTTCCTCCTTCTTTCATTATTATTATTATTATCAATTAATTATATATATATATACTTACTTTTCCTACACCACTTTATACCATAAATCCAAATACAACAATAACTCCAAAACTTTTAAGGTATACTTTGGGATACTACAAAGGATCACATGAATAGAGCTCATCTTCACAACAGGAGAAATTTTTTTTTTTTATCAAAATCAACCCCTTTCTTCTTATTGAAACCCTTTACTACCAAACGAGCTTTGTATTTTACTAGCTTCTCTCCATCCATCTTAAGCTTGTACACCCATTTGCTCTTCAAGACTTTTCTACCTTCTGAAAGTTCAACAAGCTCATAAGTTTTGTTTTTTTAAAGAACTCACCTCTTCCTGCATTGCTTTCATCCACTGAGTCTTCTCTTTATGATTCTGAACTTTCTGGAAGCTTTCTGGCTCCCCCTCTTCAGTAACTGTTACATACTCAGAACTGAGATATTTGGTAGATGGATGATGTGCTCTGGTTGACCTTCTCACTTGAGGTTCTTCTACAGTCTAGGGAGAAAGAGATTGCTCTCCCTGCTCAGCATCATCATTAGCATCAACTCCCATGTTCTTCAAGCAAATATCCTACATCTGTGGCATTTCTGATTGAAGGAGAAATTAATACAGGAAGGGAAATATCATCACTACTTGTAATTTTCTCTGATTGCTCAGAGTCCAACAAGGTCTTGTGTTCATGGAAGATTACATCTCTAGATCTGATTACTTTCTTCTTCACTGGATCCCATAACTTGTATCCAAACTCTGCATCTCCATAACCCAAAAAAATGCATGGAACAACTCTATCATCAAGTTTCTGTCTCTGCTCCTTAGGTACATGGACAAAAGCTTTGCATCTAAATACCTTCAAGTGAGAGTAAGCAACATCTTTTTCAGACCATACTCTCTCAGGTATATCAAAATTCAAAGGAGCTGATGGAGAATAATTTATCAAGTAGCAGACAACATAGAGTGCTTCACCCTAAAATGGCTTAGGAAGTTTAGCCATTTTCAGCATGAATCTGACTTTCTCTAAAATAGTTATGTTTGTCCTTTCAGCTACACCATTATGCTATGGAGTGTCAGAAACTGTCTTATCATGTCTGATTTCATGCTCTAAGCAGTAATTTGCAAACTCCTTTGAAGTGTATTCACCTCCATTGTCACTGCGAAGACACTTTAAGGATGTTCCCTTTTCTCTTTCTACCATTGCATGAAAATGTTTAAAACGCGGAAGAACCTGACCTTTTGATTTCAGAACAAACACCCAAAACTTTTGTGAAGCATCATCGATAAAAGTAACAAAATATCTACTACCTCCTAAAGTTTCCACATCAATGGGACCACATACATCAGAGTAAACTAATTTAAGTACATTATTTTTCCTTTCAGATTAACTACTAAAGGAGACTCTATGTTGTTTTCCATACAAATAATCATCACAATGGTTTAGACTTATACCTTTGGCAAAGGAAATGAGAGACTTCTCTGCCAAAATTTGCAACCCTTTTTCACTCATATGGGCCAGCCTCTTGTGCCACAAGTCTAGCGAAGCATCATCTTCAACTTTATTCAGCGCACCTTTTATCATCTTCACTTGAGTCTTGTAGAGTGTATAACATAATCTACCTTTGGCAACCACAATTGAGCCTTTGGTGAGTTTTCACTTTTTATCACTAAAGTTATTGTAATAACCATCTAGATCCAGAACATGAGTAGAAATTAAATTCAGGAGTAAATCTGGTACATGTCGTACATTCTTTAGAGTCAACGTGTAACCAATATTTGTCTGAACACAGACATCACTAATACCTACTATATCTGCATAACTGGTATTACCCATCTTTACTCTGCCAAAATTACCTGCTTTGTACATAGTAAAAATATCTCTCCTTGGTGTAGCATGGTATGATGCTGCTGAATCAACAATCCACTCCATGTCAAAACTAGTAACCTTGTCATGCTCCTCAATAATGGAGAGTATAACCATCTCTTCATTATCATCAGCAACAGTTGCAGTGGTATTTTGATCATCTGTCTTCTTTTGATTTTTCTCATCATTTTGCTCCCTTTTCCAAACTTTACAGTTTCTTTTCATATGTCCCTCCTTGCCGCAGTGATAACAGCTGAATTTCACTTTCGATTGTGACTTGCATTTTGGTTTATAATGCCCTTTAGGACCTTTGCTTTTACTTCTACCTCTGCTTTCTGTAGTTGTAACAAGAGCTTATAAAGTATCAATGCCCATATTCTTTCTTCTGGTCTCCTCATTGTAAAGACTATCATTTACAAATGATAAAGATAAAACACAGCTTGAAGCAGAGTTACTGAGAGACACCACCAAGGTCTTCCAACTATCTGGCAAGAAACGCAAGAGTAATAATGTCTGTAATTCATCATCTAGGGCTATCTTCATGATGCTCAACTGATTTAATAGTTTTTGAAACTCACTCAAGTATTCTGTAATGGATCGTCCATCTCTTAGCTTCAAATTTACAAGCTTTCTCATGGAAAAAGCTTTATTCTGAGCACTTTTTCTCTCATACATGGTTTCTAAATCTTTTCATATTTTTTGCGCATTAACTTCTTTGCTTATATGATGGTAGACATTATTATCTACCCACTGTTGAATAGTACTTACAGTTTTTCTGTGCATCTTCTCCCAATCATCATCTGATTTACCACTTGGCTTATTAGATCCTAATTTTATAGGATCATACAGGTCCTTACAATAAAGAAGGTCCTCCATCTTCGACTTTAAAATTAAATAATTTGAAGTCAACAGTTTAATCATAGTGCCTGTGAATTCCTCCATTCTAATTTACAAAATTAATTATGTACCCAAAGAACCAAGCTCTGATACCACTTGTTGGGTTCTTAGTCAATAATTAATTGTGTAAATGAATACACAATAGGAAGAAGCAAAGAATAGCCATAAGAAGAAGAGACAAGATTTAACATGGAAAACCCTCCAGTGTAGAGGGAAAAAAATATGGGGTAAACTCCGAAATAAAATTCACTAATTCAAATAAATTAAGTACAACAAATTCTTAAGCAATCCTCACTTGACTACTTAAGATCACAAATAATAGAAAAAATATCTAAATACCTCTCTAGCAATTTTTTCACTCTTTGGATGATTACACCAAAAAACTAAAGAATAATTCTCTAATATTTATCTCACAAACTACTTGAAATCTTTTTTCTCTCTTGTATTTTACTTATGTACATTGAAGTGAATAAGATGAAGGCTATTTATAGGCCTTCAAATATGTGTGAACATATTAATTTGTGCCTAACTTATGCCTAATTTTGACTATTACAATAGTGGCTAGAAAAATGTGTTAAATTTTTTTTCTTTTCTTTTTTAACCTAGTCAAAATTATAAACTCATCAAACCCATTTAATTTTAATCTAGTCAAAATTGAAAACTTACCAAACCCATTAATTTCATGGGTTGGATAAACCAACAGAATAAAGATGCTGCCACAACCTATCTTTCAGATAATGAAAGATTTTGTGCTTGGTCCTTCTAACTATAGTAGGCATACCTAGATATAAACCTGAATTCCCAACTTCATTTACACCCAAAACATTGCACACAATAGTTTTTGCATCCATAGACGTATTAATGCTGAAAAATATGGATGATTTTTCAAAATTAATTAACTGACCTAAAAAAAATAAGTAAAAGGCAGTTGTCTGTGAAAAATAAGTGTGAAACAATGGGTGCTCCCTTTGCAACTTTGCAGCCAAGAATAAGATCCATTGACTTTTTCCTTCTAATTAAAGCGATAGACCCTCAAACAGAAAATGAATAACAAGGGAGATAGAGCTCTCCCTATCAACATAATAAGGGAGATAGAGCTCTCCCTATCGTAGACTCCTTCTTAGATGGGTAGGACCAAGCTTAAAGCCTTCATGAATGACATGATATGAAAATGAAGAAATGCAAAACATTATTAAATCTACCCATCTAACATCAAAATTCTGTTTAAGCATAAGAGTCCTTAAACAATGCCACTCAACTCTATCAAAGGCCTTACTAATATCTATTTTTAAAGCTGCATAACAATGTCTGCCATGAGATTTCCTTTTGAGATAATAGATTGATTAAAAAATAAACACATTGTTAGTTATATATCTACCTGGAATAAAAGCACTCTGACATTTAACAATAAACTTGTGGAGAACATGTTGCATCCTTTTTGCTAGAACTTTAGCCATAATTTTATAAGTTACATTACATAAAGAGATGAGCCTCAGGTCACCTATAAACTGAGGATTTTTCTTTTTTGTGATTAAGACAATATTAGTGTCGTTGAAAGAAACTGGATTGGACAATATCCATACTCCCTACAACTTCGTTTGTTAAGAGAGCTCATACATTCAGTTGGAACCACTAGAGACCCTTGATGAAGGTTATCCTTAGGCACTAAAGCTGTGTCAACGACTTGTACTAATTCATATATAGAGCGATGCTAGCCATCAGCCCTAGATGAAGGATCTTCCATATAATGACCAGTATTCTCACTAGGCCGTAAATTCTTAGAAGTTTTTGGAGCACCAAAATGCTACCATCTTTCCCCACATGTGTTAGAATTCTGCCCAATCAAAGTACCCAGCCAAGGCCTATAGAGACATTGATTCAAACATGGATTGGAGGCAATTAGCTTTTCTCAAAACTTTTCAGTGTGTCTAAGGATATCACAGTAAAAACAAAATGGCGGAAGTCACTCGTACCTGAACTCAACCCATTGTCAGTTATCCGCTTCTATCTTTATTTTTAACCTTCTTTTTAAAGGTACACGTACATTCATCTGAACACGAATCGATAGAGAAGCTCTCAACATTCTAGTGGCGAAACCAAAAATTAGTTAAAGCAGGGCAAATTTTTCTAAGTAAAATAAATTTGCAGGCGAATTTAAAATAAAATTGAATATTTAATATTATAATAAAATTTAAATTTTTATTATAAATTTCTATAAAAAAATTCTCTATTAAAATTTTTTATTTTTTATTAAATTTTAAAAATTTATTAAATTTTTTATATGTCTTTTTATTTTTATTCTTAGATCTATTAATTTACTTATAGAATTTTATCAAATAAAATTTTATAAAAAAATATTAATTTTACCAAATTCATGATCAAATTATAAAATTCTATAGTATTAACCTAAACACTTAATCATAAAATATTAAATATCTACTAATTAAAAATAAAAAAAGAAACATTTATAGCATAAAAAAATAATTTATATAATTATAAATATATATAATATCTATACATAGAGTTTATATATATATAAACTACATGCATAGATATTATATATAATTATATATATTAGATAGATATAATAAAAACTATATATAATTATATGTAGATATATTATACATAATATAATATAATATAAACTATATATACATATATATATATATACATATGGTGGGATAGGAGGGGAGAGGGGATCGATTGCCCCCCCCCCCCCCCCCCCCCCCCCCCCCCCTGTACATTCCTATAAAATTATTCAGATCTACTTATATTATATTTGGATGGGGTGCAATAGGTTAAATAAAGTATGATAAGATAAAGTAGAGTAAAGCAAAGTAAAGTAAGGTAGAATATTTATTTTTTTTTATATTTGGAAGGAAGGTAAGGTTAAATAAAGTAAAGTTATATTATATTATATTATTTAGGTAAAAGGTAAAGGAAGATAATATTAAATATTAATTAACTAAAATGCAGGATGAAATAAAAAATAAAAAATTGTAACACCTCTTAACACCCGAAAAAAAGTTGTTAAGAATTCTCTTAAGAAATGAGGATTTTTTAAACCCTCCCTAATCTTATAAAACCCCCTATTTTAATTTACTATCCTCCCAAACATTAAAACTAACCCTCTCTTTCCTTCTTTTACCCTATACCCACCATTCTTTCACCTCTTCCCAAACAAAGCGTAGGGAATTCACAGATTACATTGCCAATTAAAGATGTTGTATTCTCAGACATGTAGTTCTATAACAGATTGTGAATATGTATCTAAAAAGGTGAGTAAAGTAAAGGACCAGAGCAGGCTATTAGATCTGGACCTAACTCATCCTGAAAACCCGAGTTGACAAGAAGAGGATTGCCCAGTCTTATAAGTGACTGGAGCTGCTCATTCCTTACCGATGTGGGATTCACATTCCCAACTTCCCCCCTCAAGTGAAACCGGACCTTTCGGTTGACACTTGCTAACACAAGCCCATTTGGGCGGACCGGCTGGCATCTCTTCATCAGCTTCGGTCATGTGGGGGTTTGGCTCAGGATCTAGCCCGTTTGGGCATTAATTGCTTTGATACCATAATAGAGCTGGACCTAACTCATCATGAAAACCCGAGTTGACAAGAAGAGGATTGCCCAGTCTTATAAGTGACTGGAGCTGCTCATTCCTTACCGATGTGGGATTCACATTCCCAACACAGGCAACTCTTTTTTTCTTAACATGTGCAGTATTAAAAAAATACGATCAAACATCGAGGGGCACATGTTCAATACTCGTTGAACTTCAGATTCGTGGAAGAATTGGAACATATATGTCAAGTTCCCAATTTCTTTGATATAAACACCCTTAAAAGGCCTCTACGTTGAAGCCAAAGAATGTTGCAGTGCTTGAAAATTCGTGGACCTATTCGTGAGTAGCTACCAACCAAGCAAAGGTCCGGATTGTTACAAGTTATGTATCGTTCATCAGAGTTGAGCAATATACCCATGCTATCTTCATCTTCTAGAGATAAATCCCTTAAATTTGCATCCATCTCTTCAATATTTTCTATATCTCATAAATAACTTCCTTGTTACAGAAGCAACGCAAACAATATAAGACAGATAAACCCTATAAAAACTCTAATGCAACCTTGTTACGCAGAACATGTCTCGAATTTGAGTTTTAAATACCTCTGCTAATTAATCAATAAATTATAAAAGCCACCACACAATGTTTTTTAAATTTTAAAAATACACTTAAATAGTGTTGAAGTCATATTTGACTTTTCAAATTTTTATTTTCAACTTTTATAGTTTCATTACATTATTTGTTAATCTAAATTATTAAATAATTATTGAAATTAATATTTTATGCAATACGTAAAAAATCCAGCTTAATTTTATGTTTATATTGAAAATATTACTTCGGATCAAAATTTTTGTTTCACCTAAAATATCACTTTATAAAATAAAAAAAAATAATTAATTATCTTTTTTTTCTAATTTTATTATTCTCATTATTATCATCACTAATATTAATATCACCATTAAATTTTGTATACATATATTTTTTAATATTTTTATCTTTACTAAGAAATTTATAATTTTAAATTAAAAAATTATTCATAGTGTGATTAATGAAGTGAAATAGTATGTTAATAATGATATTAAAAAATATAAAAAGTATTTTTAATATATTATTTTTTATATGTAATATTTATAAAAATAAAATCAAATAACACTTTTAATGAAACAAATAGTGTATAAATTTAAGGCTGCAGTAAAAGAATAGATGAAGTCTGAAGGTAATAATCTCCTTCACTAATTTCTAAAATGTTAAAAGCACCCTTTTAATGGAACGGATGTAATATAAATTTAAGAATGTAGCAAAAGAAAAGACGTAGCCAATTTGCTGGAGTTAGTCCAACGGACTACTTATTATTACTCTTATAGGAGGACAAAAATTCAATCCTCAAAAATATATTTTTGAAGATCGAACTTAAAAAAGAAAAAAAAAAGACGAAGCCAGAAGGTAATATCCTTCACTAATTTCCATTGAAGGAGTTGATCTAGAAATATATATATATATATATATTAAAATATCTAGAAATTTATATTAGCCCAAAAAGGATTTCGGAAAAAAAATAAAAATATTTTTTAAAAGACCATATACACGTCTTCTAGAAGCTTTTGTTAGATTCATTTGTCCTTCTTGTGGAAAATTTTCATGGTAGGTACGCTACCCACTTCACTTCTGTTCTCTTGCGGATGCTGCTTTATCACTTTTTATTTTTATTTTTTATTTTACGTTTATCAGTTATTCTTGCCTTTTTTCAAAGATTTTTTTTCTTCATTAAATTGTAAAACAGCTGTAAGCCAAAATAAAATTATGAATATATATATATATATATTCCAAGAAGATTTTTTTAATACATTAAAAAAATCTTTAAGAGAAGGAACAGCTAAGTTATAATTAAATCATGAAAAATCTTGAAATTTCATATTATAGGATAAACACTCTTCCCTAGTAAACTCAATGTGGAAAAGCCTTATTGAATGAAGATATTAATTAATTGAAATTGGAATTTAAAATATATAAATTTTTTTTAAAAATAGTAATATGATCAATTAATTTTATATATTGTAATAAAATTAATATATACTTTTATTATTAGAGTGATATTATTTTGAAAAAATACAACTTCCATTATATTTTTAAAAAATTTTATTTTTTTATCAGAAATATTTTAGTTATTTTATTATAAATTAATAATAAACTCATATGTAAAATTTATAAATTTATTATAAACTCATTATAAATATATTGTAAACTAATAAAATTTAATATTTTAATAAATATTTTATAATTTTAATAAATATTTTATAAATATAATAAATTTAAAATTTTTTTTATTTTTTTTTATATTTGAATCAAAAGCCCTTTTACCATCCAGTAGGCATTAAAAAACAAATGAAAGCAAAAGGTTCTAGAAGCAATCCATGCAAAGGACAAAAGATTCTAGAAGCAAATGGGCCTACCAGCTCAATGGAGCTTATCCTCTTTTATTCAGCATCAAACAATAACACAGAGGAGGACCAAAAAAAAAATATCATGGCTGCAGGCTGCACCAGTGAAACTTTGGGAAGTGGAGTGCAATAACGAACTCTAAGTTACTTTAATTGTCCCGAATTAATAAATATAATTTATACCCCCTCCATTTTAAAACAATTTTTTATTTTAAAAATATAAATAAAAATTAAATTATTTAATTAATATAATTTATTTATTTTACTTTTTATTTATATTAAAAATTAAAATTATTATAAATATTAATAATTAATTTATAATATAACTATAGTTTAAATAAAATAATAAAATTATATTTTAGTTAAATAAAAAAAATATCTCATCATTTTAAAACAAAAAATATATTTTATAAAAAAATTAAAATATTTGAGAGCTTCAACCTCTCACATGAAAATATATATATATATTTAAAAATAATAATTAACATCATAATTTTATTATAAAATATATACAATCATTATTTTTTGTGTGCGTATATTTTCATTTATTATTTCTATAAAAATCTAAAATAATTAATTATTTTTGTTATAAATAAAAATTTATATATACATATCTCATTATATTTTTATTTTACTAAAAATTTTAATATATTATATTAACTAGCTTATTAGTATAATAAATGAATTATAATTTAAAATAAAAAAAATATCTATTAGTTTAGATTGAAGGGAGTAGTAAGTAAAAAATAATGTGAAAATTGTTCAATATGGTCAATATAGTGAAGAAATCAAAATAAAGTCTAATAATGATTTATCTGATAAAAGCTTATGCAATTTGAATAATAGATTTATATATACTCAATTTTCTTTTTATGTTGAAAATAAGGAATGAATTAATATGGTTGACAAGTTAATTTTTTTTATTAGAAGAAAGCATATTTCATTGGATATAAACAAGAAATACATGAATTCAAATTAGGCTGAAAAAATTCATTTGTAATTAGAAAAACAGAATAAAATAAACCAACTAGAACCAAAAAAAAAAAAAAATCAATCCTAACCTCCATATTTCTCTTGGCTGTAAAATACAGAGATCTCAGTATGAATAAACTCTCCATCAACGGCCATAAGAAAATATTTATTAAATTGATTGATGGTGATTTCAATTAAAAATTTGATTATAACTAACAAGAGAGACATTAGTTTCTAATCTCAGCATGATTTTTTTTCATGGTACAATAAGGTGAGCAGAGCTCACGAGAAATAGTGAACGATTGTAAAAAACCCCGATAATATCATGCATGATCCAACATTAAATTTATGGAGGAGCTTCATTCAAAATGAAAGAATCCAAAGCAAAGTTTTGAGCAAAGCTCGCTAATTAATCTGCTACAAAATTGAAAAAATATATTTTTGAGCTCTTGAATTTAGCAACTTTTTAATATTAAGCCCATAAATTTTATTTTGGTTACATTGAGCCCTCAAAATTTGTGATTCATAAATATTATATCTTTTTTCTAACGGAATTCGTTAACAGCGTCAACACCTCAATTAACAAAATATTTCATGTCATTAGCCAATTCTATTAGAAAAAGGGCTTAATATTCATAAATCGCAAATTTTAAGGACTCAATGTCACCAAAGTAAAATTTAGGGGCTCAATGTCAAAAAATTATCAAAGTCAAAGGTTCAAAAATGCTTTGTTCCTATAAAATTCACCTCGCGAAGTACATCAGTAAATTGAATTACTTCGAATTCATGAGTAAGAATCTTGATAGCCCTCACCAAAAAGTAATAAGTTATAACACATTTATACCCTATATATATAATATATACTCAGTATATGCAAAATACGTATATACTGTATAAAAATATCAAAACCTGATTTAATAAAAAATTTCACTTTTTCAATTTAAACTTTCAAAACACTTTAAAATATATATTTAAGTAATAAATAAAATATTTGATATAATTATAGGTTTCAACATAAGCATTTTTACATAAAATTCTTTAAAAAAAATTTATCAGAGTTTTGTTTGTAATTTGAACATCTCAAATTTCAGCAATTACACAACTTGTACAAAAACACTTCCAATAAAACAATAAAATCACATTTCATCCCAACTTTACAAATCCTGTATATTTTCTCAAAATATTTATACATATACATATATATTTATCAAAAACACATATAAAACTCACATTATACAATTTATTCAAAATTTTCTTTATAATTTATAATATATACTCCAAAAATATAGCATAATATACATAATATCAAAATATACTATAATATAAAATATATACATGCTGGCAAATGTATCTGATCTTGATATACCAAAAAACACTTCAAGCTCAAAAAAAATACAAGCCTAGATCCGACCAGGACTAGTAGAACTCTCCTGCTCTACCGAATTACCTATGTCACCTGCGTGATAAATTACAATCGTGCTAAACTAAAAATTTAGTAGTACAAACTTTGATAACAATAAAAGTGTAAAACAATGTCAATGTATAAATGCTTTTATATGTGATGTCACAATGTGACATACAATCTCACTATTTAATCATAATCTTTCATCTTTTATAATTCACATAAACACATATATAAGCATGGGTCCAAATAAACTAATACATTTTTTAAATCTTAGAGTTACTGTTTTGGTTTATGTTGACACCAAGTATTTAGCCTCGAAGGCAAATCATATATCAGTGATGTCAGATGTCTAGCTCAAAGGTAAAATCAAATATCAGTGATGCCAAACGTCTAGTTTCAAAGGCAAAATCAAGTATCAATAAATCATAGTGTCTAGCTCCGAAAGCAAATAATGAGAATAACCTCATAAGCATGCCGTCAAATGCAAAACTCTGAAAATTGAATAACATACTAGGCACACAAATAATTCATATTTTTTATAATCAACTTTTTCTCATTTTCTCATTATCAACCATACACTTTGCCCCATTTTCACATTTTTCTTACATTGCTTCATTTTCTTATTTTTCACCACATTGCATCATTTTTATTTTTTTTCATCCATATCAAAGTCAATTTATAGTAATTCATCATATTTCATCATTTCATCACAATGTATCAAATTTCACATTAAAATCACATTACTCATATATTTTGAGTTATTTTCACATATTTCATATAAATCATATTTTATTCAATTTAGCCATTATCAATGGTTTTTCACAATACATATAATGCATACATAACAAATCACATATCATAGCACATTGTTCATGAATGTTCAATGTATCAAGTAGCTTAACATATTTTTCATCCAAAATGTGCTAAGCCCAAATGTAAGATAAACATATCTCATTTATCAAAAGCTTATACATACCTCTATAAGCTCTCAAATGCAAACTCAAAATCTTCCACAAACCTTCACTTCTAAGTTTTTCTTCAACACTAAGGTTGGACAATCTACTTCCTCTCAATGCCTATACTAAATATGATTAAATACAACCATTTAATATCACATTTTAAAACATTACAAGCATTACACCTTAATTAAATATCACTCAATTCAAAATTTCAAAGTTAAGCATAACCTTACTTTAACATTGAAAAACCATGTTAAACCATTTAAATTTATGTTTTAAGTTTATTTATATCATTACAAGCATATTTTAACATGTTTAAACCAATTATATTAATTAAACGCATGCTTTTGATCAAAACCCTAACAATGACATAACCTTACCCATTGAAGATTCTTCATCTCAACTCATTTCAATTATTAATCCAAATTTATTTTCATCACTTATATCATTAAATAATATATTTTAAATATTAAAATCAAACAATTGACCATTCTTTAAAAACTCCCTTTCTAAAATCCTAAATCAACATTACTATTTTTAAACTCTAACCAAACTTAACTAAATTCATCATTTGACTTTAAAATCCTTATTTATGCATCAAAATAACACATTTAGAATCAAATTATACAATTAAATCACATGAATTTAAAAATTCAAATGTTCCATAATCCTAAATTCTCTCTCTTCAACCAACCCAACCTAAACACAACTATTTCTTCAATCAAACTTAAGAATCATTATTAGCTACTCAAAATAACTTCATACACACCAATTCCAACAATTATAACATACTACTTCAAAATCTCAAATCAAACATATTTTCAATTTCATAAAAAATCCAAGAAACGAAATTAGAGAACTTACTAATTCAAAAGAAAAATTCCAAAATTTCACTTGAAACCTTGAATCCCTTTCAATTAATGGAGTTTGGAAGAAGCGAAAAGCTTGGGTTGAGCATCAATGGAGTTTCGACCTTTAAAGGAAGAAGAAGAAGATGAAGATCAATTTCCAATTTCTCTCTCTTTCCACTTCATTTTAACCATATATATATATATATATTATTTTATTATATTTTAATTTATTTATTTATTTAATAAAAATCTTAAATTTTCTCTTTCAACCAAAAATAAATTATTTTTAAATTATTTAAACAATTTTAATTTTTAAAGTATATTTATAAAAATATTACTTGACCCTTGACTTTTCTTTTAAAAATGTTAATTTTAGTCAACTTATATATTTTTAAGTATATTTCATATATATTTCACACATACATTTCACTTTTTCACTTAAAATCATTTAATTTTCTATTTAATTTATTCAATTCAATTTTAATTTATTTTACTTAATTTTCAAAAATTAGAGATATTACACAAATCTTGATAATTCGCCAGTTCCCCAAAATTATTGATAATCTCAGCATAAGTTAGTAGCCTTTAACTGAACTGTGAAGATAGATTTCATTCAAAACTTGTTAGTTACTAGTAATAATATACTTGACATAAAGAAAAAGGAAGACATAAATAATTGATATTTAAATATTATTTATTTTATATTTAATTAAATAAGTTCGGACATGCAATTAGTTAGGGATGTCAATATGGATTATGATACTTGAACAAGACATGTAAAATTAACGGGTTAGTATTGACTTTAAATGGGTTATTATCATAAACGGGTCAACTCGTTTATGATACAATTTTAAAAGGGCCGTTTAGAGGATTAATACGTGAACCTGCTATAACCATTTTAACTAAAATGATATAGTTTTTATACAATTTAAAATTATTTTATTTTATTATTATTTGCTCTAAAAAATAAAAATAAGCTAAGAAAATAAAAATAAGTATTATATATTTATTATATTATTATAATTTTATTATTATATGATGTATTATTATTTATTTAGAAATAATTTATTTAATTTTTTTATTATTAAAAATTTATTAATTTTATCTAATTATTAAATTTTTTTAATTATGTTATTAATTTAATTATTAATTAATTTAAATTTAATTCTTTATAAATTTTAGAAATAAATTTTCTAAATCAAATGTCAAAAATTAAACAATTTTTATGAGTTAAATAATCTAATATTATATATTTTATATCAAATATAATACACATTAATTATTTATTTTATATTAATTGTGTTATATATTTTATTTTTTATATTTTTAATAAATTTGTAATACATTTACGTTTTAAAATTATTTTAATCAAAATTTTATTATATAAATAATTTTTTAATTGATTATTTAAAAATATAAAATTATTTTAAGTTAAAAATATTATATGAGTTAAACGTATTGTGTCAGATTATGTAAATTATATATAATTCATTTAAGTAAACATGTTATACATATGGTATATATATAACCCATTTAATTATTACGTTATATTTGTATAATATTCATATCGATATGATTAATAAATAAATTATATTTATATTGACTTTAATAATCATCAGAATCAATTAATCTGATACGAATACGATTCATGATTCCATTTTAACACCCTAGCAATTAGTTGCTCAAGCTAAATGTCCTTTGCCCAATTGAGGGCCGCAGTGGAGGTTAGTCTGTCAATATATATCAAGTTTTATCATTAAGTTAATTATATTTAATAATTAGTTTATGCCAAGTCTAATAACATATCAAAATTGAAAAAAAAAATAATATTTAAATATTTTTTCGTTTATTCAATCCTCACTTAACATTTTTTTTTATTATAAATTTTCACTCTTTTGAATTCAAAATGAGTACCTTTTTTCTGAATTAAACGTAAAATTTAATTTTTCATTCAAAAAATTTAATAGACTGTATCTGTATATGATTCTCAATTATTTTGATTCATTTGATGATAGCAATTAAAAATCTATATAATTATAATATATAAAATTATTAAAACACTAAAAAAGCAATATAAAAAATATATATATTTTTTAAATTTAGTCGATGGGTATGTTTTGATTGGCTTTGGTTTTCCACTAATCATCAATTTATTTTTATAAATATTGAATTACATGGAAAATATCAAAATTTCAGTCATTTTCCTTATTGAATTATTAAATAGGATTGTTATTTTGAATATTCAAAGTGATAATAAGAAGACAAGATAAGCAATAGATTTGTCAAGCGCATGCCCAAAATAATAGTACAATCTTATTAAACTAAAGTGGAAACGTCCAACAACATGTCATATCACAATGATTTATATACAACCAAAACACATACAATTAATAATTTACAATATAATAGTAAAAATTAAACATCATTTTAATTGATTAAATGTTCTTAAGAAAAAAAATTATGATATTTATTGGAAGGTGAATATAAAATAAATAATATTTTTAATATATAATTTATTAAAAATTTGATGATATGAATCTTATTTTTTATAAAATTAATTAAGTTCATCAATTTATTACATAACAGTGTAATTTTAAAAAATAGACATAATATAATTTGGTATAGAGTTTTTTTTTAGAAAAAAATTAAAGAGAATAATTTCAAATATGGCTCGAATACAAGGAGTGATTGCCAGCATTTAAAAAAAGATGTTAAGTCACCATACACTATTATTTGTCTTTTAATTCTATTTTTGTTCTAGAAACTGTGAATAATACATATATATAATTAATGAGTAAAAAAAATAATCTCAAAAATTATTAAACTTTATTTATTTATTTATTTATTTTTTACAAAGTCACTAAAGTTAACCTGATATTATTGATGAATCATTAAAATTTTATTCTTTTTTAAACAGACTTCATATGCTACAGCAGTTAATTAAAATGATATGTAACAATCCATAATTATTGAGTTCACTTTATTGATGTTTAAATAAATAATCTCATGTGATTTTTTTTTATTTGAAAATGGAAATTTTGTTTTATAATTTTTTTTTTCAAAATCGAGCAGAATTATAAAAATTATATATTTAAAAAATTAAAATTAAAATTTTTAATTAAATTAAAATAATCTCTTATTAATTTATTAGGGTGAACGACAAAGTGGGGATTCTTTTCATTGAACAAGTTAATGTCGAAAAGCTGTTCTTAGTGTAAGATGAAACTTCAAAATCAAAGGTAGAAAGACTAATTAAGTGCCGTTTCATGGAAGGAACTTAACTTTCTTCTTTTAATAGTGATCCCCACCACTATTTCAATGCAATTATTATAATCTTCTTGCTACTTTTTACAGGCATGCAAGGCATATTGTTTGTCTAAGACAGGAGTTTCATGACAAGTATGTTAGAAGAACTTGCTCTCGGAGAAGAAATTGCAAGTCATTATTGTGATAACAATTTAACTGAAAATTAAATGAGAATGTATTATTATTTGTTGTGTGACAAATGCAAATTTGCCAAAAATCAATGGAAATGAGACGAATGGTGTGACAGTGAGTGAAGACTTTCTAATTTCACTATACTTGTACATATGCACCAATTCTAATTTCAACTTTCTTCCTCTTGAATTGATAATCTAATTTATTTTCATCTATGAATAAAAAAATAATTAATAGTATTATATAAACTTTCTAAACTATATTACTTCATATATAATAACAATATATATATATATATATATCAATTTGATATATTTTGTTTAATATATATACACCAATTATACAATTAATTAATATAAGAGTAATATGGAGTAATTAATATAGATATATATATATGTATATATTTATAAGATCATTATTTAAAAATAAAAATGAATAAATTCTAAAATAAATAAAAAAATTTAATTATCAATTTTGGAGGGAGAGTATTTTTTTTTTTTTTGAGAGAACATGTTTATCTTTTTTTTTAATGATGTAGGTAATTAAGATAATGTAAGCGTTGAGAGGATTCTTTCGAGCAAGGAATATGATCCAGAAGAAGGTATTGCTTATCACAGCTCAAAATTTTTTGCTTCCGTATAGTTTCAGATATTTTATGCTAATGACAAAATTAATTAATTAACTATGCTAATGTCAATTTTAGTGGTTTTATTGTTGCTCAATGTTGCTAGTAATATTTGATTGCTGTATAATATTTTTTATATTTTGCTGAAATTATTATTTTTATAAAAAAAATATCTAATTTAAATTATTACTTTTTACAATCAATAAAAATTAACTAGATTTTTTTAACCATATTTTTATTATTAATGAGTTAATTAATAAAGTGAGAGTATAGTATTAATAAATTAATAAAAAATATTTTAATTTATTCAAAATAATTTTATATAATATTTAATTTTTTTAATAAATATGTATAAGTCGAAGACGTTGATTCTAGCGGGAAGGAGAAAGTATTTAATACCTATGATTGTACTTAAATTTCTTTCTTTAGGAATCTACAATTGTGTTAGAAGTGGCCAAGCAGGGCCAATTGGAAAAAAGAAAAAAAAAGTGACATAATGTTGAGAATTCCAGGACAAATTACTTGGGTTATTTTGTCGAGACGAAGCACAACAGTGAAGAAACCCAACTCAAGAAGCAAGACCAACACTCCAACAATTAATTAAAGCCCAAATTGATGCTATTTGTCCAAAACTTTTCGTTTTTGGTATCATAATTTTATCATAAATCACATCAAATTCATGTTTGATTGTCTATTTGCATGCTATTTTTCTGCTATATGAAGAACATTAACTAATAATTAAGGGTGTTTTAATTTCTGATTATGCTATGTAGGTTGGCATGAATATTTTCGGATTGCATTGCGCTCATTTCCTTCGAATCATATACTGCTGCTACTGTAGAATAAGTCTGTAATGAATTCATTCAGAAAATGATTGGTGGTTTCGCCTGTTCGCAGCTTCTACTAATACTAGCCGTGGGTACTAAAATTGGAGCATAATTTCAGGTTGACCATTCAGTTCGTCTGCAGCTACTCTACCACTGTTTGTGTAGTTATCAAACAGGTAATTTCATACTCTAATTAACAAATTTTTTAACTGAGTTCTGCAATTTTTGTATATCTGCTTCAGACTGAAAAAAGAAATCACACATATGCTCTGATTCAGGTGGGAATAAGTTCATTCAAGAAAGAAACATGTTGAACAGAGAGGAAAAATAAAACAAACGTTTTAACGAGTACATATATCCCTATTTAAATAAAACATATCTTATAAGAAAAAAAACTTCTGAACCAGTAAAGGTCTCCCAAAAATGTTGGAATCGCATAGGGAAAATGAAAAGAGAAGCAAGGGGGGGCATATAAAGTTGAAAATGGCTCAATTAGGAGTCCATGTTCGAAGCAAAGCCCAGCATTTGATTTGAAAGTTATTCCAAGACTTTAGTATCTCAGTATCTGCAAGGTGAAGCCCAAGTGATTCTAAGAAATTACTAAACTTTTTAGATTTTTCTAATATGAATATTAAAAAAAGTAAAAATGAATTATTAATTTTTTTAAGAAAAATTCTAATTATTTAACTCAGCACATCAATTTGAATTTACATAAGGTAATTAAATTTTAGTAATTGTATTGAGAAAACTTAATGTGCGGAGTAAAAGAAGTAAACATAGGAAGCAAGATAATGATAAACACTTAGTGGGAACCCCTTTTAATGTTTTTGTAGAAATTGTGACTTTGGAGTGAGGAAGCCCTTCTAATAAGTTTGATCGCATTAAGTTTTTGCAAGTCAATGCGATCAAACTAATGAGTTTAGACTTTGATAAAAAAAAAAAAAACAAAAACAACTAATGAGTTCAGACAGAAAAATGTAAGAGCATCATACTCTGTCACCAACTGACCGACATATTTTTTATTTCATAAAAATTAAAAAAAATGGTTATTTTAGTTAGAAATATATATATATATATAATATTATATTTTCAATTAAAAAATATTCTAAAATTTTTTGCAGTAAATGGAAGGCATCGATCACGCAGAAGGGCAAGTGAAGGAGAACCTGCCTATATGATCACGTCTCTTCATAGTAATAATGATCATTTTCTTCACACACACAAATTGTGGAATTAGAAGTAACATAATAATTTTATTTTTTTTCTTCTTTTTTGATAAAATAGAAGCTATTATTAACTAAGAAACAGGAAAATCCTGAATTACAAAGCTCTCGACAATTTGAGAAACATATTCTATAATGATTTCCTCATAAGACCAAAAAAAAAAAAAACTGGCCCATTTTGCTAAAGGGTTTTAGTAAATTGAGAATTAGAATAATAAACTGATTACAAACTATAATACTGTATAAATACATACATTGACATACAACAATAGAACTCTATTATAATACATACATCATTTAAACTACAAACAGAATTTATCTCTTTCCTATAGACTTGGGATCAGCCTTATCATCTTTATGCCCCCTCAAGTTAGGTGTTAGTTCAACAATACCTAACTTGGATAAATGTTGTTGAAACAGAATTTTTGTCTGAGCCTTGGTCATCATGTCTGCGAGTTGATCAGCCGAATGAAGATGTGTTACCTGAATGCTGCCACTTTGAACCTGATCTCTGACAAAATGAAAATCAACAGCAATATGCTTCATCCGGCTGTGAAAAACAGGATTTTTACAAAGATATGTAACTCCCACATTATCACACAAAACGGTGGGTACTGTAGACAAAGAAATGTGTAACTCTTTGATCAAATTTTGAAGCCAATTGACTTCAGCCACTGCACCAGCCACTGATCTATATTCGGCCTCTGTGGAGGACCGAGCAACAGTTTTCTGCTTCTTAGATGACCAACTGATAGGAGAGGCACCAAGATAAGCAATATAACCGGAAGTGGAGGTTCTATCTTGCTGATTACCTGCCCAATCAGCATCAGCAAACACTTGTAATGACAAAGATGAAGTTCTGCTCAAGAATATCCCATAGTTAACAGTATGCTTCAAGTAACGCAAGAGACGCTTGACCGCTTGCCAATGCATTGTTGTCGGAGATTGCATGTATTGAGATAACTTGTTTACTGTGAAACTAATATCGGGCCGAGTAAAAGATAGATACTGTAATTTACCAAGAGTCTCACGATACTGTTTAGCATCAGCTGGTGCCGAACCATCAGAAACCTGCAACATAAGAGAACTTGACATAGGCGATAATACTCCTTTACTTTCATGCATATTATATTTCTGAAGTATGTCAGAGATGTATTTCGATTGAGTGAGGACAAGCCCATCTGGTTTGTGGACAACCTCAACACCAAGAAAAAAATGCAGTCTGCCCATATCTTTAATTGAAAACCGTGCAGCTAAAGCTTCAATCATCCGTTTAACCACCATAGAGTTGTTGCCTGTGACAATAATATCGTCAACATACACTAGCAAATACATTAAGACACCAGCTTTAGAGTATATAAAAAGAGATGAATCTGATTTCGATCCAAGAAAACCATAGCTGAGCAGAAAAGAAGATAGTGATAAGAACCATGCTCTCGGCGCCTGTTTGAGTCCATAAATCATCTTTCGAAGCTTGCACACATAATTCGGGTATGTAGCACTTTCAAACCCCGGAAGCTGTTTCATATAAACCTGATCTTCAAGCTGCCCTTGAAGAAAAGCATTATTCACATCTAATTGATGTAAACCCCATTGCCGTTGACAAGCTATAGACAAAATCAATCGCACAGTAGCAGGTTTAACAACCGGACTAAAGGTAGAAGTGAAATCAATACCTGGCCGTTGTGTAAACCCCTTCGCAACCAAACGTGCTTTGTATTTATCAAGTTCACCATTCACTTTATACTTGATGCGAAAAATCCATTTACACCCAACAACATTCTGATGAGAAGAACCTTCAAGAAAATCAAGCAGATCATAGCCACACATAAGTGTGTAGACTTGTGCTTTCCATGTGGGAAAATTGCCGCTACCAATCAGCTTAATCGGAAGCTGAGATGCAGGATGAAATGATATTATTTGAACAGATCCATCTCCGGATGTGCCAGGAGAGGTGGTTGATTGAAGAATACCAGGAGATGTGGTTGATAAATCGTCACCCATATTGAAGAGAAGAAATAGAATCGGAAAAAAAAACTCGGTTAGAGATAAAGAAGCTCTGATACCATAAAGGGTTTTAGTAAATTGAGAATTAGAATAATAAACTGATTACAAACTATAATACTGTATAAATACATACAGTGACATACAACAATAGAACTCTACTATAATATATACATCATTTAAACTATAAACAGAATTTATCTCTTTCCTATAGACTTGGGATCAGCCTTATCATCTTTATTTGCAAGATGATGAGCCTCAAAACTATTTCAAATTTAAATTTCTCTATAAACAAATATTTCAAATTTAAAATTCTCATTTATCGCTGTATTAAATTTATTTCACCATTTTAATAAAATAATTTAAAAAAGAAGACTACACATATTATTTCAACCCATTTAAATTCTAGATTAGTATGTGTACAGACACACACTTATCATTAAATTATCTTAAATTTTTTTTATTTATTAAACATCAACTTGTAAATGATTTCTCCATTAGTTTGCCTTTCATGGTATCCTATCAATTTGTCTCCATCAGTCAAATATCAGGGTAGGGCTGTGATAGACTTTATAGGCATTTATCAAAATTAAAATTATCTTCTCATCCAAACTGACCAAAATTTCATTAGGACCGCAATTACATTACTTGAATTTAATTGAAGGAGATACGCATTCAACACTACACTAGCTAGAACTAGTAGCAGTTTAATTAAATCATTAATTAGTAACTAATTAAGTCCAGTCTAAAATAATATTTTTTTACAATATTATCTGCCTTTTTCTATCTTGACCCGCACTATACTATAATATTTTGTATTATTTCAAATAAATAAATAATTTTATATATGAATATTATTATTACATAAAAATAGTATTTTGTATATAAATATACATGATATTAAAAATTTTTATATTCATATATTATAAAAATATTTATAATAAGATGTCTAATTGTCACACCCTGAATTTAGAGTGGGCGGTTCTAGAGTTCGGATCAGTATAATACGTCGGAACTACGTAGAACCCATGTCAGAACAGAATAAAATATGAGATTCAATAATTTTTTTCCTTTATACAAATATTTCTTCTATATTATCTAAAACTAGAATTTTTCGTAATTGTCTTCCTTTGTCACTCTTGGATAATACAGTGATATTATTTTCAAAGTTGCACTGTCTGTAAAATAATACTGAAAACAACAATAATGCGAGAGGTGAGCCGCAATTCAGTGAGTGTTCTTACTTTTTATTGTGGTTTAAATTTCACTTTACGTTGTTAACCACTTAAGTATCTTATCAAAGCTTACGATATTTTTGTCGTTTAATTTTGCACACTAGCATACTATTCCATATTTAAATTCACATTATATTTATATTCATGGCATATTCATAACAGTAGCAATTTGAATTCTAGCATACAATACAGTCATGATTCTATAGCAACAGTCGTTCATGGCAAATTTAACAAATAATAATCATAATATATTCACAATATACATCTTCAAGGTAAAATCATAACAACCTAACAGTTTAACATGTGATTTTTATAAACTCATATATACTGATGCTAACTTATTTTAGTACTTACTATTTATTAGTCTCACTTTATGAACTTTTTTGTACAGATAGATTACCCAATTCTAGGTAATTTAAGTGGATCTAAGATGAGTCTATATTATTTATTTATGTAGTACTCAACATAAAATACTAATTATTTAATTATTTTTACCTTTGAATTTATTCTCAATATGAGAATTCAGATATGTATATATATATATATATATTATTATAATTGACCTTTAGGTTATAAAATATACTTGTATCAAAAGTCAGAACTATATTATTCTTTTACTGTATTTAACAATAATACAAATTATTAAATTATTAGTATTTGATATTTACTTTATGATTGAAAATTTGATTAATATAACTCTTGAGTTATAATAATATACTCATAACGGAATAGATATTTTACTCTACCTGAGTATAATAAAATATCAGTTTAGACAGAGATTCTCAGAATTTATCACTGTACTTGTAATAAATTTAGATTTTATTTTAGTACTCTCAATTCACATATAAATTAGATTTACTTTATCAGAGTAGGTATTGTACTCAACTTGAGTATAAAAAACAGAATAACTTTGGAAATAATATGAAAGTACAAAATAGAGGCAGTCCAAAGACTGTAAACAAAAATAATCAAAGGCTGAATTTTTAGGGCCGTAACTTTTTTCTTATGCGCATTTCAGAACATCAGTGTACATTGCTTAGTGGTTTAACCCCCACTAGGGTTGAGCTCTGTAAACATGATTATCATAAAATTAAGTTTGGTCATCGGATTAGTCTCGGAAGGCTCATCTGGAAGGTCATACATGAATTTATTTAGCTTTCTTTACTACAATGATCTAATAATCACTCATTTACTTATACAGTAAAATTACTGATTGGGATATTTATGTGTAACACTATTTCTTTTAGTCTTATTTATGGTACTAGTAGAGTCTTTACTATTATTTATTTACACATCTTTAAAAAGTTATATTCTTTAGCTAGTCATACTTTATGACTAAATACCTATTTTTGTTAACCTTTTAATTTAATTCTATGAATTAAATATCACATAAATCTTATGTATTCTATATATATTAAAAAAATAAATATGACATCAACATATTTTTAGCATTAAATATCATAATAAAGTTCTATCATTTTTCAATCATCATTTTTGACACATTTATATTTTAATAATATTATATTTTACTTAAAACTCATAAAGTAAAATAATCTCTAATTTTTAATAAATTCATTATATTACTAATTCTTACAATTTCCTCCTATAGTCTATTCAAGTAGTCATAAAATTCAACATCACTATCACAAAGTAACAATCAATTAAAAAAAAATTATTCTTGTATTTATACAAAATATATAGCTTCGTATATATACTCTTAGTTCCTTAATTAATTTAATAGACAATTTAACTTAATTTTCTTAGCTTACCTATACATATTTCATAAATTATTTTTGAATTGCAGCAAGGTTATACACAACCACTTCTTCTTCATTATTTTCTATCTCATACTATACTTACTTATTATTACATAGTTTACTATTATTACTATTATTATTTTTTTTAGTTTCCACGTAAAACAAACAACAATAGGGCTTATCATAATTTTTTATTGTTCTTCTAATTTATAATATCACATCTTAAATTTTTCACCAATCAAATTTTTCCTCACTTTACATGTTCGAAAATATGTGTATATATATATATAATATTACTTACAATTAAACATTACATAAAGAGTAATACTAATAGATTAAAATATCTTTTAAATTGATTTAAAAACTCATTGATAAAAAAAATGATCATAATATTAATTTTTAATTATATTACTTAATTAAAAATAAAAATTTGAAAAATAATTTAAATTAGAAAATAGGTGAAAATTTACTATTTGTTAATTTTTCAAATAAAAAGAAAAATTATAAATTTACTTTAAAATGATACGAATAAAAAAAATATAAAAGTGATAAAAAATAAATAAATGTATTAAGATTTAAATTAATAGTACTTTTGGTTACACAAAAATTTCAGAAAAGTTGACTACATAATCATGTTTGACCAATAATACTATGTTTGTTTATAAATAATTTGCGTAAAATAAAATATCGGGCCTACTAAACTTTACCAACCAGTTGATAAAATATTTTACGTAGGGAGAATATGAAAAATATTTCACTGAAAAAGTGATTTGAGGGGTCCATATGTTAAAAAATAATTATATCCTTAATTTAAGATATGATGAAACAAGAAAGAGATATTATAAGGGTAGTTTAGGTATTACTTTAAACTTTTCCTGTAAAGTTGAATTGTAACCAAATAAGTTAATATTTTTTTCAATCCATTTTTTAGTATTTTATTGAATCTTCTAAATATAGTAATATAATCATTCACAGTAAAATACAATCCATATAATATAACTCTGTAAAATACATTCTCTGTAATCAATTTTTTCAGTAATTTATTAAACGCACTATAAATTGGCACAATAATTAAGAATATTTTTTAGTAGAGCAAAAAAATTTTGCATATTGATATTTTGATGATTTTTCACTTTCTATTTTTAATCTTTCATTTAAAAAATGGATTAAAAAATCTATCAAAAATAAAGTCAAATAAGATAAAACTCTATATTTAAATATAATTAATAATATGTCCATTTTAAAATATTTTTAAGATAATTGAATATATATTACCAATCTAATAGTTAAAATAAAATAATAAAAAATCTAAAATTTCACTATTCTAAAAATTATGACTAACAAATTTTATTAAAAGTTAAAATAATAATAAAAATATAAAAGTTTGAAACATAATAATAATAATAATAATATTGTTTTTTTATCAATGAATAATAATAGAATATAATTCCTTTATCGAACTTTTAATCACTTAAATTTTAAATGTTTGTTAGTTTTTTTATATATCATTTTTATTTAAATTCAAGCCTAATATATTTTTCATAATTTAAATTAGTTGTATATTATACTAAAGAAAATTATGAATTTATATTTTTCTTTTGATTATTTTAAACTAGAATTTTTAAATATTGATACTTATTTTATATAATTACATTATTATATTTTAAGAAATTTATAAATTATGTAAGAATTATAATTATGATATTTAATTTTTGTGTTTTAATTTTAGTCATATATTTTTTTAATTTATTTTTATTTAAAGATATTATTCTAATTTAGATAAAATTATATTTGAATTATAATTTTTTTACTGTCTATTTAATTTTATATTTATTTTTGCTTAATAAAAATAATCCTAGATATATATGTTAATTTATTATTTATTGACACATTTTATCTTATAAAATTAAATTTAAATCTTATATTCTTTTTATTAAAATATTTTTCAAGTTATCATGAAAAATTTTAATATTTTTATTTATATTTTGTATACAAATAATTAGTATCAATGTGAATTAATCTTTAATAAAATTATCATAAAACTAAAAATAATTATTAAATTTATTATATTAATTTAGCATTTAATATATATATATATATCATAATGAATATAGTAATTATTATTATACTATTAAATTATAAATTTAATTTATTAAATTAATTACCCAAATTATTGTTCAATATTTATTTGAGTGGAAATAAAATAAAATAAATAAAAAATAACTCCGTAACGTTGATTCCTTGAACCAACCAAAAACAATAAAAATGAAAAGGGTTAAAAAAGGAAATAAAATAAAAAGAAAAAAAAAGAAAGGAAGAAAAGAAAAGAAAAAAAAGGTAAAATGGGTAAAATGGGAAAGTTAAAAAATAAATATGGTTTAATTAAAAATTTACTATATATTTATGTGGGTGTTTTAGTATACTACAAGCTAATAAAGTCCGCACTATGTTATGGTTTTGTAATATTTTATTTTATTTTAAGAAAAAAATAATTTATATATTAATATAATAAAAAAATAGTATTATAAATAAATACATAGTATTAGAAATATCCATATTCACATATTTTAAGTATATTTGTAATAAGATATATCTAATATATTAAGGTAGTTTTTAACTATTTAGAGATTCATTGATAAAAAAAATAAATATAAAAAAAATAAAAAATAAATATATTATTAAAATTCAAACTAAGTTGATATAATAAAAATATCATTAATTGTATAAAAAATTTATTAAAAATAAAATTAAATAGTATAAAATTTTAAATCCAATTATAATTAATAACATATTCATTTTAAATTATTTTTAACATAATTAAATTTATAGTATCAATTTAAAAAGTAAAACATAATAATAATAATAAAGACTAAATACTTAAAAAGCCATTATTTTAAAATTATGACTCATAAAATATACTAAAGGGTAAAACAAAAATAAAAACTTGTGAAGTTTTTATTTATTGGTTTACATTAATGGCCGATCATTCTCATCTATTTTTTATTTTACTTAATTTTATTATTCAATAGTATTCATATTTATTTTTATTTTAATAAACCTAATTTTATTATATATATTTCCTTTTGGTGGTTTATATTTTATTTTTTTTATTTCATTTAAAATTTTTTAATTTCTTAATCACCTTTTGGATGAATCCTGATTTTTTATTTGGCAAATGATTTAAATAAAAAAATACAAATCTTATTAATTTTATATTTTTGTCGGAAGTTATTGTTGAATTAATATTATTATGTGAATAATAAGAAAATTAAATAATAATATATATTAAATATAATCGTAATATATATAAAATATATATAAAGCACACAAAATATTTATTTATATATTAAATATACACTAATATATAAAATATCTATTTACATATAAAATATACATATTTACACATCATATTTAATATGAAAAGAAAATAAATAATTAAATCTAAATTTCTTAAAAATTTATATTTTGTTCTTATTATTAAACCAAAATATTACTAACATATATTTAATAAATTAAAACTTTTAAATTAGAAAAATTTTTGCCTTGATATTTATTTATCTTAATTAAAAGGTTGAAAAGTAGAAATCCATGCTATTTATTAATTAAATTATAATTTTTTAAAATTTCATATAATAAATAATAATTTTAAATTTTTTTAAGTATTAAGAATAAAAAATTTAATATTGAAATGTTTTGAATTATAACATTTATTTCTAAATTGGCTCAAATTATCATTGAGTTTAAATATAAAAATTAAAATAAAAACAGTATACAATGAAAACATATATTAAACAAATCAATTATTAACTATCTATACCAATAAGGAGAAATAAATAACAATAAAAATAAAAATTTTGTGATGGGCGTTATGGGTGTGAAAAAGACAATATTATATATGTATATATATATATATATATATATATACATTCCGAAGAGAAAAACGTAAATGATTAGTAAAAAAAAGGGAAATTTAATAGTTTAAAAGGAAAATAAATAAATAAATAAAGCAAAAAAAAATTAAAAAAATAAAAAGGCCAAAAGAAAAAAAATAAACGAAAAAATAAAAAAACAAAAATAAAGAAGAAGAAGAAAAAAAAGGAAGAGGGCAGTAAAAAAAAGGATAAAATAGAAAATATGAAAAAAATCTATGATTAATTTATGTAGTATTCATTCTTGTGTGAGTTTTAATATGTGGGAGTACGTCGTCCTCATAATCTGATTCCCTTTTCATTACAACCAGGGCCTCAATCAAATTCCTAAAGTTATTATCTTTTTTTTTTCTACTTACCATTTTTTAATTTTTTACATATTTTAAATAAAATTTGCAGTAAATATACGTATTAAGTATTAGTATTTTTTAAATATTAATTTTGCTGTAAATTTCCAAATTTCATATTTTTAAATATTAATTTATAATAAACTTAACTTAACTCAATTTTTAATATTAAAATTAATACTATAAATTATATAATATAGATATATTTATATTAAGTATGATTTTCTTTATTGGAAAAATTCATAGCCAAGGAGATAAGTTCATAAATTTCGAAAGTATTTACATTGTATTTTATGCATTTATAGAAGGACAAGCATATAATAAGTCCACAATGCTGCGGATTATATATTTTATATTATATCTAAATAATGAAATAATTTATGCATTAATATATAATTATAATTCATATATTAATAAATAATTAATACATAAAAATAATATTATATAGATAAATGCACATAATGTTAAAAATTTTTAATTTATATATTATAAAAATATTTATAATAAGATATGTATAATATATTAAGATATTTTTAAATTAAATTTGATTAAAAAATAACTAAAATAATCAAAATATTAATTTTATTTATTTAATTAAAATTTTTAAATTTTTGAAATTTTACTAATTAAAATTTTTAGTATAAATCTAATTATAATAATAACATTTCTATTTTAAATTTTAAAAAGTCATTGTTCTAAGAATTAATAATTTCTAAAGCCTAATAATAATAATAATAATAATAATAATAATAATAATGTAGCTTATGAGTTAAAAAAATAAAATCAATCAATAACAAAATATAATACTCATAAATTAAAAAATAAAATAAAAATCAACTAAGGGTAAAAATATAAATACAATATCTAAAATTTAATATTTTTAATTAATTTTATAGTTAAATGATTAAATATAAGGAGAAGAAGATTAGAAAAAAATATGTAACTAAAGTAAGTACATATTTTATCTTATAAAATTAAATTTGAATCTTCAATATTTTTTATTAAAATATTTCTCAAGTTATGAAAAATTTAAAAAAATTAAAAAAGAAAAAAGAAAAAAGAAATAAATTAAAAAAAGAAATAAAAAAAGAAAAACTATAAAACTGGAAATTCAAGAAATAATGGTTTTTTTTTTGAAATTCTACTATTTATTAGTTAAAAATAGAAAAAAGAAAGAAAAATAAAAAAAGAAAAGAAAAAAATGATAAAACTGAAAATTAAAAAAAGTTTGATTTTTTTTTAGAATTTCACTATTTAATAGGTGTCGGTCTTTTAAAATATTATATAATATAATATATAATGTAATATAATATAATATAATATATTGAAATATTAACCAAGAGGAATATAAAAATTGAAAGGGAAAGAATATGTATAATGTTCAGTTACGAGTAGCCAATACTCAGATTTTTAATTTGTTTTTAAAATAACTTCAATGCATGTCTCATCATCTTTGAAGAGACCACTTCAAAATTTATTTTTAAACTAATTAATGTCGCATCATTCTTTGAGTCTTGAGATATGACCTCAAATTTTTGGTAAGTGAACAGCTTTCTTTTATTATTATTATTATCATTTTCAAATTTGATTCAATTGGAAACTTAAATTTAAAATATTTTAATTATAATGATACATAGACTTTCATAATGAAAAACGGCATTTGTAAATGAATAATTAGTTAATAATAATTCTTCTTATCTTCTCATAATATAATAAATTATAATATATAGATATTAAATATATGTATTGTCGTTATAATATATAATTATTCTACAGAACAATATGTTATTCTAGAATTTTTTTTAATATTCTTTTTATAATAAAAAAAAGTAAAGATATTCTCATCTCTATCTTTGAGCTATTAAAATAGTTATTTTTTATTATTACTAGTCACAGCTCGTATTTCCTTTCTAGATGTCAAATTTATAAATTTTGAAGATGTTGCTATTGATACTATTCTAATAACACTTAATGCTGAAAGTGTTGTAATCACTTTTTTTCTAAATTACAATATGTCTTTGGAGGATCCATCTTATCTATTAATACTTTTTTAGTAGATGTTGTTATCGATACAAGTTTAAATTATTGTTGCAAAGCAAGTTCGAAATTTTTTTGTCTGCCACACTCCATCATAAGATCATTTGTAAACTGCAAGATATGCAATCAACATAGATACACCTGAAGTGTCCACAGATGCCTTATAATCTACTTATACAGATTCTATAATAACAATTGTCCAAATTCCAAGGTAGTTGCTCAGAGAAGAGCTAGTCAAACTCATTCTTCTTGAGTGAGTTACTAGTTATGAAAAATTACACATATTCAAATAATGGATCCTAAGTCCATCAAACAAAATGATGGGACAGTAAAAATAGTTTTTGTTCCTCTTGCTCAGAGTTTTAGTCAAACACCAATTATCTTCCATAACTGTATGATTTCTCTAGTCTCTTTTCTCATAGACAAAAAAAGTCCAATTCACAATTTCACTTTAAATGGTGATATCATCTATACTTCTAAAATTAAGAGACATTTCATATGAGATATTCCGAGATCACGCGAATGTGATCTAGGATGCATGTGCATTGAAGATTTGGGGAAAGACTACTACCCTACTTATAGGACTCCAAAGAAAAAGAAGTTTTACTCTTCTTGCAATTCTCAGTCTTCTGTTAACAAGCATCCTCCACCAAAACCATATGACATACCTTAGATTGGAATTCATCTAGAGACCCAAAAGAAACTGTAACACCTATGCGTACAGTGTACGACTCTAAATTACTATTTATTCTTAAGTGAATTTCACATCGGTTAAGTACAAGGTAAGGAAGCAGTACTTAAGGGTGGGCATGCTATGGACTAGCAAGATGTATTTTGGGCCTGGAGGTAAGTCTGGACCTGAGAACAAATCCGTACAAGCTTGTCCAAAGCAGATAATATTTTGCTAATCGGGCTATTACAACTTGGTATCAGAGCCAAGAGACTTTTTCCTCTAGTCGGTGGTGGGGTAAATCTCAGTGAGGACGCTGAGTCCCTTAGGGGGGAGAATGTAAAGCCTCTGCATATAGTGTAAGGCTCTGGGTTACTATTTATTCTTAGGTGAATCCCACATCGATTAAGTGTAAGGTGAGAAAGTAGTACTTAAGGGTGGGCATGCTTTGGACTAGCAAGACGAATTTTGGATTTGGAGGCAAGTCTGGACCTGAGAATAAATCTATGCAAACTTGCTCAAAGTGGACAATATCTTACTAGTTGGGCTATTACAGAAACCTCCTCTTCATAATATGATGAAGCTTTAAAAATCCTTGAAAGAAAAGAATTATTGATTGTTCATGAACCTCCAAAATCCAGACCAACACAATCTTTATCACAAAGATGTGCTCCTCCCATTTCTCAACCAGTCTTACCTACTCATTTATCTTGTATGATGTTTTCTCCACTCTTACCAGAAGACTTTCCACCCATTAAAAAACAAACTCATTCTCAAACAAAAATCAATGTCAAACCTTATGTTTAAACAACCATTGTACTCTCTTCAGGTCAACCTAAATAAATTTCTCATGCTGAAGAAGTTCTTAATTGGAAAACTCAGAATACTCAAGTTCAAAATAATTATCGCCAGATGATTGATTCAAAGATTGACCAATTATTTGTGCAATCTAATAAAATTTCATTAATTTTGAAATCTCCGTCTTATGAGATTTGGTAGTATTATGGCAACTTTACTACTCAAATTAATTAGTTAGATACGGATATCAGATTGATGATTCAACTCAAAAGTTTTGGCTTAAGGTTTTCTGAGAAAGAAAGAGAAATAAGAACTCTTGAAACTCAACTTCATCAGATGGAGACAGACTTGTTATTTAGACAACCTACCCAAATACCTACTCATGATATGTTTTATCCCTTTCCATCAATACCTTCATATACACCCTCTTCCTCAATTACACCAAGATTAGGAACAGTTCATAAATTATTCTCTTTTCCTCCTAGAAGACCTCATAAGTCAACTATGTCATCTTCTTCAGTACCCTAGTTACTATTGTTAAGAAGACATATGCTGAAAGCACTTATATTGTTGATCCAGTAGTTGAAATTGCTTCAAAAGCTCCAGTAGCTACACTTCCTTTTTAGCAAATGGCACTCGATACTTTTATTGACTCTTCAGATAATTCTGAAGATTTTTAATATCACTCAACTCCTAATGGCAGACCCTACAGCTCCTTCAGCTCATGTTTGATGATATTTGCTTCATTCATCAAACTACCAAAACTTCTATTGGTCAATGTTTTATGTTTGATGGTATTTATCCTACTAGATGGAGAAATAGGATGTTGGAGTTTAATGTTTAACTTAATGTTTAGCTGTCCAGAGACAATGATTCTCTTGTTGCAATATTTGCAAGATCTATTAGAGAATAGTTCACCTCCATGGATGAATATTCACAGCTTGAGTTCTTTACAAAGACTATTTCTGGAGCCTTATAAAAAATTCGTATAGTCTTCATTTTTTATTTCTCTTCGATTCATAAACAAGAAAAGCAAAACTTCTTTGATATGAAGTGTTGTTCTCTTAAAGCAAAAGATATTAATTTTAATTATTAAAGAATACCGGATAAGTTATATATGCTTGGAGGAAACAATGATCTTAGTATGAAACATATTTATATTGCTTCTCTTCCAAAAGAACTTCATCTAGAGCTCCAAAGATATATATAAATGTTGAATAGACTAATAAATGATATCTCTTTGGGAGAGACTTATCAGATGACTCATGTAGCCCTTGCAAAATTATGCGAACAGCGAAAATTCTTCCAAAATTTTATAAAAGATGTTTTCCATCTCAAAATGGCATGTAAATAGCCAACCTTCTTGAAAATTAAGTGTCATGAGAAAAGGTGTTTCTGCCACAAAAAGAAGTCTCATGAGCACAAATATTCTTCATGCAGGTCTAACAAGCCAAAGAGGTTTAGAAAATAAGAAAGTTCATATTTTTTAGGAAATGTTCTCCTTACTCTAAAAGGAGACCTGGAGATCATTGTTATGTCTATGGAAAAAGGGACATTTTGTAAAAAATTATCCTAAAAAACCTTTAAAAGCTACAAAGCTTATTCAACATATCCAATAGGCTTTTATTTCCATTCTAGATGGTTCTAAGATTGAATCCATCCTTTTAAAATAAGATGAAGTTGATCAAGGTTTATTCTTAAAGTTGATGATGATGATTATTATACAAATTCTACTGTCTCAAAGGATGAAGGACATGACTCTTATCTTCCTATTTATCACCTTCAGCAACATCTATCTTTGCCTTCTCTATATTGATACTCCATTACCAACTCCTTTGGTACAAATCTATTATAATACTCTTATACCATATATACTCATAATACATATATTTAATATATGTAAAATATGTGTATACGGTATAAAAATATTATAACTCGGTAAATAAAAATTTTTGCATCTTAAACTTAGGATCTCATATACTTAAAAATGTATATTTAAATAGTATTAAATTATTCATTTTCAGTTATAGATTTTAAAATAAGCATTTTATTAGAAAAATCTCTAGAAAAAAATTATCAGAGTTTTATCTCTAATTTGGACATCCCAAATTTTCAACAACTACCCAACCTACATAAAATGTACTCCCAATAAAATAAATTATACATTTCCACCCCAACTACTCAACTTCTCTACATTTTCTCAAAATATTTATTTATATACATATATATATATATATTAAAACACATATAAACAACTCACATTATACAATTTGTTCAAAGAGTGTTTATAATTTACAATATATATATACACATATACTTTTAAAAACATAAACGTAATATACACAATATCAAAATATATTATAATATCAAATATGTACATGCTGACAAATAACTCTGATCTTGATGTATTCAAAAAACTTCAAGCTCAATAAACACAAGTCTAGATCCGACCAGGTATAGTAGAACTTTCCGGCTCTACCGGATCGTCCCTGTCACCTGCGTGATAAATTACAATAGTGCTAAGTTAAAAGCTTAGAGGTAAAAACTTTAATAATAATAAAATTATAAAACAATACCAATGCAAAATACTTTCACATAATATTTCACAATGTGGTACTTAATTTCACCATAAAACATATCCTTTAATCATTTTACAATTCACAAAGGAACAAACACAGACATGGGCCAAAAAGATCTAATATGTCATTCAAATCTCAGAGTTACTGTTTTGATTCAAATTGACACCAAGTGTCTAGCCCCGAAGGCAAATCATAGCAATGCTCAAAAGCTAGCCCCGAAGGCAAATTATATCACAGTAATATCAAGCGTCTAGCCTCGAAGACAAATCAAAATAATGCTCAAAAGCTAGCCCCGAAGGCAAATAATGAGGATAACCTTATAGGCATGCCACCAAACACAGAACTATGAAAATTGAATAATATACTAGGCACAAAATTATTTCATATTTTTTATCATCACTTTTTTTCTCATTTTTTCATAGTCAACTAGGCACATTGCCTCTTTTCTCATTATCAATTAGGCACATTGCTTCATTTTCTCATTTTTCTCATTCATATAAATATCAATTCATCATATCTCATTACATTCCATCATTTTATCACAATGTATGGCATTTTACATCAAAATTACATTACCCAAATATTTTGAATTTCTTTTACATAATTCATATAAAACACATTATATGCAATTTAGCCATTAATATTGGCTTTTCACAATACATTTAATGCATACATAACAAATCACATATCATAGCACAATATTCATGAATATTCAATGTATTAAATAACTTAATATATTTTTTCATCCAAAATAAATATTCAATGTATTAAATAACTTAACATATTTTTTCATCCAAAATGTGTTAAGTCCAATTTATTGCCAACATATCTAGTTTATAAAAAATTTGTACTTATCTTAGAAAGCACTCAAAAGCAAGCTCAAAAACTCCCACAAACCTTCACTTTTAAGTTGTCATTCAATACTAAGGTTGGGCAAATCACCTCTCCTTAATGTCTATACCAAATGCGATCAAATACAATCATTTAATATTGTTGTCCCAAGATGGCAACCAAGAGGGGGGGTGAATTGGTTTCTTCAAGAAATGATAGCAAATTGAAAAACTTCAACAAATAAGAAATGTAGAAGATGTAGAAGATTGAGTAGAGAGTAGAAAAATCAACACAAGAGATTTATAGTGGTTCGGATTCAACAATCCTACATCCACTCCCCAACCTCAATTGGGTATTCCACTATACTTGAAGTTTTACAAGCTCACTTCCAACTTTGGTGTTTTTACAAGCTCACACCTAACTTGACAAGTGTTTTACTAAGGCTAACACTCAAACCACTTACAAGAGTTTTACTAGGCTCACTCTCACAACCTTTACAAGAGTTTTTCTCAGGCTCACTCTCACAACCTTTACAATTGGTGTTTTAATGGCTAACACTCAACCTTGCATGAAGAGATAAATAGATGAAAGCTTAAGTAAATAACTTGCAAGAGTTTGGACAATATTAGTATTTATTCTCTTGCTATAAGACTTGTTTGAGGTGGTATTTATAGGCCTCAAACCAGTTCTGCCCGTTGGTGAAGTGGGTAGAAAAGTGAAACTCCAACAGCTACAAAATCTTCTTGGATTTTTGTGTCAGACTGTTGGGATGGTCGCGCACCACCTTTGGATGGTCGCGCATCCTGGGATGGTCGCGCACCCCCTTGGGGCGGTCGCGCATCTGTTTGTGCGGGCATCCCAGCAGTCTGGTGCGGTCGCGCAATTCAAATCTCTAACGGCTACTTGACACATGGCATCTTCTTATTAATTCTTTAACTAGCCGTTGAAGCCCACCAACGGCTATATAAATGTAGCGGTCGGGCATCCACATTGGGCGGTCGCGCATTGTCTTGCGTCGAGTCATTCACCGTTCTTGTCACCGCGAACCTTACTGTCAAACCAAGACAGTTTGGATGGTCGCGCAACCCCTTGGGGCGGTCGCGCGTTCTTGGATGGTCGCGCAAGGCCTTGGGGCGGTCGCGCATCCCTTCAAAGACAGATTTTCAGCACTTAGGAAATCTTCAAATTTCTTTGCATTTCAGCTCATTCTAAGTTGCTTTCCTGCCATATAAACACTCATTGAAGCCATTAGATCACTTCAATTTGTTTGCCAAGATCAAAAACAAGATTGACCTAAATCTAGGTCAACAAATATCACATTCTAAGGCATTACAAATATCAAACCTTAATTAAATATCACTCTAATCAAAATCCCAAAATATAGCCTTTCCTTACTTTAACTTAGAAAATTCATATTAATCCATTCAAATTGGTATTCTAAGTTTATTTATATCATTATAAACATATTTTAACATGTTTAAACCAATTAAATTAATTAAACACATGTTTTTGATCAAAAATTCTAAAATGACATAATCTTCACCATTGAAGATTTTTCATTCCAACTCAATCTAATTATCAATCCAATCTTATTTTCATCTCTTATATCATTAAAAAACATGATTTAAATATTAAAACCAAATAATTAACCAATCTTTGAAAATTTTCTTTTCAAAACCCTAAATCCAACATTACCATTTCCAAACTCTAACCAAACTTAACCAAATCCATCATTTGACTTTAAAATACTTATTTATACATTAAAATAATACATTTAGAATCAAATTGTACAATTAAATCACATGAATTCAAAAATTCAAAAGTTTCATAACCCTAAATTCTCTCTCTTCAACCAACTCATTTCAAACTTAATCATTTCTTCAATCCAACTTAAAAATTATTATTAACTACTCAAAATAACTTTATTCATACCCAATCAAATAATTAAAACATGCTATTCTAAAAACTCTATCAACACATATTCATTACTTTTAAAGAAACTTAAAAATTCAAGTAAGAAACTTACTTGTTGAGAAATAACCAACTTTACTATTAATTCTTGAAAATCCTTGCCAAAGTTAGTGTTTAGATAAAGAAAAACTCATCCCTTAGCCATGGAGAAAAACGTGCTTGAAAGAAAAGAGAGGAAGAAGATGTTTTTTTTTTTTTTAAATTTTGACTTTTTCTTCACTTCTTCACTTATGACCACACATATATATATATAATATATAATTATTTATTTATTTATAAAATTAAAATTTCATCTTTCACTCAATATTAATTTCTTTTTTATTTAATTTATTAATTATTATTTAATTTAATTAATTAATAAATATCTAACTTTCCATCATTTTTCACTATCCAAAAATATATTTTTAATTATAATTTATTTTAAAAATTCAATTTTCTATCTTTAATAAATTTAAATTTTTCTCATCATCTTTTACCTCTCATTTCCACCAATCATATTATTTTCTTCTTTGACTTTCTCTTCTCTTATTATTATTATTATTATTATTATTATTATTATTATCACATTTACCACTACCAACTTATACTTGATATATATGTGTGATATATTTATGTATATGTATATGTCTCTATTTATTTTACTTATATGTTATGTATATTTTTACCTACATATATATAATATATATGTAATGTGCATTCCATGTATACATCATGTATACACAATGGGTATATCATATATATATATTATGAATTCAACATATTTAATAAGTATATATAGGATATATATTATGTATACACTAGATATACATTAGGTATATACCACACATATACCTTTCTCAATACTTGAATTAACCTTCAAATTAATTTTTAAAAACATCTAAAATCCTCATATGTTACATCTATATTCTTCCATCAAAATATGATAGGCTAATTCCTCTAATTATTTTCATGGATACTGATGCTCATAAATCTATAATAAATTTAACAATCTTGTGTGATTCATATTGAAAGGCTAACATAGAACCTTTTAGAGTAGCAGATAGAAAAGTCTTTTCAACCTATTTGATCACAAAGCAAAAGATTGAAATTCAATTCTTCCCTAATTGTGTTATTATTTGGACACATGTTCTTGGTTCCTCTCCTCCGAATAAAGATTTATTAATTGGATTTGATGTTTATCAATATGCAAAGGATTTACATATTCGGATTTACAGATTCTTCCTACTAGAATTAGACACAAGAAGATGCTCCAGCCTTATATAGATATTCAAAGAATGTTCTCATTGGCAGAGATTCCTATTATGTTTGAAGATGTTAAGGCTCTTTTTCTTCCTTCTTGTGTAGATTCCCATTCTGATTTCAAACATCCATATTTTTTATGAAAGAATTTTGATTTCTTCATTCCTCTTCCTTTTAAGAAAATGAAGACATTAATCCTATAAATGCATCTCATCCTGAAATATCTCCTTCTGATCTTAAACTAGCTAGACAAGAATGTGAGTCTTTACTTTAATAAGGACTCATCGAACCGACCAAGTCAAACTGTGCATGTTAATCTTTTTATGTGGAAAATGCTCATAAATTTTAAGAGCAAAAAAGAGACTAGTAATCAATTAAAAGCCTCTTAATTTGTTTCTATAAGATAATAAATTTTCACTGCCCAAGATTTTTACAATAATAGTTCATCTTAAGGTGGCAAAGATATTTTCAAAATTTGATTTAAAGGTGAAATTTTGGTAACTTGAAATTAAGCCTAAAGATAGGCCTAATTGTATTTTGTATTCCAAATGCTCAGTACTAGTGGATAGCCATGCTATTTGGACTTAAAGTAGCCCCATCACTATTTCAGAAGGCGATGATCTAAATTTTCCAATACATCCTAAATTTGGCACTGATATATTAATAATATTTTACTATTTTCACCTACAATAGAAGGCTATCATTAATTACTTCATCAGTTATCTTCCATTATTATAAAATATGGAATTATTTTTTCTGAAAAGAAAAGTCTTTTGGGTCAAAATACCATAGACTTTTTAGGCCTACATTTTGAAAATTGTACATATATTGTAAGCCCATATATAGCTCAAGAACTGCTCAAGTTTTCAGATTCTAACTTGACACTTAAGTAGATCCAATAGTTTCTTGGTATAATTAATTATATCAGAGACTTCTTTCCTGCTATAGCTTAACCCCTTAGCCATTTCTCTAAATTTCTCAAGAAAAATCTTCCTACCAAGTTAGAAGATCAAACCAAAGTTGTTCAAACTATTAAATAGATTACTTCTTAACCCATTTGTGTCCATATTACTTCAACAATATTGAGAATTCTTCATAAATATGCTAATGATGAATTCTGAGGTGATGTTTTCCTAGAAAAAATAGGTGATAAAACTCATTATTGTAGTCATACTAATGGTCAGTTTAAGGATAGTGAGAAACATTACCATTCAACCTCTAAGGAGATTTTGGCAGTCAAGTATGGTATCAAGAAATTTAAATTTTATCTAATTGGGCATCATTTTCTTGTTATCATAGATAATTCCTCCTTCCCAAAAGCTTTAGAGTTTAAATAGAAGACTCTTCCTCCCTCACATCTTTTAAGGTTACAACAATGGTTTTTAAAATATCATTACTCTATCTAATATATAAAGGTCAAAAGAATTTAATTTTTAATCTTTTATCTTGACCATCCAAGCCAATTACCTTCATTTCAAGCAGTTCATCTATCCCTTTGATAATGATGAACACTAGGATAACCATATTCTCTCATCCATCCAATCATCGTTCGGTCAGACTATCCACAAATTCAAAGTTCCCTCTAGGTTTTTTCCCTAAAAGTCCAGAAGAAATTCAAGAGTATACCAAGACCCATTTGATAATGGCGAGATTATTCATTGATGATGGCGATGATTATTATGTATACATATACATAGACATTATTGTTATTTACAAGATTTTGACCACAACTTATTTTTATTGTAAAAAGTGAATTTATGATTTAACTTTTTAATAATATATATGATGTAATAATTTATTTTATTTTTAGCCTATAGAAATTATTAATTTATATATTTTTAACCACAAAAATATTCATTACGAATTAAGTTTAATATTTGTTGGTATAGTGAGATAAGCTAATTTAATCTTTGATTTGTTGGAATGAGAATTGCCAAAAACCCACTTGTCCTCCCATTGTTTTATATATAATAAGTGAGAATGTTAGTTTTGTACTGCCATTTTTTTTTAATCTTTGATTGAAAATTTGTGAGCATTAATGCTCCTAAATTAGCTAAAAGTCCAAGCATTTTGTGGGTAAATATTTTTGCTAATAATCATGTTATATGAAAATAAATTTGTTAATATCTAAAAATAAAATTTTAATTCGATTTTCGATTTTCGATTTTTTTTTTTTAGCTATAATAGCTATACTAACGTAATAATGAGGAAAAAGAAAAGAAAAAAATAAGATTAATATTGATGCAGATTTGAAATATGTTGGCACCCTTAATTATTAAATATCCGTTCATTTCAAAACTTTAAATAGTCCCCTAGAAAAATGTTAGGCGAAATTCAACTCCATCTTTTAGACATAACTCGATCCATTGACTGCTGATCCAAAATAAAAATTAAATTTTTTTCATATTTATGGACGGCTCGAATATTAGAAAAATGTAGCCAGAAAATTCATACCCTGATCTGTTTTTTAAAAAATTCGGCTTAGTCAAAACTTAATTAATGGACTGAATTACTGAAATCAAATTTATTATCGGTTTAATGCGTCACATACTGTTCCTATAGTAAATTAAAAAGTCACATCTCCATGCGAATAATTTTATTATATATAGATATATATGTGTGTTGACTGATATATATGGTATTTCTTGAAGAGTGTAACCTTAAATTTCAAGAAAAAAAAATATTATATGAAATTATATATATTTATAATTAAAAAAACTATTTTGTCTAAATTTAATCTGTGTATAACATTCTCACTCGAGGGATAAATTACATAACAGTACCAACATGGATATATTTATAGGAAAAATGCTTAAATATGACACTGGAATATTTGATCAAATTTACAATTGTATTTTTTAATTTTTTTATTCAAATATTTTTTTTGTAAAAAAAAAAAGTTATTTTGATCCTCAGATCAAAATTTCAAAGAAAATGAATAAAATATTTATTTATTTTATAATGTTATTTTTTAACTTCACCAATTAATTTATTTATATAAAATTATTAATAAACGAAAGAATTTTTTAAAAAATTCTTAAACTTTCGTATTAGCATGGGAAAAACCAAAGGGGCATGGGGTTTCATTGCCCCCTTGGTTTCTATATGCATATACATATTTATATATACATATACATATGTATATATGTATATTTATATATTTTTGAAAAAAAATATATATTTATATATACATAAAATTAATAATACCTATATTTATATAATATAAAACTAATTTATAATATAATATATAGTATTTATATATATTTTTGTGTGCGCATGCATATTTATTTATTTTTAAATTAATTTTTAAATATTAATTATTTTAAAATTTAAAATTATTTTTTGATTTATTGCTTTGATAATGTTATTGAGTATTATAATTTTTTATAATTATTATTTAATTTAAATTTAAATTTATAAGTTTTAGTTTATTATTTTGATTATTAGATTAATTATTTTAAATTTTGATTATGAATTAGAATTTGAGTTTTGATGATTAGGTTAATTATTTTGAAATTTGATTATGATATGAATTGAGAATTTAAAATTTTGTAATTAGGCTAATTATTTTGTAATTTAATTATAAATTAGATTTAAAGTTTTGTGATTAGATTAATTATTTTATAAAAAATATTCTATCATATAAATTTATTAAAAAATAATTAGTTTAAATATTTTTGTTAAAATATTTCAAAAAAATATAAATATTATTTAAAAATAATATATTATAGGTAATTTTTTAAATTAAAATTTAAATATTAAAATAAAAAAATAAAAATTTTAATATTTAACTACTTAATATAAAAATAAAATAAAATATTAATATTAATATTAATTTTTTAATATAAAAATAAAATAAAATTAAATATAAATTTACCTTTAATTTATTTACCCCAGTCTCCGGTTCGGCCACTAGTTGATAGTTACCTTTTGATCAAGAAAATCATTCCTGGTCGCAATTGTTTGCTTACGTATAGGTAAAGAAATTAACAATGTTCATAAAAAAATAGTTTTTTAATTTTTTTTAAAAAAGAAAGTAACAAGAAGATATTGGAAAGTCCGTGAAAAAATTAATAAAATATAATTACAAAAGAATCCAAATAAATAGTTAAAAACGCGCTTTGCATTAATTAAAAAATCTCTTTAATTTCGTCTCTCTGAAGTGTTTCTGTTATTTAAAAGTAGGAGTAATATATGATGAAGTTATACAGACCGACTGACTACACCATTATTAAAAGACATTTTAGTTTCTTCATTATCAGGCCAACCAACCAACCAATCAAACTTTCTTTTTTACTTTTTATTTTTATTTTTTTTCATACTATCAAATCCAATAAATTTTCAAATTATTATTATTGCATGTGAACTAAATATCTCTCTTTCTATATAGCCATAGGAAAAAGAAGAAAGAGTTGCAGAGAAAAATGGCTGAAGGAGGAATAACCTTAGAGTACACTCCTACATGGGTTGTGGCAGTTGTTTGCACTGTTATTGTTGTTATTTCTCTTCTTGTTGAAAGGCTTCTTCATTATCTTGGCAAGGCATGTTTTCTTTTTCATGAAACTCAAAATTTTCTTGTTTAACATTGTTCATTATTACTTATTGGCATTTGGGTTTTTATATAATTTGTAGATGTTAAAGAAAAAACAACAGAAACCTTTGTTTGAAGCCTTACAGAAGATCAAAGAAGGTATATATTATTATTATTATGTTTTATAGTCTTATTACTGATCAGTCAAAATTAACTTGTTTTGGTTATTTAATTGGATATATATGTATGCAGAATTGATGCTTTTGGGATTTATATCACTGTTACTGACAGTGTTTCAAGGAAGGATTAATTCAATTTGTATTCCAGAGCATTTGGCTAATAAATGGCTTCCTTGTAAGAAAAAATCTGATATTACTGCCCACTTTCAGAACTTCTTTTCTTTCATTTCTGGTGGTTCGGCTCGTCGCCGCCGTCTTCTAGCTGAGTCCTCCGACGACTCCTCTTCCAGCTGTTCCGAGGTAATTAATTTTACATTTTTCTTTTTCATTCATTCAAATCAAATCATGTTATTATGAGACTTGCCTAATTACTACATAATTCTGTCTGTCAAGAATATATATTTAATTTTTTTTTCTTAGTTTCACATGAGAAGGGAAGGAAAGAGGTTGTAATTTTTAATTTGATATGTTTTTAATTTTTTTTAACAAAAATTATTATTATTTAACATTTAAATATGTAAACTCCTCATTATTAGTGAGAATGTAAGTTTGTTTGTATGAGAAAGCATATATGCCAAAAATCAATGAAGATGGTACCAATGAGGGGACCTCAAAAGTTTTAATGAACAAATCTTAGAATTCTCCCTCCCTCTCAGTGGTGTGCAATAAATACTTTAATTTCTCTAGATTTGTTGACCAACATCATTGTGATAAACATTTTATAGATCTTTTTCACTCATATATTTCTCATTAAATTCATCTATTTTCGACCTGAAGTCCTTTCAAAAGATAGACACTTAACTTTTAAGTTTACTTTTTTTTTTAAGTGAAATAAAAATGATAGTGCCTTTCATGTCTGAGTTGGCTCAACTTGGATTAAGGTATAATGAAGTAGTTAGGTTGGAAGTTTCTATTAGATATTGAATTTAGATTAAAAAACAACAAATATTTTAGGGAAACTAATATTCTAAATTATTCTTTTGTAAGACGTTCAGACCACACCTGCACATGCTTTGGTTTGAGATTTCCTTGCATACACATGCCATGCCTTACAATTTAATATGTATTCTTAATGTAAGTTGAAATTTTGATATTTGAGCATATGCTTATAATTAACTTTTTTTTATTTGTTTCAATACTTAATATGTTCATGAAATCCCAAAATTTATATAAAAAATGCTACCTGCTAATTTAATATATAATTATGAATTCAATCTTATATAAAAAGCAAAATTACTGCTAATTCTGTTCTAAACTATTAAACTGTTAGATTTTTTTTCTGTTTAAGATTAAAATTTTTTTCATCATTAACTAATTAGTGCTTCTTCTGCAGAATTTCTTAGCTTAAAATTGTCAATCATGTACAAGATGTAGCACTTGCTAATTGAAAATTTTAAGTTCACTATTACCAAGTTATGCATTTAGAATTGTTTTCTCACTATTAACCATGTAATTAAGCTTATCTTCATTATCAAATGGTGAAGATTATGCATTTAGTAGAAGTTAAAAGAAAATATAACAGTTTCCTGTTTTTGCATTGTTAATTTGCAGGGAAAGGTTCCAATTTTATCTACAACTGCATTGCATCATCTTCATATATTCATCTTTGTGCTAGCTTGTGTCCATGTGGTGTTTTGTGCTCTAACCATTCTTTTCGGAAGTGCAAAGGTAAAAATTCCTACATTTTCTTTGCAACTTTGCTTGTTTAATGTCTGCAGTTTCTGATACTTAATTAACATTTCTTAATAAATTTTTTTTAATGACGTAGATAAGACAATGGAAGCATTGGGAGGATTCTGTCTCAAACAAGGAATTTGATCCCGAAGAAGGTATTGCTTAATGCTTATCAGCAGCTAATAAATTTAATTTCAGACATTTTGTATATGCTAATGACATAGTTAATTACAATGAAGAAATTCCTATACTGTCTTGAATATTTCAAACCATTTTCGTGTCGTTTTTCTACTCATGCAAGTGTCATATATGCAGCCCAAAATGCAAAGCTTACACATGTTCAAGATCATGACTTTATCAAGAAACGCTATCGGGGTATTGGCAAGAGCTTTTACATTATCGGCTGGGTGGTAAGCCATGATGGTCTTCAATTTTCTTTTTAAAAGTTCTTTTTGCTTTCGGATAAGTTGCTTATTTTTCCTTTCAAATGGCTAATAGTATTTATTTGTTATTTTCCTTTCTTCTTTTTGTTTTTCAGCATTCATTTTTCAAGCAGTTTTATGGATCTGTAACAAAATCGGATTATATCACATTGCGATTAGGCTTTGTTATGGTAAAGTATCTGCAATTATATTTCTGCAAACTCTTTGAATCTTTCAAAATTGTAACACTTCAGTGCTTTTGCACTTTATAAATCATTCCTTCTGTAGACTCATTGCAGAGGAAACAAAAAATTTAACTTTCACAAGTACATGATGCGTGCCCTTGAAGCTGATTTCAAGAAAGTTGTTGGAATAAGGTAAGTTAGGTTCACTGTGCTGGCCATAGTTTCATTTGTTTTTAATTTATCTATGTTTAGCTATGCATAAACAAAAGTTGAAGCCGGTTGAATATATTTCATCTCTGGACAATGTTGCTTTTACTTCTGTGGTATTTACAATTGAAATTTTCATAGGTTTTGATTTGTTCATGAAGCTTTTTAGTTTCTAATTCGATTCTTTGTACATGGAATGAGCTAAGTTCTGACCTTATTGATTGCAGTTGGTATCTGTGGTTATTTGTGGTGGTTTTCTTGCTGCTGAATGTTGCTGGTAAGCTCCAGAACTTAGTTTATCACATTACTACCTAATAATTTACACCTTTGACTGCACTCAAATTTCTTTGTTGAAATCTGTAAATGTCAAAACCAAAACTTCCATTCTGAATTTTAATATATCAGAAATTAGAAGATATTAAATTTATTCATGATTCTGTAGTTTTATGCTTTTCTGCAATATAAAGGTCATTAGCTAATAAGGGTGTTCTAATTCTGATTATGCTATGCAGGTTGGCATGCATATTTCTGGATTGCATTCATTCCTTTCATTGTAAGCCATTGAATCATAAACTGCTGTTGCTGAAGAATTAAGTCTATAATGAATTCATTCTGAAAATTATTGGTGGTGTTTTTTTTTGCAGCTTCTACTAGCTGTGGGTACTAAGTTGGAGCATATAATTACCCAGTTAGCTCATGAAGTTGCCGAGAAACACATAGCAATCGAAGGAGACTTAGTTGTTCAACCTTCAGATGACCACTTCTGGTTTCACAGGCCTCAGATTGTTCTCATTCTAATTCATATCATCCTATTCCAAAATTCTTTTGAACTAGCATTTTTCTTCTGGATATGGGTAAAGAAAACCAGACTTACATTTTCAGACAGCATTTATATTAGACAGCTAAAATAAATGGATGAATGATTGAATGACTGCTAGCTGACTGACATATGCTTGAAAAATCTATTGCAGGTTCAATATGGTTTTGACTCCTGCATAATGGGACAAGTTGGTTACATTATCCCGAGACTCGTTATAGGGTAAAGGCCTAAGTTATTTTGTTTGGATAATATTTGCATATTAGCTGCAGAAAAACCTATGCATTCTGTTTATTGTAGGGCGTTCATTCAGTTTGTCTGCAGCTATAGTACTCTACCACTGTATGCCATTGTCACACAGGTAAGTTCATACTCTAACCGAATTTTCTATGTTCTGCAATTTTCGAATCTGATTCAGATTGACAAAAACATTACACATATTATATGCTCTAATGCAGATGGGAACTTCATTCAAGAAAGCAATATTTGATGAACATATTCAAGAGGGACTTGTTGGCTGGGCAAAGCAGGCGAAAAAGAAAACAGTTCTTCGAAAGGCAGCTAATGGCTCTAGCCACGTTGGTCATAAGGAGGATTCTCTTGGATCAGTTCAGTTGGCAAAAACAGGAGCTAAGGTATCTGCAGCGGAAGAAAGAAAAGGAGAGATTGAGATTCAAAATGCTTCTGATAGGCCTACATGAGCAGCACCATTCTCTCAATGCTGGTATACTTTGCAATTTGGAATTATTACAAATCACAAGAATATGAGTTAAAGGGAGTTTTTTTTTATTTTATTTTTTATGCTTGATTAATTATAATTTTAGGGAGGCTAGAGGTAAAATTTTATTATACCTTTACCACCCATATAAAAGAAGGTTTTGGATGCTATCATTGAGTCCAAGTTTACTCTGATTTTGTACCATTATGCTATTACAATTGTTTTATATTTTAAGAATGTTATGTTATAAAATTTATATGTTTATGGGATTGATGCTTAAACAGTTCACAAATGAATTTCAGTTGAAAACAATACATGAATATTATATAGTAAATAGTCGGAGTTCCCAACAATATCGATCAATACATTTTTCTTTTAGAATCTGCAGCGAAGAAATATTGATATTCAACAGAGAAAACTACTTACATTACTGTTTTACAAATAGATAAATAAAAATCCTAAAAATTATCTCCCCGATAATGGAATTAGAGTCTTAAGCATTGAGCCTTAAGCCTGTTTTTATACGTTAGTGTAAAGCTGATGATACCTTCAAAAGAGAATTGGAGGAAAAAAGATATTACAAGACTTAAAAAGATAACACAATCCATGGCACGTCTGACAAACAACAAATTCGAAAATGATTCGAAGGATCAGAAAGCTGGAGGATAAATCAACAGCTTATATTATATGTATAATCCAAATTACAGTAGTAAGACAGAACAGCAATATTCTAAACATTTCCTCATGCCCTTCTTCAGAGACAACCAATCTTTGTGAGCTATATGATGATTTCACTTGCACTTCTACAACTCGAAGCAAAAAAGAAATCAACTTGTAATAAATATGTTGTATGGCAGACTATTTCCTATTTCTGTATCACAAAATTATCATCCACGCCATCTTCCAAGGGCAGAAAACTGGAGTACAAGTCCCAACAAATTGCATAGTTCACCAGCTGTTCAACTGTTTCTGAAGTTTTGAATTCCGAGAGGATTTACCACCCTTATCTTTGTACGAATTTCTGGAGGCAAGTCTCCTCTGTCCCCTTCGAGCGGCTGCTATGGCAATGCCTTCTCTGTTTGTTAAGGCTCTTGGTCAGTTCAGTGTCATTTGTATCTACAGTCTGATCATCTTCTTCCTGCAAATAAATACTGTGAGATATACACATATCACCCAAAATCTCTCCACAGAAAGATGGTAAACATCATCTCCACAACATACAGCATCCCAATACAATTCTACTTTTGACTACACAGGCGAGAAAAGGATTTTTTTTTTAACCAGAACAAAATAATTTTGTAATCAGGTATGTTCCATACATATAACCATGAGAAAAAAATGAGAAGGGAAGAGGAAGAGACAGAAACAAAGCAACACAGGACACAAATTTAAATACCAACTGATTACCCTTAAGCAATAATAGAAGGAATTAACTATTAGTCCACCATCCATGAATGATTTCCTCGGCAGGAAGCAAATGACAGAAAAGAAAGGACTGCACCATAAAACTACTACCAAAAGAGGCCATATGTTTCTTTTGGATTGGACCCAACTCATCATTCATGAACCTGAAACCAGGTGGTCTTATATGCAGCTACTACAGGCAACAGCAAAACCCAACTCCCTAACAATGTCGCTAATAATTCATCTTTCAAAATATGAGTTATTCAATATCTGAATAAAAAGACATCAATTTGTACCTTGTCACTCGTTTCTTGTATTTCAGACCCATTGTTTTGATCTGCTTCAAAACTTTGTTGATTCTCATTTACTTTGTTCTTTTCGTCAGAGTTTGAACTATGTTGTTCCTACATTATGTTTCTTGTTAAAACCTAACATTCTCAAGCAAGAACAAAGAACAGAAAGAATTCTTATAGTAAACAAAAAACAAATCCTGAAAATACATATATACATGGGACACAACTAGGTCAAAGTTGTATCAATTATATCTAAAGTCTAAACCACAAACTGAAGAAATTATGACTGCACAATTTATATGTTGAACCGAAAATCCAACCAGTCGCAAGTGTAATCCGCCTCACACATTGATTAGTATAGAATTAAAATATGCAAATTTTATTGCTTGAGAATCAAAAAGAGAAAAAGTCATTGTTTTATAAACTCCCAAATGAAGTAAAAGAAAAGGTTTATTTCAACAGATGGTGCTCAGGGGCCTCTAAAGAAGCATCTTATATTTGTATTACATATGGTGGACTGATAATAAGGCCTAAGTCTGCAGCAAACCTATAAACTGCATCATTTAAATATGACAGCTTGCAGAAGTATGTACCTGCTCTAGCAAGTGCAAAGAATCTAAACTCCTGATGTTTTTTACATTCAACCCAGATATATGTTCTTCATGTTCAGTTCCGTCACATACATGTTCATCATCCTCAGTTCCTTCAGTGTCAGAACTTGTCTCTTTCTCAATCCCACCTTCAATGAACTGTGGGAAAAACAAAAGAATACTAATGAAAAGTAGAAATACAAAAACAAAAGCAAAACGTAACATAACATAACATAACGCAAAACCATGGTACAGGCAACCAGGTAGTATGGCAAAATAAAACAGATATTTATGATTTGAAGTGTGGTCAAAATTCCTAAAACCAGTAATTATGGAAATGGGATTGAAATTAGAATTCAATGAGTACAAGTGTCAGATGTAAGTTTGAGAATAATATAGAACTTGGAAGAGGCCTAGGGGAAAAATAAACTCTCTTTTAAGGTTTGGGGTCGAGACAGGGAATATAACATTTTTGTAATGCAGCTAATGCTCTTAAGATAAAATGGCTGGATTTTTAGTACTTGAAAGTTGAGGCTGCCATCCCAGCGACCCATTCCCAACCCAAAACTCTATTTTCTCTCCCACGACTGTACCTAGTTCTGCCTCTCAACAAAAAAGCCAAGTGTAATCCCATAAATGAGGAATGCCATATTCCTACAGGATATGGATAAACTAAAACATTCAAAGAACAATTTGTGGCTAATGAGAACACAGAAGAAATCTAAGACTCCAGATGTATAAGATGAAAAAGATAATACAAGAAAATGAATTCAAAATAATATTCATGAAACAATAAATGGAAAAACAAAGAAATAACATAAAAAAAATATGGCAGAGAGATAAGAGAGGGAGGAGGAAGGAATGGCAACAATTCATGCAAAAGAATTGATTTAAATTAACTGAATTGGGGCAGATGTATGGAAAAGTGCTTCAAAAGTACATAGTTGATGCATGCCTACAAGTTTGAGGTATAAAAGGTCAAACAGCCTGTAATCATGTCGGAATGTGAATCGATGATAAAAACTTTATGAAATAAAAAACAATTAGTGCCAACACAAAAACCAGTGGGGAAATACTAGGAAACAAGCACTAGTACTATCCAAATACAGAAATTTCATATGATGCGTTCCACCATACCTTCTCAATGTCATTCTGATCTTTCCTTATAAATCCACTGGCAGCAAGTTCCTCGCCGAGAAAACCAGCCGATTTTGATATAGAAGAAAAAGTAGGTCTGCCAGTTTCATCAGAATCTACATCTGAACCATCATTTTCATCCGTTTGCTCTCGAAAGGAAAGATTAAATTTGGGGGGAAAGAAGGTTAAAATGTCATGCATGTAGAACATATGTCAGATAAGAACTAGTGCACAGTCATGTGATAAAGAAAATTCCTAGAAGCCAGAAGGACTGATGGACTATTGGCACTTAGATTCACTACAGAAATCAACAACATACAACTACAGGAGGTATTTTTATTGTTTCATTTTTTATTGAAATGGAAGTAAATGAAATTCAGAAAGGAAAATTATTACAACCACAGTATCCTTTCAACACCAATCCAGAAGTCAGGCAAACTGTAAACAGCACAGAGAGAGAGAGAGTGTGTGTGTGAAGGAGAAGAAAATGTAGCTTCGTTAAGTACAATTATCTAAAAACTAAAAAAAAATAACATAGCAAATCCATTAACTAATCCTTAAATAGACAAGACAAAATGGATTTTAGTCTTTCGAAGCATTCCAATATTAGCTACTAATCGTCTTAGTTTCCAAGAATATTTTGAGCAAAATAAACACTGACCTCTTGCTAAAAAACTTAAAAATACATTCAACATCGCAGTCAAAATACCTGACAAACAGGACAGAACAAGAAAAAAAAGTATAAGAAAAAAGACTTGCAAATTGAATATATAGTAAATTAAATAACAGGTTCTGAGATTTGACATGTCAAAGGAAGGCAGGGCTTACATTTGGGCATTACGATGTGACACAGACACCATTTATGGAAAATCAATTACAGTTATCTTCTCATCATCATCAATCTACAAAGCACATTAGTTGGAAAAAATAAAGTTTCTCAGTTAGCTGAAATTGGAAGTTTTTAACATTTTAGCTATCTAATTGAATTAACAGTGAATAAATCAATGAACCAACTAAACCTAAATAACATGATTGCACGTAAAAAAAAAGCACAAAGCTGAAATGTATTGTGAAGATGATAAATCAATTCCCACCCCTCCAAAATATATATAAAAAAGAGAGAGAGAAAAAATATAATATGCAGCTCAAATTCGAGAGATGCGTGGTCATATCAAGAGCTCAAACACATACCATAATGTTAAATTAATTGAAATCACAATGAATGAGACCATGTTACCAATTATTATTTCAAAAACTGTTTCTGGATTTTGCAATTGCCTCACCTGCACACTAATAGTTAAGAAATAACTGGTAAATCAATTGCTTGTGGAAGTAAAAAATTTTAGAAGCAAGATAAACTCAAAATATTGACAATTAGGCAGAATAAAGAGAGAAGGAGAAGTCAGAAATAACCACTGAAAATAAGATGAAACAAACCCTAATTTATCATATATCCTAGAAATAATATCCGCATTTTAACTTTTCTATATTCTAGCTAAGCATTTTCACTTCTAAAAATGCTAAAGGATCAATATTAGCGTGTGTCTATATATAGCATCCATCATCTTTTATGTCGATTAAATAACCACCACTAATTATAGTGTATGTCCAGTTGTCAACAACAACAAACTCTAACTGTGATGACTAAACACTAAAAAATAAGTATTAAAACAAAAATACAGGAATGAAAATAAAGAAAATAACAAGAGGTAAGGACAGATGAAATTTGAGAACAAGGGAACACAGGAAGTGAATGCAAAGAAAAAATTAAGTATCGAGGACTAGAAAACAAACATAGTAGTAAACTCACAGTGAGTAGCCTTGCACACGTGACATAACTACACAATGCCTATTACAATCCACAGCCTTTGGAACAGGAAACCCATGTTCTTCCAGAGCCTGCACCAAGGACCAACAAGCATGAGCATCACACCAACAATGACCAACTAACTATCAAATTTTGATATTCAGATATGTGAAATAAAGCACATGAAATTAAAGACATAAGACAACAGCAAAACCTTCATAAAAGCAAATTCTTTTAGTGCAGCAAGACGGGACAAAAAAAGCCAATTATAATTATGACGGTGCCTCAAGTAATCACGCTTAGATTTGACAGCCCTGAAAGAAACTCTGCCAAGCTTATGCAACTTCATTGCCAATACAGTACCATCCTCAGTGGCAACCTCAAAAATATCTTCAACAAAACAAAGGCGTAGAAATTATCTACCAAATAGATAAATAAAATAAAACGAAAAAATAATCACTTTCGCATAGTTGAAAAACATACCAGACTCCTTTCCAACTCCGATTTGACGCCCAACAGATAAAAATACTCCACGACTGAACATTGTTTTAATGGCAAGGTAATCGTAGCCAAGGTAAGTGAGCCGAAATCCATCATCTAGGTTTAGTTATATAAAAAATTATAACCACATACATTAGCAAACTCAAACTTGCAGTCCTATTAATTATTTATTTTTACTCAAATAACTATAATTACTTATTTTTACTCAAATTATATTGGATAGTAGAGTGCAGCATTTTTAACTCACATTTGGAGGAGTCATGGTGCAACAACTTATGCTTGAGCAAGCTTCTTAAAACCTTGTATGTGCCACCATGTCTATATAAAATTGCATAAGCAAATATTATTTACTAAATTAAAAATCAAAACAAAAAGGCAAATAGATAATTCATGGAAAAGGGCGTACTTGAGAGAAGCTATACGACCAATGAGCTCAGTAGGTACAATTTCATGCTGTTGATTTAAAAAGAGAAACAAGAGCAATTATCAACTGCAAACTAAATCAACAAAAATATGTATTTGATAAAAAGAAGAAGAAAAGAATATAAATACAGACATTCCTCATGCCCATTTCAACAGCAGTGAGAACCCTAAACTCATCTTTGGTGAGATATCTTAAGACCTCCACATCCAATTTCATCTTTGCTTATTTTATACTGCAAAATCAATAAAATATTAAGCAGGCAATATGAAAATTAAGCAAGGAAAAAAAAGGAACGAAAGCACTGAAGAGCAAGAGGGGCAACGGGTGGGTACCCGCAAAAAGTGCCCTTCCAGTTCCCGAAGCCGATTAACAACTAAACACCCTACCTCATTTATTAGATAAAAAACAAAACAAAGGAAAAAATGAAACATTACAGATTACTACGCAACTATTAATTGTTCAATGGTTATATTAAACAATTCTGAAGGTGATTACTCCGTAGCTCTATCATTGATCTAAGACTCATCAAATCAACAAACATCAGTCCAAAACCCATAGGCAGTAGCAACAAACGTACCTGATAACAAAAACAACAGAGATGACGGAGAGAACAGATGGGCTGGCGATGATGACAGTAGTGAGAGGCGGCAGGCGACTTGAAGAGCCGGTGGTGAGAGGCGGCTGTGGTTCGAGTCTTTGAGTTTGAGAAGAATTTACAATTTGTCTTTGAGAGAGGCGGCAAGTGAAAAAAAGGGATTTTAGATTTAGTTTAGTTTTTATGGCTTTTTTTTAAGGGAAAGTAATATATTATTAATAGGATAAATCCATAGACAAAGCAGCTAAGATGAATGCAGGAGGGGCATCATCCCGTTTCTGCAGATCAGGCATGGAAGTAACTGTTTTTGCTTTGCAAATTCGCTGACCTACGAGCAAAATTAACAGAGTAATGTACCAACTCTTTTAGAAATTTTTAGAGTCATTAACTCCTAAACCAAAATAGCAGAGATTATCTGTAGATTTTATGGAATGCCTGACCCAAAATGAACGAATCAGATTCAAATACCCCTTTTCGAAAGCTTTTTCTATTTATCCAACGTAAAACAAAAAAATAATTTTTAGGGTTAAATATATAAAATAAAATAAAAAATAGTAAATATATTATATAATTCAAAATAAAACTACATAGTTAAATATAGTTTTTAGTGAAAGGTATAGATATTACTTTCAATTTATGGTGCAGGTATAATTTAATCTTTTTTTTTTCTTGCTCAAATGAGCTTGAATTTTTAGAAAAATAGCTTTAAGCCTCTTCACTCAACAGTAAAGTTGACATTATTATATTATAAAGACAACGTATAAATATACCATTGACTTATCATGCGGTTATAATTTGATTTTTTTTATTCAATTATAATTAAATTTTTATAAAAAAAATTATCTTTGTACAATTTGATATTATTTTTTTAGTTTAAATATGTCCATATTTTTATAAAATTATATATATATGCTTTTTACTTATCGGTCAATTTAACTCTTTTTTTACTATTAGATAAGAATAAAATAGTAATAAAAAATTAATTAAAATAATAAAATTTTTAAATTCTTCTAAATATCACTCTATTAACATTCTTCGACATAAAATTTATAATACAAATAAACCATTAAAAATAATAAATTTATAATTCATGCACAAATATATAATAAAAATATATATTTCTCATTATTTCTGTTTTTTAATTAAAAAAGTAAAAATTAAAAACTTAAATTCATATGTTGTATAATTGTGAACGAAATTTATTTCTTGTTCTTCCTAATGCATAAAAATTATTTGCAGAAAATAAATAAGAGACAAAGAGTAATATTATGTGTAAAGAGATTCATAATTTTTTTATAACTCTAGTTACAATTTCAAATTCACAAGCAATTAAATCTCCTTTATTTTTTGGTAGTAAAATTTAAATTCTTTTTCTTGATAAATCCTACTCCAGCTAACTCACATTGGCAATAACCACCATTGGCAATGAAGGTAACAATATAGATGAAGAATCTTGAGGTATGTACGGTCGATGATCTTTCTCCTGAATTTAATAGTGGGCATCGGTCGATTCGGTTAATTAACCGACTAAATTGACCAGTTAACATAATCGATTCTCTTAAATTTTTTTAATGGAATAGACTAAATTTCTATTTTGATAGGTTTGGTTAATTAACCGAACTAAATCAGTCAGTTCAGTTAATTAATCGAATTGATCAAATTTTTTTTAATTTTATAATAAAAATTTTATTTTAAAAAAATTAATATAAGTAAATAACTAAATAAAACTTATTAAAAAACTAAAAAAATAACTTTATTTTGTAATAAAAGTTTATATTTATTGTAAAAAAAATTAATATAATTAAAGAATTAAATAAAAATAATAATTAAATAATTTTAAAAAAAAGTTCGGTTAACGGTTAAACTACAGAACTGAATCGATTTACTGTTAACCAAACCGAAAATCAAATTGATAGATTTCTCGATCGAACCTATCGAATTATTCAATTTTTGATTAACCGAACTAAATTTTTGATCGGTTAACTGAAAATTGCCCACTCCTACCTGAGTTCTCTTTCGCTCGCTTCATATCTAGCCAAGAATTTAATATGTGGATTCTGAAACTTCAAGAAGCTGATTTAATTTTTTTGGAAGTTGACTATAGTGAAGATTTTGAGATTTCTTCAGCAAAAGGAGAAGGAGCGGAAATCTCATATATTTCTCTTTTTTATTTTCTCAAACCTCTTAAACAATCATATAATCGCATAAACTCAAAATAAAATTTCATAATTATGAATAAATACATTTTTTATAATAAGACATCTTGATTTTTTCTAATAATATTTAATTATTTTATATATATAATAATTTTTATTTTAAGTGAGGTTCAAATATTATCCAAATTTAAAGATCTTAAACTTTTTGTTTGCTTAAGGGTTAAAATAGTTATTTTTGCAAAAATTTAGTTATAATTGAGCCAAAAAAAATAAGGGTCGTACGATGAATTCAGGGGCACATCTACATATTCTCTCTATAATATAACAGTATTAATTTTGTTGTTAAATGGAGGGCTTAAAAAGTTAATTTTTAAAAATTTGGGCTTATTTGAGCTAAGAAAAAAAAATAAGGCTAAGTTGTACCTGCGCGACAAATTGCAGAAGGCATCTGAACCTTCTCCCTAATTTTTAACACAAATAATATAATAAAATTACAGTGCAAAAAAAATAAAACAAAGAAATTATTTATATATATAATATAGCAGTGAAACTTAGAATTAAATAAGGAGAATAAATTTTTAAATTAAAAAATTATAGATTAATTGAAGATAAAATTAAAATTTTAATATCATAGTAAAATTTAAAATTTTATTATTTTATATTATTTATTAAATTTTAAAATTTTATATGCCTTGTCATCTTAATTCTTTAGTCTATTAATTTATTTAAATATTTTTATTAAATTAAATTTTATAAAAATATTATTTTCAAATGATAATATTAGTTTTATTAATACAAATATATAATATTTGTGTAACTTATTATTGTTTACGTCAGAGACTATACATATATATATATATATATATATTAATTTTTCAGCTTATAAATATATAAGTTACATTTAAATATATATAATTTACTTTCGACTAAATTGATATTACTCGATTTTTCAAGACATTTCATCTCTTTTACATCTCTCCTTTTTAGTCAATTTTTTTAATGTAAAATGAGGTTATGAAATTTTTAAGTTTTTAGTTAATTTCTCTTTTTATATTTTTTTGTTCTCATCTGGTTTCTCTTTTTATGTAATTTTTTTATTCTTTATTTCAAGATATACAAATTTTTATATTTTAAAATTTATTATTTTTTGTTCCATTTATATATACCTATAAATTCTTACATAGAATTATAATTACATTATTCATGAAATATCCATCTCAATTTATTCCTCATTGATTGTGCCTGAGATAAAAGTTTTTATAATGTTAGTTTATTCTTTTTATATATACTTTTCTCATTAATTTATATCATTTGTAGGTTAAATTTATATTTTCGAAATGTAAAATTATTTTATAAAAGTTACATAAATTTTAGAAATATAAGTTCAACATGAGAGCAAGCTTCTATTGATTTTAAATTGCGTCCGCCCTTGAAATATATATATGTGCATGTATGCACGCGTGTGTATTATATAGTATATTATATAAAGTCATATATATTTAGTGAAAATAATTGACATATATATAAATCTTAAGTTGATGATTTTATATTAACTATAATTAATTTTATAACATTAATCATTTGTATTATATGCAATATATATATATATATATAATTAGTCTTATATAATCTATTATATTTCATGTATTAGTTGTATTATATATATAATTTATAATTTTTTATATTAATTATATAATATTAATTACATATATCAATTGTAATTATATATTAGAAAAGATATCGCATGATATTACAGATATTTTTTAATTAATTTATATATATACTAATTTCAAAGTTTACAATAATATTAAGCAAATAATCATTTTCACATACTAATATACTTTAAAATCAATGATCACAAAAAATTAAATAAATCTAATATAAAATTAAATAATATAAATTAAAAAAATAAATCAAATAATAACCTAAATAAAAGTTAAATAAAACAATTAATGTAATTGAAATTAAAACAAAACTTTAGCAAAAATTAAAAAATCTAAACATAAATTAAAACAAAACTACAGTTTACACAAAATCAAATAAAAATAATTACTTCAAAATAAACTCAAAAGAAAGCTAAAAGTGCCAATAAATAAATAAAAAATAAACTCAAAACATTATAAAGAATACAAAAAAAAAATCATACATCAACCAAAAAAACTAAAATCAACCCAAAAAATTACATAACAAACAAATAACAAAAAAAAATGTTATAGAAAATCAGAAAAATCTAATAACAAAAAAATCAAAATCAAATAACATAATAAATTATTAAAAATTAATCACATAACAAAGAATACTACTCTCTCCGTCCCAAAATAATAGGGACACTTCTTATTTTAAATTTATTAAAAAAAATAGATTATTTAGTTAATAGTCAAAAAATTTTCTAAACTTTACCCATTTTATCTTCTATTTATAATAAATAGAGATTGAATGTTGCAAAAACCAAAAATAAAAATAACTATTGATTAGATCAAAATAATTGTAATTTAAAAATATAAATAATTAAATATAATATTACTGATTACAAGATATTTAAATAGGGGTATAATGGTTAATTTACAATATAATTATAATCTAAAAAATAATAATGAGACTATACTTTGGGATAGATAAAAAATGAAGACGTTTCTATTATTATGGGATGACAAGAGTAAAAAAAAAATTATATTAAACAACAATTGACAGTAGACAAAAGCAATGAAGAGAACGAGGAACGTCGATTAGAAGAAAAATAATAATCTTATCCACCATAATTGAAAGCATGATTATCAAATAAAAAATAATAGATTAAATGAAATATATGAAAAAAATATCAAAAATAAAAGTAAAAATATAAAAATATGGTATATTACATATATTTCAATTAAATAATGGTATAGTAGTTATAATAGTATTGTGATTTTAAAGTTAAATAGTATTATAAGATAAGATGATAATATCGCAGTAGTTATGATTTTTTTTATAATTAATTATTATCAATATCAAATAAGATATCATAATTATATTTAAACTCTTCAAATAAATATCATTATTATCAATATAAAATAAGATATTATAATCTTATTTAAATTCTTTAAATAAATATAAATTAACATCAAATTATATTTAAACTTTTCAAATAAATATTAAATAAATATATATTATATAATAAATATTAAATTTAATTTGAAATATTAAGAAATTGGGATATGACAAGATTAAGATAGCGACACGTGATATAACATTATGCCAACATTAATTTTTTTAATATAATTTATAAATAATATTGACTTATACATATAAATTATGTATAGTTACTTATATGTTTTATTTATTTTTAAGTTTAAATAACAACAAAATTATTGAGGTGGTTTGGCTGTAAAATAAATTAAATTTTTCCTTAAGGTCAATGGTTCAAACATCTACAACAATTATCTATATATTACTTAATTATGAACATATACAACAATAATATAATTTATATACCCGGCCCACTGCTACCCCGTACTTAAGATTTCGATGAGATTGATACCATATTAATAAGAATAACATAAGATCAAGATGGAAGATTGAATGAGAAGTTACTATTAATCATTGCATATTCTTATACAAGAGAGAGAAGAAAGAAGAGTTCTTTAGTTGTGACTAATTGTGCTTAATTAACACTTATAAAAGTTGTACAATGAACAGAAGGTTGGTTAATTAGCTTAAATTATTTATGGTTAATACCCCTCAAGCTAGAGGGTACGTGTTTAACATTGAAGCACAGAGAGGTTTAACAAATAAGTCTACTACTTGATGTTCAGAAGACACTTGAAGTAACTTCAACAGACCATATTACACTTCACTCCTAATAATGTGGCAACCGATCTTAATGTATTTGGTTCTTTTATGAAAAACAAGGTTATTGGCAATGTGAATGGCAGATTGGTTGTCACAAAATCACAAGCCTGAAGAAACATTAAAACCAAGATCAATAAGCAAATAGACTATCCATTAGGGTTCACAAGTGGCGGAGACTAGTACTCGATATTCAGCTTCAGAGGATGATATAGAAATTATGAACCTCTATAACAACAGCCTAATCTATATACCCAAACTGCTGCCACCCTTACTTAAGAATTCAATGAGGATTCTAATGATGCATCATGCAGCGTAGATATGTTCATCGGGGTTGGGCTTTTGATCATATACTTGTTGTCTATACTCATAGAGTATTAATCGAGTATTATTTTTATTTATTTTAATTAAATACTACAATAATGTCTCCGCTTCGCTTCGGGAACATATATTCTTTATTTTATTTTTATAAGATAATCTTAATCATTTATTTATATAAAAATATTTAAAATATATTATAATAGTTCAGAGTAAAATTAAAGAATAAATAATATAATAAGTACATGTCAAGATTATATATAATTATAGAATTATATTAAGTGCAATTGGGGGCCAGAGTAAATTAGTAAATAGGTTATATAATCATAGCAATGGAGATTTTAATTTTATAATTGACGATACAATTGAAACACAGATAAATTTCATATGATGAGTGTTATATTATAAGTTAGAATAATCAAATTAATTATAGGTGTCATTTATAATTATAATTATCATAATATATACATATTAATATTAATTATAATTTCAATATAAAATATAAATTCATGTCCTTATAAATAAATGTGTATATATATTTATACTTATATATCAATAACAATATTTAAAATTTATTTTTGGTTTCCATAATATTTATTTTTATCTCTTAATTACTTTTTTTTATATTTTGTATCATTAAATTATAGAAAATGTTATTTTTCTTTATAAAATTATTTCAATAACTTATAAAATAAAATCAATATTTAGTTGTTGTGAACCTCGGTTTTCCACCCGAAAAGGATCCGGGCTAAAGTTCACTCGTTGTCGGGAGTCGCCACTCAGTTTATTTTGTTCGAAGGGAAAAACTAAGAAAACCCTTGTTTGACTCCAATAACTTGTCCAATGTAAAGGTTTCTAGTCTGCGAACCCAAGGAGGATTCGGGGACTATGTCATGCATTTGACTAACTTGCAAAAAGAACAAATTTAAAAGGAATGAAGAAAAGAAGAGACAGATTGTTAGTAAATTGTGGACTTGCTATTTGGGGTGAATCTCAAATATGCCTACATACTCCCGTTTGAATGGGAGATCAAAGCCCATGTAGTTCGGAAAAGCCTATTTAAAGGCGATAAAAATTATGCTTCATGCATGTGTGTGTGTATGCTTCGTGCATTTTTCAGGCATTTTGCCAGAGTTGTGAGTTTTAGCACTTAGTGCAAAAATTGTATAATTTCGGGTACTTAGTACCAAAAGAGTTCGATTTAGGCTTCATGCCAAAAGTTCATTTTAATAGTGCCGTTTAGGTACTTAGTACCAAAGAGATGCAATTTAGGCTCCGTGCCAAAAAAAGGGTTGATTTTATTTACGGCTTAATACCGAAAGGGTGATTGATTAGTCCATTAGGCCCTCAGACCTAAAAAGATTAGGTCTTTGACCGAGAAAAAATTAAGAACAAGATTAGAATGCTTATGATATGCTCGAATTGACCAAAGATGAATTATGATATTACCTTGATCAGAATTTTTCCACTTCTAAGTTCCAGATCTTGTTTCCTTACACTTTTGAGTATGACTCTTGCTTTCTACAACACAATATTAGAAATTCTTAAGCATAAAAATTTCGTCAGCATCTAGGCGTAGGAAGTCCAAAAGTCTTCCTTTTTTTGAAAATCTGAAGCCTATTTATAGGCAAAATCGAGCTGCATGGCGGCTGGGCTGCCGCTTCCGGCGGCCAGCCGCCGGTCCCGGACGCTGGGCCGCTGTCCTGGCCTACCGCGACTCGCGCTACTTCTGCTAAAATTGACTTTTCGGGAGCCACGGGCCTCCAAAAATTATTCCGAGACCATATCCATTATCCTTGCGTCGCACCGGACATTTCAAGCACCATGAAGACATATTTTTGGTGGACTTTTACCGTTGTCCCCCGGTCCGGCCTGGTATGAGGAAATTGGCTTTCCGAGCCTCAAAATTCGAGTGTTCACAATTGCCCCCCACTGGGGTCCATAAAAATGATTTATGGAACTCAGTGGTCTTCTGAAGAGCGAATTTTGAGCGAGGTACAAAAAGACCCGCGTTTTCAGTTTTTTCTATAAATAGGCTCATTTCATTCAATTTTCATTTGCTTTCATTCATTCTTCTTCTTTCACTTCTTTCAAATTTTCTTTCGACGATGGATTTCACCGGCTTTGAAGACTTCGAAATCCCACTCCCTCCCTGCAATCTTTTACTTGAGGAGGAGAAGCACAGTTCTCGGACCGGCTGCTACGAGGTGAGTACTCTCCCGTTTGTCCATCTAGTATGCATGCTTAGGAATTTTATTTATTTCCAGTAAGGAACTTAGAAATAAATTTTAGGAACATTTCCTTTACATGTACTAGTAATGAATTAGGATTAGTACTAGGCTTCATTATGCTCTGCCATCAGTAATTATTTCTAGTAAAGAACTTAGAAATAATCCTTTAGGAATTCACACCCGGCTGGGGAAAGAACTTAAATCTTTTCTGAATTTTGCCCAACTTTTCTGAAATTTTTTTTTTTAGGACTCTACGATCAAGATATCTATAGCTGAGCGTCCAATGGTCACTATTCTGGCTTACATCTTTGATGCCGGGCACCCAGTGGGGGATCTTATCAGACCTGCTTTCCTCCACCATTTGAGGGCTATAGATGTGGGCAGAGATATCCACCGGGATTTGATCTGTGCTTTAGCCGAGCGCTGGTGGCCTACTACTGACACTTTCCATTTTTCTTGGGGGGAGATGACAATGACGCCTACTGACTTTTTCATCATTTCTGGGATTCCCTTTGGCGTTGAGATGGTGGAGTCCTATGATGACTGGCGGCAGGACATTTCTTCAGCCGACATGATTACTTTGATCGGGGTTGACTATCCTCGATATCAGGCACCTCGCTGCATTCAGCGGAGGTGGCTTGTGGAGCAAGCGCCAGGTATCTACACTGGTTACGAGACAGGCAACCTTACTGCTGACCAGGCGGCCAGGTTTACCTTGCTTCTCCTGTTTGCTAGCTCTTTCTTATCAAACAGGAAAGATGCAGTGAGTCTCAATGTGCTGAAGAGCCTACTTGACCTGACACGGCTTCATACGTACGATTGGGCTAGCATGATGCTGTGTAGGTTGTATGACGACATGTCAGACCTCTGCTATACCCGTATTACTCCATGTGGCTTGTATTACTTCTGGGAGGTAATGTAAAGAACATTTCCCCTATATATGTTGACATACACCAACTCTGATACCTTTTTTTTTTCTCTTTTTCTCTTTTTTTTTTCAGACTTGGGCTTACGAGTACTTTCCTGACATCGCCCCTTTTCTTCGTGAGATACCTGCCCCCGCAGATCCTCTTTCCCCCATTGCTTGGAGGTGGTATAGAGAGAGGGTAGAAGTACCAAAGAGGAAACTTCCCATCAGAGGGCTGAGATCGTTCTTCGACAGCTGCCCAATGGACTCAGTAAATGCTTTATCGTCATCTTTTTTCATTATATTAAAGAAAATGATTCACTAATATAACAAATTTTTTACAGGTTGCATCTAAAGTGATGTCTAGCCGACTGGCAGAGTGGATAGCTCAAGATTACAGCTTTCAGCGATCAGAGTTTCTGACTCGACGACGATTCATACTTCCCCATCCAGAGTTTCGACGGTATTATCTCGCTGAGAGGGTGACTTTCCAGATTGCCGATTTCTGTGCAGTTCCCGTGGATCCCCCTGATGATATGCTATCTTCAACACTTCTGCCTGTTACTGTGTCCCAGTATGAGGGCGACCCTTTTGAGTCGGCTTATGCCCCGGATGAGGATGATTATGACTTCTACTGTCTTCATCGACTGATGCCACGCATTGGGGCACGATTTGACTCTGTACCCCCTTATCGGTCTTCCCACTCTTCGGCTCCCACTTCTAGCACTCCGAGAGACCATCCCTCTCCCGACCGGCGAGCTGACAGACCCTCTTCCTCTAGGGCTGAGGCTTCCGCTTTCAGGGCCGGACCATCACACACTGGAGGAAACAGCAGCCCATCTCATTTGAGGCCTCCCACATCCGTCCTTACACCTACCGGCTAATTTGACCCTATTTTAGCCGACTTGAGGCTGCCTTATGCTGCTCGTTATCATGCACCTGGTGGTTGGGTGACCCGACCAATTAGTGCTGAGGGTGCATTATATCGGAGCTTTGCTCATGTCACTCAGGTATATTCTCATAGAACTTTTCATGAAAAGGATTCATAAAATTCTCTTGAGATTGATTGTGATTTTATCTCTTTTACAGGTACTAGAGGGCCTGATCACGGAAATGGCGGCACTAATTACTGCTTTCTCGGATGAACTGTCTGGTGCTTGGACTGACGCTGCTTGGACTGACACAATCCCAAAAAATAGCACATAATAGGGCCTAAACAGGGCCAAAACACGAGAATTTTACAAAACATCAAAAAAAGCCGCTGAGCAGGCCAGACCAGTATAAAACCCAAGGTTGTCTTACATCTGTAGGCCAGAAAGCAATCCTCTTACCACAAGATCTTACTATTATTTTTTTTTCAAATAACAATGAATCCCTTTTTTAATCACGTGATGCATAATTGGACCAAAAGTCTCCACAATGTTGAAAGGATCAACATGGGGAGGTACGGGTTGAAAGCTGTCGCCACCCTCAGAGGTGTAGCTGTAGACTGGGATTTCTTGCACTCTTGCATCAGGTTTTGGGATCCCCAAGCCCATGTTTTCAGATTTGGGGCTCGGATGGAGGAAATGTGTCCTCTTTTTGAGGAGTTCTGCTTGATCATTGGGTGCGACCCAAATGCCCCTCTTGTGAGGCATGAGGTCCAAATCGGCTATGTGGGATCTTTTCAGAGACTTTTTAGCTTCACAAAACCCCAAGCCCAAGCTATGATTGTAGATGGGGATAAGGCGATGCTGCTTCCCCTAATTGATGAATTCTTGACCGCCGATTTTGAAGACGACGTTCAATTGAGGCATAGAATGCGAGCCTTCGTCTTTTGTCTGTTAGCTGGGTTCCTCTTCAACCGTGACCCGGCTTTGGAGATTTGAAACTTTGCCCAATGGTTAGGCAAATGGAAGAGCTCAACTGTATCGGGGGCATGATCCTGACTGAGACTATTCAGAGTCTCGACAGATGTGCACTTGGATTTGGACGTTGGACCGTCACCCCGGTCATCCTTCAGGTAATTTATACCTTTTGTTTCTTTTTTTGCTTATTCCATCATCTCTCTTTTCCTTTGTAAAATAGAAAGGATCTATTTTTTCCAGGTTTGGCTGAGAGATCATCTTCGAGTGGTTGCAGCCCCCCAGACTTTGACCTACAACCCTTCGCAGTACCGCACCAGGAAAATTCAGATTTCTTTTCCCTCTATGGCCGAATGGACTGTTTGGCTGTTTGAGCTTGGACCGGAAGAATTATTATGGTTCGTCCCTTGGTATAGGATTCCTCAATTCATGGAGGCAAATGCCATGCACAACCATGTCTACCTGCTTGGGTTCACTCACAGTACTTGGTACAGTGCTTCCCGCGTCCTCAGGCAGATGGGTATTGATCAGAGAGTTCCCCTTCCTGTCAGGCTTACCATTGCTTCTCCTATTACTCCCGGAGTTACTCGGGCTATTCTACAGACTTGGGTCAGAGACCATCAGATGATCAGGCCTTGTGCAGAGCCTTCCCTCGTTCAGCCCACTCCAGAGTACAGGACCTGGTTTATAGCTGAGGTTTGGCCCGTTGAGAAACCGAGGAGGTGTGCATTGCTGCAGGAGTTGGAGGGAGAGGAGGTGGTTCCTCTTAGTGAGGAAAAGGTAGATATTGTGGAGAGTTCCGGGACTAAGGAAGACGCCGAAGACTCTGCCCCCTGTAGGAGGCGTAGGATTTAGATCCCAGGGTGACTCCATTGTTTTTTCTGTTTTTGGGTTGTTTTTACCTTTTTGGTTTTTTGGGGAATATGACTTGACCTTTTTGTATTTTATAGGCTGAATGACTCTTTTTGTAACAGATGATTCTCTTTTTGTAATGAATGATTCTTAATGAATGACCCTTTTGTTTGCTTTCCAAGCATTATCTACTTTATTTATTTGCTCTTATTTTTGCCTAAGCCGTCCTTTCGGATTTTCAACTTAGCGAGCTATTACCCATTCTTTCCTAAGCCGCCCTTTGTGGGTTTTCGGCTTAGCGGGATCTTTTTGTTTTATTTTTGTTTTTTTGTTTTTTGTTGTTTTGTTGTTGTTTTTTTTTCTTGGCAAAAGAAAGATGAATGAATGATTTTTATTAAAATTTAGACCGTGCTCAAGGAGAGCTGCCTACATATCTCGAATTAGTTTGCGAGAATCAGGTCTAATGTAGTTCATTTTGGAATGCATAATCATACATAATATTTCTTCAGTTGATCCAGATTGCATGGGTTTGTGAACTCCAGACCATCTAAATCAGACAAGATGACGGCTCCGCCGGAAAGTATTTTCTTCAAAATGTAGGGTCCCGCCCAATGAGGACGAAACTTCCCACGAGGATCTGTAACAGGTGTTCTGATCTCCTTCAAAACCAAACAACCTTCTTCCAACTTTCGATCTTTGACCTTTTTGTTGAAATGTCTGGCCATTCGCCTCTGATACCCTTGAATCTGATGTAGAGCTTGAAGTCTTTTTTCATCCAAACTCAACAACTGATGATGATAATTGTTGATCCATTCAGCTTCATTTATCTGACTTTCTTGAATTATCCTCGCCGATTGAACTTCCAGTTCAATGGGGAGTACTGCTTCCATTCCGTATACCAGTGAATACGGGGTTGCCCCAGTAGGAGTTCTAACTGATGTTCTGTATCCCCACAAAGCCAGTGGTAACTTCTCATGCCAACGCCTATGTTCCTTGATCATTTTTTGTATGATCACCTTTATAGACTTGTTCGCTGCTTCTACAGCTCCATTTGTTTGAGGTCTATAAGGAGAGGACTTATGATGCTGGATTTTCTTATCCTTCAAGAGTTTGGCAAACTCTGCTTGGAAATGAGTTCCATTATCAGTGATAATTTCAAACGGTGTTCCGTACCGACAAAGGATGTTGGTTCGGACAAACTGCGCGGCCTTTTTGGCATCTAATTCTGCATAGGAAGCTGCTTCAACCCACTTTGTGAAGTAATCCACTGCTACCAAGATAAACTGATGTCCATTTGATACTTTTGGATGTATTTTGCCAATTATATCTATTCCCCAAGTAGCGAAGGGCCATGGAGAAGTGATCGGGTTCAGGGCAACGGGAGGTTGCTTCTGCAGCTTAGCAAATATTTGGCATTGATGACATCCTTGCACAAATGCCACGCAGTCTGCATTCATGGTGGACCAATAATATCCTAGATTGGCAATTTTTCGAGCCAAGGCGATCCCATACATGTGTGGTCCTGATTCGCCACCATGTACCATTTTCATTATCTGCTTAGCCTCTGCTTCATTTACACACCTTAGGTGCATTCCATTCCAACTTCTTTTGTAGAGGATATCTCCATTAAGAATGTAACCTGTGGCAAGCTGCCTTATTGCCCTCTGATCAACCTTTGATGATCCCTCCGGATAATTTCCATCCTTGAGATAGGTCTTGATATCCCAAAACCATAGTTTACCATCGGCCAAGTGCATTACATGGGCGGGTTGCTTTTGAAGCTGAACTTTCAATGGACGAATGACTTTCCCCTCCCTGATATTGATCATGGAAGCTAAAGTAGCCAAGGCATCAGCAAACTGATTCTTTGCTCTTGGGAGATATTCGAAGGACAGATCATTGAACTGTTGTGCCAAATGATCAAGGCGTTGTAGGTAAGGAACCAAACGCTCTTCTCTTATCTTCCATTTCCTTAAAGCTTGTGATACTATTAAAATAGAATCACCATAGACCTTTAGGTCCTTAATCCCCAATTTCAGGGCGGCTTCAAGCCCATTAATGCAAGCTTCATATTCTGCTTCGTTGTTTGTGCAGCTAAAGTCAAGTTTAACTGCGAATGGAATGTATTCTCCACAAGGAGTTTTGAACACAATTCCAATTCCGTTTCCATGATAATTGGATGCTCCATCAAAATACATCTCCCAAACACTTCTTTCCACATTCAAGAGGTCTTCGTCGGGGAAACCCATTTCTCGCATCTCGTCTTTTATAGGTAATTCTGCTAATTGGTCAGCTATTGCCCCGCCTTTCACAGCTTTCCTTTGAACAAATTTCAAGTCAAAGGCTGCCAATGTTGACACCCACTTAGCCATTTTGCTGTCCAAAACAGGCCTCTCCATAAGGAATTTCAAGGGACTCTGTTCTGCAATGACATAAGTAGTGTAAGAAGACAGGTAGTGTTGTAACTTCGTGCAAGCCCAATACAATGCTAAACACAATTTCTCAATCTTGTTATACTTTAACTCATAGTCCAGCATCCTTTTGCTGAGGTAGTAAATTGCATTTTCCACCTTTGTATCTTCAGCCTCTTGAGCTAGCATTGCCCCCCATGGCTTCATCTGTTACAGACAAATACAAGAGCAGAGGTTTTCCCATTCTGGGAGGTTGTAGAATTGGCGGACTTAACAAGTATTCTTTGATCTTGTCGAAGGCCTTCTGACAGTCTTCATTCCATTCTTGCGAAGCACCTTTCCTTAGTAGCTTAAAGATAGGACCACAAGTCTCAGCCAACTGTGATATGAATCGACTGATATACTGTAATCTACCTAGCAAGCCTCGAACCTCTTTCTCTGTTCTTGGTGGAGGCATTTTCAGAATAGCCTTTGACTTTGCTGGATCAACTTCTATTCCTTTTTTGCTGACCAGATATCCCAAAAATAAGCCCGATGTTGCCCCAAAGAGGCATTTTGCAGGATTAAGCTTCAAATTGTACTTGCGAAGTCTAAGGAAGAACTTCTCAAGTGCTTCAACGTGTTCTTCTGGAGATTTTGACTTGACAATCATATCATCGACATACACTTCTACTTCTTTGTGAATCATGTCATGAAAGACTGTTGTCGCCATCCTTTGGTAGGTAGCCCCTGCATTTATCAATCCAAAAGGCATAACCCTGTAGCAGAAAGTGCCCCATTCTGTGATGAAAGTTGTCTTTTCTTTGTCTGGTGGGTGAACTAGGATCTGATTGTACCCAACCGCGAGGTCAGTCATGGAAACCATCACATGCCCAGCCATCCTGTCTATCAGCAAATCGATGTGTGGTAGAGGAAATTCGTCCTTGGGACAGACCTTATTCAAATCTCTGTAGTCAACACACATCCTGACCTTTCCGTCTTTCTTCGGGACCGGCACGATGTTTGCTAACCATGAAGGGTAGGCAATTGGTTCTATGAACTTATTGTCCAGTTGCTTGGCAACCTCCTCTTTAATTTTCAAAGACCATTCTTGCTTCATTCTTCTCAATTTCTGCTTAACCGGCTTCGCATCGGGGTATAGCGGAATCTTGTGAACTGCTATGGCTGGGTCTATTCCCGTGACATCACTTGCCTTCCACATGAAGCAGTCGACATACTTCCTGATGCAATCGACAACCTGTTCCTTATTCGCACAATCATATGCAATGTATGTATGTTCATTTTCTTTGCCAATTATTATCTTTTCATTTATTTCTTTTATTTCATTTATTTTATTTTTGCTAGATAATACTTGGAAAGCAAAAGACACAGGGTAACCAAGAATCGGAACGGTTTCATTGATAATGGCAGAGTCATTCTCCAAGATTACATTAGACTTTACATTAGGGCTTTCTAAATCTGAAATTACAGAAGACTCAGAATTAGACTCTGACTTGGTTTTTGACTCAGAATTAGTACAAGACTCGGTACAAGACTCAAGTTCAGGGTGTGACACAGGACTAGGTTTAACCTCAGCAGCTTGTCCCTCCTCGGCGTACCAGTTTCTCAGCGGTCCATCCGTGGTCTTGATCAGCTTTGTGAAATCCCTATTGTCTTCAAAATTGGTTATCATAGCAACCTCATCAAAGAGACTAGGCCGCATGAAATCTTCCATTTGGGGGTCAGTTTCAGGTTCTGGCTCTTCTTCTTTCATGGCTACAACATCAGCAAACATTTCAAAACCCGGTAGCTTCTTTTCGGTCATAGGAGAATAGAATGGTTCCTGAAAACCACGGTGATGAACTGCCTTTCCAGATTTGCAAAAATGACCATTCAGAGTTCTAAAGTAAGGGCGCATTTTGAGGCTTCTTGCCCCCCAATTTCCCTTTTTCTTCCTTCCATGCTCAAACTCTTCTATTTCCTCGTCTGTAGGTTTGTACCCCAAGCCAAAAGTTCCCTTATTCTCAGGCTCTTCCCATGGTCGTACTACGGGTATTTTTCTGCCAGATTTCATCATTTCCATACCGGGCAATAGACCTACCCTCAGCATCATTCCCACTAGACAGTTGATTTGGACCTCCCCGAAGTCATATGAGACAAATGGCCCTTTGGGTTTTTCACCTTCTATGCATTGAACTGTGTCGTAATGAAACCCAGTCAAGGTCATGGCGGTTTCACCAGGAACAACCTCAAGGAGAGACTGATCCATGGTTTTCCTGTTGATTTCGCAGGTGTCCCCTTTGATAGTGATGATTTTTCCTTCAAAAGGGAATTTAAGTTTTTGGTGTAGTGAAGAAGGTACAACATTAATTTGATGAATCCATGGCCTTCCAAGGAGGAGATTAAAGCTCGCGGGTACATCAATGACCTGGAAGGGCACTTTCATTTTTACCGGCCCAATAGCAATTTCTAGAGTGGCAACACCCAAAATTTCTCTTCGAGTGTTATCATATGCTCTCACAATCTGATCAAAAGGTGTAAGATCTGTAGCCTCCAACCCCAGACAGCTTGCTACTTTCAAGGGACACACGTTTAAGGCTGACCCATTATCAATGAGAACCATGGGCACAGTCTTTCCCCCAGTCTGTATGGTGATGTATAGAGCATCATTGTGTTTCTTACCGTCTTCTGGTAAATCCACATTAGAAAATCTGATACTCAATGCCTTGGTTGATTGGGTCAAAGTGGCCACCAAAGCTTCTGGGCTTGTGTCCACTGGTGTATCAAGTTGACTCAAAGCTTCGCTGAGAGCCTGGCGGTGTGGGAATGAGGAAGCAAGGAGCTCCCAAATTGACACCTTAGCTTGAGTTTGTTTAAGCTGAGTGAGGACAGGGTCTTCTTTTGGCTCTGGTGTTTTCTTATGGGGGTGATTTGAGGTTGTAGGGGTTTTTCCCAAGTCAAGTGGCTGATATTGTCTTCCACTTCTTGTCAGAGCACTGACCTCTTCAGCAAGGTCATTCAAATCTAACACACACACTTCATTCATTTCCAAGAGAAGTTTGAAAGGATCAAACAACTCTTCTTCCACAGTAATGGCGTGGATGGAATGATTGGGCAAAGGGTTAGTGTTGATGTTTGGTTGCCTCCTGAGAGGAATGATGTCACCACTATCCACCAGATCCTGGATGCGGGTTTTCAGTGTCCAGCAAGCATCTGTTTTATGCCCGTTCCCTTAATGGTATTCGCAATATTCATTGACTTTATAACTGGAAGGTAATGGGTTTGGAGGAGGTCTTGGGTCCAAAGGCTTCAAATATTTCCCTTCCACAGCCTTTTTAAACACCAAATGAAGGGGCACTCCAAGGTCAGTATATTGCCTTCTCGGCTGATTTCTCGGCCCAAGATTGCCCACACGTAAAGGATTCGCAGGGGCAATATTGGCCACTTGATTGACCTTGCTTGAGGAAGGAGTTTGGCTTTGTTTCTTATATTTCGATGCAGCCCCCTCATCCACTATTTTACCCAACTGTATCAAATCTTCTACCTTGGTTGCAGTCGCAATGAGCGATTTGAAAGTAGGTAGATATTGGGTTTGCAGTTGAGCCTGATATGTAGGTCTTAAATTCCTGATTATGATATCAATCTGCTCTTGTTCTGAAGGGCGATTGATCATCTGGGCGGCCTTTGCCCTCCACCTCGTAAGGAACGAGGAGAAGGGTTCATTGTTGTTTTATTTGGTGGTCTCAAGTTCTCTTCTATTGACATCCACCTCAATATTGTAGTGGTATTGAGAGTTAAATACATTGCAGATGTCTTCCCATGTCTTAATCTTGGAACGGTTTAGACTCACAAACCATTTAAGGGCAGCCCCAGTCAATGATTGTTGGAAGAGTTGAGCAAAGAGCTCATCATTTAAACCCCAAGGACTTAAGGCTCCCACATACATTTTCAGGTGAGTTTTAGGGCAAGTGGTCCCATCAAATCTGTCCATCCCAGGCATCTTGAATTTTGGAGGCAATCTAGCTTGGGGAAACAAGGATAAGGAATCCATGTCTACCACCTCTTTGTGAGTTTTCATGGCAGTGATTGACCTCTCAAGCAATTCAAGTTTCCTTTTCAGTTCATCTGTTTCATTCTTGGAGGGTGGATCCTCCAAATTGATGATAGGGGTATTAATCTGAGCAGTCACGGGGGTACTAGTTTGTCCCACAATGGGTTCCTTCCCCAAATTTCCAGGAATAGGGACTGTCTTTGGTGCTCCTTCTAATTCAGCCAGGATGGCTACCCTTTGGGCGGCTAAAGCTTCATCAATTTTTTCTTGCATTCTAGCTTAAATTTCCTTAACCTGACCATCCAGCAAAGCCTTAATCTGTTCAATTGTGGCCATTTCAGTAATTGGAGTAGTTGGTGAAGTTGGGGTAGTAGAACTTGTAGGGGATAACATAGTTGGTATTGGTGTATCTGGTGTAGGTGAAGGCACACGGACAGTGGGTACCTGCAAAGGTTAAGGGCAAGAGATCAGGGTGGTGTGTAGGGTAGGAAAACTCTTGGTCCACTTATGTACATCAAAATTTTCTCCCAAAACAATGTTGTTATGTTGCATGAATGCACCTCATCACATCACAATTCATTTTAATGGAATGCGGCACTATCATTGGGTACATACAACATAAGGGAAGGTTCTATTGTTATGTGAAAATAGAGAATCGGCTTATCATAGGGACCCTTGAGTCTTGAGTAAGATATACCTAACCACATGTGAAACAAGGAGTTTCGCGTGGGTCCAACAGTACGATTACTCATAGGCCACTCCAAAAGGATTGGAATGGTTTGCGACAACAGGGAGGACGCTTTGGCTGTCCGCCGGCATAATCAAGGAGACCTGCCGGTCAGCGCTACTTGCTATCCAGACTCAGAACTTTGAACAGAAAGAGAAGAAATTCTTTTGAAAACAATTTTTTATGCAATGGAGGAAAATGATTCCCCCATATATGCAAAAGAAAAAGATTCTCTGAATGACAAAACAAATGCACAATTTATCAAATAAGGGACCATTAAAGGAAAAAGATTCCTTTTGTCAACTTTCAATCCAACATCCTTAAAGAAAGGATATATAATGCTAGGGTACCCTGCAAAATGAATAAAAATACCCTAAAGAAGGGCAAATCAGTTAAACGAATAATAATAACAGTTTAACTATAATTCCATAAATCATTATTATTATCATTTTTTTTATTATTTTTTTTGTGTAATATATAGCCATTATTTTATTTATTATTATTTTTTTATGGTCTCCAGGAAGACATTTTTTTTTTCGATTTTCAGTACTAATGTCTTTAAAGAAAAGACAACTATTGCTAAGGTACCCTGCCAAAATAAATAAAAATACCCTAAAGAAGGGTCAGTTAGTCAAATAAACAATAGTAGTCCACTAGGATCACATAAATCATTTTTATGTTCCCCAGTGGAGTCGCCAAATTGTGAACCTCGGTTTTTCACCCGAAAAGGATCCGGGCGAAAGTTCACTCGTTGTCGGGAGTCGCCACTCAGTTTATTTTGTTCGAAGGGAAAAACTAAGAAAACCCTTGTTTGACTCCAATAACTTGTCCAATGTAAAGGTTTCTAGTCTGCGAACCCAAGGAGGATTCGGGGACTATGTCATGCATTTGACTAACTTGCAAAAAGAACAAATTTAAAAGGAATGAAGAAAAGAAGAGACAGATTGTTAGTAAATTGTGGACTTGCTATTTGGGGTGAATCCCAAATATGCCTACATACTCCCGTTTGAATGGGAGATCAAAGCCCATGTAGTTCGGAAAAGCCTATTTAAAGGCGATAAAAATTATGCTTCATGCATGTGTGTGTGTATGCTTCGTGCATTTTTCAGGCATTTTGCCAGAGTTGTGAGTTTTAGCACTTAGTGCAAAAATTGTATAATTTCGAGTACTTAGTACTAAAAGAGTTCGATTTAGGCTTTATGCCAAAAGTTCATTTTAATAGTGCCGTTTAGGTACTTAGTACCAAAGAGATGCAATTTAGGCTCCGTGCCAAAAAAATGGTTGATTTTATTTATGGCTTAATGCCGAAAGGGTGATTGATTAGTCCATTAGGCCCTCAGACCTAAAAAGATTAGGTCTTTGACCGAGAAGAAATTAAGAAGAAGATTAGAATGCTTATGATATGCTCAAATTGACCAAAGATGAATTATGATATTACCTTGATTAGAATTTTTCCACTTCTAAGTTCCAGATCTTGTTTCCTTACACTTTTGAGTATGACTCTTGCTTTCTACAACACAATATTAGAAATTCTTAAGCATAAAAATTTCGTCAGCATCTGGGCGTAGGAAGTCCAAAAGTCTTCCTTTTTTTGAAAATCTGAAGCCTATTTATAGGCAAAATCGAGCTGCACGGCGGCCGGGCCGCCGATCCCGGCGGCTGGGCCGCTGTCCTGGCCCACCGCGACTCGCGCTACTTCTGCTAAAACTGACTTTCCGGGAGCCACGGGCCTCCAAAAATTATTCCGAGACCATATCCATGATCCTTGCATCGCTCCGGACATTTCAAGCACCATGAAGACATACTTTCGGTGGACTTTTACCGTTGTCCTCCGGTCCGGCCTGGTCTGAGGAAATTGGCTTTCCGAGCCTCAAAATTCGAGTGTTCACAGTTGTCAGAGGAGATAAATATTTTACTATTTTATTAGTTTAATTTTTCCTTTAATAAATGAAAAATGGTTTCTTTTTTAATTTTTAAGAAATATTAAGATTTTATTCAACTCATACAATAAACACTCATAAAAAATATTTTGAGTTAATAGGTTTGCTAATACGATAGCTCATAATATGATTAGAGCAATCGTTCCAAATGCAAGTTTTTAGTATTGAGATATTGCTCTCAATTATAATGTAAGATCTTTAAGCTATGATATTCAGTAATAAAGTATTATTGCATCAAAAATTTTGAATTGACATTTTTTCTCTTCAATCATTTTTTAAAGTCATGAAAAATAAAAATCTCAAATAATTTAAATATTAATTATTTGTATATTTTTTATAAATTACAGAAGTAAAAAAGAAACTAATTTTTATTTGGTTAAAAAAACTAATTTTGATTTGGTTATTTTTTTATTACTTCATAGTATAAATATATTGCAAAGAAGTCTGATACATAGATACATACAATATATTAATTTATTATTAAAACATTTTAAAAATATTATTTTAAAAATTTTAAGATTAATTAAATGAATTAAAAATATAAATTATAGGCTTAATACATCCATAACCCCTCGTAGTTATCCATTTTTGTCACTTTACCTCCTCAATTCTTCGAGTAACCGTTTTGCTTATTGAACTCGATTTTTTTTCTTATCCAACTGCATCTGCTATGTTGATGTGGCAAAAAATTTATACTTTACACACTTACAACACGTGAAGATATTTAAAACAATTGTTATGTTTTATAAAATGTCAAAAGTACCCTTTAATTTTTTAAATTATTACTTTTAAAATTTGCATTCCTACTTATTCAATTATTTTCTTAAATTCTAAAATTATTTTTATATTATTTAACACTAAATATTAAATTATTACTTTTAAAATTTTCTTTGGTTATCTATTGTTATCTTAAATTCTAAAATCATTTTAAATTATTTATGTGAAATTAATTTAATTATTTTCAATCTTTCCCTACCTCAAATTTAATTTAATTTTCTATTGTTCAACTACAAGTTAAAAATTAATAAAAGATTTAAAAGCAATAAAATTAATTTAAATAGAAAAAATAAAAATCATAAGAATCCATCGCTGTTCATCATCGACACCAACACTGCTACTTCCATATATGACAAGAGAAAGAGATCCAAATCTAAATCACGAACCACAATTCTTTCATTTTAGCTATCTATTATTCAGTCCCTTCTTATAATTGCAAATTTCTCTTAAGTTACAAATGAATATCGAGAAGAAAAAGAAGAAGAGAGGGAGATGAGTAGCAGTAGCCAAATTGGAAATTGATTTTGCTGCTCAGTCAATTCAAATACAAAAACTGTTGAAAATGATAAGCTTTTAAATTGTAGCTTCATTATAACCACTCATTTGTTCATCTTTTATTACTCCCAATTTTTTACAAGCCCGAAATTATTAAAATCAAATACAAATCTTTGTCTCATCTGAAAACATAAAACCCAAACTCAAACCCTTTCATCTCTTCAAATTCCAATTTTGACAAAATTTATAAATCAAATAATAATTATCAATAAATTTAATTAAATAAAAAATTAAAAAAATCACAAAGCCAACATCATCCTCGTTGTTTGTCATTGCCGGCAACCACCATCGCTCAAGCCTTGTAGATCATCAGCGAAGCCAACTAAGAGAAATGACCAGTACACTACTTCTATAGATCAACACCGGCGAATGGAAGAGGAGGTGGCATCTATAAAGGAAGTGTAAGAACTACAAATTAACAATCTCTTTTTTCTCATTTCCCGCATCATTTTTGTTGCTCTTCCATTGTTCAAATTCTCCCAATCTATCACTTGAAGTTTGTGCAATATTCTTCACAATATTGGTATTTGCTTCATGCAATTTCTTAGCTGAGATTCCGAATTTCATGTCCTTTAAACATTGCTTCAAATCTTTATTTTCATTCTCTATTATTTTCAAATCCTTCTCATCCAAAAGATTATTCCCTTCAAAAATCCCAAATCACTTGTATTATTCTCATTACTTTTTTTTGACATTTCCTTCACCTTCTTAATCCTTGCTTTACTAATTTTATTTACTGTCAAATAAGGCATCTTTATTCCCAAATCACCTGAAAAATTCATTCCCAGATCACGAGCTATTCTTCAAGAAAAAATTGATTTCAAAATTGAAAACTGGATTTGATTTTGAAAGTAATTTATGCTAATGATTTCGAAATTGAAACTAAAAGATTAAAATTGCTTGCATACTAATTTAGTTTGGACAAATGATTTAGGATAAAGTTTTGGTGAGATCAATTGAGGAATTTGGGTTTAGGTTTGTAATTTGATTTTTGGGAAAAAAATTTCTCTGAGCGATTTGGAATTTTTTTTAAGTTTATGACATGCCTTCTTTTTTCTTGTATGACATATGTATTGTTTGAGCATTTGGAGAACAAACGCTATATCATATCTGTGTTTGTTAAACGAAGGGGCAGTTGTATAAATCAAAAATCAAGTATAGGGAGTTATATAATTACACGAAAAGTTAAGGGGACAAAATGATAACAAGTCTAAGTACAGAGGACTATGGATGTATTAAGCCTAAATTATATTTATAATTATAATAAAATATAATTTTATATAAATTTTTACTTTTTTTCATACAATTCATTATAAAAATAATAAGTTAATAAAATTTTTATATAATTTATCATAATTCACATTAATCTAAAATTAATAAATTATTTATACTATATAAATTCAACAACTAAATTATATTTAAATTTTAAAAATAAAAATTTTATAATTTTATAATGAAGTTATTAAAATATAAGTTATTTATTAAATATATTTTATTGAATTGAATATATAATATTAAATTATACTAAAATTTTTTAAAAAAATTGATAAAAAAAATTAAAAAACAAAAAAAGAAGAAAATTTCGGGGTAGAATGGGAAAAAGAAGGAGAAATCTATTATTTACCTACAATGATTTTCCATTTTCTTTTAAATTATAGAATAGATAATATATTATTATAATTAATTTACTTTCAATATCTCAACTTTTCAAATTATATTATCATTAATAAAGTAGATGTATTTTTTTTAAATATATAGTAAAGTAGAATGACTATAATATGAATATAAAAAAATAGTTGAAACACAAGTTTATGATGATTTTAATCATTCATATTTTTTTTAACTTAATTTTACATGACAAAATCATAAAAATTTTAAAATTAAGTTAAAAAATAACTATGGATTATTAAAATTATCACAAATTTATATTGTAACTAATTTATTTTATATTCATACTACTTAAATATATATTTAAAATATTCTATTAGTTTTATAATATACTTTGAAGATTTTATTTTATTATTATTAAATTTAAAAATATACAGTTATTTCATTAATTATAATATAATTTGAGAACTTGAGATATTAGAAGTAAATTGATTATAATAATGTATTATATTTTATTAAAATATTTAAAAATAATAAATCTATATTTAATTTAATAGTTCTTGTTAACCTGTATATAACCAAGCAAAGCATCTCATCCCATAGTCTTTTTAGTTTGGTGTAATAACCAATAACTAACAAATCCTCTTGAGTCATCAAAATAATTTTCCTACGAAGTTGATACAATAAAGGACCATTACTTTCATCACAATGATTCTTAAGTTCATACCAAAGCTGCTTAATAGTCTCAACATACAAAAAATTATCAATAAGATCTTTGGAAATAGAGTTCAATAACCATGAGATAATCATACAATCAACTCACCAATAATCAAACTCAGTAGAGTTTTCATCTTTTTTTTTACACTTTCCATCAATAAAATTTAGTTTTGTTTTAGCCGTAAGTGCTATCTTTATCGAACGGCTCCATGCAAAGTAGTTTCGGTCAGTTAGAAAAGAACTTACCAAAATCATCTTAGGATGATCTGAGCTTTGCAGATGTAGCAGGTCATGAAATATCCTTACTAGTATTTCCATGCACACGCTGAGCTCCAAAGATAATTGATATTTTAACTTCTTCCATCATTGAGAGTAAGTGTTTATTATGTTAGGTTTTCAAGAAAGAAAGATACAAGAAGTATAAATCTTCTTATTCGATCTGCATTGACAATGGGTTTGCTTCTAAAAAGGAGAAAAAAAATACTTAGATTTGCAAAGTAATCACCATATCAAAGCTAGAAACGAGAGATAAAGGTTAGACTAGGTCGATTGTAACAAACTTAGGGTTTTTGATTTAGACAGTATATATATTGACTTCTGCATGTGTAGATCACTAAGAAAACAAAACAAATTGAGGATTTCAATTTCCATTGAGGTTCCAGTAAAAATTTTAAGGGATATTGGTTAAAAAATGGTTTTCAAAGAGGGAAAAAATATTTTCATGATAGTTTCTTGTAAATCAAAAAACAAAAATGGTGTTTTTAGTATGGAATCAATTTCCATGATTCATGATCACTAAGAAAACACATGTTTCACTCTGATACTATGTAAAGAATAAAAAATGAAAAACTATAATTATTGGTTCGAGAGAGAAAACAAAGAAGATGAATAATGCTCTCATGAATTACTAAATGTTTGGTGGAGAAAAAAGTACACATTATTTCTATATGTAATGTACAATTACTAAAATATCCTTATAATAAAGATGAGAGAAAACTAAATCGTAAAATACTACGTACAAAAAAGTAATTATAAAAATGTAGTATTAATTACATAATTTATCAATATATAAAGAATATATTTATAAAATATATATTATATTATGTTATTGTTGATAATAGTATATATATATTTTCATTTGAAATTTAACATATAAACTATATTTATACTATATATATTATATTTAAGAAAGATATAAAAGTAACATGTATATTTTTAATTAGAACTTAATATATGCATACTTATATAGAACATATTTATAATATATATCAAATATTTATACTGCTATTAACAGTAGTGCTTATATATATATATACTTGAAATCAGAGGCAAAATTACTTGTTGAAGAAGAGGGGCAGTTCTGTTTTTGAAAAAAAAATTATATCCATATTTATATTTATTAAAATTTTAAAAATCTGTAATTCCTCCCTTAAAATTTTAAATTACCCCTCTATTTTTTAAATTATACAACAATTTAAAAAAATAAATCCCTATAAATCATTATTTTCCAAATATATATATATTTATATATTTAAAAAAATTGACAAAAAAATAATTGATACTCAAAAATAAAAAGAAAAAAAAGGACAAGAAACAAACTCATTAAAAAAAATATAATGTTGGAATTTTATTATTTTTAATATATATATATTTTTATTCTTCTTTTTGATTTGATTTTATTATTTATAATTCTAATATTGTGTGACAATTTTTGCTTCAACTATTTTATAAAAGATTATATTTATAATTCAATATTTTTTCTTTATTTTATTTTTTTATGTATCATTAGAATAATTTAGAAACATATACATATAAATATTAATATTTTACTTGATTATATAGTTATTTTTTTTGAAATTATGAATTATTATCAAGATATAAAGGCATTTAAAGAGTAATTATTTTTTTTTTTAATTTATATATATATAAAATAATTACATATTATTTTATTTTTTTAATCAATTTATATATTAATTTGTAAATATATAAAAAAGTGATTATTTATATTATTTTAATATACATATGATATTTTTATTTTGCCCCCTTCTTTCAAAAGTAATTATTTTTATTTTTTTAATTCTTCAATTAATTATTCTCTTTGAATTGAATTTATTATTTATAATTCTAATATTGCGTGATACTTTTTACTTCAATTATTTTATAAGAGATTATATTTATAATTCAATATTTTTTTCTTTATTTTATTTTTTTATGTATCATTAGGTGAATTTAGAAGCATATACATATACATATAAATATTAATATTTTATTTAATTATATAGTTACTTTTTTAATTATGAATTACTATCAAGACATAAAGATATTTAAAGAGTAATTATTTTTGTTCTTTTTTAATTTTCATATATGAAAAATATTTACATATTAGTTTTTTTTTTAATCAATTTATATATTAGTTTATAAGTATATAAAAAGGTAATTATTTATATTATTTTTAACACACATATGATATTTTTACTTTACCCCCTTCTTTCAAAAGTCTATTTTTGCCCTGCTTGAAATTCGACATATAAATTATATTAATTTATATGACATACACTACAATAAGTATGAGGTCTTCTCTCGTCTGAGAAGGTTTTCGTCTTGCAACCTTGCAAGCTTTTGGGGGTTTTGTTCCCTTTTCTCATTCTAATTTGCCATGGATGAAGATAACATATCGGTGGATATGGCTAATCTTTCAGTCAACGGTGATATGGAAAACGAAGGCTTCACTTTCAGAGTTGGGGAGATTGAAGACGAAGTAGAGCGACCAAACAATGACCTTTGCTTGGTTGGTAAATTTATCAATAATCGGCCTGTGAACTTTAATGCTATGAAGCAGACCCTTGCTGCTCTTATGAAACCAGTAATGGGAATGTTAATTAGCAAACTTGAAGGTGGTCTCTTTCTTCTGCAATTCTATAATATGATAGATTTGGAAAGAGTCATGGATATGAGTCCATGGACGTTCAATGGGCAGACTTTGCTGTTGGGTTCTAGGAAAGAAATCGAAAACCCGTATGAGGTAGAGCTTAACCATCTGTCTTTGTGGGTGCAATTGCATGGATTGAAGGCTGGATTTCGAAGTGAACATATTATCAAATCCCTTGCTACAGGAATGAGTTCTTTCATTAAAAGCGATCCAGAGAATTTCATCAAGAAAGGCAGAGAATACTTTCTAGTTCGTGTCAATTGGGATATAAATAAACCGATCAAAGATAAACTTATGGTTCGGCGTGAAGATGGTGATTGGTTTGATGTCAATCTTGTTTATGAGAGAATCCCAGAATTCTGCTTCATCTGTGGTTTCATCGGTCATGGAGAAAGGGCGTGTCCTTTACCGGTTATGAATAATGTTGCAACTTTACCTAGAAAATTCGGACCTGAGCTACGTGCATCGAGGAAAGTTCAGCCTAGCATTGGGTCACGATGGTTACGCGATGAAGCCTACAGTGGACCGGTGATCGGAGGTTTGACTGGTGACAGAAGATGGAATTTTAATGAAACTCAATCACAGGAAGATCCCTTGAAAGAAGGAGTGATTTTTGCAGATAAAGATGGTAATTTGAATAATGATAATATACCAAATATACATGGGGATTTGCATGGATTTGGTCAACGAGATAAGGCTACAGTTAATGAAAATTTGTTTGCCAAAAATGACACCAATAATTCGGGAAGCTTTGTGGTTACTGACCCGAAAAGAAAAAGGACGGGTTTGGATGTGGTTGGGACTAGTGGGCTCAAGTCTGGAATGGAAAATGACATTGATGCAAATATCTTGTCAAAAAATGGATTAGAGGCGGGTTCTGGTTTTCAGACCCGCCTACATCAATGAGTATCTTGAGCTGGAACTGCCGTGGGCTTAATAATTCACGGGCAGTTCAGAATTTGAGGCAACTTGTCCTTGACAAGAAGCCAAGTTTTATTTTTCTGATTGAAACTTTATGTTCTGCCTTTCGTATTAATGAAATAAAAGATATTCTTGGTTATGATGGTGTTCATGTAGTCAATTGTGTTGGTCACAGTGGTGGTTTATGTTTACTTTGGAAAAACGTTGATTCTGTTTCTCTTCTTGGCTCTTCTATTCATCATATTGATGTTCATGTTTCTATTTGTGATATTGGTGATTGGCGTATCACTGGTTTTTATGGTCATGCTGATCGTAATAGGCATTCTGAAAGTTGGAATCTTCTTCAAAGTCTTGCATCTATGTCCAATTTACCCTGGATTTGCATAGGTGATTTTAATGATATTCTTTTCAATTATGAGAAACGGGGGGGGGGCCCTCCTCAGCCGAACTATTTATTAAATGGTTTTCGGGATGCTGTTACTAATTCAGGTTTAATGGACCTAAAATTATCTGGCTATTCATACACTTGGGATAATGGAAGAGAGGACTCTGATCACGTCGAATCAAAGCTTGACAGGTGCTTGATCTCTGGTAGTTGGCGAAGTTTCTTTCCTATGACAAAAGGTGAGGTGATTGACTTATCCACATCTGACCATCTTCCTGTTTTTGTCTCTTTTCGTGCCTATGTTCCAAAACAAAGGGCTTATCTTTTTCGGTATGAAAACATGTGGAATACCGAAGAGGAATGTCGCATTGTCATACAAAATTTTTGGGCTGAAGAAGGTCATTATGATTTATTAGTAAAACTGGAGGCTTGCGGTAATATTCTCAAACGATGGGGACAGGATTTTCGAAACCGCTTCAAAAAACAAATCGAAGATTGCAGATCGATTTTGGTTCGGTTTAGGGGTTCAAGAAACCGGAGTGATAGGCAAGCTTTTTTGGAGGCTAGAGAAACTCTAGGTCGGCTTTATGACCAAAGAGAACTCTTCTGGAAACAAAGGGCAAAGGAAGTATGGCTTAAAGAAGGTAACAAGAATACCAGTTTTTTCCACTCGAAAGCCACGGCTAGGCAAAAACGGAATCGAATCGAGAAGCTTAAGGATGTTGATGGTAATTGGAGGGACTGGGATTCTGGTTTAAGCTCACTAATTACTGATTATTTTAGTGACCTTTACTTGTCGCAGGCTGTAAACCCAGATTCTCTTCTTCAGAATATTCAAAGATCAATCGAAGCTGAGGATATTAATCTTCTCAATGACCCTTTCTCTGCTAACGAGGTCAAGCGTATTGTTTTTGAAATGGGGAAGGAGAAATCGCCTGGCTTGGATGGGTTCAATCCGGGGTTCTTCCAAAGATATTGGTCATTGGTTGGCGAGGATGTTACGAGTTTCTGCTTGAGTTGCGCCAATTCTGGTATGTTCCCTCCTCAATTGAATGAAACTGGTATTGCTCTCATCCCTAAGAAGCAAAACCCAGAATCTATGTCTGAATTTAGACCCATTGCCCTTTGCCAAGTAATCTACAAAATTATTTCAAAGCTTTATGCGGATCGTGTGAAGTTGATTTTACCCAAGATTATTTCGCACAATCAATGTGCTTTTGTTCAGGGTAGGCAAATTCAAGATAATTCTATCCTTGCTTTTGAATCTTTGCATTACATCCGGAATCGCAGATATGGAAAAATGGGTTATGCGACCTTGAAGATTGATATTAGTAAGGCTTTCGACCGGATTGAATGGAGTTTTTTGCGGGCTATTATGATTCAATTGGGGTTTCCCTTGCAGTGGGTCGAAAGAATTATGTTCTGTGTTTCAACAGTTAGTTACAAAGTTATTCAGCAAGGACGTTTGATTGGACCAATTACTCCTAGCAGAGGTATTCGCCAGGGAGATCCTCTTAGTCCTTACCTTTTTATTATTTGTGCAGAAGCGCTCTCTAGACTCATTGATGCTCATTCAAGATCTGGCTTTATTCATGGGGTTTCAGTTGCCACCAATGCTCCTGTAATCTCTCATCTCTTCTTTGCCGATGATTGTTTATTATTTTTCAGGTCTTCTGTGAGTGAAGCTTGTGCTATTAAGAGAATTCTTGCTGATTACGAAGCAGCCTCTGGGCAAGCCATCAACTTCGCCAAATCTTCTGTGTTTTTCAGCCCTAACACAGAAGCATCTTCTCGTATTAGTGTATCCAATACCTTGGGTGTTACGGAGCATAATGATTTGGGACACTACTTGGGCCTTCCGCTATCTGTTGGGAGTAATAAAAAGGAGGTTTTCTCTTTCATCAAAGACAAGGTTTGGAAGAAATTAAATTCCTGGAAACATAAACACCTCTCCAAGGCAGGCAAGGAAGTTCTTCTCAAGACGGTACTTCAGTCTATCCCTAATTATGTTATGCAATTATTTCTTTTACCTAAAAATATTTGCAATGAGCTTGAAGGAATAATGAGTCGGTTTTGGTGGGGTAGCAATAATGATCAAAGGAAAATTCATTGGATGTGTTGGGATGGATTATGTCTTGGTAAAGATAGGGGTGGTCTTGCTTTCAAACACCTTCGGGAATTTAATGTGGCGATGCTTGGAAGAATTGGTTGGAAGCTTATTGTGAATCCTGATTCTCTTATGGCTAGGGTTCTTAAAGCAAAGTACTATCCTTTTTGCCATTTTCTTGACGATCCCATTGGCTCGAATCCAAGTTATATCTGGAGAAGTATAAGAGAGACTCAATCTTTGATTAGGAGTGGCTGCTTGTGGAAGATTGGCAATGGCGTTCATGTTCCGATTAGAAACAATCCTTGGTTACGGCGTGACTTTCCCTATATCACCAGTACCTTGGGTAATTCGGTTGTTGAACAAAATGTTTGTGATTTAATTGAAAATTACAGGTGGAAAGAACCCCGAATTCGGCAAATTTTCAATGAACATGATGCCAATACTATTATATCAATGCCTTTGATTGCCAATGCAGAAGATGCTATTGTTTGGAAGCTTGATGAAAGGGGCTCCTATTCTGTGAAGACAGCCTACAATTTCTTGGTGGAGCCTGCAATTATTATGCAGCAATCAGCTCCTACTGCTCTTTGGAGGAAAGTTTGGAAACTGAAATCCTTGCCGCAAGTTAAAGACTTTATGTGGAGAGCTTTGCAAGGGATCTTGCCCACCTAAGATAATTTGCAAAAGAAAAGAATTGCTGTGTCGTCTATTTGTCCTCTTTGTGGTAGATTGGATGAATCCATTTATCATCTGCTTGTTGGCTGTGATTTTGCAAAAGGAGTATGGCAAGCTTCTATCTTTGGCTGGTTTTCGCCAAATTCCATCACTTTCATCAGTTGGCTGCAACGTATTGGGGGTCTTTTTAATGAAAAGGATTTTGGTCTCATTTGCACCATTTGCTGGCAAATCTGGTGCAGTAGGAATGATGTGATTTGGAAACAAAAATGGGTGTCGGCTTCTTCTGTCTGGTACAGATCCTGGAGGTTAATTCAGGAATGGAGGCGAGCTTTCTAGACTGCTCTAAATCCTGCGACTGATGCGGTTTCTGGGTGGCAGCCTCCTCATGCAGGCTGGATCAAATTAAACGTTGACGCCGCTACTAAAGTTGATGATCATTGCACAGGGTATGGAATTGTTGCTAGGGACAATTATGGTTCAGTTTTGGGTGTCAAGATTGGGAAGGCAAATGTCTCTCTAAATGCTCGTGAAGCGGAGGCTTTTGCAATCAAGGAGGCTCTTAGTTGGTCCTTCGGCAAAAACTGGCAGAACATTGTTATTGAAAGCGACAGTTTGCTTGCTATTCTGGCTTTGCAGGAGAGAAGTTCTTCAGAATCTTCTTGCTTTGCTGATCTGATTCACAATGTTCAATTTATAGTTGCATCCTTTCCTGGGGTTGTTTGCTATTCTCATGTTCGTCGTTCTTGTAACGAGCTCGCTCACAACTTAGCTCAAGCGTCTCGTAATCATTCTCTTGTAGGGGACTGGCTTGATTCTTTCCCCGATCATGTGATGGCAATTATTTATCCCTAATTAATAAAATTGCCTTTATTATCAAAAAAAAAATATGACATACACTACAATTAAAAAAAATAAAAGTTATATATTTATTTTAAATTAAAACTCAATATATATAATATATAATATATACACAATATATATACTATTTATTAAATTTCAAAAAATAATGAAAGTTTTAGTGAGAGCACGGCGTATTTTATTTCTATAATTTTGAAAACTCATTTGGTGATCTTAAATTTTTTTTGGCATCGAAATTCAAATATTTCTTTTAGTGTAGTTTTCTGAAATTTCAAAACAAAAATGAGTATTATTGGGTTGGGCTCCACTTAACTAGTAACTATGAAAGCTGAGCATTATTATCTCAAAATTATTAGGGTTTCTTTAAAAATATTATAAAAACCAAAAATATTTTTAAAAATATTTATTTTTCTTTTTTATTTTAAAAATGTTATTTTTTAACTTTTAATTTAAAAAATATATTTTTAGAGGTATATTTTTAATATATATTTAATATACTAAAGAAATAGATTTTATTTTTAAAAATATATATTTAATATATATTTAGTATAATAAAAAATATTTAAAATAAAATATTTAAAAAAATTAAAAATTATACTATATAATATAATTTCCCTTAATTATTATGGATTTGAACGGGACAACTAGGCTGATGGGTCTTAAGCCATGAACAACATTCTTCTGGTCAAGAATAAATAAATATGTGAATAAAGGAAAAAAATGTTTTATATATTTTATAATTTTTTTAAAAATATCTCACATTTTTTATATATTCTTAATATATTAAATATATATTAATATCAATATATATCTAATCTTCAAAAATTATTACAGGTGTAATAATTTCTGAAAATAGGATATTTTTTATATTAAAAATTTAAAAATTAATATTTTTAAAATAAAAGAAGAATAATTAATTTTTAAAAATAATTTTGTTTTAATAATTTTAAAGAAATTCTTATTTAGGAAGGGAAATTGTGACCATTAAGTGTGAAATCTATTCAATTTTGTTTTAGCTCAATTTTTAAATAGAGAAAATTCAATTATTTAAAGTTTATTAAGATAATTAATTATTTAAAATTATTATTTTTTTTAACATTACAATATGAAAAGAGAGTGATAAATATTTAATATAATATTAAACAGAAAATCCCAATGATGACATATAAAACCATTCTTTATGAGTAAAAAAAAAACCAGTCTTTATAATTGAAATTGATGTAAAGACATGTGTAGTCATCAATTGTTAATTTTGGTGATAAATTTTTATAATTTAATTTATAAGGTTGGCCTCATTTCCAAATGGCAAAAGAAGAAAGGTTGGGTGCCCCTATCACATTTCAAAACTCAAATTAAAATATATAATAATAATTCTTAAAAAGGAAAGGTGGCAATGAAAGAAAGGAAAAAAGACAAAGCAGAAGAGGGTGGGATGGTGTGGTCATGAGAGAGAGAGAGAGAGAAATTTATATATAATAATAATTATTATAAATGTGTAATGATTGTAGTGGGAGGTGTTGCTAACATGGGCCCTCCCACCCCATTCTTCTTTTGTGGTTTGGTGGTGACTCTTATTTTCATGATCTCCTCACTCCTCTCTTACAACTTTATATTATTGTTATTGTTATTATTATTATTATTTTTTAATTTTCATTAATTATTTTTTATTTTAATCATTAATTAAATATTATGATATTCAATTAATACTAAAATAATTTAAGACATTTATTAGCACTTGCATTGTCTAACCTATTAATCCTTCTATTATAATATTATCTTTTTTATTTTTTTATAATTTATAGATTTTAATTTTGAGATTTTCTCATACTTTTTCTATTTCATTGATTTTCTAAATTCATATTCATTTAATGAACTAAAATGCATATTGTATTAAATTAGTTAAAAATACTTTACTTATGATATATTCTTAGTTTTAATTCTATTTTTTTAAAAAAAATTATTTGCATTTATATTTTTAAAATTAAATTTTATTTTAAACAATGTGTATAAAAGTACTAAAAACTTTTTTTAAAGAAATTTTCACACAATAATTACAAATTTTTATATCCTAAACCATTTTCAATTTCATTTTTATAATGCTTCTATCTCACTCCCTAATTCTTTTAATTAATTAATATAACATTTTTATTATTACTTGAGAGTGAAATAATTTGTAAAGGAAAGATTGATAAATGAAATAGGAGAAGAGGATAGAGGAGGGCAAAGCTATTTTTGTTTTTGTTTTTGTTTTTCATTTTATTTATATTTAATATATATTTTTGGGGTATCTTAAAAAAAATAAATAAAATAAAAGAATTCTCTCAAATACTACTGAATACCAGAGGCAGAGGGTTTTTCTCTCTCCTTGTCTCCTCTCCATCTCTCAATTTACAGTTCAGGTTAGCTTTCTCATTATATATTCTTATTACTATTTTCTACTTTCTAATCTAATTTTCCATTATTTTCTCATTCTCCAAATAAACTCTCTCTCTTTGTTTTGTTAGTTACTTGCTGTTTATTATTTTTTTTTTCCATTTTTGCAATTGTAAGTTAAGATTTGATCATTATGCCTGAATATTGATTCACATGGGCTGGTTTTTTGTTTTAGTGTTTGGTTCTGGATCTTTGATTCGATTGATGAAGATGAAGATAGGGGTTTCCGCTTTCTAGGGTTTCCTACTGATGGGACTGCGAGCCCATTTCCATGTAATCAGCGTGTTTGCTTCTTTTGATCAATTTTTTACCTGTCTGGAGTGGAGTCATATCATTTCAGCACTGCCAGATGCAAATTTGGCCTCTGAAATGAATTATGATTGTTGGGTTTTGATTTGAGGCTTTAATTTTGGGATTTTTATCTTATTTTTCTTCTCTGCCAATTGGGTTTTTTGCTTCTTCTTTTGATTCACTGAAGTATGCTGAAGCTGTGAATTGTCTGCGAAGCAAAGGAAAGAAAATTGGGATTTCAGAATTCAGTTTTTTAGGTTATAGATGTCTCTTTTAATGGAGCTGGCGTTTTGGATGAAGGGAATTTCGCTGCATTTTTCCAATTGAAGGTTGTCTAGCATAGTAGTTTTTGCAAGATGTTGCCTTGTGTTATTAGGGATAATTAAGCATTTGCTTGATTAATATCATTTGATTGCTTATTTGGTGCTGGTGTTCTTCTATACTGAGAAAAGAAATGGAAAAGGAGCTAGTGTATGTTGAAGAGACTAATATGTGCGTGGATGACGAGGTTAATTCTGAAGACTCCTTTTGTGCAGAAATGGAAATTGAAGAGAACGAGTTTGGTAGTCCAAAGAATGAAATTCACCGGTTGACCTCAGAAAAAGGTGAAGGAAGTAATGTAGTTTTCTCAAGAGAAGGACCTCTTATAAGTAAAGAGTCAAGAAGATGTGGCGTGTACCAATGTGGTGCAAAGAAACTCGAGTCCCATGTGGATCTAACTGAATCTGAGATTGGCAAGAAAGAGAATATTGGCTATGACAAAAAACTCACTAAACAAGACAGGATTGAGTTAGGTCGATTGTTCCAGGGTGCTGTAAGTTCCCATGATTGGGAGCTTGCTGAGAGTTTGATTCTGTTGGCAGATCCACAGACACTTAATGATGCCTTGTGCATCACACTGGACTCCATCTGGTTTTTGAGCACACAGCAAGAGCTTCATGGGATAACTGGATTGATCAAGAAGATAATTGCTAACGGTGCTTATGACTTCACGAGAGCTGCTCTTAGGACTTCATTTCTGGCTTCATGTGTTTCTGCCTACCAGAGCCGAACAATGAGTCTTGCAGATACAGTAACTGTGATGGCTCAGAGGTATGTTTTAGCCAAAAAGTAAAGAAAATATACGCTCACTGTCTTAGGGGATGGAAAATAGGTGTTTAGCTTGCTAATTGTATTGATTTATTAGGAAAGCATTGATAAGTCCCATAATTCAATGAATCTGCAAGCAGTGTGCATCTATATATATATTTATAGAGAGAGAGAGAGAGAGAAAGAGAGTGATAAAAGCTTGCTATTTTTTTATCTGCTTGTTTGACTTCGAAATTCTTTGTAACCTTTTGTTGTTAGTCTTATTTTTTTTAATATGTTTAGTATGCTTTCTTATGTGTTACTTGCATATCTTGAGATGTTGCTTCTTTGAGGAAGGGTCACTATGTCACCTATCATTTTGAATATCATTTCTCTTAATCTAATGGTGTTAATTAATTTGTCAAATATCTTAATTATAAGAAAGAAAAAAAATGGGTGTGTTTAGTTTGCAAGACTGTATTTTTTATTATAATTATTTTCCAAAAATTTTATGAACAAGGTGGGAGTAAAAAATGAGATGGGACAAGAGGCATGGACTCTTTGCAATCGCTTGGAGGTGTAGGGATTCATAATGAATAGAAAAATTATGAAATAATCACTTGTGATAAATTATGCTTTTTGATTGTATAACTATTTCTCATTAAGAAGCTTTTTCCCTTGAGACATTATTTGGCAGTTGATTGTTTTTGTCGATGACTGCCTTTTTCCATTTGTTACTCGCTTCCCGCTTCTTTCTTCCCTCTGTTCCTTGCTTCTCTTTTTTCTCTTAAAATTAATATTGTTTCACGTAGCTCCATATCTTCGGCAATCATAACATCTTCTCTTTTTTGTTTAAATGTGTGATTAAATTTTGAATGGAAATTGAAGTAACTCAATGCTAGATGTGAAGGGAAAGTTTCCTTTTATAGGTTTGTGTAGGCATCTATTTCGAAAGTTTTTATTTATTTTTTGTTTTCTGTGCATGCATGCTCAAGCACTTTGGTAAACAGTTTTTGCAATCTGTTGCTTGTACCGTGGGAGACAAGGAATGGGAATTATCATCCAGCTTGTTGTAGTTGATTTCACTTCAGCTCTGTTTGTCATACTGGAGTACTTGTTACAAGTACTCTGGCTCTTTTGGAATATTTACTTGCCATATACTCAATTGAACACTCAACTATATTTTAATCCAGAAGCATTAGGGGCAATTATATGAATCTTTTTCCCTTTATTCCGTGCAGTTGAAGTCTACGTAGAAAGTTCTAGGGCCTTTGAATCTCCCGGTTTCATCCTGGATCTACCCCTTCCTTTCTTTTCCCATACAGCTTGAATATGCTTAATTTTTTATTCCAGTGCTTTTTCTTGTCTATGATGCATATATAAATATCCTTTTTCCAACTTTTTCTAAATAGTGCCTCTTTCACCTTCTTACAAATGGATTCATTTCTTTTCCAGTCATTCCTTATATCAGGACATCGATTTTAGCATTCTTATATTTTCCTCTAATTACGTACATATTTTCTTTTAGTGCCCAAGATTTACCAAATTGCTGTTCCATAAAACTTCACCTTCCACTCAGCTGGCATTTTGCAGTCATATAGGATCCTCTTTGGATTTACTAATTCACCAATTTACATTTCGCTTTAATTATTCATAGTATGCTTGCATATATGCATATAATTATATTTGCAAGCATATAGGATAAGCTGCTTTGTCTGTCTCAGAAGTGTTTTCTTTTTATAATTTTGACTGCCTCATAATATTTATATCTTTTTAGGAGTTTATGTTACGCTTTTATTGTCTAATGTCAATATGATAAATGATGAATTTTGATGTTCCTTCTTGGAGAGGGAGGGTGTCTAATGCAGTTAACCATTAATTTACTTTTTGAGGTTTGATATCTCAGCCATATGTTCCGTTACTTTACTAATCCACCTAAATTCTTTACTGGCATGCTTCAAAATTAGTGTATGGAAGGCTAATTGATGTATGGAAGGCTAATTAGAGTATGAAGGTTGAATTTTGGGTTGTGTTTATGGTCAAATGGCTGAAGGAACAAAGATTGTAGGGTTGTTATAGAGCAACTAAAGCACTGTGAATAGTGCACGAACAGTAAAATAAAATTTTTAAAAAAAAGTTCAAGCATCTTATCTGGGTCCCATGGCAGTACCTCTTGTGTTGAATTACATCACATGATTTAATTGTTATTAAATGCTATAACAGTTTAAATGTTCCATTGGTAAGCATTTTTCATGTTTCATGCGGAAAAATTACTCAATCTTAGCATATGGAGTGCTTGAGCACTCTCCATCATTTGGCTGATTGTAATTGATATCAATGTTCAGTAGGTGTATGCAATTGAACAGAAGAAGGAATTGATAATTGATACTTTTGTCCAAAGTTTTAGATATCTCGTCATTAGCCCATGTAAAAAATGAGACCGCAGCAGCTTTTTATTGACAGTATGTAATGAATAATGCTTGCAATTTAGCATGTGTTGATATCGTCCATTTCTTCTGCTTTGCATATTTCATCAGGTTGCATGAGCGTCTCCAAGAATGCAATGGGGATGAGGTCTTGAAGGCAGAAGCTGGTACCAAGGTTCAAAAGTTTACTGAATGGGCTTTGAAATGTATAGGCTTCCACTCTCGTTGTCAGGGCAGCAGGGATAGAGTGAGTCACAACTCAGCCATTGAGATTCAGCTCCAATTATCTGCATTCAAGACATTTTTAGACCTTGCTGGAAATCAACTCACAGGAAAGGATTTCACAGAGGCGTTTGATGCAGCTTGTTTTCCTCTTACTTTATTCTCTAGTTCCTTTGATCCTGGTTGGGCATCTGGAATATCGGCTACTGCAATACAAGGATTGTTGGGTATGCTGGTCGAAGGTGGTGCTGACAATGTCAACCAGTGTTTTCTTGAAGCCTCTCGTTTTGGAAGTACAGAACTTGTACGCATCTTATTGCAGGTAATATATTTATTTTACAGCATGGCATTCAGTTACTTTCTGGGTCTTTTCTGCTTACATTTTTTTTTTTGGAAAAAACTACTGTTTCTAAATATGGAAAAAATAATCCTTACTACTTCAGTCGCTGAATATGGATAGTACTGTTAATGCTCCTCCCAATCATTATCAAAATTATTTTTTCCATTTCTTTTCTTTATTAGGTGCAGATGTTAAAATAAGAGAAACTCCATTCCTATCTTTTCTTTTTTTGTCCCGTGTCGCCATGTGGGAGGGACATGGGGACGTAAGTAGGCTAAAGTTGCATATGATTTCTCTATGGTAGTAAATAAAAAATGAGAAAAAAAAATTTACTGAGATATACCTCAGAGCTAAGCAATAATTTGGATATAATGTTTTCTTTGCTATGTGAAATTCAATGAATGGCACAGACTGTGACTGAGATATGTGATTGAGTCAGGCTTGAAGTCATTGATTGGAAATTCCTTCAATGTTTATGGGGAAAAAAATACAACTGAGATTGAAAGTTGAACTAAAAGGCCAAGGATAATTCATTTTCCAATGGAAGGTAGCAGCTATTCTTATTCATATTTAGGGGCTTTATTCGTGAGTATTTCTTTAATCTTCAAAAGACTTTTTGCTTACAGTTAGATTTAGCATGTGTGATGAATGAGCTTTTTGTTGATAACACGACGAAGATTGATGGTACATTAGCTGAATGAGCAAGCAGATAGCCTATCCGAACTATTGGTTGGGATGTAGAAGATTCACTCATATAGTATCTGGTTGTAGTGACAAAACAATGAGGAAATCCACTTGATGCTATATTTGTTTGATGATTATAGATATAGTCTCGATTTTCAAGTTGAAGTGGCCAGGTGGGTATCATTGGTAAAAGATGCCTTTCCATATAAATTAAGTTGGAAAAAGAAGCATATTAGGTTGTGAGATAGCCTTTGTAAGAAGAACTGCTAATGCTGTGCCCATACTTAAGCTAAAGCAGCTGTCAACTTAGCAGGTTATGTTGAATGGAGGGATGCTGTTCCATTCGATCTGAATTAGATTAATAACGTTGATTTCTTTTTTTTCCTTAAAAGGTGGTACAAAATGCATAGATCAGATCCCAACTTTGCTTATTGGAAGTGGCCATTAAACCTATTGAGCTTTTGAACTGTGAACTCTCCAGAAGGGTGAATATCTGCTCAAATCATTTCATCCCTATTAGAGTTTGTTGGCGTCTTATCCTAGTTTGGTCTTATGTTTTTTGGTATGTTATGATGCATTTACCTGCTGTCCTTTCTCACCTGTCCTGAACCTTCCAGTCTAGTGAGCAGTCTACAAAAGCATGGCTATCAAATGTTTGTTTTCCCATGAACAGATTGAGAGGGACTGGTAGATAGAGAGAATGTTAATTCTTTCTCTTAGAGTTAGTTGATAGTTTCTAACTTTTCATTTGCTTATCATTTTTGCTTGTTAACTTGGATTTGTCTATTCAGATTGCCCAAAGGAACAGCTTGGATGTTGATGTTGATCTGGCTCTTGGTTTTGCTTCTCATTACTGCAAAATTGGCACAATGGAATGTTTAGTGGAAGAGGGCAATGCTATAGCTTTCCTAGGTCCTTTGATGAGAGCTGCAGAAAGAGGTTGTATGCAAGTTGTCCAATGGTTTGTGAACAGGGGTTGCCGGGACATGGAACTCTGTCTCGCCCTTACAGCTGCCACTTCCAGTAGTCAAGTTGATGTTGCTGCATATCTCCTCCCTCATGTGCCACAGCATGTTCTTGCAGCCCTCAGCATTGAAATTCTCAAGGCTGCTGGTGAGCGGAGTGGTGGGTCACTTGATGGTGTGGCATTTCTCCTTCAGTCTGATTTCTTAGGTGATCCTGCTGCTACTTATGCTGTTGCAGACAGCATAGCTAAGTCTGATGATGAGGCTGTTGCCCCTGAGCTAAGGGCTATTCTTCGGGACCACTGGTCAGAGGCAGCTTTCTTGGATGGATTAAAGCAAGGACAAGAACATTATATGAATCTAGTAAGGATTTTGAAGTGGGGAGCATCTCCTATGTGCATGAGAGATCTGCCTGGCCCTCTCAGGGTGGCTATTGCTTACCTACCACTGTATAGGGAGTGTGTTGCAGTAGGTGGTCGTTTATTTTCACAAAGGTTAAGAGGGCAACTTGTTGAAGCCGTGAGAAGGCTGGGGGGTGGATCCTTAGAAGGGGTGAGTCAGGGCAGAGAGCTCTTGGCTATTTTGGAGCACCACCTTCCTCCATTTTTGGCTTCCGCCCACAGTATTGGCTAGAAGATTTTATGACCAAATTTTCGCTACAGTTTTTCCCCTTTGTACCTCGTATATGCTATAGATAATAATAATATATATATCTCAGCAGTGGTTAAGGTGATGGAAGCTTTTAAAAGGCTTGCCAATTTTCCTTCCATAATGTGGTTGGCTGAACTACTTGTCTCTGCAATATCTTTCTATAGCATATATCGTCTATTAATGGATGCCCATGGTATGAAATGATGATCTGTAATATATGACACAGAAACAACTGTTGTCACAAAGGGTTGATGATATATGGTGCGATTGTATATTAGCCATCTTTTTGTTATCTATCTTTGCTATTTTACCATTTTCATTCATATTAATATCTCTATTACTCGTTGCTGGAAATTAATTAAATGGTCGAGCTTTCTGTCTCCTTCATATCTCTTGTTAGAATTATCATGGCTAGAGAAAGGAGACTTTTAGTCGTGTTAAAAATATGTTGGTAAGCTCTGATGGCGGGCCTAAGATGGACGGCGGCGGCCGGGTAGGCGGAGTTGAAATAGGTTTGAAAGTGTTTGGTCCAAAATTCAAACCAATATCGTTTCACATGGCATTTTGATTTTTGAATAGCAATGGGTTGAGAACATATCGTGTTATTTTTTATTTTTTATTTTGATGGTTAAAGAAAAATTTTAGGTGGCCGCTATGAATTTTGTGTTATCTTATAGTTGGCTTTTGGTATTGCCGCCTTTTGTACGGCACTAAAATGTTTTGGTCCATTCTATTCTAATTCCTTTCCTTAATCCTATAGTACGGCATTAGCATAATAAAAAGATTTAACGCCTTAGAACTGCCAAATGTCAATTAATGTATGATAATAATGATCTAGTTTTGGTTCATAATACGACAAAATTAACTACTAAAATATAAGTGAGGGATATGTTAGGCTAACCAACTTATTATATATTTTTGTAGACTGTCATTAATAATGGAAACCAGTTCAACTTATAAATATATGGCAATATAATTTGGTAAATAATTAAATTATAATAAATAAAATGATAAAAAGATACACTTAATCTTCCAGGGCTTTTATAATTAATTTACAAAAAAAATAATAATTTGTATTTGGCAGCATTTGTAGAATTAATAAAGTTTGATAATAAAGGTCAAACAATGCAAGTGACGTTATCATTGTACATTTCGTGATTGTTGGAAGGTGGTGAGCTTAATATAAATACAAAGGATGAAAGAAAGTGGTAATATTTAAAATGAATTTGTATTCTATTCAAATGTAATTCTGTGTTTTTTACAATTTTATCGTTAACGTGTATTTATAATCAAATACAAATATAAAAATAGGAAACTTAAAAAATGGAAAATGCTATTTAACAAATGAATTTACGGGAAATACTAAACTTAACTTATGCATTACCATGCATTTTTAACTTATCAAAAATAGCAAGTTTATTTTCAACATCCCCTCGTAAACTTGATATTTTTCCAACGCCAATCATAATTTGCATCTTCTGAAAAGTGTCATATTTGAGTGGTTTCGTAAATATGTCAGCAACTTGATCAAGTGACTTCACGTACTCCACTTCTACTTGTTCTCAATGCACTGACGAATGAAATGATACTTTGTTTCAATATGCTTACTTCGATCATGAAATACTGGATTCTTTGCTAGAGCAATAGCTGATTTATTATTCATTCTAATCTTCACTGGTTCATTGTTCTCAAAATAAAGTTCCTTTAATAATATTTTTAACCAGATTGCATGACATGCATAAGCAGTGCTAGCAATATACTCAGCTTCACAGGTTGAAAGAGTAACTATGGGTTGTTTCTTAGAGCACCAGGAAATAACATTATTTCCTAAAAAAAAAATAAATCCAGTTGTACTTTTTCTATCATCAATATCTCCACCATAGTCACTATCACAATATCCAATTAGCTTGAAATCCTTTGAAGGCGAATAAAAAATTCCATAATCAAGAGTGCCTTTTAGATAACGAAGAATTCTCTTTGCAACTTTCATGTGTGTTTCTGTTGGATTTTCCATAAAGCGACTAACAAGTCCAACTGAGAATAAAATATCAGGTCTGGTACAAGTAAGATACCTTAAGCTTCCAACAAGACTTTTAAACAATGTTGGATTAACTTTTTGTACTCCTTTTTCCTCCTTTGAAAGTTTTACTCCGCACTCCATTGGTGTGTTAACATGATTACAATCTAGCATATTAAACTTTTTCAACAAATTCTTCACATAAGTTTCTTGTGAAATGAAAATTCCATCATCCGTCTGTTTAACTTCTATTCCAAGATAATATGACATAAGTCTCATATCACTCATTTCAAATTCTCGAGCCATAGCCTTCTTGAAATCATCAAACATCATTTGATTGTTTCCTGTGAAAATAAGATCATCCACATAGATACAAACAAACAATAGGTCTTTTTTCTCCTTTTTCACATAGAGTGCATATTCATGATCGCACCTTGTGAAACCATTTTTCTGTAAGTACTGATCAAGACGGCTATTCCAAGCTCGTGGTGCTTGCTTTAATCCATATAAAGCTTTCTTCAATCTTAACACCTTATCTTCAGAGTTTTCAATGACAAAACCTATGGGTTGTTCAACATAAATCTCTTCTTCAAGATAACCATTTAGAAGTGCAAATTTCACATCTATTTGATGGATTTTCCACTGGTTCTGCACTGCAAGTGATAATAACAGGCGAATTGTCTCCAGTCGAGCAACAGGAGCAAAAACTTCATCATAATTAATGCCTTGTTGTTGCTTATAACCCTTAGCAACAAGTCTTGCTTTATATCTTTCGACTTCACCTTTGGAATTCTTCTTGACTTTATACACCCATTTAACTCCAATTGCTTGATGTCCACTTGGAAGTGATGCTAGCTCCCAAGTATTGTTCCTCTTAATAGCTTGAATTTCTTCCTCCATGGCTTGAATCCTTCTTTTATCTTTCACAGCTTCTTTAAAGTTTGAAGGCTCATCATTAGAGAATAGACACAATAAATTTTTCATCACCTATTATGTCAGTTTCTTCATAAAGGTCAGTAAGGCTACGATATCTTCGAGGACCTTCACTTGAGCTTGATGAAGGGGAAGCTCCTATTGATGTTGCAGGAGATGGAGCAGGTGTTGTTGGTTCTACTATTTCACCTTGATTTTCTTGTTGTAGATTTTCTTCTTCATTAAAATATGGAAGAAAATCATAAATAACTCCTTCTTTTGTAGTTTAGTCCCAAGTTGCATCTTCTTGAAATTCAACATCCCTGCTAACTAAGATTTTGTTATTGTTTGGATCAAAAAGCTTATAGCCTTTTGAGTTCTCATCATAGCCAATGAAAATAAGCTTCCTGCTTCTATCATCAAGTTTTGTTCTCTCTTGTTCCGGAACTTGAGCATAGGCTATAGAGCCAAATACTCGTAAATGTGACACATTCGGCTTCTTTCTACTCCATGCTCCTTGAGGTGTCACTTTATTCAAACTTTTAGTAGGTGAACGGTTAGAGAGATAGACTGCGCATGCAACTGCTTCTGCCCAAAACTCTCTCGGCATTGATTTACCTTTTAACATTGTTTGCGCCATATTAAGAATCGTCCTATTCTTTCTTTCAACAACTCCATTTTGTTGTGGTGATCTAGGAACAGTCATAGGACGACGAATTCCATGTGTATCACAAAATGTTTTAAACTCATTAGAAGTGAATTCACCACCTCTATTAGTTCTTAAAGATTTGGTAATTGCTCTCCTTTTCTACACGGGCTTTAAACTTTTTGAAAGTTTCAAATGCTTCACTTTTATGCTTCAAGAAATAAATCCAAGTTTTTCGTGAATAATCATCAATAAAAAGCAAAAAGTAAGAGCTTTTACCAAGTGATTCTGGTTTAATTGGTCCACAAATATCAGCATGAACCAATTGTAATGGCTTGGTAGCTCTCGAATCAGACTGCTTCGGAAAACTCTTTCTTGAATGCTTTCCAAGTAAACATGCTTCACATAGTTGACTTGGATGATCAATTGTTGGAATTCCTGTCACCATGTGATTCATTCCCAAGTCTTTAAGTCCTTCAAAGTTTAAGTGCCCATATCTCATATGCCATAACCAAGATAGATCTTTCACACAAGCTTTCAAACATATGGCTTCATTTGTCTTTATATTTAACAAGAACATTCTATTTCTTGTCATAGGAACTTTAGCAATGAGTCTTCTTTCTTTATCTTTGAGCCAAAGATAACTATCTTCCATGGCTATTTTACAGCCATTCTCCATTAGCTGTCCAATACTCAAAATATTATTTTTTATTTTTGGTATGTAATAAACATTAGGAAGCAGTTTATGACTTCCATTCTTTAACTCAAATAAAATTGTTCCTTTGCCTTTGATCTCCACCTTTGATTCATCACCAAATCGTACATTTTCAGTCATATTAGTGTTGAGTTCTACAAATTTATTTTTATCGCCGGTCATATGGTTATTTGCTCCATTGTCCAAGTACCACGTACTGCTTTCACATTTTCGATCTTTATTAAATGTGAGAAATAGAGTTGGCTCCTCCAAATCTTCTTCTTGTATAACAAGTTTAGTTTCTTCTTCTTTCTTGGTTTGACATTCCCAAGAGTAATGTCCATACTTTCCACATGAATAACATTCAATGTGGGTCTTATCAACCTTTGTTTCATTATTTCTTTCAAAATTTTCTCTTGCTATTCCTCTTCCACGACCTCTGAAATAATTTTGATTTCTTCTTTCATAGGAATTCTACTCATCTCTCCCTCTTCCTCGGCTATATCCTCTTCCTTGGCCTCGACCTCTTCCACGTCCTCGGCCTCTTCTACTACTTTCACCAGCTTCTCTATTATTTAGTGAAAGTTTTGCTTGCAAGGCATGCTCCGTGTGCTCTTGCTTTCCTTTATTTATTCTTTCTTCATGAGCCCGTAAAGACCCATTTAATTCATCAATAGACATAGCCTCCAAATCTTTTGATTCTTCAATTGCTACCATGATATGATCATATTTAATATTGAGAGAGCGAAGGATCTTTTCTATAACACGAACGTCTTCTATCTTTTCTCCAAGTCTCTTTATTTTGTTTAATACTGTCAAGACTCTTGTGAAATAATCCGATATGGATTCATTCTCTTTCATTATAAGAGATTCAAACTCAGCCCTTAGAGTTTGAAGTCGTACCTTCTTCACTTTTTCTACTCCTATGACAGAATTTTGAAGAGTTTCTCATGCTTGCTTAGAGTTTATCTCGTTTGCAATCTTTTCAAACATCTCATCATTCAAGCCTTGATGAATGATAGTTAATGCATATCGATCCTTCTTTCTTTCTTTTTCCAAAACATTCTTAGCAGCTTGTTCTAAAACTGCCTCATCTTCAGGTTCTACATAACCTTTATTGACTATATCCCAAACTCCTTGCACACCAAGGATGGCCTTCATTCGAAGTGCTCAATTTTCATAATTGTGTTTGGTGAGTTAAGGGTATTGGAAAGAAAGATTATTTGTATTAAAAGATATTTTTAAAACTAGGCTCTGATACCACTTTGTTGGAAGGTGGTGAGCTTAATATAAATACAAAGGATGAAAGGAAGTGAAAATATTTAAAATGAATTTGTTTTCTATTCAAATGTAATTCTCTATGTGTTCTTTACAATTTTATCGTTAACGTGTATTTATAATCAAATACAAATATAAAAATAGGAAACTTAAAAAATGGAAAATGCTATTTAATAAACGAATTTACGTGAAATACTAAACTTAACTCATGCATTACCATGCATTTTTAACTTATAAAAAATAACAAGTTTATTTTCAATAGTGATCCAGTTAACTTTGTAGTTTGCATAATCTCCATCGTCATGTCTCTAATTCCCCATTTCTGTATTTAATTATTCTACCTTTAAATTTTATTTTCCCAATTTTTTTTTGAAAAGAAGATTGAAACTTTTATTAATTAAAAAAAAAAAACATAGCAGCAATAGGAGGAACACCCTCCCAAATACGGAGACTAGCATCAGAATGTGAAGCTCTTGCCAAAACATGATTCAATGATTCAAAAGATCCACACCTAATGCATTGCCCCCCAACTGGAACACCTCTACAAATAAGGCGTTGATTGACAGGTAATATATTTCTTCCCAAATGCTAGGCGAAGTTCTTCACTTTAGGAGGGATATCTACTTGCCAAAACTTCTTCCAAACAAATGATTGCCCTTGATCACGAAGAGGAAAATTGCCATGAAATAATAGGTTGACTTTACACAAAAAATATCATCTCTTGTAAAATGACAGGTGCCTCTATCTTCTCTTACCTGCTAGCTCAAAGGAATACTCAAGATAAAAAAAGCTTCATCTTCATTAAATAATCCCCGCACTAAATTATCATCCCACTACCTCCCATTTTCCATCAGAAGATCACTGACAAACATTGATTCAAAACCCTCCACACACATGTTATTCATGAAAAAATTATCTTCTCCGGGTAGCCACGGATCTTTCCACACCCTCACTGAAGTACCATATCCAATCACCCATCGCAGGCCTCTAATCATGTAATTCTTAGCAACACAAAGACTCCGCTATGTGAAACTTGGATTAGAATCTAATCCTGAAGTTAAAAAATCTCCATGAGGGAAATATCTAGCTTTATAAACCTGAGCAATAAGCAAGTCATTTGTCTTAAAAATGCGCCAACATTATTTGCTAAGCATAGCAAGATTAAAGTGATGAAAGTTTCTGAACCCCATTCCACCTTCCTCCTTACTTCGACATAAATTGTCCCAAGATATCCAATGTAAATTCCTATTGCCATTTGCCTTCTTACCCCACCAGAAACTGTTCATCATTCTATGTAACTCTTCGTAAAGTAATAACGGTATGAGAAAAATCCCAATAGAAAAAGTTGGAAGAGCTTGAACAACTAACTTAAGAAGGACTTCTTCACCAGCTTTTGAGAGAAATTTAGTATCTCAACCTTGCAGCCTTCTACTCATTCGTTCCTTTAAGAAAGAGAAAATACGCCGTTTATCCTTACCCACTAATGGTAGAAGTCCCAAATATTGCCAATGATCATTCTCATTGGATACTTCTAAAATTGCAGCAAGGCAAGTACGTAAATCATCTAACACATTAGCACTATAGAAAGTACCAGATTTTTGAAAATTTATAGCCTGTCCCAATGTTTGTTCATATTCAGCCAAAATATTCTTAACTGCAATGCACTTCTGAACATTCTCCTGAAAGAAAAAGAATGAGTCATCGACGAACAAAAGATGTGAGATGCTAGGACTATGCTTTGACACTTTGCACCCATGAATTAAACCTGATGCTTCTGCATGTCTAAACAAGGCAGATAGTCCATCGGCACAAATAATAAAAAGATATGGGAAGAGAGGATCTCCTTGTCGAAGTCCTCTGCCTGGAGAAATTGGACCCGCTTCCTCGCCATTTAAAGCCATATGGTATGAAACCGAAGAAACACAAAGCATCAATATATTTACCCATCTTTGCGCAAAACCCAGCTTCAAAAGCATAGATTGTAAAAATTCCCACCTCACTCTATCATAGGCTTTGCTAATGTCTACCTTCAATGCCACCTCCCTCGGCTTTCTATTTGAAATGCATTTTCACATATGTATGGTCTCAAAAGCAAGTAGAATATTATCTGTTATTAGCCAGCCCGGAACAAAAGCTTATTGAGATTGAGCAATCATATCATGCAGTAAATTCTTAAGGCGATTAGCCAACACTTTTGCAAATATTTTATACACCACATTGTAAAGAGAACTTGGCCTCATATCCTTTACTGACACTGGATTGTCTTTTTAGGGATTAAAACAATGGTAGTATCATTTAAGTGATTAGGAAAAGAGCAATTTTCAAACCAGGAAGAGCAACTTACCACTACATCATGACCCACTACATTCCAAAACTTTTAAAAAAAAGCTGGGTTCATACCATCAGGTCTCGGGGATTTATCAGGGTGTATTTGGAAAGCAGCTCTACGAATCTCACCTATAGTAAGAGGGGCCAAAAGAAAAGCATTGTCCTCTGTCGACACCTTAATTAGAGTTGACCTTACTAAGAACCACACTACAATCTCCATCTGATTCTTCGAAGATCTTGGAGAAATAATTCACAATGTGGTCCTTTAAAGCTGCAGGATAAAAAATCCACTCTCCACCTTCTCCTCTAAGATCAGTAATCTTATTTCTCCTTTTCCGATTAGAGGCTTGCTTATGAAAATATTTGGAGTTCCGATCACCATGTTTAATCTAAAAAGACTTTGAGTGCTGCTTTTAAAAAATTTCTTCTTGCTCCAACAAGTTGATGTATTCTCGATTCAAAGTTGCTAAATCATCACTGTTCACATGAAAATCAGAATTTCTGACACAAAAGTATTTGATTATAAACATCAGCCTTTCTTCTATGAAAATCTCCAATAGAATTCCTTCCCCATTGGAACAATAATTTGCCACATCTCTCAATTTTTTTCTAGCAGTGTACAATTATAGTTATAATTCCATGAATTAGAAACAACATCAGTAATGTTAGAATGAAGGAGCCAGGAATTTTCAAACCTGAAGCGATATTAACCAACAACAGGAAGTTGCAAGTTGCAATGCAATAACAGAGGAGAATGGTCTGACACCGGAGCAAATAAGTTTTCCAAATGACAAGCTAAAAACATATTTAACCAAGATTCTATAGCAACACACCTATCAAGTTTTTCACGGACTAAATTTCTTGAAGCTCTCCCTCGTTCCCAAGTGAAATGGTATCCCACTAACGGAATGTCAGTTAAGTTACAATCAGAGAGGGTGTCACAAAAACCTTGAATTAATGTATCTGGATGACCCACACCACCGTCCTTCTCATCTTGAGATAAGAGATCATTAAAATCTCCAATGACTGCCCAAAGTAATATGCGGCTATTGGCTAAAGTATGAAGCATCTGCCAAGAGTCCCTTCTGCGATTCCTTTGAGGAAAACCATAAAAGTCAGTAAGATGCCATCTCATATCCACACCCATATCAATCACTATATCAATAAAATTTGAAGAAAAAGAAATTATTGAGAGATTAACAAACTCAGTCCAGCATACAACCAAACCACCTCCACGACCAAGCCTATCAACTACAAAGCAATTTTTGAAACCAATCTGAGAGCAAACACCATCAACTGTAACTTTATTAGCTAACGTTTCAATAAGAAATATTACATCAGGATTATACTTCATAGAAAGCTCATGAAGAGCTAACATTGCCCGAGGGTTGCCAACCCTTAGCAGTTCCAACTTAATATTTTCATGGTGTCCAGTAGGCCTGATCACCGGGTCCCGCCGATATCACAGTCTTCTATGAAGAAGAAGTGTTTAAATTGTCATAATGAGACAAATCATTAGCATTACTTGAGCTAGAAGAAAGATCCACCCTATGTCATTTTTCCACTCCTCAACATCAACTCTAACTCTTATGAATTCAAAAACCCATCCCTTTGAACAGTTAAGTCCACTGCCTCTTTTTCTAGCTGAACCAATACTAAGTCGTGGTCCATATCATCAACCAAAGCCACGTCACTAGAAAGGATTTGCTTCCTTCTATTGCCCATGAAAGTGGGGTAAGAATAATGCAGCTCCACTCTTGTTCCTTTGTTTAAAATTAACTACTTATTTAGTGCCACTGAATTAGGAAAGGGTTCTCCTTCTTCATCACGTAGCCAACTGCTCATCGTTGAGGTCGCCCGCCGAGGTAATACCTTTATTGCATCACTCCATTCCAACGTGAGAAGTTCTAGCTTGCATTGATCCGGAGTTTACAAAAACTGTCAGTGTGCCCCAGCAGTCCACGTAGAAAACAGAAAAGTGTTATACGTTCATATTTGAATGAAGCATAGATATGAGATCCATCACGTTGGACTAACTTCTTCTTCCTTGGCAATGGCTTTCGCACATCCACTTCCACTCTAATACGCATATGCTGATATGCTCTCCCAACAATCAACCCTTGCATCATAAGCAATAAGGAGACCAATAAAATTACCAAATTGTATGGCCAAAGACTCAGACAAAAAGCTTGGTGGCAAATCATGCACCTGTACCCAGAATTGACAGAAGTGAATTGCAACATTTAAAGGGTCCTCCCCATCCTTCATGCGATGGAAAACTAGGAGGTGATTATTGAAAGTCCATGGTTGCCCATCAATAACCCATTGTATGTCCAATTCATTGAAGAAACAAAATAGGAATATTTTCTGTCCCAGATCCGTAATATTAACTCTTCCTAAAGGATGCCATAAATCTGCTAATATATTTCTCATAGGTTCAAAACGCACTACTGCAAATGTTAGAAAACGTCCAACAAGACAAAACTTGTAACTTTCCTGCTTTTCTATACCCAAATCCCCAAGACTCCAGCCTTCCTCCTCTCCTTCTCGTATAGAAAGGGCCTCAATATTGAGTTCCTATTCCATTGATTTGTTTTTTAAAAAAACCTATTGAAGAACTATAGGCGTGCCAAAGCGACAGACAGACAAGAGAAAAAATAAAACCCTACATGCCAAAGCGGCATACTCATTTTAAATACACACACTCTTTTTTCAACATTAAAAACCAAAATGTATTTCCAAACTCTATTTTCCCGAAATTAATTCAATGATTTGTCATTTTTTTATAATTAAACATGCATTTATACAATAAGTCAAATTTATAGTAAAAAAATTAATTTAATTGTTCAAAATTTTAGTATTTAAGTTAGGAAATTAATTTCCTATAATTGTGTAACTTATTATTCACTTGCTATTTTTTTTAAAATAATACAGTCGATTTTACTTATGCTTTTTTTTCCTTTTAAATTAATAATTTGTTTCATGTATTATCATGTTTCACTGTTTAATATTTTTATTTCTTTCAAAAAAAAATTAAAAATTTATATTATGCGACTCATAACTTCCTTTGCATTTTTCAAATTTAAATCCATTGTTATGTATTTATTTTATATACTTTGTTTGAATTTTTTTGGTTAATATAATTTTGCTTGAATTTTATAAATATACTATTAATAAAAATTTATTTTATATTAAAAAAGTTAATTATTACTTTGAAGTTAAATTTCAAAAAACTGCCAAACTTAAATTTTAACGTTTTTCTTGATTTTCTAGCCTCCATCAAGAACAGCTCTCTCACCCAAATTGCAAACATGGTGGCATTTGCAAACAGATCACACGAACTAGATTTTTTCAATATTGATGAAAACCTAATAAGCATATACATCTTATATTAACATCTCAAATTTTAACATTGCCATTTATGATTAAAAATCACTCACTTTTTACAATCCAAGAAATGAGAGGAATGGTAAGAAATTTTATTCGAGTATTGAATATAAAACATTTTAAATATATCTATATCTCAAATTCGAGTACTAACATATAACATCTGCAAAAAAACTTAGCTCCAAGTTAATCCTGAATACATAACATCTTAGAAACTTCAAATTAGAGTCCGGAGTTCGAGCCTGAACAAACGACACCTTGAAAACTTAGAAGGGAAACGCTTCACCCCTGACGGCTCCCTGTTAAATCACTCACTCTCTTTGAGTGATACTTACTACTAAGCATAAAAATTAACAACTGAACCATATAAAATCGAAGACCATGAAAGTTGTTAATTAAGCAATAAATAAAAGAACTGATATCTTCTTTTTTCTTTCCAACATTTAGGAGTAGAAATACAAAATTTGTATGTAAAAGAGAAAAAAAAAGGTGCATGTCTTTGTTTCTTTAGAAACAGAATTCACACATATGTATAAGTTATGTCTCTGGCATTGGTAGGCATAAAAGCTAAGATCATAAGCACTGCTAATATGCCTATTGGTAGCAGAAGCAACAAGAAAGGTGGTGGTGGCAATGGTGGTAGTATCAATGGAAGGATTAACAGAGAAGCTGTGAGACATACTAGCAAAAGCAATGACTCCAAGCTGAAGTAACTTGCAGGCAACAATCTTCTTGCACTCCCTTGTGATGTGAGGGATCTTTGATGATGAAGACGATATTGACGATGATACTCCTTTGTATTTTTCTCTACTCTAACAGGAGGTTGTGGTGGTGAAAATGCCGGCGTTAATTTTCTTGATCTCGATTCCATTATGTTGCTTGAAAAACGATCTTGAAGATTGATTATTGTTCTTGAAAATCTTGAATCTGATTCCGAATGCCCAAAACTCATTTAATACTCTTTTTAGTCACAAAATCCCCAAATACCCAGATGAGATTAGCTTCTTTGTAAGAAGAATTCCACGAAATGCAACTAAACTCAGGCTTTGGTTTTCTTGAAATTGCTTGCCGTGTCTTCAATTTAAGAAAATTGATCTCTCTCATTTGAATCACAAGAATTGAAGATCAACCCAGAAGATGAAACGTGATTTACAGCTTGATTGATGATTAAACACAATCAGCAGGTCTTAAGCCTCCAATTTGTTCTGCTTCTTCACCCAGAATGCAAATGCTAAAGATTCTCCTTAGATCGCAATGTGGAGGATTGGTGCTTCAATAGGAAGAAACGCGAACCAGATTTAAAGCCAATTTTACAAGAAAGATAGAACTAATTTGATATTTCACCAACAGTATAAATGCAAGACTCTTGCAACCATTCTCGATTTGTATCAACACAATAATTTTGCTTTTCTTTATCTGTTTCAAGAAAATCCAGCTGCCTATTTAACTACTCCATCCCTAATTACCTAACTGGATTTAGAATACAATGAAGAAGCAAAAATGTAAGTTCTAAAACATTCGACGAGTTTAGACATATCAGGAATCAATAAACCCAAAAACCCAATAGACAAAAATAAACCAAATACCAAAACAAGAGCCTTAAAGATTTGCCTGATTTCAAATGATTGTTCCTATGAAATCTTGAAGACGAATCCAATAAAATATAAGGAAAACCCAGAAAAAAAAAAGATCAAGGGGAAATTTAAAGATCAGGAAATGAAACAAAGATGAAGAAGAAGAAGAAGAAGAAGACAAAGATGCTAAAGTTTTTGAAGGGTGGTTCTTCTAAAATACGGCAACAAGAAGAAGAAAGAAGAAATAATTATAATGCACAAGAATACACTTTTTTGCATCTGAAGAATTCTTTATTTGCTATTACTTAGATCGCTATTCTTGAATTCTCTGTTATTTTTATATCTCTCTCTATTTAACTGAAAGAAAGGGAAGAAAGGAAAGAAAGAAATAAAGAAAGGGGAAGGTGAAAAGGAAGTGCAGTCTGCCTGCCTCTGGTGTAGACAATGGGGATTGAATTTTGATGGGTTTTGGTTTCTTGCACTGTATTTGTATAAATTTTCTTTTTTTTTTTTAAAGAAAAGACATTTTCATAGAAAAATAGGGGAGAGGGAGAAAGGGTCGGGTTCAGTGAACAATGAAAATGCTGACATACAAGTTGCTGGTTCTGGAAACTGAGGGGGGGCCTGCGTCTCCCAAGGTTCACCACCCCTACCCCCCTTTTCTCTTCATACTTTTATGATTTTACTATTTCAAAATACTCCTCTCTCTAGAAAAACCCTAACACCTTGCTTCGTTTGCACCTACTTTTCATTACTTCTTCTTCCCATTAGAGGGCCCTACCCAACCCTTCCCAAGTGTGTGTGAGAGACAGACAGAGTCTCTATTTTATTCTTTCTTAAACCATCATTATCACGTTACACTTATTTACATGTATTTCCCAATTAACGAATATATATTTTATTTTATAAGAAAATTATTTTTTTTTTTGAAGAGGAAGAGATGTTTATAACTCTAACTCAGATTTAAACAGAAATAATGATGCATATATTTTATCATTAAATTATACTTTAATATATATACATATAAATTTTAAAACTTATAATAATTAACATAATTAAAATAAAAATAAAAATTAAATTCTAGAAATTAAAAAAAAATTTAACATAAATTAAAATAAAATTATATTTTATCCAAAATAAAATAAAATTAATTAATTCAGAAAAAACTTACAAAGAAATTAAAAATACCAGAAAAATAAACAATAAAAAAATCAATCAAACATTACAAAAAAACCAAAAAAAAATTATAACAACCAAATAACACAAAATCAACCCAAAAAATTATATAATAAATAAATAACAAAAAAATCAAAATTAAACGACGCAAAAAGCTATTCAAAAAATAATCAAATAATAAAAAATATTAAAAAAATATATTAAACACAAAAACTGACTGTGAAAGAAAAATTAATAAACTATTTAAATAAACATAAATTAATATCAAATATAATATCATAATTCTATTTGAACTCCCTGAATACAGACACAAAAATTTATACAATATATGATAAATTTATAATAACATATTATTATAGCAGTAAAATATCATACAATATATGATAAATTTATAATAACATATTATTATAGCAGTAAAATATCTATATTCTATTGCGAGGTCTTTGATAAAACGGCCCTCCACTTAAAATTATCAACAAGTTCATCTATATGAATGTTATTTAACATTCCTTGAGGGGGTTCTTTGGGATTCTGCCCTCTTCTTCTTTTTTTTAGTGGCATAATGGCAAAGTCTAAGAGAGAAATTATATCTCTTTTTTTGTAAAAAAGAAAATTTTCTTTCTCCATTGAATTTTTCAGCTGTACGAAAGTTTTTCTATAGTATAGAGTACCCCTTCCTTAGCTACTGAGAGTCTTCGGAGAGTGCATTCATGTGATATTTTAGGCTATTTTGTACATCAATTTCTTGCCAATAGCTCTCTTCAATATATAAAATTTTAAAGTTTATTTTTTACAAAATATATATATGTTCACTTGTCATAATGGAAATATTTGTTTTTCTTTCAATTATAAAAAAGGTATCTCTAACTTCAAGCTCATACTGTCAACTATAACCTAAAAGGAAAAAAAGTAATTTATAATTACTTTTTTCTTTTATTTTTTAAGTTAGCTCCAAATTTATTAGCTAAAATGCCATTGATATAAGCAGACATAATCAATTTTTTAAGAAAATAAAATAATTAAAATTTTAGAAGAAATTAAATTGAAATAATATCGATAATTTTATATTCGAACAAGGAAAAAGTATACATAAGTTATTAAATTACTTTATAAATATATAATTCGTTTCCCTAATTTAAACTTTTTATCATCATATCATGACCGTAGAAAAAAAATTAATTTTTTTTTATAAAATCAGCAAATTGAAAAAAAAAACTGAATTCATATATATATATATATATATATATATATATATAAATAGAAGGCCATACTGGTGGTGGTTTATAAACACAGAAGAAGCCAAGTGGAGCTGAAGAAATGGTTTAATTTTATAAGCAAACAAAGGCATGTGGCTTACTTCTATTGCAATTCAATGCATCTCTATGCATGCAACTTGTTTAATTCTTTTTTCTTTTTTGCAGCCTTCTTTATATAAAATTATACATTTATAATTATTAATAATAATAATAATTAATAAACTTTTGAATTAATTGTTTTATTTGATAGTTGGACCCGACTGTCCAACTTTACTATAATATATTAATTAATAAAATCTATGCTAATTGGTAAATATATTAATTTAATTTTTGTATATTTCATAATTCTTTCTTACAATGGTAAAAGTAATTATTAAAACACTTCAAAGTAGGTTATCTTTTTTAAAAATCAACTACTATTGTTTTTTTATGCATAATTTTATTTTTTTTCTTTGCTCTTTTTTTATTTATGATATAAAGTTTATAATTTTACTTTCTCACTTATGATACAAAATTTAATAATAAATTTCGCCAAGTAATGTGACTCACTTTTATATTTCCATTAAAATTTTTCTGATGCTAAAAGTTATTTTTCTTTAAATTATATTCTTTTATTTGTGGTATCAAATCTGATAATAAACTATTCAACTGTAAAATTTATAATTAATTAATGTTTTTATCAATTACAATTTAAGTAAGACTTTTTTTATATTAAAATATAATTAATCCACTTCCAGTAAGGTGTGACATGAACAATTTAATTATTATATGAGTAAAATATATAATTAATGTTTTTATCAATTACAATTTAAGTAAGAATTTTTAATATTAAAATATAATTAATCCACTTCTAATAAGGTGTGACATGAACAAATTAATTATTATATGAGTAATATAATAATTAAGCTCAATGTCAACATAAATTATTAGTATAATTTTTTCAATAATTCTCATGATTTAATTAATTTTCCTTCATTAATCTTATATCCAATTTGAATAATTTCAATAATCTAAATTTAAATACCATAAAATCAAAATTAGGATTAATTTTTTATAACTAAATTAAGATTAGTTGAAAATGAATATTTTATAAATTTTACATATTCAAATAACTGTAGTTAATTATCAGTATTGTATGAATTTCTTTTTTAAATCACGATTGGAAGTTATTTTAGCAAAAATTTAATTCAAAATCCATACAAATCTAATTGAAAAATAATAGAAGTAAAATGATAACTAATTACACTCTAAAAATCTTAAACACTCCTTATCTTTATCGTTTTTATTAAATCAAATGACAATATTATTTCTTTCAAGAAAATGACAATATTACCGATTCATGATTACATTTAAAAAAAATTATCTTAATATAACTGTTATATCATATATTTATTAAATATAATTAACATATGATTTAATTAATATATGTATAAATAACTTCTATAATTTATTTTTTTTATCATGTTTAATGAATAAATATCGACAATTATCATCTGTTATTGACTCCGTATTTTATTAGTTTATTTGTGTCTATATATATATAATTAATAATAATAGTTACACTAAATTTTGTAAAATCATATGCGGATAATATAATTATTTAGTAAGTTAAAACAATAAAGTGGAACGTATTTAATAACTTTCTTAAATTAAAATAAAGTGTACATTAAATTTAGAACACTTTCAATAATAATTGTTTGGATTGTTTGTGCATATAAAAAATGTCAAATACAGTTTTTTTTTTTTTTAAACAACCACCACCGAAGCTCTAAATTAGAGCCTGGTAGGATTATATTTTATTAATTTTGATATAGGGGGAATCAAAAGAGTCAGAAATTACAATGCCTTTAAGTAAACGAGGCAAAGAATCAAAAGAAAGGAAATTACAATTCATGGACTGAAGACGGCTAAGACGGGCTAAAAAGTCAGCTGCTTGATTCCCTTCATGAAATACATGCTTGAAAGTAATGTTGAAATTGGCGGCCAAGTGACGAATTCTTTGATATAAAAGATCAACACCATTTTTAATGAGCTCAAGAGCCTTCTCAGAATCTGTCTCGATTATAAGCTTGAGGTTTTGAATGCCAAAACTCCATTGGATGCTTGTGTAAATTGCTTGAATCTCAGTTGTTGTAGGATCTGCTGCTCGAAGTGAAAAGCAGCTTGCAGTAACGTAATTGCCGTTGGAATCTCGTAATATTGCCCCACCAGCGGCCGAAGAGTGGGAGAAAGAAGCATCAACGTTAATTTTATGGCAACCAACTGGGGGTCTTTGCCAAGATACTAGAGAAAAAGACAGTTTATTACCTGTAACAGAGGGGAGAAACTCCGGAAACTTTTTAAAAGCAAAGGAGACTTTAGCTTCAGACTTTGATAAACCTTATTTCGGTGTGTCTCTGATTTGCTCAATGATAATTGGCGTGTAAAGCGTTCCAGATCCTCAAACTATGTTGCAATAAGTTTTCCAAATAAAGAACAAGATGACTTCAGAAACACACCGAAATATTATCCCCTTTGGAGAATCAGTGGGAGCTTGTATCCACCATTGGAGTAATTCCTGTCTCAATGAAGGAGATATTGCATTTCTTCCCAAAAACGATTGTCGAAAGAACTTCCAAACCGGCTGAATGTGACAACAATGATAAAACATATGGTTGCTATTACCTTCTGCAGAAAGACAGAAAATGCAACAAGAAGCCATGTGAATCCCCATTCGCTGCAGACGAGAGGGAATAAGAATGGAATTACGAAGCAGTCGCCATGTAAAAATGGAGATTTTTATGGGAATTGCTGCATGCCAAAGAGAACGGGACGACAAGGTTACTGATCGACGAGGACGGACTATATCATAGGCGGTCTTGAATTTAAAAATTTCCTTTCCTGAATCCCGCCATTCAGGAGTATCATTATTTAAAAGGATAACCGAATTTGCAAGTGTATCCACTTTACATATTCTTTTCCAAACACAAGAATCATAGCTTTTGAATTGCATTAAACCACTCCAGTGATATTTAGCCTTCATAAGTCTTGACCAAACAGAAGTAGATCCATAATATTGCCACCAAAGTTTGATGGAAAAAACATCTTGTATTGCCAAAATTGATCTAATGCTCAATCCTCCTTCCTCAAAGGGAAAGCATAGCTGTTTAACATTTACCCAGTGATATTTTGGACGACCTGCATCTGAATTCCAAAGAAAATCCGCCACTTTTTGATCAATAACTCTAATGATACCTGCAGGAAGTAACATAGCACCAAGAGTATGGATCGGGATGGTACTTAGAACATGCTTTATCAATAGCAACCTCCCACTAATTGTAAGGAATTTTTTAGTCCACCCCTGTAGCTTAGCATCAATTTTTTTTAGTAAATAAGAACAGTACTGAACACGATTTATACCTTTATATATTGGCGCACCCAGATACATAAGAGGAAATTCTTTATGAGGGATTCTTAAGATGGAATGCATCCTTGATTTGAAACTTGCCTAGCATTTAGAAGAACAGTAAAAGGAGCTTTTATCAAGATTAACTAGCTGACCAGAAGCCTTCTGATATACATTTAAAAAATCCATGAAATGCTTAGCACTCCGCACATCGCCATTAAGAAAAATCAAGAGATCATCGGCAAAAGCAAGATGAGTAATGATCTCGCAGTGCCTAGCTGTTTTATAAGGAAGAATCCGCCCCTCCGCCACCAATTTATTGAGCCCCCTTGAAAATCCCTCAGCTGCAATAATGAATAATAGTGGAGATAACGGATCGCCTTGTTTAACTCCCCTTGAAGGCTTAAAATTCCTAAAATTTTTCCCATTGATCGAGACAGAAAAAGTGGTTGCTTTTAAGTGGGATAGAACCAGATTCACAAAAGTCGAAGAGAATCCAAACTTGAAGAGAATTGTTTCCAAGTATTTCCAAGAGACCCGATCGAAGGCTTTCGCCATATCTAATTTGATAGCCATATTGTGACCTCGGGTTTTTTTTGTCAATGTCATGAATAAGCTCATTTGCCACAAGAATTTGGTCATGAATTGCTCGATTCTTCATAAAGCCAGCCTGTTCAGTAGAGATAATAGAGTCCAATATAGGTGATAATCGATTACTTAAAATCCGAGTACATACCTTACTGAGGAACGTTGCAAGGCAGATAGGCCGAAATTGACTAAAAGAAGAAGGATTATCCACCTTGGGCAACAAAATAATCAAAGCTTTACCAAAACTTTTAGGAATAGGAACTCCGAAAAGAATTCTTTGACTGCGCTACATGCATCCCTGTTAAATACAGTTATTTTAATGAGTAATTATTTAATAAATAAATATATAATAAATATTTTTAACTAATTAAAAAAATAGTTAAACAGTTATTTTTAAAATGATTATTTTAACATTTTTTTGTGTTTATAATATTAATAAAATATAATATAAAAAAATAAAAAAAAAATTTAGACTTGTGTAAGGGACACGCTTTTTCCAGATATCTTGAAGATAAATTCTGGAATTTCAAACGTGAGTTGCCGCTTTTTTTTTTTTTTTTTTAAATATAAATATTTGTTTTGATGTCAGATACTTACGGTCATGCATTTAAACCTGTATATTTATATTTATATATAAATAAATTTTTTTTGGATAAAAAATATATTTTTTAAAATTTCTAAAAGTTGAAAAATTGAAAATAATCAAAACTCTAAATAATTATACAGCTTGTTATAAGCAGTAAGGCTGCTCAATGCTCATTTTCTTGCGAAATTTAGTAATTTTTAGGGAAATAAGTTATGATTTAAATTGAAAACTGTCCCACCTCTATTTCCTATTTTATGCTTCATTTTTTTTAATATTAATGCTTCTATTCTTATAGTTATAGCAAAATCAAGTTTTTCATTTTATTTAAAATTTAGATTGGGTGAATGAGATAGACCTATTGGTCTGAGTTTAACTAATTCTAATTTTACTTGATTTGCCTTTTCTCTTTAAATAAAAGTTAATTCTATAAAAAAAAAATGGAAATCATCAAAACTCTAACTAATTATTTGTTTTAGAATGATAGCTTAATTTAATTGCTATATATCTAAACTTTATCTATATCCATTTTTTATTTTGAAAGCAAAGAGAAAAATAAAAAAAAATATTTAGTTAGATAAGAAACAATAAATCTACAATATTTGATATTTATTAAAAAAAAATCTGTAATATTATTTTTATAAAATGAGAAAGTTGTTTTGTATATTTTTTTCATGTAATGCGAAACTTTTATTTATATATATTAAAACAATTCAAAAAAAATTTAAACAAAAAAATTATAAACTAAAAAATTATAAATCTACCAATAAAAATAATTTATTTATATTTCCTTATTGACATGATTCATATTGACAAAAAGAATATGTCAATTCATACTAACATATATAAGGGTTAATACATTCACAACTCGCATAATTTATCTCTTTGCCCTCTCTACTTTAAATTTAATCATATAAATACTTTAACTTATATATTTCATGTCTATTTCATCATTTTTTGCTTAGATCAGTGTGTAGTATACTTTCTTATGCAGCATGAATTCATACCAAATTACTTATATAAACAACAAAATAATTACATTTATACTTTTAATATCATCTTATTCATCTTCTTCCCCAAAATTACATGGACCCTAATCTCTCATTTTAATTAGGCAAAAACTTATTAGAAAGAAATATTTTTTTATGTATACAAATTAAAGAAAAAAAAAAGCATATCGAAAATTCAAGAAATCATTAGCCACAAAAAATAGTTTGAAGCTTCTGCTAATCGTTTTGACTCATCCTTTCAGATTTTCCGGCATCGTTAACTTATTGGTAGGCCTACAAATGAGCTAAGTTGCTTGAGTTTAACTTGGATCTCTACTCTGTAAAAATTCATTTTGGTTCAAGTTCCATTTGCTTACTTGTTAAATGAGTCAAGCCTAAGTAAGAAAATGCTCAGTTCGTTAGCCTTGCAAGTTGACTAATTTTCGTGAGTTAAACTCGCAACTTTGCTCGTTCATTATGCTAGATTAGAAATATACATAATTTTATTTGTATATTAAATTATGTATTTGAATATATTAATTTTTTAACTAATTTAATTTATATAATTTATTATTATATGTTGTATGCGATAAATAAATTAAATAATATAAAATAATATTTTAATATCACATAATAATTTAATTTAATAAATTTAATTTAAAAATTTTTCATATATTATATTTTTAAATTACGAATATTGATACTTATTTAATAATGAATGAAAATTTATGCTAATACAATATTTATTAGTAAAAGAATTATTAAAAGCTTATTAATTTATAATAGAACACAAAATTATAGTAATACATTATTTTTTTGAGGAACAATATTTTAAATTTTTAATAAAAATATAATTATATTATTTATAGTTTATAAAAAAATTATTAATTTTAATATTTTTGCCCTAAAAAGATAAAAAGATAAATGAAAAAAAAACTAAAATAAGCTCGTTAAATTCATATATGATCTGAATCGATATGAGTTCGAATTCGACTGGAGTTCAAGTTCAAACTGGACAATTTTATATCGAGCTGAACTTGAACTTTTCAAAGCTCAGCTCGATTATAGTCATACTCATTGACGACCACTAACAACACTTCTCTCTGCTCTAATTTGTGTTCTTAGACTCATCATCATCGCTCTTTAAGCCTGGCTCCATCGAACTCATCTTCTCTAGCTCATCGACATGTTGCTCAGGTTTTACTCATCTCGTATCGTGCTGTCAAATTTTGGTGATAACTAGATATGAAAAATGTAGTAGTTTGTTGTGGAGAGATGTGAATAACGAGTAACTTTAGTACTAAGATGTACACATTATTGAAAATAGAGTTGTGGTGGGGGAGAGAGTGTGTGCATAACAAACAATAAACTATTTGAGTGAGAGGAATCTATAAAAGGAGTGTTTGGACCATGTATGTTCTTGTGTTATGTTAGTTAGCTATCAACTCTTTTTTTTAAGCTTTAATAATAAAAAAGCCATTGTTGCTAGCAAAGCTTTTGTTGGGGGTCTCGCCCCTCAAACTTCTAATAAAAAAAAAATAAAGGAGAGGGATATCTTGTTGCAAACTATTCCACTGCCACAAAAAATTGCAATTTCATGAGACAGCTTTAAACACACGGATGGAAGGCCTATAAATAGGCCTTCCTCCCTTCTATTAAAATATAACAATTTTTTAAGAAAAAATTTTAGGAAAAATAAAGAAGAGAAAAAATGAAGAGAGAAAAAATTATTTGTAAGAAAATTATTTGTGTGAGATAATTTTATGAGTGACAAAATAGCAATGTTTTATTTTAGGTATTTATAAAACGCTTATCACTATTTTTAGATTTATCTAATTTGTGAGTATTGTGCTTTCAGAATATTTTTTCTAGAAAAGTCTACTATTTTTATGATTATTTTTCTTCTTGTTGTAACTTTGTAAGAAGATATTATTTGGATTAAAGGTTTTAGAGTAATTATTCTCTCTTATTTTGTACCACTTTTTGATTATTAGTGAATTTATTTATGTCTTTCGCCCGTGAACATAGGCTAACACCAAATCACATAAAATTGTATGTTTCTGTTTATTTTCTCTATTTTATTTATCATATTTTACCCAAATAAATATTTTATTTTCGCTTTTAATCCCAATAATTGGTATCATAGTCTTGCAAATATTTATCTGAGATTGGCTTGGCGACAACAAAATTTGATATTAAAAAATTTTAAGCTTATTATGAGTTTTACTATGTAGTGACAAGTCAAAATGAAAGCGATTTTAAATAAAAAATATTTGCATAAAGTGCTATCGGGTAAAAAAAAAATTCACTGAAGTCAGTGTTGTTTAAAAAAACAGTGATGTATACGTCATGATTGAAAATTATGCCAAATCCAAACAAGAATGATTTTAAGATTCAACTTGCTCATTCCATATATATCTCCACAGAGATTATTTTTTCTTTTTATGAACATGTACGCAGAGGACTTATGTTTATGCAATAACCATCTTTTAAGATTATCGATATTGACATTGTCAAAATTAGGATGCATGATTGAGTGATTTAAACATTGACTAATGTCCGGTATATTTTTAATATGAATAAAAATTTCATCTCTTTATCCGCTTTGGATAATCTTGGATGCAGATTTTCTAGTGGATACGGAGTTTTAAATATTTTGAAAGATACTCTTGTTATAATAAAAACTAAGTAAATTGATAGATTGTAAGTATTGCAAAGATCTACTGTCATAGATTTAGTTGCAGTTTCTTGTTCTACGTCAGATTTAAATATGACCAAGATATAATATATGAGGCTTGAAAATAAGAATGTGAAGAACTTGGCAATGTTGAGCAAGCTTCAACATTGCTTGAATTTAATTAGTATTTGTAATTGTTGAATTTATCCTAATAGACTATTTGGAGAAGGTGAAAAAAAAAATCCTCTAATTTGATATAATAAATTCAAGTCAATGTGAAATTATAAGCAGTTTCTTAGCAATTAAAATTACAGAAATATATTATCTTAGCTTATTGCTTATAGAAAGATTATTATTGGTATAGAAGTCTCATCCACTTGAGTATGAGGTAAAGATTTATTGGGAATTTCACTTAAGTGATGAGACCCTCAACCTTTTAATTAAAAAAAGTGAAAGAAAGGGGACAACTTTTTATGCGCATCATACACACGGATGGAGGCCTTCTTCCTTTCTATTAAAATATAACAATTTTTGAAGAAAAAATTAGAAAAATGAAGAAGAAAAAAAAATAGAGAGATATAAAATTATTTGTGAGAGATAATTTTGTGAGTGGATTTACTTCTCTCCTTTGTCCGAGGACGCAAGCTAATACAGAACCTCATAAATTTGTGTGCTTCTGTTTATTTTCTCTATTTTATTTGTCACATTTTGCTCAAATAAATATTTTGCTTATATTTTTAATCCCAAATAGTACCAAATACCATAACCAAAATGAGAGAGAGAGAGAGAGAGAGAGAGAGAGAGAGAGAATGAGAGGTAAGCATTTGCCAATTTATAGTAAAAATTTACAAAAATTTGCAGGGTGCCTTGATGGTTAATTTCTTCTTATTTATGATTTGTGGCTAAAGGAAGTTCAGACAAATTCAAATTCTTATTTGATGAACAAAAATGATTTTAAATTGGGAACAAAGATTCAAGATCATAAAGGATGTAGAATTGGGATTCAAGATAGTTGCTTGTGGCAGAGATCGATGGAATAGAAGGCATTGCCAGAGATATTTAAATAAAAATAAAAATATTTTAATAAAAATTAATATTTATTTTAATAAATTGTAATAATTTTTATTTAATAAATTTTAATGCTTAAAATAACAAATAAAATTAAAAGTTGGCAGTCAAATAACACATATCAAGATTTTTAGCTATCGACATTTTATCTTGTATGGGCCCATATATATATATATATATGTGTGTGTGTGTGTGTGTGATGTCAGTGTGTGTGAAAATCACATGCATCTAATTTTCTGGTTATGTTAAAGTAAAGGCTATTAGTTAAGCAAATTTTCTATTTAAATAAGTCAAATAGTTATTCAAAAAATATAAAGAAATAAATGATAAATGTTGTCAAATTGAATGTGCCATGGTTATATTATGCCAACATATAAATATAGACATGACGAAACAAGAAAATATACTGTGCTAAAATATAAAATTAATCCATATTGATATTATATAGGAATTAAATTTAACTTAAAAATTCAAATTAATGAACGTATGGATTTCAACTCAACTTAAAAAAATTAATTTTTGTTAGTAACATTTCCTGCATTCTTTTATAATTATTATATTATTATATGGTTATTCAACAAATTATTTGCAAATTAAAACATTATAAAGTTAAAAAAAAAGTATTATAACGTGCTTTTATATTTACAATAAAAGTTGAATTAGGTTTGTAATAATATATTTTTTAGTAAAGTTAATATATATATATATATATTAATAATGAACTTAATTAAAGGATATAGCCAACAACAATTGATAATGAACACTTACCCTTACGCAACCATAACAACTTTTAACTTTTGCATTTAAAAGATAAAAGAAAATAAAAGAAAATAAAGAAAATAAAACAGAAGTCCTATCGTAGTTCATTGCACTAATACATATAACAGTAATGGCGTTGGCAGATACAATTAATTTGTATTTTATCTTCATATAAAGTTTTAAATCGTTAGGTGCAAAATAAAAATTAACTTTTTAGATGATTTATTTTTAAAAAAAATAAAATTACATATATTATAAGGTATTTATTTTTCTTATAAAGACAATATAGAACATTTATTTTCTAATGTGAATATTGTAAAGCATAAAATAATAGATTATTTTCTTATAAACTTATATGACATGATATTACTCAAATAAATCCAATCATAAAAATATTTGATAGCAAATAAAAAATAATGTGTCCAAATTGTTCTAATTAAAATATATTAATAAATTTAGTTTTTAATTTCTAAATCTTTATTTATAAGTTTTTAATAAATATCTATTAACATACAAATATATAAATGAAATAATATTGTTAAATATTCTTGTTTATCTGATTATTTTGTATATATGATTCACTATAAAGGTTAATTATGCGTATCATGTTAAAATCATCTTTAAATGTAAAGAAAAATTATCATAAAATTCATTTCCATTTAAAACACTATTTTTATATTCTTATCAATCCAATAAGAGTTATGCAAATGTTTTTTGCTTTTTTGATTCTTGATCATATTTCCATATAGATTATGGAATAATTTATACTTTTGAAAAAATATATTTTAGATAATTAGCATATAAAATTAAATTCAACTACATATACATATATATATATATATGTATATATATTATATAACAGATTTAATTTCATATTTTTAATGCTTGAAAAAAAATATAAAATACTTATAGAACGTTTGGTTGCACTGAAATTTTAAAAAAATTGACAAAATAATTTTCTTTAACTAAGAATACTATGTTTATTTATAAATAATTTATATAAAATAAAATATCAAGCCACTAAATTTTATAAATAAATTGATAAAATATTTTATATAGGAAAAAGTAGAAAAATTATTTTACTAAAAAAGAAAATTATAAAATTCCACATCAAAAGATAATTACAAGTTTACTTTAGAATATAAAATAAAAAATATATGCTATAAAAATAGTTTAAGAATTACATAAATTTTTTTTAATAAAATTTAATTATAATCAAATAAGTTGATATTTATTTTAATATATTTATTTTAATATTTTATTATATTTTTTAAATATGATAATATAATATTCTTTAATAAAATATAATCATAATAATATATATCTATAAAATATAACGTCAATAGTAAATTTTTTCACTAATTCATCATATCACCTATTATTAAATATTATAGTAATAAAGTAATAATTAAGGGATAAGCATTGTTTATTAACGAATAAGATCTCAATAGATATCCAAAATGATAATGTGAAGCACTTATAGTGTTAGCCAACGTGCACTCTCTTCTAAATACTTTGACTGTACTGACTTAATCAATGAATCTATATATGTAGCTTTTGATTATATTATTCTTTCTTTTATTTTTATCATAATTGGACTGCAGGCTCCAATATAATTATATATATATATGCATTATTATATAGAAGAAAAATCACATCTAAGCTCTAATTAGTATTGAATTAAATTTGAGTTGATATAATGATTTGTTTTCCATTTTATTATTAATTAGAATTTGATTATTAAAATTAGCATCTCAAATAATTTTTTGTAAAGTATAAAATTAAATGTGAAATGTATATATTATTAAATTAAATAATGATACATTGTAAAAAGATTGAGAATATTCAAAATTAAAAAAAATCGTTATTAATATTAATAAACTCATACAAATGTCATTTATAAATGGATAAGAATTAAAATTTATAGTATTATACAAAGCTGATTAGTTCATAAATGTAACACTCAATCATTATTTTTAAAAAAAATTAAATTAACATTATAAATGAACATGTTGATATTTCATTTTTAATTTCACTCCATTTATCATTTTTTTAATCAATTTGGAATTTATTTCTTAGTAAATCCTTTAAGAGTATTTAAACTGAATAATTATATTTTTTTTCATTTATTTTAAATGACCGCAGTTCAAATATGTTTTATTATAATATTAAAAATTATAAACTTAGATAAAAATATACTTACAAATGAGTAAATATTGAATGATTAATTTGCATTAGAGATAACATACAATCATTTATAAAATTTTATTATTATTATTATTACATTATTATTCTATTTAAAATCCTAAAACAGACAACCTTAAACTGCGGCTTTGTTTTGACTTTGGGTTTGTAAGTATATAAATTAAATTTGCTTTTATATGTTTTTATTATTTTCTATTTAAAAAAAAAGAGAGGTCGGTGTTAGAGTGTTTACGTTGAGTGATTGACTTTAATTACTTGGAAATTCGTATGATATTTGTACTTTATTCCTAAATTCGGTTCTGAATAGTTTGATTTTTCGTACATCAAAAATTTAAGTTGGCTAAAAAATCCAAAGCAATTTCTAATATTAAGAATGAATTCTAAATAAATTAGATTTATTTATATTTTAATTCAAAATAATTTGAATAAATTATAAACTTAAATTTAATTTTATTTAAAGTTTTAAAATAATTATAATTTAATTTGAAATTTTGCATGACTATTAATTAATTTAATTTCTTAAATTTATACCCTTTAGAAATATGATGAAATGGTAGATGTCTGTTTTTTTTTTAATTAGAAATTTTGATTTTTAGTTTTAAGAATGAAGCATCTTTAAAATTTGAGAGGGAGAGTTTTACTTTTTTTAATGAGCAATTTTGACGCGAATTTAAATTAGTATATAATTTTTAAATTATAAAATATTAGATGGTTGAAAAAAAAATCTTGAATATGTGATTTCACTCAACTTAAAATCATTTGAGGAAATTAAAATTAAAAAAAGAAAAAACCCAAATGATATCTTACAAACTCAAATTATTTGAAATTTTTTTTAAGGTGAAGTTTCAAATTTTAGTGTTTAGAATATGGAAAATGCTTGATAAGAAAATTAAAAGAAACATAAATTGGAGAATAAGGGGGAAGAGTACGCAAAGTCAATAATTCTCAGTATTTTCCCAATGTTATTTACGCGTCTGTACAGTGCTCTATTTTGTTATTTTCTCCCACAATTTCAACGCGCTTAACTTATTCGCGTGATATATTTATTACTCATAATCTTATTTCAATTTTTTTTTAAAAAAAAAATTTAAGCCCTTTTTAAATGAAAAATGAAAATAATATTATTCATTACATGTTGTGTGTATTTACAGCCTTAATATTCTCTTATAATTGTTAATATACTTTGCTCCTAATAATAATTATAACAAAAAAAGTTAATGATTATTAAAATGATGCAGACATTTTTCAGAAAAAAATATATAAAAATAAGATAAAAAAATTTATTATTAAACAAAAAAAGGAAATTACCTTATAGAAGAATATCTTTATCTGTTTGATTCAAATAAAAATAAAACAAAATTGTACCTTATACCTTCATTTTGAATTTTTAGCTTATTTTATTTATCCTATTTTCTGTATTTGCTTTAAATCAATTTGAGTATTTACTTATATTAAATTTATCTAAAGATGATCAGTTCAAACATATATCTAAAAATATTTAAATTTTTTTTAATATTAAAATTAAAAATTAAAATATAATTAATACTAAGATAAGAATAGTATGAATTAAATCGAGTTTTATTAATATTTTTATATACTCAACTTAATTAATTCTGAATATTAGTAATATAAAAAGTTATTCATTTGTATGATTTAGACAAATAGCACAGATCAGTTGTTGATCTCAACATTGAAAAAGAAGATTTAAGTAAAAGATGAGAGCTAAAAATGAAAAGAAATGGACATGAATAAGAATACATTGCTGATTTGCTGAAGTGAATAATAAAACAAAAATGAAAAAATAAAAATTGAAGAACAGTTGCAGAGGAAGCTTCACTGATTTGAATGAATGCAAAATAAATACTAAAGATTTAATATTTTAGACAACTTTGCCTCTGTATTTTGAATGTGCAAAGAAATTTCTTAACCCTTTTTATTCCAAATATTCGGTTTGTTAGGTGTACCCATAATTACATTAACCAAATCTCTCCATTACGTGTGCCAATTACATACATACATACATACATATATATATATATATATTAAAGATTTTCTTTTAGACCTTGTTTGGTTTTTTTCCAAAGAGAAAATAAAAAAAAAGGCAGTCCGGTATACTAATGCTTCCACAATAAGCGGTGTCTGAAAAAGGATCAGACCCACTGAATTTTTGTACGCGGCCTTCCTTCGCAATTAATTGCAAGAGGTCATTTCCACGACTCGAGCCCGTAACCTCAGGTCACACGGCGACAATATTTACTGTTACGTCAAGGCTCCCCTTTTTACGAGAGAAAATAAAAAAGACAATATTTAATTTATTATGGAATAAGAAAAAAAGATTAATAAATATTTCTTATTTGAAAGTTATTGTCAAAATTAATTGAATTCCCAAATAATAGATAGTAACCTATCTCATTTTTGTTTCTTTCCTTTCTAATTCTAATTTATTAATATGTTATCAGGTTGCTGCTTTTCATAAGTTTTTAGTCATATTTTGTATTGCAGGTCGAGAAATAATTTAAAAATAAGTGTATTTTCTCTAAACATATTCAAATTTAATTTTTCTTTTCTCGCATTATAATTTTTTTTAAAAAAATCACATCTTATAGTTGTAAATCAGGATTCAAACTACTAACTCAACATAATATTTTTATTTAAATTTCTGTTGATACCTCATTTGAATTAACACATAATTTGAATAAATTCAAAATTGAATTAACTATTAACTCAAAACTTGAAAATTAATTTGATTTTGACTTAAAAACTTCTCGCATCCATCCCATGTACAATATAAAATGATCCGACCCAATTCATCCCATGTAATTTCACATTTGACCCGACCCGTTTGCTACCTACCTTTAGTCACATCTAGCCTAAACTATTTCTAATCCAAGAGTTTTTGACAAAGATTTTAAACGTTTACCATATGTTCACAATTACAGTTGGTCAAATGTAAAATTTGATAAAACTATTTCTTTTGATTTTAAAGTACAACATATTTGAATATGAATTCTCAGGAGATTTAATTGAATTTAATTCATAAATACAGTTTTAGAGAATTTGAAGCATTACATATATATTTTTAAAGATAAAAAATGAATTACACATACATAGTAAATATATATATTTTAATAATTATAAGGGTAAATAAATTATTCATGACATACATTACATAATAATAAATATTTTAGTTTTTATTCTAATACCTTTTATTTTTATTAGAATTTATTATAATCATTTCACATCGCATATAAATATAATTTTCTTATGGATCATTTAAAAAATAGTTATAATAAATTTCAATGAAAATAAAATATATTCTTATAGATATTAAAATAGTTATTATTATTTAACATGTGCTTTCAGGATACGTATTAAAAAAAATCTAAAAATAAAAACTGGATACGATGAATTATTAAAAGTTAAAATGTTAAAGGTAAGTGAAAACTATACAAAGATTATAAAAAAAAATTATTTTAAAAAAAATCAAAGAATAGTTACTCGATTTAGTTGAGAAAGATTTCATTTTCCATAGAATGATGTTCAACCCCAACACTAAAGCTATCAAATAGACATAACTTTTACTCTTCCAAATTGGAAAATGAAATTCCAACTTTATAATTATATAATTGGAGACTGCAAATTTGACCATATTGAACCAAAATATAGTTAAGAGAAATGGGAGTGTGTCAATTCACTCATCCTCTCTGTACATAGTAAAATTTGCTGTTGGGTCAAATAAATTAGGACCAAACCAAAGACAGATCAGTGGCCCACAATGTCTCAATTTCCCAACATTTTTTTTTTAAAAAGAGAGACCGTTCATCAAAAGCCAGAGAGGCTAACCATTCCTTTTTCTATTTCTTTTTTTTTTTTCTTTTCTTAGGAAAAATTATAACTTATATATTTTTCTCTTTTCTTTTCCATTATTCCACCCAGTAGTTTATCGTTTTTGCCTTTTGAATTTATCATTAATGAGGAGTTTGTCCACCACGAGATTTGAAAATTTTCTAGTTGAATCCAAATAATTTTTAAAAAAAGAAGTTAAAAATGAATATGGAAAAGTTTTATAGCGAATTCATAGTATATCAAATCAATTACCAAATTAAATATATACACTCTCAATTATAATGAATTAATAATATGGTATGAATATTAGATACAGTAAATAAGAATAGAAATACTCTTCATATTATATTAATAAGCACATTTTTTCTTTATCTCAAATTATAAACCATTCTCCTTTTTAATAAGTTCATTAATGTGTAAAACCCCCCCTAAAGTATTAACAGTGTAGGATTTTTTTTTCCCTCAAATCCTAACTATTTTTTTTTTTAAATTCACACCAAATTTTCTTTTTCTTAATTTGAGAATAAAACTGCCATCAATTTTGTAATAGACGACGGCTTGTTCATCTTTTTTTTTTTTTGCTTTTCTTTTTAATCTATCAATCTACTTTTTGATTTTTATGTTATTTTTTTAATTTTATGTGTTTTTTGTTATCTTTAAAATAATTTTTAAATTAATGTAAATATGAAATTTAATATATGAATTCTTATTTTCGTATTTCTTTAACTTTTAAAATAAAACCAAATACAATTTAAGTTTTTATTAGTTTTATCATTTCTTATTTAAAAATTATGTATTATCTTAGAGTGGAGGTTTGTTCTTTCATAATAAAAATTGTTTAATATTTTTAACTAGAGATAATTTTTACGTATGAAAAGTGATTCAATATGTTTTTTTAAAAGCCAGATTGCTCACTACATATTGTCATTATCGATAATTTCATTAGTTATATATATTTATATATTTTAATATGTTTTTTTTTGAGTTATTAATGATAATTTATTTTGCAATTAAGAAAAGGTTAATTGATGTATTAAATTTCTATTATATCCATATTTAATACTATTTATTGAAAATAGTTAACAAATATATGTATACTAAAATAAAAGTATTATAGGAAAATATATGTCAATTTATATTTATTACAAAAATTATTAATTTCTTTTATTTTTATAAAAACAATGTGTCTATTAATTTGATAAAGAATAATATTCTTTTCATATTTCATACGGAATTATATTCTTTTCAAATATGAGTAAACTAGTTAGGTATAAACGAAGAAAAAAAAAATGATCTTAGAAGAAGTAACAAAGCGAAAAGGCTACCAATTTTGTATTAAGATTTTATTTACTATATCGGTGGCTATCTATCTCCCACAAATTTCCAATATTTCCTGTTGGCTTTAGAAGAAGGGTGTAGCAGGCAAACACCAAATGCATTGGGCCCTGCTGTCTCTTAATTTGGTCAATTAATTAATTGAAGAATTAATTAGCATATAAAATTTTGGCAATGAAATTAAACTTTCAAATTTGATGCTTATTTACTACGTAAAATACATATAATTTGGTGAAATTAATTAGGCAATTCAAATTACTCAATATAGATGTCGTGTTAACTCTAATCTTCTCTTCTGCTCACCTAAATTCCCTTTAAATTAGTCCCAAGTTCATTGCATTTATCTATTTATTTATTTATTCTATTCTTTTTCGATAATAAAGTTGAATGGATTAATCTTCATGTTATAGTATATACAATATTACATATTTTCCAAAAAAGAAAAAGTTATTTAATGTGTGGAATATTGATTCTTACATTGGAAACACGTTAAGAAGTTCCAAAACAAGGATTGGTTTTTTCGTTCTTGACATCGAAATTCCAAAAAAAAATTGTTTAAATAAAAAAAATAGTTTAAGCCTTTAATTTACCATAGATTATGCATTAAATTATTGAATTAGTAACTTGATGAAATTAAAATTATAAATCGTCAAGAAAAATAATTATATAAATATCTTATTTTATAAATTTACTGTTTAGAGGCGAATTAAGTGAGATCGTGTGAGACTAATGACTCCGGTCGCCAAATATTCATTTTAAAGCAAATTTCTACTGGCCGGAATAGCAGAGGTGGAGGCCCAGCATCCATCTCTTATATACATGCGTTGAAAAGAAATTTTACCCCCTTTTTCCCAATTAGCTAGTTCCACCATTGCCTCTGTTATCAATCCCTCAACTCCCATTACTTCATTCTTGATATGAACATAATCTGGTTTCTTTAATATATTAATGCAACTTTATATTTCTCCATCGAGATTTCTAGTTTCGGTGATTTCTCAACTCATTAAGTTTGTATTTAGCTATTATAAATTCATAAGGTCAGATTATGTGAATGTAATGCAAGCTTTGAATCAAAAGTCATGTTGGACGTCAATCCAATAAAACACGAACCAAAACAATTTTCTATAGCTCTAATTGCAATGAATGGCTAAAATAATTTTAAGAAAAAAAAATATCATCAATTTGAATGAGATTACTTGAAAAATAAAACATATAAATTAATTTCCGTTATAAATTCTTACTTTATAAAATATGACTTTCAATTTTTTTTTATAGGAGGATTTTAGAGAGAATTATTTCAAATTCCAGAGATTCAATTAAAAACATCGTTCTAAAAAAAAGAGATCTTGATTAGGTGTAGGCTGACGGCAAAGTTTTTAATAAAGAGACAGTAAAATAAAAATATCATATATATATTAAAAATAATATATATATGATATTTTTATATATTTATTAACTAATATGTAAATATCTTTTATGTATAAAGAAGAAAAAAAAGAAATAAAAATATATTAAAATCTTATATTCTTTTTTAATGAATTTGTCTCTTTTCTTAATTTTTTTTTTCTTTTTCGCTTCTTAAAAATATCAATAATTTTTTGATTAATTTTTTTTTAAAAGTAACATATTTATTTAAAGAAAAATAGTTTATAGAGATTTATTGTTTTATCTTCTTTCATAAATTAAAAGATAGAGCAGTAATTTAAAATTTTAAAGGGGGTAATTAAATATTATTAATTTTTTTTGACTGAAGTATTATTAAAATTTTAATTATATATATATTGAAAAAAATCCAAAACAAATCTTTATAGAGTAGCTTCGCGATTGATTAGGTGCACTTTCAAAGGTTAAAGATATAATTTAAAAAATCATTTTAAAATAAATGGAAATAATGTAAGAGATCATTTATTGAAAATGCTCAATAGCAAAAAGGGAAATAGGTCAGAAGCAAATTAATTTTTTTAGCATAAAACCTATAAAACTAAAACTATTAATAATAATCCTACAGATATTGAGGTGTTTTAAAAACACTAATATATGAATTGCAAACCCAATCAAATATTCATTTGTGAATTTAGATTTGAATTCAACAGTAAAATTATAAAAAACAATACGATAAATTTGATTAGTTATCCAAACAAAATAAATTATTAATGCCAGAAACATTTATGACCGAAGCATTTGATTGCAGAAAAGTTTATTGCATAAGTGACTATATTATAGAAAAATTATTCACGCCTGGATAAATAAGACATCGAATGACAGATACTTGTTTTGTTCAGACTTAGATGACAGCTAAAAGAAAATTCAGTATTGCCTACCCAAATAAGAAAATTGTGGAAAATAAAATTCTTACATCAATTAAATACAAAATATATAAATAATTAATATAACAATAAACCATGCAATATTAAGAATTAATTAGTATAGTTCTTTTCATAAATTAATATTATTAAAAAAATTAATTATTAAAAATATATTTTATATAAATATATTATAAAAATTATATTTTAAGGAAAAAAAATTTATATTATTTTATTTAAAAAGTATAATAAAATATTAAAAAATATATTAAAAAAATATTAACTTAATTGATTATAACCAAACATTATAAAAAAATTTAAATAATAGTTAAACTATCGTTATAATATTTTTTTTTATTTTCACATATAAATTCCTTAATTCACTTTTTCATTAAAATATTTTTTCACCTTTCTCCAAGTAAAATATTTTACTAATTAATTAATAAAATTTAAGGAGTCTAATATTTTATTTTACATAAATTATTTATAAATAAACATAATATTATTTATCAAACAAAATTATATAATCAACTTTTTTTAAAAATTTTTATACAACTAAATGCACTATTAAAATTAACTATTTTAAATTTATATTAAAAAATTCAACACGACATCAAAATATAATTAATAATTACCTCCTCTATCTCATAAATTTGAACTAAAATTTCTATTCTATATTATGATAAATTTTTTTTGCTTGGTGATAAATTTTTAAATAATTATTCTTCACCATTATAAAACATCTCCCGAATTTTTAATCCTTTTATTTGATATGAAATATCCCTCGTATTTTAAAAATTCTCTTCACCCAATTTATATTATAAAATTACAAGTACAAACAAGATACATAAAAAATTATCTCGACTCAATTACAAAACTAATAACAATATATAAAATAGAAAAATCTCACATTAAATAAAATACATAAATAATTAAAGTTGAACAATCCAATATTAACGGATAACTTTTAGAATTAACTTTCTAAATCTATATTAAAAAATTTAACTTTCAAATCTATATTAAGAAATCCATCAAGCCCATCCCATAATATGAAATCAAAATTCCATCTTAAATATTCCAATATACCAGGAAAATAAAAAGAAAAAAAAGAAGTAGGAAAGTCAAACACAGAATGCAAGCAAAAGGCTTTCACTTCATTTGAATTCCAACAAAATCATAAAAGCCCTACATTTATAGCCAAGAAAACTTGTTATTGAAATTGTCATATCTGCTTTCCAACAATTTGAGTCTTAGCCCCAAAAAAAAATAATACTGGGATGGTTGATTATGACCTAAAACCGTTTATCATTCATTCAACAATTTAAGTATTTCATTTATTGCTTTCACTTCCAGGCATAAAAGCTCTATCAGAAAGCCATAAATCACCCATTATGCACGAACACAGACACTACTGAAAAATAAATTGAAACAAAAGAAGCCCAAAACACATTACTAAATTATTATAAACTTAAAATGCATATACCTAATATTGTGATAATCAAATATTTTATTTCATCAAACTGTTAATATTTTTCTTATTTATACATAAAAAGCAAAAAAAGAAGAAAACAAAAACTACTGGTATTTTCACATTCTCAGTGCAAGTGGATATAAGAAGTCATCATACTAAAAGGAAAAATACAAAGGAAAGAAAATCCCATATAATATAAAAAAGAAATGTCTATATCATTTATTTAATAAAATATTTGATATCAAATACTAAAAATTTATTTAAAAATATTACTTCATTAATTCCTAAGAATAACAAATCGATAGATAATCACAAAAAAGATTTGATATTGCAATTGTTCTATACATATCTCCTGATATCATTATTATCCTTTGGTACTATATTTTTCCACAAAAGTTACAATGTTTTAGTTTTTCTACGGGGAGAATAAATCAAATTTTTATGCCTTTGTTCTCCACATATCTCCTAATATTAGATATATCACACACACATATATATATTATAAAAAAAAAAAAAAAGACCCCATAATGTGTCAAACACAAAAAATGTGATGAACATGTAATAAATATATTTTTTTAGAAGACATCTTTATTTTTTTTCTTATTGGATACAATTTAATGTACTTGATTCATATTGAATGCATCTTATACATCTGCACATATCAGCATGTGTTTCACTGTAGCATACCCTCATTGAAGCCTTGAAGATATGTCAGGGTTAAATAGCTTTCCCTAATAAGTGTGCAAAGGTGCACGCATTAGAAAATAACAAGAATTGTCTAGTACTCAAAATACCATAAATTAAATAATATGACATAACCCTAAATCTGAAGAACAAAATACACCACAAACCAAAAGCCATGTACACAATCACTTATAGACACATGCATATATGCTTATGAAAAAAGCCTCACAATTTAGAAGATACATTAATATTGAGATTTTACCACAATAAATTTCAATATTAGATTCATTTAATGTAAATCTATGGTCAGCAGGACTGCCACTTTATCATCTGAAAGAATGCTAACTCCATGTTAGACAATAACATCAAAAGAGAAAAGCCTGATCAACGAAATTGACAACAAAATAAATAGAGTTAACACACCTCATCATCATCGCCGCCATCCTCTTTGTTCTTCTTGAGGCGGGTTGTACCACCCTCCTTGCTAATGGGCAACTTCATTGCTCCAAAAGGAGTATCCACGTTAATGTTTCCTTTGATAGTGTAACCACTGCCTTTTCCCCTGATCATGTCCCAAAGTGCAGAGCCAAAGTCCTTAGGCCTGAAGGTAATAGGAACGTCAATGTAACTAGTCCCCTTTTTCTCAATTTTTGTAGTTTTGGATAGTTCTGCAGCCCCAATGCTCACATCAGATAGCCAGACCTCATAGTCTAATGCATTGAGGCCCAAGTCAAAATCATTCATATTTTCTAACTTCAAATGAAGCACTGCAACAGTTTCTTCAAAGGAAAACCTCTCAAAATGTATTTTCTCAAGGTCAACATCAGGCTTGTAAGGTATTGGAATCTCTCCAGTTTTCTCAAGAGGCAGAGTTATCCTTCCAATAACTGGAACATCGACAATAAGGTCAACCTTAACCCTATAAGGAATGATACTTCCAGGTTCAACATCATCATATGTGCTTTTAATGTCATCATTAACCAAAGTAACTGGTATTTTGACAGTCTCTTCGCCATGTGCATGAATAGTTCCAGCATCTGGGATTAACCCTGAAACAAGTTTCCGCCCATCGCTCTCAATTAAGTAGTTGATGTCAATGAGAGGGATTGGAATAGGGTTGGGGTTCTTAACCAGCACATCAACAACAAGTTCTGCCTTCTCTAGATTGATTGAAGGGATGTGAATCCCAGTAACATCTGCAGTTGGCTTGCCAAAACCAATTGCTCCCTCAATCTTTTCACCAATATCATGAATGAAATCCTTTACCTTGTCAATAAATCCACCCTTCTCTTCATCCTTGTCATCCTTCTTGTGATCTCTATCAGTGACTTCTGGCTTATCAGAAGATGCCATACCTTAGAGCAACACATCCCACATGTTAAAAAAAAATAAACTTGACAGGGAATAGAACAAGCATGAATTGGAAAGCAACTAAGCAAAATGGGCAATAGGCACAAAAGCAGGGATGAAAAAGTGCAGGAACTATGCTCATAACTTGTATTCTAAAGGTCCATCGGGGTAGATATTTATTTAAAATGATTTGGGAATTTAGATTTGCATTTCAAGTATAAAATTATAAAAAATCAACACAATCTCAAATCTAAATACTCCGTCATTGCTAACTCACTCGGAATAAAACCTGAAGAAACACAAGTGCAACCCACACTTCTCTCATATGAAAAATCTATGGCTCCCTAAGCAATGAAAAGAAATATGTGAGGCATGCTGCTGCTAATCTTTTACCACTACTCTTCCCTACAAAGATATATGACAAACTTAGACAATCAAGTTGAATTGAGAGGGGTAGTTATCAAAATATCATTATATCAAGATATCATTATATCAAGATCAGATATTTAAAAAAAAATAGTGGAATAATAGTGAAGAATAAAATCATATTCAAAAAAGCAAAAAATCACAAAACACCGAAATGCTAAATACAGTCACTTTGAAGAGTGATTATTGGACAATTTTCTTTTTATTGACTAAAAAATTTTTATTATAAGTTTATTTATGATGAAAGATATTATAATCAATATCTTTTAACCAATATAAGGCAAATTGTTGGACAACCACTCTTTAAAATAACTGCAATTAGCATTTCTCTTATAAATAATATCGGCATAGTAGTCTATTTGTGAATGGCCACCTGATCATAATCATGTCTATGGCAATTATGGCAATTATGGGCATTATTGATTTTCTCATCCCTGACTCCGAAGAGGATAAGTAGAAATAATATTGGTACAATAATCTCCCTCTTATTTCTTTACTCACTCTCTGTAGACTCATTATCCCCCTTCTATTTATATTGCTGGGTAAAGACATTTATTTATTTTGTTCATGTTGTTCTACTATCTTGATTTAATAAAAAGAGCTTATTTTATCCTAGAAAATTTATGAAATAATTCTTAAGGACAGTCTTTTACAACTACATTTATTAGGCTGCTTATTTTGTTCTTCTCCATCATATTTCACAACAATCTTAAAAATTATGGAGGCTTCTTTTGATAATGCTATAGCTAATGCAACCAACACTGTCCCTAATTCTTTTACTACTAATTTTGCTTCTACTGTTGTCAATACCTTTGATGCACTGCCTGGTCAGGTTACCGCCCTTGTCACGCAACAATTTTCCTATGCAAACCATTTTTAGATATCTCTAAAATTGAAGTCCTTGGTGGACCAAATTTTAAAAGATGTCAGGAGCGTATTTATTCAGTCCTTGATATGTATGGAGCAGCTGTTGCCCTTTTTGATTCTAAACCCAAGCACTTTGTTGACCCAAGATTTTGGATTCCTAGACTCATGCCAACACAAAAGAGCTTAAAGTTGCAAAAGCAAAAGAGATGGCTTCAAAAGCACACTTAGTGAGATTCACAATCAATACAAAAGTTATGATAATAAGAAACATGATTATAAACTTAGTGTTTTTAACCCCACCTTCAAAAAGAAGAGTTACAGTTTTGTTGTGAAAAGCTAGGTCATCATGCATCTTAGTGCAGAAAGAGAGTGATAAATGACAATCCTCCTTTTTATTTATTGTTTCTCAATTTTTGAATGAAAATACGTATTCTTCTGCTTATTTGATTGATTCTATGATATTTGGCATGCTAGATTATGACAAGTATTTTTTATGTTAAGAAAATGCAACAACTTGGTTAATTTCTGGCATTAGTAATATGTGCATGCATAAATGTCAAATATGTATTGAATTCAAAAACCAAGAAAATTTGTATGTTTATTTAAAGAGAATTTGAACTATTAAGGAGACCTAAAACAAACAATAACTAGAGGTGGTAAAAAATATTTTATAACATTTATTGATGATTTTTCTAGATGTACTAAGGTATATTTGTTTAGAAATAAAGATAAAATCTTTGATATGTTTTTGTTATATAAATCTAAAGTAGAAAATCAACTAAATAGAAAGATTAAAAGGGTCGATCCGATAAAGGTAATGATTATATCTTGTTTAATGATTTTTGTAAAAAAGAATGAATAATTCATGAAATATCTCCTCTTTATTCACCTGAATCAAATGTTGTAGTTAAAAAGGAAAAACTAAAACTTTAAAAGAAATGATGAATTGCATGCTTGTTAGTTCTTATGTATATGAAATCCTTTGGAAGAAGCTATATATTATCAACATGTCACTTACAAAATAGAATACCTTATAAGAAAACTGGAAAGATACCTTATAAATTGTGAAAAAGTTATTTACATAATCTAAAATACTTAAAAGTGTGGGATGTCTTGCAAAAGTAATGTTGCTAGATCCTAAAGAGAGAAAAATAGGCTCTAAAATTTTTTATTGCATATTCATTGATTATTCTGAGTATAATACTGCATATAGATTTCTGATTTTGAATAGTAATATGCTTAATCATAATTCTATAATTCAAATAAAGAATGCTAAATTTTTTTAGTATATTTTTTCTTTAAAAGTTGATAATATTTCTCATATACTTATTATTCAAAATTATTGTGAAAATGACGATTTGAGAAGCAAAAAACCAAGGAAAGAAAATTCTTTTGAAAATGATTTTTATACTTATCTTGTAGAAAATGATCATTTGAATGTTTTTTATGCAATTTCTTCTTCTAATGCTCCATTTTAGAAAAAAGCCATTAAAATAGAACTTGATTCTATTTTACAAAATAACACTTGAAAATTAGTTAATTTACCTCGAGTAAAACTCATTGATTATAAATGGATTTTCAAAAGGAAATCTAATATTGATGGTTTTGTCGACAAATATAAGGCTAAACTTATTGCAAAAAAATTTTCTCAAAAATAAAATGTAGACTATTTTGACACTTTTGCTTTTGTGACTAAAATATCTTCTATTCATATTTGTTTGCTTTAATTTTAATTTACATACTTTTTATTCACCAAACGCATGTTAAAATAATATTTTTAAATGATAATTTGGAAGGGAAAAAAATTACGTGAAACAACTTGAAGGCTGTGTGATTTTTTGTTAAGAAAATAACATTAACAAACTTCTTAAATCATTATATGGCTTAAAACAAGTACCTAAATCATGACATGAGAAATTTAATCAAGTTTTGCTTGGTAATGGTTTTTTTTTTTAAAGTAGATAAATGTGTTTATACACAAGTTATTAAAGTGACTGTGTGATTATATATTTGTATGTGGATGATATGTTCATTTTTAGTACTAGTCTTCAATTAGTACTTAAACAAAATGTTTCATTACTTATAAATTTGATATAAAAGATACGTGTGAAGCAAGTGTGATTTTGGGTATTAAGATCATAAGGAAATGTGATAGTATAATGCTATCATAAGAGCATTGTATTGAGAAATTTCTTTAAGAAGTTTGGACATATGATGTTACATTAGTGAGTACTCCTTGTGATGCTAATATTTTGTTAAAGAAAAATAGCGGTAATTATGGTGCTTAATCTAAGTATACACGAATTACTGAATATCTAATTTAATGATTTTTCAATGCATGAAATTGCATATGTTGTATGTAGATTGAGCAACCACACACATAATCCAAATTACAGACATTGGAATACATTGGTTAAATTGATGAAATATTTGAGAGGTACCATAAACTATAATATCTTATATGGTGAATTTCACACTATATTAGTAGGATATAATAATGCTAATTGAATTTCAAATTCAAATAAGACAAAGTCCATCAGTGGTTATATATTTACCTTTGGTGGTGATGCAATTACTTGGTAATCAACTAGACAAACTATTATTGCTAAGTCAACCGTAGAGCTAGAAATTTATTAATTCTAAAGAGGTATCTTTTGGATAATTTATTAGTAGATGAGATATTCTATCCAAAAGTATTAATTCAAATATTTATTTACATCCAATTTCATGATACTGACTAATCATTCAATTTCCGATAACCTATGATATGTATTTCATGATAAATACCAATAAATTATTCAAAGGTATTTCATGATAAATGCCAATAAATTAATTCCTATAATATGGCATGCTTAGGGCTGTAAAAGAGCAAGTTACTTAAGCTCGGATTAGATTTCTGCTTGGTAAAAGCTAGTTCAAGGGTGAGCTCGAACTGCTTATTTGTTAAATGAGCCAAGCTCAAGCTATGAAATACTCGGCTCATTAGCTCGCGAGCTAGCTCATTTAAAAAGCTCGTGAGTTAAGCTCGTAAGCTAGCTCATTTAGTGTATTTGATTAAAAATATATATAATTTAATTTATATATGTTAAACTATACATGTGAATATATTAATTTTTGACTAACTTAATTTATATAATTTATTAATATATGGTATATGTGATAAATAAATTAAATAATATATAATATAAAATAGCTTAGTAATTTATAGTAAAATATAAAATTATTATAATATTTTATTTTATTTTTATTAATATACAATTATATTATTCATCTTTCATACAAACATAAATTTTAGTATATCTTTTATGAAAATTTAAAAAAAATGAATGAAAAATAAAAATAAAAATAAGTTTATTGAGCTCGTTAAACTTATTTAAATCAAGCTTGAATTCAAGCTCGATATACATGATATATGAGCTGGCTCGATATAAGTTCGGGCTCGGCTCGAGCTCAATTCTAATTCGAGTTTGAACTCGATTATTTTATAATAAACCAAGCTTGTGCTTTTTAAAGTCCAGCTCGATTCGGCTCGATTACAGTTATAGACATACTATAAGTCGGTCATGTTAAAAAATATAAGTTGTTCAATATTATATGCCACGTGAATGCATATATTTACGTGATATAATATCAGTATATTAAGTTAAAATTTTAAAATATATGAAGTACTATATCAACATGCCAGACCAGCTCATTAATATTTATTAGATTAATAAAAATATAACTACTCTACACCTCTTACCTGCAACTTTACCTTTGTAAACTACAATTTAATTTATATAAAAATAATTATTCTATGTGTAGCTAAAAATTTATTCAATTAAATATTTAAATATATTTCGGTCAATTATCATTAAAATAAATATAAAATTATTAATATTAAAATTAATATTATAAATTATTATTTTATTATAATAAATTGTTATAATTATTATACATAATAATTTACTATTATAAATTGAGTTTTAAAGATGATAAAATACATTAGTATATTTTTAAGAAAATAATAAATGTAATTTATCTTATTTTATTATTACAAATTATTATAAACATCATTATTTTAAGTAATAATTTATAATAAATAAAATAATAATTTGTAGGACAAAAAAAACACTAATCAATAGAGCCTCATCGACGCATATAGTACCCACATTCAAGCAATGAACAACAGAAAATATAAATATTGGTAACTATGTTATATATCCTTCACATAAAAAATAAACAAACAAACAAAAACTCTCATAAATAAATGAATCGAGTTCAAGAATCAAGATATCTGAATTAACATATTGGAAACCATAAACTAAATATCGTTCTCCTGAATTTCAATTGAGAAATTTCATTAGCAGGAAGAATCAGTTATATATTTGAATGATTACAACAGAAAAGGGAAGTATAATGAAGATACAGATGAAAATTGATAAAACTGTAAAATACAGACCCTTTCCTCGTTACATTACTTCTACTCCGCTTCGCTCTCTCTGTGTTTATCAATTGCTGTTATTTCTATTCGCCTAGATGAACTTTGAGAATTTCTCTTATGTACTCTAGTTGCTCAAAACCACCTTGAAGATTCTCCCACTGAAATGAAAAAAAAAAAAAGATTTATCTTAGGAGGAACCTTCAACTTGACTAGTCAATGCAACAAATGCTTGGCCATTCTTGTCCATGAAGTAATAATGCAATATGCCAATTATAAGTTCTTACAGTTTTCAATATAAGATAATCTCCAAAAACCAAATATGTATGTTTATGAGAAAATTATACAATAATTTAACGGCTAAAAAACCTGGGCAAGAAATGCACTAGTTGTCTCAGTAATGAAATATTGTGAGGATACTTCCAACATTGATAATTAAGGAAAAAAGCTTAACCACCGAAGACAGAAATTACATAACTGGCCATCCAAAAGTTTGCACACAATTGTTTGAGTATATGAGATTTTAACACAAAATTATCACAAGCACGTGAAATATGCTGTCAATACTGAGCAATTGCACAGTAAATATAAGGATACAACGATGAACATGTCAAAGTCAGAAAATCAGAACTGACAAGGTGAATGCTCTCATATACAAATGAATTCAAGCATGATGATCTTGATTCAAACTCAAAGTTGATCGCTTGTTTGGTAGGCCATATCCATAATGCATATTAGTGAAACTTAAAGCAATGAAAAAGTGTAATACAACAATGAAAGTTTTGTTAGACTAAGTACTACTCCATTATGATATGCTAACATTACAATAGAACATTAAACTCCACAAATACATGCTTTGGGCCTTGGGAGTAGAGAATGAATGAGGAAAAACATGCAGCATAGTTGCTGCTGGATGAGGGCGATTATCGGCAACAAGCACAATATTTGAAATGCATAACTTCCTAGTAGAGGCACTTTGCATAAGTACTTTATGATCCCTATTAAAGGGAATATGCTATGATAAACCTTTGCCTAATAGGAAAATACAATATCTTCCATTTGCCTACTTTTTGAACTAGAGACAAATAATATGATTTAGTTATATAATGTTGATATTCTCCTCAAACCAGTTAACCACCACAATGTGTGCATGTTCACATATGCAGTCTATCAAACGCAATGTTGTCCTGTGGCTTGCTTGTCAATGCAAGTTTAAATGAAAAAACATAATACTACAGGAATGAGAAATGTGGGAACTCACCTCTAGATGAGACAGTGAGACCAACTTCCAACCAGCAGCAGAAACATACCTCCATTTTAGCATGGTATGCCCTAAGGGTACTCCTGCAGAGAAGTGCCAAAACATAGATCATTAAAAATTGCTGAATGGAGGTATTATATGACCCAATTAGACATGAACAAGCAGAAGAAACCAATAATGATACCGACCAGTATTTCTTGAGAAATGGGTTGGTCCATCAATAATCTCTAAAGCAATCTTTTTATCAACTACAACAGCACCAAGTGTGTATCCATCCACTGCATATTCTCTGACCCAATCAAGGCCAGTGCTGACAAGAAGACGAGCAACTTCCTTCTGAAATGATGAAGTTATTTTCTGATTAAATCTTTTAGTTTTGCCAGCATGAGCAATTTTCTCTTCTAGATCAGCTCCAAGAGCCAACTGAAGATGTGGGTACTCAAGTTTCAGGTGCTGATTTACAACATGAGCATGAGACGCAAACATTATATCCTCTCTATATTGCTCTGAGATTCTTTGCTCTTCAAACTGGCTCAGGGTTCTCCAAATGTTAGAAAAAAAAGGCCGGTTCATTTCTCCAAGAACAGCATATGACCAAGCTACATTCCCAAGCTGATTCCTATTAAACCTGAGAACTGGAGATCCTGAAACCTCCTCTCTGTCTAGATCTCCACTGGCTTCCATGTCACCCTCTTCATCAGAATTTGATGCTTCCACCTTTAAGCTGCATTCAAACTGGTTTGCATGCTGGAAAACATTATCCAAAGACTCAAGCAAGGGGCCAGCTGGTTCATATAATAGAGAAGCAAACGCCCACAACACCTGAGCAAGCTCCTGCTCTTGGAAAGTGCGAATTATATCTGATGCCCTTTTTGATAATACTGAAAAGAGATCAGAAGCAGAGTGCTGCATTGAAGCAAAAGCACCAGCAACATTAGCAACATTCTGAGAATTAAACTCACCCACCTTGGTCAATGCCACCTCTGCAACTCTATCCATTTCCGACAAGTAAAGCAGCTCACCACCTATCTTAGACAATGCCCATGAAATATTAGAGATACCTTGAGCTGAGCATTCTGGCAATGCTGTAATTCCAATACCAACTAACATTGACATCTCTTTTTGCCGTGCAAATGCCAACCTACGGTTTTTCATCATAGAAACCTTCTCCATGTTCTTAGCAATTCGATGAAGGGCAGTGGCGATGTTCAAAGGGGATAAAGGTGAAGGGCTCAACCCTTTCCCGACAGCCATAATCATCTCAGCAGTAACCTCCAAAACTTCCTCTGCTGTCTGTGCTTCCACAATTTCTCTATTCAAATTAACCTCTTTCTTTCTATCAGAAGGCCCTGAGAATTGTGACAACCTCTCAACAAAATCTTCCATGGTTTTATCCTTCTTTTCTTGAAACATTCCACCTGCCATCAAACTTACCTTTGTTCTAAGGTCACTGGTATCATTACCAGGCAAGTCCATAATATCTTCAAATTCAATGTCTTCCTCCAAATCAATATCAGAATCATCTTCAAAGTCCTTGTTTTTCTTGCTAATCTTGCTCTTACTCACCATTTTTTTCTTATTCTTATTCTTTTTCTTCTTTACATTAATCAAATCCTCCATCTTCTGACTCAATCCCCTTGCTTCAATTGACTTGAGAGCAACCTTCCTTGCTCTCACACACCAATCCATCCCATCAGTATCTTCAAGCAATTTCGATTTTTGTTGTTTTTTCCTCTTCTTGGGTGCTTGAAAACCCTAAGGGTCTAGTTCCCCAAGAAATTCTGATTCTCAGTCCTCTATTTCCTTATCACAATCACTACCAATACTAACAGAATCAACATCTTTACTAGAATTCACAGAATTTATTGGTCGAAAACCCAGTTTGATATTTCGACGAACAAGCCCAATTCTTAATTTCATTAATGGAGGATTATGAAGTGTACTAGGATTAAAAATGAAGGGTTTTAAACAACTTCTGAGTGTACTAGGATTAAAAATTAAGGGTTTTAAACAACTTCTGTGAGGGAAAGAGTTTAACAACCCTTCCATACTTTTTCTTCCTCTTCTATATCTGTTCTATGTTTGAGGAAAATAGAACAAGAATATACAAAGTCTGGAAAAGCAAAAAGCTGCTTAATTTGAGTTTTGTTCTATTCATGGCTATAAATAGACGAGTCATCCACTTTTGAGAGAACAGGAAAAAACCATTAATGGAATCGAATAGCACCTTCAATTGTTCAATTTGCTGTGTAGAAGCAGCTTATCACAGTGATGGGAACTGAGAGGGAGAGACAGAGAGAGGGGAGAGGCTGTGTCCAGAAACTGGATAAGAGGGGCTGCAGATGCTTTAACCGACGTCGTTTCGTGCTGTATGTTTCTTCTCTCTGCATATGCTCTGAAAAGGTTATTATTATTGAAAAATTATATTATGAACTGATTTTATGTGTCTGTTTATACATCGAGCCAATTACAATACTATATTTAAAAAAAAATTAATTAAAAATAATTTTTATTTTTAAGTAGAGAATTATGAATGTTGAATTTATGAGTGATGATATAGATCTGATCTATCTTAAATTTTTTTATTATTATCATGTGAAAATTAAAATTATTGAAATCCATTAAAATTTGAAATAACCCAAACGTATTGAATGAGTAAAAAATAATAATATTATTTTTTTGACAAAAAAAATTTAATAAACTTTTTAAAACTTTAATAAAATTTAAAAAATAATAATATTAAACGTATTGTTAAATGAAATGGAATTAAATTTTAATAATATATATTATTGTTTATTATCAATTTCTTTACATACTTAATATAGATAAATTTAATATAAATAAACTTAATTATTATTAATGTAATTATTGTAAATAAAAATTAAATTTATCTTATTTTAATAATATAATTAAATATATTATATACTTTTAAAATTTATTTTACTGCTTTTATAGCATTATTGTATTAAAATTTAAAATTTTGTTAAAAATATTTAATTTTTTTAGAATAAAAAATATATTGATATCTTCAATATTATTAGAATTATTCAGTTGCTATGTTGATATATGTATAGGTATTGAAAGATGTTTATCTATTGTATGATAAAATTACATATATAAAAATTACATATGCGATAATAAATTTTAAATATTTAATTTTAATTTTTTTAAAATTATATGTGATATTTTAAAATTATAATATTTATTTTTATTATTAAATTTTGAAATATTATATATATGAAAATTTTACTTTCATATAAAATTTATTGTGATCCAATCAGTCTGAAAGTTCATTTTTAAAATTAAATTTAAAAGTGATTTGAACCTGATCTGAAAAATATTTCTGATAATTTATTTATAACTTAAACATAATCCCTAATATGATTTATACTCTAAAAGAATTTATCATTATTGTAAATAGTACAGAAATAGGGAAAAATGTACATAGATCAAAATAATCATTGAACAATAAAGAATGTATGTACATTTTGATTTTGAAGCTACATATACATATATATGTATATCTATATCTATATCTATATGTATATCTATATGTATATCTATATGTATAAGTATATCTATATCTATATTTACCAAAAAAAAATTGCAAACAAAAGAACATAAAAAAAAAAAAAGATTTAGATGAGCATCTTACTTGGTACATATGACAACGAAGAATCATTGAATCTTCAATGATAGCTCCATCTCCAATCCTTTCCCTCATACCAACAACTGTTCCTTTGATCTTGAACCTCTATAAACATATTTCCAGAAAGCCAAACCCCAGAGAAAAAAAATTCTGAGAACAATATGCAATTTCTAGTGTCATTAAATAGTATCACTAATGACTTTTGTGTCTTTAGTATCGAAATTGTCTCCAGAAGCATGCATGAAATTACGAGTTTGAACATCAGTTAGAGCCTAATTAAGTGCAATGCATGTCTATGACCACTTGTGATGAAATTTTAAAGGGAGAAAAATGGGGACTTACATTGAGGATGCAACCATCTCCAATTACACTATCTGTAATTTCTGCATGATTTATAACAGTTGGAGGCAGATACCGTGGCATAGTGTAGAGAGGAGAGTCTCTATCAGAAAAGCTGCTATGAAAGAAAAATTTAGAGTTTTTGTTAGTTGAAGAGAGGATCAATTATGGATGAAAAGTGATAACTTTTTTTTTTTTGCTTTTGGTAAATGATCATTGTCATGGTATTATACTTCCACCCTTCCTGGTATTAAAATTACTGGCTTATATCCGATGTTTGATCTCTTTATGCATTCCATGTTTACTTGGTAAAATGCTGGAATGCTCCTTAAGTCCTCCCAATATCCGTCGAATCGAAAAGCTTGAACCTGTCCTTTGCAAATCCAGACAAGTTTTTAGACTTCAGATAGAAGGAAAGAATCTGAGAAACCCAAAGTCCCAAACAATTTTTTCATTTTTCTTTCTTTTCTTCTATTGTATCCCAAAAGAAAACAAGAAAACTACCTTCATTCCAGAGGATATTGCACCAGGAATCACTTCAGTTCCAAAGTCATTTGCCTCATTGAAATAGTTGTTTAAAAGCTTTGCCATAATTTCTCTATTAACAAGGTAGATCCCTGTACACGAGAACTTACTGTGAGTGGAATTATTTAATTTTCTTGAGCTGTTTACCTGCAATTAGGAGATGAAATTCTTCAGATAACCTCATTGGAGACATAAACTAAAAAATTTGAGAAGGGTATTTTATGAAATCAAGTATCTTTCTGAGGTAACGATTCTTGTCTCCTTCTCTGACCTCAAGCAAAACTCAGCAACTTCATTTTCTGAATTTACTGTCAAAAGGCCAAAACCAGGGTCTGGTTCTGTGATATAATCCAAAGTAGCAATGGTTATAGCAGCCCGGCTATTCCTATGAGCTTCTATCATTTTTTGGTAATCCATTTTATAGAGATGGTGGCCAGGAAGGATCAACAACTCCGAAACTGGAAACTCTTTCATTACCCAAAAGCATCTTCTCATAGCATCTACAGTTCCCTGATAGAAAACCAGTAAAATATAAGATTAAAAAAGATCACGTAGAAGTTGTAAAGAATCAGTTACAAAACCAATAAGCTTTGGCTGAGTAGTACTGTAAATGTCTCTAGAAGACTAGAACTATAAGATTACAAGTTCGAACCCAAATTAGAATCTAATTAAAGAAAGAAAAGAATCAAGAACAAATTTGCCATGGAATAAGTCATTATGAGACCTGAAACCAGCCTTGATGTTCAGGACTCTGATAGGCTGCAATTACTTCAACAAAACCTTCTTTGCCAAGGCTAAATCTATTATAAGCTCTTGAGAGATGAGAATTGAGAGTAGTAGAATTGAACTGTGTAATGGCATAAATCTTGTTAATGTTACTATTAATGCAATTGCTCATAACTATATCAGTTAGTCTATAATTTGCAGCTATAGGAATTGCCCCTTCTGATCTTCTCTTTGTTAATGGATAAAGCCTCGACTCTGATCCATCTCCAAACACAATGGCTGCAACATTCTGCCATAATGAAGTGTCAAACATTATTCAAACATACCCGTTTAATAAAAAAAACCACTTAAAAGGTTAAATAATGTTAATAACTGAATGACCTGTTTTACTGCAGGGGATAGTGAAATGGGATATTGAGGTTGCTGAGAATTTGATATGATCAAGCTTTGTTTTGAAAATGAAGAAGAAGATAGATTTGATACACATTTTCGATGAAAATTACCCATTTCAAGATTTGAGACCTTTGATTGTAGTTGGACATTTTTGGGGTTAAAAGTAAAAGGAAGCTGCAATATTCCCATATGATATGCAACTTCAATAAAAATTATTATTTCTAGAAACTAATATTTCTCAATATATGCCTATTGCAGAGAGATCTTCCTTCTTGGATGGTATTTGTTAGTAAAATTGTAGGTATATACTAAAAATATGTAGATTTTTAACATCTTTTTAAATGATAATTTAATACAGCATTAGACATGAAGCCTCTTCTTAATTCTTATGTTTCAAGTGGGGAAGAGAGAGATTTGAGGTTTGTTTTTTTGATACTATGTTTAACTTTGATTCTAAGCTACTTGTTGCTTTTTTTTGGTTGTAGTTATCTTTATTCATTGGCTTGGATTTTGTTAACTTTTGTGTGTGCAAGAATATAAAAATTCACATGACGATGAGATGCATTAGAGACTCTTGACAGAAGTTTCATCTTCAAGTTCCACAATATTATGAGAATTTTATTTGATGGATAATTTGATTATTTGATAGATTATATTGCTCGAGCAAATGTATTATTTCTGAAAAAAGAAAAATAAAAAAAAATTGGCCTCTCACAAGTCACAACCTTAGGGCAAAAATAATAATGTAAAAATTTGCCCTTTTGGCCTTAGTTATAGGTGCATTTCTTAACTTTTGACATTAAGTTCAAGTCTAAATTTCTTTTTAATTTTTTGGATGTTAAAAAATAAAATTATCATTTGGCCATTTGTCTAATAATCGAGTGTCTACTTTATAAATTCAGTGTAAAAAAATGGCATAACAACTCTAACACATAAAAATATTAATGGTCCCCAAAAAAAATTCTTAGCCATTCGGTTAGATTATCTTTTACAGGGGAGTTATTTTGTAGTACACGAACTTAGGGTGTAAAAGATAAAACTTGTGTGCTAATGTGTTCCTTGCCTGTTGGATATATCAACACACTGTATCTCTCTAAAGCACGTGCAATCTTAATTAAGCATTAGACTAGCAGTCCAGTGACTGTCGCAGCACAGGGATTGCCAAGTTCATGATAAGAATATATTATGAACTATTAGATTATGGTCATAATCCATTGCCTACTTCATAATATAAGAATAAGATGTCAGGAATATATCTATGTATATATATGTAGTGCAAGTGTGTAAAAGTGAACTTTTTCCATACACGATAGCAAATGAAATGCATGAAATGGAAGAAGTTAAAAGAAAATGAATTGAGCAATCATCAACTTTAAATAAAATTAAATAAAAAGAACATACAACTGTCTCCTTCCTATACCTCCATATATTGGGGCAAAGCTAAAGCAAATTTGAAATTCCAGCCATCACTTAACTCTATTCATCTAACCTTTGACGACCATAAGAACATCACCCAATCTTTCGCTAAGAATGGTAAATGCACACCCTTTCTCAAAAATGTTGAGCTTACCAGTCCTACAGTGGTCTCTCAGCCTCATCAACCTACAATTTAGAATTTGGTTATCATTCAGTTATCTGTCAATTTGTAGGAGTGTGCATTGATTCTGTTCCATTGCATGGCTATCACCGCAAAGATCAAAATTGGAGGCCATTATTGAATTGGAGGTGAACTTTTGATTTATCTCATATTGCCCTCCCGCAGGACATCGATCATATTGTAGATCCGCTTGTCTGCCCTTGACTGAATCTGCATTTTTACCACATTATTACTCATAAGCAACTTAAAATTGGTACAGCAACCATTAAACAACTCTCCTAAAGAACTATTTTCATTTTGAAATTTTGAAGTCAAGTGAAAATGCTGGAAAGAATTAAACTTCAATGAAGAAAACTAAAAAAGAAAGAAATACTGGAAGGAATTAAATCGAGTCAAATCACATGAGCGACATGGAAGCATTTGTACCTTCTTAGAAAGGAAAATTATTGCATCCACCGTGCCCTCTGCATAAATGGATCTACCACAAACATTATGTTGAAACTCAAAAGAAACACTGCATGGAAATTGTAATTAGATAAATACGCATGTTAATGCGTGTCAAAACACAAAAGTGAAAACAAATGTATAAAAATATAAAAGACATCAGTCTAGATATTAGTTATTACGTTTGATCAGGAGATGTCAGATGATACATATGGAAAGCATGGCCAGGCAAATACTCCTCAGGAACTCCCACCATGTCGATTTGTTGCTTGGGATCCCGGATCATTTGTATCTGAAAGAAGGAAAAGAGAAAAAGGGATTGGGGTTGATAAGAAAATAGAACATTGTTGAAGTTTTCTAAATGAAATAGTAATGTCAACTGATACAAAAAGAAACTAGATCTTAAACAGTGTTAAGCAACAGACTGAGTGGAAGTGGGAAAGAACACACTGTTAGAGAGTCCAATCATATTACTTGAACTGAAACTATAATGAATGTTAAGACATGAACATTGCCTTTGTGATATGAATAAAGATCAGTTGATCGTCCAAACAGTCAGTGGCAAAAAAAAAAAAAAATCTGCCACTAATACATAATGATAAGTAGATTACTTCATTAACTTTGACATAATGCTACAAAGCACCTAAAATACAGATCATGGATTATGCAGCCTATTCTCCTAGCCAGGTCAATCTCCATCCCAAGTTGATGAGTTAGGGAACTCATGAAACCCCTGAAACAGTCAACCAGCAAAGGCTGCAGTTATTTAGTGCCTGGAGCAAAAAGTAACAAGGGCAAAGCATCTTCAACAAATTTTCCATAAGACTTTAAATGGCTTTCAAAGCAAGAAATTGGGTGCAGAATTATGGTCAGAATAAAAGTAAAATGACTAGTTTTCAAGTGCTCATCTAGATTAATACTTAATTTTTGCATAATTAAGTACAGAAAATACATAGGCAAGCATATCAGCAATACAGAATAAAGTAGATGATGTGATTTTCATTTGAATAACAGAAAAATAGATACTGCTAAGCATGAAGATCTTTAAACAGACCTTGTCCATGTCAAAAGATACCCCCAATTTCTGAAAGCAGGAAATGACAGCCTTGGCAGTTCCAGATGTGTCCAACTTGCCAGCTTGATGAGACTCCAACACCTAAATTTATAATAACATGTATCAGGGAACGACAGGAAATTATAATATATATCAACATTAACTTGGGAAACATACTGTGTGCAAGCAGTGTATCTTAACAGTAACAGGGCAGTCTTATTTAATCCAATATTGCAAGCACACACATAAATAAATAAAAACACTAAACAAAGATAACACTAGTATATACTCACCAAAAATAATCACTCCTTATCATGGAACCATTGAATGAGCAACAATAAACATAAATGTGACAATTCAACAACAAAAAAAACAGAAAGAAGCAGAAAATAACCTTTTCAACCCCTAACTTCGAAGGATTTCATTCATGCTATCTAAAAAACAATTTATGCCTTGTTTAGCCCATTTGCAAGAGGTAAAGGAGAAAAAAAAAGTCTGACAGACAAGCAAGAAAGAGATTTGAATAAGCAAAAATCTGCATTTGCAATCAAAACAAACAGAATTTTGAATCGCCATTCTTAAAGATGGCCTTTCTGGATACATATTTGCAGATAAAAGCAAATCAAAACTTCATAACCATGAACATAATGCAAAAGAACAGTACCTGAAGGGAATACCCAGAAAAAGCTCCAGGAAATTGCTCAGCCATAATCTCCATGGCAGCAAGAAATGCAACCACCTACGACAACAATTATCTATTAGGACATAACACATGATAATTTGAAGTTGCATTTTAAATCCATTCAGTGTTGTCAAAGGGCGCGCCTCAGGCGCAGGTCGTTGAGCCTTGAAAACAGCAAGGCGGACGAGAATTGTCGGGCGTGCGCCTTTGGTTCTCTTCCAGGCGCAAGAAAGGCGCGCCTTTTAACAAAAGGCACACAGTTTAGTTTTTAACTGATGTGGCAGCTTGGGGAAAAAAAAAAGGGTTAAAAACTAGAAGTGTCGAAGACAGAAACCAGAAGAGCTAAAACAAAAAAGGACGGAAGAATGTTGGAGAAATCTAAAACCTAAGTACCAGAGATAAGTTTTTCAAGCTCTTTCTTCATTTATCTCAAGATTCCTCAGCTTCTACTCCTTTTTCAAATAAATATCAATCTTCTATGGGGTTATGCTGCTCAATTTTTTTCAGAAACCCTAATTTTGATAGTTAAGTGTGTTTTTTTTTTTAATTTATGAAGGAAATAAAGTAGTTGTTTGAATTATTTAGTATTGTTGTAGTAATATGAGACTAATACACAAATTGATTGAGGTTTGTAATGCTGAAATTTTTTTTCAGCAGTAAATTTATTGGTTTATTGATTGGTTTTGAGTGTTGAAATTGATGTTATGGCTTCATCCGATGGCGGATCAAATAGTAGTGGGTCTTCTAGGAAAGATCCAGGTTGGAAGTATTTTCGTTTGGCTAAGCCACCAAGCACAAATGACTTGATTTGCAATTTCTGTAATATTACCAAAAGAGGAGGTATATTTAGAGCAAAACAACACATAGTTGGTGGATTTCGGAATGCCACAAAGTGTACAAAATGTCCGCCTCATGTTGAGGAAGAAATTAGAGCTTACATGGCATCGAAAGCAAAGTCAAGGAATCTAGTTATTCGGGAACAAGATAGTTTCAGTGATAGTTTCGAAGAAGAGGAAGAGGAAGAGGAAGACCTTCCTACAAATCAAATGAACAAACGGCCAAGAAAAAAAGGTCCGTTAGATGTCTACTTTGCTCCTAATGTTGAGAAGATTGTGAAAGGGAAGAAACAAATGAAGCAAACAACTATCAATGAGTTGTGTAAGAAGGAGTTGAGGGAGAAAGTTTGTAGAGACATATGTCGATGGATGTATGATACAGCTATACCATTTAATGCCGTTAAACACCCTAGCTTTGCGGTGATGGTTGAATCTATTGGACAATTTGGTCCAGGACTAAAACCGCCAAGTTATCATGAAGCGCGAGTACCATTTTTGCAAAAAGAAGTGAGTGATGTGAATGAGCTATTGAAGGAATATCAATCTGAATGGGCGCATTATGGTTGCTCGATTATGGCGGATGGGTGGACGGACAAGAGACATAGAACTTTGATAAATTTTTTAGTGAATTCTCCTAAATGAACGGTGTTCCTTGAGTCCATTGATGCTTCGGATTACTCTAAGTCCGGTGAGACTATGGCGAAATTGCTTGAGAGTATAGTGGAGCGTGTGGGAGTAGCAAACGTGGTCCAAGTTATTACCGATAATGCATCTTGTAATGTGGTTGCAGATAACTTATCTTTCCACATTTTCATTATCATTATATGATTTGAATTCTTTTTTTTTTCCCTGAATAAAATTGAGTTGTTTATGTATAATAGGAAGAATATTGATGGCCAACTACCGTCATCTATTTTGGACTCCGTGTGCGGCGCATTGCATTGATTTGATGTTGGAGGATATTGGAAAGATGCCTCAAGTGAAGAATACAGTAAGGAGAACTATATCTTTGAACTCCTACATTTATGTTCGATCGGGTGTGGTTAACATGTTGAGGAAATTCACTGGACATATGGAACTACTGAGGCCTGGTGTAACTAGGTTTGCAACATCTTTCCTTACTCTTGAACGTATGCACACGCAGAAAAACAACTTGAGAAAGATGTTTACTTCAGATGAATGGACCTCAAGTAAATGGGGAACGGAAGCAAGTGGAAAAAAGGCGACAAAGATTGTTTTGATGCCTTCTTTTTGGAGTTCTATTCTTCACATATTGAAGGTATATGGTCCTTTAGTTCGTGTGCTTCGTTTGGTAGATGGTGAAAAAAACCTTCAATGGGATATATATATGAAGCAATGGATAGGGCCAAAGAAGCAATTGCAAAAGCGCTTGATGAAAGCAGTGAGCAATACAAGACCACTAAAGATATTATAGATGCAAGGTGGGAAGACCAACTCCACCAACCTTTGCATGCAGCGGGGCACTTCTTAAATCCCGCATTCTTTTATGATAACCCCAACATTTTACAGTGTAAAGAGATTGTCAATGGGTTATAAACTACTATATTTAGGTTGGTTCCAAGCCATGATGTCCAGAACAAGATATCTGATCAATTGTCACTTTATCAAAATGCTGAAGACTTGTTTGGCAATGAGCTGGCAGTTAGGCAAAGGAAATTAAAATCTCCAGGTACAACTATCAATTCTTGTTCCTTGTTGCATGTAGGAAAATATCAATATCTTATACTTAGTTATTAAAATACAGCTGAATGGTGGAAATCCTATGGGGGTGCGACTCCAGAATTGCAAAAATTGGCGGTAAAAATCCTAAGTCTAACTTGTAGTGCATCGGGATGTGAGCGCAATTGGAGCATTTTTTAACATGTAAGCAATCACTACTATTTTCAACTCGATTATGATCTATGTACTTAATACTTATTCTATCTTCAAATTATTGTAGATTCATTCAAATAAAAGAAACCGGTTAGCTCAAAAACGCTTGAATGACTTGGTGTTTGTAAAATACAATCGAGCGTTGAAACTTTGGTATGATGCACGTGATCGCATAGACCCCATAGCTATGACAGATATTGATGAAAGTAATGAATGGTTGATGGGTCGGGTTTTCGAAGAAATGGGAGATGAAGATTTAGTGTTTACAGAAGATCAATTGACATGGGGTGATGTTGGTAGAGTGGTCGGAGCTGAAGATCTCACTTATGTCACTAGAGCATTGAAAGGGAAACAAGTTGTTTCCACACCCACACCGAGACCGAAACCGCCTCTTGACAAAGTGTTTTCAAGAAGAACCAAAGCAACCCCATCTCTACAACTTAGGGATGAGGATGAGGATGAGGATGGGGATGAAGAAGATGCTATTGACATTGAAGATGATTATCAACAAGATGAAGAGTATAAGGATGTCATGGATGATGAGGAGCAAAATGATGAAGTGCCTCCTCAAGATGATTATATTGATTTGAACAATGATGATGATTAGTATTTGAATTTAGACAATTTAAGGAATTTTGATATTAACTATTTGCTTTAGATTAAGTGAACTAGTAATTTGATAGATCATAGGTTATTATTTGAATTTTAGAAAATCTAAGTCCATTTTCTATGACTAACTATCAAGTATTAAGACTTTTTTGCTATTAGATTTGACTTCTTTCGGAATTCCTTCTATTTTTATAGCTTTTTTATAATATTTGATGTTTTTTTACAATAATGCGCCTTTTGTCAAAAGGCGCGCGCCTTTGCCTTGCGCCTTGCGCCTAGGCTCCAGGACCCCTTTGCGCCTTAGTGCGCCTTGAGCCTCTGACAACACTGAATCCATTAGAGATAGCAAAACTAGATCACCTGTTTCCCCATCTGTGGAGAAATGACAGCATAAACATTTGAGTCCTCTAAAGTCTTATATAACTGGTCTCTGTCCCCACCGGTGGTTCCCATAACAAAGGGCACTCCAGTTTTGCAATATAGATTTGCATTATCTGCACATCACAGATTGGATTCCCAAAGGATAATTCGTTAAAGAAAATACACAAGCATCAAAAGGAGCTTGACATTGTCTACAACAATAAAGTGATTGTTAAATCACACTCAGCTACATAGCTTCACAAGTCTAAAGACAATAGAAACTTAGCTCTACTGAACAAATTTCAATCACATTTATAGTTTTAGTAACATAATTTTAAGAGCATTAGTCTTTATAATATCAAGAAACCACAACAATAGGTTACAATTTCAAACTTTCATTTGGAATAAACAGTATAGAAAATTTTATACTGTTAAAAAAAATTCAGGTTATTTTCCAAGCTTGGTGACCTAAAGCATCTCCTATTTTAGTTGATTTCCTAAGGTTCAATTTAAGAATTCAAATTAGATATGAATCAGCTCAACGTATAAAGTTGAGCCAGCAAATCAGTTCTCTTTCCCCAAGAATGCAATTCCCATCAAAATAAATGGTTCAGGTTTCTTTTGTGTTTCTTTAAATACTAAGTTACATAATAGCTACCATTTACTGCTGCAGGAACAGTGTAATCCACCACAATGAGATTGGGATGTTCATTGTACAAGGATGCAAGAACAGCTTCTCTGTCAGAAGGACCATGTATCGTAATCTCTTTTCCACATACTTGCACAGTACTCCCAGACTCTTCTGGTGAGCCAAATGATGCAGGAAGAATTTTAAGTCCTGCAGAGTCTGCTGCCTTAATTACAGCCTTTCCCATTTTGCCACTACAACCATTTACCTAAAATCAATAAAGCAATGTCAAAAACATGAAAGCCACTACAACCACTTAACTAAAAACAATAAAGTAAATCAAAACATGAGGTGAATCAAAGAACCAAGTTAATGACAACTATATTTCTGGAGAACAATAACCAAATACACATATCAATCACCATAGTCATAATTTAGGAAACATATTCTCTTACAACAGAAAATAAATATTAGGCATGGTAGGTGACAACCAAGAGATTGTTCAAGCTAGTAAAAGCTACAAGTACATAAACAACAATATAGCGATAAAAGACAGCAGCAAGCAATGAATATATAAACTCAAAATGCAGTAAACACACTATTTCCATAATCCCAGTAAAAATATCTCATCAAATACCACATTTAAGTCTCATACATGCTTTAGGTGAGGGATTGGAACTGCCTAGTAACAACTCCATATCCACAATATCAGAGAGCGAACTCAAAAATCAGCTTACCAATCAATAATGAAGTAGAACAACAAAAAAAAAATTCAATATACCATGATTGAGATGTCAATGTCTCTGGTTGACATGGACACCACCGTCATGGAAGAGCTCCGTCTCTGTAGAAATGTACTAACACTCTGCCTGCCATGTTGAGATAAGGAAAAGCTCTTCGATTTGATAGAAAACTGGGATGCCGCCATTATCCGTTTCAATGAAAACAAGCACAAAAACAATTTAAATAAAAAAGACAATTAAATTTAGTAAAACAGAAGCACTGAAAAACTGGGTTCTTTAGCTTTTTCTTTTAATGGTTTAATTGAAAATCGTAGAAAGAATAAAATACATAATAACAATGCATTACAGGTTCAACTTCTAAAATTGACTTCTGACTTTTCGTTATAATTTTCAGAATTTTAAGAATTGTATCTTTCCGTAAAAAGAAGAAAAAAGATAAATGCTTGAGAGTATAAAAGGGTTATACCACCATACCTGATGACTGTGATAGGACACAGGGTTTAGGGTTTTGAACTGAAACATAGATGGTTTACTATGAAGCAGTAGGCCTTGGAGTTGGAGACCCATCGCGCAAAATAAATAAGGGTTGAGAACAGTCTTTGTTTGCAGGGGGTTTATAGAGTGCTGAAGGAGAATCAAGGAGGTTGGAAATGCGCTGTTTCCGTCACCGACAAGCTTTGGAAGCGCAGCCGCAGTTTACGGCCACTTTGAAGAAGATGGCAAAGGACGAAATATTATTAACGAAGAGAAGTGGTACCTTTATTTTTATTTTTCTCCAAACGGTGTCGTTTATCACAAAACATTAGGGAAGTGTTATATGCTGATTTCAAAAAATATATATACATATATATATATACTAAGGAATTTAATAAAAAAAATATCACTATACATATCACTATTAAATTATAGACTCCACTAATCTTAACTAGACTTATTGTGATAAAACTATCCTTTAGTGAAAAAAAATATGTTCATTCTAGTTTCTAAAAACACGTCATTATTCAGTTGATTTCAAAATTCTCAAAATCTCTTTCTCATTTGCTCGGTCGAAATCCTTCCCTCTCTTTTTCTTTCGAAGCTTCTCCACCAGTATTATGTTGCTATTGCTTGAGGCGTTGATCGTTGACCGGTTGAATCCACCATTGCTCGAGTCCTTCTTCAGCACAAATCTGCTCTCTCTCTCTCTCTCTCTCTCTCTCTCTCTCTCTCTCTCTCATTGTTGTGTTTGATTTGAAAATCGGGTAACTAGGAAAAAGTCCAAATTTTTTATTTCAAATTTTTGAACCTTATTTATTTCTAGCAGTTTGCCATCAACTCTTAAAAAATAATTAAAAAAAGGTCATAGCTTTGCAACACAAGGTTTATGAAATTCGCGGATGACTACTATGTTACTCTGATGATTTAGTTATAGAATTAAAAAGTTTGGTGTATACTCTTTGGTGGCTTTTTTCTTTACTATTTGGTGGTTGGTCTTCGGTGAGATTTTTCTCTACCTGAAAATTTTAGTTAGTTTTGGTTTATCATAATGTCTTTATACCAAACCAAATAACCTATTTACACTTCTAGTCATGGTGTTTAAACTATATATATGTATAAACATTGAGAATAACTAGTAAAAAGGGACAAAAGTCTAGATGTCAAACATGCCAAAAGTGCCACAAGTCATGTACATTTAACAGAGGTTAGGAGCTCTAGGTTTGTGTAGTTAGTATAACTAAAATGTCCTTTGTTTTGGGTTCCAATTAAATTCTATTAGTTTTTGTGTACTTAGGCACTTATTTGTCACAATTTAATTGAATTCTTCTCATTCATTAATAACCTATACAAGGACTTACAATTTAAAATTTTAGCTGCTAATGAGATATGATAGGAGAAGTGATTACCTATTTCGCTAAATCTTGAAAAAACCTCTCAAACATGGGACTTCTTCATTCATTGAGGCTTAATATGGTTTCTTTTAGTTCAAATAACTCGTACTCACCAATGTATTCAAGTATCGATTATTGATTGATAGTGATTGATCTTTGTTGATATGGTTTAGATGAAATTATTAAAGCATGAGTCATTTTTTGTAATAAAAGATGTTTAGTTGTTTTAAAATATCAAGAATTGTTTTTTTATTGACTAATAATGATTGATCTTTTTTTATATGATTTGATATGTGTTAATATAGATTGATATGGTTTACATAAAATTATTAAAGCATGAGTAATTTTGTGTAGTAAATATATTTTTGTTGCCTTAAAATATGAAGAATTATTTTTTATTGACTGACGGTCATTCATCTTTTTTTTATTTGTTGATTTGGATTGATATGATTCATGATGATTGCTTTCATTTATTTATTTGCATAATTATATATAGTATGGATAATATTGTAATAATCTTAGAATTCAATAATATTTATACATGAAAAGAAAGCCGATTGTTGAGTTATTCTCACATTCTCCATGTGTATCCAACTTTTCAAAGCTAGTAGAAGTTGAAAATTCTTTAGGAATTGAGTCATCCACCTCTTTCTATCTTCCCGACCCATCCAAACGACAACTCCTATTCTCCGAGTTTAGACTCGTATTCTCTAAAGTTCATAGCCTAACAGTGTCGAAGTCGTAAGAACCATTTCACCATGAGTGAGGGCGAAAATTTTCGCTTACATCCATCTTTTATTTCTATTGGCTACCATAATTTATATCTTTTTTAATAATTACTAATGAATACAAAATTGGATTAGATAAAAAATTAAAGATTAAATAATGAAATAACAAAATAAATAAATAATTTTATTATCCTAAATATTGATATAATAATTTATATATTATTAGATATAATTTGGTATAATAATTTTTTAAAGTAATATTTATAGGTAAAGTTTATTAGTATCAAATTTAAATTTAAAAAAATAAATAAAAACCTGTTAGGCTAGCCTGACCCTAAGCCCCGCCCGGTCAGGCCCGAAGTGGCCCTGCCCTACCGAGATTAAGGTTGGGCCACGGAAGCAGCCCGAATATTTTTCAGGGAGGGATACAGGCTGGGGTGAAACCCGGCCCGAGAACACCCCTATAGTGGGGTAGAACATATACTTACAAATGAGAACCTAGAGAAACTTGACATGTTCCTCAGTGGTTGAAGGCATCTTTAGAAAACACCAGTTCTTAATGACTTAGCTAAAGAAGCTTGCTTGGTTGAGGAAGTATGGTCCACAGGTAAGTCAAGATCCTCAAGATCAATCAAATAGGCAGTCTCCTTGCCAGTGATAGGAAGGTTAGCCTGATAGAAGATGTCCTTAAGAGTGATGGACATACACCTAAAAGGAAAAATGAAGGTGTTGATGTGAGAAGACTAGAAGCAAAAAGCAACCATAAGTAGGTCATTTTGGCAAGTCATAGACTTCTGGCTATGACATATCAATTAGAGAATTCCCAACTTTATTTAGATTGGAGAATAATTGGTAGTGAGGTGCTCAACCCAAGTGGTCCATTCAGCACTACCTTTGGGCCAGACCTTTGCTAAAGGACTAGGTTGCTCTAGATACTTATAGACTATGGGCGCAATCATGGTTGGTGCTAAAGAATTTAGTGCTAGGCAAGGACCAATAGTAAACTAGTAGTCTAGAATAGGGTCTTCAATAGAAAAGATGTTCAACTCCCTGCACTAAGATGATTTTGAGGATCAGTTATAAGAACATTAAGGAAAAAGAATGGAAGAGTTCTAGCTATTACTTGATGCGTAGTGGCTCAGTCAAAGGAGCTGTTAGAAAAATCCCTGATCAAATCATCTTGTAGTACTCAGTGGAGAAAAGAGAGTTATTCAAGAGCAAGACCTCAAATAAAATAAATTCAAGGGAAAAGGGCATTAACTGAAATATGCCTAAGTCAGCTTGATTGAGATTGGTTGAGGAGGATGAGGAATCCATTAGAGAAAGTATGTAAAAAGAGGGACAAAGGAGTTTTCTTGAGAGGAATGGTAAAGGCAAGAAGCAATTTACTTAGAAGAAGTTAGGGTTTGATTAGCGGGATGAGAAAGTGAGAAAAAAGAAGCTGTAATTGTAGAAGAGGTGTGTAACAGCATAGGATCTTGAAGAGGCTTAACAATTTTACATGCTAAGCTTGAGAAAACCTTTTTTGGCCAGAATCATAGAAGTAGTGCCTTAGGAAAATGTTTTCTAAGGAATAGGTCTAAGTAAAGGAATTAGACTTAGTTCAGGGGAAGTAAATGGGTTGATATGTTTAGGAAAGTCACTTCAACTAAAATTAGGAGACCAATTGGGTTGAGCCTTGAGAAAGTGTTTGGGTAATAGATGTCTCATACAAACAGTTAGAGCTTATGATATTTTTAAAATTTGAATTCACCTTAGCCTTAGTAAGGGGAAAAGGATTAGAAGTTGAGGAATTCAAAATTTAAAAAAGGGTTAGTGTTGAGATTAGATGAGAAGGGTTAGTTAAGAGAAGTTTGAAACTAGGCATATGGAACACTACTGGATAAGGTTTGCAAAAAGAAGGAAAGATTTGAATCTTAAAAGGGCTAATAGATTTAGAACTAAAATGCTTCCTCAAGAGCGGCTTTGGTTATTTATTTTTCCAGTTCCTAGAAGCATTTATCGAACTAGCTAAATTAGATCTTGGGATGGAATGATGCCATAATTAGAACTAAGGTTTGAAGACGATGAGATACCATAAATACATACATTTGGTTCCTTAAACCAAAGGTATACGAAAGGCAATTATTTGCACGAAGAAAAATATTGGGCTTGCCCTAGATCAGTGACTGAAAAATTGAGGAATTAAATATACTAAGGAGTGAGGAATCAGACATGCTGAGGAAACAAGTTTACTAAGGAATAACATGTCGAGGAAACATGTCTAAGGAAACTAAAGCTAAGAAAAATGGAGAACATGGAAGGCGACTGACACACAATCAAAGCCAAAGGTTACAGTAACCAACCCCTCACTAACCAACAAAGAAAGGATGAGCGATAAGAATCATGGAGAATGAGGAGAATATGGGAAGTTGCCACTTCTTGGGAAAATAAGAAAGAAGATAGATAAAAGGAGAGGCTATGAACTTGCCACTATTCACACCTAAAAACATACAAGCAAATCTCAGCCAGATACTTTTCTAAAAACACACAAAAGCCATATCCTTAGCTAAAATCCTTATATGTGCCCTTTAGATTAGCTCTTAGTCTTTAGTTTTATTTATTTTGTATTTTTATAGAGTTCATCATTTGATTTAGTAACATTGTTTGCAAGATCTCTAGGTATATAATTTGTTTTGATCGTTTTCATATGTATATAAGTTTATCAATTTGTATTTTATTTTGCTCATGTTCAAGCATAATTTGTTCTTGTTGTTCTTCATTCATACAAAAGTCTCTTAGTTTATCCTAAAAGTCTTGATAATTGTTTGTTCCTTTTAAGGTATAATTTGTTTTGGTTGTTCTTCAATTTCACATTAGTTTACCAATCTGCTTAAATCCTCAAAAGTACATTTAAGTGCTTTTGCCTTGTGAATATATGTTTGTTCACCATTCTAACTCTCAGGCACTCTAGGTTTGCTATTACATTGTAGTCAGTGTTAGGACTCGAGCCTAACTTATTGCAAGTGTACAAGTCGTATCAAGTAATAGAGTAATAAATAGAGTATCATTCCCACGAGAAAAGTTGTTCTAAGTACCAAACAATTAAATTGTTTATTATTTGGATAACAAAAATTACTTTATGGTTAAATTAAACTTTAAACAAAATAAATTTCTTGAAATTAAAACTAATAATATGAAATTTACAGTTAATTCACCTTTATGAATTTATCATGAATTTTATAAATTATTGATTTAGTTCTATTTTTCTTTTGATTAATTGTTGAATTCTCTCTAATTAAGCTTAAGTCTCTCTCAAGTACTAAAGCTAATATCAGTTTACTAAAACTAATATCAATTTAATCCTTACATCTACTCTCGTGATCATAAGTAATTAAATCAATTCACTGGGATTTGTGAGAATCTTGAATCAACCTCTTAAGGGTTTAACCTTATCTCCAAGTGAAAAACTTCTTTAAGATTGTTATTTCCTTGGATGAATATTGTGCTTCCATTCTCGCTCCTTTACATAACATCTCAATTCAATTAATTATTGGTCAAATAATTAAAGTATTAAGATCAAAGATAACAAAATAATCAAGATAAACTTAGTTAAATCAAATAAACATAAAGTGTTTTATAATAAATTCAATTTAAGGGACCAACCCTAAAAAGAGCTTAGTACCTCATGTTTAAAATAAAACACAACAATTATTTATTTAAAACATAATAACAAGAAATAGCAAACTCTAGTTCTTTGAATTGAAGAAGAACTCTACTTGGATTCTTTGAATCCTAAATTCACTCTTCTGTCAAAAGAAAGACTAGAACTTAATTGATACAAGTTTTAGAATAACTCTTTAATATCCTTACAATCTCTCTTGTATCTAACTCTCACTTGTCTATTTTCTTACTCTAACTTCAATCTCACTTGCATACATGAATTCTTGGAGGAAAGGTATTTATATAGAGTGTTTGGAAGCTTCTTAGTGGTGGCAAGCTGTTAAATACATGAACAAAACTTTCTACAGTTGTTTGGATCTTTAAAGTTTATTTTTTTTAGCTAAAAGTCATAAATTTCAACCCCATAGTCGTGGCATATGGGTGCCACTGTCGTGGCCAGGGTTAGAATGGACTATTTTGAGACATTTTCTAGCTAAAAATGGTGGCTAAGTGGGCCACGGTCATTCCCCTTTGAATGTCACGATCATGGCTTTTGAATGGAGGTTGCAAACTCTGACTTTTCTTCTTTTTCTTGGCTCAGACAGTAGAGAAATATATCTCACAATCATTGTCTACTAATACCAAGGTTGGCGTTCATTTTGCTTCTGAAATTTTTATTTTTCTTCAATTTTTGATGCGGCAGTCTCAATTTGAATTCCAGGGTCGTGGCTTTAAAGGGCCATAGGCGTGGCTATTGAGTCTTTCTTTATTTTTACTTACTTTTCTTCAATTTTGGACCACTAATCATTAAAAAACTTGAATCTTACCTTTTCCAAGCTAAAATAATATAATTCTAACTCAAACAAACAAAATTCATCAAATTCAACTGGAAAATAATTTAAATCATGATTAGAATTATATAAAATATTAATCAAATTTTCACTCTATCAAACTCCCCCAAACTTAAACCATTGTTTGTCCTCAAAAAATTGAATTTTAGTACTTATAGATTGCCTTATATATTGAGTTTATATGCAAAAAGTTAAACAATTAAAACTTCAAAATTTTTTATGTTGCAATTTTAGCTTTATAACTTTACTTACTTCATTTTTACCTCCTTTACTCAAGAAATTTAATTAATTGCAATCAATTATTAAATTTCAGATAAACAAATATTCTTTTTATGCAAACTTAGCCTAGTCTCATATGCATTCTTAATTGAGCTTTCTCCACTAATAGATCACACTAATTTAAGAAAAATCGGAAGGACTTTGATTGACTTATAATGGGGTCTATAAATGTGAGGACTAACATAAAACTTAAATAAAATTGGTTAATTATCTTTCAAAGTTTTCTCTTACTATGTAGCTCATGTAGAGGATTCTTGAATATTTGCTCATTTTCTTAACTCTTTTCTCTCATCTAGGGGATTATTATTATTATTTTATTAATTTAATAATTTATATATATTTGCATATTCCTCAAACTTTGAACTTATGAGTCTATTATAAATTTTAAAGGAGAAATTTTATATACTCTATCCTCATAGATAAATAATTTAATTTTTGAAAAAAATTTCAAAAGATAATCAACCTTGAATAGGATAGATGATTTGGTTATTAAATCAAAGAAAAATTTTCAAGTTAAGATTTATTTTAGACTCAAAAAGGACAACTAGGAGTAATATTAAAATTGGTGGGTATAAGAATTTAGTTCTACAAACAATGCCTAAATGATTTTTGCCTTTACTTGATAAGGTTTAATTTCACCTTAAAAACTCTTTTAAACATGTTCTAGGCCTAGACAAATAACAATATGAAATAATATAAACTTATTCTAAAATTCAATAGCTAACCACTTTTAATTAATTTGAAGAGCTCATTTGGTTAAAAATCTATAGAGTATTATTATTTTACCAAATTTTGACCTTAAAATTTTAAAATTTTTTAATTGAAAAAAAAAATTTTAACACATAAAATCACATATAAGAAATCTAAAGTAACTCCAATTTATTTCGATCATAATATATTCATAAATTTCTAAAAGAAAAATACAAATAATTATATTAAACCACACTTAATATATAATAATTATCCAAACTTAAAACCATAAATAATCCATAAATTAAACCAAGCATAATAACATAAAATAAAACCACAAGTATTCAAAAATAAGCACATTAAAATAATATAAATTCAAAGTACCACAAATTTAAAGTACTACAAGTTTCGTAAAACTAATAAATTGAGGAAAAAGACTCCCCAAACTTGAAATACCATTGTCCTCAGTGGTCACCGGTATCAGGATATCACCAGGTGGAGGGTGCTGCTGTGGGGGTGGGTAGTAAAGTCCGAACTGAGCAAAGAAGGAATTGAACTACTTATTAAGTCTTGTCATCTGAGTAGAAATAGTATGAACCTCATGCTAGACTCCTCCAAACCGCTGCTCCATGTTGTCAAATCGCTGCTCCCAAGTTGTATTCATGTGGTTCATCTCATTTTCAAAAGAATCAAGCCTATTAGCAATAAAATCAAATATGTTTGGAGGTGAAGCAGATAGACTGGCCTCAAAAGGTAGAGGTGGAGGAGGTTGTGGTTGGTTTGCTTGCTTCTCAAAATCAAATCCCTCTCCAAATAATTCCTCCTTATCAATATTAATATAGGCATTTGGTGATCCTAAAACTATATAGTGGTTCCCTCTCTTTGTTGCTAGTCTCATAGTCAAGATGGTACCCATATCAATTATAGTCCTACCCGAGATAAGTGCAAGGTGATCAAAATCTATATTAAGATATTTAGCAATTTTTGTAATCATCCCCCTATGACAATCTTACCAGCCTGCTTAACTACTTCCTCACACCTTTTAGCAAACTAGAAACCAACATTAAAAACTTTATCTTTTATGGCACAATAAAAGAAATGCAATTCTTTAGAGTTTACAGTGCCTTAGCTCTCCCCTCTCCCAAAAATTATATTTGCCAAAACAACATGGATGTATCGGTAGAATGAGTTTGTAAAATTAAAGGTTTTTGATATTTTACTATTAAATCTCCCTATGCCCCCTAATCTAATCCATATTTCTTTTTCATCAAAACCTTCAGTTCTCCCATGAGTACCTTGCAATTCTACTAGTCCAAGAGCACGCCCAAATTCAACTATGAGCGAATTATAAGTTCGATTGGCTAACCTAAACTTTACTCTTCTATTATGGGTAGTATTGCTATCTGGTGGGATAAACTGAAAATTTTAAGGGTTAATTCCGCATAAGTATGGTAATGCATGCTAGTAAATAGGATCCATTGCAAATCAATAAATATTTCGAGTAATAAATCATTCCATCTTAATTTTCTAATGACATTTCCATCAATGAATCTAGAAGAACAATTTTACGTGAACTCAAGTCATGATACCTTTTTCATTGTACCTCATCACAGAAGCAAATTTCAGGATATCTATTTGGTTGTTGAGGTGGTGGAGACGAAGGTGGAGAAGATGATGATACCTCTTATTGCCTCCTTTTGGATCCTTCATCCTTTGATTTCTTGGTAAGGGTTTTACTTCAAAAGACATTTTTGTTCAGCCTTATTCAAGTCCATGTTTAGTTGTTTTATAGCCTAATATGCCTAATGTTCTAGCTCCACTGGTAAGTGACACGCTTTTTCAAAGACAAGTCTATATGGTGACATACCAATTGGTGTCTTATATGTTGTTCTATAAGCTCAAAGTGCATCATCTAACTTAGTAGAGCAATCTTTCCTCGAATTACTAACTATTTTCTCCAAAATCCATTTAAATTTCCTATTAGAGATTTCTACTTGTCCACTAGTTTGATGGTGATAAGATATTGCCACCTTATGGTGTACTCCATATTTTTTAAGAATAGATTTAAAACTTTTATTATAAAAATAAGTACCTCTATCACTAATCATAGCTCTAGGAACTCTAAATCTAGTGAAAATATTCTTTTTGACAAATTTAGTTACAACCTTTAAATCATTTGTTGAACTTGCCAATGCTTAAACCTATTTTGAAACATAATCTACAACAACTAAAATGTATTGATTATTAAATGATGGTGAAAATAGTCTCATAAAATCAATTCTCCAGATATCAAACAATTCAACTTCAAGGATAATATTAAGTGGCATATCTTGTCTTTTTGAAATATTTCCCACCCGTTGACATTTATCACATGACTGAATAAAATTTTTTGCATCCTTATACATGGTTGGCCAGAAAAAAACAGATTGCCAAATTTTAGCAATTGTCTTAGTTGTGCTAGAATGACTACCACATTCTTTCAAATGGCAAAATTCTAGAATACTTTTCATCTCCTCTTCTAGAACACATCTACGAATTATTCTATCCCCACAATACTTAAATAATAAAGATTCCTCCCACATGTAGTGTTTAAAATCAACAAGAAATTTCTTCCTTTGAGCATAAGTCATTTCTGATGGAAGAACACCACTTGCCAAATAATTCATAAGGTCAACATATACCAGGGGATAAAAGTTTTAACAGAGAAAAGTTGTTCATTAATAGGCATACTATCCTTGTCTATTGGCTTCTCCAATCTTGAAAGATGATCTGCTACTAAATTCTATGCTCCCTTTTTATCTTTTACTTTAAGATCAAATTTTTGAAAAAACAACATCCATCTAATCAATCTTGGTTTGGCTTTCTTCTTGCTTATAAAATATTTAATTATTGCATAGTCAGTATAAATAATAACTTTGTAACCTAAAAGATAAAGAGCAAAAACTATAGCACACATTTATTTTTCTATTTTAGCATAATTAATTTGAGTATCATCAAGGGTTTAGCTTATATAATAAATGACATGACTCTTCTTATCTTTCCTATGACTTAATACAGCTCCAGTGGCATAGTCACTAGCATCACACATGAGCTCGAATGGTAAAGACTAATCTGACGATGAGATAATAGGAGTTATTGTAAGTGTTGCTTTTAACCTATTAAAGGCAATTAAACAATCATTAGAAAAATTAAAAACAACATCCTTATTTAATAATTCGCACAATAGTTTAGCAATTTTTGAAAAAAATTTTATAGAACACTTGTAAAACTCAGCATGTTCTAAGAAACTATGAACTCCCTTAACATTAGTTGGTGGTGGTAGCTTTTCAATAACTTTAATTTTTGCTCTATCCACTTCAATCCCCTTTTTAGAAACTTTGTGTCTATGAATAATGCTTTTTTCTACCATAAAATGACATTTTTTCTAATTAAGAACAATATTTGTTTCTTCTCATATTTTAAGTACCTGTTCTAAATGTTGTAAACATCCATCAAAAGTGGTACCATAAATAGTAAAATCATCCATGAATATTTCAACAATTAATTCAACAATATCTAAAAATATAGCCATCATGCATCCCCAAATGCATTGACAGTAGGACCTCCAAATGGAATTCCTGCTGATGCATCTGCCACTGCTGATATTCTTAATTGGGGTATTGGCTTTCTCTAAAGCTGGATTTGCTAAACCTGTGCCTTGTTTCAAAGAATTTTTACCTGTCCATTTTGGTAGCAGCAAAGTTAAGCCGACAATTGTCCGCTGGCTCAAACCTCCATCATGTTTTCTCAAGCTCAATGTGGATGCTTCCTTCACAAATCACCTTTCTGCTGGAGGAGCAGTTATCAGAAACTGTTCGGGCCAATTTGTTCAGGGTATAGCCTTTGTCTTCAACGCCTCTGATGCATTTCAAGCGGAACTGCAGGCTCTTCATACTGGTCTCCAATGGAGTATTTCTTCTGGCTTTCGTCCTTTGGTTGTAGAGACTGATTCAAAAATGCTGGTTGATCTCCTCAACTCTTCTCAGTTCCTTCACCCTTCAACGCTTGCAAGCAAAGCTCAACGTCTTTTATCCTCCAATAACTTCAGCCTCCACCATGTATTTAGGGAGGGGAACCAATCTGCCCATTTCTTTGCTCTTTATAGTCGCCTCCACAAAGCGAATTGTATTTTCTCTAGTTTTGAGTCTCTTCCTTACTTTCTGAAACAAATTATTATTTCGGATTGTATGGCTCCTTACATTCGCTATCATTAATAATTCATATCATAAATATTTTGATTATAGCCATCATGCATCTTTGGAAGGTTGATGGCGCATTGCATAGCCCAAAGGGCATTCTGCAATAAGCAAACGTGTCATATGGACATGTAAATGTTGTCTTCTCTTGATCTTCTAGTGCTACAAGAATTTAAAAATAACATGAATGTCCATCTAATAAATAAAAATAAGCATTACCTGCAAGTCTTTCAAGCATTTGATCAATAAATGGTAAAGAAATGATCCTTGTGAGTAGTTTTATTCAATTTTCTATAGTCTATGTAAACATGCCATCCAGTGACTATCATTGAAGAAATTAATTCAATATTTTTTTCTTTATAATAGTCATTCCTCCCTTCTTTGGAACTACATATGCAGGACTTACCCAAAAACTATTAGAAATGGGATAAATAATTCCTGCATCTAAAAACTTAGTTGCTTCTCCTTCATATTTAGATTCAATCTTCTCTGTTGCTTTATCACATGTTTAGAATTTTCTTCCAATAATATCCTATGCATACATATTGAAGGGCTAATTTTCTTAATATTAGATATAGTCCAACCGATTGCTTTCTTATATTTTTTTTTATTAAATCTAAGGTTTGACTTAATTGAATTTCAGATAAATTAGCATTAACAATAATATGCAAAGTATTATTAGATTCAAGATACGCATACCTAAGATGATTTGGAAGAGATTTTAATTCTAATTCTTGAGCCTTTTCAATAGGAGGTAGTAGGGTTTTGCCTTTTTCAAGAGGTTGAAATCTTTGAAAGTACATAAGTAGAGTTTGTTGTAACACTGAAGCATAAGTAGCAACTTCTTTATTCTCATTTTTTGTTGTAGAGCTTTATGAAAGACAAATTTCTAAAGAATCATCAACATTTTGTTCACAAGTTTGTTGCACACATTCATCTACGGCATCAATTACCGTTATCTAGAAATGCTAGATTCTAGCTACTTTCTCAGGTTAAATTTTATTTTTTTCTCTCCTACTTGTAAAGTCAATTTTGCTCCTCGAACATCTATTATAGCCACAGCTGTAGCCAAGAATGGCCTCCCTTTAATAAGCGAAATTTCTTCATCCTCATCCATTTCAAGAATTATAAAATCTACTGGAATGTAGAGTTTATCTACTTTCACAATAACATCTTCAACTACTCCAACAAGATATTTTACTGAACAATCAACTAACTGAAGAGATATTTTTGTTGGTTGCAGTTGTGTGAAGCCAAGTTTCCTACAAATAGAACTAGGCGTTAGACTAACACTAGCTCCTAAGTCACATAATGCTTTATGAAAATCAACTTCGCCAATTATGCAAGGTATAGAAAAACTCCATGGATCTTTTGACTTTGAAGGAAGTTTATTTTGAATCACTGCACTGCATTCTTCTGTTAATGCAATTTTTACGTTGTTCTCCTGCTTCCTTTTATTAGACAATAATTCTTTAAGAAATTTCACATATGTCGGCATTTGTATAAGAGCTTCTGCCAAAAAGAATGTTAATGTGAAGTTGTTTAAAAACTTTTAAAAATTTTTCTTATTGCTTATCTAATTTTTGTTACTTTAATTATTGAGGAAAAAGAATAGGAGGTACATAAGGTTTAACAATTTCTTTAGGTGCTTCCTGTTTTTTAATTTCTTTTTCTTTTTTATCCTTTTCCTTATCCCAGTATGGAGTTGTGGGTTTTTGAGGATCGTTCAGTTGTAAACCACTTCTCAAAGTGACGACTTTGCAATGTTCCCTTAGATTAATCTCCATTTGTCTAGAAAAAGCTCATTGATTGTGAGTATTAAGAGAACTTACAAATTTACTTACTTGAGTTTCAAGATTTCTATTTTGTGTCAAGAGATGTTCAATTTTTTGCTCAAGTTTATTGTAGTACTTTTCAATTTTGTCAAATCTCTCCAATGTTGCTCCAACGAATTTTTTAACGTTGATTCATAACCTAGTTTTTCTGAAGAAGTGGATTATTGATTTCGGTTCTTCATGTATGGAGGTTGATAAGATGCCTTCTGATTATTTTAATTTTTTCATGAAAAATTTGGATGATTCCTCCATGTTGGATTGTAAGTGTTTCCTTAAAAATTTAGACCCCTATTTTAATTTTTCAGAAATTGTACTTGCTCCATAATTTTTCAATATGGTGTGTCATGACTTCCTCCATATCCTTCGTATGCTGGAGAAGATGACGATAAGTTGACATGCTCTAACTTCTTAGCAATTTATCTACCTTAGCTACAAGTAAAGAAATATTATTAATTTCATGTAAACCTGTAACTCTTTTATGCATACCTCATTCTGAATTCCAATGGTAGTTATTTGCTGTCATTTCTTCAACCAAGTCATTGACTTAAGAAGGAGCTTTGTTCATAATTGCACCACCCACTGCTTCATCAATTGTTTCTTTGATATTGGGATGAAAACGATTATAAAAAGTTTGAATTAAAAGTCATTCAGGTATTGCATAGTGCAAACACTTTCTTTGTAAATTTTTCAAATATTCTCAAGCTTCACACAAACTTTCTCCTTCAAGTTGAATAAAACTTGTGATATCGTTTCTCAATTTAGCTGTTTTTGCTGGTGAAAAATATTTTACAAGAAAAGTCGAGGGTAAATAATCCCATGTTTTGAACGTGCTTGTGGTTTGGAAGTGAGCCAATCCATTGCTTGATTCATTAGAGAAAGTGGAAAAAATCTTAAACGGATAGCATCGTCAGATAGACCATTAATTTTAAAAGTATCATACATTTCTAACAAATTTGAAATATGAGCATAAGCATCCTCATGTGGTAGGCCATAAAAAACATATTGTTAAATTAAATTGATAAGTGCTGGCTTAAAATCAAAAGTGTTTGCTTGCACTGGTAGTTTAGCTATGCTAGATCTTAATTGAGCAGAGGGCATAGTATATCGCTTAAGCGTCATATTTTATGGATCTGCTATGGTTGGTTCTTTGTCAGAAGAGTCTGTAGGAATATCGATCTTAAGGGTTGCTTCTGAAGTTCCTTCCACTGTTTGTTCTGTTTTCCTCTCTTTCTTCTTCTTCCTAAAAAATCGTTCAATTTCTAGATTATATGGCTCAGGTTTTGTATTTGAATTTCTTTGTATATAAACCAAAAATTTTAATTAAAAGTAAAGAAATCAAAACAAAAATAAAAATTAATTTAGTTCTTACGTATACTCTCGCAATAATAAGTAATTAAATCAATTTATTAGGATTTATTTGAATATTGAATCAACATTTTAAGGGTTTAACCTTATCTTTAAGTGAAAAACTTCCTTAAGATTATTATCTCATTGGACGAATATTGTACTTCCACTCTTTCTCCTTCACACAATTTCTCAATTTAATTAATTATTGGCCAGATAATCTAAGCATTAAGATTAAAGATAACAAAATAATCAAAGATGAACTTAGTTAAATCAAATAAGTATAAAGTGTTTCATAATAAATTCAATATAAGGGAGCAACTCTCAAAAGAGCTTAGTGCCTCATGTCTAAAATAAAAACACAAAAATTATTGATTGAAAACATAATAACAAGAAAGAGAAAACTCTAACTCTTTGAATTGAAGAAGAACTCTAGTTGGATTCTTTGAATCTCTTCCCTGAATCCTAAATTCACTCTTCTCTCAAAAGAAAGACTAGAACTTAATTGATACAAGTTTTAGAATAACTCTTTAATCTCTTTACAATCTCTGATATATCTAACTCTCACTTGTCTATTTTCTTACTCTAACTTCAATCTCACTAGCATACATGAATTTTTGGAGGAAAAGTGTTTATATAGAGTACTTGGAAGCTTCTTGGTGGTGGCAAGTTGTCAATTGCATGAATATAACTTTCTATAGCTATTTGGATCTTCAAAGTTCAATTTTTTCAGCTAAAATTCATAAATTTCAGCCCCATAGGCATGGCATATGGGTGCCTTGGTCTTGGCCTGGGTTGAAATGGACTATTTCGAGAAGTTTTCAGCTGGAAATGGTGGCTAAGTGGGCCACGGTCATTCCTCTTTGAATGCCATAGTCGTGGCTTTTGAATGGAGGTTGCAAACTCTGACTTTTTTTCTTTTTCTTGGCTTAGACAGTAGAGAAATGTGTCCCACGATCATGGTCTAATAATGCCACGGTCGAGACATTCATTTTGCTTCTGAAACTTTTGTTTTCCTTTAATTTTTGATGCGGCAGTTTCAATTTGAATCCCAAGGTCATGGCTTTGAAGGGCCATGGGCGTGGCTATTGAGTCTTTCTTCATTTTTGCTTACTTTTCTTCAATTTTGCACCACTAATCATTAAAAATCTTGAATCTTGCCTTTCCAAGCTAAAACATATAATTTTAACTCAAACAAACAAAATTCATCAAATTCAGTTGGAAAATAATTTAAATCATGGTCAGAATTATATAAAATATAAATCAAATTTTCACTCTATCAGTCAGTATCCTTAAGGAATTTTAAGTGAACTGTAAAGGGAGCTTGAGCACCTTATCCCATTTTAGGTCATTTTTTAGATTTTACATAGTTATCTAGATTAGAAGTCAAGTTACCATATTTCAGTTGAGAAACCTATAATCCTCTAGCATTTCGCATAGTTAAAGGCCAAGACTTGCCAATCCTCGGGATACACCTCTAACATTATAAATTGTTAGGATTACCAAGTAAGTTCTAATGGCTTTCAAGATTGGCACTATTTTTCTTCTCCGGCAGTGGATTTTATGTATGAACTAATTTAAAATTTTCATTTATTTTGTTTTGGTCTGTATTTCTATTTTTAGAGACTCCGTAAAGTTTAAATGTTGAAATATTATGTTTGGTGTGTAATTTAATGAATGATGTCATGTTTTGGATATTTCTGCTGATTATATTACGTCAGGCTGACTGTGGGATCTAATGCCTCAAATTTTCTGCCCCTCAGTAACAAGATCATTGTGTATATATGAAGAAATTCTCTAATGATTTCATTTTTTTATTACTCTATATGGATGAATATTAATCGTTAACCAAAATATTTTCAAAATCAACAGTCTAAAGAAGCAGTTGAGTATGTCTTTTATTATGAAAGACTTGGGCCAACAAGATTCTTTGCTTGAAGATAATTAAAGACAGAAGCACCAAGAAATTGTGGTTGTCATAAGAGAAGTATATTGAGAAAGTACTTCAAAGGTTCAATATGGATAACCGGTTAGTTATCCTCTTGCTAATCACTTTATATTGAGTTTGAAATAGTATCCTTTCAAAGAAAAAGAGAAAGAAGAGATGGACAAAGTTCCATATGCTTCAAGAGTTAGGAATTTGATATATGTCATGGTGTGTGTACGGCCAAATATTACTCACTCAGTAAGAGTAGTAAGTCGATTCCTTTTAAATCCTAATAAAGAACATTGGGCTGCAATGAAATGGATTTTAAGATATCTTTGTGGAACCTCCAAAATATATTTATGTTTTGGAGATAAAAAACTTGTATTAGCTGGCTACACAGATGCAAATATGGCAAGCAATGTTGACTCGAGAAAGTTTACATCAGGTTATTTGATTTTATTTGCAGGGAGAGCTATGTCATGGCAATCAAGGCTACAAAAATATATTACTCTCTTAATAAATAAAGCAGAGTTCAATGTTACAACTGAGGCATGCAAAGAGCTCATGTGGACAAAAAAGTTTTTTGAAGAACTTGAATTTTAAAAATATAGATATTCACTCTATTGTGATAGTCAGAGTGACATTAATCTTGGAAGGAGTTCCTCCTTCCATTCCAGATCAAAGCATATTAATATAAGATACAATTAGATCAAAGATATGTTTGAGAAGAAGCTTTTGCTGGTTGAAAAGATTCATACTGAAGAGAATAGTGCATACATGTTGATAATAATTCTTAGAAGAAAAAAGTTCAAGTTCTGTCGATCATCTACAGGAATGACAGTTAACCAATGTAGTTGGCAGGGGGAGAATTATAAGGTGGTACCTAATCCACATGGGTAACAAGTTACCATTTTTGATAATTTAACAAGCCACCATTAAATTAAAAAGAAGTTGGTTTCGTAAGTATATAATCATTTTTAGCCGTAATTGGAGTAGTTAGCTGGAATTTGAATAGTTATTGCCACTATTAAAATAGTAATTGTAGCTACTATTAGAATAGTAAAATTAGGATATTTACATATATTAGAAAGATCTATAAATAACATTCTCTATTTCACTTCAAAACACACTAAAATTTGTGTGTAAGAGAATTATTTAGAGAGTGATAAAATAGTGAAGTTGTTTAATTTTTGAGAGTATTTAGAAAATACTTGAGTATCACTATTTTGAGTTTATCCCAATTGTAATTATTGTACATCTAGAAATTTTTCGGGAGAAGTCTCTCTTATAAATATACTATTTTTAATAGTAAAAGAATATTTTTTAGAGTTTATCTCATATACGTGGCCTAAATAAAAAGATCAATCACGTAAAATTTGTTATGCTATTTTTATCTCAATTTTATAACTATTATAAAATATAGTTATTTTATTATATTATGTAATTAATTATTTGAGTAAAATTCTATTTAAGAGGACTAAATTTTAAGTGAGATCGTCTATAACTCATTCAATATTTTTTAATAATTTTCTTAATATTTATTTTAAATATAATATTTCAAATAATTTATATATTATTAATACTTTTGCACTTCATAAAACGAGATAGTTTGGCATTTCATAGTCATGGCTTGAGCCAATTCCTTCGACAAGGACTTCTCTTTTCCTTTTTTTTTTTTTTTTTTTTTTGGCTCTGTGTGGGTTCAAATCTGATTGGAAATTGGGGGAATATTCGCGCCCACAGTGGTTTAATGGGGTGGAACCGGTTGACTGGAAGATGCAGTTTATTAGTTTTTTTTTTTTTTTATCAGTACAATTTTAAATTTATCTTTAAATGCCACCACCGCTCCATATCACAACTTAAATCCAATGGTTGAGAGTCTTCGAGGCATTGTGGAATCCTCCTTCGTCATTCAATCATTCAATTGTTTTTAAAAGTGAATCATCAAAAACTATAAAAATGTCTCTGTGAAGGATCCGTGAATGGAGAATAGAGAAGACCTGAAGTCGATTTTACCATTCTTGCCATTAGTAACTCGCTCCTCGAGTTTGTTTTGACCATCACAAGTTGTGGAAGCTCTCTCGAAAGGCCCTGCTTATAGCAATGTCAATTCTGGAGAGAATTAGTATTCACTGCTATTTCTGATATCAGAAATCTTCTCAATCTCTCTGCTCAACCTCTCGCTCATTTTGCTCAAGAAGGTTATTCCCTCTTCTTCGACGAGGTAACAACTCTCAGTTTTCTCGTTTTTCTTTTCTAGTTTTATTAGTTTTTGGCTTGATAAGAAGGTTTTATTGTTATTTGAGGCTGGAGTTTCGTAAGAAGTTACTCTATGAATTGGTTTTTCTTTTTCCCCCTTTTCTGGGTGTTATTGACTTCTAGAAGATTTCAATAATCTGTATTTTGAAGCAATACGAGGAAACCCATTACTTGTCAGTTGCTCATATATGAGATAAATTCAATATCTATTCATTAATTTTAATATGCACAATTTTTTCCCAGCTGATTTCCCGAGCTGAGTCTGCAAAATGGTTTGGGGAGATTCTCCCCGCATTGGCTAATTTGCTCTTGAGGATGCCATCACTGTTAGAATCTCACTATCAAAATGCAGATAACTCGTTTGATGGCGGCGTCAAAACTGGTCTTCGCTTGCCAGGTCCGCAAGAAGCTGGCATAGTGTTCCTCAGCCAGGTAACTTTTTTTTTACTTCATTCGTTGTTCTATTTCTTAGGAATTATGAAGGAGTTGCATTTTCAAAGTATGTAGTTTCGTTGCATGCCCCATTCCATGAATCATAGAAGCTGAAAATGCATTGAAGGAGAATTGAACTAAAATCGATAATAGGAAACAATTTGCTGGGTTGGCACTCGAGAATGATGTCTTCGTCTAACTGTAATGATGGAAATGGTGTCTCAATGTGCTTGTCATCATGATGGTGCCTTCATTGCACAAACTTTCATCTCAAGAGAAGTTTGAAATTTTCCTGTTCTTAATTCTTATCTTAGAATAGTTTTGGGCTGTATCCATTTCTAGCTCTGGAATCGAATTTTTAATTTTATGCAACTAAGGCTAAGAAAATAGTTTTCCTTTTTGATCAAGTAATAATATGATCTTATATCAACGTCTATCTTCTATCTTTTTAATGTTTCTTCTTACATATATATATATATATATTAATATATATATATATATATTTGTGAAGTGCGCTCTTTATCATCATAAATACAGCTTATAGTTACATGATACATGAGCCTCTTCCTCTCTCTCTCTCTCTGTCTCTCGAATATTCCATTTGTTCTTATAAGCTAATATCATTATAATACTCTTTTGGAACTATTTCTAGGGTTGCACTGAAAATACATGGATATAACATTCCTGTCGAGTAATTCGCAGACTTGTCCAATTTTGACTGTGAGACCCATGAGCTTAATTGAATGAGACACTATCATATCATGTTACAAGTTAGTTCCTGTCATCTAATTTTTAATTTTCTTCACTTGCAAAAAAATGTGTGTTTATTATGTTAATAGGTTTTGATAATGTCAATGTTGCTTCTCAGGAATTGATTGGCGCCCTTCTGGCATGTGCTTTCTTTTGTTTGTTTCCAATCACTGATAGAGGTGCAAAACATCTTCCAATGATCAATTTTGATCATTTGTTTGAGTATGTGATCTTCAGCTTTGCTTAATTTTCCTGAACATTCTTATAGCATCATAAGTATAGACTGCAAGTATTGGACTAAAAAATTAAATTACAGTGGAAGAAAAAATCATAGAAATTAAATAACATTTCAAATTTAACTTGCACTATGTCGATCCCCTGATGGATATGTTTCGTTAAGAGTTGAGTAATCTGTGTTAGCAAGTGTAACTATTGCAGATCATAGCTACTGCATGTGGAGATCAAATGCATGGTATGTAGAACCCTAGGTTTTCTTTCTCTCTCTCTTTGTCACTCACACACTGACACATACTACAACATAATAATTTAACTAAAAACCAGATATGCTTACAGAGTCTACATCCTTATGTGGAGAAATAATATAGGAAATTGCTAAAAACAACCGAAGAAAAGTATAAAAAATGCCCTATAAAAATATGAAATTTCTAATGTAAGGTTTTTACAATTAGAAAGGAAGAATAATAATTGCGGCTAGAATAATAATTGCGGCTAGAATATTCTCTCTAAGACTGACTTGAGTTGTGATCAGGACTTGGACTATTCCTATTCATAAGAACATAAACTGCTTTAGTTAGGGTTTTCATGTGATATGAAATGCATTTTTGTTGGTGGGCTTGGACAATTATATCTAAGAACTTCAGTTGAAAGATCCAAAATATGAATTCAAAAAGAAAAAATCCAAAATGCTGTCATTTATTGCCATCTCTTCACTTTTTTTTTTTTTAATTTCATTTGTGGAGATTGCTGACAATTTTATGTAGGATATTTGAAATCATAAATGCATAGAAAAGAACAGTGACTTCATAAACTCTATGGCCTTTTCATCTAGAGACTGCTATGCATTAGCACTTATGTAAACCAACCGAAAAGCCCTATAACAACTTTAAGATAAGCTCCAAACCCTTATAGATGTAAATCGGAAAGCACTAAAACTAAGTCAACAAAACTTTATTGAAAGGATATGCTCATATATGTTTGTGGGCTTTGTGTCATTTGAGAGGAAGGTACTTCTTTTGGAACAGCTTCCTAGAAATATTTCTTATCCCAAGGCTGATTTTTGGAACAAACTTCCTATAAGTAATTCTATTTTTCTAATCCCAAGGAAGTATTTTAGTTTTAAGATCTTTAATTTCAAACACATGAGCTAGCTTCTCCTTAAGTTTTCCCCTTTCAACCATATAATTTCCTATTATGATAATAATATTGTCAAAATATGCTTAGAGAGAAGTGATTTTTCTCACTTGGGCGAGTGTTTGATAAACATGGTATGATCTCCCCTACTTGGCTTGTATTCCATTCTTTTAATTGCTGATCTCCCCTACTTGGCTTGTATTCCATTCTTTTAATTGCTTGAATAAATGTTTTAAACCATGCTATAGGAGATTGTTTTAGATCATAAAGTGCCTACTCTAAACTTCATGTCCTATCTTTCCGAATATTATGATTAAACTATGGTGGTAACTCCATAAAGACCTCTTGTTCCATATCTCCACGTAAAAAGACATTCTTCACATCAAACTGATGCAAACTCCAGCTATAGGAAGCATCCAATGATACCATGATCCAAACAGTATGTATTTTTGCCATAGATGCGAAGGTTTTTGAGTAGTCAACTTGATATTTATGTGTATATCATTTAGCCACCAACACTGCCTTGTGCCTTTCCAAACAAAAAAAAAATATTTTGCTTAATATTTTCCTATATACACCTTCTACACTCGACTAGAACCACACCCTTGTCCCAAGTTTTGTTTTTTAGGTGCTCGCGTCCAACTCCTATCAATTAAAGCCTCTTTTACATTTTTTTAGTACGTTAATGGAATGAATGGTAGTGAGAGAAGTTATGTTCAAGAAAGAGTTTTCCTTCTTGAGAATATTTGTAGAGGATTCTTAAACTGTTTTTCAGGAGATCTTAGGGTCTACTTGGATGATAGTTTGCCTTGATTTCATAAGGTATCTTAGGATTTAATTTTTTATTTATTTTGATTCCCATCTTCATGGTATGGTTATCAATGATAATCTCATAGTTTGAAAATCATAAATTTTAATGAATTTTTCAAACTCTCTATTTGCACTTTGTTTGTTCATGGTTTGCCATGGTTTCATAATGTATGATATGGTCTAATTCTTGTTTGTTTTGATTTTCACCCTCCCATATTATGGTTTTCCATGGTAATCTCATGATTTGAAAATTATGAATTTCCAAACTACCAATTTGGTGGTTTTCGATGATTTTATAATCTTATCTTTTCAAAATGTCCAAAATAAAATTTTTAAATACCAAATATATATTAATAAATAATTTTCTTTATCTCCATGACATATTAAAATCTTAAAAATATTATCGAATTAATAGAAATATTTTTACTGACCCATACCATACTATACTGTACCATTTTTCCAAATATAATAAACATTATTTTCAATATCACATCATGCCATATTATACATTACTAAATCGCGTTGCTAATCATCCAAATAAAGCCTTAGTGGTTTACCGTGGTTTTAAAATTTTATCTTTTAAAAATATCATCAATAAATATTCTAAATACTAAATGGGTACTATATAGCACCCTTTAAACAACAATAAATATTCTAATTTTTATTAAAATGTGTTATTTTTATCAATATTTATTATAATCATTTTTTCAAGATGATTAATAAGAAAATTACACATATTTTAAAATTATTGCACAAATTTCAATAAAAATAAAATAGATCCCAATAAAAAATATAGAATTTATTGCTGCTTAAAGAGTTCCAATATGGCTCTCGATAACATTTTTCATACTAAATATATCCTTATAATATGTTTTTCATTTCTATAACCTATTAAAATCTTACAAAATACTATCAAACCAAATAAAAAAAAGAACTTATCTAATCATGCGATACTATACCATATCTCCAAACAACAACAACAACAACAACTAAGCCTTAATCCCAAACAAGTTGGGGTCGGCTGTATGGATTCTCAACAAAATAAGCTCAAAAGACACCAAAAAAGATACTCCAGCCTTAGGCCCCTTCCAAGACACGGATTTTACGTCTCCATTCAAGTCTGTCGTTAATCAAATCCGCATCAAGATCTAAGGCACGTAAGTCTCTTGCTATCACCTCCTTCCACACAGTTCTAGGTCTGCCACGACCTCTTGCCCCCTCAATCAACAAATTCTCACACTTACGAACCGCAGCATTAGGAGGTCTTCTTAAAACATGCCCATACCATCTAAGTCTTCCTTCCCTCACCTTATCTCCGACGTCCGCTACTTGGACTTTTTGTCGAATATGAACATTCTTAATTTTGTCCAGTCTGGTATGTCCACACATCCATCTTAGCATCCTCATTTCTGCCACACTCATCTTATGCAAATGTTGTCCCGTTGGTGCCCAACACTCACTACCATAGAGCATCGCAGGTCTAACAACCGTCCTATAGAATTTACCTTTCACTTTCAGAGGTATTTTCTTATCACATAGAATCCCAGTCGCACCCTTCCACTTCAACTACCCTACCTGTATTCTGTGAGCCACATCTTCATCTATACGGCCATCATTCTGGAACATCGAACCCAAATATTTGAAGTGCTTGGTTTTAGGAACCAAAACTCCATCCAACTTAACCTCATGTTCCTGCTTCTTCCTTAGACTGAACTCACAGTGCATATATTCCGTTTTACTCCTACTTAACTTAAAACCCTTGTCCTCGAGGGTTTTTCTCCACACTTCCAACTTACGGTTTACACCAGCACTAGTCTCATCAATTAAAATAATGTCATCAGTAAACAACATACACCAAGGAACATCGTCTTGTATGCTTCTGGTTAGCTCGTCCATAACCAGGGTAAATAAATATGGACTCATGGCCGAACCTTGATGCAATCCGGTAGTAATAGGGAAAGCCTCAGTGTCTCTACCAGGTGTTTTCACACTAGTGGATGCATTCTCATACATGTCCTTGATGATGTTGATATATTTGCCGTTGACTCCTTTCCTCTTCAAAACCCACCATAACACTTCTCTTGGTACTCTATCATAGGTTTTCTCAAAGTCAATAAATACCATGTGGAGATCTTTCTTCTTCTCTTGATACAATTCCATTAGTCTTCTTAGAAGAGAAATAGCCTCCATGGTAGATCTCCCTGGCATAAACCCAAACTGATTCTCCGAAACTCTTGTAAGCTTCCTCAATCTGTGTTCAATAATCCTTTCCCATAATTTCATAGTATGGCTCATAAGTTTGATACCCCGATAATTTGTATAGCATTGAATGTCTCCCTTATTTTTATATATGGGTACCATGATACTCTTTCTCCAGGAATTCGGCATCTTACGTCCTTTCACAATAACATTAAAGAGTTTAGTTAACCAGGCAACTCCTACCTCTCCAAGGTTCTTCCAAACCTCTATAGGAATACCATCCGGGCCACAAGCTTTACCAACTTTCATATACTTCAAGGCTTCTCTTACTTCACTATGCAAGATCCTCCTAGACCAGCTGATATAATCATTTGTTGCATGCAGACCTTGAAAATCTTGTTCATGTTCAGGGTTGAATAACTGCTCAAAATAAGCCTTCCACCTCTCCTTAATCTCAACATCTCCTGTCAACACCCGTTGATCTTCGTCCTTTATACATTTGACTTGGCTTAAATCTCTGCTTTTCCTTTCTCTCATCCTTGCAATCTTATAAATGCCCATTTCTCCCTCTTTAGTACCTAACTTTTGATAAATCCCTTCTAAGGCTCTGCCACGAGCTACACTAACAGCCTTCTTTGCCTCTTTCTTAGCCCTCTTATATTCCTCAAAGGCCTCGCTATTAACCACATTCGGTAACTTTTTATACCATTCCCTCTTAGCCTTAATAGCCTTTTGAACCTCCTCATCCCACCATCATGCATCGTGCGGTCGAGGCCCTGCCCCTTTAGAGATCCCAAGCAATTTACTACCTGCTTTCTTAATGCCACCTTCCATTTTTGTCCACAAGTCCTCTGCACTAGCCTCAAGGTTCCAAATTTCTTTCTTTAGTAACTCCTCCTTAAAGGTACCTTGAGCTAGGTCTTTCAATTTCCACCATCTTATCCTTGGTTCCAATATTTTCTTATCATTCCTCCAGCTACTTTTATTCTTAACATCTAAAACCACAATACGATGTTGCGCCGTCAATGCTTCACCCGGAATGACCTTGCAATCCTTACACTTACTTTTGTCCTGTCTTCGAGTAAGTATGAAGTCTATTTGACTTTGGGTTCGTCCACTCTTAAAGGTAATCAAGTGTGACCCCCTCTTTTCAAAGCAGGTATTCGCCAGCACTAGATCATAAGCCACCGCAAAATCCAAAATGCTCTTTCCCTCCTCATTCCTGTTGCCAAAACCATAACCCCTATGGACCCTGTCATAACCATTACTGTCCTTACCAACATGCCCGTTAAGGTCCCCACCAATGAAGATTTGCTGATTATCCGGAATACCTTGCATGATATCATCCATATCTTCCCAGAACTGAACCTTGGATGCTCCGTCCAAACCTACTTGGGGAGCATAAGCACTAATAACATTAATAGTGTCATCTCCCAAAACAAGCCTCAAAGAGATAATCCTGTCTCCCTTTCTCTTCACTTCCACCACCTTGTCTTTAAGCGTAGGCTCAATAATAATGCCCACACCATTCCTATTGTTATCCAAGCCACAATACCACAGCTTATATCCTGAGTTACCAATCTCTTTTGCTTTATTTCCCTTCCACCTGGTTTCCTGCAAATAAGCAATACTAACCTTCCTTCTTTTCAAAGTATCCACAAGCTCTATAGACTTCCCAGTCAGAGTGCCAATATTCCAACTACCTAATCTTAATCGGCTCCCTTGGACTTGTTTCTTTAGCCGCATTCGTCCATAATGCGGTAGCCCTTTCCTGTCTGACACCACATCCGGGCGCTGATATGGCGGGACTAACTTCTTTACCCATACCCGTCCATGGCATGGGAACCTTTGCTCATACTCCACCACACCCAGACGTCGATGTGATGGAACCCCTTGCTCATTTAACACTACACCCGGGTGCCGATATAGCGCGTGCCTAGTTGAGCACGTCCCAACGGTATAATGATAGTTTTGAGAATCCATAGAAAGTTTGGCAAAATTTTTACACTGGCCGCCAACCTACCGCAACCCTCCTCCTTTATCCGGGCTTGGGACCGGCTACGATACTCGCAGGCGGAGTTTATACCATATCTCCAAACACCACAAATAATAGTTACCGTATTATACCATATAGTATCATACAATACCATATAATACTGAATCATACTGTCAGCTATCCAAACAAAATCTTAGGATTTAATATATTTTGTTGTTCTTCCGATATCATTTCATATTCAAGATAAGGAGATGAGGATGATCTTGAACTAGAGTGGCGTGGACTTGGGTCAGGTTTTGAAATAATAACTAAAGAAGGAAGAAGATCAAGATTTTAGCACAATCAATGGAAACAAAATATATTGAATGTTACATCCATGGAAACAAACATTTTCTAAGATGGTGGATGATAATGCTTGTATCCTTTTTGAGTATTGGAATATCCCAAAAAAATGCACTTCAATACTCTTGGGTAACTTAGTTCTATTTTGCTATGAATATGGACAAAAACAACACAAACAAAAATTAGAGTGAAAAATATTATCCAAATGAATTTCAGAAAGAAGTTGAATTCGATTTTCAAATAGTAATATTCTCCTCATGCTGAAAAATGCAGGTGGGCATCTGTGTAAACGGGCACACTTACCTAATGGTATAAAATTCTTTTATTCATTTTCGTTCTCTTCTCAAATCTGTACATGTGTGTGTAATTTGTGATTTGCCTACATTTCCTTCACATACCTCTTTTCTTGGGAGCATATGCCAAAGAAGATGATGGTTCCCCTACCGCAATTTATAAAAAAAAAAAAGAAAAAAATTGGCTTTACTAACTTTGACTGTTAAAACTTAAGTTTTGTTAATTAGTAAAATATTTAGTCTAAGAATAACAGCTTACCTAGCCCTTATTGGGAAGTCATAAGTGGAGTGGTTGATGCATTTCGTAGCAACTCACTTTCCAACCTGACTTATTGAGTCAAATGGCCCTTTATGTGGCTCAAAATTCTTGGCCAGTCCTTACTGTTGATCCCATCAAGTATAGATGACAACACAAGCACCTTGGCAGGATGGATATATATATATATATATAATGACCATATGTTAAAGGTGCTGTTCAAAGGCCATTTCTGTTTCTTCATTGGAATTGTAAACATAGATGTGATGGATTGGCATGGCTATTATGGCTGTTTCAGTCTGCAAAATAACAGTTGTTTCTCATGACAATCACCTTACAAAAGCAGAGTAAGAAATAGGGCACAGCAACTCTGTGTCTGTGTGTGAAAAAGAGAGATGAGGAAGGCATACCTAGTGAGAGAAGTGATGAGAGGTGTAACTGGCCTTTTTGTCACAGTTCTTCTTTTTCATCCATTTTCTTTTTCTCCAATAAATAGCTATTTCTTGTCTTGGAAAATTTTAGCATTTTACATATCTAGTGAATTTCTTGTTAAAACATCTGGGTTGAGTTTGGTATTTTTTCAAAAAAAAAATTCATGAAAGCACCTGCCAATACTATTATACTTTGCATGATTCTATGATGGCAACTTGATCAATTCCATTTTCTAAAACTTTGTGCATAAGAGGGCTTAGCTTTCTGGATGAAATTAGTAGGTGGAAAATGATTGGAATATGTACAATACTAGAAAGTATAGAATATAAGTACTTCTCAAAATTCACATCTTTTCCATGAAAAGGGATCAAGTACTCAATGCCAAAAAAAAGGGATATTCAGTAATCATAATGATTTGCATAGTAGTTAAATCCATTGTTGATTTGATATCAAAGGCTGACTGGTTTATCCTGTTTTATCAATTAGTTTTGCTGCTTAAATTGGGTCTATTTTTTCGATCTAACTTTATGATTTTTCTTTTTTTTTTGGTTAATGTGGAAAATTATTTTATATGTGATTTTATTGCTTTTTAGGAATCCGAATGAGAGATATAGTGCAAAGCAAGAGAGCAAAATAAAGTGCTTTGTTCACTATTTTGAAAGGATATGTTCATATACACCTACGGGCTTTGTGTCATTTGAGAGGACGGTTCTTCCTTGGAAACAACTTCCTAAAAGTATTTCTTACCCCAAGGCTGATTTTTAGAACAAATCTGCGGTGCCACTCTGCCCTTTTGAGGTTGGTTTAGCGATTAGTTAGCACAATTTCAAATTTTGAATAAATTCATGGAAAAGTATCAGTCTAATTTGTTTACTTTTATTATTGAGTTGTCCGCAATAACTTGTACATTTTTGTACTCTTACAATTCTGGCCTTATAGAAGATCAGTCTAGTGGAGCACTTGAAGTAGATTTTGGTAACAATTATCTTGGGGGTGGTGCTCTTCAGGAGGGCTGTGTACAGGTGTAACTTAATGATCAGTTAATGTATTTTTTTTTCCAAGATTTTTAATTTGTGTCTTCTCGTTTTAATCATTTTGATTAGTTTTGGTACATGCCCTTAGGGCCATTGTTTTTTCTAAACATTGTTAAACTGCATCCTCTTTGTAGTATTATATTCTCATTATTGTCTAATTCAGGAAGAGATCCATTTCATGATAAATCCTGAATTAATTGCTGGCATGCTTTTCTTGCCTTGCATGGAAGACAATGAGGCTATAGAAATTGTTGGTGCAGAAAGATTCTCTAATTACACAGGTGAGTATTACCCAAGGGAATGAAATCCAAAACTTCAGATATATCATTAGTCACTTGGTTTATTGCACATCCATTCAATGGGAATTTTATTTTGTATGTCCTTTCTTCCTGCTGGTTCAAGATACTATTTTCAGATGTATGGTAAAAGTTCTCATGATCAGTAATTAACTGTTTATATTGAAGCGTCCCTTCTGAATTTTTGTTCTTGCTTTTCCTTAATCAATATAGAGTCAATAGACATAGCTTTTTTAATATGAGAATTTGCAATATGATGCATAAAGAATTATGTTCTAGTGAGTAATGTTGCTAACCATTCCTTACCATATTCTCCTTTGTGCTATGTACTATGTAGGTATGCCTCCTCATTTTGCTTTTCTGGAGATAATGTAGACAGAAGGAACATTGACAGTTTTGGATGACGTGAAACAAGGATTGTTGCCATAGATGCATTATGTAGTCCAGGGAGAAGGCAATATATGCTTAAGTACCTCCTCCAGTATGTAAATATATTCAGCTTTTTGTATAAATTTCATGACCCTTTTCTTTCTGAAAGCTCTTAATTTGAACTTGTTAGTCTGGCTGGTCTGTAATATGGTTAGCTTGCTTTTGGATGTTCATTTGAACTTTCTGTCTTCACAGTTCTGTATCTTGTATGCTGTTTTCCACTTTCAGCATATCTTGTTGCTTTTGGGAGAATTCTACTTTTATGTGCACAGTACTTGTGACTGGAGCTGGGTTCGTTGGGTAAAAGGACTTTTTGTTTTTTGTAATTGGCAAAACTATGCTTTTTGTACTCAAATGGTTACAGCGTAGATTCCTTATAGTTTTCTCAATATTATTGTCTATTTGATTGACATGAAGCAGGTTCTATCGCTAAAGAATGATCACATATAACATTGAGGAGATTGTGTTTCAGGTTTGATACAGAATTGATGGATGGGATTAGATTAACATAATAGCTTGATTAGGCTTGTGAACAAGTTTGATCTCATAAAAATGTAAATTGCAATGGTTCTAGAACTGCAACTAAACATGTCACAAATCTTATCAAATAATTTCCTGGCAATTCACAGTCCTTTTTCTAAGTCTTTGTTGGCTATGGATCCAGTCCTTAAATTGTTGGTTCACTATCCATCAATATATATGCACTCTTTGGTTTCAAGTTCAATTTTTTGCTTGAATAGAAAGGATATATGTGTAATCTTTCTATTCATCACTATATCATAATTTTTAATTCTTTTGTTATCCACAAAATATTCTGACTTCTCTTTATTTGGTTTTGACAGGGAAATCAACAAGGCATTCTGTGGATTTTTTACCAATCTAAATGTGATTGTTACAAAAGACTGTTTCAAGATAGTGGTCAAAGAACAGAGTGTAAACAAGATGATAAAGATTCCAATGTTATATCCAGAAATCATTATCTGGTGTGAGTTCTTTACAGCTTCATTGGTGGTCTTTTACTTTTGTATTTTTAGTTCCATGCCCTAGGGAGGATATTAGCATGACTAATTTTATGAAAATTTGAAGTTATTTTCATTTATAATAGAATGATTATTTTTTATTAGAACAGAATGATGAAAATTTACAGGCATTCATGGTGATTAGACTTCTTGCACTTGTTCCTTTTCTTATCATTGTTCTTGTGCTCTGTATTAGTCGAAGGAAACTCCCTCTGCTTCTGCTGAAATTGAAATGTATGAAGAGGAGTCTATGAATAAAGTGGTTGGAGTCTGACAAGGATAGGTGATCTGTACACCATGAAGATAAAATTGGGATTGCAACAGGGAACTGGGGTTGTGGTGCTTTTGGAGTAGATCCTGCATTAAAGACTCTAATTCAGCGGCTTACAGCTTCTCGGGTAATTTATTCTGGAACTTGGTCATTGAAATCAAGTGCAAAGTGATGTAATAAGAACTTGATTAGACAGTAGCTTTTGTTGAATCCAACTGTTAGATATGATTTTTCAGAAGCACATAATTTTGTGAGATACTCTGTGCTGTCTAGGATATAGTATTTATTTCTGAAAAGACATCTGTAAAATTTGATGACTTCATTGAAGGATTAGACTTCTACTTGCTTATTTCCTGTTTTTGTTTGATATGAATGCTTTTCTGAATCTGATTGCATTTCTTCCAGGCATTAAGACCTTTCATTATGCACTATACTTTTGGCATTGAAGAATTGCGGAACCTGGATAAGGTACTTGCGTTATCCTTGTTAAAATATCTTTCTTGATGGATGATATGAGCCTACCGTGTTTAGTTGCCATTGATTCAAATTCATAATCGGGCCTGGATGTTGGCCTATACAATACAAATACTTTCTTTATGGTTTATGGTCAATACTTCATTCAACTAAGCCTTATTCTGAAGTATGGTGTCAGTTATATGGAACCATTCTCTATTATCCCAGTTTAGAGCTCATTCATGGCCAATGCACATGTTAAATTTATATATCTTGCTGCAGCAGCACTACTGGATTTGATGTGTTGGCACAGGTAAAGCAGTGGATTCTGGAACATGAATGGACAGTTGGAGATATCTATGGAATATGTTAGTGGAATACTCATCTCAAAGATTTAACAGGGAAACTAATGTAGTGTTCTTTACATGGCTGCTCCCATGGCTAACTACACACAAGGAAGAGATATCAAGCTTGCCAAACATGCCTTGAACATTTTTGTATGATTTGTTTACCGTTTTACTCTTCTAACAATCCATGTATATACTTTTGGGTCTTCTCCATAGGAATGAAACATTTTTCGTAATTTTTCTCAAACTTGGACAGCATATTGAGTTTATAATCTAATTATTGGTTACTTTTGTTTGGTTTTCGGGTTCCTTCCCATGTGGAAAGCCCATATTTGAGCCCACTAATTTTATCCTATTAGGGTTATTAATATTTTGTTACTAAGCCTCTGCAAGCCTACACACATTTCACTCTTGGGCTCAAGACCAAACAGCCACGCATTGAACTCTTAAACTAACTGCCATATGGAGTTGACTCATTTAACTATTTCAGTTTCTTTATGCATTTAGTTATTTCTTTTGTTTTGTGATTCCTGTTTTGTAGGAGGAAGTTCCTCCACTTTCTTTTCATGTTCCTAGTTGAGGAGGGTGTTCCTCCACTCAGAAGTTTTTCTTTTTTGATGTAGAAGGTAGTTATGTCTCACTTCTGTATTTAAACAAAAACATCAATGAGAAGAAAAGGCTTCAAAATCATTCAAGTCTTTGAGTACTTTAGTCTCAAGAGGTTCCAGGTTTCTTCTTTAGAGCCTGAAATACTGTCACCATAGGTCGTAAAAAGAAAACTCTTAACCTAACCACTCAAACACCATCCACAACCTTAATCTACAGACTCATAACTAGATTCATAACTCGTGACCATAACAAATTGGTATCAAAGCCAACAGTTATGGGCGAATTTGTTCAAGACCAGCTACCAAACTCTTCAATTTACTCTTATCCAAGTAGCAGACCAATCAGACCCGTAATGAGAAGGTTGAGCAACTTCATGCCAAATTGGATGCCATGTCTCTTGACTTGGAATCCACAAAGAAGGGACTGACTTCTTCAAGTGTTGAAAGTCAAGCAAAAACACAGAGAGATAAGGGAATTTCTAGTGCAACAGTTTCTGAAAATTATGGAGAAAACTCGATTATTCCAAAATTCACAAAACTTGACTTCCCTCACTTCAATGGGCTGGAAGACCCTTTGGGTTGGATTAGCCGTTGTCAGCACTTTTTTCGGCATCAATATACACCTGAGGAAGAAAAGGTGAGCTTAGCCTCTTATCACTTAGAGGGAATTGCTCAATTGTGGTATATGCAACTGTTAGATGACATTCCTAATCCGACTTGGGAAGAATTTACACATCAATGCAATCTTCGCTTTGGTCCTTCAATCCGCAGCAATAAATTGGGTGAATTAGCGAAACTGAAGCAAACAGGCTCGGTGGCGGAATATCAGAACAGATTTGAAATTCTGGTGTCCTTACACAACACCAGAAGGTTCAGCTTTATCTCAGCGGATTGCAAGATTCTATCGCTGTGGAAGTGGAACTTCATCAACCCAAGGACTTAATGAATGCGATGAGCATGTTCAGGATGTATGAACGTAAACTGTTCTCATGTTCCTCAGCTGCTAGGGACAATCGACGCTCCACTTTTATTCCAGAACTCCGTCCGAATCGTTCAGTGAAACGATTGACTAGAGAGGAGATGGATGAAAAGCAAAAGAAGAGGTTATGTTTTAATTGTGATGAGCCATTTGTTTGCGGTCATCAGTGTAAAAAATTGTTCTGGATCGATTTAGAAGAAACGAAAGATGTAGGTGAAACACTTTCAGATGAGCAGGATCTAGAACTACCACCTGAGATTTCATTGCATGCAATTACTGGAATTCGAAACCCTCAATCAATGCGATTGTTGGGCAGCTGGAATGGTGGCAAGGTTTTAGTTCTAATTGACTCTGGCAGTACTCACAGCTTTGTGTCTACATCAAAGGTAGTTGAATTGGATGCTGAAGTGAATAAGAAGAATGGCTTGAAAGTTAATGTTGCCAATGGGGAACAAATCAGCAACCCAGGTATCTGTAAGGGAATGCTGATTCTGCTGGAATATAATTCCTTTTTTGTGGATTTATTTGTTCTGCAGCTAACTGATTTTGATGTGGTTTTGAGGGTTAATTGGCTTCGCATATTGGAACCCATTCTTTGGGATTTTGTTGTCATGTGTATGTCTTTTTTTTCAACAGGGATATTTGATAGAATTGCGAGGCATAAACTCATCACATTCTACAGACCAGCCTGAACTCAAAGCTATGCAGAAATCCACTGACACAGACACTCAACTGCAGAAATTATTGGCTGAATTTGCTTCCTTATTCAGTTCTCCAACCGGGCTGCCTCCAAGCAGGTCATGTGATCATCGAATTCCTTTGGAACCAGAAGCAAGGCCAGTTTTGGTCCGGCCATATAGATATCCCCATGGGCAGAAAGATGAAATTGAGAGACAGTGTGCTGCCATGTTACAACAAGGCATAATTCGCCCTAGTCGTTCACCTTTCTCTTCTCAATTGATCTTAGTTTCAAAGGCAGACGGTTCTTGACGTTTATCTGTTGATTACAGAGAACTAAACGCCAAAACCATCAAAGATAAGTTTCCTATTTCGGTAATCGATGAGTTACTAGAAGAGTTAGGAGGAGCCAAATTCTTCACAAAATTGGATCTTCTGTTCGGATACTACCAAATTGCCATGCATTCTTCAGATATTGAGAAAACTGCATTTCAGACACATCACGGTCACTTTGAGTTTTTGGTGATGCCATTTTGGACTCTCCAACGCCCCCTTCAACTTTCCAGGCCTTAATGAATGAGGTATTTCAGGCTTACTTGAGAAAATTTGTCTTAGTAAATTTCAGGCTTACTTGAGGATATTTTGGTTTTCAGTCAAACATGGGCAGAACATCTTCACCATTTGCGTCTAGTGTTCCAGCTGTTGACGCAGAACAAATTATTCCTCAGACACTCCAAGTGTACTTTTGCTCAGACTCAAGTTTCTTATTTGGGTCACATCATTTCGCAAGATGGAGTGCAGGTGGACCAGTCCAAGATTTCAGCAATCATGGAGTGGCCCAAGCCCAACACTATTCGTGGCTTAAGGGAATTTTTAGGGCTAATTGGTTACTACCGAAAGTTTGTGCAGAACTATGGCATCATAGCCGCTCCTCTCACAGCTATGTTACGAAAGAATTCTTTTCGCTGGACTGAGGAGGCTATTACTGCTTTTGAAAGATTGAAAACAGGTATGAAGACAACTCCAATCTTGATTCTACTAGATTTTGAGCTAACATTTATTATTGAATGTGATGCTTCAGATACAGGAATTGGAGCAGTTCTATTACAGCAAAATAAACCAGTGGCTTATTTCAGTCGATTAATGGCCTTACGACATCAAAGCCTTCCAGCATATGAAAAATAGTTGATTGGCTTGGTTAAAGCTATTAAACACTGGCATTCATATCTTTGGGGTCGCAAATTCATTGTCCGAACAGACCACTACACCTTGAAGTTTCTGTTGGAACAATGTTCTCTCTCATCTCCTCAACAACATTAGGTCAGTAAACTTATGGCTTTTTGTTTTACAGTTGAATACAAAGCTGGTAAACACAATACTGTTGCTGATGCTCTGTCCCGAAGAGATGCTGATCAATCTGTTCTCATGGCAATTTCTATGCCACAACTGAGCCTGTTTGATGAAATCCAGAGAGAACGTGATTCTGAGGAGGTCCAACAACTAATCTCTGCAATCAACAATGGTTCAACAACAAATAAGTGGAGTTTTAAGTAGGGGTTACTATTTTACAACAATAGAGTTTATCTTCCCCAAAATTCTCCATCCATTCAAACTATGGTTAGTGCTCTCCATAACCAGGGTCATGAAGGTTATCAAAAAATGATGTACATAATTACTCGGGACTTTTATTGACAAGGATTAAAGTAGAGTGTGCGGGATTTTATTCGAGCCTGTGATACTTGTCAACGACACAAAATAGAAACACTCCAGCTAGCAAGTCTCCTTCAACCTCTCCCAATTCCAAATCAGGTTTGGGCTGATATTTCCCTTGACTTCATAGAGGGAATTTCTGCTTCCCGAGGGAAGAATGTGCTGGTGGTGGTCATCGACAGATTTTCAAAATATAGCCATTTTGTTTCTCTATCTCATCTATATACAGTTGTAAGTGTTGCTCGATCCTTCTTTGACAATGTGAAGAAAAGAGAGAGAGAGATTAAATTTCTGTGTAATTTTATTCATAGCTGAAACATATATTTATATACATTTTAGGTTGTCCTACTCCTAGATTAGAGCCTTAATTGAAGGAGGCTAACCTAACAGCTAATACACCACAAATCACTCCTAAAAACACTCTCCTAATGTCAACTTACAGCTGTATAACTAACAATATACAAGTAGATTACACTAATTTTAGGAAAGAGGATCCTATACATTAACTAAGGAATTAATCAGTTTCCTATTATTCTGTTAACACTCCCCCTCAAGTTGGAGCATAGATGTTGATCATGCCCAGCTTGTTACAGAGATATTCAATTCGTCTTCCATTCACAGCCTTCGTAAGAACATCACTTAACTGATCCTCGGTCTTTACATATCCAGTTTCTATTTCTCTAGTTTGAATTTTCTCACGTACAAAGTGGCAGTCAATCTCTATGTGCTTTGTGCGTTCATGATATACTGGATTTGAAGCAATATGAAGAGCTGCCTGATTATCACACCATAATTTTGCTGGTAGAGCAACTGTCATACCAACTTCGGTTAACAAATGATGAATCCATAGGATTTCACAAGTGGATTGAGCCATAGCTCTATATTCAGATTCAGCACTAGATCGAGATACCACACTTTGTTTCTTGCTTCTCCATGATACTAGATTCCCTCCCACGAATACACAGTATCCAGTGGTAGATCTCCTATCCTCCTTGGATCCAGCCCAATCCGCATCTGTATATCCCTCAACCTTTGAATGTCCATGGTTCTTATAGACAATCCCGCGTCCTGGAGTACCTTTTAAATAGCACAAGATATGTTCCAAAGCTTCCCAATGTTTGACTGTTGGTGATCCCATAAACTGACTTACAACACTAACAGCAAACGCAATGTCAGGCCGGGTCAATGTGAGATAGTTGAGCTTCCCCACCAATCTTCGGTATTTCTCGGGATCCTTGAATAATTCTCCATCACTCTTAGCAAGATAGTAATTGGGGATCATTGGTGTGCTGCGTGGCTTGGCGCCCATTTTCCCAGTATCTGCCAACATATCAAGTACATACTTCCTCTGAGACAGAAAAATACCTTTCTTGCTCCTTGCTACCTCTATTCCCAAGAAGTATCTCAATAGTCCCAAGTCTTTTGTATGAAATTGTTTGTGCAAGAATTCTTTCAATCCTGAGATTCCAATCCCGTCATCCCCTGTGATAACAATATCATCAACATAGACTACTAGAAGGATGATACCCGCTTCTGACTTTCTGTAGAACACAGAATGATCACACGTGCTTTTGAGTAGGCCAAATTGTTGAACAACGGTGCTGAATTTCCCAAACCATGCCCGAGGGCTCTGTTTCAAACCGTATAAGGATTTTCTTAAGTGACATACCTTTCCATTGTTCCCTTGAGCAATAAATCCAGGTGGTTGCTCCATATAGACTTCTTCTACAAGATCACCATGAAGAAAAACATTCTTGATGTCTAACTGATGCAGGGGCCAATCATGAACAGCTGCTAGAGAGATGAATAATCGAACCGAAGTCATCTTGGCTACTGGAGAAAAGGTTTCAGAGTAGTCAACCCCATACGTTTGAGCGTAGCCTTTTGCCACAAGGCGTGCTTTAAGTCGAGCCACTGATCCATCTGGGTTAACTTTCACAGAGAATACCCACTTGCAACCTACAGCTTTCTTCCCTGAAGGTAAATGTACTAATTCCCATGTGCCGTTCTCATCTAGAGCATTCATTTCCTCCATCATAACATTTTTCCACCCTGGATGAGCCAATGCTTCTTGAACAGTTTTAGGAATCACCGCTGAATCTAGGGTAACAATTAAAGACCGAGATGTGGAGGACAAGTGATCATAGGACACAAAGTTTGAAATGGGATAAGTACATTGACGCTTACCTTTTCGGAGAGCTATGGGAAGATCAAGATCGTGAGTGCTTGGAGTCGGATCCAATGACAATGCAGCTGGTTCAGGACATGTATTGGCCTCTTGCAGAAAAATATTCCTTTCCCCCCTCGTGTATACTTTAAAAGGTGGCTCGCTAGGTTCCTGCAAGTCAATTTCTGGTGCAGGAGATGCGTCAGGCGCAGGAGATGCATAAGGAGAATGCAATCTTTGTGGTGAATAGATTAACCAGTCATCTTCTTCCTCCCCCTCTTTCGAAACCTGGGAAGGTTGAGAAAAGAATGCCATATCTTCTGAGAAACATACATCAATGGACACCAAATACTTTTGGAGTTCAGGACTGTAACATCGATAACCTTTTTGAAGTCTAGAGTATCCCAAGAAAACACACTTTAAAGCTCTGGGATCCAGTTTGGTAATATAAGGGCGAACATCACGAACATAGCATGTACATCCAAACACCTTAGGTTCAATGGGGAACATAGGTTTATTTGGGAATAAAACACTGTATGGGGTGTCTCCACTGAGTACTGCAGATGGCATTCGGTTGATCAGAAAACAAGCAGTAGACACTGCATCAGCCCAAAATAATTTAGGAACCTTCATATGAAAAAGTAGCGCTCGAGCTGTCTCTAATAAGTGTCGATTCTTCCTCTCAGCTACTCCATTTTGAGCTGGTGTATCGACACATGATGTTTGATGAAGTATGCCATTTTGTCCCATATAATGCTGAAATACCTCGGACAGATATTCTTTGGCGTTGTCACTTCTTAAAGTGTGAGGACAAGTATGAAATTGATTCTTTATCTCATTACAGAAAGCAGTAAAGTGAGAGAACAACTCAGAACGATGTTTCATAAAATAAATCCATGTCATTCTAGAAAAATCATCCACAAAAATAACAAAGTACTTAAACCCAAACTTTGCCACAACAGGACAGGGTCCCCAAACATCTGAGTGAACAAGTTCAAAAGGACTAGTAGTTCGCTTATTTATTCTAGGACTCAAAGAGCTACGATGGTGCTTAGCAAAATGACAGGACTCACAGTCTAAATTCGACACATTATGAAATTGAGGACACAGCTTCTTCAAAGAAGATAAAGAAGGATGACCCAGACGGCAATGTTCTTCGAAAGGAGAGGAAGAGCATGCGAGAGAGCGAGGAGTAGTATCATCAAGAACATATAGGCCGCCAGATACATGTCCTTTACCAATAATCTGCCTCGTCACAAGATCCTGCACAATACAATAGTCAGGAAACAATGAGATACAACATTGAAGGTCTTTTGTAAGTTTATTGGCAGAAACCAAGTTGAATGTAAGTTTAGGTATATTCAAGACTGAGGACAGGGTAATAGAAGATGAGAGTTTAATTGTTCCAGATCCAGCAGTACTAGATGTGGAACCATCAGCCACTTGAACAAATGAGGGTAGTTGATGCTCATGATAAGTGGAAAAAAGAGTGGGATTACCTGTCATATGATCAGTGGCCCCAGAGTCAAGTACCCATTTGGAGGATGTGGTGGCAAGACATTTGTTACCTGATTCAGTGGAGGATGAGGTGGGAATTGCTCGAGATGCTTTAAACTGGGCATATTGAGCGTACTCATATGCTGGAATAGTGATTGTCTCAGGTGGAGAGCTAGTCACAACATTAGCTACATGTGTCCGCCGAGCATTTTTCTTTCTTAATTCCTCACAGGTACGCTTGGTGTGCCCAGCTTTATGACAGTAGTAACAAACTACTTCTCCAGAAGTCCGGTTAGTAACTCCACCTTCAGTAGTGTGAGTGTTTGTCCCTCTGCCTGAATAAGTTGCTAGAGCATGAGGAGATGGTATAGAAGGTGTCTTCTCAGTGCGAAGTAATCTCGTGTAGACTTCCTGCAATGTGCCAAGAGTGGCGCTAGATAAAATTTGAGATTTACCTGTCTCAAATTCAAGAGGCAACCCAGCTAGAAAACTCATAATTGCCATTTTCTCCCGTTGTTCTTGTTGTTGCTTAATGTCAGGGGTGAAAGGATATACTGCATTAAGTTCTTCATAAGTTTTCTTAAAATCCATAAAATAAGCTGCAAGAGACTTTGACCCCTTTTCGGGACGGTAGAAGGCTTGACTGACATTATACATATGATTGATATTATCCTTGCCAGAAAACATAAACTCTAGATACTCCATAAGCTCCTTAACAAACTCGCAATGCCCAATATATTGATAAATACTACTGTCAATAGTATTACTGACCTGTAACAGTAACCGGGAGTCATCTCGCAACCATGTTTTCGCAGCCTTAGCGTCAGTGGGGGGATTCTCAGTCAGGTGATCCTCCATCTCAATACTCCGAAAATAGACTCTAATAGTCTTGACCCATTCTCGATAGTTGGTACTAGTGAGTTTCCGATCTGTAAACTTAGCTACAACCGGAACTAGATCAGTAGTTGTAGTCATGGTTTTCCCTTCGTCTATTGCAATTTTATCCCCCATAATGAAAATAACACTAAAAAAACAGAAATAGGAAATAAATAGAGACAGGGCAGAAGTGAAGAATAGGTGCAGGAACCAAATTAGCAATACCCAGTCCTGAAATCACCACTGTAGCACCTGGCAGAGGGTAGAAACAGGCTGGACGGAGGCTGGATTGGTTGGCTGTGAGCAAGAAGTACACACTCTGGGGTGTCTGAAGGAACAACACTGTTCACTCTCTCCGGGGAGGAACAAAACAGATTCTAACAGAGCAGGGGCTCTGATACCATGTGAAGAAAAGAGAGAGAGAGATTAAATTTCTGTGTAATTTTATTCATAGCTGAAACATATATTTATATACATTTTAGGTTGTCCTACTCCTAGATTAGAGCCTTAATTGAAGGAGGCTAACCTAACAGCTAATACACCACAAATCACTCCTAAAAACACTCTCCTAATGTCAACTTACAGCTGTATAACTAACAATATACAAGTAGATTACACTAAGTTTAGGAAAGAGGATCCTATACATTAACTAAGGAATTAATCAGTTTCCTATTATTCTGTTAACAGACAACATTTTTAAATTACATGGGTTGCCGGAGACTGGTTAGTGACCGAGACATAACTTTCACTAGTTCATTTTGAAAGGAATTATTCCATTTGTGTGGTACCAAATTGTGTTTTAGTTCAGCTTATCATCCGCAGTCGGATAACCAGACGGAGGTCGTTAACCGTACCATTGAAATGTATCTTCGTTACTTCACAAGTGCTCAACCAAACAAGTGGATTGATTGGCTATCTTGGGCTCAATTCTGCTACAATACAAGCTACCATTCAACTCTCCAGTCCACTCCTTTTGAATAGTTTATGGTCGTCCTCCTCCTCAGTTGCTTTCATTTCTGCCCGGTAGCTCTTCCATTGAGGCTGTGGACACTACTCTTAAAACCAGGGATGAGATGTTGCACCTGCTTCGACAAAACCTGCAGCGAGCACAACAAAAAATGAAGCACAACTATGACTAATCTCACTGTCACTTGGAATTTTAGGTTGGCGATAAGGTTCTGCTTCGTCTACAACCTTATCGTCAGAGTTCAGTTGCTAAAAGAAGAAGTCAGAAACTTTCAGCCAAGTTTTATGGACCCTTTGTGATACTTGAGCGAATCGGTTCCATGGCTTATAAGCTAGACTTACCTGCAGACTCAAAGTTGCATCTTGTTTGCCATGTTTCCACCCTCAAGCATTATCATGAAGGACAAGATTCTTGTACTCCAGTGCTGCCACCAACTCCACCAGATGTTCCTTTTCAACCTCTGACTATTTTAGATCAGCGTGTTAAGGGCGGACAACTTGAGATTTTAGTCGATTGGTGTAATTCTTCTCCAGCAGATGCTTTATGGGAGAATGCTCAAGATTTTTCAGTCAAGTATCCTGAATTTGCGCTTGAGGACAAGCGCCCTTTAGGGACGGGCAGTAATATTACTAATCCTTTGCGAGTCTACACACGTTTCACTCATGGGCTCAAGACTAAACAGCCATGCATTGAACTCCTAAACTAACTGCCATATGGAGTTGACTCATTCAACTATTTCAGTTTCTTTACGCATTCAGTTATTTCTTTTGTTTTGTAGGAGTAAGTTCCTCCACTTTCTTTTCATGTTCCTAGTTGAGGAGGGTGTTCCTCCACTTAGAAGTATTGCTCCTTTGATATAGGAGGTAGTTATGTCTCACTTCTGTATTTAAACAAGAACATAAATGAGAAGAAAAGGCTTCAAAATCATTCAAGTCTTTGAGCACTTTAGTCTCAAGAGGTTCTAGATTCCCTCTTTAGAGCCTGAAATACAGTCACCATAGGTCGTAAAAAGAAAACCCTCAACCCAGCCACTCAAACACCATCCACACTCTTAACCCACAAACTCATAACCAGATCTGTAACCCGGGACCATAACATATTTTTAGTATATAAGCATACCACTATGGCCCTAAGTTGTGTGTGTTATTTGTATCAGCAACCAAAAGAGAAAAGAGAGAGAGAGAAAAGGGAGAGAAAAGAAAGAGAGAAAGTTTTTCTGAAAAAGAACTCATCTGACTAGTTTTGTTTCTTCTGCGATCAGACTGTTATCTATACTCCGATGGGCTGAAATTTGGACGGCAGTTAGAGACTCATCGTTCTTCATTCTGAGAAGATCAGTTTTGAAGGCTGGATTTTTGGCATTTGTGGTTCGAAATTTACTGTTCACTTGCATTTTTGCAGCAACGACCAGTTTAGCTTTCTACGATGATCGGACGATCATTTGTGGTCAGATTTGACTAAAATTTGGTGAGCATGTTCAAAATATGTTATTCTTTAATCTGGATGGTGGAGATCAGATTTGAACAATCGGAGCTCATTTATTTGCATAAATAATAGTTATTTTGGGTGATTTTTCTTTATTTTCTTGTTTCTTTATTATTATTTGGTTGATTTAGTATTGATACTTCACTTGAGTGTTGTTATAGTAGCATGTAGTTGCTGTAAACATTGATTTTGATAACGAAGCTCTTTTACTTGGACCAAGAGAGGTCCCGTGATTTTTATTCTTCACATTGAATGTGTTTTTCACATTAAAAATTATTGTGTCTTTGTGTGAATGTTTTTTGTGCATCTTGGGGCAGACCTTATGATATAAGCTTGCTGAATTTTACTTAGTCACTCCTCATATATTCATTGAAATAGGAAAGGATTAGTATCGGTTCTTTCCCATTATCTTTATGGATAAAATGGTGCATACTGCTAAGTCTTTAAAAAAAGAAAAGAAAACAATGAATTGGTGCTGATCTTTGCAATGTTGACTGAGCTCTGTCTAATTGCACAAACAGAGAAAGATGATTTAACTTTGATTGTAAAAAACTAAGATATGTCTAAAATTTGACTTATTACATTACATCCACATTTTTCACCAGCATAGCAGAAGATTTTTAGATTGAACAATGGAAACCAAGGTTGAAATTCCATATGCCTTGAGATCCCAATTTTCAATAGTAAAAAAAGAGAACAATAAAACACACACACACACACACAATGTGGCAGAATTTTGAAATTTTCACAGGTAGTCTGGGCAACATACGGCATACCCAATTATCCATGATAAACGAAGTCGTTTTGAGCCAATGGCTTAAATAAAATCTGTTACTTAAGCATGATATTTGTTAGTAAAAAACAGCAAACTTATCCTGTTTGTCCCCTGTGCAAACTGAATGGATCATGCTCTGCTGTAAAGGGTTTTAGCAACAGTAATAATGACCCCATTCTGAGCTTCATTCTCATTCACTCATCAGCTAACTGGTAAGCGACTTTCTTTCTTTTCTTTAATAAAACTTTGCTTGATAGACGTCTTCTTTTGTGTTCTTCAAGAAAGCCCCGTTTTAGCCAAAACCAAATTCTATTTCTTTTCACTTCAAAAAAGTCAAATTCTATTTCTTTTATCTGAGTTTCTTCAATTTCCCAAAAATATTGAATTTTCTTTTATTTTAAGAATTATCCAAGGGTTGTAGTTTGTCGAATTTTGGGCTAAAACAAACTAAAATAGTAGTTATAAACTTATAAGCAGTTAAGAGTGTATAAATTTTTTATTTATTTATCAAAATTGTTTAGAATAGAACATACTAATTCTGAATTGGTAAACATCCATGTTATTTTAGAACGTAAAAAATACCAGCAGCCGTTTTTTTTTCATGGGTTTTTAAGTGGATTGCTTATGAACTGAATTTGGATTTGATTACATCTTCAATGGGAAGAAGTGGCCCAAATTGAATATCTGAAATTGAGCATGAATACTGATATAAACTATAATATGTCTCAGTTATATATAATTTGGTCGTTTTTATTAGTTGTATATATTTTTGTTTTTTATGTGCCATATTTAAACTTTTGTTTTATTTGTCATATGCGATGGGAAATTATTTGCAGAGATGGCGCTGCAACATACATTAAGGTTTCAAAAATTGTTTTCACCTATGAAAAGGAACAAATTCAATGATTTTCCTTCTGCTGCTGGTAGTTGTTCTAGTCGCTCATCAAATTTTTTGAAGGCTCCCTTGCAGGTGCATTTCCATTCATCTCCTCCTTATAAAGAATTGAAGTTAACTTGAATGAAGTATCCTAATTTTTTTAAAAACAATTTATTATGGAAAACAATTCTATCTTCAAAGCTGCAGGGTGGTGAATTCAGAAGTAGTGGACTAAGAGCTACCCGAACAGTCGAAACACTCAGGTCTGATGATGGAAAGAAAAAGCGATGGGAAAATCTAGTGATACTGAAGAGGATGATGATGATTCCTCAACAAAAAAGGGTGGGGTGAATAACCCATATCTTATGGATGCTGAAGAGAGACGTGAATGGAGAAGGAAGATTAGAGAAGTGATTGATAAGCATCCTGATATTGCTGAGGATCTTGACCCTGAAGAAAAGAAGATGAAGATGCAAAAGCTTGTCTGATTACCCCCTTGTTGTGGAGGAGGATGATCCTGACTAGCCTGAAGATGCTGATGGATGGGGATTCTACCTGGATCAATTCTTTAACAAGATAACTATCAAGAATGTTAAGAAAGACGATGATGAGAACTATGATAGTGAGAATGAAATAGTGTGGCAAGACGATAATTACATTCGTCCAATCAAAGACATTACTACTGCAGAATGGGAGGAGACAGTGTTCAAAGACATCAGTCCTCTGATCATCCTTGTGCATAATCGCTATAAAAGGTTACTTTATTTGTTTTGGTGGTTTTAACTTATTGAAGTTTGAATATTACACTTATTTTGGCTATCGGATACATCATCAATAAAGGTTACTTGTACTTTTTTATATCTGGGTAATTTTGTCTTCTCAAAGTTGAAATACGCATTTAACTCTATTTTAGGACAAATGTGGTGTGTTGGTCATACATTTGAGTCTTTTTCCTTTGTGGTTTCATTAGCTGGTCAAGGCTTCATTTTGATTTTGCCTCCTTTTTGTTTCCTGTTTCTAGGAGCTGCACTCCAAACTAAATTTCCTAGTGCCTGCTTAATGCCACAACTATGGATTTATCTTGCTTTATCCACAAAAAATAACAACAATATTCCTTTTCTGTACACATGAGCTCCTCCTATACTCTCACAGCACTGAGCTTTTCTAATGGATTATCTTTTTCATGACATCTGACTTTAAATGAAGATCAGTTGTTTACTTGGCAAACACGGATAGGAAAGTTTTAGCATGATGTAGTTCAATGGTTGCTCTCTTTATGCCTGCCAAGGCAAAGCTTAGATGGGATAAACACTTTCTTTGGATTAATTTTTACTGCATCCAAAATTAATTGCTGCTGATTTTTAACCTAAATTTTATATTCTAACCAGACCAAAGGAAAATGAAAAAATTTGAGAGGAACTGGATAAGGCTGTGCACATCATATGGAACTGCAGGCTACCTTCACCAAGAGTAAGTAGCACTTAATTATCCTTGAAGCGTCCATTCCTTCAAAATGATAGCTCTCTACATTCACTTTTATTCTTGTCACTGTGTGTTGCAATTGATGCTGTTGTGGAGACTGATCTGGTCTCTGCTCTAAAAGTGTCAGTCTTCCCAGAAATTATTTTCACTAAAGCTGGGAAGATCTTGTACCGTGAGAAAGGTAATTCTTTAATTTAAGAAATGGTAGTCTTCATTTCAGTCCTTTTTTCCTTTCACCTTTGCTCTATTATTTGACCTAAGCAATTGCATTTCTTTCCCTATCTCTCTTTTTGGTGTAGCAATTCGAACTGCAGATGAGTTCTCGAAAATAATGGCATACTTTTATTATGGAGCTGGCAAGCCACCTTGTTTGAATGGCATTGAGGATAACCAGGAATTGGTCCCATCTGTTTCTATCAGCAGCTAAAGATGGTAGAATTATCATTGTACAGCCACTTAAATGGAAGTGAGTTTCCACAATTAGTGTTGATCTTGCCTTGTGTTGTTACACTTGTAAGGGTACTGAATTCACTTCTGCGCAAGAACTACCATAGATCTTTGTAGCCACATTCATCTAATCCTAAATTTAATTTGTGCTTCTTTTGGAATGTAGGTGTAGAGCTATTTGTCATTAGGGTCTTGGCTTCCCAATATATACACTTTAGGGTTAGAGTTTATAAGGTTATAACCTCAACTTCATGAATCTTATCTTTATTTCCATTAATTGAATAGAAATGAGCTTCACAATCATGGCGCCATTCAGATAACACAATAGATGCGTTTAGTTCTTGTGACATTATGCCTAGATGGTCGTATATATATAATTTCGAAGAAATCACCACTCATTGTGAACACCACAACAGCAAAAAGCTTTGTGGTAATGGAAGCAGAAGGCAAAGAGTTGGAAAGGATTGGATCCATCGCACTTGCACTCTGCTACGCCTACTTTTTTCTTATATTTCCTTGGAAAACTGTTACATTTTCCTGTACTGTGAGATATCCAGAAGCGAAATCCTCTATGATTTAATTTCTTTGGTGGATTTATGGATTTCCCATCTGCTTCTGCTAAACTTTTTATTGACTTAAATGATCGAAGACTCGCCTTGCCAAGTTGCCATGCTTGTTTACTGTTGGATAACTTTCTCCACTTGAACATTTGTTCTTATAGTTTCTAAATCTGTCACAATGTTCAAGAGTTTTTGTATTACACTCACTGCAGATACAATAAAGCAATCACCTTTGGTAACCAGAAGCTGAACCAGATAGATTCCCAACCAAAGTAAGCATTATATTGCGAAGAAGAGCCTCCTTTGGTAATCAGACTGCAAAGCACCAGCAATAAGACTATCATCATGTGCTGTCAGATGAGGATATGCATCACTTGTTGGACATTGATTTGCTTCACATTTTGAGCATTGGCTACAAAGTTTATCGCTTTTCAAACCATCAACGAAACTGAAATTAATACTCACAGCTAGAGGAAGAAGAACAAGAAGAACAGAGCCTTCATTATGGCCTTGTTGGTAATGCCATTTCTTAAAGATTTTGTGTGGTTACTTTTAGTGCCGCCCTTTACTATTGTTCTTGATTTTATAAACTAGCTAGCTTTAATTTTCATTTGGACACAGAATAATTTTATTTGGTTCTTAACGATTAATTATATATAAATCAAGAAAAGTTGGCATTAGTTAGAAATTTTTGTTCTTTGAAAATAACATCATTATTTTTTTATTGTGCCCAATCGTGGTTCATTGGGCAATTTGTTTAGGGTTTTTGTTTCAGAAACACCCAAAAAAAATTATTTTTTTAAAAAATGACTTTTTAGTTTTCAATTTTATGAATATTGCATTTTAAAAATGTACATGTAATATATTAAAATTATACGTAAAGATATTTTTTAAAAAAAATTAAAAAAAAGTGACCCAATCTTCCTATTTTTTTATATGCCTTCTGTTTGCGTTAGCGATTTTTCTGCATATTATAGATTTATTTATAGCTCATCCGTTAAGGTGTTTAATTTAAAGCTTTGGATCTAATATAAGATTCTACATATGAATGCAGGGTAAGGTCACGATGTATAATGTTTTTAAATATTTAGAATTAAAAATTTGTTTACATCACATAAATTATTTAGGATTTATTTAATTATGAAAGATATTTTCCATTTTCATTTTTTAGTTTTTTTTTCATTTTTTTCATTTTTTTTCTAACTATTTGCAAAATAAAAAAATTAAAAATTAAAAAACAAGTTTACTTAATCTCATTTTCAATTTTATTTTTCATTTTCATATAATATTTCTATAAGTTTATTTTTAAACACTTTTATACAAAAATATAATTTCATAAATAATTTAATAATCTAGATATGTATATATATTTTTTTCAGTTTAAAAATGAAGTCATAATTAAATAATTTTAAAATAAAATAAAAATTTTAATTATTATAAAATCAATCTAAAAATGTTTTCAAATTTTAAATTATAACATAAGCAAATAAAATAGATGAATCCAAATAAATAAATAAAAAAACTTAAAGTAACAATAAAAAAAATAATTTTCTAAAACTCAACTATTAATTAATGAATATAAAAAAATTATTTTCTAATTTTTTATATGAAAAATATTTCTAACTAAATAACAAATTCTATTTTCATTTTTCTTTAGAATTTTTTTTCAAAAATCGAAGTTATTATATTTTTTTTTTTTATAACTAAGCCCCTTAGTAATGCATAAATTAAAAATCTCAATTAAGTTAAAAATTATTTAAAATAATAAGTTATTTTTAATTTAAAAGTTATACTATTTAAAATACAAAAAAAAATTATATTCTTAAATATTTTTTATAATTTGAAAATTATATATTTATTTTATTCAATATTTAAAATTCAACAAGTAAATTATCAACATTTAATGATTTTCCCTACTTTCCCGGTAAAAGTGGCAAATGAGTTGGGTGGGCTAGGCGTATTTATGCTTCAATCATTTTATATTCAGAGTTCTTTCGTCCAAAAAGTGAAGGCCAATTGAGGTAAACTCAAGCCAAAGTTAACATAAATAATTCATTATACATGTAACATTCTTCTTGGAGGTTGACCGGCTTTTATGGCTTTCGTGAGAGTAGTAGAAGAAAGGAGGCATGGAATACTAAATGTACCTTATTCTAAATCTACCCTCCCCTAGTGTTACATTGGGGACTTCAATGATGAACAAAAGTACTCAAAAAAAGAAGGGAGGAGGTCCTCAGCCAAACTGGATGATTAAAGGGTTTAGGGACGCTATTCTCTACCATGGTTTAGAGGATTTGAATCTTGAAGGACGTCAATACACATGGGAAAGGGGGCGTGGCTAGGACAGATGGCTTGAGGAGAGAATGGACAGAACTTTGATTTCATTGGCCTAGAGAACTATTTTCTCTTCAGCTAAGCTTTTCAACATGATTGTCCCCTCTTCATATCACTTTATGATTTTTCTCAATCTAAATCCTAGTAGCTATGCTACGAATTGCTGCAAACTCCATAAATTTATATTTGACAATGTCTAGATTAGGAACCCAGAGTGCAAAACAATTATTGATGATTGCTAGAAAGCTAATCCGAGGATTTCTCCGATGGACAAATTACAGCTATGTGGTAAAGCCTCATAGGATTGGGGTGGAGGTTTCGCTAAAAGGTCCAGAGTGCAAGTAAAAAAGCTCAATCCGCAAAATCAAATCCAGCCTCGGTTGTCCAATTGGACCCTACACTTAATGAATATCAGAAAGTTCTTAGAGATCAGGAAACTTACTGGAGTCAGAGTGCCAAACAACACTGGTTAATGGGAGGTGACTCTAATTCCAAGTTCTTTCATGCTTATGCCTCTGCAAGAAAGAACAAGAACATAATCAGCAGGCTAAAGGATGATCAGGGAGTCTGGAGAGAACTAGACAGTGGCCTACCTGAACTAATTTGTCAATTTTTTAAGAAACAAAATAAAATTCCATCTTCTTGTTCTTCTTCAAGAATTCGTCCACCATAGAGAGGAAGGAATTCTTCTTCCATCATCCACACCAAATTTTCCAAAAAAAACAAAGGAAATAAGGAGTTTTTGAAGGAAAATCAAGAAATCAAATAAGTAAGTCTTCTTTAAGTTTATTGTTTTGTATATGTATGGTCGTGTAAGATTGCTTAGAGAGAGAAAGTGAGTTTAAATTGTTAAAATAGTAGTAATGAAGTTAAAATAATGAGTATGTGATAAATTATTGGTTAGTTGTTTGAAATGAATTAAGATGATGAATTTAGTGTTATGGGATAAGTATGTGTAAATTAGGGTTTTAACTTGGATGTTTATAATTATGGTAATGGATGAATTTAGTGTTGTTTTAATATGTATGTAATGATTTTATGGTTAAAAATTGATTATGGATAAGTTTGCACAAAGTTGATAAATTTAGGGCCCTATAAAAATTAGAGTTTTGGTACGAATGTCTACAATTATTGGAATGGACTAATTTAGAGGGTGTTTCTCAAAACTGGAGCTTTTCAGCTTATTGTGAATAAGTGATTTTTAGATTATAATCAGATTAAAAATAAGCAGTTAAGTGTTTCTGTAAACTAGCTAATAATCAGCTGATAATCAGTTTATAATCAGTTAAGTGTTTCTGTAAAATCAGCTTATAATCAGTTTTTAATTGTAGAAACTGTCAAAATGACCAAACTGTCCATGAGTTTATTTATTGTATAAAAATAATTTTTTAAATGTCAATTCAAAATTTATTTTGCAATAATAATATTAATAATAATAATAATAATAAAAATTTAATAATAATAATAATAATAATAATTTAATAATAATAATAATAATAATAATAATAATAATAATAAAATTTCTTTGATGGGAACTAAAGTGTATAAGGTAGGCAAATTTGGAATATTGAAGATTAGGTAGGGATAGTATGGTCTTTTACTTGGTCAAAACTGCTTAAAAAATAAGTGCTTAAAAAAAAGTAGCAAAACTCAACTTTTAAAAAACTGATTAAAATCAGATTATAATCTACTATTTAAGTTTTCAGAAACACTTAAATAAACAACTTATAATCTAAAAACAGCTTATAAGCAGTTTTGACCAGCTTTTAAGTTTTGAGAAACACCCTCTTAATATTGTTGTAATGTAAATATGATGATTTTATGGTTGAAAATTAATTATGAGAGAGTTTGGATAAATTTAGGATTATGGATATGTTGTGTAAAATTAGGATTACTAATATGAAAGATAATAATTATTTTAATGAAATGGATTAGTGTTATTTTAATGCAAATGATATGATTTTAAGGTTAAAAATATGATATGGATAAGTTTTGGTAAAGTTCATGGTGATGGTTGTATTATGTGAAATTTAGATTTTTGAAGGAGGTTTCTATAATTGTGAAAGTCAATTGTTTTAGTGTTATATTAATGTGTAAGTAATGTTTTTAAGATTAAATGTTGAAAATGAGGTTAGTAGAATGAACTTTAAATAAAGTAGTGAATGGTAAAATTAGAGTGTTAATTAGGTTTTGCAGAGAACTGAATAAATAATGGTAATTTAATAATCAATAATCATGTAAGTGACTTTAAATGAATAATGTTGCTTATTATTGAATTATGCATGTATAAGTTAAAGTGGTAAAAGAGTAGAAGTTTAAGGTGTAACTTGGAAAGAAAATAAGGTTAGTACTTATTACTAAATTTTGTATTTTCATTAAAATGTAAGTGGACATTATGTATATATAATGTTATTTTAAAACATCAATTTGCACATAATCTATACAATGTGACATAATTATGTAAGGGGGTGTCACATTGGCAAAAGTCCAATGTAGGTTGATATATATATGTATATATATGATATAGGTGAGGTATATCTATGTTATATGGAATGATGTCCAATATAGATATATTTATGACTTGTGAGAAAATGTAGAAAATGAGTTATAATATAAATGTGACTTATTGATATGAAATTTGATGAACGAAAAATATGAAAAAGAATAAAATGTGGAATGTGAAAAATAAATATAAAAATATAAAAATAGTTAAAGAATATGAAGAATAAGGAAAATATGGAAAAAAGAGTGATTGTGATAAAATTGATAAGTGTAATCTAAAAGTAAAAAAATAGTTGTATAATAATGAAAAATTGACAAATTAAATGAGAATATAGAAATGCAATATGAAAGTAATCATAGAATATGATGATCACTTGGAAAATAAATATGTTGAGATATGAGATAAGAAAGAGGGAAAAATGTTGCAATGTGAAAGTGATCATGAACAGAGATGATCACTTGATAAATATGGAAAATGAATGATATATGAACATGGGGAGGTAATATGAGAAATATTAAAATAGAAATAGTAAATGAATATGTAATGTGATGAAATATGAATTGTAATGTGATATATAATATGTATATGCTTGTGAAAGGTGTTAAAATGTGGAAAAGAGTCATATTGTAAATGTGACTCAAGGTTATGTAATGAGATAAAGTATGGAAGTGATCATAAGTGAGTTGTTCACTTGATAATTATGAAAAATTATGGGAAGTAAATGGAAATATGGATCTAGAATGTGGGAACTGAGCAAAAGTTGTCAAAAAGATGTTGAATAATTTTTGTGTGCTGTCTGAACCTTATACTTTAACTAGTTGCCAGAATATTGCGTTTGGTAGTTGGCATGCCATGTGTAACGGGGTGAGATACTGGATGTCAAAGAGATGTTACTACGCCCCTGCGCGAGACACATGAGGTGTCGGAGATATAATTACTCTATGGATAAGACATTTGGTATCACAAATATTGCTACGTCCACTAACGAAATACAGTGGTGTCATTATTGATGAAATATGCCAAAGCAATGGTTTTGGGACTAGGTTATTATACAAGAAATTTGGGCACAATACATATGGTTGCTTATATTTTGTGTACAAGTAAAGTTATTTTATGTCATACTTAGATATGTTGCATTCTTGAAATATAATATTGTTATGTCATTGTTGTATTATATATACCACCAAGTTGTATGGCTTAACGCGGTTTTATAAATCACACAAGTGGGAGAGCTGCGGATATGAGGGATCCAGATCATTGGTGATATCTAAAATTTTAAAGTGCCGCAAGGCCAACTGTGCCAGAAGGGCATACATGTATAATTTTTATATTAATACATTTTGGATTATTGTATATATTGTATACATTACATGAAGTTTGTAGAAGTGATGTTGCGAAAGATTTTATAAGAATTAATTGTGTTTATTGAGAATGTATACTTATAACATAAAGAGTTTTGGGAATATTATTTTTGTATAAATATATTTGTGATGAATTTTAATTGGAAGTACGTGGATGTAAATTAATGAATTAAAGGATATTTGAATGATATGAACTTTGGGAGTGTAATAAATTTCATTTGTAGATTGGGTTGTTTATTGTTAGGGATTTTTTAGAATTACAGACAAAATTCTGGTGAATTTTATTCATAGAATTTTTCTATAAAGTTTTTCAATAATACTGAATATAATTGCTATTAATGCATAAATTAAATTTCTAAAAGTGTAATTATGAGATTTTTCACAGGCAATTCTGGTGGCACTCTTATATTATGTTTATAAACTCTACATAAATGGAATCTATATATTGTACGTATATAAGGTATAAGGGTATTATATAAATTGCCTAAATAATAAATAGTTACCTGAGAATCTAAACTCTATCTCTATCGTGCTAATCCCAAAGAAACAAAGCCTTGAAACCATGTCTAACCTCAGACCTAATTAAGGCATATGATAAAGTGAAATGGGAGTACCTACAAGACATGAAGCTCACTATGGGTTTTAGCCAAAAGTGGGTAGAGATGGTGATATTGTGTGTGAAATCAGTCACTTATATAGTTAGACATCATAGTGAGCACTTGGGACCGATAAAGCCTAACAGAGACCTCAGACAATAAGCCCACTATACTTATTCTTAATCTGTGCAAAAGGATTCTCATTTTTTTAAAATCAGAAGGAGAAGGAAGGTTCCATAAAAGGTTGTAAGGTTGCTAGAGATGCTCTTGTGGTGTCCCATCTCATGTTTGCAATTGATCGTTATATTTTCTTTAATGCTAACAGCAGTAATTGAAAGGTGGTCTTGAAGTCTTATGAAAAGGCCTCAAGATAATCAATTAATCTACAGAAGTCTCAGTTGATCTCTAGAAAGAATACATACCCCTAATTAAAAGCCCAAATTGTTAACGAACTTGGAGTTAACGAAGCTGCAGACACTAGAAAGTACTTAGGGTTACCTTATTTAGTAGGAAGAAGTAAAAATGAGGTTTTCTTGTATGTTAAAGAAAAGACTTGGAGAAAATTACAAGACCAAAAGAGGAAAATTCTATATAGAGCTAGGAAAGAAGTCAGTAGTGCAAGCCATTCCTATCTACACAATAAAACTTTACCTTTTACCTTCGAATTTATGCTTAGAACTAGAGGTTATAATGAACAAATTCTGGTTGCAGAATAACAAAGAATAGGGAAAGGGTATTCATTGGCTAAAATAGGAGAAAATGTGCCTGGCTAAGGAAGTTGGAGGTCTAAACTTAAGGAAAATCAAAGAATACAATCTAGCTATGTTAGGGAAATAGGGATGGCGACTAATGACAAATACCGATTCCCTAGCAGCAAGAACTTTCAAGGCCAAAAACTATCATAAGTCTTCTTTCCTAAAAGCAAAGTTAGGCAACTATTCTAGCCATATCTTGAGGAGTATTTTAGCTAGTCAAGAGTTATTAAGGGGCAGATGCCACTGGAAGGTAAGAACTGGTGAATGCATAAGAATTTGGGAAGATGCTTGGCTATCAGAAAAATTAAACCCTAAGGTAATAACTAGACCAGTATCCAAAGATGAACAGCTAGAATAGCTTTCTTCACTTATCAATCAAGAAACTCACGAATGGGACGGGGGCTAACTAGAAATCTTTTTAAGGATAAGGATTATGAGCTTATCCTCAAAATTTCTTTGGTGAGGCTAAAAAATGAGGATAGTTGGAGCTAGACTCATAAGGAAAAGGGTACCTACTCAGTGCAAAGTAGGTATCACTGGCTCACAATATTGTTAGGAAACTCTAATTTGGCATAGGAAGCTTTTTAGAAAAATATTTAGAAAATAGATGCACCACCAAAGGTTAGGCATTTAATAAGGAGAGCATGTAGATATTGTTTCCATTTAGGGACTTACTTAATCGAATAAAGTTGGATGTGGTATTAGTTTGCCCAATGTTTAATAAGGAAGATGAATCCATTATCCATATCTTGAGAGATTATGAGCTGGTTGCTACTTCTCTCAATACAACTCATCTTTCCCTTCCTAGAATTGCAACTTCCAGTTGTAGAGAGTGGTTACAATCTATTTCTGCTTCAGTGACAATGGAGTCCCTATCATTATTTGGTATTTCACTCTAGCTCCTATGGAAAAATAGCAATGAACTTGTGTGGACCATAAAAGGACTCTGTGACATTCATAATTTTTAAATACAATTAAATAATTAATATGTACGGTAATTAGACTGGTGGAAGAGAAATATGTATAGTATATACTTAATATATATGCAAGATATACATAAAATATATATTTCACTAAAAGATAAATTTCAAAAATAAAAAGTCAAAAGTAAAAGTAAAAAAATTAATTAAAACTAATTATGAATAGGAATAAGATGGAAAATATCCTAATATTTAAATATTAATCATTTTATAATTATATATATTAGAGAGGGGCAAAATTAGAAATGGTGAAATTATGAAAAGTCCATCTTTTTCTTCTTTCTTTAATGGTGACCGAATTTCCATTTGAGAAGAGGGAAAAGTTTTGCTACAATTTATACATCAAATCTTACAAGAAATTCAAGGAATTCTTGGTGGTTTTGAAGATTAATCAAAGTTTAAGTAAGCATTCTTTACTTTAAGTTTAGCTTTCTTGACTTTAAGATTATATATATGTGAGCGGAAATTTTTTCCTCCACTCTTAATAGAATGGTTATTATATATGTGAGCGGATTTTAAGATTATATATATGTATATACATGCAATCAAAGTAAATAAACATCAATCCATAAAATAAACAAATAAATAAAAATAGACACACATACAAGATAAAAACATGTCGTTACAATGTCCAAAGTCTAAAATGATAGGTACCCATATAGAGTGAAAACGTATTCTTACAAGTGTCCCAAAATAAATTAAATAAAAAAATAATTTAAATAAATAAGGCGCCCAAAAGTAAAAACATACCTTTAACAACCTTATAATCCAAATAAATATATAAACACAATTCGACCATTCATAATAGAATAAATATTCAAAACATATGACCAATCATCATACAAATAATAATAGATTATAGTTAAACTAATGAATTAGGGTTTTATCATCAAATTAGGATTTTAATTATAGGATTAGTGTTTTTATTTACAAAATTAAGATTTTATCATCAAATTAGGATTTTATTTATAAAATTAGGGTTTTGAACATACAATTAGGGTTTTGGTGATAAAATTAAGGTTTAGTATCAAATTAGGGTTTTGATGGGTGAAATTAGGGTTTACTATCAAATTAGGATTTTAATTGATGAAATTAGGGTTTAAAATGCACAATTAAAATTTTGATTGATGAAATTAGGTTTTAATTATAAAACTGGGGTTTTAATGGATGGAATTAGTGTTTAAAATGCGCAATTAGGGCTTAATCCTAAAGGTAGGGCTATATATGTAATCAAATAAAATTAAGATAGTAAGGCAAATTCAAGTAAATCTGTAAAGCTACATGACAATTAAAGATGGCAACTAAATTAAGTATGAATATTGAAGGTTATTACCGGCGTTGTTCGCTCTGTCAAATAATAATATTGAACCAAGCCTTGCAAGTAAATATTAGTATAGCATTCTACTTAAAAGTTCTACGAATGGTTTGGATCAAATAGGTTTTAGGTTGTTCACTGTATCTCTGGTTCTATTTCTTTTCTACTCTATATCTCTATTTTGTTTCTGTCATTCACTCTCTTTGTTTTTGGTTATTATTGCTTGCTTTTTTGCTTTTGCTCTCTGTGTCTTTTTGGTTTTTTGTCGTATCTTAATTGCTAGTTGATGTTCTTAAATCTTAATTGTTGCCTCCCTAATTGTGAATTGTTAGATCCTTTTTATGGCTAAAATTAGGGCAACATTAAGCTTAATCTTGGTTGAACAGTCCAAACTGTATCAAACAAGCTTGTAATTATCTGAATAGATATGATTTTAAATAGAATTAGAAAATTTAAAGGACCAACTCATTACGAATTGGTCATGGCTCATGGCCAATTTGTCATGCCTTTTAGGATCAATTTAGTAATTTAGCTTTTAAATTATACTGAACTTGATTTGAGCTTTTTAATTGGGAGTGGATTTGATATAAACCTTTTAATTGGGATTGAATTCATTCATGACCAAAATTAAGGATCTACAGTATAGTATGATTAGTGAGAGAAAGCTTGTTTAAATTATTAAAATTGATAATAATGAAACTAATATGATGGATAAATGACAATTTGATGATTAATTAGTTAAGATGAGTACGATTGGTGAAGTTAAGGTTTTAGGGTTGGTTATGTGAAAATAGGATTTTCGATGGAGGCTCTTTTAATTGTTAAAATGAATTATTTTGATGTTATTTTGATATATAAGTAATAATTTTATGGTCAGATATTGGAAATAAGTTGGATAAGTTAAAGTTTGAGTAAAGTAGTAAATGGTGAGAATAGGTTTTTATTAGGATTTTGGTAGAAATTGTATAAATAATGATAATTTGATAGAAATTAAGCATGAAAATGATTCTAAATGAATTATATTATTTATTGTTTGGTTTATTTGTGATTAGGTCAAGATAGCCCTAAAGGAGACATTTAGCATTTGGTGGTGAAGAGTAAAATTGGGTGGATTTGAAGCAAGAAAAATGTTAGTACATGCTTTGGTAACTTCTAAATTGAATTTACATGTTTGGCATTGTCTATAAAAGTATACTTTGAGGGACTTTATATTCCTTAAAGTGATATTGTGCATAAAAGTATGTGTAATGCATGAAATGTAATATGATAAGCCATTGTGGAATAGATAATGATTATGTTATGAACTAAATATGATAAATGTGAACCATGCTTTGGAAATATGGAAATAGGCTAGATTGTAATTGCGGCTAAGGAATATGTTTTATGTGATTGGAAAAAAAATATGAAATGTGAGAAATGTGAAAAAAGAGTTAATGTGATTGAAAAGTGAAGAATGTGATGAGAAAGTGGAAGAGAAATGGAAATATGATTTTGTGAGCAGGAATTTTCACTCTCACTCTCTGTGGAATGGTTCTTATGACTTCGGCACTATTAGGCTCAGGGCCTTAGAGAACACATGCCTAAACTCGGAGAAAAATGGAGTCGCCGCTTGGACGAGCCGAAAAAATAAAAAGAAGTGAATGACTCAATTTCTAAGAAATCTTCAACCCCCTAAGGAATGCGAGTATTGAGTTTGGAAAATTGAGTATGCATGAGGAAGGCGAGAAGTGGCCCAGCACCCCCATAATACTCGATTCATTGGAACCGACCTCCTTTTCAGGTCTACATATTGTTGAATTCTTAAATATTATGAAATTATCTATATTACGTGCAAATATTAAAATAAATAATTATTGTATTAAAAATTAAAATAAATTCAAACAAAATAGACATTCATCTGATGATTGAAACTTGTCTTTACAATATCCAAGTCCATAAGAATAAAATAAGATAAACAAAATGGGACATCCACCAATTGGTGAAAACATGCCCCTTACATTGGTGCTCAAGTATAAATAAAATAAAAGAAGCAAATTAAATAAACAAGGTACTCACAAAATGAAAATATGCATTTTACAACTCCAAAATTTCAAATAATAAGAAATTACAATCCATAAGCAAATAAATCATTATGATGCACATTATCATTAAACAATAATAAATTAGGATTTAAATATAATAAAATTATAAAAAGGTACAATTCATAAGTAAACATTAACTCCCTTAACGAAAAATAAATTTCAGGGGACCAATTATAATCTAGGAGAAACTTTACTAAATTTTTAGTAAATTTTACACAATCTTAAGGTTTTTTTTTTAAAAAAAAATCTCACAATTATTTTCCTAATATTTTCTTGATATTTTATTCTTTAAATCATCCATGATCATATTCTACTAGTTAACTGAGGTAACGTTATTTCGTTAGGACTGTAAATGATATTTTCCAATATATATTTTTTATATTTTTCATAGGTTTTTTCATGAAGTCTGAAAACCCAAGTAATTTGACTTGATTCGGTTTAATCCGATCAGAATGAGCTGAGTTAAAAATATTTAAGCTGGACTTTGAACCTAAGAAATTTTTCATCATGCCAACCCGATCCGCCCGATAAATAAGTTTTATATACATTTATATATAATGAAAAGTTGTTGTACAGGTCACCTTGTGCAACAGTTCTTTTTAATTTATAATATATATTATATAAAAATTAATAAAAAAAATATAAAGCCCATAACTTGGTCCATTGGCCTGGCTAGCCCGACCCAACTCGATTTTGGCTTGTTCGAGCCTAAGGTCTGGTTGTAGATATAATTAATCAACCTGAGTCATACTCGAACTGAGCTTCAGGTAGAAGTAAACCTAATGTGGAGATGATAAAAATTTGAAATTAATATCATTAAATAAATTAAAAAGATTAATTATGACGTAAATTGCCTAAAAAATATACCACTTTCAAAAATACCATAGTTGGACGAGTCTTCACAACAAACTTGCCATTAATAAGATCACAAAAATATTTTTATGGCTAGCTTGATGCAAATAATAAAATATATAATATAAATGAAATTGAGAAAAATAAAAAAGCAAATAAAAAATAAAAGAGTAGACAGAAATTTAATGTGGTAATTCATTAATAAACTAAAAGGTATAAGAACCAAAGAGAACACTCGAAACCCTTCACAAAATTACAAGTCATACAATGAGCGTAAAGTTAAAATACAAAATGGTCATACTTACACATATGTAACTACAACTTGAGTGTGTGTGTGTGTGTATGTGCACGTGCGTGCGTGTACGCTTGACTTGGATATGAAGAATATAAACCTTATTTAAGAATGATTCTTAATTATTTAATAAAAAAATTAAAAGTCTTATTCTAAAATAATATAAAATTAAAAATATCAATTTCTAATTAAAAATCAACTTCCATTAAAGAAATTCAATTTTCAAAATAAGAATAATTAATATGAAGTCACTTCAACAAAACTCTATTAAGTCCTACCAACCAAAAAGAAATATAAAATTATTATTATATTTTTATATTTCAAACAATATCAATTTGATAGTATGAAAGAATTTGCTTCGTTTAGATTTTTCAAAAAAAAAAAATTCAACCATTATAATACATTTATATTTTATATACGTACAGTATATATACCTCATATACATATAACACATATATAGAAAAAATGCACCGCTTTATTAATCAATATTAACCCATCAATTCAATATTTAAACTTATTATGAGTTTGTTAGAAAATTTACCATAGTTTTCAATAAAATAATTTAACGAATTAAAAATAATTTATTAGATATACAAATATAAATATAAGTAATTTAAGCACTAAAATAGTATTTAATAATGAAAATCTTTGAGAAAATTTTATAAGAGTTTTACATGTGTATTCGATAAATTTGAAATAGTCAAATTACACAATCTGCTTAAATGAATTACACTCCCAAAACTTTATCATCGCAAAACTCAGTAATTCCTCTAAATATTTCTTCTTTCATTTCTAAGTAATTCACAAATATATAAAAATGTAAATTATTTACATTTACAAAACAATTATTACATAAACATGTTCATAAACCCTTATTACATATAAATACATATAATGTAAATAACAAATATATATATATATATATGTATCCACATGATATGCAACCCATCACCCAGGTCAGGTCTCATGGCATAACTCAATCTTTAAATTTCAGTTACAGTCCGTATCATTTTGATTTGCACTTCTAATACCTACACTATACACAACAATACTAAATCAATAGCCTAGTGGTATATACTTTGATAATAAAAAGAAAACTTAAAGTAAGAGACAATGCATTATGTCTTCTCTTAGAAATTCACAATGCATCATGCAAATGCATTTTAGAATTTATGCATTATTTTTATATTTCCAATAAATAATATAATTATATGCATTGGGCTCAAAAGACTATAAGTACTCAAATTTCAGAGATAATGTTGACCTATTGACACCCAGTGTCTAGTCTGAAAGCAATACAAGTGACACCCGGTGCCTTGTCCAAAGATAAATCATAGGCATGCCGTATTCATATTGTAAAACATAAAACTCTGAAAAAAAAAGTTATATAAGGCAACACATATATCATATACATTTCCATAATCAATTTCTATGACATTGTTTCATTTACTCTTTTCCTTTCCATAGCCTCACATAATTCCTTTAATTAATTCACAACTCATCACATTTTCAACATTATATGTCACATATACAATGTGACTTCACTATGCCAAATTAAAAAAAAATGTGCTATAATTCATCAAAATATGTACATACATTTATCCATGACAAATTCTAAGCTAAATTCACACTCTTCTTTTCACTTTTCAAAATGTCCTTCACTGTTTGGTTTAAACAAATAATATATACTCAACACCTAATCACATTTTTAATTTAGATTCTTCATTAGCATCACATTTCTATATATTTTAACTAATAAAATTCAATTTATACATTTCCTTCAAGTTTTCTTTTTTTTTTTTTTGCCCTAATGTACTTTAATTTTGGAAGTTAATTCTAATCAATTTCTAATTAAGTTTTAAGCTCATTTCTATCATTAAAATCATATTATAACATAATTTAACCAATTAAATTCAATAAATATCAATTCTTTGCAAAATCTCCATCAAATCTCTTACTACCTCTCTCAAAGTTAAACTAAACTCCATCATTTCTTCAATTTAACTTTAAAATAATTATTTTTATATTGAACTAACATCTTTCCACACTATTTAAACAATTATAAAATATTTCATTAAAAACTCAAATTACACGTAATCTAAAATTTCAATAAAACTCTTTAAATTCTCGAGAAAATTTATCTAATAGTTAAACTTTCTTTAAATTCTCCATAAAATTTGATGTTTTAAATGAAGAAAATCTCTCTTCATTTCTCTCTAAATTCGTTCATGGTGATGATGAAAAGAAGAAAAAGACTTTTTAATTAAATTTTTCATTTTTATCCCTTTAAATATTTTTAATTAATTAAATATTATATTATATTATATTATTTTTTTATTTTAATTTTTCACCGTAAATATCTTCATCTTACTTTGACTTTTTAATTATTAATTATTTATTTATTTTAGCTCTTCCAACCAAAAATATGCATATATGCATATGTGTATACATCTTCTATATATTTATGGTGATGGTGAGAAGAAGAACACTTTTTAATTAAATTTTTCATCTTTATCCCTTTAAATATTTTTAATTAATTAAATATTATATTATATGATATTATTTTTTACTTTAATCTCCCACCCTAAATATCTTCATCTTTTTAATTATTTATTATTTATTTATTTTAATTCTTCCAACAAAAAATATGTATATATGTATATATATCATATATATATTATATATATGTCATGTATATCTTTATATATTCTTGTTTATATCATGTATATATTGTATATTCATTATATAACATTATAGATATTTTGTATATATTATATTTATATCTTGTATCTCTCCCTTCTAACATATTAATTAACTTTCTAAATTAATTATTTAATGGTATTTAAAATTTACGGGTATTATAGCGCTGCTCTCTCAAACTCTCTCGCTTTCCTTCATTTTTTTCTTCCTAGTTCAAGGGCTACCGCAAGCTTCTTGGCAAGCGGCAGTTTTTTTTTCTTCTTTCTTTGTTTAGATTTCTTCTTAAGTTTATGTTTTTCATGGTTTAGTTTTGGGTTTCTTCTTTAGTTTTTACCTTTTCTTGTGTCTTGGTGTTTTTTTTTTGGTGTTTTGTTATTTTTCCCCTTTGTTGGTGTTTTTTCTTAGTTTTTTTAGGTTTGTTTAGTGCTTTCTCCACCAATCTTCTTTTAGGAGCCTCCTTACTCGGATTTATAGAAATTTGAAATTCTTTGCCCTCGTAGTTATGTGCATTTTTTTTAAGGTGACAGATCTTTTTTGACTAAAAAGTTTCTTTAGTCTGATTCGTTTTTGGTGTCGTTATGATATCATAAAGCTTTCAAAAGTGTTTCACTCTCCATGCAGTGCGGGTGTTTCTTGGAGTTGAATGGTGCTTTCTTATGAGAGTCTTTCTTGGTCAGCTTATAAGGAAGATGTTGCAGTGGCGTTCTTGGTAGCTATATGTGTTCTCTGAAGGATTATTTAAGTCTTTCTATTCCCACATTTATTATTGTATTAAGATTTAAGGGTGCATGAGATTTGAGGTTTGAAAAATATTTTTATCTAAATTTTATCCTTATATTGTTTATTGTAAACTGTCCTAAGATTCTTTTGCTTATTGTCTATGTAGGTCATAATTTTATTTATCTATGGTTATTTTTTCATAGAGCAGAATAATTTGTATATTCTAAGTTTCAACTGTCTAAGAGAAAGTGGGGTTTGCTACTATATTTTTTTTACCTCTTTGGTTTGATGCTTGTAGTTCTTTATTTATGTTTTAATGAAGCTATATCTATTATTGATAAAAAAAAAAAACTATGAATTTGTTTTAAAATGAATTATGTTTTCAAGTATTGTTTTAATCTATATATATATATATATATATTTGATTTTTTTAAAATAAAATTCTGTAAAATTTACACCTGTTTCCATTTCAATTATGGTGCCACAGACTTTAGAACTTGGAGCAATGGGGCCATAAAGTAATAATAATGTAATAATAATAATAAGCCATAATGAAATTGGTCAAACCGAAAAAGTCAAGAGCCAAGCTGCCTGGCCTGACTTGGTCCAATTATAACCCTATGGCTCACAAAATTAATGATGAAAGGAACTACTGGACCCGAAGCCTAACGCTGAATGGAATCTCTGTACTGGACGTCAGTTGACTAAAAAATTAAAAAAAATAATACCCTACACTTTATTTTTTTTAATTTTTATTTTTTTATTAAAAATATTTTAATTATTTTACTATAAATTTATTATAAACTAAAAAAAAACTGTGTAAAATTTATAAATTCTATAAAATAATTATAAATTTATTATAAACTATATTTAAACTAATAAAAATTTAATATTTTAATAAATAGTTTATAAATTTTAATATTTTAATAAATATTTTATAAATATAATATATTTAAAATTACTTTTAATTTTTATTATATTTTTATCAAAATTCATATAAAAATACTAGACATACATATTTGGACCACCCTACTCTTATGTTCCAACAATTTAAGAAAAAAAAACACAGTTAAGCCGGCTTTGAATTTTGACTTCTTTTCATTATTTTTTTTAAATTTTCTTCTAAATTAAAATTCAGAGATTCAAATCAATTTTTCCTAATTCAACTCGAAATTAAATTCAAGTTAAACCGACTTTGAACTTTAACTCAAACCTATGAATACTCTTGAATAAGAAAATATATTAATCAGACTTAGGTCTTCAATTTAGTTTCATTAACACTATTTAGGGATAAGGAAAAGAAAAAGGAAGATACAAGAAGGGAGTGTAAATTTTTAAATTTATTTGGAAAAGAGTGTATTGTTTGGAAAATATAAATTAAATGAAGAGAAAAGAAGAGTAAGTTTATCTTTTAAACGGTGAAATTTTTTCACACTTTAAATTAAAGTGTAAGAAAAGAAAAGTAAATTATTATGCTATAAGAAATAGTATTTTTTATTTTTTTTAAAATTAGATTTTTATTTTATAATATGAGTAATATTTTTATAATTTTAATATTTCTTACTCTTTCTTTGATAAATGTATATTTATTTTTTTCAATTAAAATATATAAAATGGTAAAGCGAAAGTAGGTAGGAAGTAGGAAATTTGAAAAATTGTATGATAAAACGCGGAAAGACTTCCGTAGCAAAAGTTTCATAATGCTCATATCTGAAAAGATAAATTACAAGTGCCTGCCATCCATTAATACAGCTGTTGCCCGACCCTATTACTTATTATATTTTATTTTATTTCAAGTGTCTTTTATTTTTTTTTAATATTAAACGCTTTTTAGTAGTAAAAATAAAATCAACAATAAATTTTATAACATTAGTTTTAAAGTATTAAAAATTTGATACTAATTTATTATTATAAAAAATTATTAAATTTATAAAAAAAAAATTTCTGCATTCCCTCAACTTTCAAATTTTATGTATTAAATAATAAAATTTTAAAAAATTTAATATAATATTTTATTAATTTATATATTATTAAACATAATGTTTCATCAATTTTATTTTTACTATACAAAAACTACTTCATTTGAAAAAAAAAACAAAATTTTGAAAGCTCAATCTGGACAAATAAAATTTTATAGGCTTAATTGACAACTGACACATGCTTTTTTTTTTCTACCAGAGAATATCTTTAAAAATTTTATTAACGTTTGAAATTTTACCAACAGTTTAAGTGATGGCTTGATGGTAAAATATTTATTATTTTTTCAAAAAATAATCCATTAGATGTGATTGTCTAAAAAATTTCGAATTTTTCAATAACATTTGCATACTCGTTTCTGATTTTTTTTTCTGGAAGTAATTGAAAAAAGAAAATAGTATTGGTTGCTAATATTTTAAAAATAATGAAATAAAATATATTAACATTAATGAGCTTTCACCTGGTTATTATGCCAACATTGCTTAATTAAATAAAAAAAAAGAAATATACTGGATATCTCACAATTGAAGTCAGCGGCATGTTCCTAATTATATACAAGTGTTCTTGCTCCCTTTAATTGGTCTATTGTATTTGGTGTGCATGTCCCTAATTAAATGGAATATTGCAGAATACCTAATTGTAAGTTCTTTTATTATTAATAATAATATATATTATTTATATGTTAAAATTTGATAGGAGAGCTTTATCGCTCCTATAGTCCAACTCAGCTCGACTTCGAAAATATAATTTATACATAATAATAATAATAATAATAATAATAATAATATTTTGATAGATCATTTGGAAAATGGAAGTCTAGCATATGCAATGGGGTATCACATCCATTGCGTAGACAATTCATATAAATTACTGTCATACTATATATCTATCTAACCACAGTTATTTGTGGCTTAATGATTCATACAAATCAATGGTCCATCTTTGATTTGTATGAATTAATCATTTTCTAGAATTAGGCCGTTACCAACTTCAACAATGTCACATAATAACATTAATGATAATATATAATTACAAAATAGATTTACTCCATTAAACTTTGATAAGCAGCAGCATGAACTCATTATTTCTTTTCATTGGTAGAAAGAATTGATGGAAAATGACAATAATCAATATTAAATAGTTTATTGTTTAATTTTTTTTAGATATTTTATCATTTAAATATTGATATATGAAAAATGAAATGAATAAATATTAAAAATTGAATCCTGAGTACTTTATTATTAATTATTAATTAGCAAGTGGATATAAATTTTATCAAATTTGAAATATTAACAAATTCTCAAAAAATATCACTATTACCATTAATTAGATAAGAATACCATTTAGATATATATATAATTAACTATTCACAAGAAGGCAAATGATGATTCTCAAAAATAAAGTAAAGAAAGAAAGGAAATTTAAGTAACTAAAGAAAACAATTATTTACAGCTTTGGATCTTTAATTAAGATTAACATCACAACGGAAATTGAAGAAAGGCCATATGGGGATTCAAGCTTATAGATTTTTCTTAGCCTAACAAACGATTTCAGTATTACTCAATACCAAAAGTTTATCAGTTTAAAAAAAAAAATAGAGAATACTCATTACTGCTGTTGTCTTGATTTCTAGCTTCCTGTAACACAAGAAAGCATTCTATGGCTTCTGAATCTAACAAGCTGCTGCTTCCGAGGAGGAGAATAAGAACCAGTCACCGACGACGACATCGATAAATCTTCAACAGAACTGCATCTTCTATGGTGTTTAATATCTCTTCCAGCATTAAAATTTCCTTTCTGATTATCATTTGAAGATTTCAACAAAATCTCTGCTTCATTTATATAACTAAGAGCAGCCCCAGATGAAAGACACTCATATTGCCTGCGAGTCTTGTTCTTCTTTAGCGCTTTACAAACCAGAGGAATCAAACCCTCCATTTATCAACTTTGATTTTTTGATTTTTCTTTTTCTTTTCTTTTTCCTCTGTTTCTGGTAGAAGAAGAAAAGAAAAAGAAAGTGTTTTCAGACATATGAATAAGGTTTGGAATTTAGAGACTTTATTTTTTATTTTTTTTATTTTTTTCTTTTTGGTATTTAGTAGCATAATGGGTTTGGTGGGTGTATGAGTGTGATACATACTTTCCACGAAATAATTTCTTGTTGGAAATGTATTAAAAGTCCAACATGTCAATTTTGATTTGTTGACTTTTCTTTAATAAGGGAATCAATCAAAACTTTTTAATAGCTCAATTAACTAATTATTAATAATAATCAAGATGATTATGTTATCATATTATATATAATTAATTAAATAATTGAATAAACACAAATCTTGTATATATCAATCTGCCTAAATAAATGCATATATTACTTTCATTGTATATTATTATTATACAAATACATCTTATATCTTCTTATTCAAGTTTTTTAAAGAAATATTATTATGTCTAATACACATATAGCCTCGTAAATTTAACTCATTTAGTTAATTAGTTTCTTAAACTTTCAGTTTAATTATATAATACCTTAAATTTATATTTTTTTTAATTATAATATAAATTTATTAAGTCATATCAAATCATACAAAATCATGTTTTTCTTAACATGCAAACACATTTTTTTTCTCTCTAATTTTTTTTTCATCTAAAATTTAATCTCTAAAAAAATATATCTTTTGAATAATATACGTTGTAAAAATAAATTAATCAATTGCATTTCGTAAAAGAGATTCAAGAAACATCAAATTAGCAATAAAAATTTTGAAAGAGTATAAAAATATTAAAAATATAAGAAAATCTAAAAAAAAAACTAGAGATTTGATTTTAGAGATTGGATTTTAGGGATTTAATTTTAGATGAGAAGTAATTTAAAGAGAAAATAAATATATATTTATTTTTAAGAAAATATAACTCATCGTGACTCTAGACATCACTTAGTATGGCTCAGCGAATTTATATTTGTAAATTAAAAAAAATTTGAATACATAAGGTATAGTTAAATTGAAAACTAAATAAGCATACCAATTAAACGAGTAAAGTTTATAAAGTTATATATGTATTTATATTATTATTTACTTAGTTTTAAAATCTAAAACAACACGTTTCAACATTATTTATTTTAAAATATTTATTTTTTGAAAAATATTTATTTCTAATTTAGTCTACATCTAATGTAAATTTATTATATTAAAAGTACGCATATTATATTTTCAGTTAAATTTAAAAAATGTATATTTTAAAATTTTCTAAAAATTATAAAATATTTTTAAAAAAAATGATGTAATATGCAATTTCCTAATTAAAAATAGTTATCAGTTTTCAACCAAGAGTGAGAATTTAACACAATTATAAGAGATGGAAAGTTTATGGATTAAATTAAATAAAAAAAATCAAAATACATAACTTCTTCAAATTGTTTTCTCTCTTTTTTTTAAGGAATCAAAAAAATATCCTCAAATTGTTTACTTGGTCAAAGATTGTTACATACCAATTAAGAAACGTGATTATTAGGCCTTTGCCAATGATTTCTCAGCTGGCAAATTCTTATTTTACAATTATACTCTTATATTATATATATATATATATATATATATTATAAAAAATTACCCTTTCCTATATCTCACCTCAATTATTAATTAAAATACTGTTATTAATAATTAATTAGATATCAAAAACGTTCAAGTTGGTTCTTTTATAATTAATACAATGTTAGGTGAACACATGGAAGGCGAAAGAGACCTTGTTACATATAAATCCATTTGGCATCTCAGTGATCAAGCTTAATTATGACAATATTTTTTTAATGGAAAAATTATACAATACAGTCATTATTCCAACTAGATATCTGAATTAAAATAATAAACATAATTACATGTATTGATTAGGAAAAATAATAATAGTTATTAGAAAAATTTTATAATATATTTTATAAAAAAAATTAATACATGTAATTATCTAATTAGTTGAAAAAATAGTTGTATACTATACTCTCTATCTATTTATTATTATCAATAAAAACATTACATTGTGAAAAAAACAAAATAAAAAAAAATAGAAGCAACTGGGTTAACTTTCCATTCTGATTCTCCTAACAAAACATAGCCGGCGTTTAATGCATTGATTTTTCTCTATAACTAATAGCCTTCCTGGATGGGTAATATATATATATAATAGAAAAAGGCCTTGTTTTGGAATTTGGATGCCTTAGAAGATATTCTTGGCTGTTAACCTAATCCTCTTTATTAAGAAGATATTCTTGGAGACATAATCTAATAAGTAGCTTCATCTATATTTTTCCACGACAAAAATTTCAAAACCAAAAAAAAATTACTTGGTCTACATTATCTATGCCGAGTATATATAAATTCGATAAAAAAAATTACTAAAAAAATAATAAAAAAATATGTAATTTTATTATACATCCAGTCTAAATAAATTATTCCCTTATCTATAAACCTATCTAGTTTAATTAATTTTTTCTCATTTTTCCTCTTTTCCCTACATTGATGTTTTAGTTTTCCTCATTTTTTATACTACTAAATTAATTATAATATTTTAATTTTAAAAATAACTTAGATAACGTTGAATTAAAATTGAGGTATCTTAAATCAAGCTATATATTTTCTAGGGGAAATTTCACGCATTACGGAATTTTTGTATCTAGTTTTCAAACTTTGACGGAGAAGTTTCTTTTCATTTGTATTATTTCCGTTCTCCTTTTGTTTTTCAGGGCAAAATGACGGAATTTTTTGTCTTATTTTTTTTGTTTGTTTTTTTATTTTGTTCTTATTTATATTTTTTATTTATAAATATTTTTTTAATATTTTCAATATACATACAAAAAATACATACATAACTAGTGGTGAATCCAAAAATTTATTGATGGGGATTAAATTTCCATAAAAAAATATAAACGAGTTTATTGAACATTTAATATTATAGTAGTTCAATAACTAAATTATACTATTAGATTAACTATGCCTAAAAGATTGTAATTATATTCTACGACTTTGAATATTTTAAAAACATTATATAATAGCCTCATTATCAATTTTTTAAAAAATATTTTTCTTCATATAATGCACCAAACAGTCGATTATTTATGTATATATGAATTTTGGTAAAAATTTTATGAATTAAAATAAAATTCATTTAAATTTATATATATATAATTCATATATAAATATAAAATTCATTTATGTGTGTGTATATATATATATACACATATATATATATTTAAATTTATTTAAATTTAAATATATATAAATGAATATATATAAATTCTTATATAAATATAAAATTCATATATATATATAAATTATATATATATACATATATATATAATATATGTACATATATATATATATATATGTATATTTGTGGCTGGATGAGGGGGTCGTGGGGGTCTGCCAATCTACATAATATATATAAAATATATACAAAATAAATATAAAATATATACTCAATATATATTTTATATAGTTTATATACGCACAACATCCACACAATATGCACATAATAAAAATATAATATACATAATAAATATATAACATATACACAATATCTACACAATATCTATATAGAATACAAACAATATCTATACAATATTTATATAAAAAAATTAATATTTTTTAAACTTTATTTTTTATGTGATAATATGTAAATTTTTTATATTATTTTTTTATAATTGTTATTTGTTATTTATATTTAAAATTAAAATTTTTACTTTATAAAAAATTAATATATTTTATATGTTCAAAATATAATTAAAAATATTAATTTTTATTATTTTATTATAATATATTTATTTATTAATAAAGTTTAAGTAAAAAAATAAAAATTAAAGTAAAATATTACTTTTGCTGCAAAAGGAGATTTTTAAAAAAAAATTATTTTAACGATGAGTGAGCTATTTTTAAAATTTTGGTTCAATTTTTTTTCGAAGTATAAATATTTTTTTGTATAATATTTTTGAGAAAAAAATTATTTTTATAGATATTTTTATAAATGTTCATATTTTTTACAATTGAACTTGGATTAATAAAAACACTTTAGCTCAGCTTAATTAATATTACAAATTTAATAAATTCATTTATTAATTAATCAATCACATGTTCTTAGCAGGTTGTTTGTTTTCAAGGAAATGAATATAATTTAATATATTTTCTAATTTTCTTTTATTTGGATAATAATTTAAAAAAAGAAAGAAAAAGTGTAGAAAACAAATGAAAATTTGACTTTTCAATTCCACTTCAAACCTTCAAAATATTTTTGAAATAAAAGGAATTAAAAAAAATAGACTCTTTTGTTTTTTTTTTCTTTTTTTTAATTCATTAGAGGGATTTAATCCATGAACTACACAATAGGGAGTAGTCATCCCCTATCAACACTCACCACAAAAGTGACGAAACGAAAAATCGAACTCGTGACCAACTGATCACATCACAGCACACTAATCAACTAGGCTAGGCCAACAACCCCTCTTTTTTTTTCTCATTTTTAGTTAAGGTGCGTAATAAAAAATAAATTTATTGTTTTTCTTTTTCTTTATTTAATTTTTTTTTTCATTTTCACTACACAATTAAATGACCGAATTGCAGATTAAAAAAGTTAAAACTTAATGTTGACTGAAAACATTTAATTACTATTCAAACTTAATTCAATTAAAGTCAAATTCATTTCGACAAAATCTATCATATGCAGAAGTCTAATGATGACAAAATATTAGATCGATATTTGAGTGCTACTCAACAATTACTCTAACATAGAATATTTAAAGATTTTGCTTGGATCTTTCAACAACAATATACTATATATATATATATATATACACACACACACACACACACATAATGTTTTGCTTTTTGTCAAAAAAAAAAAAGGCATGTTTAACACACAGTTAATTTTATATCTTTAGAATTTAGAAACTAAAATTAGATAATGTTTTCTTGAGAGTTTTAAGATGTGATTTGTGGATGCATGACATCGCAACTAACCTTGATAAGTGTCACGGTCGTGGCCTGAGCTGAATTGGTCGATTTGAGCATTTTAGAACTGTAAAATGGTCGATAAAGTGGATCACGGTCGTGGCATTAAAGTTGAAACTGCCAACTTAAATTTTTTTTCTCTTTCTTGACTTGGGCAGTAGAGAAATCAATTTCACAATCGTGGATTTTGAGTACCACGATCGTGGCTTTCAATATGCTTCTAAAATATGTAAAATCTCTTCAAAACAAAGCTAAAATTCATGCAACGGTAGTGGCTTTTGAGCCCCACGATCGTGGCTTTCAATATGCTTATGCTCTTGTAATTTTCTGTCATTGAAAAATTTGGACAGCTTCAAATTAAATCTCATGGCCATGACTTATTGACAGATATGGCCCTGAGATTCAAAACGAATCTGGACCTCTTGATTTCTCATATTTAATTTCATTTTCAAGTTCAAAATCATGTATCATGATTTATAAGACCATATAAATTCATTTTCTTCCATTTTTAAGCTTGTTTTGACATCCTTTTCATTTTTCCATAATTTTTAGCAAAAATAAGTTTTTTCTTCATATTTATAACTCTATACTAGAAATGATAAATATTCTAGCTTTCACAATAAAAATTGATCAAAATCAATTGATAACAATAAAAGTATAATTAGAATAATCATTAAATTATGTATAAAATATAGTCCTATCAATCAGCTTTATTTAATTTATCTATACATAGCTCATTTGGCAAGTTACAATTATGCTTATCTTATGTCTTTTTTTTTTTTTTTTTTTTTTGCTTTTTGCTTTAAGATTATCCTGTATAAGCATATCCAAACAAAATAAGCTGTTGGATTTAACTTATAAAAATTAGTTTATAAATAAATATTAATTATTTATAAATTAATATGTACTTGTAAATTTTAAATAATTTTGTATTTATTTTAAATATTTAATTTTGAGATTTTTTCAAAAATAACCTAAAAAATAAAAATAGTTTCAAAAATATTCCTTTTTAATTTTAATTTCAAAAATATCAGTTTTTTAATTTTCAATTTTAAAAATATCCCTTTTCATATATATATTTTAGGTATATATTTGATATATTAAAAATTTACTCAATTTTTAAAAATATACATTGAATATATATTTGATATATCAAAAGTTTATAAAAAATATATGATATTTAAAAAATATAAAAAAAAAATGCTATACAGTATAATTTTTTCTTTAACTTAATGTACAAACTCCTAGCAAAAAGTTAACAAATGAATATATATATATATATATATTCATACAAAATATTGAAAGAATGCTATTTGATTTTATTTAGGAACAATATTATAATAAATTTAACAGCCACATGTGCCTTCTAAATGCCCCATAAAATCAAGGTGAAATAAAAGGTTTGCAAGTTACTCTGTTCTAAATTTAGAAGCACTGAAATTTTAAATTTTCACATATTAATCTTTAAAAATAAATTTCAAATTATTTTTCCTTTTTAAAAGAAAGAAAAACTAATTTCAGGCACATCATCTCTTAAAAGAAATAGCAGTAAATTACGGATTTTAATATTGCCACCTTATAGATAATGCATAAGACTTTGCAAAAAGCTGTGTGTAAAATGTTCAGGGGTTGGGCTGCCCATTTTAATTACTGTAAGAAATTATGAAATTTACGGGCAAGCCTTCGAAAAATTGAATATTTTTCAGATGTAAATTTTTTTTGTGGATATTAATTGCGTGATACCATAAAGTAATTTGGGATTTCTAGTTTCAGCAAGAAATTGAAGTTTTCAGGAGAATAAAATAACTGAACTTATATTATCTATTATGCCCAAAAAAAAAATCGTTTATTAGCTATGGCAAACAAAGATAGGAAAAAAGAATTTAAAGATCTTTGAAGAGTAGTTTCCAGTCTCAAACCTGTTCAAACTGCTCTAATTGTTATCTTCTGAAAATGCTGCAGCAAATTAATATTATGTGATCTACGCAACCGCGCTTTCAAAAATAAAATTTCAGCTCTTCTGCTAAATGCCTTTTGTGATTCAAACTCTTAGCAAATTCTAAAATATGTTTATTAATCTTTAATGAACCATACAAATTTTTAAATCTCGAGCTTCTGTTAATTAGTATAATATAATCCTATATTTAGCAAAAGCTGCTTCTATATTTAGTAAAGATGTTCATTTTAACAAACTTTTCCGCGGAATCACGATCTTGCACTGCACTATGGATCACTCATTCATCTCTGTCAAAACAGTAACTTTACACAAATATTCACCACCACTTCTTTTCTCCAAAATATTATTGCAGCATTGTACTGTGGATCACTTGCTCATCTCTTTGGACTAACTTAACCTACAGTCATCATGCCAGTTTTCATGTGCACCCATCTGTCAGTATGCCATAGGCGAGGTGATTCGCCATTATTTTTTGATGCTTACTGCAATCCACATCGAACACATCTAGCAAGTTGTTTTTTGGTTTTTCTCCAGTAAAGAAAATAAGAGAAAAATTAAAATCAAAGGGAAGAAAATTATAATTGCATTCAAGATGACACAACAAAGAATGCGATTCAAATACAAATTATGGAACAAATAAAGTACAATTACAATGATGGTTCATGTTATGAAAAAAATTGAGTACAATGATGGTTGTTATGAACCACTTTTAATGCTAACAAGACTTATTCTACTTGAGCTAAAGGAAGAATAGATGGTAATCACTATGATTGAAACAAATAGTTCTTGTAACATATGGTCCAATCTGAATCCTCTGATCGGATCAGACTGCCACAGTCAGTGCTTATAGACTCTGCACATGAACATGGTACTGGAGTTGGAAGGCCTTCCTTAGATTTTCCATCAATTCCATGTCCAGAGCCATTTGTTGAAATCTTTTCATTTGCTACATCAACACTGAGCTCAGAACTAACTAAGCTGTTGTCATTGCAGTCATTGACATCATCCTCTTCATCTGATAAGCATCGACAAGAATCGAATTCGTCCATCTCAAAGATCCGGCTGACCAATCCTTCCCTCCATGATATCCTCATTTGAGATTGTGACACATTTTCCATTGAGGAATTAGAAAACCAAGAAGTCCAGTCATCTAAAAGTTTCTGAAACTGGGTAAGATCAACAGAATTGGAAGGTGTAGTCAAACAATCAAACTGAAAGCTTGAACTGGTTGGATCCCATATTGACACATGGCTCCTGGTTGACAAACTAGCCATGTGGAGATGTTGATCCGCTAAATTGAGTTCACAATCTAAGCAATGATTCTTTCTATCACATTCTGCATTTAACCAGGATATGCCAAGTCGTCTATCCAAACTAGAGTCAGATTGTGGGGTTTGAACTACATTTCCACTGCTCAAGGTATCAATAGATAATGGGGAGCTCTGTTCATCAAGTTCATAACAATTCTTCCCTTGTTCTTTAGAACATAGAACATCCAGCATATCATACAAAGGAGGCCCCATAAGTTCTGCGCTTGGGGAAAGCGTAGAATCACTCCCTATCTTCCTCATAGCACTACAAGAAGAAATACTTTTGTCAATGCTGCCATTGCATAAATCAAGTGAACAAACATTATTGCCAGACGAAAGTGAAGAAGGAAATTTGTGTATGGCACTCTCCTCCAACCTCATAACTCGAGACAAAACCGTCTCTGAAATCTCTTTTTGACCCTCACTCTCCTCGTTACAAGGCGATCGAAGCCAATGCATCAAAGCCCCAGCAGGCAAAGACAACATAGAAATACCAGAATGGTCAACAAGATTTGTAGCATTTTCTTGTTCAGGTTCATCCCCGCAATCAAAACAATCAAGAGGCTTAGCTTCCCCTACAGTAAGTATCCCTCTAGGCCTACACTTCCTCTTATCAGCGACCCCTGAAACAACATAGCCAGCACCATAACAAACTGGGGTGATGGTTTTCGTTCCCACCGACAACGTTGATGACCCACACTGTATCTCTGGAGATACAGAGGCCTGAACTGGAGGGGTCTTAGTATTGCTACTTGCAGAATTTGTGTTAGTTTTAGTATTTGACTTCTCATGACCATCATCATCAACCTCATTCATAACCTTACTACCAGTTACAGGATTCAAACCGAGCCCACTTACCACCTTATTCAAAGGAGTAAAATTTGATCTATCACTGTCACTAACTCCACCAACAACAACCTGTTTCAACTCCCTAGAACCAGATTTCGTTTCAGGACTACCACAACTACCCAAAACCGAAGAAATTTTCAAATTTGGAACATTCCTAGAACGCGGTTTTTTTCCAGATTGAAAGAAAGGATTTAACTTAACCTTCTCCAACTTTTGCGAAATGGGTTTATGAAAAATAGTGCGTTTGGGTAAGTTCTCCTTGTCGGGTCGAACATTAGGTGCTGAATTGGGGGTTTTCAAAAGTTTTACTCTAGCTGGTTTTTGAATATTACTACGATTACCATTAAAGAAAGGAGTTTTTGCAGAAGTATGAGAAAGAAAAAACCTGAGACAACCCTTTGGAGCTTCGGTGGAGGACATAGAAGACGAAGCATTACTGTTACTATCGCCACTGACAGCACCAGAACATCCAGTATTGAGATCTTGAAAAGGGTTTCTAGACCTCTGTTTTGGCTGCTGCTTCCATGCAGTAGTAGAAGAAGATACGTTCCTATGGGTTTTTGACGATTGATTCATTTTTGCGATAAATGTTTGAGTTGAGCGTGCGTGAGAGGGAATGAGAGATCTAATGATCAAGAAAATACTAAAAAGAATATTTAAAAAAAAATGTGATTCTTGGTTTGAAATTATGGAGTGGCCGTAGTAAACGGTGGTGGTGGTGAAGAGAGACTGAGAGTTCATCTTTTTGTCAGTTACCCTTTTTTTAAGAAAATTATTTCTGAAATGCCATTGGCTTTTGGACAAGACTAAACGTTTGTTTTATTTATGTTACTTAAAATTGGGCCCAAATTTAAAACATATTGGCCCCTACTTTTCTTACTTTTCCTTCCATAATAATTCTGAATTCATCAAACCCTTTGTTTCATTCTTCATTAAAATATACGAACTTTTAAATTATTATTATAAACTTTATTTATAATTATTATTCCTATTTATTATAAAAAAATTCCATTTTTTATTCATATTTAATTCACAAAATATGAGTGCAATGTAAAAAAATAAATATTTACTGATGAAACTTTTAACTTTTATTTTTAAATTCTATAACTTTTTTTTATCAAGAATACAAGTTTCTCCGCTTCTATTTATTTAACTGTCTAAATTTAAGACTAATTTTATTTGAAATATAATTTACATGTTAAGACATTTTTACTCCGCTACAAGAATGTATTTAATAAAATTCGAACTTATATTTTTTTTTACTTGCACAATTTTATTTAACTAACTGAATTATTTCTTCTCGATTATATTAAATTATTTTAAAAATGAGCATGATACATGTTAATTAAAAAAATTTAAAACAATAAAACATTAACTTTAAAATTGTTGATTCAAAATGTTTATAGAAAATAACTTGCATGTGTAATTTAATGATATTACTTTTTTATTTTAGTACCAAATTTAATGATATTACACTCCATATAATTTTAGAAAATAACACGCATGTATAATTTAATGATATTCCACTCCTCGATTTCAATATTAAAAAATAAATTAAAATTGATGTTTGAAAAAACAATATATAATTTTATTTTAATGCTAAATAGATTCTAAAAAGATGTGTTTTGGGGCATGAAGATGTCCTCATATTTTCATTATCCTCGATACTTGTAGTAAATTATAGGAAACACACACGTGTGCATATATACAGACACACGTATATGTATATGTATACGTATATATAATGTTAACTTATTACAATGTCTATTAAATCATTAAATTTTTTTACTTCGTCTGAGGTCCGAACTTAAGTTTTTATTAAAATATATATTGAGAATTTTTTTATGATAAAATTATTAAAACATATTAATAATAACTAAAAAATAGTAAAAATATGATATTGATTAATAGATAAATTCGGAAAATACAAATGAAAATAAAAATAATGTAGTTTATGCGATTTTCATGATAAATAGTGTAATTTTTTAAAATTTTAAACTGCCAAAAATGAGTTTCTTGTGAATTTTATTTTCTCCATAAAAAAAATCTTAATTATGCATTTAAATAAATTTCAAAAGTTTAATGTGGAGTAATAAAAATTTACGAATTGAATAGAGAAAATGCAAAAAAAAAAAAATGTTCGAAATAGTTGGTTCATAAACTACATAAAAATTTGTTATAATCAGTTGAAATTAATTGATTAGTGTTTGGAGGGTAAAAAGAAAATTGGGCAACAAAAATAATTTTCAAACTCTTGACAACGTCAATAATGAAAAATAAATAAATAAAATTATATATTTATTAATTTTTTTAATTGCTAGTGACATCACTATAGACAACAAAATTTTAAATATTTTTGACATCATTTATATGTGATATTATATATATGAATAGTGTATTAAGGTTAATACTGAATTACTATTGCTTTTGTTTGATTTGGAGAGATTTTATAATATTGTAATTCATTTTAAATATGACAATCAATTGAAATAAATAAAATAAAATTTTCAAGAAATATTTTCCTTAAAAAATAAATTTCAAAGATGAAAGAGGGCCTTGCTCCCCCACCCACAGCCTTTTTCAGATTTTCTTTGCCATTTTCTCTTCCACAAAATTTGCTAAGTTCCTTTCCATAATAAATTTGAAATACATTTTTCTAATGAATGTGACATCTTTCTAAAGTTGGCCTTTTCAAATGTTAATTATTATTATTACTACTATAGTATTTGCATAACATTTGATATAGACTATAGTTAATCACTAGTTACGGATGTTGCTGAAAATGGCATATTCTGTTAATATATATCTTATCCAATTTCATTCTATAAATTGTAAATAATACATTAAAAATGAAAGTATATAAAAATATATCTACACATTAATCTATAGCAAAATCAAACTAACTCTATTTCCTTTTATTTTCTTTTATTTTTTTTTTTAGATCTCAGATTTCTTTTCCTACGCTAATTTCTATCCTTTTCAGATCCTCCTCACCATAACTACACTGACAAATTAACTATTTCACTGTATGGTAAAGGAGCTCTTCACTTTTTAGAGGAAACTATTGAGAAATTTTGTGCCTTTCTTTTTTAGAAAAAAAAGGGTGCAATTATTTGTGGTATGTATGCTTGTGGTTTTATAATTTAATGGAGGTTTTTTTTTGTTAGATAGAAGGTACATTAAAATAACTGAAATATAACGTAAAGGAGGATTTTTAACATTTAAAAATCATATATTAGGAATAATTATATGCTACAACCGTTGTAGCAATAAATGCCTACAACGGACCAATGAGATTCTTACACGTAGATTAAATGATTCATTTCATTGGTCCGTTGTAGGCATTTAATCTACGTGTAAAAATTCTATTGGTCCGTTGTAGGCATTTATTGCTACAACGATTATAGCATATAATTATTCCCGTACATTAAAGAAAACATATGAAAATCATAGAAACAGAAGAAAGAAAGTTTGCCATATAATAATCAATTGGCGGCATAAGAGGGAGAAACTTTCTTGAAAAGCTCAACTAGGAAGAATGTTAGAGTTAGAATAGGGATGATAGGAGCACCAGAAAAATAAAGCCACCATTTGGTCATACCATATTCAACCCAAACCATTAAAATAGTATAACTTTTATACTAAAATACTATAAGTATAAATACTATAAAAGTTAAAATTCTTCTCCAATTTATGCATTATTTTCTACATATTCTTTAAAATATTTTTATTTATTTATTTTTTATATATTTTACAAATTACCTATATAACTTTTTATTTACCAATTACCTTATATAATTTTTTATTTCCATATTAATCCAATAATATATTTTAGTATTTAAATATTAAGTAGAAATTAATATATTAATAATTTTAAATTTATTAATTAATAAAATAATAAATAAAAACTAACATATTAATAATTTTAATTTTATTAAGTAATAAAAATAAAATATTAATATATTATTAAAATATAAAGTAAAGAATAAAAATAATTAAACATTAACGAAAAATATAAAAGTAAATATTAATGTTCAGTTAATCATTTGAACTAGTATATTTCTCCCACAAATGATTAATTAATGCACTACGAAGCGCAATATGAGCATCTTTATTCTTGATTTGCATAAAACGAAGAATAAATTGATTAAATCTTATACTTTCATCTACTACCTTTTTAACTTTTAGTGTAGGCGCTTCTCTTGCATCGTGAATTGATGCATCAAGATCATGTTTATCTTTGATTATTATGTTGTGCATAATAATACATGTAGTCATTATATTATGTAATATTTTTTTTTATCCAATAACGTGCCGATCCTGCCACGATTGCAAATCGTGATTGAATGCTTAAGGCAAGTAGAATATATGAATTCAAGTAGTGCTTCAGAGGAAGATATCGTAAGTATCATGCTTAATTTTTTTTTACTTTATTATTATTATTATTATTAAAAATACATAGCCTCACATTCTAAAAATTTGCAGTTACATAGAGCAAAGTTGCTATTAATGAAAGAATCAAAGTACAAAAAAGGCTTCAGGTCTAATCATGTCTAGAATATAGTTAAGGATTTTAAAAAATTTAAAGATGGTATCCCTAGTGCAAGACAAATTGCTCGAAGTCAAAGACATAATATGAATTTTGACTCGTCACAATCAAATAATTCTACTCTTGAATCTCCCAACAAGTGTCTGCCTTTGGTTAAAACTCTTTTACCCAATATTTTGATGCTATTGGAGGATCCGAATTCGGTCTATCAGAATATTAAATTGAAAGTCTAACTTATTTAATATTCTCTATTATATATTATTTTATAATTTATTTTGTTATGTTATAGGTTTTATGTCTTATTTAATATTTATTGTTATATGTTGTTTTTATAATTTTTTGTATAATATTTATTTTTATGTCTTTAAATTTATATGTAATTTGTATCATGTTAGTATGTAAGTTTAATTTATTTTTATGCCATTTTAATTAATTTTTATTATAAATTTTAATTTTGATGTTTTATATTGTAATAAATTTTGGTATTATTTACATATTAATTATACTTCATAAAAAATTAATAATAAAATAGTAATATTTTAATATAAAAATATTTAATTTTGTTGAATTAATGAGAAATAAATTAAAAATTTTTTAAAAATAAATACAAAGGCTAAATTATAAAAATTTAAAAGTTAGTGGACTTAAAAAAAAATAGTGTGTGAATAATACAACACGAAATTTGGTGTTGTACTATTCACTTTCCCTATTTTTAACACCATTTTGGTATTGGATTGAAGAGGAAATTAAGCATCATTTTGGTGTTTTACACCACTGTCCTTAATTTGCTGGAAGCCATAGCTTCACTTTGAGTAGTACTTAAAGACATCATTTATAAAATACAGATCAAAGCATGTAAATCCTTCGAAAATCTTCTTGTTTTCTTTCCTAATAAATAGATTTAGCAAAAAATTATCCCCGTGAAGGTGGAAGACAAAAGAAAGCTTTTTATATGCCAGATTTAGAAAAAAAAATACCAAATCATAAAAAATGAGAAAAAAAAAAGAGAAAAAAACTAAATCAAGAACGTGATGTGTGTAACCATGGCCACGATTCATCAGACCATGAACCATACTGAAATTAAAAAAACGGCTCTTAAGCAAAATAAAAAAGAGTTTATAAGGGGTCTGGTTCGGATTCATAATTTCTTAAACCGGAACCAGAACTAGTAATTCAGGGCTTAAACCATGAAAAATAAAAACAAATAAAAATTAATATATATTATAAAGAATATGTATGTATTTTAATATATATATAACTGATGCATATATTAATTTTTAATATATATATTAAAAAAATATAACTTTTAATTTAAAATCAAATTTTTAAAATTAATTTTTTTAATTTTTTCTTACACTTTAATTGCTCCGAATGAAAAAAAAAAATCTATATAGCTGACCATAATTAGCTTAGGATTAAAATTTTATTGAGTTTAATTCAATTGCAATATTAAATATTTAAAATTATGTAGTTAAATACGTATATTTGCATTAAAAAATTATATTTGTTAAAATTTGTTGTTGTCATTATTATTATTATTTGTTATTACTAGATTACTAATAATTATTATTAATTTATTATTTTTTAACAATTAATATTATTTGATTTATTTTAATTAATATTATCAAATTTATAAGTCAAATATTTAATTTCATGAAAAATATATTCAACTATATTTATTTTTATTAAAATATATATTCAATCGGTTCAAACCGGAATCAGAATCAACCAATCATTTAAGTGTCTAAATCTTAATGGAACAAACTCTTGCCGATGAACGTTAAGATTCATAATTATCATAAGCTAGAACCAGCTTTTTCGGTTAACCAAACTGTGATTATAGTTAGATCTAGGACACCAATGAAGAGAAAAAGTTCACGGTCAGAGAAAGATAAAAGAAAGAAATTTCAGGAGAGTGAGTGCTAAGGGAAGGCTTTATTTTTCCTTTTTATCTATCTATCTGTTTCTAATAAGAGAGAAGATTTGTACCCAATAAAACTGAATTTTGAATGAATTTTAACTAAATTGAAGTATTGAAAAATAAGTCATATAATTTTAATGCAAATTTTTATGAAATAATCTAAAATAATTAAATTCTGAAAATTTTAATTATAAATTCTGAATAATATTACAAACACCTTTAATTTAAGATTGATATAAATATTTTAATTCTAACACTTCTAATCCCCACAGCCTTATAAGTATAATTATCACCGACATTACACTGTCAGCATCACATTTCTTATAACTATAGAACCAATTGTTATGCCTAATATAATATGATAAGTATGTTGAATCTAAAGTCCACATGTATAATTGTGAATTACTTTTTATTGTCAAGGCTACTTAGAAATCTACCCCTTCTAAAGTACCAGTAGCTATTACACTAGCCGAACTTGAAGTTGCCTTTTTTTATCACCTCCCTTTATTCTTTAATAATTAACTCTTTCTTCTAGTGACCCGTTTGATGATATTTAAAATATTTTTCTTTTAATACTCTTGAATTAGTATTTCCTCTTGATTTTTCTCACTTATACTCTTTGTTCATTCCACTATCTCTTATATATTCTAAACTAACTAATAAACTCTCAGCAGCAAATTTTTCATCTCCAATTTTTGCATTAAAATACAAGACCTTAGAGTTATCATCATTTCTTTGTAGTCTAGCATCTTCTTCTCATATAATAATATTGTGTTAAATTGATAGAAAGATAGCGGCAATGAATATAAGAGCATCAATGTCTTGTCCTCATCATCCAATTCATTGTTTATACGCAATAAATCATTAACCTATTGATTAAACTAGGCTATGTGATCTCCTAAGTCTCCACCTTCTTTTATTTTAAATCAGAATAGATTAAGCTTCGTGAACAATTTATTAGTGGCATTCTTGGACATAAGTGAACTCTCCAACTTTGTCCATAAACCTTTGATTATCTTCTCGTCGATTACATCATACACTACTAAATTTGCCAAATATACCTAGATTGTACAGAAGGCAATTGACTCCACATCTTGTTTATCCTCTACATCCATGTTTACCGGTTTCACTCTACTTAACACCTTATGAACCTCCATATGAGTTAATAGATCATTCATCATCATCTGCCATGGAGAGAAATTCTCCTTTGAGTAGGACTTAAAGATATCATTTATAAAATACAGACCAAAACATGTAAATCCTCTAGAAATCTTCTTGTTTTCTTTCCAAATAAATAGATTTAGCAAAAAAATACCACCATGAAGGTGAAGGACAAAAGAGAGCTTTTTATATGCCAAATTTAGAATAAAAACATACCAAATCATAAAAATGAGAAAAAAAAAAGAAAAAAAACTAAAATATGGAAGTAGATCTGGGTAGCCATCGCCACGATTCATCAAACCGTGAACAAGACTGGAATCGAAAAATCGGCTCATAACTAAAATAAAAAAGGGTTTATAAGGGGTCTGGTTCAGATTAATAATTTCTTAAACCGAAATTAGAATTGGTTGTTTAGGGCTTAAACCATGAAAAATAAAAAATAAAAAATAATATATATTATAAAGAATATGTATGTATTTTAATATATATAAAACTAATACATATATTAATTTTTAATATTTATATATTAAAAAATATAACTTTAGTTTAAAATCAAAAATTTTAAATTAATTTTTTTTAATTTTGTCTTGCACTTCAATTGCTCCGAATGAAAAAAAAAATCTATATAGCTGACCCTAATTAGCTTAGGTTTAAAATTTTATTGAGTTGAATTTAATTGCAATATTAAATATTTAAAATTATATAGTTAAATACGTATATTTACATTAAAAAATTATATTTGTAAAAATTTATTATTATTGTTGTTGTTATTATTATTTGTTATTACTAGATTACTAATAATTATTATTAATTTGTTCTTTTTAACAATTAATATTATTTAACTTGTTTTAATTAATATTATCAAATTTATGAGTCAAATATTTAATTTTATGAAAAATATTTTCAACTATAGTTATTTTTATTAAAAATATAAATTCAATTGTTTCAAACCAGAATCAGAACCAACCAATCATTTAAGTGTCTAAATTTTAATCCAACAAGCTCTTGCTGTTGAATTTTAAGATTCATAATTATCATGAACTAGAACTAACAGTTCTGATTAACCAAACCATGACCATAATTAGATCTAGAAATAAAAGAAAAAGCTCACAGTCAGGGAAAGATAAAAGAAATAAACTTCAAGAGAGTGAGTGCTAATGGAAGGCTTTTTTATCTATCTATCTATCTATTTCTAAGAAGAGAGGAGATTTGTACCTCAATAAAATTGAATTTTGAATGAATTTAAACTAAATTTAAGTATTAAAAAATAAGTAATATAATTTTAACACGAATTTTTATGAAATAATATAAAATAATTAAATTTTGAAAATTGCAATTATAAATTCTAAATAATATTATCAAACACCTTTAATTTAAGATTGATATAAATATTTTGACTCTAACACGTCCAATCCTCACAGCTTTACAAGTATAATTATCACCCAATATTATATTGTCAGCATCATATGTCTTATAATTATAGAACTAATCATTGTGCCCAGTATAATATGATGAGCATTCCGAATCTCAAGGCTACATGTCTGATTGTAAATTATTATTTCTTGTCGAAGCTATTTAGAAATCTTTCCCTTCTAAAGTATCAGTCTCTATTACACTAGCTGAACTTAAAGTTACTCATTTTTATCACCTTCTTTTATTCTTCAATAATTAACTCTTTCTTCTAGTGACCCTTTTGATGATATTTGAAATATTATTCCTTTAACACTCTTGACTTAGTATTTCCTTTTAATTTTTCTCTCTTTTACTATTTGTTCATTCCATTATCTATTCTATATTTTAAACTAACTAACAAACTCCGTTTGCAAATTCTCCGTCTTCAACTTTAGCATTAAAATATAAGATCTTAAAATTATCGCTATTTTTTTATAGCCTAGCATTCGACGTCGTGTTAAATTGATTGAAAGATAACGGTAATGGTAATGAATATAAGAGCATTAATGCCTTGTTAATCCAATTCAATGTACATAGACAATAAATCATTAATCTATAAATTAAACTAGACTTTGCGATCTAAGTCTCCACTGATAAATTGTTCACGAAGCAAAGTCGTCTGCATCAGTCCAAAACTTAGTTCTATTTACATTCTGGATTCTACCGTTTTTAACCCTCTCCATCTACGGTGATGCTGATTAGTGAGGCTATATGTGCCTTTTGGTTTAGGGGTTTTTAAATTATAATAATACAACCTCCCCCGCTACTGAATTTGTAATAAAATAATCAGTTGGATCTTACCTGTTACTCTCTATACTACCCTTCTCAAATTCTCACGTTCTGATCATTATAATCTGTACCAGGAGTTTTGATCCATACCCAGCAACGCCATGGCACCAGTACCAGTTCCCAAAAGGATTATCATCGACACGGACCCTGGCGTTGGTACATATCTGTGCACCTTTAATATTCATCTTTCTTATTATTACGCATCCACGCACTTGATGGATTTCATTTCCCTGGAGTTTCTAGAATGAATTCGAAAGAAAGGAAGAGGTTTTGAATTTTGGTTTTTGTAATTTGAAACTGGATTAAATTGGTATCTTATAATAAATTTAGCTGTTGGAGAAAATGGGTTTGACTTAAATTTTACGTTCTTGTTATTATTATTAGTAAGGGTCGAATTTGTATGTGATTTGAATTTGGTTGCAATTTGCAGATGATGCCATGGCAATATTTCTTGCGTTGAGATCACCTGAAGTGGAGGTTATTGGACTAACTACCATATTTGGAAATGTTTATACCACTCTGGCTACTAGGAATGCTTTGCATCTGGTAAGCTATTTGTATATATGGTTCTTCAGATCGAAATTAATGGCCTTTTTTTTTACTAATGGCTATTTGTATATAGGGTTCTTCAGATCCAAATTAATGGCCATACTAGTTTTTTTTTTTTAATTTTTTTTAAAGAAAATATTAGTGAGATTCAAGATTGGGGATTTGATTAAGTACTTGGAACTTACTTTGATTTTTTTTTTCCATATTTCTAACTACAGTAATCTTGTTTTTCTATCTGCTGCGTATGGAATAGCTGGAGGTTGCCGGAAGGACTGATATCCCAGTGGCTGAGGGATCTCATGTAACAATAACAGTATGTGCTACTCATCTCATGATTCTAGATTGTAATGGCTCTTTGGGTGTATGTCTTATATTGGTTCTGTATATCTTGTGTTTTGCAATTCTTGCTGCTTTGGTGATGGAACTGCTTAACTTGTGATGGAACGAATGGACGCATAAACTGTAATGTAAAATTTGACAGTTTGACCTTCATTGGTAATACCTGAATGAAGGGCAGGGACTACAACAGAAAAACTTTCTGTTGGATTTCCAATTTTGAGCATGTAACCAGGGACATCAAAAACCGAAATTAAGCCAAATATATATTTTGGCGTCTTATATTTTAGCTTTTACGTCTCTTGATGAGAAAAACTATTTAGGATTAAGGCTTTGTTGAGTTGATCTAAATGAATGTGATGATCTATTCTTTAGAGAAACTTCGAAGCTCTGGCTCCAGAATGCTGTGTGTTTGATACCTAAAAAACATTAGTGGAAAGAGCTGTCAATAAGCTAATATCTTCCGTAGTTGAGAGTAGGCATTAATTTGGCATTTTTATGATTATCTTCAACAAATGTTTGACAGGGGAAAGAAAAGTTCAAATTTGTCCTTGTTGGTTTTTTGCTCTGCTGTAAGTTATCTGGATAGATTTTTTAGTCACCAAGTATAAATTTATCTTAGTTTCATATAGAAGCATGTTCCTTGGCACATGGTCTGTAGGTAGTTCAGATTTCCTCCTCTAATGTGCATACTTTCTGTGGTGTCTGTAAGCAGGGAAATACTAACTTCCCAAGATTTGGAGAAAAAAGTTATGTGAATCAATTTACTTTCTAGTTTTGGCTAGTATTTAGATACTGTGATTAGTTTAATGTGCCTGTTCTTTATTATTGTAGATCTACTTTCATGACCCTTAACTCTGAATTTCACACAGCTTTGCAAAATTTCGGCCCACCAAACGATATTGAAAGATATACTGATTTATGATTGAATTTCATTATTTTATTATTTCAATTTCTGTTTATTGTAAAGAAAGGTACAAAACTTCGTATTGCCGATTTTGTTCATGGTACTGATGGACTTGGCAACCAAAACTTCCCCACCCCAAAAGGAAAGCCGATCAATCAGTCAGCAGCTACTTTTCTGGTCAAGCAAGCAAATCTTCACCCTGGAAAAGTCACTGTGGTGGCATTGGGCCCACTTACAAATATTGCACTGGTTTGATTCTTGGCTATTAGTTTTCTATAGCAAGCTTCATTTAGTATGTTGTCTAAGGGATCATTTATTATACAGGCTATGGAATTAGATCCTGCATTTGCCAAAAACATTGGACAGATTATTCTTCTTGGCGGTGCATTTTCAGTAAATGGAAATGTGAATCCAGCAGCAGAGGCAAATGTAAGTTGCATAAACCCACACTATCAGTTTTGTGATGTTAGCTTTTACCAAGTTCTGCCTTCCCTCAAAACTTTGCCTGACAAACACTTAGGGAATTGGCAGCGGAAATTAACCAAGAAGAACACAAGAATGTGATAAAGATGCTTGTTTATTGTCTGCACAAATTGTTTTCTATTTTTAAATTTAACTTTCAAATGTTTTAAAACTTAGGAAGTAGGAAACAAATTCTTTAGGGGCTTCTATAAATGGGCTATGCTCCATAATATTTTCTAATTACACTGTTTTATGAAGTTACCTGATTGACTAACGCGTCACTTTTACTTCATCTTAAATACATCCTTTTTCTGGCTTATTAAGTTGTTGCTTATGTTTTTCAGTTATTTTTTAGTTGTCATGAACTTGCGTCTTTCTGTTTATTAAGTACTTTATTCTTTTATATTAAGAGAGTCTGTAAAGAATCCTTTGTTCTTCACCATGCAGTACATATCCTACTTGAATCATTCTGTATGCTAATATCCTAGGTTGCTCTTCTTCTTCTTCTCTCTTTCTCTCTATCTAGCGTTATTTCTAAAAGATCCTAGACTGTGTGACCAGATTTTTGGCGATCCCGATGCTGCTGATATTGTTTTCACCAGTGGAGCAGATATTTTGGCTGTGGGTATTAATGTTACTCATCAAGTTGTTCTGACAGGTATCACTGTGACAATATTTGTGCACGTGTACCGTTAGGTGTACTCAACAAAAGACTTCTGGTCTTTGACATGCAAAACTTGATCAATTGATTATATGGATTATGGAATAGCAGTATGATTTAAATATTCTGCGTAGAGCTCTGCTGCAAGTAAACAGAGAACTTGTGCTCTGTTTAGTTCACCATTAAACAAAGGGCGAGGGAACCAATTATATATTAATTATGAATTTATATCCTCATATGACAAAGACTTTGTCATTTCAAATAGAGAGCATTTGACAGTGTTAGCTTCTTAGCTTTTGTATGACTTTGTCTTGGAATTTTAAATTGTAGTCTTGAAAAATTGACACAAACCATACAAGATGTTAGAAGTTATGGCTAAACCCTTCTTGTGAATTGTACAATACTTGTACGTTAGGAGACTCTTAACACATTCTACTTTTGCCCATTACTTATTTTCTTGTTCAGTTATAAAAGTAATAGCCTTACTGTTAATAATGCTCTGTTATGATGTAAACCGGCAACTTGTACATTTGGATTTTTTAATGGATTCTTCTCTTTTCGTTGATTATTCAGTTTTTTATTTTGACATATTATAGATACTGATCGAGACAAATTGGCACAGTCAAATGGAAAATTTGGTCCATACTTGAGCAAAATTTTAGATGTGTACTTCTCTTATCATCATGAAGCATACAACATTAGAGGTTTGTTTACCTTTTTGATTGATATGGCCTGAAGGCAAGTAGTAACAGAGTCTTTTAAGTTATTGATACTTACTTAGCTCTTGATGCAGGAGTCTATCTTCATGATCCTACTACCATTCTTGCAGCTGTTGATCCTTCACTTATGACCTATGTAGAGGGTGTTGTTAGAGTCCAGACCACAGGCATCACAAGGGGATTGACGATATTGTATAACCAACAGAAAAGGTAGGATTTTCTGAGGTAGTTTCTTGGAATATTTAAGTCATATCATGTGAGAGATGTGTGAACTGAAAAATGATCAAGACATCTCTAATGTTCATTACCTTACCACACCTTCAAATTAAAAACTAAGGAAAATAAAGATGAACATTCTCATTAGTTTTAGGTTTGTGGGTCAAGTACGGAGCCCACTGCTGGAAGCTACAAAAAATAAAGTGTGCATGCAGTCTTTGACTTGAGAAGTTGTAAATGAATGAAGTGAAAATTGATTATAAGATTTAGCAGAATAAATGCTGAAATAGCTAATGCAAATATGTTACATCTATGACTGATCCAATAAATTTAAGTTTAGATATATGTATTCTTGCTGAAGAAATCAACTTAACTTCATGCACTAGATAAATTTCCTATTTTACTATTTAACATATGTAATGGAGAATATAAGTAGAAATTCCAGAACTTGGTAGTTTATATGTGGTCTATATAGTCTAAAGCATAGAATAAAAGAATTAACTGTTCATTTTATGCGAGTTTCTATAGCTGCAATTAAATTATATGTAACTTTTGTGCTTTGAAAACATTCTTAAAATGTAATCACTGGATGAATAGAAAGAACAAAGGCCTTTCCTACCAGCAAACCTGGTAAGAAATGCAGCTCACGCATGTAGGAGTGTTGAGTATTAGTACTTGCTGTGATTCACTCATCTTTCTTTATCTTGAAAATATGAATCAGGTTCGAAGAGGTGACTGAATGGTCTGGTAAGCCTACGGTGAAGGTGGCTGTCACGGTTGATTCTCCCGCTGTTATGAATTTGGTCATGGATCGGCTTATGGAATCTTAAAACCTTTGCAGGCTAGAATTTGCTGGTGGTTTAGGAGAACATCTTTTGGTGTTCAGACACTGTTTGGTGATGCAATTAAAATTTCAATGTTGAAACGTAATTTGTGTTGAATTGTTATGGGATTTGTTTGTTGGTCCATAATTTCTAAACTGTACGAAGAGATGGTTTAATTGACATTTCTGGACTAATTTTTCTGGAATTATTGATCACAATAAAGCAACTTGCCCATCTTTCTTTTTATGTTCATCTTGGTAGGACGTTTCCAAGTTTATAAGATCTCAAATTGGAGCCTCCAATCGGAGTCAAATGTATTTGAAATATATATATATATTTTTAATGCACCTAAAATTATATATTTTAAGCTTTGAGGGATTAAGATTAAAAGAGAAAGTACAAAAAAAAAAGGTTGTGCTTTCAAGTTTTTTTTTTTGGTTTTTTTTTTTTTGAAATTTTTATACCATCGCTAATGCCATTAATAATTATCAAACGGAATTGTTTTGCAAAATTGCAAAACCCATGCAAATAAATAATAAACAATAATTTAATTATTGAAAAATTTTAAATTTAATTACTAGCAAGATAGCACGATTTACGTCAGAATTTAAAAAATAATTATAAAAATAACAATTCAATCATCGATAAAGTGAAAGATTATAATAAAATTCAGACACATGAATTCAATTCAAACTATGATACACAATTATGTTTGAAATTACAAAAGTTTGGAAGCAAATTAAATTTATATGAATTTCTTTGAGTGGGTCTCATCATGTATGATAATAATTTTTTAAATACGGATTTATTTAATTCCAATTTTTTACACGTGATTATTAAATTGAAAATATAATTTAATCATTAGATTTACTTCGTAAAATTTAAAATTAAATATAACGTAATATTATAAGTTTAAGTATCATAATTTTATAATTCCATTTCATATTACATATTCCAATATTTTTAAAATTTAACTTCTATTTAAAAATTTCATATTTCAAAATTTTTCGTCCTAAGTTAAGATGATGCTTAATAGTCCAACTCCTCAAAGTCAAGCTCCATTAGCTCCTCCTGTTCGATCCCCATCCGCCATCTTCTTCTGCTCTACATAGTATCGCCGCTTCACTTGTTCCCCCACCAAATAGAAACATAAACCTACACTTCGTACCACATCACGGGGGACGTAGTCGTTCTATTAAACGTAATTATCTTAATTCATTTGGAGTTCCAAAAGACAAATTCGAAAGCATTTCTTTTGGATAACGATATGGCCTGCCCTTGTCATTCAATGTTCTAGCATGAAATTAGTTTTGCAAAATACATCCATTTGAATTATTATTAATAATAATTGATGGTTAAAAAAATGTGGGTTCATTTACAAATTGTTTGAATCATAGCCTATTTTAGTAATATTTATTATGTTATGGAATGGTATGGTATGATTGAATAAAATATTTTTATTTGATTTAATGATATTTGATAAGATTTTAATAAGTTGTGGAAATAAAAATAGATCATAATTATATATAATAAAAATAGACTAAAAGTATATATTTGTTGTTTAAAAAAATTATCAAGGATAATTTTAATGATAAAATTTTAAAATTTTGCAAATCAACAAAATTAATAATTTAAAAATTATTATAAATAAAAGAAGAGAGAAGATAGATAGAGAATGAAAAAAATAGAGAAATCTCTTTTTTATCAATTGTCTCTAATGAACCATCTATAATGGAGTATTTATAGTGGTATAAGTAGAAATTAGATGAGAAGAAAGATTACAATTAAATTCTAATTTGAATAAAATAACACTAATTATAATCTTAATAGGATAAGAGTAATCTAATAAGTAGTCATTCACATATATTTAAATTCCTTTGCTAATAGTCTGCAGTAATTAAATTAAATTCACATATATTTATAATTAAATTTTCTTGCTAATAGTCTGCAGTAATTAAAATCTCTTCTGGAGTTCTTACTATGTTTAAATCATTAACATAAACTACAACTATGATAAATTATATATTTATCTTCTAGATAAAAATACATGGGTAAATGAAATTATTTTCATATTTATTTTCTCTAAGTATTCAAATATGTGACTATACCATATCCACCTAGCTTATATCAGAATCTTTAAACTTAATATAGTATATTTATCAAGATATTATATGCTCTAGGCATCTTGATGCTTCAAACATCTTGAATTCTTCAGGGATTTGCATATATATGTCATTATCTAATGAACTATATAAGTAAACTATCACAACATCTATCAAATATATATCAAGGCTTTCAAAGGCTATCAAACTGATAAAAAAATCTAAAGATAATAACATCCATAATAAGAGAATATGTCTTATTATAATCTTTATAAGAACTTTTTGAAAATTCTTATACCACAAGTTGTGTCTTGTATATCGTAATTTCATTTAACTCATTTATCTTAAGAGCTATATGAGCAAATTATTATAATATAATGTCGAGCCCTTCAGGGGCTGCAAAACTAATTTTAAGAGTAATTGCATTCATAATAGAGAAAATATATATTTTTCATAATCTCATATGATTTTTTTTCTTTTACATACAATACCTATGGATATGTCATCTTCTGGTGTCTGGACTACTAATCCAAATATTATATGTTTAGCAAATGAATCTAACTCGGCCTTGATTACTTTTTATTTTAGCCAATCACTTCGATGTCGATAATTTTAAATATTTTTAAGCTCAAGCATATTTTGATAATTTCAATAGCAACATATGCAAACATATTATCAACAATAATTTCATCTATTTTTCACATATTTCTAGATTTTAATGAGATTTCATAATTTTTTGATACCAGAACTACTTCTAAAGTTGCTTCTCTAGCAATATATAGTTATTGACTTATGTTGCTTTTGACCTCTTCAGGAGTATCATTTTGAAATTATTCATTTTTTCTTATCTCAAAAATTAATATTTTGAACCAAGTAGTCTACTACGCTTTAGGTGTATATTATATCTATTAGCTGCCACACTAATAAGATGTCCTATAGGGACAATCAATCGAGCAAGAGTATTAGCAGCTGAAATATGTGAGTTGAACACCCGCTGGGTATCTATAAATATATTTGGTAACTGATTTGCAATATTATGCAAACGAATTAGTTTTTAAACTTTCAATTCATATTGATTTGTGCATGTATCAAGACTGGATAAAGTTTGTGTATTCCAACTAATCTATTGTGCTTTTGGCCTTTTACTTTTATCTTTTCTTAATGGAGTAAAAATCAACTCACTAAAAATCTTGCTCTAAAAAATTTATCGGTAAAGGTCTATAATATCTAATGTAGATAATCAAAACATATATAGATATCAAGATAATATTGATAATCCATTTTAGTTCTTTGAGGGAATGCAATTAAAATAGATACGCTTCGAATAAGAAATTTTAATATCACAAATTTTAATGTCAGAAAAGCACAAGTTGTAAAGTGAAAAACTTATAATGTGCAATATAAACTATAATATGTATTTAAACATATATCCAAATGAATATAGAAAGTTTTGAGTATGAACATATGCAATAAAATATTCAAAAATAATATAATCTTAAAATACTTTTTAAGTGAACTCATATGCATTATCTAAATAAATTATCTTGATATGATAATCAAGAAACATTAACCTTAACTTTTATAATTTAAGGAAGAAATTTAGCAAAAGTAATATTACGAGTTGACAATAGACAAACATGTGATCATCTAGTTGAATAATTAATTAAAATCATAAAATATTTAAATAGTCCACAAGATTGAAAGATATGACCATAAATATTTTCATATGTTCTTTGTAGAAATTCAAAGGACCCTAAATATAATTTAGATAGTAAAAGTCTCATAATTAATTTACCTTGAGCACAAGAAGCACAAAAGTAATTATCAGACAAAAGAATTTTTTTAATTTTTCAGTGGATATCCATTTGTATTATTAATAATATGTCACATCATGTTTGAACCTAGATGACCAAGACGATCATGCCAAAATATAAAAATTTTGGGATCTATGCACTTTCAGTGCATAGTATAACTCAACTGTTTTTATGTTTTATAAAGTACAATCCAGTTAAGAAATTTAAATTTTCTTAAATATGAACTTCTGACTCAAATTTGTAGATTTAACACATAAAAATTCAATATCTCTTTCACTTAGTTTCAATAGAATATCCATTGCTACATATTCATTAAAACTTAATAGATTTCTTCGGGATCTATTTGAATACAATGCATCATTGAAATATTATTTTACTCAAATTCAAAATAAAAGATGGACTCTTCTAGAGTCTTCAACCACATTTGCAGAATCAGATATCATATTAATATTAATTTTTGCTAATGTTAACTGCAATAAATATTTTTTTATTATGAAGAATTATGAGAGTTGTGTCAGTATATATCTTTTCAGTGCTTTTGATTTTAAAATTGGTAGAAAAAAAATTTCACCATAACTTTTTTATCAAGATCTCATCCATGATATTGAAAATATATCACATTCACTTCAGGGAATAATGTCAAGATAGTTGAATGAGTTTGATTATTTTTTATCAAAAGCTAAAAATTTTATTTAGCTATAGGCAAATAAAAAAATTAGTTCAAAATATTTTGTAATTCTATGCTCTCAATATAGCTACTGCATGAACATATTTGAGACATAAAAAATTTAATATTCATCAGAAAGACTATAATAATTAATAATGAGATAATTAATTTTTAATTTCTTGTTTGAATAATCAAAAGGAAAATTATTATTTCTAAGTGATCCTGCGGGGATACTTGATTTTCTTTTCATAATATCTTTAAGATTCACAATATCAAGGTGAATCTTATTATCAAATACCAATAATAGATAATTTCTTCAGAAAATATCAAGGATAATAAATTCAAGTTTTATTAAGAACGTGAATCAATAACCATGAAATGCATATATATATACACGTGAAATTCAAGTTTAAATTCATTGGTTAATGAGCATAAAAAATAAGAAATTTATATCATATTCATGAATCCAAGCCAAAAAATATGTACAAATGTCAATTGTTTTCATGTATATATAATACTTAAAGCTGACAAATAATAGAACAACAGTACATATATCATTGCAAACATATTAACGAAATATGTATTATTTATTGTAACAGAACAACTCTTTATACAAGATATATATATATATATATATTAAACAAAAAAAATCATAATATTTTTTTTTCTTAATGATTCAACATGAAGAGATTTGATATTACTTATTGAAAAAAAATCATAAATTTCAATTAAGCCAAGATCAATCATATTAAATCATATAAATTAAATATGTAGAAGCATACCTTAATTTGAAAGATATAAATTTTTTTTTTACAAATTAGGAAAATTAAATCTTTCTCCCTTTACCATTATAATTTGAAGAGACTATTGTATTGATAACGTATTGTAAATAAAAGAAGAGAGAAGATAGATAGAGAATGAGAAATTAGAGAAATCTCTTTTTTATCAATTGTCTCTTATGAACCATCTATAATGGGGTATTTATAGTGGTATAAGTAGAAATTAGATGAGAAAAATATTACAATTAAATTCTAATTTGAATAGGATAACACTAATCATAATCTTAATAAGATAAGATTAATCTAATAAGTAGTCATCCACGTATTATTTAACAAAAATAATTAAAATTTATGATTTTTAAATCGTAACATTGCCAAAACAATATAATGCAACTCATAACATCCCATGAAAGTTATATGAAACAATTAAATAAATTACTAGATAATCAATTACTTAATCTCTTATGTTGCTCTTCTTTTTTTGTTTTGTGTATGTGCTAATAATAACAATAGTAGATAGGTTAAAATTGAAGCGTGAAAAACATGAATGCCCTAAAAGAGGTCGATACTCCACCGCTGTCCAAAGATGATCGGAGTCAGAAAAAAACATGATTTCGATAATTAGAAGCTGCTGGAATGGATGGTAATGAGGGAGGGAATGTTGTTCAAGGACAAGCTACTGGAAGACGCATATGATCCGCACCCCTTTCTGGGATGAATACGAAGAGATTGAGATGGGAAGCAAGGATTTCATGGTAACAACAGTGGATGGTATTGCTTCAGTCCAACTCTCCCAAGATGTAAAAGAAAAACTTTACAAGCCATGGAACACAATGATTATTGTTAAACTTTTGGGTAGATCTATAGGGTACAAAACCTTATGCAATAAATTGAACACCCTATGGAACAACCTTAGTGGCTTCAATGTCATAGATTTGGATAATAACTTTTTTCTTAGTCCAATTCAAAAGCGTAAAAGATAAGGAGTGGGTTGGAGTGGGTTCTAACTCAAGGACTATGGACAGTGATGGGATATTACCTTACGGTAAAATTATGGTATGCAGAGTTTGATAGCTCCATCGATAGAATTAATACAGTTGTAGCATGGATTCGGCTAACTGGATTTCCACTCCATCTCTATCATAGGAAAGTTCTAAGTGCTATTAGCAATCTTGTAGGAAAATTCATCAGAATAGATATAGACCTTGACAAACCATTAACACCTAAATCGATCATTGAAGGTTGGACTTAGTTGATAGAATATGAGGGTTTGCCTTGCATCTGCTATAAATGCGACAAGTATGGCCATATTGGAAACCTTTATCCCTCTGTTACAACTAATAACAATGTTAATAAAGTACATCCAAATCCCAAAAATGATATTTTGGCAACCACAGAGAACCCATCAATAAAATACGGGCCATGGATGTTGGTTTTCAGAAAAGGTAAGAAAAAGACAGAAGGGGAAAAATAACTTTAATAAGGAAGGGACAAATAATGGAAAGGATAAAAATCAAGGAGGGTCAAGATATAGCTTGTTAGCAAATTTGGTGGAGGAAACCATTTATTCCCCTAAAGAGGATTAAGTTATCTCAGAAGAGGAGATTGCATCCTCTATTGGCAAGGATCTTGCATCTGATACTTTGAAAGATAGTATTTGTCATGCAATATCATCTTCAACGTCTAAAACCGCCAAAGATTATCTTTCCAAGAATTTGAAGAAATCCAAAAAAGGAAAGCAAATAAAAAGAATTCCTTATTGATGAAATTATTGCATCTATCCAACAAATACTAGCAAAAAACAAAGAGAAAGCCAATCATCAATTGGAGGCCCACAACAAAACACTAAAGGCTCTCTCAACCAACTTTACTGCCTTTCAGAGCAATATCTTTTCCCAAGCTCCTAACAGTTCTACATTGAATCAAAATAACCATATAACTATCAATCTCAGTGACTGCAAGGCACATGCCCAAGCCAACATCATTGCCAATGACCCTCTTATTAAGGACAAGCCTCCTGATCCACTAGAATCAACTCCAAACAATAGTGTCCTCCCTGTTATGTAGGTTGATAACAATATGGTGGCATCAATGGCTTTAGTCATGGAGGAAGGAGGCCAGTCTAATATGAAGTCTCAAGGGGTAGCCAGTTCCACTGCCCAAGCAAAAATGGACACCATAATGGTGGACTAATTGTTTGGATTCAAGGAGTTTTCTCCTCTCTTCACTATTCTCCTTATGGATAGATTTTTATTGATTTGGAATTGTCAAGGTGTTGGCTTATCTAGTTTTCTTCTTGTTTTTAAGAACGTATCCTCTTCCTTTCACCCCAAATTGGTTGCCTTACTTGAGCCATGTATCAGTTGCAGTAAGGCTAACCAGTTTATTAAGAAGACGGGTTTCACCAACTCTTTTCGAATCGAGGCTTACGGTTTCTTCGAAGGAATATGGCTCCTCTGGGATAATAATATTTCTATCTCAATCCTAGAGGTTCATTCACAATACATGCATCTTAGTATTGATCGTCCTTAGAGTTAGAAAACTTACTTCACCACAGTTTATACTAGCCCAAACAAAAGTTGCAGGGTGTTGATTTGGCATGAGCTGGAAAGACTTGCTCTTTCTACTCATTACCCTTGGCTCCTTACTGGAGAATTTAATCCGCTCCTCTTCAATTCTGAAAGAAGTGGTGGCTCCACTAGAAGAAGTAGAGTTTTTAATTTGTTTCTTAATTGGTTTGAGAATTGTAAGATGGTTGATCTTGGATTTCAAGGTCAAAAATTTACATGGGGGAGGGGCCTCCTTAAATAAAGACTTGATAGAGCCCTTTGCAATCTTGCTTGGCATGCCATCTTCACAGACTATCAAGTGCTCCACTTACGTAAAATCAAATCAGACCATTTTCCTTTGCTTATCAAGCTCTAAACTTCGAAGAACATGATTAGAAAGCCTTTTAAATTTATTGCTTCATGAGAGTTACATGAGGATTTTAAGAATCTTATCCGAGATTCTTAGAACTCTAACTCTGATTTCCTTAAAGTGATTGATAAATTTATTAACAAAGCTTCTTTATGGAACTCACAAGTCTTTGGAAATATTTTCGTGAAGAAAAGAAGATTGTTGAATCATCTCAATGACATTCAAATAGCCCAAGAAAACCATTTCTCGCAAAACCTTAAGAAAAATGAGATGGATGTCAAGGAAGAGTTGGAGGTTGTCCTGCTATAGGAAGAGTTATACCAGTTTGAAAAGGCTAGAATTGATTGGCTAAACTTTGGGGACAAGAATTCATCCTTCTTTCACAAATCAGTGCTATAAAAATGAAGAACTAAAATTGAGATGCTAAAAAAGGATAATGGTCAGTGGTGCTTGGATAGCCTTAAACTTGAAAAGTTGGCTATGGACCATTTCAAGAACCTTTACTCATCTACTATGGGCTGCTTGAGTCCTTTCACGTCTTAGAACTCCTTCCCTTTATTCCTGAGGATACCTTAATCAAATTGGGCAAGGCTGTTCATTCTAATGAAATCTTTTTGGCCTTGAAAGCCATAAAACTTCTTAAAGTTTCTAGGTTAGATGGCATTCTGGCCTTCTTCTACCAACATCACTGGACCGAGGTTAAAGGCCCTCTATGTAAAATGATAAGTGAGATTTTTTCAGGTAATAACATTCCTGAACCTATCAACAAGACTCTCCTTATTCTTATTCCTAAGACAGATAATCCAGAGTAAATCATATAATTCCAGCCTATAAGTTTGTGTGATGTGAGTTTCAAGATTATAACTAAATAATTATTGATCGGTTTAAAGAGATTATGCTTAAGGTTGTTGGTCCCCATCAGACTTGTTTTGTCCCAGGAAGACACATATCTAATAATATCATAATAGCATAAGAGGTTATTCATGATATGAGGTTGAAAAAAGGCAAAAAAAAAGGTTTTATGGCAATTAAAATTGACTTTGAGAAAGCCTATAATATGCTTGGGCGGCAGTTCATTCGGGAAACCTTGGTTAGTTTGAAAATTTCAAGCATATGCCTAAGGTTATCATGGATAGTATTGAATCCTCAACCTTGCAGATTTGCTGGAATGGAGAGGCCTCGGAATCTTTCAAGACATCTCGGGGTCTATGTCAAAGAGATTCGCTCTCCTTTTATATCTTTGTCTTATTTCTTAAGAGATTGGCTCATAAAATCCAGGATGCCATTAATAAAAAACATTGGAAACCAATTAAACTTGGGAAGAAAGGCTCGTTGTTGTCACATTATTCTTTGTTGATGACATCCTTGTATTTACAAAGGCAAATTTGGACCAGGTGACTATTATAAATAAGGTCCTGCATGAATTCTGCAATAGCTCTAGGCAATTGGTCAATAAGAGTAAGACATGAGTTTTCTTTTCTAAAAACACCTTAAATTCCCTATGTAGGGATCTCAGCATGGCTCTGGGAGTGAAAGAGGTTGATAATTTAGGGAGGTATCTTGAAATGCCTCTCCTTCATAAATGGGTTACGTTGAAAAACTATGAGCCAATTATTGTTCAATTGAGGAAAAAGCTTAACTCATGGAGTGCCTAGACTCTCTCTCTCTTTGGGATGATGTATTATTCTTGCTAAACATGTATTGGCTACCATTCCCCAATATGCCATGCAAACCACTTCTATGCCCTAAGCCATTTGTAGCAAAGTTGAACAAATCTATGGGTAATTCATCCGGGCAGGTAGTTTAGCAAACAAAAAGATTAGCCTTGTTCGTTGGGACAGTGTTAGTCAGCTAAGAGAAAATGGAGGCTTGGGTTTGAAGAAACCAAATTTGATGAATAAAGCTTTCTTAATGAAATTACTCTAAAATATTTTTACTAATAAAGAAAAATTTTGGGTGAAAGTCAATAGAGCTAAGTATAAGATCAATGACCAAGACATTTCAAGGAGCATTGACATAGCTAGAGGCTCTCACTTGTGGAAAGCACTTGGGATAATTTGGCATAAAACCTTATCTGGAGTCCATAAGGCCATTAATAATAACACTAACACTTCTTTTTGGTTTAATAGGTGGCTAGATGACTCAAAGCCGCTCATTGATTTGGTTGTTGCTCGTGTTCCTGACAACATTTTGAATTGGAAAGTTAGTGATTGTGTCAAAACTGATGGCACATGGAACTGGTCATTATTTCAAGATTTAATTTCGTAACGTACCATGTTGTAAATGGTTGCCTTACCCCCTCTACAACAACATCTTCTCAATGATTCTATATGCTGGAATGCTTCCCCTAATGGTGAATTCTCTATCAAATCAGCATATGAAATTCATGCAAAAGACAACTGGGATGCAAGAGATAACAAATGGAAGCAAGTTTGGACTTGGAAAAGACCTCATCCTGTTAATTGTTTCTTATGGTTGGTTATGAAGGACCACCTTCTTACAAATACATAATGCCATCATTGCCACATATCAAAACGGGTTCATGCCAAAGTTGTGGAGCCATACTAGAGGACACTTTGCATGTGCTTCGAGATTGCCCCATATCAAAACAAGTTTGGATGGCTTTACTGCCTTCTTCTTTTAAAACTAATTTTTTTCATGTTGAATTTGTAGGATTGGTTGAGAAATAGCCTAGGAAACAATTCAATTACCTACAATGGTATTTTATGGAGCACTTTATACAGTTTTAGATGCTTGTGCATTTGGTAAATGCACAATGATGTCGTCTTTAAAAATACTACTCCAAGACCTCTGGCAATTATTGCAGAAATTCAGAATAAAGCCAAGGAATTCTACAAAGCCTATGATTCAACTTGTCTTTCTACTAACACTGTGCAACACCGAGTGGAGAAACTAGTTGGATGGTCCTTACCCCATAAGATGATGCAAAATTATCACTGATGGGAGTTTTAAAGCATATTCTTGTGATGGTGGTGTTGGCAGCTTAGTCAGAGACTCTAATGGCAACTGGTGCTTAGGCTTTGCCATGTATATTAGCACATGTTCAGTCATTAATGTTGAATTGTGGAGAGCTTACCAAGGTCTTGCTCATGCATACTCAGCAGGCTTTCATAAGGTTCTCCTAGAGATTGACAATTCTAGCATGGTTCAAATGATTTGCAATGAGGAAGTAGTTAACTTTGCAAATGCAACACTTATGTATAGAATAAAAGACTTACTAAAGCTTGATTGGGATGTGTGGATTTCACATATTTTTAGAGAAGCTAACTTTTTAGCTGACTAGATTGCAAACTATGCACTATGCCTCCCTTTGGGTCTTCATATCTTAACTCATGCTCCAGAGGCCCTCATCCCCTGGCTTAAAGATGACCTGGTGGGATCAAGATATCCCAGACTTGTATTAGCTTAGTTGTTCAAGGCCCTACCTTCCCCCTTTACTAAAAAAAGCAATTAAATAAATTTTTAACAGCTCACCATGTCAAACACAATAAACGTTATTAAAATATTTGGCAATAAAAATGTAAAGGAAAAAAAGGTTACATGCGGAGGCTATAGTAAGCATGTGTTACACATCTTTAGGGATTGTTATTATGCTAAAATGATGCAATTCAAGCTAGGATCTCACTTGATGCTAGAAGAGTTATTTTCCATAGACCCTGGTTGGTGTTTTAGATTATTCTACAGAAGGGTCAAGCTTTAGAATATGTGGTTTTCCACTACATGCTATATTCTTTGAAAAGTTTGTAATGAACTATTTTTTGAGGGTTAAGGGATTTCTATTATAGCAATGTACAATAAAATCTACTCATGTATTTCTCAATCTCTCTTGGCTATATAGATGGAGGCTACTATAAGATTGAGATCGACTAGGAAGGAGGTTATGATCAGTTAAAGCCTTCTACCTGATGGTTGTTTCAAATTGAACCCTAATGGTGCCTTCAAGAGTGGCTCAAGTTTGGTATATGTAGGGTGTTGATTTGTGACCATCAGGGTAATTAGATTAATGTATTCACTGCGAACATTGGCTATTGCTCCATCATGTCGACTGAACTATGGGGTATATATCAAGGGCTTGCCCTTGCTTGGAGGTTAAGTGTTAGGAAATTCATGGTCGAAGTGGATAGTTTAAGTACAATGACCCTTATTTGAGACCTTTATGGGAAAACCTGTTGTTATGTACATTTGTTTTCTTGCATTCAGAAGTTGCTACATCTTGATTGGGTTATGTAGTTGAAGCATATGCATAAGGAAGCAAATGACGTAGCGGATTGACTTACAAATGATGCTATGAACTCTCAATTAAGTCTTTATGTTCTTGAGAGGATGTTTGATGGGTTGTGATCCCAGATTGAGTAAGACAAAGTTGGTATAGGTCTTCCTAGAATGGTTGCTTCAATTTCTTGAGGCAGAAGCCTCCTTTTCTATATCAAAAAATGTTATTTTTATTGTCCACCTACTTAAAAAAAAGGAGCGCTTAGACCTACTTTGGAAAAATCTTAAAAATACATGCATTATATTCTCATCTTTTTTAAAAAGCAAATTCTCCTATAAATATATAATACATAGGTTGTTATAAATTTCTTTTTTAAAAGAAAACGTATCTAAAGAAGTGATGAATTGAACTCAAACAAAGAATAAAGTGCTATATATAAACCTTATAATCATAAAGAGTAATAAGTTTTTTGTGCTTGATCAAATGATAACCAAATATCTATTTATGAATGTCCATTTATTAAAATAAATGAAAGTATATTGCTAAGTGGAGATTGGAATGGCTAAGTCTACAAAGGAGATGAGATACAACTAACAACCATAATGTTTTTTTTTTCTTTTTGGCCAATGAAAAAAAAATAACATTAAAGAAAAATGAAAATACAAGAAAACTCAAAAGGTTTAGGGAAAACATTAAGGCAAAAAAGGAGAACCAAAAGCCTATCAATCCTTGCCATTGAAGGTCCAACAAATGCCTAAATAAACAAACCCCACAAGCATCTAAAGGCCATAAAAAATAAAATAATAAGGCCTACAAGACAAGCAGTAGGGAACACTATCATTTGGTTCATATGCTTGAAATTAGGAACAAAGAAGAGACCAATGAAACCCCTAAGCTACTGTTTCCACATAATCTCAGATAAGGAAACAAAGAAAATTGAGGAAAAAAACCAAGTACTCTTTTCAAGGGGTTGTGAGAAAAAGAGTTTGATAAAACTTTAAAGATGAGCAAATTTGAAGGGGCATCAAATATCACAGTAAAAATACTATCCTGAAAGACAAAACAGTAAATACTTGTCATAATACATCTAAACTGCAAGAAGAAGGTTGTTTCACTTCTGAAAACTTTGATATACCATTAAAGCTCCAAAACAAAGATAAAACAAAGCTAAACCTTGATTTCAAAAAATCTCAAAACATCAGAAAATTCAACTAATACATAAGTCAAGGGCTTTCAAGTTTTGTATATCTCATTATGGGAAATAAATCACTCAAATCACCAAAAAAAAAAAACTAAAATTCATGGACGAAACAAGGAAAAATAAAGAAGTTGAAGGATCTAGGGTTGCTAGTGGTCGGAAGGCCGTCGATAGCCCTAAATCTAAATAATATGAAAGATGAAAGGCTCAAAAAAAGAGAGATTTTTACGAGAGTGATAAGTTCTATTCTGGGAGAAGTTTTTAACGGCCATAGTGTTTAGGTGCCAGAATTGTCCAATTATACAGAGTCATCTCCAATGACACATTCATGTTGGGACTAGTGGGGCTTAAGACCAATGATTTATCTAATTTATATACACGTATATATATATGATTTATTTTCAATTTAATTGATATGACTCAATATTTTGAATTGAATTTTTTAGAAATTCTTTTACTATATATATCTCTCATTTTTAATCATTTTTTATGTAATTATAAATTTTTTCAACAAATTTTCTCTTCTTTTTTTTTTCCTCTTTTTCTATATGATTTCGAAATGATATAAGAGATCTTTTAGTAAATTTCTCAATTTCATTTTTATTTTAAAATTAAATTTCTATATCATTAGTTTACATACATACATACATACATATATACATCTAAAAATTCATATGTAAAATTGCAATTACAATATTTATACATCCATATCAATTTGCTTCTTATTAATTGTGTTGGAAATAAAAAATTTAAAATTTTAAACATGCACTTTTATACACTTTTCTCATTAATTTATACTATTGATCGATGAAATTAAAATAAATTAATAAATATTAAATTTATTCTTTTGTGATAAAAATTATTTTACAAGATATAAAAGTTATATAAACATAAATTCCTCATAAAAGCACACATTTGTTAACTTGATATTTGGCCTAACCCATAAAAATTAGCTTATTAGCTACTATGAATTTATAAACATTTAAAATTTTTAACAGTTATATATTTATCTTGAATATTTATAAGTGGCTAATAAATACTTAATATTAAAAATAATATAAAATTATATTATTAAGAATATTTATTGAAATAAATAGAAATAATATAATAAATTATTTGGTCAAATTAATTTATAAATCAAGTACTTATAATCACTAAAATGATAAAGTTGATTCTCCCAATTTATTTTTTTAGTTTATAAATTGAACTTATAAACTTGTAAAATTATCTAAATATGGACTTATATTTGAGCATATAAACTAATTTGACCAACTTATTGGTTAAACCAAATGCTCTCTTAAAATCATGCATCATCTAGAATTACTTGGACAACTAATATAACCATTTTCTTTTTGGGTAAGATGGAGAGACATTTCTTTTTTTTATTATTATTAATTATATATGAATAAAGGAATGTTTATATCTTAATTTGAGACTTAGGCATGATCACTATATACTCTAGCCACCAAATCAATATTTAGTGGTTAATTTTTTAAAAATCAATTGGTGCATTAAGATGCGTGCTATGCCAGAGAAGTTAAAGGTTAAAATACTATTGAATTTTTTAATTTGTGTGATTAGAATAAGAGAAATGCTAATTACAGTCACTTTAGAGAGTGACTGTTCAACAACATGGCTAGTACTTTTGCAGCTATTACTTCTCATACTTCCTCTTTAGTTCTTCCTCCCTCTTGTAAACATTCTATAACTAGTAAAATAAATCACCTTGTAGAAATCACCCATCTCCCAAAAGAAACAAAGGTTGATGATACTAGACTTCCCCTTTTAAACCCATATGTGGACTTTAAGAAGACTAATTATGTCAAAAGCATAAAAATCCTTATTTCTTCCAAATCTCCTCATATAAAAGAATATGCACAGTCCTCTACTCTTAGCCATTGTACTCTTTCTTCAACCACTATTAAACAGTATGTCACCCTTGAGATCCCTGAACCATTCATCTCTCAATGGCAGAAACAAGGATATTCTCATTTTCATCTTGGAGCTATAAGAATAGTCCTCTCTTATTATGGCAGAAAGGGATTATTAGTGACTGTTCGACTTTCTCTCTTGCATACTAGATATGTGGACTTTAAAAATGTTGTAATTGGCACCATCTTAACAACACTTAATGTTGAAAGTGTTGTTCTTATCTTCTTCCCCAATTATAACTTGTCTTTGTCATATTCTTTTTTGTCCAAAGCTCTTAAAGTACACGTCCAAATTACTGGTGCTCCACAAGTTCAGAATTCTGTATCAGCTACACTCCACCATCAATTGGTATATCAATTGCAAAATCATACAATCAATATAGCCACATCTGAAGTTTCTACAGATACTTTGTATAGCTACTCAGATACAGATTCCACTCCAATGATTGTTCAAACTCCCAGACAAATGCCCAGAGAAGAGCTGTCAAAACTTATTCCTTTGGAATGAGTCACCAATTATGAGAAGTTGCAGTAGAAAGCAGGAACCTGCTCAGGCCACAGATTCCAAATTTATCAAATAGGTTGATGGAACTGTCAAAATAGTTTTTCTGCTCCATCCAGTTATGAAATAGCTCCAACAATTTTTCATAGCTGTATGATTATTTTTGTGGATGGTGAACCATATTACTCTCAGATCAGATTTACAGGACCAAAGAAATTCTTCTCTTCTTCCTGTAAAACCCAAACCTCTCACCATTAACAACCTCCACCACCACCAAACGACCAACCCTGGATAGCTATTCAACCAGAAATCTAGAAAAAAGATTATCATCTTCCTTTAACTGTTTATGATGAAGCTTTGAAAGTTTTAGAAAAGGAATGTCTATTGGAAGTATCTAAACCACCAACCAATTAACCTAAAAAATGCATATTTAAAAACTCAATTTCACTGGCATCTACACAACCCTTATATACGATGTTTAAATCATCTTTACCAGAAGACTTTTCACCACACTAGAAATAAATCAATTCACAAACTAAGATAAATTCTCAGCCTTACATCCAACACATCACTACCCTCTCTATTGGACAAACCCAAAAAACTTCACAAGTTGAAGAAATTCTCAATTGACAATCTCTCAATATTCAAACTCAAAATTAGTATCTCTAGATGATTGATACAAAGATATATTATTTATTTTCTAAATTAGACAAACATGCAACAACCCTGAACACTATATCTATTGAGATCCAATAGCTGTATCACAGCCTTTTCATTTAAATTTATCTCAAAAAAAATATTTTTTCAACTTAATAATGAATTATTATTATTATTTCTGAATTAAATAATTTATATAAATATTTCATAGCTTTCATTTTTTTTAACAGATATTTCACAGCTTTCAAAGCACACACTTTGATGCACCAGTGGATTTTTAAAAATATATATATATAATAAATAAATAAATATTAAATATAGAAAACGGAGCAGAAAGGAAGCATTTGTTATCCGCCTCTCTGTCATCATTTCGTCGATGTTCTTTCTTTCTCCTCACTCCTCAGAGAAAAATGGCTGCATTAGTAGCCGGAGTTATTCTAGATGACTCTGTATTACTAGATAATTCCGGCACCGGAACACTATCGCCGTCGGCTCTGTCTCTCCTCCGTAGACTCCGCCATTCTAAGCTGCACTTGGTAACTTTCATTTATTTTAACAATGGATGTTTATAATCAGATATTTGATTATCATTTGATTTTGCGCAGGGAATTTCTTATTCACCAGCTATTTCCAACGATAAGGTTACATAGCACTTTATTTTAAGTTTCAGTTCAAATTCATCACTTTCTTGAAATTTGTTTTAAAGAAAATTTATAGCAATATATGTATTGTACATTTATAGGTGAATTTGCTTAAAAAGATACCAACCCAATGCTTCTTTGATTGCTTTAATCTGAATAGTGGCTCATGTACTGGTGATGCCATGAAGGAGATAGCTTTGGCTTGGGGTGCTATTGGAGGGTCTATTTTGTATGTTGTTTCTAATTACAAGCTGGAGTCATTTAATCATTTAAGCAATTTGGGTTGGATCATCATTTTCATGGGTGAGTATTACCGTCTATGATGCTATTTATATACATAATAGATTAGTTTAGGTTCTTGTCTGCCAATTTATGGATAAAGGAGACAAAATGGGAAATAGATCAGTTTTTGTGGCTGTTTTAATCACTTTAGGTGCTAAAACTGGCTTCTCGTTCCCTTTCAGATGCTGAAGGCATGGCTACTATATGTGACAATTCAATCTTGCTTTACATTAATAAACTAGAAGAATTGCTTTTGAATATTTGCAATTTGAATAGAAAGGTTGGCAGGCGTGATTCTTATTTAGGCATATCTGCTTCTTAAATTATCTTCAATGATAAATATTTCTATTTTGTAGACATTTTCTTTTAATAAATATAAAGAAGTGCATAAAGCATTCAGGAAAACAGATGAAAAAAAATTGCAATATTTCAAAGACAATAAATATCAAAGATTTGCTTCAAAGCTAAAAACTGATTTGTATTTCTGTGATTCCCCTGGCTATGGGACCGTCTTGTATAATATACCATGTGAAATTTTCTATTAGATGAAACAAAAATTTACACTTATTTAAGATGACACAATTCAATTATGGGATTGTTTAGATTTCAGATTTTTAATATATAAACTTGGAAATGTACTTTATTTAATTAAAATTTGGCTTCCTGTGATTTTTTTTTTTAATTTCAAGCAGGCAATTGGCAATAATGTTGTGACTGTTGGTTATATCATGAAGCCTTCCCGTGAAGAAGATTTTGCTAAGGTGAGCCCTTGAAAAGTGAACTGGTAGTGTTTTGGATCGATAGAGAGAAAAATAAATAAATTTGAAATGGAAAGAGCATCAATTCCCTTAATGGTCTCTGATTGTGTAAAAACATTATGAAGCTAAAGTGTTCCTTAGCATAGCTATTGAAAACTGACTTAATCTAGTTTTGGAACCTAGACTCATTATGTGGTGCTAATGCTATCATTTTAAACTTTTTAATGTATTAGACCCATTTTATCCTTGAAAAGGACGTGGCAGAAGTTGATATGAAACTTTGGCATCCTTGGTTAAGCTCCTGCATTGCAATTGAGAACTAAATCATTATAGTTTTAGAACCAAGAATTCAATATTGGTTAGCTCTTCATTTGCCTCCATTTTCAATTTCCTAATTTAGTACATTCAGAGGTTCTGAGAATGTGATTTATAGTCTGGATTGTGTACATTCATAGGTTCTAAAATGTGATTTACAGTGTGGATTGTGTGTATCATTTGAAGCTTATACTTTGTACTTATTGTTGCAGAGGGGTGCATTCCCCATGTCTCCAACTCCAAATGGATTGATGTTTTTGCCACTGACATTTGAACTCCCCCTATTATCTCAATTAGAAAATGTTGACATAGTTCTGCATAAAGCAACAGATGAAATCATCTCTGTTGATTTAGGCGGTTATACAGAATCCTCAAGTAAAATTACATACACCACAGGCATGCTGGAATTGCAGAGGTAATCTTTCAAGCTATTTTTGAACAGCGTCACAATGGTGTGATGGATAAACACATTACTATTTTCTGAGGTTCTTATATTTTCCCTCTTCCTTTTGTTTTTCACATGACAAGGACATGCATCATGATCTTGCCTCCAAATCTTACTGGCATCCATTACCTTTTCTACATATAATAGATATTATTCTCCTTTTCTGCATATAATAGATATTATTCTGTCATGGAGCATTGCGCAGGTTTGATGGATCACATCATAAACAAAGTTCTAGATTAATGTGGTGATGTTCGGAGTCCTTACAAGTTACCAGTGTTTATTCTTATACAGGTACATGGAAGAACACTCTGATCTCTTTGTGATTGACCTGCTTGATAAAATATACCCTGTAGTAGATCGGTTAAAAATCCAACAAATTCTTCTTGAGCTGGAGGATTTCAACACAGAAGGCCGCCATACAATCAGAGGACCACATTTGTCAGAGTGGTATTTATTTTATTTAGTAGATTGAGCAGTGAATGGACATAGCATGAAATTATTCACTTGCCTTTTCCTTTTCCATTGCCCTTTTCCCTTTTCCTGACGACAATAATGAGACATCGCAAAAGTTCTAGGAAATGCTGTGAATAAATCCATGGGGTTGAATGCCAAAAGTGTCAACACTAGGGTTTGAGCCAGGTCAAGTGATGACTCATCAGACATCAAAGAGGAGACAACTAAGCCAACCCCTTAGGACCATATGCTTAATTTGATGAAATGATAATGATATTTGTTGATCTTTGTCTTAAGTAGAAAAGCTAAACTGTAATTAATGTCTATTGGTTTGTATCTACTGCTGTGCAACTCATACTCCCACAAAAACTAGTTGCCTTGGATCTGTGATACTGAAACCATGAATTGTTCAAGGTTGCTGCTACTATTTACATAGCACTGATAAAGAAACTTTACAGTTTATACAACTTTGATTTATTGCTTCCAAAAATGTAAATTTTTCTATAGATTTAGAATTTAAACTTATAGCTGCTAGAAAGAAATGGTGTTGAACTTAGAATAGATTGGATTGGAAATTTAGTATTTTCACAGGATTTAAGACAGACATTTGATTATTTTAGTGGACTTCCAGAGAGACTAATTTTGCTAGTTGACCAAGTTGGCAGGTTCTGGAAGATACGATTTGAGCCTCTTTGGTCTTGGGGGAAAGTTCGAGTAACAAGATTTTCACATTTACTGTTTAAACTTTGTAGTGGACTTCTATTTTAATTTCTGATAAAACATATAAAGATATAATATTTTAGCTTTAACTTAAGAGGTGTGTGTTAAATAATTGATGCCACAATCCTTTTTATTCTTTATTTTCTCTTGAATACTTTCTTCTTGGTGATCTTCTCATTTATTTTCAGATTTTTATTGTCTAGATCATGATGCATACAAGGTTCATCAATATGTACAGAGATGTTTGTGACTTGCTGTAGGCACTAAATTTTCTTACTAGTATCAATGTCTCAATATCTGATAAACAATGAAATGTGTGTAACATTACCCATAGATGAGAGTGTGCCAGAGAATCTGTGATTCAAAAGAAGTTGTTTTTAAAGCCTTTGCAATGCCTTCTTTAATGCTTTTATCATTTCTATCAATATCATTTATAGAATTGAGTAATGGTCTGTATTTATGTAGGAATTTTGGTAATTTGAAACAAAAGTAGTGGTCTGCAACTCTGTATAAAGGAATGAACAACAGAAAAGAACTAGGAAATCTATCTTTGATACTCTTCATGTTGATGTTAATATCAGGCATAATAATTTTTCTTGATTTTCACCAATTTTCTCCTCAAACTAGTTATCTGGTATTAACTTATGCAGGTTAATGATTTTAATGAGCCTGATTTGGTACTGAGGCTGTCAGAAGCTAAACTAACTCTTCCAAGTATAGTCAAACCTCAAATTGCCTGCGGAGCGGCTGATACTCGCAGTATGGTAAGAATTTATTTGGCTGCAACAGAAAATACTTTGGTTGCTATCTTTATCAGGGCTTTGTTTACTTAAATTAATAAATTCGATTGCTAGAGAGACCACTCTTCCATTCATGATATTATTGTTCACTTAATTTAATTTGTTAATTATAAAATTTAGTAATTTATTTGTTATTTGTTAATTCTAGTGGTGCTTGTCAATAAAGGGTTTTGCACATCAATACCAGGAGTTGCTTACATTGGCCTATTTTACTCTGTTATTCTGTTGCTTATATTGGCCTACTTATTCTGTTGACTTTTTGTTCTGGTCTCACTTGATGGAGCCAGTGTATACCAATTACCAATAGCTTCCTCATTAACTCATTGAAAACTCGTGACTGACAAGAATGATGCCTGCCCTCCTGCAAATTTTAGTTACTGAAGTCACATATCATTTTTGCTACTCTTCTAAGATGTTCATGCTCAATAAACTTGACACAGAGCATAACTAGAGCTAGTTAAAAGACAAGAATGCCTTGTACTTTTACCTATAAGCTTGAGTTTGCGTGAATGTTAATGGTGATAACTTTTTTGTTCCTTTGTTCATTATTATTTACAAAAACTATGTTTCATGAGGAGGATGATTATGTTGCTTGGATAGTAATTATTGGATGTTATTATATCGACGTTGTTCTTTATCACAATAGATGTTTAAGTTGCTTAATGTCTTTCCAAAATTATCTTACAAGAACTACCTCTTTTGTTACTAAGTAGTTAGCATAAACTACTGTGTCTTTTTGGGGGAAGAATCTAACCAATGCAATAGTCCATTTTGGGGTTTACAAAAGCACCTAATATATATTGCTACATCTTGGATATTTTTTGTATCTTCATATATCATCACTATTATGATTACAGTTCCTTATCCATGTTCTTGTCCTCTGTTTTTAAAGTGATTAATCTCCACATTGCAGGCAATTGTCTTTACAGTAGAAGATTTTAAAGATTTAGGCGTTCCACTTCCAGCAGTTATTCAGGTAAGCACAAACATACTAACCTTATGATGACTTTGATGGAGCCGGTATACTTGAATCTTATGTGTCTGTCGTGTTATTTTCAATGTGGAATTCCTGTATGCAATTAATTCCATTTTGTGTTTTTGGAAGATTTTTAGAAGCCTTTCATAATTTTTTGGTATATTACTAACATTCTTATTGCATTTGATGCATCCCAAAAACAAAATAAGCTCAATAGCGAGGGAGATTCTAATATATGTGTATCAAATGACAGTGACCAAAGTCTATCATCATTGGCATTTAGATTATTTCTCATGTCTTGGTTAAATTTCACTAGCAACTTTTTTAAGGTTTTCTAAAGCTGCAGATGGAATCTAGAATTTTTAACATAGTTTGATGTAGGTTAAAATGCAGATTGTATTTCTATGCTAAGGAATGTGCTTATATATTATGCTGTTCGAATTCTGCTTGAAACAAGCCTTCAAAACTCCCTTCCCAGATAATTTTTCCTTTTTGTTTTGTCTTATTTATCAAGATAAACAAAAGCGTGAATCCTAAAACAGGGTACTAGTCTTTGTTTACGTTTTTTATGTTTGACTGGGGTGGAACTTGCTTAACGTTGTCAAAATATAGTGTCTAGTCATAGTTACCTAATTCGCTCAAACCTCCCGAGTACTGCAAACTGGGACTCACGTTCCAATTCGCAGTACTCCGGTGATCGCAAACACGCTGGAACGCATTCTAGTATGCTAGAAGCTGAGTTCCTGTTTAAATTATCCTCCCATGGCGAAGAAGAAGAAAAGAAGAAGGAAAGAGGAGAGAAGGAAAGATAAGAAGAAGAGACGTTTTCCTAATGAGTTGTGTATTACAGCTCTCAAAATAAATACATTTTCTTTGTAGTTTGTGTGTTACAGCTGTAAAAATAAATACAGCTGTAAACTTTATCTCCTTCCCATCAAATAATTAATTATTAGTTAGACTTCTCTTAAATAAAACACAATTTTGCTATAATTATAATTAAAAATAATTAAGAAGAACATGAAGAGTTAATTGATTATTGAGAAACTATTAAGAATTTCACAAATCATATTTATGAAGTTTTATCAATTTAATTTTTAATGTAAATTTTAATATAATAATCATTCTAAAATTGTTCTATGTATAAATTTTTACTTTTTTTTTTTGACAAATGTAAAAATTTTTACATACTAAAGGCTTAATGACCCGAATATAAATAATTTATGTACCGTAATCTAAATTGACGTACCCACTAAGTCTACCTCCGGCGTATCCCATTTTAAAATAAACAACATATTATGTACCCGTACTCGTATCCGTACAATGACCCGAGACGTACTGTATTCCAGGTAACTATGGTCTATATATTGTACAGAAACAACAGAATCTGGAACACTAATTCCAGAAAACCTAAGGTGTTATAACCTGGTTTTGAAATATAGTTTGAAGTCCAAGTTTGTTAAAGGATCAAATAAATTATATAATTAAATAATTACTTGAAAATGATCCTTTTAAGTACACTCAGTTTTCAAATTTAACTAGCATATAATGTGTTCTTGGAATTCAGAATTGGAAATAATTGGGCATGCAGGAATATGTTGACCATTCGTCCACTTTGTTCAAGATCTATGTCCTGGGTGAGAAAGTTTTCTATGCCGTTAAGAAATCTACACCAAATGTTGATATCTTGATAAAATCATCTGGAAGAAATGGGCCTTTACTGTTTGACAGGTAGCATGTGTTTCCCTTCTTCGGTTTTCTTGAATTGAATTATGATCAAGGTTTCAGTGATTGCATAACATTAATCTGAATCTCCACAGCTTAAAATCTCTTCCCACTAACATAGAGTGCTGTGGTGACAAGGACTCATTCACACCCAATACTCATTGTTTTGATCTTGGTCTAGTGACCGATGCTGCAAATTGGCTTTCAAGAAAGCTTGACCTTACCATATTTGGTTTTGATGTTGTTGTGAGTTGTTCTATCTTCACTACATCTCTAGTGCATTCTGTATTTTTCAACTAACAGAAGTATGGAACTACTAGAGGCTTGATTAATTTGAGTTCATCTCCTTGTTTATTGTTAAATGTGAAAGAGTATGCATTGTGGTTTAGCAACTTCATTAGATGAGTTTGTTTTCGGGTCAATTCAATACCTTTGGATTTTTCCCCATTAGTTATCAGTTGGATTATGCTTTCAAGTCCAGTTATACGGCGTGTGTGTATCATAACTTTTAATTCAATTTAGATACTATCCATGGGCATATGACCATGTAGCACCATGTAAATAGCACATGGACAATTTTTAATGTGTGTGCCATATCTGTCTGTCGCCATAGGCCTATTCCCAAACTATTAACATAACACCCTTTGCATATTATTTTCACTTTTCTTATTTAAAAATAAAGCACCTCTGGCACTATTTTTTCTTTCCTATCTCACAAATCCTTTCTTTTTGGGTGTATCTGTTTCTTTTTCATCTCCCTATCTTTGCCTGAAAATTCCACCCTTTACTTTTGTATTTCAATCCCATCTATTCCTTGCAAAGTATATTTGTCTTTCTTCATGTCCTTCTTCTCACTTAATTTTTCTAGCTCTATTCCTTTCATGACTTGTTCTTTCAATTGATTTTCACCAAGTTATATTTTTATTTTTTCTGATCCCTGCAGCCTTAATCTTCCCTACCTTAAATTGGCCATTGATTTTTTAGGCAGTAATGGCACATGGGCTGGCTCTTAGTTTGGATTAGTTCTCTATGTCTGTAGCCATTTGACTTTGGATATCATTTTCGCCAATGCCATTAAACCAACTTTCTGTTTCAATATTATAATTAAGTGGAGGATTTCATTCAGTTCGTTTTTCTGTTCATTTTTTATTCTAAAGTAATTTTTGACATCTTTGCTTTTATGTTATAAATAAAGATGATATCTCTATCCTTTCTGTAAATTGATCAGAAATTTATTTTTTCAATTTGAATTTTACATTTTGTTGAGTACAGATACTGGAATCTTTGTGCTTTTATTCTTGCTTTTAAGATAGCAAAATAAAATGCTCAAATGGAAATGGAAAAAGGGTAGTGAACCAAACTATGCTATGTGTTGTTAAAAATTCTGTATGCATTTGCAGTGGAAACTGGGAACAAAAATTTGCAACGGTTTAGTCTCTTTGGAGCAATTATTTTTTTTGTTGATTGATAACATTATTGTAAATTTCTGCTTTAATTTTAACAAAACTTTGTTACTCTGGTGATGTGAATCCAGTTGATATCCATATGATGCACACATGATTCATTTCATAGATGTCCTTGGTTCAGGAATTTCTCACATGATGATAAGACAATTCCCACAGGACTCGAAATGAGAGAGAAAAAGTAACATATTGTCGAAATGCTTTACTATATCTATTCATTCTCTATCTGCTATCAACTTCTTGGCATAATGGATGTTGTTGTTGCTCAGTAACCTTTTGATTATATGTTGAGAAAGAAAGCTGAGGTTACAAGTTCAGATGATGACAGATTGTAAACCTTTGGCTAGGATACTGTAATTTCAGATAGTATTTCTGTAGCTATTTATTAATTTGCATCTATGGTTAACTCGCTTTCTGCTGCCAAATTTTCAGATCCAGGAAGGCACCAATGACCATGTTATTGTGGATGCAAATTACCTCCCATCATTCAAGGAAGTTCCAAATGATGTGAGCATTCCTGCCTTTTGGGATGCTATCAAAATGAAATTTGAATCAAAAGAGAGTAAATAAAATCCTGTGAGCAGCTGATATGTATGTATTCTCAAGTGAATTGATCATTGACTGAAAAATAATGAACTGCCTAAGGTTCAATGCTCTTTGTTTGTAGTCATTCTGAGAGGAAGATGAGTGAAATTCAAATCATATGCTTCAGGAAAATTTGAGCTTGAGCAGTTCCAAGGAATGGAGACTATTTGGGTTCTGTTATTGTGCCTGTCAATAATCTTTCTCCCTGGCATTATGATTGACTCATGAAATCTTAAGTTTAGAAATTTAATCCTTTTCAGTTCCTTATGTGCTATATAACTGTAATGATTATGTTTTGATAACTTTCTGAATGTTAGTGATATGGTATACAACTGTGCTAGTTCCATTTTCGATTTTCGTTCTTAGACCATTTTGCTTGGTTCATGCAATATAACGTGCGAATATAGTTACTTCTTGTGGAATATTTATGTTCCAACTGTTTTTTCCCTAAATTTTAAGCATGGAATAGTGAATTTTGCAATCTCAAATATTGGTTGAAATTTAGCTGTGAAATCATAAATTCAAACGTTTTTTTTTTTTTTTCAATTTTAAGGGTAATGATCTAGTTTTACATTAATTTAGCTCTGAAACAATCATAATAATTTGTAAAATTTATTTGCGATTCAATTCTTTTTTTAAATATTATTTTAACAAAAACTCATTTCAACCTAATGACTTAATCATTTGAAAATCTAACGAGCTCATTTCCAAACAAATTGCTTTCCATAAAATAATCTTATTGAAAGTGAAGGACCGACTTTATACCATATATAACTTAATGATTGAAGTCTTAGCAGCAATTAACAAAAAGATTAATTAAAATGCGACACATTACATTACGATAAACTTCAATTAAGTTATTTATAACTTTGTGATTAACTCACCACTGGTGTGCAGAAATGTGATTTACACAAATGGCAGGTCAATAAAATCATAAATAAGTTAATTATAGGAGAGCAAATGCAATTGCCTAGAAAAACACCTTCTGAGCATCTGATTGGTAAATTTCAGGCTTTTATCAAAAAATCGTTGAGTCAGTCCATAGCTCAGGTATGGGCATCTGCCTGCCACCCTCGTAACCTCAGAGACTTCTCCTATACTGTGTAAGCCTTCCAATTTATTTCCTATGTACAAAAGCTAAGAGCAACCAAATGAAAAGCCCAACCTTCAATTGATTTTCACTTTAATAATCTTCTTGTTCGTAGTTTTTGCTGCCGGTGGTTTTAATCTAGTTCACAACCCCGCCAAGATAACCACCTCAAAATACATTGAAAAGACACAAAGGTTCTGTAAGAGAGAAAAAACTATTAACACTAAAAACCACTAACTCATCTTTTTTTTCTCCAAAAAGGATTTAATTTACGAAAGATATGATTAATTTTCTCCCATCAATTCAATGTTATGGAATTCAATATCAATAAACCAGGTTCTACTCATTTGCAAATGAATTCTATACTTCAAAGACATGAGACCAAAAACAGAAAAATCCATACTTTATTTAGCAGATGGACAGCAAATCCCCTAAATATCATAGAATTTTTTTTTCATTAATTAACAAAAATCTCTAGAAATTTATGCATAAACCAGTTTAAGATTTGTAACCAGAAAATTGCACAAGATTAATCAAATTTAATGCAAAATTGAAAACAGAACTCTTCCATCATTATCAAATCAATCCAATTCCTTAACAACCTTAATCCCCATACTATTGGCAGTCCCAATAATAGATTTAGAAATAGATTCAAGAGACATGTACTGACAATAAGGATCAGATTGCTTCACCCTCGCAATCTCATATATGTGCTTCAATGTCACTGTAGACGCTACCACATGCCCAGGCCGGCTGCTGCCAGACTCGATTCCAGCAGCTTTCTTCAAGTACCAGATAACCGACGGCGACTTTACTGTGAATTCGAAAGTGTTGTCCTTGAACGCCGTTATTGTGACGGCCATGGGAGTATCCAGCTTGTACTTCTGAGTCCGGGCGTTAAAGTCCTTACAAAATGCCATTAGATTGAGACGGTACTGACCAAGAGCAGGTCCTACAGGCGGAGCTGGGCGGGCGCCACCGGATGGGACAGTGAGGCGGATTGTCGCCGCCACTGGTCGGCGAGTTAAAATCTCTTTGAGAGTTGACATTGATCGACTTAAGTGAAATGCAGAGAAGGGTTTATTTTTGAAATGCAGAGAAGGGTTTATTTGTTTAGAGAGACAGCATAGAGGGTTTTGTTATTAAAATATATTATTTTATTTTTAATTATTATTTAAATAATTTTAAATTCAACACTGTTCTTTTCACATTTTTTTTAAAATAAAATTTCAAGGTTTATTAGAAAAAAAAAAACCATTGTATATTACAATATTTTTTATTATTATCATCTCCTTCTATAATAAAAAAAATCTAATAAATATTCTCTTAACAAATAATAATTATTAAAATTTCTTACCCGTCATTAATAAAATTATAATGTCAAATAAATATAAATAAATATTTATAAAATTAATTAGATTAGTAGAACGTTTTGTATATATTTTTTTAAAATTTTACAATACATATTATATTAAATGTAAGTGAGATTAATTGTTCAATTTTATTATTAACATATTGTGAGATTAGAAACAACTCTCTTATTGTAAAATTAATTGATATAAAATAATGCATAAAATATAAAATAATGTAATAAATATAATTAGCATAATACTGATGTTTATAAATAGCTAATAAAAATTAACAATGTACTGAAAGAATATATATATATATATATGAAGTTTAGGTATAAGGAAATATTAATAAAATAAAATACTAATTAAGTAATTTCTTTTATAACTTTATCAATGGCGAAACTAAGGGGTCCGGGGCAGTGAAACCCTCTTGGTTCTTACATATACATACACATCTATTATATATTTTAAAAAGATAAACAGTAATTTTAAGTCTCTTTTTTTTTATTTTGCTCTTGTATATACATCCATTTTACCCTTATATATATATATATATTAAAATATCCTCTCATTTTTTTTACACTAATTACATGAGTTATTATTAATTTTTATATTTTTTGTGAATTTTTTTTAATTTTAATCTTATGCTTCCATTGATATATATTTTTTTAAAAAAAGTAAAACATGCATATAAAAACTCAACTATTAATAATTAAATTTTAATTTTTTTTTTGAGAATTGATTAATCATTGAGAAATTATTCGCAAATTATTATCAATATCAAATAAAAAATTCTAATTTTATTTAAATTTTTTAAATAAATAAATATATAATAATTAATATTATTATATTCTAATCTTATTATAATAAATAATAAATTTAATATTTTTAAAATTCATGATACTTTAGATATATCTATTTCTATAATTTAATAGAGTAGGAAAAATTATTGTATATAAACACTAAATTTCCTATTCTCTTTCTCATTTTATCCAAACTTACATCTTTTTTTTTTTATTTTTTTAGTAAACAGTAATTTTCCCTTCTCTTTTCCATTTTACCTCTAAATCTTTTTTATTTGTTATCAATTTTTTTTTAATTTTTTTAGTATAATTTAATACTATCTATTCAATTCAATAAAATATATTTAATAAATAACTTATATTTTAATAACTTCATATAAAATTATAAAAATTTTTATTTTATTTTAATTTTTATTTTAAAAATTTAAATATAGTTTAGTTCTTGAATTTATATAGTATAAATAATTTATTAATTTTAGATTGATGTGTATTATGATAAATTATATAAAAATTTTAACAACTTATTGTTTTTATAATGAATTGTATGAAAAAAAGTAAAATTTTTATAAAATTATATTTTATTATAATCATAAATATAATTTATACTTTTCATTCATTTAATTAATCTTAAAATTTATGTTTTTGTAAAATAATAATTTTAGAATGCTCTATTAATAAATTAATATACTATATGTGTCTATGCATTAGGCTTTTTTACAATATATTTATACTATTAAGTTATATAAAAATAACCAAATTAAAATTAATTTCTTTTTTATTTCTATAATTTATAAAAATATACAAATAATTAATAATTTAATTATATGATATTTTATTTTTCATAACTTTAAAAAATGATTAATAAAAAAAAGAAATGTCAATTTAAACTTTTTCTGATGCAATAATATTTTATTACCGAAGATCATTACTTAAAGCTCTGATAATATAATTGAGAATAAGATTCTAATACTGAAAATCTACCCTTGAAATGGTTGCTCTAATCATATAGGAGTTATCGTATTAGCAAGTCTATTAACTCGAAATATTTTTTATGAGTCTTCGAGTTTTTTACTGCATGAGTTAAATAAAATACTAGCATGTTTTAAAAAAATTTAAAAAATAAAAGAAACTATTTTTCATTTATTGAAGAAAAAATTAAACTCATAAAATAGTAAAATATTTATCTCGTCTAACGACTAAATATTGATTTTATTTTATAAATTATTGAAATAATTTTATGAAAAAAATAATATTTTCTACAATTAATAAGACAAAATAGAAAAGTAATTAAGATATAGAAATGAATATTGTGGACACCAAAAATAAATTTTAAATAGTTTCATTGGCATATAAATATAAATATATATACACATTTATATATAAGGACATGAATTTATATTTTATATTAAAATTATAATTAATATTTATAGTTATATACTATGATAATTATTAATTATAAATGACACATATAATTAATTTGATTAGTCTAACTTGTAATATAACATTTATCACGTGAAGTTTGCATGTATTTCAAGTATATCGTCAATCATAAAATTAAATACTCCATTATGATGACTATATAAGCTAATGACTAATCTACTAATTTACTCTAGCAGCCAATTGTATTTCATATAATATTATAATTATATATGATCTTAACATTCGTTTCTTGCATGTTTAATTTACTCTTCTATTTTACTCTTAATTGTTATAATATATTTTAAATATTTTTTTGTATAACTAAATGATTAAAATTATCTCATAAAATAAAATAAAATATATATCACTGAAGAGTAGTGATGACATCATTTTATTATATTTAAAAGAGGTGCAAAATCATTATAGATGAATAGTGATTTTACACCCATTTTCTCAATTTACCCTTTATATATATATATTAATATATATATTAAAAAATAAAAAAAACTTTATATATATATCTACAGTGATTTTACACCCTTTTTTCTAATTTTCCTTATATATAAATATATATATATATATATTAAAAATTAAAAATTTTTGTATATCAATAGTAATTTGGTATCTCTTTTTCTCAATTTACTCTTTTTATATATGTATTAAAAAATAAAAAATTTTGTATATCAAAAAAATATTTTGCATTTAGCATAAAAATATTAATTTCTATCGTTAATTTTAATTTATACTAAAATAATATCTTCGCATTACTTTAAAGATATACATATTTTAGCTTTTTTATAAGTTCATAATTAAAAAATAAAAAAATTAGATATTTTTATTTTTAAAGTTCTTTATTGTATTGCATTATAAATTGAGAAAAAAATTAATTTATTAATTTGAATATGAACGATCTACTACAAATTCAATTGGATGTATAGATTTATATAATGAAAAATATTTTTGACCCATTTTATACGATTATAGCATCCTCTCTTCTCACACTTTTTCTCTTTTTCAAAATATTCTTGTCTCAATTTTTTAAATTTTAAATTAAAATATTAATAATTTATTATTTATTAAAATAAATAATTAATTATTATAGATATTTATTTAGAGAGTTCATACATAAGAAAATTTTAAAATATATTATAAAAATTAAGAGTAAAATTAAAGGGCAAATAAAATATATAAAAAATAAAAATAGTATTTAAAAAATCACAAAATAATTATATTATTTACTTATTTACACTCATTTGATAATATTTTATACCAATTGTATTAATATTTTATTTATTTACACTAAATTAATAATATTTTATTTTTAATTTATGATTTAGTTTTTCTTCTCCTTTTTAAAAAAATAATCATCTTTTGTATTATTTATAAAAAAAAACTAAAATATGTATATTTTTAAATAAAATATATATATTCCTGAAGCAACACGAGAGCGTCGTTCTAGAATATTTTAAAAGATGTGTAAAATGACTGTAGATAAATAGTAATTTTACATAACTTTTTTCCACTTTACCCTTATACATATATACATATACATTTTACCCTTCTACATATACTCTTATATATATATATATATTAAAACCTCCTCCCACTGTTTTTTTTTACACTAATTACATGAGTTATAATTATTTTTTATATTTTTTATGAATTTTTTTTCAATTTTATTCTTATGCTTCCATTGATTATAGATTTAAAAAAAATAAAAGTAAAGCATGCACATGAAAACTCTGCTATTAAAAACTGAATTTAATATTTTTTTCTGAGAATTTATTAATTATTAAGAAATTATTCACTAATTATTATTAATATCAAATAGAATATTTTAATATTATTTAAACTTTTAAATAAATATATAACAATAATTAATATTATTATATCCTAATCTTACTATAATAAATAATAAATTTAATATTTTTAAAACTTATGTTACTTTGAAAATATATTATTTTTTAAAGGAGGATAAAATATAAATTAGAAATTAAGAATATGATATTATTATTGAGTACAAATAAGTAAAATATAGGTATAATTATCATAAGATATTATTAATTGAATGTAGATAAGTAAATGGTCTAATTATTTTGTGATTTTTCAAATATTATTTTCTTTCTTACACATTTTATTTGCTACTCAATTTTACTTTTAACTGTTGTAATATATTTTAAATATTTATTCTATGTAATTAAATGACTAATATTATTTTATAAAAAAATAATATATATATATATATCTCTGAAGTAATGCGAGGACGTCATTCTAGCATGTATATATATATATATATATATATAAAGTGATCAAAAAAGGTGATTTAATACCCTTTTGGATATACATGTGGGTGTGTAATGTATATATTAAAAATAAAAAATAATTATTTCTAATTTTATTTTATTTATAAAATTTTATATTTAATTTAAATATAGATAAAATTACTAGAAGTAGATCTAACTAAATAAATAAAATTGTTAAAAAAATTCTTTTTGATTTTGGTATAATTTATTATTTTTAAATTAACTCATATTTTTTTGTATAAAAAGAATTAATTTTTACTAATTATATTTTTTTAAACATAAAAATTGGTATAATAAAATTGAATTTTTTTAAAAATTTAAATGTCTAAATAAAGATTTATTTATAATTAAATATTAATTAGTAAACTTATATTTTGTGCTAAATCTCAATATTTTATTTATATATATTATACTACGTAAATTTATTTAAAATAATTAATTTAAATACTTTCTTTAAAATATTTTTAAAATATATTAAATAATTAAAAATCTCAAAAATATATAAAAATTATTTAAAAATAATATATATTGTGTAATTTATCAAAGCAATATTTCGTTGTAATTTTTTTTGTTTGAAAATTTTGTTCCCCTCTCAACCGAGTCCTGATTCCAATGTTATAATGTTAATTTTTATTTTTTTTATTCAAAAGTTTTTATATAATTTATACCTACAAGTAAAATTAATATTAAAGATGAATATATAATTAAATATTTTTGTTATACACAATAAGTGGATAACTGTTAGCTAATAGCATTTGGTATAAATTATTCTTTCAGAGTCAAATTAAGTGAGACAACAAGAGCAGTAAAATTTTCTCTATCAACTTTTAACATAGTTATATATTCAGAACTTGAATTCAAAACTTTTAGTTAAACCATAACAATCATTAACTAATAGCATTTAACACATAACATGTATTATTAAGAATAAAAATATTATTTATTAAAAAAAATAAAATATGATGAGTTACCATCACTCTATTTTATTTAATATTCTAAATATAATTATTATTTACTAATCATTAATCTTATATTTAGAATAAAATATACGATTTTGTTTAGGTACATTATTATTTTTTATTAATTTAAATTATAATAAATTAAAATTTTAACTAATTATTTTTAAATTCTAATAATATTAACAATAATTAAAAATTAATAATAAATTGTATAATTATTTATTTATTTTGGTAATAGTTGAATAAGATATGTTTAAATATTTAGTTGATATAGTTCTAAATACATATAAAGTAATTATTTTAGTAAAATTAAGATGCGGTTCAAATGTTAAAACTTTTAGCTCGAATAGTTAATGGTCAAAGATTTGGATCTAAAAAGCTTCATTTTTAGAGTAATTTGAGTATAGGTCAATTTTTAAGGGACAATTATGAGCATTCCTCAAACGAAATACACAGTGAAAATTAGTCAATTTTTAAGAAATAATGAGTGAAAATTACCCTAATAGTAATACATATATTTTTACTTGGAATATAATATATGCACAATATATGCACGATATATGCACCATGATTAAGGAAGATATAAAAGCAATATATTTTTAATTAGGATTCAACAAATACATAATATATATAAAAAATGTTCATAATATATATAATATATTTATGAAATTATTAATAGTAGTGCATATATTTTTACTTAAAGTTCAATATATGAACTTTATTTATACAATATGCACATCATATTTAAAGAAGATATAAAAACATTTCTTATATTATTAACTAGAATTCAATACATACAGAACATATTCATAATATATACAACATATGCGCAAGATATGCAAAATATAATCGTAATATATACAACATTATTAATCAACACATTATGCCATATTACTATTCTAATTTGTTTTTTGGGATTTTAGTATAACAGTATTATTTAATAATATTTTAATGTTGAGGTTTTTTTATACTTAGATTTGATTTTGAAGAAGATGATAGAAAGTTGTGATTTTGATCCCTTTTTTTTTCAATTGTTACCTTATTCTTTTTTCTTCTTTAATTTTTTCATTTTCGATTAATTATTTTAATTCAGTGATTAGTTTTTTGAGTAATATTGTATTGTATATATAAAGATTGAGGAAGAAGAAGGAAGTTTTTACAAAGATCGAAGGCGAAGAAGAAAACTAATTTTAGAAGTTTTTAAAATAGAAAAAAGAAAATTATAACACCCTGATCCCAAATAGGTATGACGATTCTAGAGTATAGAAAGACATAAGGTCATCAGGTACTACGTAAAACCTCATATTCTGTGAAAATCTTAATTTGTTGACTATTTTATGTGTATGATCAAACCTATAAGAGCATGTCAATAATATAGCATTCCTAGAATATACCTAGCTGTAACAGTAATATTTTTATGACCATGTATGCATACACATACACACTTACATCTTTGCTATCATTATATTGGCCCATGACATCCATGGAGTACTAGATTACATTACAACCCTTAATTCACATTATTATATAAGATAAACAAATACCAATATTATAATAGAGACCATTTAGCTTTTGGTGGAGAAGAAACTAAGAAGCCCACTATCTCTATTGCAAAACCTAAAACTGTAGGCAATCTAGTGAATCATTAACCTAGTGAGTATAACAATACATGCAGGTAATTATAACAATGCATGTAGGTAATGAATGAATAAGGTTTTCCCGGATTTTAAAATATGTTAATAGTATCAATGAGCAATGAGATTATCCAACAATCTTATGATTGCAACATTAAACATAATCACCACAAAAAAGGCTATTAAATCATAATAATAGGTGTAGAAAATCTAGAGGCTCGTAGCCTTAAGTAGAGTAGTAACTTCTCCCTAAAACTAGAGCTCCATGTGCACATAGCTTAGTTATTTAGCCTCCACTAAGTTGGATTCTACCAAAAGAACTAAAGTTCCAAACAGGGTATGAACATGATAGGTTTGACAAATATCATACAAGTTAAAGTATCAATCAATGTTTGATATATTGATCAGGAACATAAATGTAATGATTTCCAAGAAAAGGGTCAATTAAGATATTACTATAGAATCTCAAGAATCCATACTAAAAAATAAGCGAGGAGTGTTCATTAACTGAGCATTATACAAATGTTATAGATCATACTGCCAAGGAAAAATCAAAATGTATGATGCACACATGCAATACTCACATTGACTCTATTCCAACTCACCTTATTTCTTCACTTTATAAGGTTATCTTACTCTTCTTGACCTACATTTAGGTTATAGTCCATAAATTAATTAAATTTATTTTTTAAATGTGTTAATTAAATAGTCGTTATGTCTTTATACAGTAAGGATATTGACCACTATTTAGGTTTACGATAATGATTATAGTTAATTCAAGTTGGTTGAAAGTTACAGAAAGGTTTGCGGTCTAAGATTATGGTCATGGATGGTCGTAACAAGAGCTTGCATTGTGACAATGAATAATAACTGAAACTAAATTAAATTAGGGATACTTAAAGATACAGTAAGATTCATGGTATGAGTTACAATCGAGATTTAAGGTGCGGAAGGTTTTAATGACCACAATAAAGGGGTAGAACAAAGTATTGCTTATATATAGTTTCATAACTTGTAAACCATCCAAGTCTCCAAAAATACCAACCCAACCTACAATTTTAAGCTATGACAACTGTCAACACTCGAATTTTGAGGCTCGGGAAGCCAATTTTCTCAGATTGCGGACGACTGAGCCGGACCGGAGGTCCACGGTGAAGTTCACCGAAAATATATCAATATGGTACTTGAAATGTCCGGGACGATGTGAGGATCACGGATATGGTCCCGGAATAATTTTTGGAGGTCTCTAGCTCCCGAAAAATCAGTTTGAGCGAAAACCGAACAAAACCGGCGGCCCGGCCGCCAAAATTTTCCGTCTTTTCGGCTTGTCACATCCACGGCGGCCCGACCGCCGTCCAGCCCGATTTTGCCTATAAATTGCCTTCAGATGTTCAGAAAGAGGGGTTGGCTTGTGGAGACTCCGGGCCTCATGCTGACAAATTTAATCCGTAATCAAGAATCATAATCCAAGATCCAAGAAAACGAGATCTGAAACTTCGAAGTGGAAAAATCCTAAGCAAGGTAATATTCTAATCAATTCTTTGTCAATTTAAACATTTCATAAGCATTCCATTTTCTTCTCAATTTCTTCTTGGTCAAAGACCTAATCCTTTTAGGTCTAAGGCCTAATGGACTAATTAATCAATCTGTTGGCACGAAGCCCAAATTACATCTTTCCGGTACAAAGTACCTAAATTTCACAATTAAAATCAACTTTTTGGCACGGAGCCTAAATCGCACCATTTTCGGTACCAAGTACCTAAATTTCACATTTAGCACTAAGTGCTAAAACTCACCATTTTGGCATAAAGCCCGACAACACAGGCCAAAGGCCTAAAAATTGCATTCTTTTGGTACAAAGTACCTAAAATTGCACCATTTAGCACTAAGTGCTAAATTTCACAAATTTTGCAAAAAGCCCGATCAATACTTGGCATGAAGCCCGACACCAGCACGAAGCACTAAGTGCTCAAAATCTCACATTTGGCATGAAGCCTAAATTGCACTCCTTTGGTACAAAGTACCTAAATTTCACCATTTAGCACTAAGTGCTAAAACTCACAACTCTAGCAAAATGCCTGAAAAATGCACGAAGCATACACACACACATGCATGAAGCATAAATTTCATCGCCTTTAAATAGGCTTTTCCGAACTACATGGGCTTTGATCTCCCATTCAAACGGGAGTATGTAGGCATATTTGGGATTCACCCCAAATAGCAAGTCCACAATTTACTAACAATCTGTCTCTTCTTTTCTTCATTCCTTTTAGATTTGTTCTTTTTGCAAGTTAGTCAAATGCATGACATAGTCCCCGAATCCTCCTTGGGTTCGCAGACTAGAAACCTTTACATTGGACAAGTTATTGGAGTCAAACAAGGGTTTTCTTAGTTTTTCCCTTCGAACAAAATAAACTGAGTGGCGACTCCTGACAATGAGTGAACTTTCGCCTGGATCCTTTTCGGGCGGAAAACCGAGGTTCACAGATTGGCGACTCCACTGGGGACCCATAAAAATGATTTATGGGATTCTAAGTGGACTACTATTGTTTATTTGATTAATTTGACACTAGGGACCATAAAAACGATTTATGGGATCCTAGTAGATTGTTATTATTTGTTTAACCGATTTGCCCTTCTTTAGGGTATTTTTATTCATTTTGCAGGGTACCCTAGCATTATATATCCTTTCTTTAAGGGTATTGGACTGAAGATTGAAGAAAGGAATCTTTTTCCTTTGATGGATCTATTGTTTGACTACTTGTGCATTTGTTTTGTCATTCAGAGAATCTTTTTCTCTTACATATATGGGGGAATCCTTTTCCTCCATTGCATAAAAAATTATTTTCAAATGAATTTCTTCTCTTTTTGTTCAAAGTTCTGAGTCTGGATAGCAAGTAGCGCTGACCGGCATGTCTCCTTGATTATGCCGGCGGACAGCCAAAGCGTCCTCCCTGTTGTCGTAAACCATTCCAATCCTTTTGGAGTGGCCCATGAGTAATCGTACTGTTGGACCCACGCGAAACTCCTTGTTTCACATGCGGTTAGGTATATCTCACTCAAGACTCAATGGTCCCTATTATAAGCCGATTCTCTATTTTTCATGTGCCAATAGAACCTTCCCTTAGGTTGCATGTACCTAATGATAGTGCCACATTCCATTAAAATGAATTGTGATGTGATGAGGTGCATTCATGCAACATAACAACACGGTTTTGGGGAAAATCTTTTGATATGTGCAAGTGGACCAAGAGTTTTCCTACCCTACACACTACCCTGATCCTTTACCCTTGACCTTTTCAGGTATCCACCATCCGTGTGCCGTCACCTACACAAACTACACCAACTCCAACTGGGCAATCACCCACAAGCTCTACCATTCCAACTTCACCAACCACTCCAATTCCTGAAATGGCTACAATTGAACAGATCAAGGCCTTGCTAGACGGACAAGCTAAGGAAATTGAAGCTAGGATGCAAGAAAAAATCTATGAAGCTTTAGCCGCCCAGAGGGTAGCCATCTTGGCTGAATTGGGAGGGGTACCAAAGACAGCCACTACTTCTGGAAATTTAGGGAAAGAACCTATTGTGGGACAAACTAGTACCCCCATACCCCTGTCATCAATTTGGAGGATCCATCCTCTAAGAATATCACTGAAACTGATGAACTGAAAAGAAAACTTGAATTGCTGGAGAGGTCAATCACTGCCATGAAAACTCATAAAGAGGTGGTAGACATGGATTCTTTATCCTTGTTTCCCCAAGCTAGATTGCCTCCAAAATTCAAGATGCCTGGGATGGACAGATTTGACGGGACTACTTGCCCTAAAACTCACCTCAAGATGTATGTGGGGGCATTAAGCCTTTGGGGTTTAAATGATGAGCTCTTTGCTCAATTATTCCAACAATCTTTGACTGGTGCTGCCCTCAAGTGGTTTGTAAGCCTGGACCATGCCAAGATTAAGACCTGGGAAGACATCTGCAATGCATTTAACTCTCAATACCACTACAATATTGAGGTGGATGTCACCAGAAGGGAACTTGAGACCACCAAACAGAACAACAATGAACCCTTCTCCTCGTTCCTTATGAGGTGGAGGGCAAAAGCCGCCCAGATGATCAATCGCCCTTCAGAACAAGAGTAGATTGATATCATAATCAGGAATTTAAGACCTACATATCAAGCCCAACTGCAAACCCAATACCTACCTACTTTCAAATCGCTCATTGCGACTGCAACCAAGGTAGAAGATCTGATACAATTGGGTAAGATAGTAGATGAAGAAGCTATCTTGAAGTATAAAAAACAAGGCCAAGCTGCTAATGAAGTGGCCAATATTGCCCCTGCGAATCCTTTACGTGTGGGCAATCTTGGGCAAAGAAATCAGTCAAGAAGGCAATATACCGACATTGGAATGCCCCTTCATCTGGTGTTTTAAAAGGCTGTGGAAGGAAAATACTTGAAGCCTTTGGACCCAATACCTCCTCCAAACCCATTACCTTCCAGTTATAAAGTCAATGAGTACTGTGAGTACCACCAAGGAAATGGGCACAGAACAGATGCTTGCTGGACTTTGAAAAACAGCATCCAGGATTTGGTGGATAGTGGTGACATCATTTCTCTCAGGTGGCAACCAAACATTAACACTAACCCCTTGCCCAATCATTCCATCAATGCCATCACTGTGGAAGATTTCATGCAGCCTAGTCTCTTTGATGAGGTTGCTATGGTAACTAATTTTGAAGACAAAAAGGGGCTTCACCAAGCTGATCAAGACCACAGATGGACCACTGATGAACTGGTACGCCGAGGAGGGACAGGCTGCTCTAGTCAAAACTAGTCCAGTGTCACACCTTGAACCCGAGTCTTGTACCGAGTCAAATTCTGAGTCAAAAACCAAGTCAGAGTCTAATTCTGAGTCTTCTGTAGTTTCAGATTTAGGGAACCCTAATGTCAAGTCTAATGTAATCTTGGAGAATGACTCCGCCATTATCAATGAAACTGTTCCGATTCTTGGTTACCCTGTGTCTTTTGCTTTCCAAGTATTATCTAGCAAAAATGAAATAAATAAAATAAAAGAAATAAATGAAAAGATAATAATTGGCAAAGAAAATGAACATACATACATTGCATATGATTGTGTGAATAAAGAACAGGTTGTCGATTGCATCAGGAAGTATGTCGACTGCTTCATGTGGAAGGCAAGTGATGTCACGGGAATAGACCCAGCCATAGCAGTGCATAAGATTCCGCTATACCCAGAGGCAAAGCCGGTTAAGCAAAAATTGAGCAGAATGAAGCCAGAATGGTCTTTGAAGATTAAAGAGGAAGTTGCCAAGCAACTGGACAATAAGTTCATAGAACCAATTGCCTACCCTTCCTGGTTAGCAAACATTGTACCGGTCCCGAAGAAAGACGGAAAGGTCAGAATGTGTGTTGACTACAGAGATCTGAATAAGGCTTGTCCCAAGGACGATTTCCCGCTACCTCACATCGATTTGCTGATAGACAGGATGGCTGGGCATGTGATGGTTTCCATGACTGACCTCGCGGTTGGGTACAATCAGATCCTAGTTCACCCACCAGACAAAGAAAAGATAGCTTTCATCACAGAATGGGGCACTTTCTGCTACAGGGTTATGCCTTTTGGGTTGATAAATGCAGGGGCTACCTATCAAAGGATGGCGACAACAGTCTTTCATGACATGATACACAAAGAAGCAGAAGTGTATGTCGATGATATGATTGTCAATTCAAAATCCCCAGAAGAACACGTTGAAGCACTTGAGAAGTTCTTCCTTAGACTTCGCAAGTACAATTTGAAGCTTAAATCCTGCAAAGTGACTCTTTGGTGTGACATCAGGCCAATTTGGGATATTATTGGTCCACCATGAACACAGACTGTGTGGCATTTGTGCAAGGATGTCATCAGTGCCAAATATTTGCTAAGCTACAGAAGCAACCTCCTGTTGCCCTGAATCCAATCACTTCTCCATGGCCCTTCGCTACTTTGGGAATTGATATAATTGGTAAAATACACCCAAAAGCCTCGAATGGACATCAGTTTATCTTGGTAGCAGTGGATTACTTCACAAAGTGGGTTGAAGCAGCTTCCTATGCAGAATTAGATGCCAAAAAGGCAGCACAGTTTGTCCGAACCAACATCCTTTGTCGGTACGGAACGCCATTTGAGATTATCACTGATAATGGGACTCATTTCCAAGCAGAATTTGCTAAGCTCTTGAAGGATAAGAAGATCCAACATCATAAGTCCTCTCCTTATAGATCCCAAACAAATGGAGCTGTAGAAGCAGCAAATAAGTCTATAAAGGTGATCATACAAAACATAAATTAAGCCGGGGCAACCCCATATTCCCTGGTGTACAGAATGGAAGCAGTACTCCCCATTGAACTGGAAGTTCAATTGGAGAGGATAATTCAAGAAAGTCAGATAAATGAAGCTGAATGGATCAGTAATTATCATCAACAGTTGTTGGGTTTGGATGAAAAAAGACTTCAAGCTCTACATCAGATTCAAGGATATCAGAGGCGAATGGCCAGACATTTCAACAAAAAGGTCAAAGACCGAAAGTTGGAAGAAGGTTGTTTGGATCTGAAAGAAATCAGGACACCTGTCACAGATCCTCGTGGGAAGTTTCGTCCTCTTTGGGCGGGACCCTACATTTTAAAGAAAATACTTTCCGGCGGAGCCGTCATCTTGTCTGATTTGGATGGTCTGGAGTTCACAAACCCATGCAATCTGGATCAACTGAAGAAATATTATGTATGATCATGCATTCCAAAATGAACTACATTAGACCTGATTCTCGCAAACTAATTCGAGATATGTAGGCAGCTCTCCTTGAGCACGGTCTAAATTTTAATAAAAATCATTCATTCATCTTTCTTTTGCCAAAAAAAAAACAACAGAAAAATCCCGCTAAGCCGAAAACCACAAAGGGCGGCTTAGGCAATAGTGGGGCCCGCTAAGTCGAAAACCCGCAAAGGGCGGCTTAGACAAGAATGGGTAAGAGCTCGCTAAGTTGAAAATCCGAAAGGACAGCTTAGGCAAAAATTAGAGCAAGTAAATAAAGTAGATAATGCTTGGAAAGCAAAGGAAAGAGTCATGCCAAGAAGAGTCATTCATTCCCAAGGGAGTCATTCATTAAAAAAAAAAAAGGTCATTCCTTTCATAAAGTACCAAAAACCAATCAAAAAGAGTCAAACCATAAGTCCAAAATGTCAAAAAAAAAAGGGTCAACCCTAGAGTCTAAATTTTGTGCCTCCTACTTGGGGTAGAGTCTGCAGCGTCTGCCTTCTCCTCGTTAAGAGGAACCACCTCATTTCCCTCCAGCTCCTGCAGCAATGCAAGCCTCCTTGGCTTTTCAATTGGCCAAACTTCAGCTATAAACCAAGTTCTGTACTCGGGAGTAGTCTGAACAAGGGAAGGCTCTGCAAAAAGCCTAATTATCTGATGGTCCCTAACTTAAGTTTGAAGAACAGCTCGAGTAACTCCGGGAATAATTTGGGGGCAACTTCAGAAAAATTCAAGTTCCTGCCCCAATGGAGTTGAACTTCCTAGAGGATTATTTCTAAGTTCTTTACTAGAAATAATTACTGATAGCTTGAGCTTGAGGCCTTGTAAAGTTGAAAAGCCTTTGAGAAGCCCCACATAGCCAATTTGAACCTCATGCCTTACAAGGGGGGCATTTGAGTCACATCCAATGATTGAGCAGAATTCCTCAAAAAGAGGACACATCTCGTCCATCCGGGCACCAAACCTGAAAACGTGAGCTTGCGGAACCCAAAATTTGGTACAAGCGTGCAAGAAATCCCAATTCACCAATATCTCTCTAAGAGTAGCAACAGCTTTCAATCCATATCTTTCCATATTGATCCTTTCAACCTTATGGAGACTCTTGGTCCAGTTGTGCATACAACGATTGTAAAAAAAAAAAAAACTTTTTTGAAAAATAGAAGGGGACATCATGCATACATATGTACTGTTTGTGCTTAACAAAAATGCAGGTACAGAAAAATCAGAAATGTTGCAAGCAATCGGAAATGCCAAAAGGTTGATCTTTTTACCCCTCGCTCAAAATTCGCTCTTCAGACGACCACTGTGCCCCATAAATCATTTTTATGGACCCCAGTGGGGGGCAATTGTGAACACTCGAATTTTGAGGCTCGGGAAGCCAATTTTCTCAGACTGCGGACGACTGAGCCGGACCGGAGGTCCACGGTGAAGTTCACCGGAAATATGTCAATATGGTACTTGAAATGTCCGAGACGACGTGAGGATCACGGATATGGTCCCAGAATAATTTTTGGAGGTCTCTAGCTCCCAAAAAATCAGTTTGAGCGAAAACCGGACAAAACCGGCGGCCCAGCCGCCGTGACCCCGGCGGCTCAGCCCCCAAAACCAGCGGCTCAGCCGCCGTGATCCCGGCGGCCCGGCCGCCAAAATTTTCCGTCTTTTCGGCTTGTCACATCCACGGCGGCCCGGCCGCCGTCCAGCCCGATTTTACCTATAAATTGCCTTCAGATGTTCAGAAAGAGGGGTTGGCTTGTGGAGACTCCGGGCCTCATGCTGACGAATTTAATCCGTAATCAAGAATCATAATCCAAGGTCCAAGAAAACGAGATCTGAAACTTCGAAGTGGAAAAATCCTAAGCAAGGTAATATTCTAATCAATTCTTTGTCAATTTAAACATTTCATAAGCATTCCATCTTCTTCTCAATTTCTTCTTGGTCAAAGACCTAATCCTTTTAGGTCTAAGGCCTAATGGACTAATTAATCAATCTGTTGGCACGAAGCCCAAATTACATCTTTCCGGTACAAAGTACCTAAATTTCACAATTAAAATCAATTTTTTGGCACGGAGCCTAAATCGCACCTTTTTCGGTACCAAGTACCTAAATTTCACATTTAGCACTAAGTGCTAAAACTCACCATTTTGGCATAAAGCCCGACAACACAGGCCAAAGGCCTAAAAATTGCATTCTTTTGGTACAAAGTACCTAAAATTGCACCATTTAGCACTAAGTGCTAAATTTCACAAATTTTGCAAAAAGCCCGATCAATACTTGGCATGAAGCCCGACACCAGCACGAAGCACTAAGTGCTCAAAATCTCACATTTGGCATGAAGCCTAAATTGCACTCCTTTGGTACAAAGTACCTAAATTTCACCATTTAGCACTAAGTGCTAAAACTCACAACTCTAGCAAAATGCCTAAAAAATGCACGAAGCATACACACACACATGCATGAAGCATAAATTTCATCGCCTTTAAATAGGCTTTTCCGAACTACATGGGCTTTGATCTCCCATTCAAATGGGAGTATGTAGGCATATTTGAGATTCACCCCAAATAGCAAGTCCACAATTTACTAACAATCTGTCTCTTCTTTTCTTCATTCCTTTTAGATTTGTTCTTTTTGCAAGTTAGTCAAATGCATGACATAGTCCCCGAATCCTCCTTGGGTTCGCAGACTAGAAACCTTTACATTGGACAAGTTATTGGAGTCAAACAAGGGTTTTCTTAGTTTTTCCCTTCGAACAAAATAAACTGAGTGGCGACTCCTGACAACGAGTGAACTTTCGCCCGTATCCTTTTCGGGCGGAAAACCGAGGTTCACAACAACCTTTTTTTAAACATAGGATCCCAATTCCTTTCCATAAACACATCACTTAATCCATTCTTTAATCAAACCTTACTCATATTCACACATATATATCTATATATATATATTTACATATCCTCATATTTTTTGCAATTGGCTTAATTCTTTAGGAACCCTATATGATTCAGTATAATAAATCATTGGCTTCAGTCTTGTTTTTTCACATAGAATTCATAATTTAAATGATAACAAATAAGTATATTCATAGTTACTTTTGTATTGATTCTTTTTTTCTTCCTTTGGTAACTTAAGATTCAATTTAGCTCTCACCTTGATCTATTAAGTTTTTTGGTTTAGATTTTGTGTCAGTTTTATAGAAAACTTCAGTAAGTTAGTTGGTTAACTTTGGAGTTAGGAGGCTTATTATAAAAGATTGATGGTTCGATTTTTGTTAACGATAGTGATGGTACAAAGTTGGAAAAAAAAACAAAAGCAGGAGATAGTGGTGATATCCCATACTTTACCTGAGCTTAGTCTTCGTCTTGCCGGGCTAATAAAGCCAAACCTAGCACCTTCATTATACTGTGATCGAACAATCCCTGAGTTTTTTACCTTGGCACCAAGCCTTCTTAAAACACCAAGCGTCCTGGTACTCGACAAATAAAGCTCTGACACAACAGACGTATGACACTGATACATCCAAAAGATTCGTTGACATGTGCATGTATTGTCCCTTACCCCTCCACTATAAATAGGGATGGATCCCCATATGTAAATAATCTTTTTTTTCATTCTTTGAGCTCATATATTTGTAGACAAACCGATCACTGACTTAGACATCAAAGTCTCTTCACTGGAGCCCGATCCTCTCTCTCTTCTCTTGCAGGTAGAGGAGCCAGTTGTACCCGAACCTGAGCAATCCTTGAAATCTACCTCGTCATCAGATAACATCTTCAAATGCTTTCAAGAGGCTATAGTTGTGACTTTCACATAAAGTTTGGCAAGCTTTCATTGGTAAATTATCAATATTTTACTAGCTAAGAAAAAAATTATGATTTATTCCTTTTTCTTTTCTTTAATTAAATTTTAAGCTTACTTAATATTTTTAGCCTTTTTAATTATATCGCTTAGTAATTTTACACTTTCATCCACATATAATTAGAGTTTTCAACCGAATACTTAAATTAGTAGAGCTTTATATATGCCCACTAGTATTTTCTATACTTCCCAAGTTTTAACTATAACTTCCCCTTTATGATTCTTAGGATTAGGGGTGCTACAACAATGGCATTATTAGAAGTTTATTTCTGTGATATTTCTATAATTTAAGAAGTCTGTATGTAATTTTGTAATTTTATAATAAATATATTTTTGAAAATAGTTTTATATTTTAGGTTAGTTATATAATTTTCCTATTCAATTAATAAAGAAATCATCTCCAATAATTTCTTATAAGTCCATCTAATGTGCAATTTCTACTACTACTAGAAAATAAAAATTCATAATCTTTATATAATACTCCATAATTTCTAATATAAGTACATCATTACCTTATCCAACCACAACTTATACAAGCATAATTCATTAATCACTTATAGTCATGTGACTCAAGAAGATTCTTTAATCATCAAAATTATCTCCAAACTAATGAGAGGCTTTTCTAAGCAAAAAAGGCATCGATGACAAAGAATAGTCAAGTATGCTTTGCTCTCAGAACAAAGCTATCCTCTTATACTTCAATTGGTCACTCATTAAAATCTAGTGCCTATAAACATTCTTTTCCACTAGAAAAAGGTTATAGTCTCGTTAATTCTCCCACCCACACACCTAAGGAAGTAACAATACCATCTCTAAATCCATTCTTCCTTTAGTGTTTAATTTTACAAATACAATCACAATGTTTTAAAACATCGGAGGGCTCAAGCTATAGGCTATAAGCTTGGCCCAACCTCCAAATGCTTTATTTTTCTTATTTTTTTTGTTATGCAAGCTAAGATCCATTAACTCAAATATCTAATTTTAATCATTCCATCAATCAAGATAAAACTACATTCTTGTTCTTCTACCAACACAAGGTCCATTATCTTTCATCAATGCGAGTTTTAGAACCTTCTTGTAGCTAAAGTCTAACACTTCCCAATAGGTCAACACCTTATAATTATAGTAACCAAGGTCCAATGACTCTTGGCTCAACCCTTACATACTTGTGAGGATCCACTACCTTTTATACTGACCATAAGTCCATTATTACCTTATTTCAGCACTTTATTCTTCTCTCTCATCTAAGCAAGTCTAAAGTTTACCATAGCTAATCTTAATGCCTGATGTTCCTCATATTTTGGCTTATGTGTTGCTATTAGGACTAAAATGCTCTCCACCAAACTTAGTGAAGGTCCTATTATTAGTTTTGGTTTTTCGGTTGCTTTTGTTATTGGTTTGTTTGCTTTGGTGGTGTTGTTTGCCGTTGTTGTTTATTTTCTCTTTTGATTGCTTGTTCTAGCCCCCTCTGAGTTTCTCCAACTCTTTGTGGGCTTCTGTAAACTTGTTATTGTTTAATATTATCTTCCTTCCTTTGGGAAAAAAAAAACTTAATAAGGAGGAGAAAAAGCACCATCAAGGTATAAACAAGTTGAGTATAGTTGAAATAGTTTATTTCAACTGAAATAGTGTTGAATTTGAGTTTAACTCAATTGGAAAAAAAAAAGAATAAAATGCAAATTTTGATTGAAAATTGATCAATTTTTTTTATTTTAAAATTTAAATTTAATTTGATTCAAGTATTTTAAGAGTTATATTTTGAATAGCTCAATAATAATAAATATATTATATTTATATTAATCTTAATTATATCACCAGAATAGATATAAATATAATTGGTCGTTTTATTTTAACACAACTATTCGTTTTATATGAATCTGTGGCTATTTAGGAGAAAAAAAAGCATACAAGCTTTTACCACTATAACTATCCCTGTCCAAGTAGGCCCACAAAGTAAATGGACCCCACTTTTTTAAAAAGAAAAATCAAACCTATCATAATACACTGATGTTTAATGAATGACAATAATAATAATCATCACAATATTGGTCATAAAGCATCTGCTCACAGCCGATCCCTTCTATAGTTCTATTAATCCTATTAGCCCCCCAACAAACAAACAAAAACGTTCAATGGCATGCTGAAACGGGGTCCACTTCCACTTCACTTATTTTACTTTACATGGACCCCACCCCCAACTTCTATTTTTTTTTGTTTCTCTTTTACAATTGGCGAAATCCATTAATCAAACTATAAATACCAAAACTATCATCACTTCTTGAAACCGAGAAATCCTCTCCATTTGTCGCCTCCGCCCTCTGCAGGGCCGCGCCCAAGGCCAAACAGCTGCCATCTATCTCGTCCTTCTCCCTGTGCTAAATTAAAGAAAAACCCTAGATCCCCAAAAAATCTTATACAAAAATAAAAAATAAAAACAGTAGTACTACTGATACTAGTAGTGATGGCGCAAGAACAAGAAGAAGTTGTTGAATCTGGATCAGAAACGCTAGATCAACCTCAATCTCCTGCTTCTTCTTCTCCTACTTCCTCTTCAGATCCATCGCTTTCCCGTAATGTATCCTTCAGTAAACTCAATGCGCAGGCTCCTGCTTTTGTTCCTACGCGCCCTCAACAACCGCCTCCTCCTTCTCCACCTCCTCGACTCACCGTCATCCCTCCTCCTCCGCCTCCTCCTACTGCTGCTATGATGCATATTTATCCTCCACCTCCTCCGTCTCCGTTCCATGTTCCGATTCATAGTTCTGTGCCTGTGCCTCATGTGATCCCGGTCCAGAATCATCATCCTCACCATCACGACCACCATCACCACAACAACCATCACCATCACCAGTATCATAATCAGCAGTATGTTCCAGTTCGAAATCATAACAATCATCACCATAGTCATAGTCAAAATAGTCACTACGTGCCTGTGCAATATCATGGGAATCAGCATCATCAGAACCAAAATGAGTATGTTTCGGCTTCAAAGAAGGGGCAGGCAGAGGAGGAAGTAGAAGTGGATGCAAAGAAGGATGTAGCATCATCAGATCATGCGCCTAAGAGTGACAAAAATAATGGGCTCTCTGATGAGGCTGTGCAGAAACTTCTAAATCAAGTGAGTAATTCTTGCTTACAGTTTGTGTACAACTAAAGAAGTATGTTCAAGTTCATGTAGAGATTGTAATTGCTTGATATAAATTATGGTTTATTGGTGGAGAATGTAGTAGATTTAGCTGATTAGGGTAATTTCATTGTCTGTGCCACTAAAGCGTTTGGAGGGTTGGGGATGGCGTCTTTCAGCATCTTGTCTAAAGCATTTCTTGATTTAATTGACCCAATAACCAAGTTAAAGTAACACTGAAAGCATTTTTCAGAATTCTGTATATTCTAATTTGTTTAGTGAGTGAAGTATGTGCACACATCCAAGTGAACATAATATCGAGCATGTTTTTGTATGATGTAGATGCTATTGTACATTTACTTTGTATGAATTATGCCATTGAATTTGAAGGAAAGGATTGTCTGGACTTAGTAACAAGAGAATGAAAGTAATGGAACATTTGATGTACAGAGTCTTCAATTTCAATATTGATGAAAATGGTAAGGTTATTGATACGCTATATGTAGTGGTGGAGTAAGGATGAAGCTATTGTGTTACAGTTAATTACCTTTTTGATTTATGGTATTCCAGGTGCTTTTAGGTATTACATGTGAAGACAATAGTTTCTTATAGTCTTATTGATACTTTTCCTTTCCCAACCAATCGCTTAGAAAATCTGGGAGTCGAGATCTAAATCTTCTCTAAGTTCTATCTCTTTTTACGGTTAGAATTGGTTATGCCTAACCTTTAGTGACTCTAATTATCGTTGTTCGATTTTTCATCAATTGTTATTTATGGTGCATTCATCAACACGTTTAAGGCTTGGGCCCTTGGGATTTGTAGACAGGGTCAAATAAACAGTATAGAATAGTATGGAAGTTGACAAAGCGGGAGCATTACTTGAAGACTTTTATCTGACATCAGGTGTTTGAATGGCTGTAAAACGGTTTTTGGACCTTTAGATATGGGAACATATTCGAATAATGAAATGCGGGAACATCAGTAGATCATTCAGCATGTTTTTGTTGTTTGTTTTTCTTCCATGTTGACAGTGTAAGAGATATTGACTTCTTGTTTTAAATATATGCTGTTTGATACAAACATAGAGCAACCTTATTGTTATTTTTATTATTTTTTATTTTGGTTTGTCTGGACACTGGACAAATATTCACACCATCAAAACAGCCTCCTTACTTTTGAAAGTGGAAGTTTTTTGCATTTAGAGCCCACAATGTGGAAGGTCTTATGCTCTCATGTGCTCTCTAGTTTCACCTGGTCTTCCCATAAGTTTAAGTATTTGAAATTCTTGGCAAAGATTGGCAAACCTGGAAGGGAACAAATTTAGATTATTAAAAGTAAAATAATTACGAGCACAATAAGCATGTAATATATAGTTAATTTTTTATGTATGTTATTCGGTTCAATTTATGTGTACAAAATAAAATACATTGCCCTTATTATCATGGAGATCAAAATAAAATTTTAATATGAATTTTAACTGTTGTGTTTTTGAGGTGGGGGGCAATACCAGCAAAAACTTTCCCTTACTGGAACATTTTTATGTGCCTATATTTTGAATGCTCGATTAGGAACTAAATCTTCTTATTCTACATTAAAAAAAAAACTTTTAATACATTCTTCAATTGGCTAGTGTGAGGTCATGAATATGGTTGACAGTATACATATACAGGTTATTTATGTGGTTTGAGTTCTGCATCATACAGTCTGCTCTTTTAACCATGATTGAAACAAGCAAGCTTGCTATCAACTTTATTTCCCTTGTAACTATCCCTCCATTCACAAATAATTGCCCCATTCTGTTTTTGGATGTCCAAAAAAAAATTATCTGCTTCCTTTTCAAGTTAAATTTGTTATTGTGTTTCCAAATATGCCCTTTAGTGTACTCACAATTAATCACATTGTGCTAGAAAAATTAATGCTATCAGACAGTGACCATAATAAGGGTAATACATAGTAAAAGAAATACAAATCTTATATTTTGTGCCAAAACAAAAGTGGACAGAGAGAGTATTAACTTTGTTGCATCTCAAATAAAGCATTTAACTTGTGATTTTCACAAGTTATTGGAAATGAAGGCATATTACCAAGAAAAGCATTTTATAAAAACTTATGGTTTAATTTTTTGTTCGTTAATCAAGCGTGAAAATATTGAAAAGTGGAACCATGTCTTGAGTTCCCTGCTAGAACCCTTGTTAAATGTGACTAGTTGGTAATTTGTATTTGCATATTCATTTGAAGCATGCCGAAAATATTGCCTTTTTTTAATATTTTCCCCAGCCTGGAACTATAGTAATTTCCAAAATAGAGCATAATTTAAACAGACTCTAATAGTAGCACCAACTTGCTTAAACTGAGGCTTAGTTTAGTTAAGCCATTGCTGTTGTATTTTTCTTAGCCTTTGATTTAATGGGTGCTATCAAGCATCTCATGGGAACATCATAAGCTTACTGTGATATGAGGCCTTTTGCAAATCTGGCTTATTTGGGTTTGAGATAATATTAGATATTGGACTGACTTTATTGTGGTTGCATGCATGTTAATGCTTTGTGCTCAATCTGCTGTTGGCTTCTTTTTTGGGGGATGGGAGTTGGGAGGTGTTATGTGCGGGTTGTGGCAGGAGAGTAGTGGCTGCTTGATTGGGGGGGATGCATTCATTTTATTGTGGAATGTATGTTTAGTGAGGGATTTGTGGGATAGCCTGATGTGTGGTGGGCTGTTGCCTTTATAGTTTTGGGGGTATTGCTGGGGGTGGATATGAGAAGACAGCGTTGCTTGGGCCTGTATTCATTATAACTAATTCGTTAACTAGGAAGTTTCAAGATCCTTGATTTATTTGCTGCTTTTTTTTACTGATTATTTTCTAATATGGAACTATAAATTATTTTTATTTTTTAATTTTTTTACATTAACAAAAAAGAAATGTAGCTGCTTTGTCATAATTTGTTCTAATGTTCAGTGGTCAAGTATTGCTTGTGTTTTTTCAAAATGCATTAAGGGTTTTTTTTTTTGGGACCTTTAAATTAATGTTTACAGGTGGAGTATTATTTCAGTGACTTAAATTTGGCAACTACTGATCATTTAATGAGGTTTATTAACAAGGATCCAGAGGGATATGGTAAGGCTCTCTGCTTTAGTGTGTTTCTACTTCCAATTCTAGTATATTTTCTTTCGTAGCCTCTTATTGAAATGTTTCTGCTTCTCAATTTAAGTTTTCATTTTATTTCTTTTTTCTTTCCCTATAACTGTTACATTATTTGGTTTTTTTTCCGGATTCTAATACTATTTTTATTATTTTGGTTGAAACACTGTGGGGAAAGTACTACCTTAGTTTTCCATATCTTTTGTGGTCCTCCCACTGCAATGTCTTGATGTATAAATTGTCTTTGCCTTCACATTTAGGGGTGGACAAAATTTGGTTAACCGACCAAAAATTCGGTTCAGTTAACCGAATTTAGAATAATTTGGTCGGTTCGGTCGAAAAATTTATATAAATTTGATTTTCGATTCGGTTAACCAGTTCGGTTTGAATTTTTTTTAATTTATTTAGTTATTATTTTTTGTTTAATTCTTTAATTATATTAATTTTTTTTTACTATAAATATAAACTTTTATTGCAAAATAAAGTTATTTTTTAGTTTTTTTAATAAGTTTTATTTAGTTATTTAATTATATTAATTTTTTATTCTAATTAAAATTTTTATCATAAAATTAAAAAAAAATTGGTCGGTTCGGTTAATTAACCGAACCGGCCGATTTGGTTCGGTTAATTAATTGAACCGATCAAAATAGAAATTCGGTCTGTTCGGTTAAAAAAATTTAAAAAAATCGATTCGATTAACCGGTCGGTTCGGTCAGGTAATTAACCGAACCGACCAATGCCCACCCCTATTCACATGGTGGTTCATACAGGCTTTGGCTTTAGAAATTCATACCTCAGAATGATCATATTTTGGGATCACAGTAATGTTTGTGCAAACTTGAGTTGTCTCAAAACACAATGATGAAATAGAAATGTTGCCATTCCTACACACACACAAAAAAATGTTGCCATTTATTAATTTATTATTATTAAGCTTCCAATAAATGAGGGAAATGGTATCTTTTCTGCTGGATTTTTTTTATGGGTTTTGTAAATGCATCTACACTCTATTGCATTTTCTTTTTAAAGTAATTTTAATCCATTTATACCTTTGTTGTGTATAGAAGCTCTATTTTGAGGATGAATTACTCAACTTAGCCCTAATGCCAAACTAGGCTGGGTTAGCATTTTAAGGGATAGAGGTTGCCTTTATGTCATGTTGAGAATTCTGCCTTTTCCATATCGTGATTTATAGTATTGCAAAATGAGGTTGTATGATGTAACCACAAAAAAAAAAAAAGGTGGTGTTAAGCAGTATCAGTGCAGAGTTGGTTGTTTGAACTGTTATTGAGTGTTGCAATCTATTCTAAATCATTCTCTGCTTTAATTTAGTGCCATTATCAGTCGTTGCTTCCTTTAAGAAGATTAAAGCTGCTATAAATAGTAATTTTCAGCTTGCTTCAATTCTACGGAACTCATCAAAGCTTGTAAGATATTTCATATAAATTGCTTGAATTATATTTTTTTTCCTTAATGGTATCTTTTCTTGCTAAATCTTCCATGTGTTCTATTGACCATCACTCTTTCTGACACACATTCTTCAGGCAGTCAGTGAAGATGGAAAGAAAGTAAGACGGCTGCATTCCTTTACTGAGTCAGATGTGGAAGAGTTGCAAGTATGTTTCTTTTACTTGCTTGTTTCAATATATGCACCTTGCCAACTGTGAAACTAAAAGTCAGACTATCTTCAGTGGGGTGTTGAGGCTTTTTCTTTATACATTACTATGGCTGCTTTCTTTTAGTTTAACAAGATAAAATAATTTACCTGATCTTGCTATTTAATCTTTTATCTTTAGGCTCGTATAGTTGTTGCTGAAAATTTGCCTGAAGATCATTGTCACCAAAACCTCATGAAGATTTTCTCTGCTGTTGGGAGGTACTGAGATGATTTCACATCAGATTTTCTGTAAATGTTGACTTGATTTATAATAGACAATAGTACTTTTTTTTTATTTTTTTTATAAATTTAGTGTGAAGACAATTCGTACTTGTCCGCCTCAAACTTCTGGTGGCGGGGCCTCTTCAGCATCTAGATCTGCAAAAGCTGATGGAATGCATTTCAGTAACAAGGTACGTCTGTATGGATGCTCATGCACATGCATAAAAGCACACATGCTCACTTGGCTGAGATTGCTCTTACCTTGCATTTGGATGAAAAAAAAATTATAGGATTTGGATGTGATAGCATAAAGGTTCTCTCTGATTTATTATTTTTATAAAATTTATGTTAGATTTATGAATATGGATAAAAACTATATTTGAATGTAGCCTGTTAAACTCATACAAGTTAAGCTAAAATTATTTTAAAATCCCTTACTTGAAATCATTCCCATCCAAACCTAGCACTGTCATGTTTTGAAGCATTTATTCATGCCTTTTCAGTTTGTCTGCAATCTTATTTATCTTTGTTGGTTTGCACTATTTTGTGCTTGGTTTCTAATGGTGATGCCCAATGAATTTTCTATGAAGCCGCAAACTAGGAAATATAGGAAGATGAAAAATAACATGCTTAAAAAGTTGTAAATGTTAAAGTACCATGGTTTTGCATCAGGTCCTCAAGGACAGAGATTGGTCAAAAGAAGAAAAAGGTTAAAAAAGTATAGTATGATGTGGATGGACTATTAAAATGTTGTTATTAAAGAAAATGGAAGACATTTGAGCAGGTTGTTAATATGGAGTTAAAGAAAGGCCAGATCAAAATGTGCACTGGGAGGAAGGAGGGTTGATACCAAATTGATGGAAGATAATTTGTTAATCCCTTCATGTCAATGCAAAAATAATAATAATAATAATAATAATAATAAAATAATGATTGGCAGTTACTTTCATCATAAAGGGCTTGAACTTTGTCCACCATGCCAGTAAAAATGCTTAACTGTCTGTCAGCATTTTCATTTATGGATTCGCCATTTATTTCTTTGTCAGCAGCTTATATGAGTTGCCAATCTTTTGATGCTGATTTATTTATCTAGTTTGGTATTGAGGTGCACATCTAATATTTCAATGCCTTCTGTGCAGTTGCATGCATTTGTGGAATATGAATCTGTTGAGATAGCTGAGAAAGCTGTGAGTATCCCTTTTATGGATACTTCTCTTCCAAACTTCACTACTCACTATAGAAGTTAAATATATATTCTTCCATGCAGGTTGTAGAGCTAAATGATGAGGAGAATTGGAGCGGTCTTAGGGTTCGTTTAATGCTAAAGCACACAGTATGCACCCACATTAAATCTTTTTTGCCTTTTTATTGCTGATGATAATTCCAATCAGAATCTGCAGCTGTTCCATCAAAGCTCATAAAGTAAAATAAAATAAAATTTGATTTGACATTCTGTACTACATAGTTTTGCTTAGTTGTAAAAGATTGTAGAATGATATCTAAAATAGCCACATATCTTAGGGGGATTGAAAATTTAAAAAGGGGGGAAAAAGAGTAAAAAACAGGTGAAAAAGATAATGCATAAGATGAAGCGCGTCTTATACTGAGCATCTGAAATGTAACTTTGGCTCGTCTTACAACCTGAAAGGTTACCATTTAATAGCATCTGCAGTTTTTGCCTCCTGATGTGGGTCGAATTTGAAATCTACTTGCTTTCCTGTACTATTTGTGTACTATTTGTAATTTGTTTTCTTTACTTTTTCTCTTTATGTCCTCTATTGGAGTCACAAACAATGATGTTGCTTTAGAAGTCATTAACTTGTCTATTTGAATATGAATGGTATTCGGTTTTGTTCATTGCATTTAGGCTTAATAAATCGAATTAATGTGGCATTTTATCTTAACTGCGAAGTTAGATTAGTCCCTTGATCTTGTGTTTATTTCTTTCATCTCTAGTCAAAACCTAATCAAGCACGAGGAAAGAAGGGGCATGAGCAAGGGCAATCTGAGGAAGATGAGGTTTCTATGTCTGAGCAACAGCCAAATGAAAAACAGGATGATGATCCTTCCCAACATTCTGATAGTCATTCACATGAACAAGCTGTAAGTACTGGCAGGGTTTATATCGAGTGTGTATACTATTTTAAAGGTCCATGGTTTTGAGAAAATTATTAGTTGATATGACCTATTAAAACTGATGGGTTTGAAGTTGTTTAGCATATGGATGATAAAATCCTGGGAATTTGCCTCTGAATACCGTGGATTCCTTGTAAAATAAGATCGGTAAAATGATGAATAAAATATGTGATCTAGGAGAGAAAATGAAGGATTTGGTTTATGTGATCTAGGAGAGAAAATGAAGGATTTGGTTTACTTTGTTTTCCTTTTTAGCTTGCAAGGGAAAGAAAGATAAAGACTTCTTTATGCAAGATAGGCAACTAGTTTTGCATTTTATGCAAATTCACTGATTTTGTAGTTTCTTTATTGAATTGGAAAGCTAGTATGACTGTTTTGAATGCAGAATGATTGCTATGACTGCTTTATATTCAGAAAATTGTGTTGCCTTCTTTCCCGTGTGGCTTGAAAGGCATCCAAGTTTTCTTTGTTCCATCATTGATGTTTTAAGTCTTAAATTTCCATGTGCCTTATAAGACAGCCTTGCTTGGGCAGGGAGAGGACCATGCCAATGACAAGGAGGGTCCGCATAGAAAAGGGCGCAACAGGGGCCACCGGGGCAAGGGACGTGGTTGGGGTCAATACCATCATAATAATAGCCGTGGACATCATGTGGGTACTCCTTCAGGTAATCTGGTGATTAGCGAGCAGCCAACTATGGGCAAGCAACCTCCAGGGCCCCGAATGCCAGATGGTACTAGAGGATTTGCTATGGGTCGGGGGAAGCCACTTGCTGTTAATATTGCATGACTTGGGTTTCTATGGTTTACACATTTTCTTCTTATAATTTGACATATATTATCAAAAATGGTTTGATGGCAGGGTTTTACAAAAGGCTGTCAATCTTAAGTAGTTGGTTCAAGGTCGAGTATTTGTCTAGTTTGCATGGATGTTGCATAGCAATTTTTCCTCTTATTTTCCTTTTTCTCTTTATTACTTTTCACTTGTAGTTGTCTAATGTAGAAATGAGACGAATGGAAACCCATAGTGGGGAATGGGGAGTCCGCTATACTTATAGATAAATGTGAACTTAGTGACTTCTGACATTACAATAAAATTGTTAATTACATGCCTATTCCCCTTTCTGATATTTAAGATCTGATTGCTAAGTTTTAGTTGTTCTTTGCTGAAACTTCAGTATGCGGTTACGGTTAAATTATTTTTACCAAATTGCTTTTTCTATTTTTACTTGCTTGAAAAATTATGATTTGGTAAAAATTATATTTTTAAAATTTTAAAATTATTATTTATAAAAATCATTTAAAATTATCAAAATATAATTTGCAAAAATTGCACCTGACCCAATGCCGTTAATCGTTACAGAACCTGAATTGTCTCGGTGCCTTTGATAATTTTGTGAAAATTTCCGGCTTTGAGATTCTAAACTCTCTCTTCCTACACCACCATCAGTCTTCTATATATTTTGTCTTCCGAAACTAAAAGTTCAATACAACAATAATTACTTTATAATTTAATAAAATAAATAAATGAAGAAAAACATATGAAAGTTAATGAAAAGACAAAAAAAGAAAATATTATTCTTATTAAATAATATATGAATGACTATTTATTAGATTAATTTTATCCTATTAAAATTATTATTAGTGTTATCCTATTTAAATTAGAATTTAATTATAATCTTTCTTCTCATCTAATTTTTACTTATACCACTATAAATACATCATTATAGATGATTTATTAGAGACAATTGATAATAAAGAGATTTCTCTAATTTTTCATTCTCTATCTATCTTCTCTTTTCTTTTATTTATAACACGTTATCAGCACGAAACTCTAGCCAATTTGTTTATTCTAAATATTCAAGTTTAAGATAATTATTCTAAATTTCTTTTATATTTCTATATATGTGTTATATATTTTTATGTTATATGCAATATGAATATGTATCCATGTTGAAAGAATTAAATTTTGAGAAAAAATAATATTTTATTTACTATAACTTAATATGATGATCTACAATTTTAGAGTTTTGATATTTAAACTATAATTATAATTTTTAGTTTATTTGATAGCTCTGTAATATATTTAATTTATAATTTATATTTAAATTTGGTATATTTATAATATTAAATCTCATAATATTTAAATTTGTGCCATTGATATTTTCTGAAGAAATTATCCGTTATAGGTACTTAATAATGAGATTCACCTTGATATTGTGAATCTTAGAGATGCTATGAAAAGAAAATCAAACATCCTCGCAGAATCGCTTAGAAGTAATAATTTTTCTTTTGATTACTTAAATGAAAAATTAAAATTGATTATCTCAGTACTAATTATTATAGTCTTTTTTATGAATATTAAATTTTTTATGCCTCAAATATGCTCCTGCAGTAGCTATATTGAGAGCAAAAAATTATAATATATTTTGAACTAATTTTTTTATTTGTCTGTAGCTAAATAAAATTTTTAGTTTTTGACGAAAAATAATCAAACTTATTCAACTATTTTGACATTATTTTCTGGACGAGATCTTGATAAAAAAGTTATACTAAAAAAAAATTTTTCCTACCAATTTTGACATCAAAAGCGCTTAAAAGATATATATTGGCACAATTCTCGTAATTCTTCATGATTAGAAAATATTTGTTATTGTTAACATTAACCGAAATTAATATTAACATGATATCTAATTCTACAAATATAGTTGAAGACTCAAGAAGAACCCACTTTATATTCTGAATTTAAGCAAAATAATATTTCAATGATGCATTGTATTCAAATAGATCTTGAAGAAATCTATTAAGTTTTAAAGAATACGTCGCAATGGATATTTATTGAAACAAAGTGAAAGAGATATTGAATATTTATGAGTTAACTCTATAAATTTGAACCATAAGTTCATATTTAAGATATTTTAAATTTCTTAACTAGATTGTACTTTATAAAAATAAAGATGACTGAGTTACACTATATGCACTAGAAGTGCATAGATCTCAAAATTTTTATCTTTTGGCATGATCATCTTGGTCATCCATATTCAAATTTAATATGACATATTATTGAGAATATAAATGGATATCCACTAAGAAAAAATTAAAAATAATTTTGCTTGATGATTATTTTTGTGCTTCTTGTACTCAAGATAAATTAATTATGAGACCTTCACCAACTAAATTACATTTAGAGTCCCCTAAATTTTTATAAAAATATATGAGGATATTTGTGACCCTATCCATCAATCTTGTAGACTATTTAGATACTTTATGGTTTTAATTAATGCTTCAACTAGATGGCCATATGTTTGTCTATTATCAACTTATAATATTGTTTTACTAAATTTCTTATTCAAATTATAAAGTTAAGGTCAATGATTCTGGATTATGCCTATGAGTTCACTTAAAAAGTATTTTATGATTATATTACCATTGAACATTTTATTGCATATATTCATACTCGATATGGTTTAGTTGAATTATTATTAAGATTTTACGATTAATTATTATTCTTATACTTATGAAATCAAAATTTCAATATACGCGTAGATACATATTATTGTTTATACTACACCTTTAATTTGTATTTGATTGTCTGCATATCATAAGTTTTTTATTTTGCAACTTGTGCTTATCTGAATTAATATCTTATTTAGAATTTGCGATATTAAAATTTCTTATTGCAGTATATATATTCTTATTGCATTCCCTTAAAGAAATAAAATGGATTATCAATATTATTTTGATATCTATATATATTTTGATTGTCTATATTAGATATTATAGACCTTTACCGATAAATTTTCTAGAGCAAGATTTTTAGTGAGTTAGTTTTCACTCTATGAGGGAAAGATAAAAGTAAATGGTCAAAAGCACAATAGATTAGTTGGAATACATCAAATTTATCCAATCTTGATACATACACAAATCAATGTGAACTAAAAGTTTAAAAACTAATTTGTTTGCATAATGTTGCAAATCAGTTACCAGATATATTTACAAATACCCAGCATGTGTTCAAATCACATATTTCAGCTGCTAATACTCTTGCTTGATTGATTGTCCCTATAAGACATCTTATTAGTGTGACAGCTAATAGATATAATATACGACTGAAGCATCGTAGACTACTTGGTTTAAAATATTAATTTTTGAGATAAGAAAAAATGAATAATTTTAAAATGACACTCCTGAAGAGGTCAAAAGTAACATAAGTCTATAACTATATATTTCTAGAAAAGTAACCCCATAAGTGGTTCTGGTATCGAAAAATTATGAGATCTTGTTAAAATATAGAAATATGTGGAAAAGAGATGAAATTATTGTTAATAATGCATTTGCATATATTGCTATTGAAATTATCAAAATATGCATGAGCCTAAAAATATTTAAAATTATCGACATCGAAGTGATTGGCCAAAATAGAAAGTAATCAAGACCGACCTAGATTCATTTGCTAAACATATAATATTTGGACCAGTAGTCCAGACACCAGAAGATGTCATACCCGTGAGTATTGTATGTAAAAGAAAAAAAAACATATAAGATTATGAAAAAAGTGCATTTCTTCTATTATGAATGCAATTACTTTTAAAATTAGTTTTGCAGCCCCTGAAGGGCTCGACATTATATTATAACAATTTTCTCATATAGCTCTTAAGAGAAATGAGTTAAATGAAATTATGATATATAAGGCACAACTTGTGGTATAAGAATTCTCATAAAATTCTTGTATAAATTATAATGAGACATATTTTCCTATCATGGATGTTATTATCTTTAGATTTTTTTATCAGTTTGATAGCCTTTGAAAGACTTGACATATATTTGATGGATGTTGTGGCAGTTTACTTATATAGTTCATTAAATAATGATATATATATGAAAATCCCTGAAGGATTCAAGATGTCTAAAACATGAAGATGCCTGAAGCATATAATATTTTGATAAATATACTATATTGAGTTTAAAGATTCTGATATAAGATAAGTGGATGTGATGCCTATTTGAATACTTAGAGAAAATAAATATGAAAATAATTTTATTTGCCCATGTATTTTTATCTGGGTAAATACAGAATTTATCACAGTTGTAGTTTATGTTAATGATTTAAATATAGTGAGAACTCCAAAAGAGATTTCAATTATTGTAAACTATTAGCAAGATAATTTGGAATGAAAGATCTTGGAAGAGCATAATTTTATCTTGGATTTCAAGTTGAGTATTTGTCAAATAAAATTATTGTCCATCAAACATTATCAAACTTGAAATAATTTAATATTGATAAATCTTATTCATTAAGCACTCCAATTATTGTTTATTCTCTTAATGTAAAAGGAGATCTCTTCAGCCCCTGGAAAAGATAATGATGAGATTCTTGGTCATGAAGTATCATATCTCAGTGCAATAGGAATGCTTTTATATCCTGCTAACAATACAAAACAAGATATTATTTTTGCAGTTAACTTGCTTGCAAGATTTAGTTCAGCTTCTACTAGAAGATATTGGAATGGAGTGAAACATGTTCTACGCTATCTACGTGGCACATCCGATATGAGTTTATTTTTTTCGAAAGGAATAAAGTCTGAATTAGCAGTATATGCTGATACTGGATATCTTTCTAATCCTCATAAAGCTCGGTCTCAAACAAGTTATATCTTCACATGTAATAATACTGTTATTTCATGGTGATTTGTAAAACAAATAATCACTGTTACATCATTAAATTATTCAGAGTTATTAGCTATTCATGAATCTAGTCCTGAATATGTATGGTTGAAAAGCTTATTTGAACATATTAGAAGAACATGTGGATTACCCATAAAAAGCAACTAACCAACAATATTACACGAAGATAATACAATATGTATTGTACAAATCAAGAAAGACTACAAAAAAGGTGATAAAACTAAACATATATTACCAAAGTTCTTTTATACTCATGAGCTTGTGAAGGGAGGAAAAACAGATATTTATAAAATTCATTCAAGTGATAATCAAGCAGATTTGTTTACAAAAATATTACTGACATCAATTTTTAAAAAATATGTACACAATATTAGTATGCGTTCAGTTAAAAATATGTCTTAGTCGGTTGTATTTTTGAGAGGAAGTTACCTATGAATATTGTACTCTTTTTCCTTCACTAAGTTTTTATCCCACTAAAATTTTCTTAGCAAAATTTTAAGGAGGCATATTCATAAGGATAGTCATCCAAGAGGAAATGTTAAATAATATGTGGATGACTACTTATGAAATTAATCTTATCCTATTAAGATTATGATTAGTGTTATCCTATTTAAATTAGAATTTAATTATAATTTTTTTTCTAATCTAATTTTTATTTATACCACTATAAATACTTCATTATAGATGATTCATTAGAGATAATTGATAATAAAAAAATTTCTCTAATTTTTCATTATCTATTTTTTCTTTTCTTTTATTTACAATAATTTTTAATTTTTATTTTTATTTATTTGTCGCTTTAACACAATTGCAAGTAAATTTTAAAATTAAAAAAAAATTGACAAAATTAAAATTTTTGCACAAAATTGAAAAAAATACAAAATTTTAATTTTTTTAAACTTTATAAATTAAAATTAACTAAAATTCAGAAACTCCAAAATCCATTTGTTTTTCTATGAATTATGTATATTTGGGATACATGAATTTGCTTCTCTTTTTCACATGCCATAGAAATCCATGACATCAAATATCCAAATCTTTAATTTTATTGACTTTCATAAGTTATATGAATAGTAAAATTTGGAGATCCAATCTAAATATAACCTTGACAAAAATATTTTTGTTAACCGTTTGCACCTCTTCAACATCTATATATTTCAATATAAAAAAAAATACTTACATATACTAATTTACTTTTTCAATATCAAAAATATTTAAAAATAAAATTACTTCTTATTATATATAACAATTTAAATATAAATTTATTTTTCAAATTGTAAATGAGGCATAAGTTTTAATTATAATTAAAAATAATTAAATATGTCTGATAAAATATATTTTGAGTATTATTAAAAAAATATTATACAATTTACTAATTTATGTTGAATTTCAAATTTAACATCATCTTTAAATATAATAATTTTCCCTTTCTAAATATACAGTAAAAAGTAAAAAAAGTAGGAGCATAATGTACTTTTTTTTCTTCCCCTATTTTCAACTCTTTTCTTTTAAAATTCAAAATATCATTTCTTCCCCATATTTGAAAATTTGGTGAACTCAAGAATTTTAAAAAATATATATTTAAAAAAAAAAAGAAAAATCAATTTAAACTCACCACCATCCAAAATCCTCCCTCTGAGTGTATCGCACTCTCGCTATAAAAACAAGCAAATTTGGAAATATCATCAATTTGCTAACTCACCAAACAATGACAGACTCACCACCACCACCTCCTCCACCACTACTCTCGATTCCTTCTCCTCCTCCTTCTATTCAACCTATTCATTTGGTCCCACCAATCCTACCTACAGATCCACCTCCCCAACTATCACCTCCGCCGCCTCCGCCTCCTTCGCCGCCTCCGCCTTCTTCATTTCCTGTATTCTTTAGTAGACCCTTGGTTAGAGTAACCTCAGAGTTTGACAGTGATAGCTCCTTGTTCCTTCACAAGGTCTCTTGTAAGTTGGTTGATAGTCTGGCCAAACTCAAGGTATCTTTTCAGAACAACAACAAAGGAGAGGTCTCTGAGCCCCAAATTGCCTTCACTTCCAAACTTCTCTCAATTCACTATGATCTTGAAGATCAAAATGCCCTTATTAAAGGCTCCTTCGATGTGGGTTCTACTTTGCAATTCAACGCTGCCCATGATGTTAAGGTCCTCTCTTTTCCCTCCCTTTCTCTTTCGCTAGATAATGTGGGTTTCCTCGTAGATGCAAAATGCTTGTGAATTTGAAAGAATATGATGAAAATTCTGAGTTATGGGTTTTATTGGTTTAAGTATAGTTTTGCTATGGAATTTTACATTGTTTGCAAGTAAATATCAAAATGCTACAAACATGCATGATAGTTTGTATCATTTATCTATGTACACATCCTGTATTGTTTCTACTAAATTGGGATCAACAGTAGGTAATCGTTGACTATTTATCATAGAATTTCTTAGTTCTTATATTTGGATTGTCTGATGGAGCAGAGTCAAAGCCATTTATCATCATAGAAACATGGACTAATTAGCATCTTTAAAAATTGCATGCACTATGCCAAATGGGGACAATGGATGGACATGAATTATTTACAACTTTTAAGTGTTAAATTCGTTTAACCCAGGTTTAAGTTATTTAGCATTGACAAGTTTTAGTTAAGGTTCACTGAATATAATTTCATGATGTAAATAGTTATAAGCAGCCTGCTACAATTATCAGAAAACATAGCAAACTTTCACTCTCGAATCTATAATTTTTATTGATTAGTAGTTCCTCTGAAATGTTGTAAATTGGGCGGATGAGAAAATTCGATTGTATAAATATTCATTCTTGTAGTTTTTCATATTATGGGATATTTATATTTCACTTGCATTTGTAGTTTATGTTCTTCAAAGGAAACTTTTTAGTGCTTCAATCAATATTTTTGCATAAGATTACCGTTCTTAAGTGTTTTTTCTTTTTTTTTTTTCTTTTGATAGTAGAAATATTTATTTCTACAAAGCAATGATATTCTTTTGGTTTGATATGCGGTTTTCACATGCAATAATTGTAATTTGAAATATTAGTTGTAGTTGAGATCCTTGTCCATATATTTGACACTTAATGTAATTTACCTTTAGGCACAACAAGTAGAGGTGGCAATGGTTGCAAAGCTTGCTGATCCTGCCTATGCACTTGAGTTGTCATCTTCTGTTCCAACAATTGGCATGGTAAGTAATCCTAGGCGGGCTCTTATTGAATAATGCAGTTTCTGCAAGTGAGTCTTGAGTGCTTTGCTGCCTGGAGTGGCATCAGATATTGATAACCACCTAATGTTCCATTGTTTGTTGACGAAGCTGTAGTGTAGGATACAGGTTTCAAACCTGAATACTAATTCCTTTGCATAGATGATAGTTGATGAAACATAATATATTTCCAAACCCCTCCTTCCTGGTTTCATTTACCTTTTTGACTTTCCTAATTTTGCAGCCTAGAGCAACCTTGAAATTCCCCCTGGGTGAAGTTTCACTTGAGGAAAGAGAAGATGAGGAAGTGAAGAGAACATTGTCAGTAAGTGGAATTGTCAAGGGCCAGATACTGAATGGGCTCTGCTCTGCTCAATTCAATGATGAAGATTTGAAACTAAGATACTCCTATACGGTGGTTTCTCTCTGCACGATACATCATCCCAATCTTCTCTCTCTTCTTTTTTATCCCTTTTAATGTGAGGGATTTGAATGCAAGAACTCCTCTTAGAGGAGTTTCAGCTACCATCATACTAATTAATTTGCATTTTCTTCTTGATTGATACCATATATTAGTATTACTATATAAATGACTAAAATATGAACAAGATGATAAAAATGTTACTTCTTTGGCTTAGGTGATATCCTTCACTTTGATTGCTGGGTACGTGTTGTTTGGCCTATGTAAACAATATGCTGCCTATTGTTGAGATTTTTGAACTATTTGCAGGATGAAGAACTTTCATTTATCCCTAGCATTTCTCTGCCCTCAAATGCTTTATCATTTGCATTCAAGCGTCGGTTCAGTCCTTACAATAAGTTGAGGTTAGAAAACTCTCTCTATCTTCTACCTCATTACACAGGAATCTCTCTGTTTGGGGCTTATGATTGATTGCATCATAATAGCTTATGGCTGGAAATGGATTAGTTGTAATTGAATTTGTATCCAGACGCATTGGCTTGTGATGTGAGAGTTTTATTTGGCAGTAAAATGAACTTTAGATAGAAAAACTCACAGTAAGGAAGATGAACAAAAATGGAAGGGACGACTTCAGAATCACCACCATTACACCAATACTAAGAACTATTTGTAGGAAATTATCCAGTTTGTTAACTTTTATAATCCTGCAATTATCAATAAATTTGAACCAGTGTTTAGAAGCAATCTACGGGCAGCCAAGAATCGGTTTGCATGCAAATGCTAATAGAGTAATAGTAGGTTGAGAATATCTGAAGTTTGATGGTGCTGTAATGCATGCTTCGAAATGCATGTAGATGCAGCTAAGGCTATTTGGAGGTTTTTGAATTAGCAACTAGCTAGATATCTAATGTTATTGCTATGCCATGTTGCTTGCACTCAATTATGGGCCTTGGGGTTGAACATAAGCATGATTGACAGAAGCCTTCATTCCTTGCATTTGGGGAGTCAGTGTCCTAGTATCCATGTTATTTTCTAGGCATTTGATTTGTGTTCAACAAGGGTACTATAGAAAAAACAAAAAGTAGAATTAAGATATGTTATAGATATGTTAGGCATTAATATCATCATTTCCTCCCTCCTGTAGTCATCTATTGTTTATTTGGTTTCACATTTTTGGTGCGTTAATATGATCCAGCTACTGGTATAATTTTTATGCCAACAACTGGAGTGCTGTGTACAAGCACACATACGGCAAAGATTACAAATTTAAAGCTGGTTATGATTCAGAGGTTCGTCTTGGTTGGGCATCACTATGGGTAAGTATTACCATTTCCTCTGTTATTACTTTTTATTTTGGCATTAGAAAATTTAACTGATAATTATAATTATATTGACAGTGTAGATTTTAGCGAGTCGTCACCTCAATATCTGTTTAATTCAATTCATCCAGCCCCTTTAGATCATGTTTATGTCTTTGTTATAAAGAAGCGAAGGCTTGCCACCAATCTGTGAAGGTTAAATCCCCATATGTTCTGAAGTGGCAATAAATTTACTGTATTGTACACCTTGATTTATGAGTCCTGAAGGAATGTAGTGTTATAGGTCAATATTTCTGTTGATCTTACTTATTTTATTGTATTCTTGAGGATTCTTATAAGCAGACAACTTAAATCATGATTGCAAGGGTCTCCATGGGTTTTTCCATGTCTCCTAATAACAAAGAGTAAGGTTTTCAAATCCATGAGCTAGATTATTCAAATCCCAACAGAACTGGTCAGAGCTGTAACCCTGTTATAAAATTGTGTAAGCATTTGCTCATTTGCTTTTTAATGGAATTTATTGATGATAATATGCTACAGTATCATGAGTGCATCTCAGCTGAGGTAAACTTTCTAGGAGATATAATGGTGTTTCATGTCGAAACCCTTTCTGCAGCTAAGCTTTTACTAAAGTTGTCACTATATTTAATTGGTGTTTGTAGATGGAAAAACTTTTTGTCAACATGTCTTCATAATGCATAATGTCATTGTTTTAGGTTGGAGATGAAGGTGGAAAGGCAAAGACCGCCCCAATGAAGATGAAAGTCCAATTTATGCTGCAAGTGCCACAAGATGATATCAGATCCTCTGCGTTGATGTTCCGTGTTAAAAAGAGATGGGATATATGGTAGGTCTATCACTGGATGTTACTCTTTCCTCGTATATTAGTTTTGAATGTAACAATGATTTGCTACATAATGTCACAAATTGGTTTCAGTAATTATTCTTCAGGAAAATGAAAATCATACATATTTGATTTAACTGGTAAGCTAACAGTCAATTATAGCTAATCTTGTTATAGGCTTAGCTTAATTTTCATGATTATAGGCTTATTTATGGCTAATCAAGTTTGCTCTATTTTTCATTAATTTCTTGCCATAATAATTTATGTAATGTTGACTGGAAGATCCAACAAATTTTGGTGCTTGATATCTTAAGATGTTTGGCCGTTATTTAAATCTCAGAATACAAATGAAATGTAACTTGATTAAACGTATTTTTATTTTATGTTTATATTTAAAATTACATTTGGTTGCATGACATTATATTCCATTATGATTTACTGAATCTAGCCAATCATTCCAGGCTCATAATTACTGCCTACATTTTTACAATCCTAAGCTGATTTTTTCTGAACTATGCATTTTGTTTTGTGCATCATTTTATATTTAGAGAAAAAAGGTATAATTTTCCAAGTGCATCATTGCTATAATCTTTTGATATTCATTACCAACCCAATAATTTGGGCAGAAGGAGGAACCCAATAATTTCCAAAATCTGTAAAAAAAAATATTTTATTTCTTTTTTATTTTTAGTGAAAATATAGCTTTTTAAGTTTCTATTAGCTATTAATCAATGTTTAAATGTGCAGAGTGTTACTTTTGAGTTATTTAGTTCGAAGGTTTTAAAATTTTGTATTACTCCTCCATTAATAATAGTTTACTTTTGGTTTGACATAAAAATTAAAAATTATTTTTTTACTAATTTACTCTTATTGTTTTAAAATAGACTTAACACATAAAAAAACACTCATACTTGTATAAAAGGTCCTATTAGCCCCTTAAATTTTGCGGGTGTCCTAAGCACAACTCAACTATCAGCTTACCATTACTCGTGTAATACATGCACTTCAGATATTCAATTTCTTTTCCAACTAAATAATTATAATTGAACTCGTTCTTTTCTCACCAACTAAAATCAATATTTTTCTCTTTCAAATGTTTAACCCATTCTAATTGAAATCTTAACAACTACAATCTAACTTTTAATTGAAGGCGTTGCTTGGCTATTATGATTCTATTGGTGAGATCAAGATTACTTGGCGTTGCTTGGCTACTAGGATTCTATTGGAAATTCCACATTGAAAATATGGAATTTCAACGTGGGGTTGTATATGGACTTTGGACTCTTCAACCCTTTGAGCTAGTTTTTAAGGTATAGTTCTTTTAAGGTTAATGACAGTTGATATCAGAGCAATCCATGCACGCGAACAACTCGAGACTTAGAAAGACTTAGAAATGGGTACTCTACAGGCCAAATTAAAATTATTGGTAGCCTCGAGAAAATAAATATTGAAGTCGGGCCAATGTCAGTAGAAGTAAGAACCGTTGAGGATGTAGATTGTTCAATTGCGGGAAATAGTAGAATTCTATTGGCCAAGATATGGGACTTAGGAATCTCACATTAAAAGTATGAGATTTTAATGTGAGGTTTATATGGATTTTGGACTCTCAAACTTTTTGAATTAGTTTTTGAAATGTGGTTCTCCCAGGAATCATGACATTGGCCTTAGTAAGCTGCTATTGATTTGGAATTTTTGTCATTTAAGAACGATTTAAGCTTAAAGGAGAACAGTTCCAATTAGGTATTGAATTGGATTGGATTTGCTCTTTTTTCAAAGGAAATGAATTAATTTTCTCTTTTAAATTAACATTAATTTCATAACTTATAGTTAATTACAGCAACTTTGACAAATATAACAAATGCATTTTGTTGCCTTCTACAACTGCTGGGATGGTAAGAAATTTCTTGATTACAACACAATTTTTACGAATATCAAGTGCCCTTTTCTTGTTTTCTTGAAATGTGTTCTTATTTTCTTGAAATTTTGTTGCTTTTGATGATTGTAGTTAATGGGTAATTCTTAATTTGATATAATACCAAAAGGAAAGCAATACCCAAGTGTTCATATGTTGTGACAAACCAAAAGATGCAAATTGATAGTGATAAGCTTTCGAGGAACAAAGCCATTTTGTGCACAAGATTGGAGTACGGATTTTGATTTCTCTTGGTGTGAAATTCCCGAAATGGGAAGAGTCCATATGGGATTTTTAGAAGCATTGGGCTTAAGAAACAAAAAACAAGCTGCCACTTTCCAAAATCACTTTCAAAGAAAGCACATTAGTTTCTTTAATTTAAATGGAATATGGTAGAATTATCTAAAAACAGTACTTATTATGCAGTAACATTGAAGCTCAAGAGCTTATTAAGAGAGAATAAAAATGCTAAATTTGTAGTTACTGGACATAGCTTAAGTGGAGCATTTGCTATGCTATTCCGTTGCATTCTAGTAGTACAAGAAGACACCGAGGTTCTACAAAGGTTGCTCAATATATACACATTTGGGCAGTCAAGAATTGGACTATCCAACTAGAAGATACTTTAGAGTTGTTTACTGCAATGACATGGTGCCAAGAGTACCTTTGGAGGATAAAATCTTCACTTTTAAGCATTTTGAGGCTTCTTGAATGGAACTGTTGTCATATTGTCTTGTCATCCCATAATTTTCAAAAGAAATTCAATTCAACAATTCAACTTTCAGAGCAAATCTAATTTTCAGAGAAAATCCACTTTAATTAATTTCCCTAATTGAAATCCACTTTTAAGACCGAAAGAAATCCATTTCTTCACTTTTAAGAGCAAATCCGATTAATAGTTGAATGGAATTATTGGAAGACCGAGAGAGAAGCTGAAGGCAGGGAAGAAATGGAAAAAAAAAAAAAAGACATCTCATGCGCTTTTTACACACACACACTACACGCTCTTCAACAAGCTCAGCTAAGGGCTTATTAATATCACTTTTAAATAGTAGAAGTGTGTCTTAGGACATTCACAAAGTATAGAGTTTTAATAGAATATTTTGAATAAGTTCAAGTGCTTTTTTTTTTTTATGTATTAAGCCTTAATAAATGTAAGTTCTAAATATTGTTATGCATGGTGAGTTCAAATAAATAAATCGATACTAGAATGTAGGTTCATAAGTTGTATTATAATTTTAAGTTTTTATCAATTACAAGGGAAATTGAATTCTTTTTTTTAACGAAAATTGAATTCCTTTTTTGTGTGAGTAATAAAAATTTTATAGTAATTATTAATTAATAATAAATTTGTATTTTTTACATACCGAGCCTTAATCTAGCAAACAAGTGCACTTCTGAGCAATAGATCCAGTATCGCTTTTTCTCTCTCCCAATTATAATATTAACAAAATGTGTAATTATACTATTAGTGTCTAAACTTTTTAAAATTTAACAATTGAGTTATTCTACTTTTTAAAATATTAATTGAGTATTAAAACCAAAAAATCGTATATAATTTAGTTATTTTAGCAGGTTGTAAATTATTTATAGGTATTAATTGAATTGTTGGTGTCTGAACTTTTTAAAATTTAATAATTAAATTGTTCAACTTTTTAAAATATCACCTTTTATTGACGCGTGTCATTCAACAAAGCGACTTTTGGTCTGCAATCTACAAAAATAACTAAATTGTATATGATTTTTCGGTTCCAGCACTCAATTGATATTTTAAAAAATTGAATAACTCAATTGTTAAATTTTAAAAAGCTCAGACACCAATAATGTAATTATACAAAAAAAAATACATTCGGGATGATTTTAATTTTTTAATTTTAGTTTTTTTAAAGAAAAAATAAAAAATTATTTAGTAATATTACTGAGTTTTAGTTTTTTTAATTAAATAAAAAATATTTTTGATAAATATGAAATTCATAAAATATGATTTTCATTAGAAAATATGTTAATGACTATTTAATTAGATTAACCTTATCTTATTAAGATTATGATTTACTTTATCTTTTTCAGATTAAGATTAAACTTATTGATAGTTGTAATTTTCTATTTTGATCTAAAGTTTACTCACACCACTATATATATCCATTATGGATGGTGTATGAGGATAATCAATAATAAAAAAAATTTCTCATATTTCTTTTTCTCTATCTATTTCTTTATCTTTATAACATATTATCAATAGTTTCTATAAGTTATAATAGGAAAAAGAGAAAGATTTATTTTTTCCAATCTATAAAATATTTGTTATTCTATAACTAAGGTATGTTTTTATATTTAATTTATATTTCTTGATGATTGATCATAATTGATCTTGACTTAATTTAGATTTAAAATTTTTCTCAAAAAGTGATGTCAGACCACTCATATTGAATATATATATATATAGGAACTATATATATATATATATATATATATTGTCTAAAGATATGTTTTGCTCCAATAAACAAAAAATATTCCTTTGATGTTTGTGTGAATATATAAATATATATAATTGATATTTTTTTTTCAATTAAATCGAAACCCAATATGCAAAATAATTAATATTTGTGTATATGAATTTGATGCCTTCAACATGGATTCAACTTTCAATCAATTCGTTTAGATGTTACAATGATAATTTTGCATTGGTTTTGATGACCAATTGTTTTTTTAGATATCATTGAATCTATTATATATTACATTAATTTTTTTATTAAGTTGTTATACTTTTATGTATATATATGTTTTTTGATTAGACATATTTTGATTAGACATATTTATTGATTGGTTTTTTGAAATAGTGAGTATACATATAACTTATTGAATCAAGTAATACATATATTTTGATGATACCTTTTGGATTTATTAACAGTATATATATATACTGTTAAATATGATATAAATAAATTTTAAAATTTTATTTGTGAAATTTAAATTTAATAGTTATTTTTGTGTTATGGTTATATATCTAATAACTTAATACAATATATGAAAATAAAAAAAGATATTAAATTATGAGTAAATATTTGTGTATTGAAATGAAGTTAGTGAATAAATCAATATTTACTATAATTTGATATGATTATTTGTAATTTTATAGTTATGATATCTAATTATAATTTTTAGTCTGTATTTATTTGATAGCTCTGTAATCTATCTAATTTATGATTCTTATTTAAATTTGGTATATTTATAATGTTAAATCTCATAATACTTGAATGTATTACTCTTGATATTTTTTAAAGAAATTATTTATAGTGGGTACTTGATAATGAGATTCACTTCGATATTATGAATCTTAAAGATACTATGAAAAGAAAATCAAGCATCCCCGCATAATCGCTTAGAAGTAATTATTTTCCTTTTGATTATTCATACTAGAAATTAAAAATTGATTATCTTATTATTTAAGATATATTACAACCTTTTTGGTGAATATTAAACTTTGATGCCTCAAATATGCTAAATAGTGCCTCAAACTTTGAACTAATTTCTTGTTTGCCTATAGCTAAATAAAATTTTTAACTTTTAATGAATAATCATCAAACTTGTCTAACTGACTTAACATCATTCTTTAAAGTGAATGCGATATTTTTTCAAGACTATGGATGAGATTTTAATATGAAAGGGTTGTGATGAAATTTTTTTTTTTACTTCCAATTTTAAAATCAAAAGTGCTAAAAATATATATATTGGCACAACTCTCGTAATTTTTCAAGATAAAAAATATTTATTATAGTTAATATTAATAAAAATTAATATTAATATGATATCTGGTTCTACAAATATGGTTGAAGGCTCTAGAAAATTTCACCTTATATTTTAAATTTGAGCAAAATGATATTTTGATAATATGTTGTATTCAAGTATATTCCAAAGAAATCTACTAAGTTTTAAAGAATACGTCGTAGTGGATATCCTATTGAAATAAATGAAAGAGATATTAAATTTTTATGTGCTAACTTTACGAATTTAAACCAGAAGTTCATATTTAAAAAATTTTAAATTTTTTAACTAGATTATACTTTATAAAAATAAAAATGGTTGAGCTATACTATATGCAACGAAAGTGCATAGATCTCAAAATTTTTTATATTTTAGCATAGTTATTTTAGTTATCTAAGTTTAAACATGATGTACCGTATTGTTCAGAATGCAAATGAATACCTGCAAAAAAATCAGAAAATTCTTTTATCTGATTTACTTTTGTACTTCTTGTGCTCAACGTAAAATAATTATGAAACATTTATTATCTAAATTATATTTGCAGTCTTCTGAATTTCTACAAAAAATATATAGGGATATTTTTTGTTATATCCATTAATCTTATGAATAATTTAGATATTTAAAATTTTGATTGATGCTTCAACTCGATGGTTATGTGTTGTCAACTAGTAATATTGCTTTTGCTAAATTTCTTCCTCAAAATATAAATTTAAGGTTAATATTTATTGATTATCATATCAATAAAATTTATCTAGATAATGCATATAAGTTTACTTGAAAAATATTTTATGATTATATTACCATTAAACATTTTATTGCACATGTTCATATTCAATATGGTTTAGCTAAATTATTATTTATTAAAATTTTCTGATCAATTATTATTCTTATGTTTATGAAATTAAAACTTTCTTTATCTACTTGGATACATGTTATTATTTATATTGTACATTTAATCTATATTTGATTGTTTGTACATCACAAGTCTTTTTCTTTATAACTTGTGTTTATCCGACATAATATATTTTATTTAGAATTTGTGATATTAAAATTTTTTATTGTAGTATACATGTTTTTATTGTAACCCCTCAAAGAAATAAAATGGATTATCAATATTATATTGATATTTATGTAAATTTTAATTATCTACATTAAATATTATGGACCTTTAATGAAAAATTTCTATAATAATATTTTAAGTGAGTTGATTTTTCTACCATTAGGAGAAGATAAAAGTAAAAGCCAAAAGCATAAAGATTAGTTAAAATATATTAACTTTGTCTAATCTCGATATACATACAAATCAATGTAAACTGAAATTTTAAAAAGTAATTCATTTATAGAATATTATAAATCAGTTATCAGATATCTTTATAGATACTCAAAAAGTGTCTAATCACATATTTCAGCTGTTAATACTCTTACTCGATTGATTGCCCTTGTAAAATATCTTATTAGCATGATAACCAATAAATTTAATATATGCTTGAAGCGTGTTTGACTACTTGGTTAAAAATATTATTCTTTGAAAAAGAGACAATGAATAATTTTAAAATGACGCTCCCAAAGAGGTCAAAAGTAACATAAATCAATAACTGCATATTTATAAACAAGTAACCTCAAAAGTAGTTTCAGTACTAAAAATTTTTAAAATCTCATTGCAACCTAGAAATATGTGAGAAAGGGATGAAGTTATTATTGATAATATGTTTATATATTTTGTTGTTCAAATTATCAAAATATGCTTAAGCCTAAAAATGCTTAAAAAATTTCGACGTCAAAGTGATTGTCCAAAATAGAAAGAAATAATTGAGGCTGAGCTAAATTTATTTACTGAATATATAATATTTGGACCAGTTATCTAGACACCAAAGGATGTCATATTCATAAGATATTGTATGTAAAAGAAAATAATTAAATAAAATTATGAAAAGAACATATTTTTTCTATTATGAATGCAATTACTTTTAAAATTAGTTTTGCAGCACTTGAAGGGCTCTACATTATATTATGGTTATTTACTCATATGGCTTTTAAGATAAATGAGTTAAATAAAATTGTGAGATACAAGGTATAACTTGTGGCATAATAATTCTCACAAAAACTTCATATAGATTATGATGAGACATATTTTCATATCATAGATGTTATTATCTTTATATTTTTTATCTGTTTGGTAGCCTTTGAAAGGCTTGACATATATTTGATAGATATTGTGATAGTTTACTTATATGGTTCATTAGATAATAATATATATATGAAAATTCTTGAAGAATTTAAGATGCATGAAAAATCAAGATGTTTGAAGTATATAATACCTTAACAAATATGCTATATTTAGCTCCAAATATCCTTATATTAACTAAAATGATATGAGCAAATATGATATAATTACCTATTTGAATACTTAGAAAAAAAATGGATATGAAAATAATTTCATTAGCACATATGTCTTATCTAGAAGATAAATTCAAAATTTGCTATAGATGTAATTTATGTTGATGATTTAAATATATTAGAAACTTGAAAAGAGATATTAATTACTTTAGACTATTTAAGGAAGGAATTCGAAATGAAAAATCTTAGAAGAATAAATTTTTTTTTTGAATTTCAAGTTGAGTATCTGTTAATTGAAATTTTTATCCATCAAGCATCATTTATCAAAACATTTTGAAATAATTTTTTATATAGATAAATATTATTCATTAAGTACTTCAATGATTATTTATTTTCTTGATGTAAAATGAGATCTTTTTCGCCCATGAAAAGATAATGAAGATATTTAAAATATAAAAAACTAAAAACTAAAAATTTAAAATATAAACCAACATGGCATAAATTATTAAGTTTATGAAATTCTATCGTCCAAAAGAATAAAATTCTATCTAGTTTTATTTAAAATTAATACACATGAGAAAAATGTAAGAATTTTTTAAACTCCATTTTAATTATGGAAAACAATTATACTGCCATTTTTAAACTTTTTTTTAAAAATATTTTATAGTTTTTGTATATTTATAGAAAAAATAGACTCGATATATATATCTCTAAAAGGTATTCTTGAAATTAAAAATTAAAAATAAATATTTTTAAAAGAAAAAAAAATTGGATATTTTTAAAAATATATATTTTTTTATTTTTTGGGATATTTTTGAAGAGATCTCTAAATAATATAGCTACATTTTTTAGTCCAATTAACTGAATTAAGCAAAAAATGAAATGACTCTGTTTTTATTTTCTTATATATATGTATATATATATTTAAAGGTTACCATGTACATATATTTTTTTTATTAAAATATCTTTTCCATTTGTAAAATAAAAATTAAGCTTAAATTAATATAGAATTAAGTTAATTAAGTGATATGAATTGAATCCAAATATATTATAATCATAAAATATTATCCATTTAATTATTTGCACATCACTTGTATTTTGCACCACCCCATTCCATTCGGCGCATCTCACCCGTACAAAAACCAACTAAACGAAATAAAGCAAGAAATTAAATTAATTTTGAATTTAAACAAAGATTAGAATTAGAATAATAGAGGCGAAGGCGCTGAGGTTAGAATTAGAATAATAGAGGTAAAGGCGCTGAGGTGTCTCTTCATTATTTTAAGTATTAATATAATAAATTTTTGGCTGAGAAGATAAGTTGAAAGAGGGAGACAATGATCTCCACATGCTCGTCGAAAAACCCAAATACCATCACAGAGTTTGCACAATCTATGGTGAGAATGGGAGCAATTGAGGTTCTTACTGGTACTAATGGGGAAATTAGGAAGAAGTGCAGTGTTATCAATTCCTAAGAACTGAGACACTCTTAAAGTAAATCAGTTTATGTTTGTGTTGTGTTTGATTTGTTAATTCGCCTATGAATTATGAGAATGAGATTGTTAACTTGTTGGGCTACTTCTGTAGATCTCATTGGTCTGAAAAAATAAAATGCATAAATAAAAATTAACGAACGAATGAATTATGTAGCAAAATTATAAACGAAGACATATATATATAATTTTATTATTGTCAATACAATTCTATTTTTCTCAAAGAATAATTACGCATATATATAATCAATAAAATAGACTTCATATGGAATCAGCTAAGATACGTAATGGAAAGCAATCAATAAAATAGAATAATTACTTTTAATATAACAAATATATATTAAATATAAATCTTTAAAAATAGAATATACTCGATATATATTAGACATATACTTTTTGAATATTTTTTAAATTGAAAGTTAAAAATATTTTCAAAAGAAAAAAAAGGATATTTATAAAAATAATTTTATTTTTAAGATATTTTTTTTAAAGAAATCACACATATTTATAGACTTGCAAAAGAATGATCCTAAATCACTTGGGTTGGTCATGGCAGTAGTGAAGCCATTAACTGAAGAACGGGAGGCAGCTGTCTCCCTTCATTTTTTGGATAAAAAAAATTATATATTTTTTTATTAAAATTTTTATTTATCTCCTTCAAAACTTTACTTGCTCTCTTTAAATTTATTAAAAAAATAATATAAAGTCTAAATTTTTTTAATATGTTTTTATTTTTTTAATTTCTTTTTTTAATTTTAATTTTTATTTTATCACTTAGAGAGCATTTATAATTTTTTTTTGCTTTTTTATATATAAAAAATGTTTTTATATATTATTTAATCAATTTATAAAAAATTATCATTATATTATTTTTAATATATAAATAATATTTTTATTTATTCATCTTCTATTCAACTTCTGGCTTCATCCCTAATCATAGGAGTGCCTAAAAAATTTTAAATTTTCTAATAGTTTTCAAAAAAAATTCTTTTTTTAAATTTAATTGAAAATATATTTAATATACTAAACGTAGAATTAGATATATATATATATATAAGTAGATTTTGTTTTTAAATAAAAAATTGAAAAAATAAATATTTTTGAAAAAAAAATTATCTTTTAAAATATTTTTGTATAAATCTTGAAAAACATGAAAGGTTAAAAAAGCACACTATTCAATAAAATTATAAAATTATATTTTATAATTTGAATATTCATGTTTTGCTCCTATTTCAATATTTTATCCTAATAGCAGCATAGTGTGCTTTGGCCCTGTGGTTAAACTACTTGTGCCAAACTGTTTTTATTTTATTTAGGTTTAAAAAATTATGATTTTTAAAAGTTTTTTTTTTAAAAAAAAATGTTTAAATCATGTTTTATGTATACACTTTTTTTTCTAGACATTGAGATTCGAGAACTCAAAATCCTCATTTTTATGATTTCACAGGTAATGCTATATAAGAAAAATAAATCTCTTAGTAGGCAACGACCGCAGGGAACCACAGTAGGGGAGCATTGCTCTTCTTCCAATTTCTTTAACTATGATGGCTTATGCCATTAAATGGTGCGATCAATATTAACTAGAGTGGATGCTTTACTTCGTTGTCGTCGAGGAATCAGCCTATACGCATTGATCCCAATTGTAGAGCAGTGATACAAGTACTGCAAACTAAATCTATTCCACACACAGTCATTATTCTAGTTACTATTCAAATAACGTTCCTTGCCCCCAAACATATCATATATGTTCCACTGAATTGTGATTTACTTTTCTATAAATATAATATATGTTTCTCTAGTATGAAAAAGTGCTTATTCTACCACCAATTTGACAAGAATGCATAAATAACTCTTTTTTCTAGTGTGATGAAGGAAATGAAAAAAAAATTGGTGCATTTGTCTGGAAATGAAATGACAAGCATGCTCAAGTTACATCTTGGATGATGCATTTGTCTTTAGTTCACTGAGCACGACAGCACATTGACCATCTTGTCATTTCCAATAAACCAAGCATAACAGCATATCAACGACTTCCATGCCCAGGAGAATTTGCGTTGAAGCAATATGTTTGTAATGACAGCAACCTGGGCATACGGCGATAATTTGCACATACAAGTACCCAGAGCTGCTGTTGCTGGAATTTTGCTGCACAACATTAGAAATTTAGCAAACCTGGAACATGCAAAGTTCAAAACTTTATAGCTTCAGATTTTAGTTAAATGAAATCCTGTAAAAATCGAAGATTTGAAATTGAATAGAAGAAAAAGGAAAGAAAAAAACCTGTATACAATGACCGAAAAAATAAAGCTTTTCAATCGTCGTCGTCGTCGTCGCCGCCGCCATCATCAGGGTATTCAGAATCATCATCTTGCTCATAAATCTGATACTCTCCATCACTGCTGTCAGCATCTTTAATTTTTTCATCACCAGCATCTGCCGATGGAAAGCTATCAAAGAGCTCTTGCAGATAGCTTCTTGAGTTGTTCTCCATGTCTGCAGCCAAACATATAGGATATACAAACTAGCATCCAGATAGGGATTAAATTTAATGCGGCCAGAATATAACAGAACAGTGCTTCAAGACCTCCTCAAATTAGATATAAGGAAAATTGAACAGAAATGGTATTTTTTTATCTGTACAGTCCAGTCTTAAACAAATCGATAAAATGCAAGGATACATGACTGTGGTTGCAGAGACATTTCATCATCTTCCCCAGCCTGAAATCAGAAAGAACTAAACAAGTTACAGAGGAAAACAGAAGCACGAAAGTAACATATCAGATAAATCTGAATACCAGATCCAGATCATATGCATCCAATTCTTCTTCAGGATCATCAGCCTCAATGTCATCTACCTCAGCTTCATCAATATTGTCTTGCTTCTCATTTGTTTCGTCACCAACAACTTCTGCATTGTAATTGACTTCTCAAGATTTAAGTGAGAAAGCAAGCAGAAAAGGAAGTAACAGTAGACCCCACTACCTAAAATATCAGTCTTACACAACCAACAGCCTCCATGGCATGAAAAAACTTTACAGAAAGTGCAGGGATGATTTTTCTTTTTCTGGAAAAAAGAGAAGAACAGAAGAAACATGTACATGCTAGAAACAACAAGTTCACACACAACTGTATAAGAAGATGCATAATTTTCAGTCACAATTATTTGAAATTTTTTACATTACTTGTTGCTATAATCGATATATTCTATGAAGTATAAAATGACACAATAATATGACCAAAAACTAATTGTTAGAGAGCCCAAGTCCATATCAATCCCACACTAAAATCCCATACTTTCAATGTGAGATCTAAGAACCATACCTTACAATTAGGATTGTAACACAATAGGTAGAATGCTTGATACCAAGAAGACTATTACATATGAACTAGAAATATCAGTAAGTGCCGCTGTTATATCTAACCTTCATTTATTTCCTGGTGCTCCTGTTGATTTTGCTTTAAGCCATCTTTAAAAAACCATGCCCTCTTTGACTTTTCAAAATCTTCAGAAGCAGCTTTTAGGAATTTTGCTGCACCAGATTTTGGGCATACCGATAGGAACCTCACCATTACACGAAGTCTCAAGCTATCATGCACATGCTGCAAGAACCATCCTGTAGCATGCTATCAACTAAATAACATCAAAACAAGTTTTAAACGTTATCAAACTGTGTCACATGTACACTACTAAATCAAGTCTTTATCTCAATCCAGTTGGGAGAGTAGTCAAACACAAACAAATTATTCAAAATTCAGTTTCATCAGATGAGAGTTCATTGAAGTTCCCAATTCCCAGAAACAGGTCAATGCTTGTTATCATCCGCTATTTGGGTTGACTTTGGAGATTCTGGCTGGATTACACCTCAAGCACTAGAAGGTTGCCCCATTTCCAACATTCAAAATGAGTATGAGGAAAAAGAAAAGGAGGAGGAGAAGGAGGTACCCTTTCCACGCTGAAATTAAAAATTATAAAGAAGAAAGTGTAACATTATAGGAGTCTCCAATCATATTGAAAACCAGTATGACGCCCGCTATACCCACCACAATAATATAAAAATAAAAAATAAAAAAGTAGTAGTAGAAGAAGAAAACAAAAATAACACTTGCTCAAATAAAAGGTCCCATGACAAGCTTCTTTCTGCAATTGGACGTATTTGTACAGAAACTTAAAAGGTCAAAAAAATTAAGCCAAAGTCAACCAACAAAGTTTAAATTTCTAACCCAGACACATTATTTTCTTTCATTTAGTCAATTTTCAAATATATTAGAGGGGCTAATGTATATAAAACAATAAATTAGACACAGTAAGCGTACCACTGTCACATACTCAGGTCCACACTAGCTCCATCCAGACCTAATTACTCGAATTAAAACAAATGCCAAAGGTTGAGGTACAAATTGCAAATTAGAAGGATCAGCTAAAATAGTGCAAAATTTCTTTGGTGATTATGGCTTCAGAAAACTGAGACTAGAAAATGCAACATGCTTCAGTATACATGCAACATCCCTAGGGATGCAAATGTCTGTGCATGCCAAGATTTTGAATGACAGAATCAATCATCATGTATAACACTTAAACCAACAAATGCAATCAAATTGTTGGTGCCACTACTGTTGATTTTTTCACAGAATTACCAAAAGACTCAAAATTAACATTAAAAAGTAAGCTGAATATGCGATACAACATTTTATAAAATAAAAACACATGACTTGAAAGATTTGGTGGAATGTTGAGAAAAAGAAAGAGTACAAAAGAAGAGGGTTCACAACAAGAATTATTGGGTAATAGCTATAATGGGTGCCATACAATTTTGGATAAAGATTCCAACATCAGTTATAGGCATTTCAATTGATACAATAGCACTTAATTCTGATTTTAAAACCAAATGTGACCAGCAGAAACACATTAGTCACCTAAAATCCCATCACAGAATGCCCAATGTGCTATTAAAACCCTGGTGCATGCAAATGCTTGTCCACTAAAACATGTGTCCTCAGATATTCAGATATAGGAACCATTAACACAAAAATACCAATAGAGCCTAACATGACACTCACAGTGCAAGTTGTCTGCTTTGGAGGCTTTCTTATCTCTTGTTGAATGTAATCATCAACAAGTTCACAGAGCTGCAAAGATGTCTGGAATTTGTATGGAAATACTTGAAATTTGCGTAAATCCTCCCATTTATGCTTCAAGCTGCAGAATTCACATTCACGCACAACAGTGTTTAGGCTAAATTTGAAACATGACATAAGAAGTAGTGGAATGGGTACCTATCTGCTGAAATATGTGAAACTGAAAGTAGTGAAATGGGTTTCATATATTCTTTATTTAGCCAACCATCAAGAAGTGAACAGATTCGGGAACCACTTCAATTTCCCAATGAAATTCAGCAACTATTCAAAGAATTCAAGGAGTTGGGTAATGAAGATTTGCCAAACAATTTACCACCATTGAGTATTGAACATGTCATCGATTTAGTATTTCAATTGTTGATTCTTCATCACCACAAAACTCGAGGACAAGTTTTTTTTCAAGCAATGGAGAAAAAGAAGATAAGATTAAGGAATTATTTTTGGTTTAATTTTTAAATTAGGAATTTTATTTACTTTTCCTAATTCAGTTTGTTTATATTTCTTTAAATGAAGAATTTTATTTAGTTTTCTTAGTTCAATTTGTTCTAAATTTCTTTCCAATGTTTATTTAGGTTTTTTTCTTAAATAAGTATTTTAATTAGTATTAGGTTCCTTTTCAGTCTATGATCAAGATTTATTCGAATTAGTATAAATAAGTCTCTATTAAACAAATAGTTTTGTATTTTTATTATTTCCAGTTCATATTTTGAATCCTAATTATTTTTTTTATCTATTCAAAACCTAATTGTTGAAATTTAATTGCCCTAAACTTTCCAATACTAATTGAATTTAATAAACTCTGCAACATGGTGTCTCTCTAGGTTTGAATTAGACACAATCAAATCATCTCAAACAACCTTCAACTTATCCTAAACAGGTGCCACCTCTGCCTTCCTATAGCTGCACCAATTCCTTATCTAATATTCTCTTGTGCTTTCATTATCACCAAGTTTGACAACTCAGTTATGCTCATTTTGGATGTCTTGCACATATACCACCCCAGATTACCATAGAGCATAGCCTACCTAATTAGCCTACCTAATTGGCAGCATTGCACTACGGAATTATAGTGCTTTCCCCCTGATGAGTAAACATATCACCCTCTTCCACAAGATGGAACCTAGGCAGTGAAACTGATCACACTGACACACATTTATTGCATCCAATCTAACAGTTCCTTCTCTGCTCCTGGCTTTTCTATAACTGCAATACAAAGAACTCTAGTATGAACTCATGGGCAATGTGGCACCTGTCCTTGTTCTATAGGTCGGCAAAGCAAGTAAATCAACTGTGACTATGAAACCACCAAAGAAACTGTGTGTCATGAAACATTGGCATTAGCATGGATTCAGCACTACAAGGCACCAGAAAGGAGCAACATGATCCTGTAGATGTGATAGTGTACTAAAACACAGCTTTATTTTGCACCACCACAAAGCTATATCACTCGTTTACATTTGCATTATATCAACCATTTCTAAGTTTTTTAGATGAGAAAATTGTTGTTGAGGAAGAACAAAAATAGTGTACAAAAATAGAAGACAAGAAAAAAATAGTGTCCAAAAATAGAAGACAAGAAATCCTTACAACTCAAAAAGCAACTAACAAGAAGAAATGTAAAATAGAAGCTTAAAAAGATAAGTCCTCCAGTTGAGCTGGATGACATTCAAAGAAAAAGCTTTAGGAGCATAAGCCCCACATAGAACCCAAAAACACCACCTTTCCCCACGATAAATTCATGGATATGCTCTGATTTTTAAATCCATCCTCCAAAGAATATTGGCATCTTTCTTATCATCAAATCTTCTCCATTTTAAACCATAAATAGTCTAATGATTCTAAGCATACCACTTCTAAAAGTGCTAAACAGGTGATTCCATATAGCCCCAGCCAATTCACAATGCAAAAATAAGTGAGAATGATTCTCACCGTGCTTATAGCACATAACACGCCAATCAGGAGATAAAACCTTACTAGGCCTTCTTTTATGCAAAAGATCACAAGGATTCACCATGGGAGAACCGTAAACCAAACAAAAGAACTCATTTTGAAAGGCGCTTTAGCTATCCAGAATTTATTGGAACATTCAGATGATAAAAAAAAGGGGCAATAATCCTGGAATAGAAGGATTTTACAAGAAAATTTACCAGAGGAATCCAAGGACCAAATCCTTCTATCCACAATAGGGGACAAGTGAACTCTAACAAAACAAGCAATGAAGACAATTCCAATGTCTCCCTATCATTGAGAGTTCTAAAGAAGTAAAAGAAGTTTAAGCATTATTCTTGTTCTTTCTTTACTATAGTTTCCTAAAAGGGCAGCTGTACCGCAGGAAACTCTTAGGGTTTGATAGGGTTGTCTACCATTAGAAAAAATAAAAGAATAGCACAAAATGCAGTATGCTCTGTACATATCCATTTCAAAAAGAAAGCATCAAGGAAGCATCTTATGCCAAAACTATAGTATTTATGAATGCAGATAGGTGGGAACACAGTGAGCAAGTGTCGAAGACAGTCCAAACAATTCAGCCTGCATTATATTAGCCAAATTGTTCAGCCTACTCATAATCCTAGTGAAACTACACTCATACCATCAAAGTGACAACTACAAAATTTAAATGTCCTTAATAAAAGTAACATTTGCAAAGTACTGACCTATTAGCAGCATTAGCATCAGAATAATTTCTCAAGGGAGGTGGTACTCGAAAGTCAATTCTCTGATATCTGCCGAGCAAAATAGAGGCAAGATTAGTTTTAAAACATTGTAGAACTCTCATCACTTCCATTTAGACAAGCCATTTAATAAAATAAATGAATCACTAAAAATACACATGCAGCAAGCATGAAAGAAATTAGAACTCAATGCACCATGTTTCAAAATCTGTTCACTATACATGATCACTTCAATGTAGTTTATCGTTGAAGAATCAGCTGTTCCCATTCTAATAGAAATTATATATCTTATAAAGGAAGGCAAATTCCTCCAAATGAAAAGAATTAAAAACACCATTGAGCACCAACTGCACACCAGCAACAATAAACATGAAAATGCTACTAAATTATCTATAAAATTAACCACAATTCTAATTCCCAATCTATGAATTTTGCAAATGGCATCCCAAAAGGAAGGAAGAATTTATATGACTACATCTGTGCAAAGATGCCTGCAACGCCTATCAATTCAAGTAAGTCCTAGCACAATTTTTCCTCCACCATAATGTTGGAAAAATCATAGTTTTAGACTGTTTAAGCTGATGAAAAAGAACAAGCACCTCCCTCCACCCCATGTAACTGATTAATCGTGATGCACATCCTTAGTCAATACTTCATTACTCCCATAATCTATAACACTGAAGACCAGGAATTCTCAAAGGAATTTCAGCAGGCAAGTCTTCTTAACAAACCCAACCCCTCTGCACCACAGTTTTTTAAATATATTTATTCACCTGACACAACAGAATTTTTAGGGGGTTGATTTGATATTTAACAATACACTACAGGTAATTCAATAATCATGTCACAGCTAAATTTTGATTATTTGGCTTATTTCAAATTTATTTCATCGACCATGTTACTACATCTAACACGATAATTATAATATTTGATTAAATTCTTCATTTAACATTAATTCAAGTCATCTTGCCAATTTTGTGAAAGCATTCATAGTCGTGGCGTAATGGTAAGCGTTATCGTCATGTGATCTGAGGTCATGGGTTCGAGTCGTGGAAACAGCCTCTTGCAAATGCAAGGGAATGTTGCATACAAAGATTTAAAGGGTTCAACCCCTCCTTGGACTCCGCACATTACGAGAGCATTTATACACCGGGCTGCCCCTTTTTTTATTCACAGTCGTGGCAGCCACTTCAGTTTGATTTGGCCTGATTCCATTACACAATATGCCAATTCAATTCCAAAACCATTTCTGATTCTGTTATTTAAAATTCTGCACCCTGCAAGTCTCTCTCCCTTGACCCTCTTCTCTCTCCCCTTTCTGAAGAAACCACTTCATGCAATATTCATGAAGGATAAGGAAGTAACCAAGATATAATCAATTCGGCACTTATGACATTGATCAAAATTTAACTTCCTATTACATATCTAAAGAAGAAAACCACTGAATATGTAGCAAGAGTAAGAAAACCACTGAATATGTAGAAAGAGTAAAGGCTTTCATAATAAACAAATCATGATAAATGAAAACGACCTACTTTTTTCTAACATAACAGTGTGGTTGAAGTTTTAGCAGTAATGGATTAATTAGTTGAAATATGATAGATCGGTAAGCAAGGGAATTCAACAGTCCCCATAATTTCTTAGCTATTTCTCATTCATGATGCATTCATATCACAGTTGTGCAGAAATTTAGCTCTTAGATTTCACACTTTAATGAGATCCATGGATTGAAAACTAAAAACTTGTTCAAACATAACAAATCCCAATAGAATTTTTTTTCTTATTATTATGTCATTAAACAAATTGGCAAATATCTTTCTTATTTTCAAGCAACTAAAAGGCAAAATAAGTGCTGAACTATTTTACGGTTACACTAGCGAAGCGTTGATTGTTAAATGTTACTTTCAACTGTTAATCACACTTTTTTTTCCTTTTTCATTTCTTTTTTCAATTAATTTCCAGCAAGATTTGTCATCAATTAAAGTTGATTAAATTCTAAGAAATCTCAGAGCAAATTTATCTTATCAATTTTCAATTTTATTCAGTAGACAACTAGACATCCTTGCAGTTGGATACAATTGTGAAAACACAAGAAATCCCTAATGTAATAGACAACTGTCACATCAACTGGAAAACCTCAAGATCTTGTGCAAATACCACTTCCTTATGCTCCGTCCATGTCCCCCATCAATAGATTGTCGTCTTAATGCACACATATAGATACAAAGAGTACATCTAAACAATGATATCCTACCAATTTTTGTAAACCCATCTCTCAGGGTAGTTGATAAACATTTCTAAAAGAAATAAGTTCACACTGCATTATGTGTGCATGTGTGCATAACTTGAGCCAATGAATTACTCATGCAAAAACCAAATAAAAGGAGAGTTAGATATTAAGACATGTTAGGGTAGAGTTCTCACATGCGAGACTCAGGATCCTTACGAGGATCATATCCTTTTTTGATCCAGAATCTGAGAAATGGTCCACCTGAAAAATAGTAGGCAACTGCAAGCAGAAGTCTGCAAGATCAGACAAATAAAATGTGATTACATGAATGGAAATTCATTACAAAATAAAAGCTTATCCATGCACAAGAAAATATGTAAAAATAATAAACAACATAAATTATAGGAGAGCCATAGCTGGGAAAAACACCTTCTAAATGTGTGATGGGTAAATTTCAGGTTTTTATCAAGTAAGCGCTCCGTCAGTGCACCTTTGGGCCATATAGGGCGCTCCTCAAACAGCTCAGATACGGCCATCTGCCACCCCCATAGCTCTGATCCTTCTACAATGTAATCCTTCCAATTTATTTCTTTAGGAATCTGTATGAAAGCTAAGTGCAACAGAACAAAAAGAACAAAATTCATGGGACAAATTCAGATTTTTCAAGTAAAACATATCAGGTGAAACCTGATATGTATTATTAACATTCTTCTTTCTTGTTTTTGTTTTTACTGCCAATGGTATTAGTATATTATGTAGCCCAGAGTTCTCCTAAGAAAAACACCTATCAATTAATTAAAAAGGAGAATAGATTATAAGGGTTCTATATCAGGGAAACAACTCTTAACATTAAAAACCTTAAAACCTTATGGGTGCCAAGTATCCCCAGCAGAGGTTGAGAATAATAGCTACTAGTTCTCATGCAGAATCCTCAACGTCTTTTACCACTATATTACCAAAAACCACCTTTATTTCTGTAGCTCTCAAGTTGCATAATACTATTATCACTCGAAATCTCCTCACTGTTTACTACAGAACTAATTTCTAGTATTTGATTCATCAGGATTTTGATCACGTAGAACACCAATAGGTTGCAATACATACAAAAAGAAACAGCTACGCTCATATGTAAAAGTTATTTGATTCTCAACAGTCAACACAAAGAAAATTACATAAGGGATCTTGTTAAATAATTCACCCTTCGCCAAATTTCCTTTTGAAGAACTTCATATTAGTTAAGACACATTTCCACAATAATTGGTCAAAAGGGCATAAAAGGCAATTCCTGTTTGCATCTAAACATTTGCAATAAATTCCAGTATGAAGCTTTTGTTGGAAGTAATGATGAATTGATCACCAAGGATCACAAGAACACTCATGTGCCATTTGGTATTGTTATTAAAATCTGGCCTGTTTACCATGTTCTAATTAATTTAAGAAGAAGGGCCTCAAATGCAAGTGGAAATAGGCTGCTAGAATAGTCTAACATGAGGATCAACATAGAAAATATCTAAAACCACATAAACTTTACTAATGAAAAAAAAAAATCTAAAACCACAAAAACTTTAATAATTAAACAAAAAAAAATAGAGAAGAAGACACAATAGTGGAAGTGACACAACAAGGATATCTTTAATGTTAAAATCAATAGCAAGGGAAGGCTCTAGATTCATCTGCAAAAGAGAAAGTAAGAAAGTTGTTAGTTTGAACATAATGTGTCAACGGAAAATTGAGAAGATATATAGTAGTGATCTGCATAAATCCTCAAAACTACAATTATACATCCATATTAACTGAATTCTTTTACGGAAGAACCAAGAAAATAAATTTAAATGCTGTAACCTTATCAATAGCTCCCAAGATAAGCTAAAAGTCAGTATCACATTGATGTTAAATCTAATTAGACAATACCGCAAAATGGTTTTCTACTGCTTCTTCTTGTTTCTTTTTTGAATTTGAAATGGCCGGAGGTTTCAACCTGAAAAGCATAACTACTATTACAATCAATGCACAGAATAACAATCAAACACATAGTTATCAGGGAAAGAAAAAATGAAGCATTAGTGAGTTTCCTGAGCAAACAATTAGGATGGTCCATTCTAGTCCCTTCTCTTCCACCTTCTAATTAACAGCCTAAGTTTTATGAGAGTTGTCCCATAAATTAAAAATTTACATACTGTTATATCATCATTTCTTGCAGATGTTATCTTGTTATGGTAAACTTCAGTAAACTTTCTTTGAATTCAGCCCCTACTGGAGCTTTGAGATACTCATTACATAAAAAAACACAAAGAAAGCACCATAACCAATACCGACAATAAAAAACCAATCGCAAAATTTAAATAGAAAAGCACAAATGAATAGAAAACCATATTAAGAAAAATGCTTGAAAGAGCTTCTTACGCTAAATTGACTGGCATATCCTTGGATGCAAAACGTGGAGGCACTAGAATTAGCACATCCTCCTGATCCAAATCCATAAGGCCGACTTTTTCTATAAAAGGCATCCAAAAAAGAAAATATTCCCTGCCAACTCAAACCATTTTCTCCACTTGGATATAAAAGCAGCTTAAAAAGAAGAAAGCTTATACCAAAGCGAGGTTCCTCCATCTCTGTCCAATTCCTCTTTTTCCTCCGGGCAGCATCGGCATGAACTGCAACCACATGCTGGTAGTCCACCATTCCTATTTTTTTTTTAAAAAAAAGACCCAAAAACATAAAAGGTACGAACTTCCCTTCTTGCTTGGCAAAAAGAAAAGAAAAGAAAAAGTCCATTCTTCTAACCCTGAAAGTGATAAGCCTCTGGAACCCGAGCAACAATATCAGCACAAAGCTCTGCTTGAAATTGTGATTCAGTTTCTGGTTTATCCACCATTTTAGACGAATTAAGCTTCTTCTTAGATATTTTCAACAACAGACTATTAGAGGCACGAAGCTCCCCTAATACAGGACTTGAGTAGGGATCCTCTGGGCGGAAATAGAGCTCCAATTTATTCGATTGCGAGCTACGAGCCTGCCAATTCCACGTTATAAAAATTTATTAAATTACTCAGATAAAAAAAAGAAATAAATACCTTATGAATTGCTTCTGTGCCTCCAAGTGTTTGAATGGCGCGAGACATTGAAGATGGATATCCTGGATAGTGAACTGCGAATGCTTCATTATTCGGTATAATTCCAGATACTTCTCCATCTTTTATCACTCCCATAATACTGATGATGTCGTATAGACCGTACAGTGACAGCGAGGAACCGCCGGAACAACAAGGGACGACGGTTACAACGACAACAACAAGAGCGAGAGCAGCGAAAGAGGTAAAGAGGCAAAAGAGAGGGAAGTGGACTAGTTTTGGACCATCACAAATTTAAACTTAAGCCCCGTAAAAAGTGAGACATTATTGGGCCCAATCTAGGAACATTAGGCCCATTTACTTTTTCTTTTGGATTTTTTTTTACCAGAAAAAATTAAAAGTTATAAAATTTATCAAATTCTTAAAATATTTTAAATTTATTAAAATTTATGATGAATTTATAAATTTACCATATTTCTATAGTTTATTATAAATTTATTATATATATAATGACTTTTGTACGTTTTATAAGTTTATTATGAGTTTAATCCTTTATAAAAAATTTAAAAAATATGATACAATGAATTGTATAATTTTTTCCTTTTGTCTTATGGGTAAAATTCTGTTTTTTATATAAATATAAAAAATTGTTAAGTTTAAATTTTGTATATATATATATATAATTGAATATAATTTTTAATTTTATTAAAATATAAAAATTTTAAAGTAAATTTTATAAAATTAATAAATCAATATTATGAGCAATAACACCTTTTTATTATTTTTAGGGGTAAAAAATATCTAAAAAAATAAAATTATTTTAAAAAATAGTCACTTTTAAATTTTTAATTTCAAAAACACCTTTTTTAAATATATAAATACAGTATAACCTATTTCAAGAGGATATAAAGTTAATATAAAAAATAAATAAATTGTGAAATATAATGTAATTTTTCTTATTTTTATTTAATTTTTCTTATTTTTTTCTCTACTTATTTTGTTTCGGTCAGAGATTCCTCTCATTATTTTTTTTATTTTTCTCGTCTCGCTTTATTTTGTCTCATATTTTTCACTTTTTACTGTTTTACTTATCTCTCTATTAATATTTTGAAGAAAAATATATTCCATTCAAACTTTTTCTTAAATATCCTATTTTTCAGTTTACTTATTATACATTAAATATATATTTAATGTATACTTTTAAAAATAAAATATAACATTAATATATTAAATGTATATCTCTGAAAATAATTTTTTTAAAATTAAAAATTAAAAAAAATAATATTTTTGAAATGGAAAAAAGAGAAATGGGTATTTTTAAAAATATTTTTATTTTTTAGGATATTTTAAAAAAAAAACCCAATGTTTTATTATATTTCATAAATTACATATTACTTATAAACATAAATTACATTTATTTAAGTTATTTTACTTTTCCAATAACACTTACTATATTAAGAGTGTTTTAAAAAATAAAATAAAATTAATCACAAACACAATAATGTAGAGCTTATTTCTTATGTGTAGTGCCCTTCAATTTAATTTTAACTTTTATGAAAATTCATTCTTATCTCCATATTTATTTTTTAATACAAATTAATTGTATTGTAAAAAACTTTTTCATCTTCATATAGATAAATGGGGCTCATTGCAGTAGATAACAGGGGTATTCACGGGCTGAATTTTACTCCAGTCTACAGTCTGATTTAAAAAATATTCGGGCTATAAATTATAGTCTGACCCTGTCTTAAGCCCGGTCAGACAGGGCCACTTCGGACTGACCAAAATTCAGGTCGGATAGGGCCGATCCATTTTTTTGAAATTAAAAAAATTGAAAATATAATTTTTAAAAAATAATTTCAATAAAATTTATCCATAAATATTACTTTAAAATTTATTATACTAAATTATATCTAATAATATATAAATTATTATATCAATATTTATAATAACTAAATTATTTAATTATTTAGTTATTTAATTTTTTTATTTCATTATTCAAGTAAAAAATATATAAAATATAAAAATTAATTTTTATGGATTAAATTTTTAAAAGTCTCAAATATCATAAAATACATACAATATTTTAAATTTTTAAAATTTTTTTATATGAAATTTAAATTATCAAAATATAAATTTTTAAAAAATATATATTCAAAAAAAATTATTTTAGTTTGAGTAAGGCCGATCCAAAAATTTTTAATTTCTAACCCGAATTTTAATTTAGAATTCAAAATTTGACTCTATTATAAATTTAGGCCGGCTCAACCCGGTCGAACCTTTCAAATCGAATTGAATTTTTTGAGTCACGTGCTTTTTGAACAGCCCATTTAGATACAATTTAAAATTATTGATATAATTCTTTCTTTCCCAAGGCCAATTGTTATATCTCAAATGTGTTTTTAGTTTACACGTGGATGAGTGAGACCCATACATTATTAAAATATAAAATTATTAATACGTGCCTTTTTTTTTTAATTTTATAGTAAAACATGACGCAGTTTAAGGTTGTTGTCGAATATAAATTTATTATAAATATAAAAAATATAAAATTCAATAGCATTTCGTATCTCATATTATTTTTTTAAATATTTTATCTATAAATAAATTTTATATTTTTCATTTATTCTTTTTATATGGATTACAAATAAGTAATGCAATACTAATTTTTTTTTATTATTAAGTGTTTGCAATGCCTGTTAATTATTGTTGATTGTATGGAGTGAATTTTAGCTAATAATTTAATTTTGTTAAATGTTTGATAAATTTATTAACGATTCTTATTAATAAATTTAATGTTTATTAAAAATAATTCATAACATTAATCTTTAGTTAAATAAATGGGATCTTTCAAAAAAAAAAAAAGGGAACTATTTAAAAAGGTTTCAATTGAAATTTTTTATAAACAGGAGTAACACAACTTCTTACTGTACACTCTACCGTAGTTTAGATTTTTCTCTTATAAGTTAGTTATGACTTGGCTAAGTTGTTAAACCAACTGTCAGTTTCACATGCTACTTGTATCTGTAAAATAGACTCATACCTTCATCCTATTCTTAATAAGAAAAGCAGTTGATTTAGTGATATGGTATCAGAGCAATTCATTATAGCTTCCGTTTGATTTCTTGTTCATCGTTCTTGAGATTTTTCTTCTTTTTTTTTTTATCATTCTTGATCTTTCTTGTCATTGAATTTCGGAATGGCAAGCACTACTGTTAGGCCAGAAGAACAACCTTCCAGTCCTTATTTCCTTCATCCAAGTGAAAACCCTTCTTTTGTTCTTGTAACTAATGTGCTTAATGCCACAAATTACCATGCCTGGAGCAGATCAATGGTGATGGCTTTAATGTCTAAAAACAAACTAAAATTTTTAGATGGGTCTATTTCTGCGCCAGCAAAGGAAAATCCATTGTATGGAGCGTGGGAGCGTTGCGAACTTCTTGGTTATATAGAGCAGTATCTTCTTCTATAGTACAGAGTATTTCTTGGATAGATAATGCAGCGGAGATTTGGAAAGACTTAAAAGAAAGGTTTTCACAAGGAGATTCCTTCAGAATTGCTGATCTTCAAGCTGAGATCTATTCTTTTCAACAAGGTGAAATGTCTGTGACTGATTACTTTAAAAATTTAAACGTTTTGTAGGATGAGTTAGTTAATCTCAGACCTATTCCGGTTTGCCCTTGTCAAGCATTAGAAAAAGTAAGGGGTTATCAATCTGCTGATTATGTGATCTGTTTCTTGAAAGGTCTGAATGAGAGTTTTAGTACAGTCAAGTCACAAATAATGTTGCTGGAACCTTTACCCTCAATCAATAAGGTTTTTTCTATGGTGTTGCAACATGAAAGACAACTTGGAATCAATGATGTTGAGTTATTTACTTAATTACTTAGTAACATGAGTTATTTTTAGTTACTGATTTTTCTCAAGTGTTAATTTTTAACATGCTAAATATATATAATCTCCTTGATATAAAGCTAAATCTCTTATTATCATTATTTAACTTATATTTTTATTAACTTATAAATACAAATTTATTGAATCATTAACTTATCTATTTAATATAAAATATAAAAATATAATGAGATAAAATACAAAAGTGATTAATATTCATTAATATAAGCGTTCTATTAATAAAAAATAAATAAGTATATGAGTGTAAAATTGTTTAAATGAAAGTTTAGAAAAATAAAATAATTAAACACTATAAATTAAAAAGTTATATTTTAATTAAAATTGATGGCGGTGAACGAGTCACCTCTCACGTTGAAGAAAAAGATATTTGTCATTTGTGCTATAATTATTTTATTTAAAAAAAGGTGCATTATTTATATCTTAATTATTTTTAAAAAAAATTATAAATTATAAAGTAATTATAATAAGTAATTAAATAAAATTTATTAATTAAATTAAAAAAATCTATGAACAAATTATTAAAAAGGTTCAATTTTTTAAAATTTTCTAATTTTAATTTTTTTTACAATTTTTTTATTAGTAATTTTTTTTTCAAAAAGTAGATTATTTTTTAAAATTAAGTTTTAAATATTTTATCCATAGACTTTTTAAATATAATTAATAATTTTCTTTTAATTATTAAACAAAATTATTTTATAGTTTATAATTTTTTAAAAATTATAGTTAAAATATAAATAATAAAACTTTTTTTTATCTATGATAATTATAGTACAAAAGCATCCTTCTTGTTTTTTTGTTTTTTTTTTTAAGGTAAACCACTTATATTATAATAAAGAATCAGTAAGTACAATTGGTTGAATAACATAAGGAATACGATCCTAAACACAGAAACGAGCAAAAGAAGTAGCCGCACGTGCAAGATTATGAGCTAATTCATTCGCTTGCCTCCTAACCCAACAAAGAGTAACATTATGAAGTTGGCTTAAGATAGAAATAATGTCCATCACCATAGAACCCCACTCAGAATGGTCATCCATTCCCTGGTGAACAGCATTGAACAATTGTTGACAATCAATTTCAACAACAATACGATAAAGACCCCGCTGTTTAATCCAAGAAAGCACCTCTCTGAAAGCTATCGCCTCCACAACTCTTGGAGCCACAACTCCCACTTCAAATCCAGAAACAGCCCCCTTAAAACATCCTTGAAAATCCCGAAAAACTGCAGCAAACGAGAACCTCCCAGCCCCCTCATGCAATGCACCATCAACATTACACTTAATCAACCCTGACATAGGAGGTGTCCACCTAATCTGTGTTGTAACACCACCAGCAAATAACCTCTGCCTATGCTGAACATTACTCCAATTCCTCAGCCCACTTACTGCAGCTGTAACAATTCCATAAGGCGAAGATAAACCATGTTGCCAAACTGCTCTGTTCCGACCGAACCACACATGATATAACATCATACAAAGCTGCTGCATTTTATATGTGGTCTGGACCGAGAATTGAGAAAGCAAAAACTCCCCAAAGTCATAATATAACATAGCACGATACATTTATCACATGGCATATGATTTTGAAGAGCCAACGTGACATATAACATTATGTATTATTTCATATTTAAAATTAACGTGACATATAATGTGATATTATATTAATTTTTTAAATTTAAATTTTAAATAATAAATAGATATAAGGACGATAATATATATATAATATGAAAAATTTAGAGATTAAGATGAAAAAACGAGTGCAATTAATTATTTTAATTTAAAAAAATTAAAAAGATTTAAAGATAAATTATTTTTATTATATTCTTATTTTATTATAAAATATGTTCATTAACTATTTTCTAAAAATAAATATAATTGAAAAAGATGAAATAAATAATTCTATACACATAGATAAAGATAACAGTAGATAGAATCTCCTCTAAAATTGTCGTACGAATCTCCTCTAAAATTATCATGCTCCAACTAAATTCATTTAATTTTTTAGTTATGTATACCCATCTCATAAAAATATAAAAGGAAAAAGTATAAAATTGACCATAAATTATTTGTGGTATTTTACATTAGACTTTAAATTTTTTTTACCCATTTACAATCTTTTTTTTTTATTTATAAAAAATGGTTCAATCTGAACCCCGATGTAATGGAAAAATAAGCTGATGTTTATTTATTTGTAATTGATATTGTGCGTCCCACTAATTCAGCCTAAAAAAGAATTTGTGGTCTTACTAATTGAATTTAGGAGAATGAAATAAATTTTTAGTGTATATACAAATAAATGAATAAATAATTTTTTTTTATTATAAAAAACTAGTCTTTTCCTCTCTTTCTCTCTCTCTCTTACCTCGGCAAATTTCTAATAAAAAATACAATCAGTCAAGAAAGAAATGGTAGAATAAAGGAGCCAAAACCCAAAAACAGCAGTACCAAAACATTTCTGGATTTCTAAATAATCTATCTGCAAAATATACTTATGGAATCAATAATAAAACAATTCAAACCCAGATCCCAATAGGAAATTTATTGATTTATAAGATAAATCATTAATTCTAGATTTAAAAAAAAAAAATAGCCGTGTTTAGAGGCACACATGGGTTACGCTCTTTTCCTCTTTTTATTTCTTTTTTTTTTTTGCTTTGAATTGTTATTAATGGATGGTTATAGAAAATAAGATTCTCTGTAATTTCCTGCGTAATCCTATATATTGAATTCTTTGCAATTGCAACACAAAAAGAATGATTCAGAAAATGTTTTCCAAGTATTTTTTATTGGAGAGAAAACAAAGTTCTCTCTTTTTCATTTGTCAGATGTATTATCTATTGTTAAATTAGTATTTTCTCATTTTCTTTAGTATAGCATACGTTTGTGCTTGAATTCGGCATTCAACATAAATATTAGAAGAAAAAGAAAAAAAAAAGAAAAAAAAAAGTACAACGAGGAGAGAGAGGGTGTGGAAGGTTTTATTTTTTAGTAAAAATTTATTTATTTATTTATAAACTAAAAAATTACATTTTATTCTTTTTAAAGAAAAAGATATAAATATTCCCCCTAATATTTTCGCTTGGGTACAAATACAAATCTAACGTTAATTTTGGCTCAATTACGCTCAAAACGATGTCTGAGCCCCTCAACAAACAGATTTTTTTTTTTTAACACAATTAGTGATTATGCATATCCACTTTTTAACATTAAATAATAATAGTGATTATGCATATTCAATGGGTCGATAGTTTTTCCCATTAAAAAATGGACTCAAATGATAATTTTTCTATCTTTTTGTGCTTATTCGAGTTAAAACTAATAGGCTAAATAATTATGAAATATTTAAAATTTTACATATTATATTAATTAATTTTTATATTTTTAATATCTAATTTTTTTATTTCTATTTTTTTAAAAATTAAACTATTTAATTTATTATCAATATTTTATCATAAAATCATTAGTCAACTACTTTGATATTATAAAATAATTTTTTCTCACTTCTTTTATATATATTTATCTTTAATATTTATTAAGTTTATTTCATGTTTAATTTTATTTTATACATAAATAATCTGTAAAATAATAAAAGACATTATTCATATTATTTAAAATTATTTTTTTAATAATATCTATAAAATTAAAATAAATGATATACATGGATTATCTGCAAAACAATAAAAGATATTATTCGTATTATTTAAAATTATTTTTTAATAATATTTATAAAATTAAAATAAATTTTATGCAAAAAATATAAATAAAATTTAAAATAAATATGACTTAATAAATAACAAAGAAAAATATATATAAAGGAAAGACAAAATTTTTTTTTTATAATATCAAAGTATTGATTAATATTTTTAGGATAAAAATATTAATAGAAAGACTAAATAATTTAATTTTTGAAAACAGATGAATATAAAAATTAGATATTAAAAATACTGACTAGTGTAATATATAAAATTTTAAAAATTTTATAATTATTTAGCCAAACTAATATTAGACTTATTTTTATGCTCATGCAAAAATTATAGAGACGTATTTGTATCTTTTTTTAATCTTTTAAAGGCTAAATTAGTGGGATCCATAAAGCCAATTAATAAAAAACAAATGGCAGTTTATTTTTCTGTTATGTTGGGATCCAAATTGAATAGTTTTTTATAAAAAAAATATTATAAGTATATAAGACAGTTTAATTTTGAATGCGAGGTATCATAAATAATTTTTAAAATTTAAAAATTTAACCTGAATTTGAATGTTTTAGTTAGCCATTTAACTATAAAAATTTTAAAATATTATAAAATTTAAATTATAAAATTATTATTTTTTAATTAAATAATTATAAATAAAAATTTGGTAGCAACACATCTTATTTTTTTAATTAACTAATTATAAATAAAAATTTAATAGAAACACAATATTGTTAAAATAATTTTATATCATATAATTTGATAATAAAAATAAAATATAATACAATATAATTGAAATTTAATGTATATACCATTATATAAACGAATCCGAATGAAATACCTCTGTCATCCTATGCATTTGCGTAATACACATCCGTACTAGCAATTGACCCATTGCCTCGAAACAGTTTACCCTTTCAAAATTCACTGTAATAACGATAATATTTCCTCTACAAATGCACAACTATTATGCGACCGCTTTCCTTTAATTGGCTTTCCAGAACAACTCTCTTCTCCATCCACAATCCGGCGTCTACGTGCGGAACCATTCCGTTCAAAAACGTCGGTTTTGTCGCCGCCAATCAGAGGATGGATAAGAAAAGAGAAGAACAACCGACTGGACAGGAAAGCAATGCTAAATTCAAGCCCGAAGTTAATAAAATGCAACGATTCGTAAACACCGACTCTTCTGGTACAGTCTGCTTGTGTACTATGCGAAATTTCGAATTTGATGTGATTTTGTTTCGTAGACAAATATAAATTGTGTGTTTGACAATCTAATCGAGTTAGGATTAGTAGCTTCTGATATGTGCAGTCAAAAACTCGGAGTTTCTTTTTTTTATTGCAATATTTGGTCGATGAAGTTGTTTAATTAGGGATTGGTTTCTGCATTTAGAGAAGTCAACTAAACACTCATTTGTGCATCGGGAAATTGTCTTTAATTCTGGTCGTTTGTGCCTGTAAATCATAGTATGCAGTCATATCTCCTTGTTCTGTTCAATACACTAGTTGAGCATAATTTGGAGGTTTTTTTTTGGGACAACAAAGCGTCAATGTATGAGGCCTATCCGAGTATAATAATATTGCTTGTGTTGTCCCATAATGATAATACTATTGTTTGCGGTACCATAATGCTTGCAAAATGCGATTTCCTGATTTAAAGATGTGCATCCTCAATGGTAGACATTCCCAAGCATATAAACAGCAAGAGTATTTCCCATCTCTTGACATTTTATCTGATTTCCTTGCAAGCTCACTCCTTTGCTTTCGTTGTTGGTACTTGGTAGCATTTACGCAACAGACTCACTGGTGCACAAAAATAAGTACAAACTCAAATGGAGTGAAAAGAAACAAGGTGCGCAGGATTTTATGGGTTTTGACTGCAAGCCTATATGAAACCACCAATGTTTTTGACTGTAATGAAGAATATTACCGCCACCCCCAAGTCCATGATTTTCCTTAGCAGTTGGTATTGAAGCATATGGTAAAAACTGGAAATATATATATATATATATATATATATACACATATATATCCCATTGTTTATTAAAAAATCATGAGGCCCACAAAAGACAGAACTCTACTACACCTTGGGTTACCTCCATGCATGAACCTCCTCCCATCTCCTTTCTGCTTTAGATGTATAGTATTTTCTCTGGACATAAGCCATGAACTCATGCTATAGTGATTATCTTCAAAGAAATTAAAGATGAAAGTTTATATGAAATTTTACATGGTCCTTCCTTTGACAGGATGAACAACTCACAATATCTGATACAAATTGGAAATGTGAAACTGCAATTGAGAAAAACAAGAGACCCAAAGTGAAGCAGAGAAGAAATATTGCAGATGATTTATATTCCTGGACACAAATCATAAAATAAGGGAAACTAATGAAATTTGTGGAGAACACTGAAATAATGCCCGAAAATAAAGGAAGTCTAAATTTGCATGGATGAAAATTGACAGGGAAACTTAGAAATTCTATAGGTGTATGTTAGCAAGCCAATGTTAGAAATTCTATAGGTGTATGTTAGGAAGCCAATGTACTAAGGTGGTCCTCTCCTGGAACTTCTTTTGTTATCATGTATTTGGGTGTTCATATTTTGTTGTTTTGCTTGTCAAGTCCAAGATGCATGGTTATCATAGACTTCTGAAAATATCTTAACTTGCTGCTGTTGGCACTGTCAAAAGGGGATTGGATTATACTACATGCTTATTCGAGGAATTAATTTTATAGACTTATGGTGCTCTTAAATTCATCTTCGTGCATCAAACCCATGCAATTTAATTTGTAAGGTTATGTTCATTCGTATGCTTTACAGCCCGATGTAAATTTGTTGGCACTGAAGGGATCAGTGACATGCCGTGCAATGTTTAAAAAGTTGTCATTCCTTGCTGATCACTAAATCACTTCTAACAAACTACAATTCCATTGGCAATTTTCTTAAAATTTTGGTCTCTTCTGTTGCTCTGTTGCTTTGCTTGTGGCTTGAGATAGACTTCTGTATGCAGACATGTTTTATCTTTCTTTCTTTCATGCTGCATGCATGAGATGATATACTAAGTCAGATATTATATAATATAAATCAATGTTAATTCACGAGAAATGAGGATGTCATTCATATTTGCTTTTGAAATTTGAATGTGTGGAATGAATTTGATTTTCTATTTCTGGGATGAGGTTCTCACTTCTCTGTATACATCTGGTGTCTGAAACGTTCATTGTATATTAGGTGGTTGGGAGAAGTGCTGGGAGCAAGGATTGACCCCATGGGATTTAGGAAAACCGACTCCTGTTCTGTTGCATCTTCATTGTACAGAAGCCCTTCCCAAAGGCAGGGCTTTAGTCCCTGGATGTGGCAGTGTAAATTTTATCATTTGTTACATGTCTGTGCACTATCTTTCTTCTCTTTGTTCTGTGTAGGAGTCAAAATCATTTTATTTGTTCTAGAGCATGTAGCTGGTCCAAAAGTATCGTACCCGGTCCCAAGCCCGGATAAAGGAGGAGGGTTGCGGTAGGTTGGCGGCCAGTGTAAAAATTTTGCCAAACTTTTTATGGATCCTCAAAACTATCATTATACCGTTGGGACGTGCTCACCTAGGCACGCGCTACATCGGCACCCGGGTGTAGTGTTAAATGAGCAAGGGGTTCCATCACATCGACGCCTGGGGGTGGTGGAGTATGAGCAAAGGTTCCCATGCCATGGACGGGTATGGGTCAAGAAGTTAGTCCCGCCATATCAGCGCCCGGATGTGGTGTCAGACAGGAAAGGGCTACCGCATTATGGACGAATGCGGCTAAAGAAGCAAGTCCAAGGGAGCCGATTAAGATTAGGTAGTTGGAATATTGGTACTCTGACTGGGAAGTCTATAGAGCTTGTGGATACTTTGAAAAGAAGGAAGGTTAGTATTGCTTGTTTGCAGGAAACCAGGTGGAAGGGAAATAAAGCAAAAGAGATTGGTAACTCAGGATATAAGCTGTGGTATGGTGGCTTAGATAACAATAGGAATGGTGTGGGCATTATTATTGAGCCTATGCTTAAAGACAAGGTGGTGGAAGTGAAGAGAAAGGGAGACAGGATTATCTCTTTGAGGCTTGTTTTGGGAGATGACACTATTAATGTTATTAGTGCTTATGCTCCCCAAGTAGGTTTGGACGGAGCATCCAAGGTTCAGTTCTGGGAAGATATGGATGAAATCATGCAAAGTATTCCGGATAATCAGCAAATTTTCATTGGTGGGGACCTTAACGGGCATGTTGGTAAGGACAGTAATGGTTATGACAGGGTCCATGGGGGTTATGGTTTTGGCAACAGGAATGAGGAGGGAAAGAGCATTTTTGATTTTGCGGTGGCTTATGATCTAGTGCTGGCAAATACCTGCTTTGAAAAGAGGGGGTCACACTTGATTACCTTTAAGAGTGGACGAACCCAAAGTCAAATAGACTTCATACTTACTCGAAGACGGGACAAAAGTAAGTGTAAGGATTGCAAGGTCATTCCGGGTGAAGCATTGACGGCGCAACATCGTATTGTGGTTTTAGATGTTAAGAATAAAAGTAGCTGGAGGAATGATAAGAAAGTATTGGAACCAATGATAAGATGGTGGAAATTGAAAGACCTAGCTCAAGGTACCTTTAAGGAGGAGTTACTAAAGGAAGACATTTGGAACCTTGAGGCTAGTACAGAGGACTTGTGGACAAAAATGGAAGGTGGCATTAAGAAAGCAGGTAGTAAATTGCTTGGGATCTCTAAAGGGGCAGGGCCTCGACCGCACGATGCATGGTGGTGGGATGAGGAGGTTCAAAAGGCTATTAAGGCTAAGAGGGAATGGTATAAAAAGTTACCGAATGCGGTTAATAGCGAGGCCTTTGAGGAATATAAGAGGGCTAAGAAAGAGGCAAAGAAGGCTGTTAGTGTAGCTCGTGCCAGAGCCTTAGAAGGGATTTATCAAAAGTTAGGTACTAAAGAGGGAGAAATGGGCATTTATAAGATTGCAAGGATGAGAGAAAGGAATAGCAGAGATTTAAGCCAAGTCAAATGTATAAAGGACGAAGATCAACGGGTGTTGACAGGAGATGTTGAGATTTTCGGGTGTTGACAGGAAGACTTAGATGGTATGGACATGTTTTAAGAAGACCTCCTAATGCTGCGGTTCGTAAGTGTGAGAATTTGTTGATTGAGGGGGATAGAGGTCGTGGAAGACCTAGAACTGTGTGGAAGGAGGTGATAGCAAGAGACTTACGTGCCTTAGATCTTGATGCGGATTTGATTAATGACAGACTTGAATGGAGACGTAAAATCCGTGTCTTGGAAGGGACCTAAGGCTGGAGTATCTTTTTTGGTGTCTTTTGAGCTTATTTTGTTGATGATCCATACAACCGACCCCAACTTGTTTGGGACTAAGGCTTAGTTGTTGTTGTTGTTGTAGAGCATGTAGCCATTGCTTCTACATTTCGTGAAATATGAAATGCAAATTCTCCCTATGTATGTGTGGTGAAAGTTGTTGGTAGATTTGAAGTATTGAAAATATTTGGTTCACTAAGGTATTCATTATGAATGGGATTGGTTCACATCTGCAAGAAGAGATAATTGGATAAGTTATATTCAATTATTGGAGTATGGATTTTTACAAGAACACCCAATAGAGTTGAGTCATTTCTGATATCACCAGTTTCCTGAATAAAACTGTTTCAGTTACGACACAGTTTTTCCTTTTTTGGCATTGTGACATTGAAATTTTAATACAGGTTTGATTGAGGCTTGTTGTTAAGAAAGCTAACTTTTTTCATATTATAAGAAGTTGCCCGTTGTTCTTGGGTGCAATTTTGTTTATTGACCATTGGCTAATGGCTATGTTGTCTTTAAAATTGCATGTATTCAGACAATTATTCAAATATGTCAGGGTCATGATGTTGTAGCAATTGCCTGCGCTGAACACTATGTAGTTGGGTTAGACATATCGGACAAAGCCATTAAGAAAGCAGAGGAGGTAAGAACACTATGCAGGCACAATTTACTTTAAATAAGTTACACCTTTGAAATGGAAGGACAAACTGGGAACATGGATCTTATCTTTTCACCTTCTGTTTCCTTTGTCACCTGTATATTCAGAAACTGCTGTTCTATGTGATTTATTAGACAAAATCACCTTAAATGAAATGAACCATGCAATATGTGCTGGTTTGCAATATTGGTTTGCCAAGTGCCTGCCAATATGTGCCTTCTGACATGGAAGGTGTTGATTAAGAAGGTATAGCTCCCTCTTGTTTGCAATGGATTTCAATATGAAACACGCATGGGTAGATCCATTCATTAGCTGCCACGGGCTTGAGAAAGCAAACTTAAATACTTTATTTTTAGAGGTCAATCTAGTGCCTTTATTTTACCGTGATCTGGTTTCATCAGTTATAATTTGTAGCATTTCCTTCTCTTCTTCTTTTCCCTTTCCCCGATGTGCTTATATCATTTGTTAATTAGGTCAAGAAGGATCTTAAAGTACAGTTCAGTTCTTCTGATTTCCAACTTACAGCTCTGTTTTATTGAAATTTATTCTGTTTTTACTCTGCTTATTAAGATCTTGAAATAGTTGGTTGGTAACTGACGTTTAGCCATGATTATGAACAAACATTTGATACCCTGGGATCATTAAGTATACTCACTTGTGGAATCTCAATTTGGTTTTTTAGATTTAAGATGGTGGCTTGAATTAATATTCACTATATTGTACTTCCTCAATATTTACTTGAGTTTCTGTTTTAATCTTAATGCAGTTGTCTTCCACATCACCAAATGCAAATTATTTTACATTTTTAAAGGCCGACTTCTTCAGTTGGCACCCACATGAGTTGTTTGATCTCATTTTTTATTATACGTAAGTCAACTTGACAACAAGCTTTTTTACTCCGTCAAAAGGATTATGTTATCTAAGTGTTAAATGGAAAAATTCTCAGGTTCTTTTGTGCTATTGAACCAGAGATGAGATCCCAATGGGCAATGCATATACAAGAACTTTTAAAACCGGATGGAGAGCTCATAACACTGATTTTTCCAGTAACTATATCTTTTACTGGACATATTTACTACTTATTGTCCATTTATGAAATAAGCAAATATAGCATCGAACTGACTTTGAAAGACATTAAAGTTTCATGGTGTTTTATTTATTCTGTAGTTGCTATGGACAGGAGAGGCATCCTTGTTCTTGAAATTATTATCCATCTTAAACTAGTTCTTAAATAAATCAGCTTACATATGTTCTATTCATCTGTCATATTTGTATAATTAGTGCTTTTTTACTTCTTCTGAGATCTGAAAAAATTGTGGCAGATTGATGATCATGTTGGTGGACCTCCATTTAAAGTATCAGTTTCTGAGTAATTCCACAATTCATCAATTTTTGTTTCGATGCTTCTATATTATTTTTGCGACAGCCTGCTATGTGTCTCCTGAGTTCTAAAGGTGTTACCATTATTATTGAAATTTTATTTCTAAGATTTTTTTTTTTGCTTCCCACAAAATTGAATTTGCCATACTTCCTCTTGTAGCTATGAAGACGTACTACATCCCTTGGGCTTCAAGGCAGTGTCCATTGTTGATAATGAATTGGCCATTGGAGCTCGAAAGGTATGTGGCGAAGCTTTTGTAGGTGACTTGAATTTGCGTTTTCATACATGCAAAAGCAATCATATCATTTGTTTCATATTTGTGCGGATATCCTGATCAATGGTTTTGAGTAAAGAAGAGATTGTATACAAACAATTTTGTGAAGTTTTACTGGCATTGCTGTTATTTAAGAATTGGTGTTTCTCAAAATCAATAGGGAAGAGAGAAGCTCGGAAGATGGAAAAGGTATGAGACTCGATCCTTGCTATGATACTCAGGGACGGAAACAATATATAATTTATAGTATTTATATATTGAAATAAAAATAATAAAAATTTCATCATTTAATTATTTAATATAAAAATAAAATTGAATATAAATTCGTCCGTAATTTTTTTTGCTTGAAAATTTTGCCTCTTCCGTCTTTGTCCTGGTTCCACCACTGATGATACTAATAGTCATCTTTTTACTCAAGGAAGCACGATCAGAAGATTTGGATCCTGTTTAAATTAAGGAAAAAATCATTGTACGGGCTCCTGAAATTTTGTTGTTCAATAGGAAAAAAACACTATAAATTCAAGGACTTGAAAAATGGGCTTTCCTAGTCCTGTTTAGTTTTCAATAATTGCATGCCCAAATGTCCTTTTAACTTAACATGGTGTCATTCTTGTTGAAGTAATTCATTTTTAAAGTGTTTTTCACAATCATAAATTTGGCAGAACGTTATACTTGTATTTGCTTTTTCGGTATATGCTAATGTGATTGTCTAATTAATGATAAACTAGATTATAATTTAGTAATTCTTTTCTTATGTGCATTCCACGTTTTTTATTATATTATTATATCATGGAATCATACAACTTGATAAATTTAAAACATTAAATGTTAAATTGAACTCTAAATTATTAAATTATAAGGTTAGATAGATAAGTTTAATTTTACATAACATTAGTTACGTCTATTTAGTCTTTATTTGGAAATCAAGTTTTGCAATAATTTCATTTTATTGAATAATTATATTTTGTCAGTTTCTAAATTTAGAATTATATGACTACTTCAGTTCAAAAAAAAAATTATATGACTACTATAATTTATTTTTCATAACTAAAACAAATTCATTTAAAAAAAATTGTACACGAATTCAGTTTTCTAATATAATGCAATAAAATTTAATGTTGTTTTAGTCATGAATATGTAAACTAATTGATGTAGCACCTGCAGGTCGTGCACTGTGTGTGATCCTAGTATTTTATTAATTTATAAATATTTATATTTATGAGTTACATAACTAAATATAAATCATACGATTTAATTATTTTTAATCAAAGATAAATAATATTATTAGTATTCGATATTAAATTGTAGGGCGAGGCGAATATATATTTTGACGTACATAGTTTGCTTAAAAAAGAGGAGAGAAAGAGGAAAGAAACATTATCTTATACTTATTTTTATTTTTAATGGGATTATCAATTAAAAACATGATGTGGCTGGTACATTAATTTGTATTATTTATTTATTTTATATTTATTTTTTAATTTAATAAAACTAATTCTAAATATGAAGCACAATGTGTTGATTTATTAAATGTTATATAATTTATTATTCAAATATTCATCAAGTTATCATGAAATTATGTTAATATTTTATTTGAATATTAGTTGATTTACATATTTTATTTTAGTATTTTCTTATATATTCGATATTTTTTAATTATTACATTAAAGCTTAATTAATTGCAATTGATATAAAAAATAATTAATTGAGATTTCAATATTGCAATTGATATTAACAATAATTAATTGAGATTTTATACTTTTATTATTGTTGTCATTATTATTTGTATTAATTAATTAAACAAAAATAAAAATTCTTTTCATTAATTTCTTGATCTTTTTAAGGTTTGTATTGAGATCTTAAGCATATCATTCTTGCTAATATTCTTATTTATCTAACTTATATCACTAAAACAAAAATTATATGCTAGTTTGACTTCCTTTTTTTTTTTTACTATAATTAATTATTCATGTGAAAAGAAAAACTAATCGTTCATAAATAATAAACTTACTAATTGATAAAGTTTGAGGACAATCAACAACTGATTGTTGCAGTATGGTGGTGAGTACTTCCGCCTGTCACATGGGCGACCTAAATTTTAATATTTTAATATTTTGAAAATCGATTTGCTTAAAAATTAATTTAAAAATTTTAATTTAATTTTACTCAATATAATTGTATTGAATTATTGTGTACATTATTATATATTATTTTTAAATATTTATATTTTAATAATTAATTAATTTATTTTATACATTAATTTTATTTATTAATAAACAATGTTATAATTTTAAGAGATTGTAAAAGGTATATATTTGTGTATATTGTTCTATAAATCTAGTAACTACTAATTTTGATTTTTGCAAAGTGACATGAGTATATTTATTTAAAAATTATTTTTAATATCAAAAGAATTGAATTTTATGAAATACTTTCTTTTAAATATAAGAATTTGTAAAAATGAATGAATTAATTAAATTGAATTCTTAAAAAAAATAGATTTCGAAATTAAGTTACAGTGTCAATAATTCTTATTTCAAATATAAAAATTGATTAAATTAAATTCATGTAAAATTTGAAGTTCTCAAATTAAAATTAAGTGTCATCATTTTTTTTTATGAGTAATGAGTACATATTATAAACATTTATTTGTTATTATATGAAGTATATGTTAGAAAAACTCTTTCGCTTTTTATTTTAATTTTATTTTTTTTTAGTTTTTCAAAAATAAGAAAAAAAGAATTAAATTTAAATCTATTTAAAAGAAATATATTTATCGCCGGTAGAGTATGTTTCAATATTTTAATTTTAATTTTATTTAGTGCAATGCTCAAAAGATTTTTAATTTTATTAATACGACAATATATAAAAATATAAATTATTTTTAACCAATTAAATTATTTGATTTCTATTACTCTAATCACACATCCTTTTAATTCCATTAATTTATCTCTTTTAAAAATAATAAAATATTTATAAAATATATTTATTTTCCATTTTCTATTTTATTTTAAAAACTAATAAAAAATACTATAAATGGGAAGAAATTTGAAACTTCCTAACCGTACAGTGGTCAAGATCCCGCGCCTAAGTCTTCGCGGGAAGCACCAGTGTGTCCTTAGTTTTCCTTCTCTTATGGATCCATCCATTGGACTCTGTCTTTCCTTCCAAATCTCTCTCTCTCTCTTTTCTTTCTCTCTAATTCTCTCTTTTTCTTTTTTCTTTTTCAATTTTCTTTCTTTCTTTCTCTTTCTCTGAAACTAACAATTAACAATGGAAGATAGAACTGCTGAAGATGAAGACAAAGAAGCATTGGCCGGGTTAACCAGTGTCCCTCCACCTGGTCGCAAAATGCACTCTTATAGCCAACAGCTCCGATCAAATTCCGGCCAGAAAAGATACCACCCTGTTAGAAAACATAGCCTTGAATACATCTCTACCCCTACTGCCTCCGGTTCCGACCGCTGCACTACGGAATCTTTTTCCCTTATGCAGCTCCATCCGTTGGCTCCTCTGCTTATAATTCAATTGGTGGTAGTGGTCGTGAAGATAATCTCTCGCAGAGGCTTGATTTATGCCTCAGCGTTGAGAGTAATGAAGAAATCCGCCAAACCCCATCTTTGCCGGAATTTATTGCAAATGGAGGGACAGGTATTTTCAAAGCTCCGGTCCGATCAGCTGTTCATCCAGGAAGGCCACCATGTTTGGAATTGAGACCACACCCGTTTGAGATACCCAAGTGGGTAAATATTTGAGAAACATTGCTTGTACGGAGACCCAATTGTGGGCTCGTCAACAGAATGGGATTAGGTTTTGGAATTTTGATAAATCGTTTGAGCCAGGGTGTGGGTTAGGAGGTAGAGTGAGAAGGGGCGATGAAGATGCGGCGCCGTTTCATGAGTCTGCAAACACATCTCCCACCTTGTGTTTGTTGATTGATGGTGGGAATAAGTTGGTTTGGAGTGGTCATAAAGATGGAAAGATTAGGTCTTGGAAAATGGATCAAGCTGGTGATGAAAATGTTGCTTTTAAGGAAGGACTATCATGGCAGGCTCATAAAGGTCCTGTCCTTTCTGTAGTAATGAGTTCTTATGGTAAGATTTCTTTCATTTCTTTTTCGTTGATGATTATAATTCCTGATTTGGTATTTGGAACAATTTGGGGATGAAATTATGCATTTTATGTAATGAATTACCTAAGAGAACAAGTTTGTGCACGACAATGATACAGCGACCCGTATGTGTCGATGTTTCATAGTTTTAGAACAAGTTAAGCAATTGCTCAGTTTCAATTGATGAAATGATGATGATTATAATAAATAATTATGTTTTGTGCAAAATGCTTTGCATTTTTGAAGCATACATGAATGAGATATAATATGTGGAACGTAACATGACATGCTAGATGAAGGAATGTCCTGATCTCCAGATTTTAGGGTCAGAATATTCTGAACGTTGCTATGTGTTCTCTCTTGGTAACTTATATCTGGTGTTTTATATCTTGCACGACCCAAGACCAGAAAAAAAAGGGTTTATATTGACATTTGACAATCGTTACTATAGTTGAAAAACATTACCGTAGGCCTAAAACGAGCAAATGTTGTTGAAGCGAGTGTGGCTATTATTTACTAATTTATACAAGGTTTACAAAGGCGTTTTGAAGCATGGTAAATGGCAGAAAGAAAGATTCCTTATTGTGAAATTTATTTAAACATTAGTAAAATATAGTATTGCAACATTGATAATTATTATTAGAAAGCGAACATATATCTTACAGATGTTCTGATAGTATGCCTTATTATAGAAATTATAAAATCTATTAGAAAGCATAAGAAAATGTGAATTGGAAAATTATAAAGAAAGCAACATTGACATTATTTAAAAGAAATTGGACACCGATGTAAAATCTAAATTTCTCATTTCAAAATAAAAAAGAAATTCATTCAGCAATTAATTTTAGATATTGTAAAGCAAAAAAATAGTAGCAAAACAAAATTTTATTTGTAGTTTAGGTTACTAACATAAACAACCTAAAGCTCTAGCCTCCTTAATAGACCTTCTATAAGTTCTTGAAATTCACTACGATCAAACTATCCTATAGTGTTGGAATTAGTGGATAATAGACCTGCCAAGAATTTGTTGGCAAGTTAGAAAAGATAACAAAAACTAAAAAACAAACAGCTTCAACGTTAAAATCTAATCTTCTATAAAAATTCATGTTTTGGAAAATATAAAAAGACATTAACAATTTAAACATTTAACTTACACACTTTAGTTGTTGGGAGTTTTCTCAACGTACTAAAGAAGGCATTGCTTATGCAAAGGTTTGACACTACATCTTTGCTTCTCTCATTTGGATTTTTAATTCATTGAGCTTTGGTCTAGGTGATTTGTGGTCTGGCTGTGAGGGAGGTGTTATTAAGATCTGGCCTTGGGAAACCATTGAAAAATCTCTCTCTCTTTCACCGGAGGAGAAACACATGGCCGCTTTATTGGTAGAGAGGTCACACGTTGACCTTAGGAGTCAAGTCACTGTAAATGGTGCCTGCAGTTTATCTTCTTTAGATGTAAAGTGTTTGCTATCTGATAAAGGTAGAGCTAAAGTTTGGGGTGCTTAGCCTCTGTTCTTCTCTCTATGGTATGTTTTCACTTCATGCATTACTTGCTGCATTGTTCACATCATTTAGCTGATAATATTTCTAAATTACAAGTATTGAATTTCTTCGCACTAGCATATTATCCAATTTCATTTTAGTCCTAAACCTTGTAAACACTCACATCATGATTCATGCAACATTTCTGAGGGAAGGAAGAAAAGGCAAGCTTATTATTTTATACTTTTTTCAGGGATGCCCGTACAAAGGAACTTCTAAAAGTATTTAACATGGAAGGTCAAATTGAAAATTGAGTTGACCTGTCATCAGTAGGACAACCACCAGATCAGCCCTCTGAAGATGAAATGATGGTAAAATTTGTTTCCACATCAAAAAAGGAGAAATCACAGGGCTTTTTGCAACGTTCACGGAATGCCATTATGGGAGCTGCAGATGCTGTTCGTCGAGTTGCCACTAGAGGAGCAGGAGCATTTGTAGAAGAGGCCAAGAGAACAGAAGCAATGGTGATAACTGTGGATGGAATGATATGGAGCGGATGCTCAAATGGCCTCCTTATACAATGGGATGGAAATGGAACTCGTTTGCAAGATTTTACTCACCATTCTTCTACTACTGTTCAATCTGCACTTTTGGGACACGAATATATGTGGGGTATGTGAGTGGCATTGTCCAAATATTGGATTTTGAGGGAAATCTAGTTGCAGTATGGGTTGCTCATAATAGCCCTGTGCTAAAGATGGCAGTTGGAAATGGCCATCTTTATACCTTGGCTTCTCAGGGAGGTATTCGTGGTTGGAACCTCACATCACCTGGGCCTCTTGACAGCATAATACGAGCAGATTTAGCACAAAAAGAAATAGCATACACAAGAAAACACAATTTAAAAATTTTAGTTGGCACATGGAATGTTGGTCAAGGAAGAGCATCTCATGATGCACTTATGTCATGGTTAGGTTCTGCAGTGTCAGATGTTGGCATTGTTGTTGTTGGGTTGCAAGAGGTAGAGATGGGTGCAGGCTTTCTTGCAATGTCTGCCGCCAAAGAAACTGTAAGGCTGAACTGATTACTTAGGTTAATGTTATGATGATTTAGTTTTTGACGTAGATTCTCACATTTACTATTTAACCATATAATTGCCTGTCAAATTGACATATCACAAGCAATGAGATTTATTTTTGTTCTTGTATATATCCCATTTTTTCTAGGAAAACATCATATTCACAATTTCAATTGAAATTTATTCTAATTGAAGCACAAATCTCTTCAATATCAAGTTTCTGAATTCTGGTCGACACTTGCTCTTATAAGTGGGCAGGTATGGAACCCACTTTTATAAAATCAATTAACTTGTGTTAGATCCAACATCCACTTCATTTATAAGTCCTTAAGCTATTTTATTATTACTCAATATGGGATCGCTTCTCTCATTTCCTCTTTCGAATCCCTGCCTATTTGCATGAGTTTGTTTGTAATCTGTGTTGATTGCATGAATATACCTGTTTCTAGGTAGGACTTGAAGGAAGCTCTATTGGGCAGTGGTGGCTGGACACTATAGGGAAGGCATTAGATGAGGGAACCGTTTTCGAACGTATGGGTTCTAGGCAGCTGGCAGGTTTGCTTATATCTCTTTGGTAAGGAAACTTAATTAAGAACGACTTCCAAGTTCAACCTCTTATTTCTTGCCGGCTTTATTTATTCTTATGCTAGCTTTGGAACTTAAATTTTTGTTCTTAATTAGGGTAAGGAAGAATCTTAGAGCACATGTTGGGGATGTGGATGCTGGAGCAGTTCCATGTGGCTTTGGACGTGCAATTGGTAATAAGGTAAATTTGCCTGCCTTCCTTTTCTTCTCCAAAAAACAAAACGATAACCAGTTAAACTGGCATTTTCATCTATTTTCTAATGAATCAACAGTATTTTCTAAATTGGACCAATTAAATAGGACTAGACCAATTATCAGTTGGGCATAATCCAGTTTTATTTTTTAATCTAAAATTTATCCACTATTAATGTATTAACTTTGTTCTATCTTTTAATTTTTTTTATCTTTTTAATTAGGTTGCTTACTGAGATACACTAGTTGGATTTGTGTAGTGGTTAGCCACGCATCAGTAATAATATTTCTGGCCACCAAGCCAAGACTTGGTGGTTACTTGGGAGATTGCATTTTGTATTATTTGTATTTGCATTTTTTGTCGCTCTTCGTTTACTCTATTCATCATTTGATCAAATCATTAACACTTCATTTCACAGAACTATAAGACATAGTATAACCAAAGCTTAGTTGCAATAAACTGAAAAATCCTATTAAATTGGAAGCAGAAATTGGTATATTCAACATTCAGGCGCCTTTCAACTTGTGAATCCTGTACCTGCTGGATATGGTAAACCTATAGAGACTTCTTGCTGAAGACCTTGGTTCGAACAATTATAAGCAAATCAACAAACAGTTTTCCACCCATGATTAGTGCCTGGCCAAAATTATTTTAGACAAATGGTTGATGTTGATTATACTTGAATTAATTTTAGCATGCTAGTTCCATCTTATCCTATGCCGTTTTTGCAGAAGCTGAAGAATTCAATCAATAAATTTTTTTATGGTGATAATTTTATGACAGGCAAACACGCTAACCAATTCAATAACTTTTCTGAATTCAGGCTTCTGTATCTGACACAAAATAATAATCTTTCTATAATGCACCTACATTTTTTTGTCATCAAATAATATTCAGATATGAGCTAGAATGGTCTTTTATTCTCAGGAACCTTGGCTCCTATAAAAGAAAGTTACAACACTGTTCTAGTATAGATCACTTGATCCCTGTCAAATAGGTGGTACCTTTTGATGGTTCTAAATTTCCATTTGCCTGATCCAACTTTAGCGTTTACTGTTGCATTCTTGGTGGCAGACAAGGGAGAGAAGGGAAATGAAAAGTTATCATTTTCAGTAACATCTGTAAAAATCGAGTCCAAAAACAGTTTTATCTCTACCTCTTTTTCTCCTTCAAAAAAAAAAAAAGTTGGCAGGTTCAATGCAGTCAATTGCTAGGCGTTTCTGTGCTTCCTGCTTTGACTTTTGGGAAGAAATTAGAAGGGGGTTTAAGTACAATTGTTGTTTTTCTTCTCATCAAACCAGAGTAATTACGAGTCCAAGGGCATTTGACGTAGAAAATGAAACCGTTGAGACTGTTATTGCAGATAAAAACTTTATAACATTGAAATATGACTATGTTTTGAAGTTTTGCTCTCCTAAAATTGCTCTATTCTTCAACATAATATATTTGATACGCTACTTCTTATGCTTGTAGGGAGGAGTAGGTTTGAGGATCAGGGTTCTTGACAGGATAATGTGCTTTGTGAACTGTCACTTGGCAGCACATTTGGAAGTAGTCAATCGTCGCAATGCTGATTTTGATCATATTTATAGAAATATGGTCTTCAGCCGATCAACAAGCCTTACAGCAGCTGGTATGGTGCCACTCCTGTTTTTGTGTTGCTCTCTTGCATTCTCCACATATTTATTTTGGCTGCTTTATATTTCTGGCTTGCCAATGGTCCTCTTTATTGCAGCTGGTATCTCAACAGCCTCACAATCGCTTAAGGGTGCAAATGTATGTAACTAATTCTCATCATTACAACTGCATCAGTCAATCGCTGGCTCTTCATAATTACTATTATCATTTTTGCGGGCTATGACAAGTTATTTACAAGATCTTGGGGTTTTCACAGGCTGTGAGTGCCAACACTGAAGATACGAAGCCTGAGTTATCCGAGGCAGACATGGTTGTGTTTCTTGGTGATTTTAATTACCGACTTTTTGGTATATCTTATGATGAAGCAAGGGACTTTGTTTCACAAAGAAGCTTTGATTGGCTTAGAGAAAAGGATCAACTAAGAGCAGAAATGAAAGCAGGAAAAGTTTTCCAAGGAATGCACGAAGCTCTCATCAGATTCCCTCCTACTTACAAGTTTGAAAGAAACCAACCTGGTTTAGGAGGTAAAAGTTTCTTAGGCTATTGGTTTATGAGTCTATGCATCTCTGAAGAATCTCTGCAATGAACCTTTTTTTATTATGTTTATCGACATATATATTAATATCAATCAGCTTGGAACCTCCATCACACCTACTCTTTGCAGGGTATGATTCTGGTGAGAAAAAACGTATTCCAGCTTGGTGTGATAGAATAATATTTTGTGACAATCGGTCGGCTTCAGTGTCTGAATGTGGCTTAGAATATCCCATAGTAGCATCAATTGTATAGTATGTTTCGCAGTAAGATTTTTTGATCTCTTTTTCCATTTTTCACGGTTCTAACATTTTATCTCCATTTCTACCAGGTATGAGGCTTGCATGGATGTCACAGAGAGTGATCACAAGCCTGTCCGTTGTAAGTTTTTTGTCCAAGTTTCTCATGTTGACAGTTCAGTGAGGAGACAGGGATTTGCAGAAGTTCTCAGAAATAATGAGCAAGTCAGGAATTTGCTTGAAGAATCACGTTATGTCCCAGAAACCATAATAAACACCAACAACATTGTCCTGCAGAACCAAGACACATCCATTCTGCGTATTACCAACAAGTGCCAGAAAGAGAAAGCTATATTTGAAGTTATTTGTGAAGGCCTATCCATACACAAGGAAGACGGTGAAGAGGTTGAATATCGTCCAAGAGGAGCCTGTGGCTTTCCACGATGGCTTGAGGTACTCACCCTATTTCTTGATTTTGATGCAAGTGCTCCATTATTCGGCTAATCTATGCTATTCACTTTGAAGTAGCTTATTTTCTTGCATTTTTGTCAATATAGGTTACTCCAGCTGCTGGTATCATTAAACCTGAACAGTTTGCAGAAATTTCAGTACATCACGAAGAATTTCATACGCTGGAAGATTTTGTTGATGGTATACCACAAAACTGGTGGTGTGAAGACACACGTGATAAGGAAGTGATTTTAGTTGTGAATGTCCAAGGCACTAGCTCAACAGAAACGAGAAGTCACAGAATCCATGTCCGCCACTGCTTCTCAGCCAAAGCAATGTGCATAGACTCAAAACTGAACAATTCTAGAAAGGGCCAAGAAGCAGGAGCAGGAGGACCTGTAGGAGGAGGAGGTTAAGTTCATCGATCTGAACTCCGGCAGTTAAGCAGCAGTTCTTCTGATGCGGGTGATGAAGTTCAAAATTCACGTAAATCTTGAGGCTAAAATTGAAGGCTGATATATACATAGATGCATCTTGATGTAAATATTCGTGGAGCATGTCTCCCTTTCACTCATTTGGGGACAAGTTTTATCTGTTCATCTTGTTTTACACAGATTTTCCATTTTCACTCAAGCTCTATAGTTGAAGTGAATTTGTATGATTATTGGACAAGCAGGGTTTGGAAGATTGCAGTAAATATGCCTCAGATCTTCTCGCTAACTTGCAACTGACTAAAGGATTTGAACATTAGTGTCCTATTGAACTCAATATTCCTTTTTTTAAACTTTATTTTCCTGAGATTAGAAGAATCAATGGAAGACAGTCATTGAATAAGAAGCACTGCCTGTTAAGGACATCGCCTGATTGGTTTTGTTCAATCAATGTAATTTTCGAAGTTTTTTCAAAAAAGTAAGCGTTTTTCCTGTTCTTTTTCAAAAAAAATTTCTCCTCTGTATTATCAGTATTCACACTTCAGTAGATCAATTTGTGGAAACAAATATTCCCACTGAATCAAAAGCATATAAGAAGCCAGAGCAAATCAATATTATATAGCTAAAGCTTTTATAAATTAACTACTACATTTTCTTATGCATATAATTCAAGCAGACCTTACAAATAACTGACCATAGACACCTTTTCCTGCTTTTGAGAACCAATCTGTAACTAAATGTAAATCAGATTCAGATAGCGAGCCAAGCTCTTCCCAGTGTCGTGTGTGGATGTTTCAAAAAACATTCCACAGTAGATACCAACATACCTTGTCAAGAGAGTTTTCCAGCACGTCTAATAAAAGCTTGAGATGTGCAGATGAACAGCCAGCTGCCTTTCAATGACTGGAACACCAGAATATTTTCATCTCTGCATATTATTCCCGTAATACAACACCTCGGGTCAACTTGTTATGATTGAAGCATTAGCATCATATAGATGTTTCATAATATATAAGAGTAATAAGCCAGCTACCCCTACTTAGGTCCATTTTCTCCATTTTGACAGCTTTATAATGCATACATCCTCTTATATTCGCTGTCCAAAATCTCCTGGTCTGATACCATAGACATAGAGTAAGAACGGGATCGACTCTCTCTCCTCATACTCCTAATTCTTGACTCCTCCATCTGGTGCAAAACCACGCAATAGCACATGGAGCCAATTGTGGTGAGCATGATGGTGCCACCAATGACTGTTGCATAAATAGCAAGCCACCTGGACTTCTCACCCACCACCACATATGTCAGAGAAATAAAGGCAATTGAAATAAATAGGCAAGCCAGCCACATGAGTTTGTTAATAACAAACACAAGCTGCTTCTTTTCCTTTTGATCAATCACAACAACGGATGTTTGGACTACCACAACAGCCAGAGAGATGAACAATGCCAGACTGTCAAACACAAAGAAGACTAAGAAAGCCGGATTTTTGGCTATATGGGCTTGACCAAGAGATGTTCCTTCTTCTTTATCCTCAACAAATTGGCCAGGCACAGTGAAAATGGCAGCAAAAGCAACTGTGGCAATGAGAACAGCAACAACAGTTGAAGAGTTTATAGCATTGTTGAGGCCACTGATGTGGAGCTTTTTCAATCTCTTGGCAATCTTCCGCACCCTGAAGCCTGTTTGACGGGTCTGTTGAAGCTGGGATTGAACATCATGCTTTATATCACTGACAGTCTGCTTAAGGTGCTTTGCTGCATTTCGTGGTTTTCCCAGATCTTTTGAATTGATAGCCCCTGCTTCCTTTAAAATGGACACAATTTCTGGAGTATCGAGTTTTTCTGCAATGTCAAGTGGGGTCTCTCCAGCCTTGTTAATTGCATTGATATTGATTCCCTCAACTGATAACAGGCAAAGTATGTTCTGCAATTAAATGAATAAGCCAAATCTCAATAATACTAGAAGTTGTAAAGCCAAAAACATGAAATTAGCTTATGGTAGCTAAGGATATTCTCAGAAGATATTTCAAAGTTATTTTATTATCAGATAAAATTCATTATCAAGTCAGGTTTGCTTCTCTTAAATCTCTCGAAGAACAGCTAATCTACATTCACTTCCCGGTTTAATTTAACTGTGACTCTTCTTTGAGATTATCCTTCAATCAACAAAAGGGTGCCCAAGTGTATGACACTTCCTGCATTACGAACTCTGCAGATGTTCAAATGAATGCAGTCCTTCTCTTATGTTTCAAGGTGGCTATTTCAATTATTTGTACTTGAAAACTCCATGTCAAATTAAGCAGCCTTGTCATTGCATCAGGATTCATCCTCAACCCATCTATTCCTTATACACGTGTTGACAAATTAGCTTCTAAAATCAGAAAATCGAATCAATACCTGTGTATGCTTGAGGTTTACAATTAAATCCTTTTTTGTTAAAAAAAATGCGTTTGATGGCCAAATCTAAGATATTATCAAATGATACACCTAATATAATTTAACATATCATGGATTACCGATCAAGGAGAATGCGAACTATCATTCACCAATAATGCTGTCAGTATGGGTTAAGAACAGTTAAAACCACAGAAGCACCTGTCCCTCACCCCCCACTATGCTCCTTCCTTAGTCCTATCCGTGGACTCTGCTTGTCTTTTTAGTTACAGTAGCAGGCCCCTTTTAAGTAGATATAAGTTTTTTAAAACCATAATCAGGACTGCATCTCTATCCCTAGATTCCTCGTTCTTTTTTATTAAGATTGCTTCCTTGCACCTGGTGGCCACAGGCTCAGATGATAAAACAGTCTCCATACACTGGAAGGAAAAAATTGCTACATTTGCCCTTCCTGGAGATTGCAGTACTAGAATGCTTGTGCAAACTACTACTTTTTGCCTAGTGTTGGTAGTTTTTGCTCCAACTAGGTGACAATGCTGGGTTTCATCAACCAAAGTAGAATTAAGCTTCTCAATAAACTTGTGAAGTTTAAGTTGTTGGTAAGATCACCTATAGCCATGTATCCTTGACATAAACCCTCAAGAGAATTTAAGGTAAGTGCTTTTACACAGGGTGTTAAATTATAACTTCATTTCCAACATTTGAAGAGAGACTGGAGATTTGGAAAATGGATTTTAAGTGCAACAAACAAAATTATGAGTGGATTCATAGCCCCTCGAAGGTAAATTTATGACTAACAAAAAGATAAAGCATAAACCTTTGACAAAGATATGAAAATCAATTGTCAAGATAAGGTTGCAGGCATATGCTTGATATCCATCTAAAATTGTTAACTTCAGTAGAATTCAGCTGTCAATATATATTCTTCTCATAGAATGAACTAGAAAAAGTTTACTCAGTAAATAGGAGGTAATGTCTTGTTACGTTCCATAAACCAAGATCGTATCACAGGGCAATTGACTAGAAAATTCAATTCAATTCAATTGACTTTCTCTTAGTTAAGCTCATCAAAGTGAGCTTTGAGCTTAAGCTCATCAAAGGAAGCTTTACCTTGGACCTCATTAAGAGAGAGCTCCGGATCACTGTAATTCTTTTTTGCTAAATTCTGCTTATATTTTTATTAATTATAAAGTCCTTTAAATATGACAAATCTTATTACAAAAATAGAAAAGTGATATTATAAACTTCCTAATCTATATTTTAGGTTCCCTAAATAAATAAATCTATTACAAGAAACAACTCAATATTAAATAGGAAATAACTAAATAGTAACCTCCTAATTTAGGAACCCTATGATAAAATATATTATTCTTATTATAGATTCTTTCTATTTAGGAACCCAACATGTCTCCATCATAAGAATGAAAGCTAAAGTAAGAGTATGTACCTGAGTACGGCCCTTCTTTGTGGCGATATGTAAAGCTGTGTTTCCTTTATTATCTTCCAAACTCAAAACAGAGGGGTCAGGTTTTACTAGTTCTAGCACAATCTCTTCATTTTGACCTTTCACAGCCATGTGCAGTGCAGTTTGCCCCTTTTTATCAACCCTATGACCAGTGCTTGGATCCTTGGTTATTATGGATCTCACAACTTCCAAGTGCCCCATCCTTGCAGCTGAATGAAGAGCAGTCTTACCATTATTCCTGGCAATCTTAACTAGATTTGAATCTGTTTCCAGAAGGAGATTGACCACATCAATGTGACCCTGAGTGGCGGCTGTCTGTAAGGCAGTTGTACAGGATAAATCTGTAGTCATGGCTAAGTTGGGGAATGCATGTAAAAGTTCCTTCAACACCTCTGCAAGTTAAAGAACATTCAGTAAAGACCAGAATAAAATTTTAAAAAGATATTGAAGAAATAATACACTTTAGCTTATATGGCAGATAGAAAAAGCAGAAACCAGTCCATCATATTTTCTCATTACAGCGACTCCCAGGCTCAGATAAAGAAGATAATTGCAGTAGGTTAACAACAGGCATAAGACTATAGGGATGTCCTATGACACAGTAGATGGTCCTATACAGAAAATGGATTCATTTAGTTTACCATAATGGGTTTAAGGCAAAGGTCTGTGTTGAATTGAGTTTAACATTGTAAAGGGATTGTGTTAGGGATTTCCTGAAAAACGCTTCTAGTAGGATCCTAGTTGGCCAAAGAATGGGCCTTGATGAATCCCATATTAGAAGTAAGGGACTTCAATATAAGTTTATATGGACTTTGGGCTCTCCAATCGTTTCAGCTAGCTTTTGGGATGTGGTCCTCCCAAAGTTCAAAACAGCTTCAGAAAACACTCTAAAACAACATATATGACAGATAAAGCAACCGTGCTTCGGTGAACTTCAACATAGAACTATTGATAATCCAGCATATAGCTATATTGAGTGACAGAAACACATAAGAAAAAAGCTAACTTGGGGAAATTAATAATTACTAGAGACAAAGAAGCGTTGTTCCTAGCCATATTTCTACTCTAAAGATATATGAGGCATTCATTACTCCAAAAACTAGAAATTCATGAGCATGCAAACTACAGAAATACATGCTTCAACATCAGATACAGGCAAGGAAAAATAGCAGCAATTCTTAGTGAGAAATATAATCAACACAATCGTTTACATGCCAAAGACATAATAATGTCAAAAAAATGTATAAATAAAAAGTAATATTTGCAACATGTTAGGACAACATCGATTGAAGTCATCCAACGCCTCACAGGAGAATGTGATCAAGCAGAAGACCAAGTCAATCCAACATTATATTTTGGCGATTAACCAAAGAATATTAATGATTGACTAGAAAATACACTCAGATTGAGTTCTTACCCAGATGACCCTGCTTTGCTGCTACATGGAATGGATCAAACCCATTCCTAGCTGGAATTGATGCAGTCTCCAGGTCCATGTATCTCAGCATCTCAACCACCACTCCCACATTCCCATTATCTGCTGCTGCATACAGGGGAGTTTCTCCTTCTTGATTCTGAATTGCCAACAAATCCTTTGAATCATTACCTTCACAATTCTGAAGAATTTCTCTAACTCTATTCAAATTCCCTGCTCGAGCTGCCAAATGAATCTGCAAGTCACCTCGCTTTCCAGGTGACTCCTTGCTCTTCTTCTTCTCTCCGCCACCAATAAAACTGAGCTGTCTCTCCATCACAGTACGAAAACTCTTTTGTTTTTCCATAAAACCACGAAAACTCTTCTGTTTCTCCAGTGCTCCACGAAAGCTAGGGTGTTTTTCCATAACTCGGGAAGTGGACTGATTTTCAGTCCTACCATGAAAACTCGGGTGTTTTTCCATAACTCGGGAAGTGGACTGATTTTCAGTCCTACCATGAAAACTCGGGTATTTTTCGATCAATTTCTGTTTAAAACTTACCTGTTTCTCCACCGTTCGTCCCTTGAAACTGCTCTGTTTCTCCATTGTTCGTGCCTTGAAACTGCTCTGTTTCCCCATGATCATTTACAACAACCCACTGAATTATCAATCAATTGATTCAATTCCCTTATAAATGAAATCCCGAATCTTTGAATTCGAAAACCCAGAAACTATCTCTTCTTCTCCATGATCATGCCCAAAACATCGAATAGATAAATAACTTCATTTTACATTTGAAATCTTGATTCTTGGATTTCAAAGCAATGGAATGATAGCGATTTCAACGCATCAAATTTGCTAGCAGATTAGGACAAGAAACAGTACCCACAACCAGCAATCTCAAGAGAAGCTTGAACTTTTCAATTTTATTTCTCACCCAAAATGAACAATATCCACCACAACAGATTGCATATTTCAATAGTCTTTCTTTATCACGAACAGAAGCACAAAACCAATAGACAGTAACAGATAACCAATGGACTTGTTTGTAAACCAGAGAAATGAAAGTCTAATACCTGATATAGAGCTGAAAAGCATGGATTTTGATATGGGTAATTAAATTAACTCCTAAACAGAAACTTTCCCTGAATTTAAAAATCCAGAAAGTGATTTTCCAAGAAACTCAAATCCTATTTTCTCTTTGCAAACCACCAGAAGCTGACACATTGACAGTTAACAAATATCAGCAACAACCTTTGTTGTAGTTTTGTATAAGAAGCAATTGTTTGAAACTTTTCTTCTTCTTTTTCCTTTCTGTTTTTTTCTTATTCTTCCAGAGAAAATAATTTTCTTCAGAAATTTTCTTGCTTCAGTCAAGTATGAGGCTGTATTTTACATTAGCTCTCCGAACAGAGGAATCTTTCGCTTTTTCTGTTCATTTATTTTTGAAATTAAAATCCATAAAAAATAATTTTTTGAAAGACAGGACCACCCATCCACTAATATAACCTATCCATTGTATTATTGAATAATAGGAAATAAATAAAAAATATATATTTTTACAGCAACATATATGATAATAATTACTATAAAATCCGAATTTTTCACACATGAAAAGTTTGAAATTTTTAGCATAAAGAAAACTCTATTTTAGATGAGATAGAGAATTATTTAAGTTTTTATTTTTATTTTTATAATAAAATGAACTCATTCCAATTAAAATTTAAATAAGTTTATATAATTTTTTTATCTTTTTAATTAAATAATAAAAATTAAACTCACACGAAATAAAAATTCACTGCTGTTAAAAATATATAATAATTATTTTTTATTTAATAAAAAAATAAATAACTAAAAATAATATTTTTTTGGTATATAAAAATAAAATTTTTTTAGTATAAATAATTTTTTTAAAATTAAATCGATTAAAATAAAAATAAATTTTTTTAATGGATAATAATGTTTTCTTTTAATGATAATATATATATATAAACTACGTACGTAAAACCATAAATCTTCTCAACTCATCTTTGGAGAATGTTAGATTATTTGACCATAAAGGGTCTTACTATTGACTAAAGTCTCATGAATTTCACTTGACCTTTTCTTTAAGTTAACCTTTGATTGCATTATATAAATAGCTTTTTCTTTTCATTTTATATATATTACTCCTGATTTCAAGTTATTTGATATTTAATTTGATATGTTGATATATAAAAAATTGTAAAATAAAATATACTCATTGGTGAATAATTATAATATTGATTCAGATATTTAAATATTAAATTACTAATTAAATCATCACATTCAACTATTAGGTTTATTTTGAATTCATGCAATAATCTATAAACCAAAATAGGCAAAAATCTAAAAATTAATCCCAAAAAAGAAAAGGTAAATCTAGCAAGTAAAGCAATTTCTTTTTTTTTAAAAAAAAAAGATAATACTAAATATGTAGTAACCTTATTTATTGTCGCCGATTTTATTATTTTTACCAGCAGTAATGATAATTATTTTAATAATTAATTATTTTTTCAATAATGATAGTAATTATTCAAACTAAAGTACATTATTTAAAAATAATTAAAACATATGATGTGAATTATGCATTTATTTAATTTTTTTTGAACTATCATTTGTTTAATTTTTAATACATGATAAATTGCATTTTGATAATTTAGACTTCTTAAAAATATAAAACGTTATAAACAGAAATCTAGTTGAATTCAATTTGTAAAATACTTAAATTTTTTTAAGTTCTTTTTTATTTATTATTTTGAGCTATCGCTGATTAAATTCCTATTTTTACTTTATTTAATTTTTGCATTTAACATGTATTTAATTTTTGCATTTAACAAGCATTCAAAAAAATTGCATTTAACAAAAAATACTTGTGTCTTATTAATCTTATATTGTTTTTGTTTCTTATTTGTATATTTTAATAAATATTTTTATAAAAAAAATTTAATAATTTTTCCATAAGAATATTATGTTCTTTTCCACTTTTGAAAATCTCAAAATTATTATTTTTTATTCTTAAGCAAATTAAATTTAGACAATCATTGTAAATTAGTAGCAATTTGATAAAAAGCAAATTTTGCACTTTTTTTCCCAATATGCTAATAGAAAGGCAAATAATGAATTTTATTCTAGATATTTTTAATTAATGATTATAAAAATATCTACCATGATGGAATTGATATCAAAATTACTTATATTTATAGATATACAAATTAAGTTGTTAATAGACTTGCTAGAGTGTTTAGTCCAATGTATTGAAGTCTCCACCCCTGTAGTTCCATTATGCTTAATGAATAATTCATATTTCCTTTAAAAAATATATTTATAATGTTATAATTCAAATCTTATTTAATATTTAAAATTATTGATCATTTGGAATTTATTTTTGATACTGTCTCTCTTTTGATCGAGCTCTTGGACCTAGCTCTATGTCCAATTGCCTTTTAGACCGGGCTCTTATATGAAGATTCAACCTTAGCTCTGGATATCTCAACCTGATTGAGCCTTTAGTGTCCGGGCAGACACTCCGTTGATACAGTCGCCGTACGGCTCTAACACATCCGCAATTAATACTGACACCATTCAGAGTTTGTCTCCTTCCACCTACTATATATAGAGGTAAACCTCACAGATATGCTCTCTTCCTCTCTTCTCTCCACTTTTACTCTCTATATACTCAAATCGATCGAGCTCTAATTTAAGTATCGGAGTCTCCTCCTGCGGAGCCCGATTCGCCTCTCTTTCTTGTCTTATAGGCAAGGGATCCAATAGCAGCATCCAAGCCCAAAGAGCTAGGTGGACCACCCGGAGGTAGCCCCAATATCAGTGGTATGATGAGCATGGATCAGCTATTCCACGATATAGGCAATAGAGCCTCAGATACGTCCACAGCTCTCACAACAGAAGTACTATAACCTTACGGTACTTTAATAGTTTATATTATAATGCCTTGTACTCCTAACTCTTAAAGCATCATGCGTGCTGAACTTCTTTAGAGCCTCTACGCATACCGTAAAATTTAGCACATTTCGTGCAGCTCACGGTGCCTTACACACCGAGCCTTCAAGTGCCATATTCATGCTTAGATTTCAGTATATATCGTATAACTCACCATGCCTCAGTCGCACATTGAGCAGCTCACTACACCCTGGTTGGGCACCATGCCATTATAGCTCTAATCGTGCCTCACAATGCGCTTTTTGGATGTTACAGCTATTGTCACGCATGGAGGCAATATCACTTGATTGTGCCGTTCAACATGCCCTTGTGCACATCGAGTTGCTCATCATACCCTTACGTACCTCGAGTAATAAGCATTTGATAGTTTAGCTCAATGTGCCTTGCGTATTGAGCAGCTTAATGCACCCTCGCATGCACCGAGCAATCAACATGATCGTACAGCTCTATGTGCCCTTGTGTGCGCTGAGCAGCTCGGAGCACCCTAGCAAGTGCTGAGCTATCAACACAAATCAACCAGCTCACTTTGCTCCTCCAGCGCACCAAGCACTCGACTACTTAATTATGCATGTTATAGCCCTCGTCGCATATCGAGCTTTTAGCTCTTTAATGATGCCATAGCACATCAGCCATGCACTCAATAACTATCTCATACATTGTAATCAGTAATATCGCACACAACATTTCAAATTAAACAAACTAAATTGTTTAAGAGCAAGCAAGCATCAATGCTCTAATTGTACACTAGACTTTTTATTCATTTTCTATGTAATGACATTCTTGTCTGTATTCACATTGGCATCCCTAACTACCGAGCACTGGCATCCCAGCCGACAAGTATGGGCACTCACTCTCATTAAAAAGCCGAACATCGATGCTCAAAGCTCATCAATGAGAGACTTCCTACTCTTACACACCGAGCTAAGAAAGCCTACTTAGAACTATAGCATCCGATCCTAAAGAGACCCTCCTAGGAGCCATACTTCAGAACTGGTCGTCTAACCGATCATCGATAATTTCAGGTAAGTACTTACTTTGCTACTTTAGTTTTTTAATTTTTATTCTACAAGTTCTAAAATACATGTGTAAATTCATATTATATAATAGTAGAAAGCTCGAAACATGGGCACCAATGTGCACATCACGTCCCGAGCGTGGTATGTAAATTGTACCCAAGACATAATAGTAGAACGCTCAATTGCACCTCATGCTTGGACAGATTGATCAAAGTATTATAAATATGTTAACAAAGTGCAACAAATAGAGCATTCATTTTATCATTGTATCTATAATCGAGCCATCAAATTAAAAACATATTACATACCACAAAAAAACACAAGTATCAGACTATGGTTTAAAAGAAAAGACTTTTCATTAAAAGAAACCAATATTTCATTACACATAGAGTCCGGTTTCACAATTGTCTAGACTAAGCATTTTACAAGTCTTGTACTTCTTCCTCTTTGTGCTCTTCATCCGCTTTGTCTTCATCTTCTTCTAGCGCGGCCTCGGAAGCTAGCTGATCGATGTCTATATCCATCATTCAAGATAAGTCTGTGCCAAATTCTCTTCTTTCAGTCGCTTTGACACTGCCTGCTGGTAGGCATAGACACCCCGAGAGCAGCATTTGTCACTTCTCACAGACTCGATAGCCAATCCTTGCTAAGCAGCTTCAAGAGCCTCATCTGCCAGGTGCTGTTCATCAGTCTTCGATTACAGAGCTTCTTCCACAGAACACAGCTTACCTGTTTTAATTTTCTAAGCTTCCTGAGCTTGTTTCAACACTTTTTTCCATGGTATTTAGGGCATTTTTGGCATCTCGCCTTTGGGTGGACTCTTTCTCATAGCTCTTCGAGGCCTGGACAAAGTTTGCTGCCATGCCCACCACCCAATCTGCAATGATGTGGGAGAGCTGAGCGAACTGCAAGATGTCATAGTTAATTTCTCTACCGGTTGTGGAATCCAAGTACAAGGTTCGACTCATCACTTACCATGTGAGAGATTGTTAGTATTTTTTGAGCGACCTCTTCTAAGCATATCCACGCGTGCTCTCACTTTTCCTCTAGGATAGTCTTATATATCTACCCGAGCACCTTTTATGTGATGAGGTCCTGCATTGAGTAGGTTGCCCTGTGAGGACCCCCTAATTTCTCTTTCATCTCCTCCACAAGCCGAGCAAGACTATAGCGATAGGCTAGAGACTCTTCACCCTTCTTGCAGGGCACGACCTCTTGACCTTCTTCCCTGGCCTAGGGCAACTCCTCTATGACCGAATCCTTCTCTTTTCTGCCACTGCTAGCTCCGGTAGCTCTCCTGCCTGAAGGCTTGCCAGTAACTTTAGACTTCTTTCTAGCCTCTCTTCTAGCCACCTGCTCGGCCAAGTGTTTCAGCTCCCTAATAGCTGATCCTGAACCTCTCTCTGCACAACCAAGCAAAAGGCTAAATAAATAAACGATTAAGCAAACACTCGTTATGTCTATAAGTTCCAATACTTACCAGCCTGATCTTTGCGGCAGTGAGATGGCATTCCTCTTCTCTTTCAGAATGTCCTTTTCCATAGTCTTCAAAACTGTGAGCTCACCTTCATTGAGCCTTCCTTTGACCACCTCCTCTATACTGGGCTCGGTCATTCAAGTGTTCGAGCAGCCGAACCCTTGCTTGAGTTAGGCTTTCCTATGAAAAGACCAAGCCCAGACCTTCCTTATAGGTATCCAGAGCAGCCCGCACAAGATCTCAAATCCTATAATTGTTTGCCAGGCGTTCGGGCTCAGCTGGGCAGGCATAATGTTGTGGTAGTGCAACAGTGATAGAAGGAAAGGGAACAGTGGGAACTGCACCCCCAATCTTAAGTCCTATTCATATATCATCACTTGGTTTTCAGCCAAGTCATCATAAGTCAAAATTCAGGGATGAGGATCTTGCACTCCTCCGGTATATAGTATTTTTGCCGGATCCCTTCTAAGTCCCTTTATATTAGAGAGGATCAAATATCTCTTAATCGGGCCTTCTAGACACTTGAAGGCATCCTTGCATCCTCTGCCACACCATCTTCCTCCTCATTAAATAGAGCAGGAGGTATCCTGGCAATTTGCTCAGCCCGCTCGGTCATTGCTGACCTAGTATCGATCAGAGCCTCTTCCTGGTGGGTAGCCTCGTCTAGAGTAATAGGCGAACTCACCTCCCCAGCTTCTTATGACATATCCGAGCTAACGGTTCACGCCGTTTTTGCTACTAAATCTTAAAAATAGAAATTTAAAACTTAACCTCTATAGTTTGTTGAGCAACACCCTCAAGCCTTAAGCACCTTCACAAGTAGTAAATAAGATAAACCAAGTTATTCTTACTTGGCCAAATGAAGAATATTGCTTACCCCATCCTCTATTTATAGAAGGAACTTCAATCACTCGAGCAATGTTATTAATGAATGACGTGGGAGTTATGCCTTTTCATTTTTTGCCCGAATTGTTATCACGATTTCTAAAGCATAGCCTCATTTTTGCATGACATGTATCCGTCTGGAATCTTAATCGACTCTCCTTGACATAAATGTGAAGACTTCTTGATGGGGTCTAGTGGTACTACCCCTATATATTACTAAGCTCTAAGTCAAGCTCTAAGCTCCACTATTAGACCCCACTTTCGCTGTCGTTCAGTGGTTATAGTGGGGCTTAACCGAGCTCTTCGAGTAACATAGATCCTTGTCTGACATGCATTACCATGCCGAGCTCTACGCTTAACCTCTACCTTTTGTCATTTAGCATTCTCGCATGCATCATGATTTAGTAGACCTTGTCGAGCTCAGTTGAGCTCCTTTGCATGGCATACTTAGTCTGACATAAATATCAGATAACTTGAGGGAGTCTAGTGATACTATCTCTCTTTTGACCAAGCTTTAGATTGAGCTCCATGTCTGGTCGCCTCTTAGATCGAGCTCTCATATAAAAATTCAACCTTAGCTCCGGACATCTCAGCCTGATCAAGCCTTCAGTGTCCTTGCAGACACTCTGTTGATATAGCCGCCGTACTGCTCTGACATATCCATAATCAGCGCTGACATCATTCAGAGTTTGTCTCCTTCCACCTACTATATATAGGGGTAAACCCCTACAGTTATGATTTCTTCCTTTTTTCTCTCCACTTCCACTCTCTATATACTCAGATCGACTGAGCTTTGATTTAGATATTAGAGTCTCCCCCTATAGAGCTTGATCCGCCTCTCTTTTTTATCTTGTAGACTAGGGACTCAATAGCAGCACCTAAGTCTAGAGAGCTAGGTGGATCATCCTAAAATAGCCCCAATCAATTTTATTTTATATTTCGAATTCAAATTAAATGTATGATAACTTCAAATAATCACCAATTTAAATTGACCGTTAATATATTTCTAATAAGTAGAGTGTTTCATTATTTTTTTTTTCAGTATGTTGGAATAAATCATTTTGCAATTTATGCAAATTACAATGGTATGCATGGACTATTTTGTTAGGAAGAGTGTAATGAATAAGTGAAATTTCTTAATTGATTTAAAAAATAAAATAAAATACTCTTTTTAAATTAAAATAAAATTCTAATATTAATATTTTATTCATCACGAATTGATACACTTTTAGTAAATAATAATTAAAATTTTAATTATATTAAAAATATACGTTTATATATATATTTTATTATATTATTATTTTCAATATAAATATATTTATTAAATATTTTTAATAATTATATTAATAAAATATAAATAAATAAATAGTCATCCATTTCTAAATCACATGTACTCTATTTATTGCATTGGATAAATTTTTCATGATTTAAATTACTAAAAATGTTGATTTTTTTAAATTACTTATTGAATTTTGTATTGATAATAAATTAAAAATTGGCCATTCTTTTAAAATGAGAGTCGCCAATTATTTGGCCGCCATAATTGTCAAAATCAGAAACATACAAAAGCACTAGAAAATGTTGGGAACCACTACCCACTTTTCAGTGTCGACAGAAAAGAAACGTTTTTTTTCCTATTAATTTTTTTTTTCAGAAAATGCCATGTAGGATTTACGCCGGCTCTCTTCGCTGATCGTAGCTTTATCAATTAACATTTAGCAGCCTCATATCATCATCACGTGATATAATCAAAATTTTTTTTAAACTAAATATATATATGTGGATCCATACTTATAATATTAGCCCGTTATTTTTAAAATTTTAATTTTAATTATTTAATTTTTTTATATTTATTTATTTTTATTAATAAATATTTTTATTAATAAATATTAATTATTTTATCTTTCATATTTATATATTTCATACTAATAAATATATTAATAATTTGATATGATTAAGTAAATTTATATCATAAATTAAAAAAATATAAATTTATATTTATATAGTTAAATTAAAATTAAATAAGATAAACTAACTAAATAATATAACTTTAAGAAGTTACATATAATAATTGGTCTTTTTTATTGGATTTTATTAAGTTTTTAATTACTATAACATTCGTCAAGTAAATTATTACCATGCTCTTCTTTTCCTTTTATACTATTAAAAAAATTAAAAATTTGATCAATTAATTTGATTATATAAAGAAATAAAACTAATTCATTAACTTAATTTTTTAGATTCTTTTAAATTAATTAGATTTTTCAACGAGTGTTGGTCCAGATGAATGAGAGTTTAAATTTTCTTAAACGATATCATGAGTTCGATTCTTGATCCTAAAATTGTGAATAAAAAAAATGATGTTGAGAGATAATACTCGAACATGATTAGTCCTAAATCATTATATGAATAGAGATATCTGTAATTGATAAAAATAAATAAATTTAGTGAGACAACCAATGGCACAAATTTTTAAAATAATATGTAGATATTATATATTATTTAATTATTTTCATTAATATTTAATAATTTTCTCTTAAAAATTCTATTTAGTGCAACCTTAAATAAAATTGAAAAAAATGAATCATTAATCTTTTAAATAATTTTGCAATTCAAAATTTTTAACACATTATTTTTTTTAATTTTATCTTCATAATTTTTATTTAGTTTTTATTGTTCGCAGAAAGTTATAATTAAGCATGTGATTATATATATTTTAATTTAATATATCCATATTAATATTTTAATTTAATGATAAAGTGTAATTATTTTTAAAATAGAAGTTTCATTAATAAAATTAACCCCAAAAAAATTAAAAGAAATTTTCACTTTCATGTTGGCCGTCATGTGTGAAACAACAAAAAGTAAGAGAGAATTTATCTCCTATGCATATCTAAAATAAATAAATAATTTATATTGCCATCTGACCTTCTTTAAATTTTTCTCATTTAAAAAATTATTAACTGTCTCAATTTACTTTCATAATTATGGTTTTTTTTTCCTGCAAATTCTTCTTTTATTCATTGAAGCATTTATTGTTTATTTGGAACAAAAAGTTCATTCTCATTAATTTAGAAGAGGTATTGTATGATTAATAATATTGCATATTACATAATTTTTTTTTCAAAATTTTTAAAATAAATTTAGAATTAATGATTTTCTATTCATCCTTTCTTATAATTAGAATTAATTTTGTATTTAGTACACTAATTATCGTTTACTATTTTTTATATTTTCTTTATAATTAATCATGATATTTTCGAATCTATTTTTTTCTTTATACTTTATATATATGAAATATAATAAGCTTAATTCTAAATAGTTTTATATCTTTTCATTTTGTTTAATCTACAAAAATTATTATCAAGTCAATCTATCAATTAAAACTTTTTTATAAAATAAAAAAAATCTTAATAGCCAGTACTAATATTTATATAAGTCAAAATTCATTAGTTTAAAAATTCCTTCCCTTTAAAAAACTTGAGGTTCATTCATTCGCTCAAGAAAGATTTATAGTCAATTTATAAATTTTGACAGAAACTAAGTTAAAAATGGATTTTACAAAATTCAAAACATAAAATTTTGAACAATTTTTTTTATGTAAATGAAATATGAATATAAATTCATAAAATAACAAATAAATTTAGTTAAATATCAATTGTGTCTAATTAGGGGGGAGAAATAAAAGAATAAAAAAAATAAAACAAAGCAATATAATGCATGGTTCTTGTAGATGATAACAGATTGTAATTTCTTTTTTCCAATAATTTCAAATTTAGATGTTAAACCTAAAAAGTAAATAAATTCAACTAAATAAGATGAAATGGTTGGAGTATAGTTATCACTTCTTTTACATGAAATTAATATTTATTAATTTATAAAATAAAGCAATTGAAAATTATATGTTAATCTTTTCTTATTATTATTCAATTGAGGAGATTGACAACTATAAAAGAGTCTTAAAATTACAAAAACACATTCGAATATCCATATATATTATCCTAAAATTTTTGTCACTAGCACAACACTTTGCCATATGTCTCTCCCTCAAATTTTTTTTAAATTAAATTTTTAAATATGAAATTAAAATTAATTAATTTTGAATAACTTTCAAATTAGATTAAATTTATTCAAATAAATTTAAAATTCAATTCATTTAGATAGGCTTAAAATTAATTTAATTTTTTTAAAATAAATTTGAAATTAAATTAAATTCTTTGATAATATAGATATTTATTGTTAATTTAAAATTAAATTATCTATCTATATATATGTCTATATTTATATATTATCTATCCTATTTATTTTGATATTTGATCCAGCGAGCTATTTCTTCTCGGAGCTTTTCCAATTAGCCAATCACAATAGACGGTTAGTGATGATTTGAATTACATGTATATACGCAGACACACCAATAGCACCATCAATATGCATGATACTTTCCTAAGCTTATTGGTAATTTATTTCTTTAGAGAGAAAGTGCATTGTCTATCCGATTAAATAATTTTTTTTTCATTAGGATTTTGTATATTATTGTTTTTGTTATTTTAATAAATTTAAAATGTTAATGTAGTGATTAATCAAACAGTTAATATATGTTATTTATCCGGTTGATCCAAAATTACTTGAGGTATAATTTTTTAGTTTTATTTCATTCTTATTAATTTACTTAATTTATAACTATTTTAAATATATATTTTTTTATCATTTTTGATTTATTAATAATCATTTTTTATTTAAGATAGAAAAATTAATAGTATATTAATAATTTATACTTTATACAAATATATTTATAATTTTATATATTTTAATACTAATATATGCTTTAGCAATATAATATCACACGGGTGTTTTCTTAGAAACAAATAAAAATTTAATTTAATCTTTAGATTAATTTTCAATTTTCTATTTAGAAAGATATATTTTAGTATTTTATATTTTTATATATTTTAATACAAATATACACTTTAGAAAAAAATTAGTAATATAATATTAAAATTTTACAACATGATAAATAAGGGATAATTACTAACATAGTTTTTTTGCCATATGTTTCACTCTAATATTACTGCAAATCACGTTTTCTTAAATTAAATTAAAATAATCATGTTAAATTTAAATAAATAATAAAAATATAGGACAAAAAACAACATAATTTTTTTTAGTGGCATAATAAATAGGACAATCGACTAACTAAATAGATTAATTATTGATAAAACTCTTTTCTTTTTTAGCTAAAATCATTTAAGAAGTATAAAGTAACTATTAAACTTATAAATTATCAATATAAATTTTTAATTATATTATAAAGTTTTTGAATTGTGCAATTTAATTTTGACTTATCTCTTTTTGTTTTTATTCTGAGATTTGATTTAATAGTATTTCTGTTTTTATTTTTCAATGTGACCATGTTATGTTAGGTACATGTAATTTAAAATATTACTACTATCGCATTCTTTATAGAGAGAATTTTTCTTTATTAAAAAAATAAAAATCTATTAAAATTATTAAATATAATGTTGAAATTCAAATAACTCATTAAAAAATTTTATAATTTCTAATAATACACATAACATTGCGTGAGGTTATTTTCTAGTCAGATACTATAATAATTAATGTGCCGCACTAGATACTTAATTATACTATGTTTGGATGAGATGTAAAGGGATTAAATAAAATAAAATAAGGTATAATAAAAATAGGATAAAGTAAAGTAGTATATTTTTTTTTTTGTTTGAATGAAAGTTAAGGTTAAATAAAGTAAATCGTTTGCACTCTTATATTATTTAGGTAAAAGGTAAAAAAATATAAAGTTTAGTATTAAATAGGCTAAAATTTTCTTTTACATATGAAACTAAATATTATAGTTACACGACTGATTAATTTTTTTTAAAATATAATATTACTTTAGAAATAATACAACCATAATAACATTTTTTAAAATTATTAAAAAAATTTCTTTCTCTTTGAAAAAGATGAATATATAATAGGTTTTTATATAATAAAATATTTATTATAAAGATAAAAATAGAAAATAAAAATTATAACACATCAGCCAATCATGGTGTGGCCTGATTGGTCATCCTACCTTCCAAATAAGTTGGTAGGATGCGGAGGTCTCGGGTTCGATTCCTGCCGACCACACATTCAGCACCATTATGGTGCATGCTAGTGCCTCTATGTTGCTCAGGGGAGGGCTACCCCCTGCTGTGTAGCCCATAATGTTACCCGGTCCGTTAGTGGCCTCCTTAGTATAAAAAAAAAAAAATTATAACACATCGTAACATTTAAAAATAAGGTATTAAAATTTCTATAAAAAAATAATACTCATTAACTCTTTGTTAACCTTATAAATTCTTTTCTCTTTATCTACCATCTTTCCAAATAATACAATTTACCTTCATTCTCATTCTTTAATTCTATTCACTTTTTTTCTTTTTATTTCATCTCAGATATAGACTTAGGATATAGACTCTCACTATATGTTAATTTTTATATTTTTTTTCCATATAGGATTATCCTTAATATTATAAACCTTAGGATAATTTAATTAATTCTTAAAAATACATTAAAACAAATCAGTAATATAAATAATGATAATAACATTCTCGGCCTAAAAAAATATTAAATAATGATCAATTATAAATATTTATCACTACTCATTTATTTTAATAATTTTTTTTTGCAAATTTGATTTGCACTTTAATAAATGTATGCGAAAGATAAAATTTGTATTTCACATTGAATCATCAATTAGATAATAAATAAATCAGTAAAAAAAAGTACAGATCTCGACATATATTAAAACGGATAGAAATAATAATGGTTAATAGTGCATGCATAGGTTTTTAAACTTAATATGTTATAATAATGTGGTCGACATATTTCAAAATTTTAGATAGAAATTTTATTTTTTAAGTTTATAAAATTTTTTAAAATTTATATGGAATTAAATATATTAAATCATATTATATATGAATTATATAATAAAATTCAATTTTTATTTAATTTGTACGAAATTATGGAAATTCCTATTTATGCTAATAATGGACATATGCACACGCCTGAAGGGAATCAATCCAAAGAAAATTTTTGACATTTTTCAAAAAATAAAGAAAAATCCATTGGATATTATATATGTTTTCAGAACAAGTATTTAGTAAAAAATAAAAAATAAAAAATAAAAGTTATACATGTGGCTTTTATGCAACGATGTATATTGATATATTATGATACTAATTAATTAATAAGCGGCAAAGTCAAAGCCGGCTATCGAAGCATGCAGACCTTTATTATTTATAAATATACATGTGGTTGGTCACTAAACAAAGTCCTCAATCTGTCCAAAAAAAAAACCAAAAGTCCTCAAAATTTTTAATATGTTGCACAATGATTTACAATCAATTTGAATTTAATTAATGCAACTAAATTTTATTTATAATATGATTATTTTGTTTAAACTTTCCTGAATTTTCATTTTTTTATAAATTTAATTTTTTTATCAATTTAAAAATAGATTATTATATCTCAAAATTTTAAAATTATTTATTTTTTTGATAGAAATTTTAAAATTATTTATAATTGTATATCTCAAATAGATTATTATTATTATAGCATATATATGTATAATGACATCATTTTACATAATAATATTGCATATTTCTTCACATAACTGCTTTATTATTTATGTATACCCCTGTATCTTACATTAATATATTTACTAATTTAATTGCAGATTGGCTTGCTAGAACAAAGAGGCTGAGCGTAATAATTAATTATAATGCTTCTTTATAAATTTATTAAAAAAATTATAATATTATCAATTTATCAATTTAGACAAATATTATTAAATTTGTTAAAACTTTTTAATCAATTTATAAATTTATTATTTTCATGAAATAAATAATTAACATTTATATTTTTGATTAATTTACAAATTTACCAATTCTTTATAATATATGTAAAATTAGCTTATTATAAATTTATTATAAGTATGAAAAGCTTGTTAGCCTTAATCTAGGACTGACACTGTATGGAATGTGATTTTTTTGGATAGTTTACATTCCGTAAGTATATTTTTTTCTATTTTATTAATAAAATATTTATTCATGCTATTAAAAAAACAAACATGAAAAAATACACGCCTCTAAATAAATTCATGTTCAAATTTTTCTTTTTCTATATTGTAATATTAAAAAAAAATAAACATCAAAGGATAATATTAAAAATTAAATATTTATAATAATAAGATGGAAGGATAAGTTGATAAATTGGCATACAATTAATCTACCAATGTTCCACTAATTTATTCCCACTTTGGCAAGTGAATTGTTGTAAGGCATGGGAAGTTGAGGTTAGGAATGATAATAGGTTGGGTGCATGACTATGATTTCTTTACATAGGATACTGAAAATTTTATAAATATATTTAGACAAATATATATATATATATATTATTTTTATCATTCTTGATGGATTTAAATAGGGTACGAATTTATATTGTTAAGTATGTTATACTTGAATCCGGTTATATAATAAAAATCATATAATATAGAATTATTTTAATAGAATCTTGTCAACATTAAATTTTTATTTATAGTTATTTGATTGAAAAAATTATTATGGTATAATTTAAAATTTATTATATTAATGAGTTTATTATATTTAAATAGATAATATAATAAATTATCATATTAAAAGAGAACATAACTTTCAAATAAAAAATTACAGAACTCTAAAATAAAAATTTAAAATTGTATTCAATTTTATTATAATAGATAAAGAAATATAAAAATAAGAATAAATACTAAAATTTTAATCCATATTGATCTAAAAATTATTTTGAGAATAAATTACTAATAAAATCAAACAAAATTAAAAAGAAGACATCACAAAATAATTAAAGATAAAGAATTATGAAAATACGAATAAATATTAAATATTAAATTTATATTAATTTAAAAATTATTTTAAAAACTAATAAAAATACACAAAATTAGAAAGAAAATAACATAAAAATTAAGCAGTAGATAAGAAAGAAAAGTAAAGATAAATAAAGACGACAGCCTCACTTTTTAAATTAGAAAAAAGAAAAATATATAAAAATTTAATTATAATTATATATTTTAAATTTTGTTATATATAAAATTATTATATTTAAATGAATATAAATAGTATATAATAGGTATTGTTAAATAAATTTGCAAAAAATATAATAATTAATAGATAATTATAAATGAATTTGACAAGAGTAATCCAAAATTAGTCAAAGTAATTCGAATGCTACTTTACCGGTTGCTATTATGATTGAGGTTTCTATTTCTTGCTTGAACTTTCTCTAGATAATATGTTGCATATCAAACAATATCTTAATTGTAAAGGTAAACTTTTGACTTAGCTTAATTATCAAATTCCTAGGGGTGGGCCGGCCATAGATTTGAAGAGCATGCCACCTTTCGTCTCTGTCCTCTCATTCTAATATCTTCTTTATGCCCAGATAAAAAAACTAAAGATTGTATTTTTTATGGGTCAGATAAAATGATAGAGATTTATTATTTATTAATTAAAGATTTTAAGTTTAAATTTTTGATAATAAGGCACTTTTAAAATTTAGACGAGAGTATTTTTCTTCTTAATAAGTTTATTTGATACTATCTAAATTAATCTATAATTTTTAAGTTATAAAATACTATACAGTTGAAAAAAAAAAGGATTACACCGCCTCCCATTTTCTCGCGTAAAATCAAAGAAGAACTATAAAGCCTTTTCAATTTCACTGCCTTCGAAGAAGAAGGAACTGGAGGTGAGGAAAAATCAAGTTATTCCATGTGGTTGACAACCTTAAGAATTTTCTTTTTTGTTTATTTTTATATTATTAATATTTTTAAACTAATTTATGTTGAGAAATAAATTAATTTCACGTATAAATAATTTGCACACAACAAATTAATTTATCTAAATTCAATAATCAACAAAATTTTATGTTTATATTTACTTAATATTAAAGATTCATTTCCCAAACAGTTTAATTTATACACTATCTCCCTCCCTCAAAATGTTAACATATTTACATTATTAGGCCTACACTATTCAATGTGTTATTATTAATCACAATAATAAAAAAAATCAAATTTATATTTTAATGAAAGTTATAATAATAATAATAATCATCATAAAAAAAAAGTCATCTGCATTAAGTGTTAAAAGAAGTCAAAATACATAACATAAAATACAGTGGAAAGGGGTCGGCTATGCTATAAATAAATTGGAAAAATGTAATTTATGTTATAAAAATAATTTGAAAAATAATAGGTGAGTTGACAGATACCTAAAGTTTGTTAGGTATGGTGGCTTATACAGCCGCCTTAATTAATTATAATTAATCACCTCAATTAATTATAATTAATCACCTTAATTAATTATAATTAATTGTGAGCACGTTGGCCAAATGTTGTTTTAATTATTTTTAATAACTTGTTTTTAAAAATAAATATGTATATATATCATTTGATTTTTTTGATTGGTATATATATCATTTGATTAGTGAATCCGAAAGTATTTTATAAAGATAATATATAACAAAATTTCGAATTTCCCATTGTTGAAAGATGGCAAAAATTATTTTCACTTTTGAAGTCAAATGTACTATTACGCACAACAAATTAATAATAACTCAAAGTCTAATTAAGTAATATATTTAATTTTTTTAATTACCATATCATCAATGCATATAAGGTATTATTAAATGATTTGACTAAAACAAATGTCACTTAATTTCAATGGTTTAAGCTGACGAGTCAGTTCAAACTTCCAAATTTTGACCAAAAAATAGTTTATGTAAAAGTAGACTACCAAAAAAAAAATTAAAATTAAGCATCCTTATACATAATTCAGCAGTAAAATACATCATTTAGCGATAAAATATACTTTTTTTTATGAGTAATTGATTCGGTATTCATTCTCCATTCCTTAATATAATATATAAAAAAAATTAAAATTAAAAAAATTAAATGTTTCTAATTCACTATACATCTTTCTTTCTTTTTATTTTTACATGTGCTTATAATGGATGAGTAATTAACTGTATAATTGATGGAGTAGTTGACATATGTAATAACAGAATGTGGAAAATGGACTGAGATTTTTCACATTTTCAATCTGATAATAATTTTTGTAAACTGTAAAATTTAGGAGAAAGATGGTCAAATGAAACTTCTATTACTACCCATGTGTTGTCTAAGTTGGAGGGAGAAAACGACTTCTCGTTTTTAGAAATTATAAAAAATAAAATAAAATAGTGGAGATTATTATTATTACTTGTATTGAATTGAGTATTGTCATTTTGCAAGTATCTAGAAACTTTTTTCCCGAAGCCTATCTATTAAGTTTAACACATCGACTAATCATTGAGATTTCCAAAAATATTTTTGATATTTATCTTCAAAAAAAATCTTTAAAAAAATCTTGAAAAATATCAAAAATATTTATCTTTTTTAAATACTCAATTTTTAATTTGAAAAATACTCCTAAAAATTTACGTTTAATATATTATAAATATATCATTTTTAGAGATTTTTTTATTGTAGGATGTATTTGATCTCTTTTAAAAATAATTTTTTTTATTATAAAATGTGTTCAATCACAAATTTTTTTTATAAGTGTTTTTTTTATATATTCTTTTCAAAACAAGTTAGATACATTTACTATATTAAATATATATTAAATATTATGAGATATTTTTTTTAAAATGACATACAATATAATTTAAGAAAAAATAAAAAAAATTTCATATACATATCATTTGACTTAAAATCCTTTTCATAATTAAGAAAAGAAAATCTAACTCAAAAATTCACATAATTTATTCTTAATAAAAAAAATTGAATTTTCATACGACAGGAAAACAAAGTGATATTTATTTTGTTTGGCTGGTGAATAGTAAATTACGACCTTTAAAAAAAAATGCAAATGTGCTAGAGAATTTTATGGTTTCTCAATCAAATTGCAAAAATTAAATTATTGTTAGTTGACTGTGTAAAATCCTCAAAAAAATTAAAAAAAATAATCGATTTCTCAAACTTACAAGTTTTTTTTTTGATAAAAAAAACTTACTTAACAACTTGCTTAATGCTTATAGAGGGATTATTAGTGAAAGATGATTTCAATTGAATTTAGCAAAGGAATGATTCACAAATCTGCTCCTATTCATGCAGCGAAGAATGAAAAAATATATATTTTATTTTTTTAAATTAAAATTTCATAATATAAAAATTACTAATATATAATATATAAAAAATTACTAATATATAATAATTATATATTTAAGAAAGTAATAATTTAATAAGTATATATAATAAAATTTTAAAAATTAAATAAGACAAAATACATCAAATTGAATTTATTATATATATATATATATAATATATATAATATAATATATTATGATATGTATTTTATAATATATTAAAAATATATATATATATATATATATATATAATATATGGAGCCCCCACTGAAAATCCCTGAGGAGTATACTCTTTGTCGCCGTCTGGCCCTGCCAACAAAGATAATTTTATTGCGGGGAACAAAGATTCCTCGCCCTAATGTTAATCTTACTATTTTTCCATGTGTCTCACTCCATTTTTCAAATTGCAACTATTTTCTCCAATTGCTTTTAATGTTTTGGGCCGAGTTCATCTTGGACCCAGCCCATATGTTTAATTTAAGTGCAAACATTTCTATTTATTAAATTCGAAAAACAAACTCCCATTTAATAATTTAATAATTTCTGATATTCTTGTCTATTATTTTTTTAAAAAAATGAAAGATTCATTCAGCAAAAAAAATTATTATTCTCTAGCTAATGAAAATATTTACGTTTCCTTTTTTTTTTTGTTATATATTAATTAGTTAAGTATTTAATCAAATAATTGAGTTAAAGAACATGCAGAAATCATTCTAATTGTTGATTATTTTCTAGCCATTTTTTAATTTTCTGATTAATTTTATTATTTCAATAAATTCATTTTTTTTCGTTATATATCTGCAAAACATGCAATGTTGTTTTTCCCATTACAAAAAAATGTCATCATTATGTTTTAAGGGGTAATGAAAATATACATCATGTCATTAAGTTATCAATTAGGAATAATGATAGGATTTAATTAAGCTAAAGTACATGTGATTAACAATATACATATATATAAATATGATCTTAATTAAATTCATTACTACAATAAAATTTTTAATGTAGAAAATAATGAGAAATAATAAAAAAGATTAGCGGAAGCATACCTTGATCCATAGAAAAATTAAATTTTTAAGATTTGTATCTTCTGAGTTTTGATTATGCATTTGACAGTATTTGCTCTGAATATGAGGTAGACAAATTAACAACTCTAATTTGACTCAGGGACCACAACCCCTCATAATGTCCATTATATACTAGGTCAATTAGGTTTCTTATAAAATCCTAATCACCAGTATTGAGCTTCTACACATATATGGCCCATCCCAAATTAAATATTTTTAGAGCTAAAAAATAAGACTACTTTATTAGCTTTATTAAATTAAATAGCCTATAATATAATTACATTAATATGTAAATCCAAATTAAGATTAAAAAATCCAACAATCTTCTACTTGAGTTACATATTATACCTTAGTAATTATATTATACTTTATGAGCGCAAAATTGGCTATCATTTCTTGAAATATTCCCTTAGATGCAATCTGGTTTATCTACTATATTGATATAGAACCAATGAGCTCTTTGTTACATTAATTCGTAACTCGACCCATCAATGATTACAATATCAATATATTCAATGACATAGATTAAGTATGGATGTGTAGTATGGAAAATACATGTAATACGATCTTAATATGCCTATTTCTAACTGATCTTACCTTATTGAGATCAACTTTAACTTAATAATACAGAGTGTAGTAAACTGAATACTTTATTTCAGCAGAAAATAATATTCATAAATAGTATAATATATCCAAATAAAATAGAGTAACTTAGAATAAAATCATATACAAACTCCCACTAAACCTAAATATCATCAACTAATATAACACACATACGAGCAGTGTGCTCATGAAATACTTTTGGTGTTACGCCCTTAGTAAGTGGATCCGCAATCATAGAGTTTGTACCTATATGCTTTATGGATATCTGTCCACTCTGCACTCTTTTTTTCACAGCCATAAACTTTATGTCGATGTATTTAGATCGAGAAGAGCTCCTGTTATTATTGAAAAATAAGACTATTGAGTTATTATCATAATATAACTTTAGTGACCTATTAATGCCACTCACAATACGCAACCCAGTGATAAAATTTCGTAGCCATAATCCATGACTTGATGCTTCATACCATGCTATAAATTCTGCTACCATAGTGGAGGTAGGTATAAGTATTTGTTTAATACTTTTCTAGAAAATAGCTCCTCCAGCTAATAGAAAAATTTAGCCTGAAGTGGATCTTCTGCTGTCTTAGAATCCAATATAGTCAGAATCAGAATATCTTATGATCTCCAAGTGATCTGACCTCTTGTATGTGAGCATATAATCCTTTGTTCTCTGTGAGTATCTCAAAACCCTTTTGTCTGCTTTCCAATGATCCATCCTAGGATTACTTAGATATCTGCCTAGCATGCCAACAATGAATGCAATATCTGGATGGGTGCAAACTTGAGCATACATCAGACTCTCTACAGCTGAAGTATAATGAATCTTTTGCATTGTCTTTACCTCAAGGTCATTCTTTGGGCATTGGCTGAGACTAAACTTTTCCCCTTTAGCGACCGGGGTATCTCCTAATTTACAGTTTTTCATATCAAATCTCTTAAGCACTTTTTCTATATAGTTCTTTTGTGATAATCCAAGAATACCTCGAGAACGATCTCGATATATTTGAATTCCTAACACAAAAGAAGCTTCATCAAGATATTTCATCTCAAATTTACTTGAGAGAAATTCTTTGGTTTCGTGCAATATTTCCTTATTATTGGTTGCAAGAAGTATGCCATCGACATACAAAATTAGGAAAATAAACTTACTCCCACTGAACTTGTGGTACACACAATCTTCAATAATATTTGTCTTAAAACCAAATGAGAGAACTACTTAATGAAATTTGAAGTACCATTGGCAGGAAGCTTACTTAAGTCCATAAATGGATTTCTTTAATTTACAAACTCTATGTTTTGGGTCTCCTGATACAAAGTTTTCTAACTGCATCATATAAATGGTTTCATCAATATCTTCATTGAGAAACACGATCTTAACATCTATTTGATGTAACTCAAGTTTAAAATGTGCAACAAGAGCCATGATTGTCCTAAAAGAGTCTTTCGAAGAAACTGGAGAGAATGCCTCTTTATAGTCAATTCCTTCCATTTGAGTAAAGCCTTTAGCTACAAGACGTACCTTATATCTCTCCACATTATCTTTTGAATCCCTCTTGGTCTTAAATATCCATTTGCAACCAATGAGTTTCTTTCCTTCAGGTAATGGGACAAGGTCTCAAACTTGATTGTCTTGCATTGACCTATACTCCTCATTCATTGCCTCAATCCACTTTTGAGAGTTTGAATCTTACATGGCTTGATGAAAATTGATTGAATCATCTCCCACCAAGCCTTCAGTGTCCTCATGTTCCTAGAGGAATACTATATAATCATCTGTAATAACATTTCTCCTCTCTCTAGTGGATCTTCTTAGTGGCAAAGACTCTTGAGGTTGTTGAGTTTGTTCTTGAGGAACAACTTCCTCAACCTGAATAGGAAGTTGTTCAACATTATCTTGTATTAGTTTTAAATCTGCTTCTTAAGTAGTGATAGGTATAGAAACCTACACACTATCAGAAATAGTAGTGAGAATCAAAATTGAGTTTTTCTGAGTTGATTTCTCTTTAAAGATAATGTGTCTGACCTTATTTCTCCCCCCAAATTCAATATCCTCAAAGAATGTTGCATTTTTCATCTAAAAAATTGACTTAGTAGTGGGATCGTAAAGCTTATAGCTCTTAGATCGCTTTGAGTAATCAATAAAGTAGTTACTAATCATTTTGGAGTCTAGTTTTCTTTCATTGGGCCGATAAGGCCTAGCCTCAGCTGGACATTCCCAAATATGAAAATGCTTTAAACTGGATTTTTGCCCTGTCCAAAGCTCATAAGGTGTTTTGGCAGTTGCTTTAGTTAGTACTCTATTAAGGATGTAAGCTGTTGTCTTTCGTGTCTCTCCCTAGAGTAACTCAGGTAAGATAGAATGACTGATCATACTCCTTACCATATCCATAAGAGTATTGTTTCATCTTTTAGCTACACCATTCATGCTGGGCGAACCAGGCATTGTGTACTGTGAGACGATTTCACCCTCCTCTAGGAAGTTAATAAAAGCTCCTGGACGTTGTTTTCCTGAACTATCATATCTGCCATAGTACTCACCACCACGATCAGATATGATGATCTTAATGTTCTTGCCAAGTTGATTTTCAACTTCAACTTTGAAAGCTTTAAATATGTCCAAAGACTCTGATTTCTCATGAATGAGATATAGATACCCATAACGTGAGCAATCATCTATGAATGATATAAAGTATATTTGACCATTCCAAGAAGCTGTAGGGAATGTCCCATAGATATTTGTATGTATCAATTCTAAGATACTTGTAGACTTGTTGGCACCAAATCTCTGTTGTTTGGTCTGTTTTCCTTTGATACATTCAACACAAGTATTTAAATCTGAATAGTCAAGTGTATCCAATATTCCATCTGATACATGTCCTTCAATTCTAGATTGGATATATGACCCAAAGGCTTGTGCCATAGTCTAGCTGAGTTATCCTGATTCAACTTTCTTTTAGTACCTCTTGTTTCCAAATGCAAGGTTTCATTATATGAAATAACAATGCCAAGAATATATAGATTATCATAAGTGCTTAATGAACCATTACTAATAATATTTGAATTTAAAGAAAGACAGAATTGATTATTTTCAAAAGAACAAGAATATCCAAATTTGTCCAATATAAAAACAAAAACCAAAATTTACCTAATAATAACCTAATAATGTGTCTTTTAAATCCAAATAAAAACCAGTCCTTAATAATAATCTAAAATGCCCTATTGCCTCTATTTTCACCAATATGTCATCTTCCACATATATGTATCTTTCATCATCACTTGGCTTTCGGTAGCTCAGGCAACCCTGTATTGAAATACTTATGTGAGTAGTAGTACCAGAATCTATCCACCAAATGTTTCTAGGTACTGAAAATAAATTAACTTTAGAAAAGACCAAAGTAAAAAATATACCCTTCTTAGCACTCCAAGCGTGATATTTGGTACACTCTTTCTTCTGATGTCCAGTATTTCCGCAAAAGAAGCATTTATCTACCTTAGCATTCTTTTGTTACGGACTCTTAGCAGCTTCTTTATCCTTCATTCTTTTCTTGCCCTTATCTGCTGAGGTACCAGCTAGATGAACACTCTGAGATTTCTCCAACTTCATTCTTTCTTCCTCTTGTACACAGTGTGCAATGAGCTCATTAAGAGTCCATTTCTCCATTTAGCAATTATAACTGACCTTAAATTGCCCAAATTGTGGAGGAAGAGAATTTATGACCAAGTACACAATCAACTCATCTGGTAAATCTAGCTTAAGTGCTTTCAATCTTTTGGAGATATTAGACATGCTCACAACGTATTCTTCGATATTTCCATTGCCATTATACCTCATGGAAGTTAGTTTTGCTAGAAGTGTTCCTGTTTTCGCCTTATCATTTTTCTCATATAGATTTTCTCAATCTCGGTAAGAAAATCACTAGCCTTAGAAATCTTAGCAGAAATAGCATATCGAAAGTCTTCTGAAATGCCGCGCTTAATGATCATTAGACTCAGGCGATTAGAGTGTTCCCAACTCTCGAAGTTTCATTTTGCCTTAGTGGAACTTTCAGCTATAAGAGAGGCGAGCTGCTCTTCCTTTAATGCTAGGTCTAGATCCATACAGCCAAGATAAATAATGATATTTTCCTTCCAATTCTTAAAGTTCAACCTAGTGAGTACTTGAATACTGCTCGTATTGAGTGGCATGTTAACAGACATATTAACTGTATAGAGAATAAAATAATAAATAATATGCTCACATTATAATTCAAAAATAATCTCTAAAATTCTAAATAATTATGGAATGCATCTCGAGATACCTAGCACAACATTAATATCAAGTCTTTGGACAGTAATATTAATTTTAAGTGGTACTCTCAGTGTAGTGATCAAATATTGATAATAAATCATGTCAAATAATATGTCTATCTTTGGATCGACTTTTATTCACATGAAAATCTTATAATTATCACACATTTATCATAACATATATATATATATAATTCTGTCAAATATTATTCTTCTTTTGGGCCGAATAATACCCGCATGAATTAACATACATATAAATATCATAACATTTTTAATAAACTAATCTACACAAGAGATGTCACTTTGACGACTTCTTATTTCGACCACTTCTATTAAATGTTTCACAAATTTTATTGATTATAAGAATGCACTAAAAAATTAATTAAAATTTAGAGACAATATAACTTTAATGGCCAAAATAATATATTATAAAATAGATTAATTAAAAAATTGGCCCTTTATAATGGCAATATTATAATTTTTTACAATAATAACTACCATGACATAATTGTAATTTTACTTAAAAAATTTGTAACCCTAAATTAAACATAAATAAAATTACAAATTTGCCATTCATCCAATTCAACAATTCTGTCAATTTCCCAAAGAATTATTGTAACACTGTTAATAATATTACAATCTAGCCATCGTACAAAATCACGATGAAACAAGTATATCGCAATTTCCAGTAAGCAAATATGGCTATATATATATATATATATAACAACTTGTTGCAATACTTGATCCATATATATAATAAAATAATTCGTCAATAAAAGTGGCCAGGAAACCTTGCGTCACTTCAAAGAACCAATTGATGACCAAAGATAAAGGAAAGAAAAAAAAAAAATTCAGCCCACGATATGCAGCCAAATTTCTAAATTCATATATAAGTATATTTCCGTGTTAATCAACACAAAATCAGTGCAGGATCATCGAAATTATGACCGCTTGATTTTTTTTTATTCCTTAATCAAAATTTAACCCTAATATCAATTATAAACTTCTCAAAAAATCTACAATAAAATTATTCTGATACCAATTAATAGAATTTAATTAAACTAAAGTACATGCGATTAACCATATACGTATATAAATATGATCTTAATTAAATCCATAACTATAATAATAAAATCCTCCATGTAGAATATAATGAGAAATAATATAAAAGATTAGCGGAAGCGTACCTTGATCCATAAAAGAATTGATTTTTTATGGTTTATATATTCTGAGTTTTGATTAGGCGTTTGAATATGGGGTATGCAAACTAACAACTCTAATTTGACTCAGAAACCACAACCCCTCATAATGTCCTTTATATATTAGGTCAATTAGATTTTTCATAAAACTCTAATCACTAGTATTGAGCTTCTATATATATATATATGACCCATATCAAATTAAATATTTTTAGAGCCTAAAAAATAAGATCACTTTATTAGTTCTATTAAATTAAATGGCCTATAATATAATTATATTAATATGTAAATCCAAATTAAGATTAAAAAATCCAACAAATAAATCATATGTTATAATTTAATTTAATTTTATATAAAACTAATGGAGATTATAATTAAATTAAATTAACATTAACTCATTCTTTTTCTCTATAATTATGAAGATGAAATTATAATTAATATAACAATTCAATAATTATTACATAACTACATAGACATAATATACATTCAAAAGCCACTTCCACACATGGAGTGCTACATCAAATTAAAAAGCCACTTCTACATGGAGTGCACACCCAGAAATAAAAATTAAAAAAAAACTATTTTTTTTATATAAATAAAATAATAATAATGTATAATATTATAAACAACTCTCAGGGATGAGTAATCCAGTGCTGGTTCCATCAATATTCTTACATGAAGAAGCTGCTGCTTTATTCATATAAGTCAGCTTAATGTCATGCAATCTGATTGTCTTACATGGATTGCTTTTGCTGCATTCGAATATGACTGCCTGTGGAGTTGCTGATGTTCCTTGTATATTTTTGTATGTCACTTCACTAATCTTCACACCTGAACTCTGTTATTTTCAAATAAAAAACACAAGAAATTCACAATATTTTAAATTTTTAATGTAACAAAAAGAGAAAATTAGATTATAAGTCACTTTTTTTATTTTTTTTTAAAATAATTTACAATTTTTATATACTTTACACAATATAAATATATACTTGAGCTATTTTTACTATTAAAAATTGAAAAGTAAATATTTTTTGAACGGAAAAAGGATATAAATTTTTTATTTTTGGATATTTTTGAAAAATCTCAAAAAGAAAAAGAGGAAAATTAAGTTATTGAAAATGAAATATACCTTGCCAGGACAACCTATATCATCGGGGCAGTAATCCTGGTCGATAATGATTGGGTTCTCAACATTTCTCATGATGATGTTTTGGAAGAGAATATTCTTAACAAAACTGGTACTGGGCCTGGCCCATGATTTTATCCTTACACCATTGTCTGATCCTGTGAAAACTGCATCTGTTAATGTTATGTTTTGTACTCCATCTTCATTGAATTGTCTGCCTAAACTTCCAATGCTGTCAAATGGCACCAACACAGCTTCTTTAATTCAGTTCCTTGTAAACTAGTGCAATTCATACATTATAAGCAAAATAAATTCATAAATAGAAAACATTTGAAAAGAAATTACCTAACGCCGTGGCCAGGGCCACACTTAATGTTACTCATATGTAAGTTTCTGGTGCCTGGACCGATAGATATGCAGTCGTCTCCAGTCTGAAGCGTGCTGCCAGTGATTGTTACTCCGGTTGCCGCCTGAACGTGGATGCCGTCCGTGTTAGGGCTTTGGTCTGGAGCTACAAGCCTCACATTTCGAACGTTAACATTGTTACAACTATTGATTACTAGGTGTGTTAATTGACTGTTGATAGATGTCAAGCCACTTATAAGGATGTTGTTAGCCCAGTTGAATGTTATGGACTGCACCAACAAATTGATATAATTATTAACTACTAATTCTTATCTTAATAATTAAACTACATATTTAAATTGAATTTATATGATTAAACTATATAAATAGAAAACTTATTAATAAATGAACTTACTCTAGCTCCAACAGGGCAATTTTTGCCAGTTGTTCTACAATTCCAGAAACCAGAACCTTTAGCATCAAGTGTACCGCCCAAAACAGAAACTCCATTAACTTGAAGAAACAAAATCCAATACCCAGAATTTCCAAGAGCTCGATAATCGTCAGGAGCAACAATCGTTCCATCTATAATAACATTAATTCTACTCTTGCATGGACCTTTGAACACTATTGCTTTTATCAAATACCTTCCTTTTGGAACATTGATCGTCGAACTAGAAGCTGAATTACAAGCAGCAGTCCATGCTTTTAAAAATGATTGTGTTGAGTCTGTTTTTCCATCTGGTTTTGCTCCAAAATTTATCACATTAAACGCTGCGTTTGATGACTGAAATATGATAAAGAATGATACTACAAAAGAAGCAATTTTAACAACCTTATAAGCCATATTTTGAGTAAGTGCTAGAGAAGAAGAGAAAGAAGCAGTTGAAGTATACAAGAATGGCAGTTATTGATGGTTTTATTTATAGTAGTAGTGGCAACAGTTAGAATGAATATCTGTCAGTTAGGATTAATTAATTAATTATTAATTTTTTTGTTCATTAATTAATTAAAGATTTAAGTCGTCAAATTAAATTTATTTGCACGTCTTCACGTACATGTAGCTGAGAGATATGTACGGTGTGACATGTGATCAGTTGTGAATCCATAGAAAAAAAATGAACATTTGCATGTTATAAACTGTCCATGAAATTTTATAATATTAGTGAAATATTCAAGACTTAATAAATTAAAAGTGTGTTATTAATTGTAGGCATGAGAATATTTAATTTCAGTTTCCTATTTTATACTCGAATTTGGAGCAAATATTTGCTTTGTTATCATTTATTTTTAATTAAGTAAATTTATATTTTTAATCTTAAGTTCAATGAAAAGTTTAAATTTTTTTTAGATATTAGTTTTAATTAATTTAAAATAAAGAAAGAAAGGATTCGACGAAAATTATGAAAAGCTAAGATGGTGGCTGGGGAGCTGGCTTACGTAGTGGCTGAGATAAATGTCGTTGCATAATAAGTAACACTTGATTACATAGACTTCTTCTTTTGCCACGTGACACGTGGAGAAAACCCGGAGAAGTTGCAGCCGAGAATGTAGCCGATTTTTAAGAAGTTCCAATCATTCATTCAAATGATTGAAAGTCCATTTTTGAAAAAATAAAATGAAAATAAAAAGTTGCTACGTTGGGAAAGACTTAATAGGGTCATTTTTCTTGATTTCTAGTTACTCCTTTTTATAAATTAGACATTATAAAAAGTTAACAAATGCAAAATATCATGGTGAAATTTTAAATTATATAAAATAAAAAATAAATGTAAAATAATGTAAAACTTTAAACAATTTATTGTTTTTATTAAGTATACAAAAAAAATTTAATTGTTATATTAATTTTTCTATAAAATAAATATAAGTCCTAAGATTAGATAATTTATACATGTCTATATTTGTAATTATTAATATTTTTAAAATCAGACCGAATGCTAAACCGGATCGATGAGTAGTTTATAGTTCCACCGGTCTAATAGAATTTGATTTTGGTTTAATAATAAAATAATATTAAGAATTTTTTTATTAATATAATAACATTATAAATTTTTTATTTATAGATATTAATAAAAAATTTAAGAATCATAGAAATTTAAAAATAATAAAAATATATTTTTTTAATTTAAAAATATCACATATAAATTTGATACATATAAAAAATAAATCTAAAACTTAAAATTTAAAAAATAGTATCTCTAGCTTGAATCGATTCAGTCTGATTTCACTTGATAGATTTTTTTTTAAATATGACTTTTTAATATTTTTAAAGTGAACCAACCTACAATGCCCCATAAAATCGGCCTTACTAGCTGGTCTAATTTTTAAAAATACTGATAATTACGATCATTAGATTATTGAATAATTTTCTTGTGAGAAATCAAAAATTCAAATTCTGATAATTTTTTTAAAATTTTAATTTAACTACAAATAAAGACGTTATTGAAAGATTAACTCATAATTCTCTCAAAAAAAGAAGAAGAAAGATTAACTCATAATCATCTCAAAAAAAGAAAAAAAGAAAAAAAGAAAGATTAACTCATAATTATTAGATAGACCGTTGCCTTCATGCTCAAGTAAACACAATACATAATGAACATACTTTAGAGAGGGGAGCTTGCATGATTTGGATGATTAAATTTTATGGTGGAAATGGAATTTGACTTTAACTAATTAAGAAGTAGACAGTAACCATGTGCATAAGCAAAGTCAAAATCACATTTAAAGGAATGAGACTTGAGCTTCCACACCATATATCGTCTCAGATTCATGCATATGTAGCCTTTTATTAGGTTTAAAAAGAAAACTTTAATTAGGCGACGCTTATATTATATATATATAATTTTCTTTTAACATCTTCGTAAAATGTATTTATATATATCCATACTTTTTTCTGAAGAAAAGAAGCATCATTATATTGTAGGAGGAAGATCCTCCCTTAACAAAAAATTCAGGGTTTGTGGATGGTTAAAAAAACTAATCAATATTTAGCAAAAAGTAAATAAACACCTGACAAAACAGTTTGCACAACTTATGATCTTTAAGACTATGACTTCTATTTCAAATGGGCATAAATCCTGTCTTGATAGCCTGAGTAAGAGTAAGATTATCTAATTCAAAAATACAGTAAGAGTACTTAAAATTAGGAGCTCTTTGGATAGTCATAAGCAATGTTTGTGCAATGTAAAGCTGAATTTGAGCGGATCAAACAAGCTATTCCATTAACCATTTTACCATATCAGAACTGTTGGAGTTGCCGATATATTTGCTTAAAATCAAAGCAAAATCCCAAAAGAAATGGCAGTAGAGTGGAGTGTTAGTAAAACAATTTGATTTCTTATTTTTGCAAGTTAACTTGTCAAATTATTTTTAAACCATGCTTTTATTGTCATTAGTTGTGAAAATTATATATATATATATATATATATATATATATACTTGTAAAGTGTGTGGGGGAGTAAGACACAAAAAGAGTGTAGACTTTGTGGTAGAGTCTCCATGTTCTTTGTAATTGATTGTGTGCTTATGTAAGGAAGAGACATAGAGAAAGGTGAGGAAACAGAGAGATCGAGAGGAATTTTATTACATTCAAAAAGAAAAATAAAAAGAAAAAGAAAAAATTGCGTATTTTTCTTTGTTCTCCTTTGTTTTACCTTGAACATTTTTCTTCCTTTCGCTCTTGCAATTTTTCCTATGTTTTTTTTTTTTTGTTTCATGTGTTTGTTTCTTTGTTCTCCGAGGAGTGAATTTTGTCTCTATAGAATGCTTGTGTCTTTATGTCCTTCCACATGCTGATAGTTATATCAGAGCTCATGAGTGAGTGTTTATCTCTGTGGAGTCTTCTGTCTTTGTATTTCCCAATTACTAATATGGTATTAGAGCTTTAATGGTCTTAACTTGGCTTATGGTGAATGAAAAAAAGACAGTTATCAAATATTTGATGAAAAGTGTGCTACTGTGGAGTGACTATGGAGAAGTGAGTATGTGTCTGGATTCATATAGCAGTGGATCTTTTACAACACATTCTTGCCTCTCTTTTTTCTTTTTGTTATGCTATTTTTTGTCTTCTCTGAGAACTGTGGAGTGTATTTTTCATGATGCTAATGCTATGGAGTATTCTTCGTAAAGCTAAGTAATGTAGGTTGTGGAGTGTGTTCTCTGTGATGTTGTGGAGCGTGTTCTCTATGAGGTAGTAGAGTGTGTTTTTTGTGATGCTGTGGAGTTCTCTATGATGTTGTAAAGTGTTCTTCGTGAATGTAGGTTGTGGAGTGTTCTCTGTGAGCTCCATGAGGTTGTGGAGTATTCTCTATAAGACTCTGAAGTAAACTTTTATGTTATCGAGTTAAGTTTACACAGAGTTTCTTGTTGCTGTTTATTATCTTTGAAGGGCTAACAATGTTTGTATCTGCTAATTTTAATTGACCTTTACGTATAATAGTGACGGTAAGAACTTAGGATGAAGATGAAGCTTGATCTTTCCAAGATTATCTTACAAAAAAATGGCAGAGAATATTTGTGTGAAGGACCATAATTCTAAAGCTATTTTATGGGAGTTTGAATGTTCAAAACAATTCATGTTATTGATATTGTTAGTGATTTTGGTTGTCTGAGAAATAAAATCATATTAATTGAATTATTTGAAGGGACTTACTGTTTCAACATGTTATTCATGAGCTATTTCTTGAAGACATTGATGATTTCATAATTTGATATCAATACGTCCAAAAAATTTAGTTTGGGAGGGGGGGACTATTAGTTTGAATTCCTCCAATTCTCGCAAAAAAAATATTGTAAAGGGAGAGTGTTGGAGTTGCTGAGATTTTACTTAAAATTAAAGTATAATCATAAATATAATGACAGTGGAGTGGAGTGTTAGTAAACAAAGTTAGTTTCTTATATTTGTAAGTTAACTTGTCAAATTAGCTTTCATGCTTGTACTGTTATTAGCTTGAAATTTCTATATATGTGTAAAGAATGAACATGTTTATGTGTGAGAAGAGAAACACAAAAAAGTATATTTATGCTTCCATAAAGGAAGAAAATAAAGAAAGGTGAGAATGCAAAGAGTTTGAGAGGAATTTCTTTATATTCCAAATAAATAAATGAAAAAAGAAAAAAAATTATATATTTTCTTTTTTACTCCTCTATTTGTTTTCCATCCTCTCTTGCACTTTTTCCTCTGTTTTACTCTCATTTGTATGTTTATTTATTTTTTTGTTCTTTGAACAATGAGGTTTGTCTCTACGAAATGGTTGTCTCTATGTCCTTCTATAAGCCAACATTGGTATAAGAGCTCTTTAGTGAGTGTTTATCTCTATGGGGTCTTTTGTCTTTATATTTCCCCAATTGCCAACAAGGATCTTGAAATATAAGTTGATCCTACCCATTAAGATGAAGGAGTAAAAGAAGCATCAGAATTATACTTTATCCATCCTCGTGGAGGAGGAGCCCATTTAGTTATGAGATAAAATACAAAATTGGTAACTCTTGATGCCATGAAAGAAACATATTGATTAACTTCTAGGGAATAGTACCCTGCAAATAGAACTCATTCCTTATCTTTTAAAGACTCCAGTATAAATATATCACTTTGGCCAAGAATTTATATTTGTTAGGGATATCTAAATCACACAATTCATTCTACCAAGAGAAGAAAGCATTCATATTTAGAGTTAAAAGGATTGAAACCAATATTTAACTTAAACCAAGAGGCCCAAGTATGATCACATTGAAAAAGGAAGTGCATTTAAAATTCTTGCTCTTTATCACAAATAAGAAAATAATTATTAACACAAAAATTTCTCTTTTGAAGGTTGCTTAGTGTCGGAAGTAGGTTTACACAGGACCTCTAAGTGAAACATTGTAAGCTTGGTGGGAATCTGATTTTTCAAATGGAATACCAAATGTTACCTCTAATTAAAGACTATCTATTCCACCAACATTCATGTTTTGGGAGGAATTATAAAGAAAGTCGTATACTGACTTTATAGATAATCTCCCATGTTTATTATAGTTCCAAATTACTAGACCAGTATTATTAGATGGAAGAATGTCCAAAATGGCATGAATTTCTCTTTCAGAAAAAAAGAGATGATAACAAGTTTAAATCCCAACTTCCTTATTCTATAATAAGTTTCAAAATCAATGTTGAGTTCTGATTCTCTCTGTTATTAGAAAAAACCTTACAATTCTGACCCATGATCCTTCCAAATTATAAATCTTTATGCTATCAGATACCCCTTTTATCTATAGGATTTTGATTCCACTGAAAAGAGGAAATGATTTGATTAAACTTTTTGCAGAAGTCTCTAGGAAGCTTAAAACAAGCCATTATATATGTCAGAATTGTTGTTAAAACAACCTTTTTTAATACTATCCTTCTTGAAAATGAGAGAAAGTTGTGGTTCTAAGACTGATCCTAATTAACAACTATTCTATATTTCAAAAAATTAAAGGACTCAGTTTTTTATCTGCCCCACCAAGAGGAGATCCTTAAGTATTTCTCACAATTTTCCATTTCTTTCACAAGCAGACTCACTATGGAAGGTTTAATATGGGTGGGGGTATTTTTTACTAGAGACTATGCCGTATTTTTTATAGTTTATGGATTGGCCATAAGTTGAGCTAAATAATTCTATTATATTTTTCAATGCAAAAGCCTCTTGTAAGTGGTTTTACTATAAATGAGTGTGTTGTCCACATAAAAAAGATGAGTAATTCTAGGTGACCCCTTTGTTAGCTGAAAACCAATAATAAAATTATTTTGTAAAGAATTGTTCAGTTTTATAGATAAAATACTGGTGAAAAAAAGAATAGATAGGGAGAAAAGGGATCCCCTGCCTCAAACCTTTAAAGGGATTAAGAGGAGCTAAAGGATTTCCATTCACCAACACCCTATAGGAGATTGGGGACACACATTGCATTAAAAGATTCACCACTATGCTATTAAATCCCATAGATCTAAGAATAAATTCTAGGAATCCCTATTCAACTATGTCATAAGCCTTGTCATATCTAATTTAATTTCCATTTGACATCTACCTTTAAAAGATTTAGATTTCAGCTTGTGAAATATTTCATGTGAAATCAAAATGTTGTCATAGATAATATGCCCAGGTATAAGAGGTTCTTGATCCATACTAATGAAATCATTAAGAAAAAGGTTTGATCTTATTCATAAAAATCTTTGATATAATCTTATAAGGGAAATTACATAAGCCAATTGGCTTAAAATGAGGTACAGTTTCAGTGGCAATTACCCTGGGTATGAGTACGATATTTGTACTATTGAGATTTCTTTTCGTGATTTGAGAATAAAAGAAATTCTTCACTGCATCTGTAATGTCCCCTTCAATGAGTTGCCAGTACTTCTGAAAGAAAAATTCAGAAAATCCACCAGATCCAAGGATCTTATATGCACCGGGACTGAAGACAACTTATTGAATTTCAACTTTTGCAGGAATAACTTACATGATATTGTTATAATGAGTGATTACCATGCAAGGGATTTGATTTGCCGCTTGAACCTAAAAGTCGATACTTCCAGCAAAATACAAATCCTTAAAGAAACCTGATAATAAGTTTAAAATTTCAATCTCATCTTTGATCCAACGCCCATTTTGATCTTTTAAAAATTGAGGAAAAATGATGAAACAAAGAAAATATCCATATTATATATATGAAAATTGAGGAAAAATGATGAATTTTAGGTTGTCATGTAAGTAATGGAAAAATATAAATTATAAATTTTTATAATTTATTTTTATAAAAATTATAGAAGTCAAAAAGTTAAAAATGTAAAAAGACAAAACTAGAATTCAAAAAAATCAAGAATTTAAAAAGATAATAAATAATTAAATATCATTTATTGTCATTTAAAAATGTCATTAATTAAAAATTAATAATTAATAGGTGAGGATTTTAAGAATCAATAACTTTTGATTATAAATATAGACATTTAAATGAAAATTTTTTAACTAAAAAATTACATATACAATAGTTGTTAGTTATATTGGATTGAAAGAAAATATTTAGATTTGCCTTTATTTTATTTTTTTTTGTTTTTATGACAATGGTTTTTTCTGCTCTTGCTAAAGTAGTGTAAGTAGTCTTTTTTTTTTTGGTAGGACAACTAAAATATTTATATAATGGACAAGTGATAGAAAATAATTTAATACAGTTTATTAATATCATTTAGATTCTATATATATTATGTCAGAGTAAGTAATTATCTCACTCATAATATAATCTATTATATCTAATATGTGATAAGTTTATTATGAAATATATGAACTTTGATATAATAAGCTGAATGTTTCATGTATCATTACTGAAAGAAGAGGTATTTACATTTATATAAGTGCAGCTGAACTGACTTACTAACAGAAAGAATAGCAAACTGATTGACTAAGTGTTTACTAACTTACTAAGTAATTACCTATCTCAGTAAGAAATAAATAATACAACAAAATTGCTCCATCACCCCCCTCAAGCTGAAGAGTATGTATAGTTAATACTTTAATATTCCTAATTTGGAAAAAAATCGTTGGAACAAAGGTATAAGCAATGGCTTGGTAAAAACGTCTACCTACTAATTTGAGCTTCTAACTAGAAGAAGTTTTAGCAAGTTAGATTGAATTTTTGCTCTTACTATATGGCAATCCAATTCTATATGCATAGTACGCTCATGAAAATTTGGATTATGAGCTATGCTGATGGCAGAAACATTATCACATAATATGAGAGCAGAAGTTAAGGATAAAATAAAAAGATCAGAAAGTATATAAGTAAGCCAATGTATTTCATAAGCAACATGCAAGAGCTCTATACTCTGCCTCTAAAGAAGACCTTGAAATAATAATTTCCTTTTTGGATTTTGAGGAGATGAGAATTACCAAAGAAAAGCACACATTCCTTTGATTGATTTCCTCATGAGAGGACAAGATGCCTAATCAACATCATTAAAAGATTGAATCTTGAGATCAAAAGTAGAAGAGAAAAAAATACCTTGAGGTGGAGCAACCTTAATGTATCTAAGTACTCTTGAGCTAGCTAGGAATTTGGTAGGATTATCAAGAAATTGACTCAAATATTTAATATCATAACTGATATCAGGCCTTGTGTTAGCCAAATAAAGTAATCTTCCAATCAACTTCTTATAAACAAAAACATCATTTAAAAGAATAGATAGAAGATGAACTTTGAGCAACATTAGAAATTATCTAAAAAGGAATCATAGGTGTTGCAATTGGTTTAGAATCAAGAAACCCTTCATCACTCAACAACTTCAAAGTTTGTTTCGTTTGGCACATATGAATTCCTTTGGAAGATCGAGCAACCTCAAGGCATAGAAAAAATACTTAAGAGAACCAAGGTCTTTAATTTGAAACTAATAATGGAGAAAGACCTTTACAACATCAATCTCATTCATGTGTGTACCGGTTAAAATCACATCATCAACATATATCAAGAGAGCAATGAAAGAAGAACTATATGCTTTAGTAAAAAGAGAAGGATCTGCTATTGACTGAAGAAAACCTTACTGAGTAAAGCATTAGTTAACTTGGCATTTCACTGCATACTAGCTTGCTTCAGGCCATACAAAGATTTTTGCAACTTACATACTTGGGACTTGTTGGCAACAAGATAACTAGGTGGAGGCTCAATATACACATTTTTCAAGTAAGTGACCATGTAAAAGTACATTATTAATACCTAATTGCTTCAAAAACCAATCGTTGATATTGCAACACTAAGTAAGCATCTTACATGTTGCCATCTTAGCTACAGGAGAAAAAGTCTCAAGTAGTTAACTCCTTTCTTTTATGTCTAGCCTTTGGCCACAAATTTAGCCTTATATCTCTTTAGAGTGCTGCAACGTCTATAGTTTTAGTAAACATAATTATATAAACAATTTGGAAGGGTTAATAAATATGTTGGAAGAAGAAAATAACTAAAATATACTTAGTGCATATGTAAAATATACCTAAAATATAAATTTCACTAAAAAATAAAAATTAAAGTAAAAGTTAAAAGTCAAAAAGTAAAAAAAAAAATAAATCAAAATTAAAATTATTTTTGAGTGGAAGAGGAAAAAATGAAATATAATAATTAATTAATTAATTACTTTATATATATATATATATGGTTAGGAAAGAAAGAAGAATAAAAAGTAAATTATTTTTCATCTTCTTCTTCCTCTTGTCCTCCGTAGGCCATCCACCATGGTTGTCCAAGGGAAATTTTTGCTTCTTTAATTATATCAAATTTCACTATGTTTCTAAGGAATTAGGGTGGTTTTAAAGATTTTCTATTAAAAGGTAAGAGTTCTTTTCAATTTAAGAAGTTTTGCTTTGAATTCTTAATTATGTAAAAATTGGGATTGTAATGAAGGGTTTTATAATTATTTTAATAAGTTATTTTAAAGTTATCTTGATATGCATATATTGATTTTATGATTGAAAGTTGAATATGATAAAATTTTGGTGAAGTTGGGGTTTTAGGTAGGGATGATAACAGGTATGGTACCTGCCAAAATTGCTCTATCCGAATTCGAACTTGTTTAATTTTTAAATTACTTGTACCCATTTAAATTCGATTATAGTTATACCTATACACATTTCAAATCCATTTAATACTATTTATTTACTATCCGAACCCATTTAATTATCCATTTAAATATAAAAATTTCAAAATATTATAAAATTTAAAATATAAATTATAATTTTTTTAATTAAATAATTATAAATAAAAATTTAATATTAACACAATTTTATAAAAAATAATTTCATACCACATAATTTTACAACTAAAATAAAATATAATTAATATATAATTAATATATAATCGGGTTCGGATAATGGATATCCAAAGGTCCAAACCCAAACTCAAACCAAACCTGATACGGATAGTAAAAATATTATCAGTACCTACCCAAATACATCTATAAACTACTCATCCTATATAAATGGATTGGGACGGATTGGGTGCCCGAAAATACCCGATCCATTGTTATCCCTAGTTTTCGGGTTGGTTATGTGAAAAAAGAGTTTTTAGTGGAGGTATTCTTAATTGATAAAATGGATTCTTTTAATGTTATTTTGATGGATATGTAATGATTTTATGGTTAGTTGGTTGAAATGAGTGAGTTTAGTTGAAGTTTGGACAAAGTGGTAGGTGGATTAGGGTTTTGATGGAATTTTGGGTAGAATTGATATAATTGATGTTTAATTGAATAAAATGGGTTGGAATGAGATACTAATACTATATTTGCACTTATATATTGGTTTAGGAGTTAGTAAGGTGAACTTACACATTTAAAGAGAAGAAGGACATTTGGTGAAGTTGGAGTTGGAAAGTGAACTGGGCTTGGATTTTAGCATATTTAAGGTTTGTACATATTTTGATTATATGTATTTTAATTGCATTTGGTTTGACCCAGCACATTGTGATTTATGAATGTTCTAAGCTACTTTGAAATTAGTTTTGGCATGTAATGTGCATTGTTTTGTTTAATGTTATGTAAATCATATAAAATACAAAATGTCAAGCCATTGTAGAAGTGGGAAAGGATGTCACAATGTAAATGTGACTAAAACTATGAGAAATATCATTGATTATGTTGAAATGAGGAAATTATACATGATTATGGAAAATGAGATAAAAATGGATAAAATGTGATACATCTTAGCATTATGTAATATCTTGCTCAAGAGAATAATATTTGGTATTGTCGATTTGGTATGCCATTAACATGAGATGATGATAATATTTGCCTACAGGGCGGACGAGCCTACCGGCGGTATATATGACATTCAGATGCCTGATGTTGATAGGGAACTCGCCTATGGATATTATTATTAGACACTCAGATCCCCAATGTAGCGATAAACCAAAGTAATTTTTTTGAAACATGAATATTAGATAAGGACTTTTGGACCTAATATATGTAACCGTGACATTTTTTTGTGAACAAAGTATACATTGTAGCATCTTACTTTACATGGGATATTGAAAAATATAATGTATTGTTTTAAAATTTCTTTTGTTATCAAAGTATATACCACTAAGCTAGTAACTTAGCACGATTATTTTATCATGCAGGTAAAAAGGTAGAAGCAGAGATCCCTACTAGACCTAACCAGGGCTAGGTTTTTAGATTAACACTTGAAGTTTGATATTTTGCCACGAGACTAGAACTTATCTATATCTCATGTAAATATTTATTTTTGTTAAATTTATTATGTTTATATACATTATGATGTTATATAAAAATATTGTAAAATATCTGAAATACATTATATATATGTATGGTTATGAGACGTTGAATGATTTTTGAAGGAACTGTAGAGATTTGGGATTTATATTATTATTATTAGGAGTGTATTTTTCTACATATTGTGATTGTTTGATTTTGGAGAATGTTCAATTTGCAGATAAAACTCTGACGAATTTTTCTAGATATTTTTCTTTATATATATATATTATTTTGTCATTTATTTATTTATATATGTTGGTAAGATTAACACAATGGATAGAAGTTGGATGCATTTAAGAAATAAATTTTGTCCTGAATATAAATGGTGTTTGAGGCTTTATGGGTGTTACAAAATACCATTCAGACTCCAGCGGAAGAATTCAGTGCCCATGCAAAAATTGTAACAATTGCTATTTGAAAATTGCTTCAGATTTTAAGAGAGACCTATTTCATCATGGATTTGCTGAGGACTACACTCAATGGATATATCATGGTGAGTCTTTTCAAACTAATGATGGTAATTATGGTGTTGACAGTTTTGATGGTAGTGATTTTAATAATCAAACTGGAGATCAACATAATGGTATTTTTGAAATGTTAAATGATATGCAAAAATCAGCTTTTATGGAATCTAATATAGATTAGGGCTTAACACATCATGATAAAATGCACCTGAAGGGGGGAAGTAGAGAAATTTGCTAGATTACTAAGTGATGCTCAGTGCAAATTATATCTAGGGTGTAAGAATTATTCAAAGCTATCATTTTTAATTAGAATGTTACTAAAGTAACTAGTAATAGCAGCTACAAGTCATTTGATATGTACTTAAAATTGTGTAAAGATGCTCTCTCAGAAGGTGAAACCCTTCCAAGATCATATTATGAAGTGACAAAATTGATGTGTGATCTTGGACTTAAATATATCATTATAGATGCTTGTATTAATGATTGTACATTATATTGGAAGGAGTATAAACATCTCAATCAGTGTCCTAATTCGGCTGGCTCCTAGATGGAAGCCTAGTCTAGGTAATCATAAAAAGATTGCTCAAAAGATACTTAGATATTTTCCTTTGAAACCTAGACTACAAAGATTGTTTATGTCAAAAGAAATTATGAAGGATATGAGGTGGCATAAAGAACTCGTGTTAATGATTATACTATTATACATATTGTTGATGCTATGGCATTGCAGGAGTTTGATAAGGAAAATGATTGGTTCGCTCAAGATGCTCGTAATGTATGACTTGGTCTTGCAAGTAATCGGTGTTCAACCCTTTTGGAAAAATGAGCACCAATTATAGTATGTGGTAGGTCATTTTGCTCCCCTATAATTTGCCACCATGGAAATGTATGAAGGAGCCATTTATATTTTGTCCATTCTTATTCCTAGTAAGGACTCTCCTAGTAATGATATTGATATTTATTTATGCCCTGTTAAGGGCACAACTATGGGGGGTCCAGGGACTCCCTCGCTGGCGGCTAAAAGCCCTTATAGGGGCTTCTTACTGTTGGCTGTTGGCTGCTGCAATCTGCAGGTATAACAATAGGGAGGAGGGGTTGAAGAGGAAAGCCCCCCTCCTTTGTTTTCTTTTCTTTTTTTTTTTTAAATTACCCCTGGCAGAGGCATAGAGTTGAGAGGCAAAGTGAAGAGGATCGAGACTGAGCTCGACCGACCAGTGGACAGGGACGTCAATTGGCATATGGCAAAGAGGATCGACCAACCGGCATCCAACAAAAAAGTAATTTTTTTTCAGCTTCTCGAATCCCTAATTTGTTTTTCTTGTCCCAATTTGCCATAGTTTTATGCATTTTTTTATTTTCTTTTCATATAAACAAAAATTTTCTCTTCTGTGCCTTTACTTATTTTAGGTGTTTCTACTTTCCATTTCATCTCATTTTTTTTTATTTTGAAAGTCAAAGTGTCTAGGACAGAAAATACATGTCCTAATTGTATTCAGTTCTGAATTTACTATTTTGTTTCATATTCTTCTTCTTCTTCTTCTTTTAGAGTTTATAGTGAAAATTATTTCAGTTCCTTTGAAGCAAGAACCATGTTAAATTGTTCATCGGATGTTTATAATAGAACCAGGTTAATTGAATTATTTTCAATTCATAATTAAGTTTTCTGTTTTTCAATTAGACTTCAAATGGCATTCAAACTTTTAAATTCGAATTGTGACTCTTTTCTTCTTTTTTTTCTACATGGATTATGCAAGAGTTAATTACATATAAACTTCTTTCATTTTGTAACATAATAAATTATCAGCATTATATCTACATTTTTAGAATTGTGAATGTTTTCTTCACTTCATTGATTGATTTGTGTTTTATGCTAATTTGATGAATGATTATAAAATATGAATTTTTTTTTGTGATATTTGTGAATTGGAAATTTGGGATTTTTCCTTAAAAATTTAGAATTGGGGGGTGGAGGTTGCTTTATATTCTTTTTGTTTGCATTAAGTTTGAATTGGGGCTCAAATTAATGTTTACTAAGAATAAAAAACCAATGTGGATAAATTTTTTGTTAAATAAATTTTTGTTGAAAAGAGCCTTATGTGCAGCATGTCCTTGTGATAGCCTATCTTGCTGAGATGGTTGGCTACTGAATTGCTGGTAGTATTCTAAGATTCCTACAGATGTCCAAAGCCTAGCTTTATGCTTTTGGTGAAGGCTTGAATATGGTTGCTAGTTGCTATTAGCCTAAAAGCTATGTTGCTATTTTTTGTGTTGAGTATACTACTTTTGGATTAGCATATACACTAGATTTGTCTGCTAGTATTAGGTGATGAGTTTAATTTGTATTGTGGGGACAATTGTAAATACTTAATGTACATATTGTTTCATACTTTGTTTATAAAATGTTGAATTTTATTGAAAAAAAGAGCATGTGGTGGATGTTATGAATTATTTTATCTTTAAAATTTCGACCCCCTTAATTAAGTCCTAGTTTTGCCACTGCGCCCAGTAATTGATGAATTAAAAGAATTATGGAAAAATAGAGTGGAGAAATTTGATGCTTATATTAATAAGAAATTTCAACTACATGTTGGATTACTATGGACCATAAATGATTTTTCTGCATATGGAATGCTATCTAGCTAGAGCACAAAAGGAAAGTTGGCTTGTCCCGTTTGTAACAAATGGACAAGTCAACTACTTTAAAACATGGATGGAAACAATGTTTTATGGGTCATCGTAGGTATTTGGATAAGGATCATCCATGGAGAAAAAGTAAGAAATTTGATCGTAAACTTGAATATCAATCAAAACCTAAAGAATTATCTAGAGATGATATAATTATTCAAATAACTCATATTTCTAGTGAATAATTTGGGAATCCTCCTAACAAAAAGAAGCGTCAATGTACATATCAAGAGTTTTATTGAGCTAAAAAGAGTATAATTTTGAATTTCCTTATTAGAAAACATTGAAATTATGTTATAATTTAGATGTGATGCATATTTAAAAGAATATATGCGAAAATATATTAGGCACATTGATGAGCATAGATGGAAAGACAAAGGATAATTTTAAGACTCATTTGGATTTAGAGGAAATGGGTATAAGGAAGGAACTACACTTACAAAAAGTTGGTGATAGGTATTTATTACTTCTAACATGTTATACTTTATCGTCCTTGAAAAGGAAAAATTGAAATCAATTAAGTTTCCTGATGGATATGCCTTAAATTTATCTCGATGTGTAAATGTCCAAGATTGTAAATTGTATGGAATGAAAAGCCATGATTATCATGTATTCCTACAGCATCTACTTCCAATCGTGGAGTATGGTTAATTGCATAAGGATCTTTACATTGCGTTATTAGAACTAAGTGTTTTTTTTAAGCATTTATGTGCCAAAATAATTAATAGAGCTAGATTGAAGAATCTCCAATGTGATATCGTTTTTATATCGTGTAAACTTGAAATGATATACCCTCCATCTTTCTTTGTGATCATGATTCATTTATTAGTTCATTTACCATATGAAATAGAATTGGGAGGGCTAGTACATTATCGATGGGTGTACTTCATTGAAAAGTAATTTAGATAACATATTTCAATTTAATTTTTTATCCTTTTTTATATAGCTATGTTGTACCATTGTATTTATTTTATTTTGCATGATATGAATACAAATAGGTGTTTATGTACATTGAAAGTCTCTGTGCGTAACAAAGCACATCCTGAGGGATCCATTGCTGAGGCATATATTACTAAAGAATGTATTCAATTTTGTTCATTATACTTTCACGAAGTTGAAACCATACATAATAGAGTAGAAAGAAATTTCGATGGTGTTCAGAAAGGGATGAGTAGTGGATTCTCAATTTTTTTTGCAAAAGGTAAGGATTTTAAGGGCTCCAACATATGATGTGTTATCTCTATTTGATTTTAGAAAATTCGGTGGTACATACTCAACAACTGTAAGGATATAAAGCATTATTGCAAGTGATTTTATTGATGTAATAAACTATAATTGCAATTAATAATTAATTTTATAGTGGTCTTTTATCTGTTAATATATGTCATCTTATATTTATAGTTTATACAATAAAGAAATTGAAGCACAAAGTCTTGTCAATATGCAATAAAGACATTAAAATGAATTTCCATCATGGTTTAAGTAACGGGTAACTATCTTTTCCTTTTCAAATGGTCATTTTATGATTAATTACTTAAGTTATTGTAAATTGTCTTCTTTAGGTGATACAATTGAATTTAAATGGATCACTTGAATCGACAGACCAATTATATGGACTAAGTGTAGGTTCTGATATTCGAGTTGCAAGGTATAGTGTTATAATTGTAAATGTAATTAGATTTCACACTATTGAACATGATAAGTATCATCATATTTAAAATAGGTGGATTGTAGTAAAAGGAGAACATAATTTCAAAGAAATTAATTTTTATGGTATATTAACATATATCATTGAGCTTGATTATTGTCATGGGAATCATGTTTTTATATTTAAGTGCAATTGGTGGAATATTGGAGATAAAAGAAAGGGATAAAAAAATATGGTCATTTATTGAGTGTTAATATTAGTCAGAAATAATATGTAGATGATTCTTTTGTGTTAGCATCACATGCAGAGCAAGCTTTTTACCTTGATGACATAAGAAAATAAGAGAAATGAAAAATTGTCCAAAAATCTTATCCTAGGAATGTGTATAATATTTTGAAAAATGAAGAAAATCATGATGATGATGACTTAATATTCAATGGTAAGACATACCAACTGTATGAGGCTGTTCAGGGAAGTGAGATTGAACAAATTGATGATGAAAATATAGAATTATTGAATAGAAAAAATGACATTCCAAAAGAAATTGATGTTATTGTTGTACCTTCAAAGAATGCTTCAACACCTACTGATGATTTAAATGATGATGAGTTAATTGACGATGAAGATGATACTATTATTAATTATTATAATGGCGATTCTGAAATAAAAAAAGAAGTAGATATTAACAGCCGACAAAATGACGATAACAATGACAATGATGAGTTTTAATGTTAAATTATGGTATATAAATTTTATTTCTTTTCTTTATTTTTACCTGTTCAATATATTTATTTATTTAATCATGAAAACTCTAATTGGAAATCATCTTGGTGTTATTCAGGTTCACTAAATTTTCTTACATTTTGGCTGTGTCAAAAGATCAAATTTAAGGAGGAAAGTTAAATAAAAAATGAAGCCATGGAGAGGATTAGTTGTAATGTTATAATCATTGTGCCCTTAAAATATATTTTCATTCCATGTTAACCATTTATTATATGATTTCTCTTAAGTTTACCCTTGAGACTTCCATTTTGAATATGAATTTTTCTTATATTTCTAAGGTTATTATCATGTACAAAACAACAAGGTATAGATTAGGTTGCTTTTAACTTTTATAATCTCTTTTTTTTAAACATTTATACTTTTTAAGTATTAAGATTTGCTTCATACATTTTAAATAAAGTTAGTAAAAATTTGAATGGAAAAATGAAGATAAGCATAATACAGAACAATTAATAGTTTAAAATTAAACAAAAAAAGTTTTTTTCTTATGCTAAATTATTTGAAGAATTTTGTTATTATGGAAACAATAGGTGTAATGTAATGATTTGCATCTTGTCACTATATCCAATTTCATGAGAAGATTTTATTGTTTTCTTAGCATATTATTTTTATGAAAGAATATATCAAGAATATTTATCCAACCACAAAATATCTTTATAGCGAAGGATTTATATGTCAAAAGAAAAAAATTAATTGATGACATACTTCATTTATTGGAATTTATTATAAGAGAAAATTGTGAAAAAAATTGTTATTAACATAAAGAATTATGTGGTGAAGACATAGAGTCTTGTTTTGATTCATTAGTTAGGACAAATTAATATATCATATGTTTTATGTTATTTTTTCATTAATATTTTCACTAGAAAGAATAGAAGTGGGAAGTTTTGATTCAATAAATAATCATCACAAAAAATTTTTCATTTCCACAAATAGTACATCTAGTGACACAATTAAATATTATTACAACAAATTATATTTTATGATAAATCCCATCACTTTTTTGGAAGGAAAAAATATAGTGACAATGTAATAAAATTCTAATATATCTACATTTAATTTCACATAAAAATTTTATCATTTTTTTAGTAAATTATTTTTATTCAAAAATATATCACAAATATTTGTCTAATCATAAAATATCTTTACAACAAAGAGTTTACATGTCATAATAAGCATATTAATTGATGTCAACTGTATTTATTGGAATATATTATTATAGGCAATTGTGACAAATAAAATTTGCTATTAATATAAAAAAATTATGTGGTGATGATATTATATCTTTCCACAAACAATCTTTATTTGTGCCAAATTAATTTATCATTTATTATTTTTATTTTGTTAGTAACTTTTTTTGCAAGAAAAAAGAAAGTGAAAAGTTTTGACTTGATAATTAATTGTGGCAAATTTTTTCATTTTTATAAATAATACATCCAATGACACAATTAAATAAGGCCACAACAAATTTTATTTTATGATAAATTATTTTGTCATAAAAATATATTATTTTGTCAGCACATTTTGTTCCTCCAAAAAAATAGTGGGAAATTTTCCACTCCTAACAAATTGAGATAATTTTTTTTATCATAATAGAAATATAATAGTGACAAATCTCTAAACTTAGTTTGATAAACAACTATTTTATCATAAAAAAAGAAATAATATTGTGATTATATATAAAGTTCATCACCATAGGTGATTATTAATAACAAAATAAAGGCTACCGTTAAAATAGTTGTCACAATATCTCTAAATTCTTGTAGTGAATTATCTATTAAACTATCTTTTAAAGATTAATTTATTTTAGAAATAACTTTGAGAAATTTTCTACTATTTTTACTGTAGCATCCTTATATTTTGTATACGTATTTTATATATACTATGTATATGTACTATAGGTGTAATACTCTGTAAAAAATACAAAAAAAATGTTTAACACCATTATGGTTCGAACTTAGGTTAAGAAGGAAAAGTAGCAAGTAATTTATCATTAGGCAAGATAGATGTACCTATTCATATTTCACGACCCAAATCCGAGGATACGTGACTGCACTAGAGAACGAGAAAGCACGTGGCTTTCGAATATGTAGTCAGCTTAACAACTTAATTTTTAAAGAACTCTAGATTAAGACAGTTGTCACTGTCTCAAAACTAGTCTCATTAGTTATGCCTAATAACTTCACATCAACATCATCAAATATTGGTAAATAACATATTGAACTAAAAAATGAAACTAAATACATAAAAAAAATAGACAAAGAAAGAAATATCATGTATAGTTCTAGAAAATAATTAGAACATTATTATATAATAAAACATATATAAATAAAACTCTTGCCGAGAAATGAAAGGTAGGATGACTTGATGAAATATTTCTTCCATGCTTAACCTGCAATTTGGATGAAAAATGATGAACATGAATGAACATTCGACTCAATGAGCTATGTAGCAATTAATATAATATATCGATCCTATGCATAAAGTGCTCATGCAATGACAACCAGACAAACAATTTATATAATCATACAAGGATATGAGTGGGTTAATGAGGCTACACTAAACCTCAAATTGGAGAGTCAATCCCTCTATTTGGCTCTCTTAGTCCATACGTTTCTCTTAGATTTAATATATAGGGTTCGCCGTCACAACCTTAATTAAGCAGTACTATGCAATTGATAAGAAACGTTGAATATGAGAATGCCCCCCCCCCCCCCTCCCACGTCATGCCAACCCTAATCTCATCATCATTTAGTGCCATCATATCATAACCCGTAACTCCGATCGTGTATGGTCCCACATCATTTTAACCCTATTCGGCAAACACATGTAATATGCATAAAAAAATTATGAACTTATGTACCGACATAAATTATGATTCTATGATCTAATATTGATGATATATATATATATATACATAGCAAACAATCAATGCATTTATGCAGATATAGCCATTAATGTAAATTAGGGGAGCGGATATTATATTAATCTATATAACTCACTGATTTACGAAAACTCAATGATTATCCTTGAAACATCTGATTGGAAGTAGAGTATACCTGTCTCACCGAGGAAAAAGATCAGAATTGACCAAAAAATAGATCAAAAGCTGTCGGCAGCGGAACACCACCTAGCACTTTGGACGGCACATGCTCCCTCCTCCAGCAGCTATTTGTAGTGATTCAAGTGGTGGTCGACTCGTCATCGAGTGCTGATTCCAGTAAGTCGGTGCGTGTCGATCTCTAACCGCTGGATGGTGGTAGATAGGAGAAAAATCGATGGGCGCCTTCTCCCCCTTCGTTTCTCTCTCCTCCTCTTAGCTCTCTTTATCTCTCTTCCTTTTTTTGTCTTTCTTTTTTTCCTCCTTTCTGTTACAAATAGATGTATATATTATTATATATAATTTTTTTATCTTAAATATTTTAAAAATATTAGTTTAAAATAATTTAAAAATTAGGTTATTACACATAAAATACATTAAATAATATTTAAGTTATTAGTTAAAAAATAATAATAAATAAATTGATAATAATTATAATAATTATAATCAAACAAATGAATAATTAAAGAGTGATATATTAACTATTAGGATAATAATAATAATAATAATAATAATAATAAATAATTTAGAGTATTATAATTAAAGTGATAATAATGATAATGATTATTAGCAAACAAACAAGAAAAATTAAAAATTAGTTGTAATAGTAATTAGAGTAGTTGTATAAAAATAATAATGATAGAAACAATAATTAATCAAACAAACAAAAAATAATAAATAAATAAAATAATAATTTAAAGACAAAAATTTATTAGTGTTGTGTGAGTGTTAGTTGGTATAGTAGTGATAATAGTTATTGTTAAATAAAAACCAACCAGCTAATTATTCAGTCAATTGGTTATAAAGGAATCAAAAATAATATTTATTAATTGGAGTGAGATATGTTATTTAAAGAGAGAGTTTGAAACATAGAAAGAAATGATGGAGATAGAGAGAAAGAGAGAGAAATAAAAAAATAAAGAAAGGGAAGGAGAAGAAAAAATAGACAATATGATTTTTAGCCTGATTTACTATCCTCCAATTGTCGCCGACCGACGTGTGCTTGCCAAAGAGAACCGACTCTCGGAGATGTGTCTACGTCCACCGAAATTACCTCAATAGGCCACTGGATGGTGAGCCACACGCCGTACGAATTCACAGTCCGCGTGATTTTTTGGCGATGATTCCAGTTGATTCAAACGTCTTTTTTCTATGACTTGGATATTTTTGAAATCTTCTCATTATGAGTTTCAATTTGATATATTATTTGTTAATTTTAGACGTGTTTTAAAAAATATATAAATATATTAAATTAAATTTAAAATAAATATAATAATTAATTAATTTGAAATAATATTAACATATAATTAGTTATTATGCCATTAGTTAATGATTTATGAATTAAGTGAATTTAGAAAATATAATTTTAAGAAGTTGATTAATAAATGATGTTAAAAAAATGAACAAATATAACAATAATATTTTAAATTTAATTTAATATATTTATGTATTTTTAAAATTCGTCCAAATTAATAAATGAAATATCAAATCAAAGCTCATAATAAGATGCTCTAAAAAAAATAAGTCGTCGAAAAAAGATATCCGAATCAACTGAAATTGTCGCCGAAAAATCACGATGACGGTGAAATCATACGACGCTTAGCTGGTCGTCCGGCAGCCTATCGATGTGATTTTAGTGACGGTAGACTCGTCTTTGAGTAGCAGTTCTCTCTAAACAGTGCATGCTAGTCGGCGATGATCGGAGGGTGGTAGATCGGGCTAAAAATCATACTGTCCATTTTTTCGTCTCCTTCCCTCTCTTTATTCTCTCTCTCTCTCCTTTCTTCCTCTGTTTTCAACTCTATTTTTAAATAATGAGAAATGCTAATTATAGTCATTTTGGAGAGTGATTATTTACAATCTCCATCCTATTGAATATTTATTATAGGTTCATTTATTAAGAAAGATATTATAATAAATTGTTAAACATTTACTTTTTAAAGTGACTGTAATTAGCATTTCTCTTAATAATATATATCACTCCAATTAATACACATTATATTATTCTTTTATAACCAATTGACTAAATAATTAGTTGGCTGATTTGTGTTTAATAATAATTATTATCACTATTATACCAACTAACATTCACCTAACACTAATAAATTTTTGTCTTTAAATTATTTTATTTATTTATTTATTTATTGTTTGTTTGAATAACTATTGTTTCTATCATTATTATTTTTATACAATTACTCTAATTAGTATTACAACTAATCTTTAATTTTTCTTGTTTTTTTTGCTAAAAATTATTATTATTACTTTAATTATAATACTCTAAATTATTTGATTGCTTTATTATTATTATACTTATCATAATAATTAATATATCACTCTTTAATTATTCATTTATTTGATTATAATTATTATCATTTTATTTTTTATTATTATTATTATTTTTAACTAATAATTTAAATATTATTCAATGTATCATATGAATAAGTAAATGCTATCTAGCCTAATTGTAAACTTTCTGCTGCTTTTCTTTCTTAACTCAAGTTCGAACCACAGAGGTGTTAAATATATATATATTTTTATTTTTTTATAGGTATTACAATATCTATATAGGGTATTATAAGTACCATCATCTTTATATTTAATTTTATAAACTCATTTACAACCTATGGGCGTGGCACCTACAGGCAAATCCATAATAGTCCAGGTTTGATCGGCTTTTAGGGCTTTTAACTCAAGGTCCATTAATTGTTGCCATCTGGGATCTTTGGCAGCTTGTGCATAGATTTTTGGCTCAATATCAGTCGAGATACTAAAAGAAAATATTTGAGTGAGGTAGCAGTGATAATCTTATAAATATGAAGGTGGTCTTGAAGTTCCAGAGGAAGTTCTAAGATGAGATGATGATAAGTCTGATGGTTGGATAGTATGGTGAGATGGTGATTTGGTGATTTGGTTGTGGAAGTCCTAGGATAAGAAGAAATCAAAAAAATCAGAAAAAGAAACTAATGTATTTTGAAAAGGAAAGATGGTTTCATAAAATAAAACATTTCTAGAAACAAAAATGGTACTAATATGAAGATTCATAAGCTTAAAACCCTCTGTGCCAAGTTTAAAGCCAAGAAAAACATATTTTGAAACTCTGGGATCAAGCTTAGTTCTGATTTGAGAAAGAGTAAAGGCAAAGCACAAGCAACCAAAGATTTTTAAGTTGGTGAAATATGGTTTGAATTGTACAGAGGTTGGAAGGGGCTCAAATCATTAAGTAGAGGTGTTGGAAGTTTGTTTATGAGATAAACAACATAAGTTAAGGCTTTTGACCAATAAGTAGTAGACAAATTACTCTCAAAGAGTAAAGGCCTTTTGACAATCAGTAAGTATTGATATTTCCTCTCAGCATTGCCATTTTGCTGAGGAGTAGCTACACAAGAATTTTAGTGTACAATGGCCCTTGAGCTATAGAAACCAAGCCAAACAAACTCATGTCCATTGTTAGAGCGTATGGCTTTGATTTTTGTGTTAAACTAAGTGAGCACCATGCTATAAAAGGTAAAAATAGAAGCCTTTGCATCAGATTTGGATTTCAACAAACTAACCCAAGTGAACCTTGAAAATCATCAATGATTGCAAGAGAATATTTGTAACTAGACACTGAATATATAGCAGGTCCCCATATATCAAGATGAACAAGGTAAAAAATTTTATTAGAGTATCATTTTAGAAGGAAAAAGAAGGGAGAAAATTCTGGTTTTGCAGAGAAAAATAATGGAACTTTCGAAAGAAGGAAGAAGATAAGAGAGAGAGAGAGAGAGAGAGAGAGACTTTGATACCATGTGAAATTTGATGGAAGAAGCTTCATATTTCACGTATCGTTACCGAAAGAAGAGCTTTTTACATTTATATAAGTGAAGCTGAACTAACTTGCTAACAAAAGGAATAACAAACTAACTGACTAAGTATTAACTAACTAACTAAGTAATTAAGTATCTCAATAAGAAATAAATAATACAACAAAAATTGCTCTATTAAAATATATTATAAAATGATCTTTTTAATCTTTAATTATTTATTCATCTATATTTTTGTTTAATTTTTTTGAGTTTTTAATTTAATTTATTGACTATTTTTACAACAAAAAAATTATGAATATCAAAAAATTAATCATACTCATGATTAAATAAAAAAATCACAATGACTAGTTAATTTTAATTTTTTTCTTAATACTTCTAAGATTTAGTGTTTTAAAGTTGCATGAATTAATTATTAAAAAAAAGACTTTCAACATTCTATTTTAAAAAAAATTAAAATACAAAAACATTTATAAATAAATAATATAATTATATCCGTATTTTTCTTTTACTAATATGATATGTGCCTCTCAAACTAACATTTTTAATCCCTTCTCTATTTCATTACATATCTGGCTATCAATTCTCAAAAATAATTTTGAATTGAACTCAAATTTGTAAAGCTGCAAAAACTTAACGATAACAAGGTTCAATAGACCCTTCAATTTTGTCGACTTCAATATCATTAGAGGACTAGAGACAAGTTCAAAGTTTTTAATTTTATAATAACAATTTATTTACTGCTGTCAACATCAAAATAATTAATCCAACATCAACATGGGAGGGGTAATTATATATTATGTAAATGGGAATTAAGACTTTGATTTTTTTTATTGTTTGAAATTAGGAAATTTTTTAAATATAATTTATAGTCATTTTATGTCATTATATTATATTATATTATATTATTAAAAATTATAATTATCAAAACTATAATTATATTCAATTTTATTTCAATTATTTTAATTTTTATTACTCTTTTAATTACTGTATTAGATAGAATTTAAAATTACTGATATGGATCTTTATTTTTCAACGAGCCATAGCAAAAGTGATATCATTTAAAATCATTTTGAAAAATTTAGTGTTTTTTAAGGGTTAATATGATCTCTATAAATCTATGTGCTGTATAAATTGTCTTCTTGGAGTCCCGTACAAGGCTGAGAAAGAAAGAAAGAACAATCAATTAGATGTCAGTTTTATTTTAATAAATTAAGCCTTTTATTATTTTTTAATAAATGTAATAAAATTATGGGATATTTACAAAAATATACTAAAAACTAAAATTATTTCTTCTTTAGAATGTTAAATATTATTTTTAATTTTTTCTTCACCCTTTTCTAAAATTGTGTTTGAAAAGTCGCACGAATTAATTATATATAAAAAAACACCAAGAAATAACATGAAGGGTTCAAAAATAAATTAATATTCACCTCTTCTGAAAGGCACCACTTGAAAATTTTAACGTATGAAAATTTAATATATGAATATTTTGCAATATAAACAAATTAATTAAAAAAATTAATTTTTTTGTATTGACAAATTAACTATTTATATTTTAATTTTAATTAATTATACAATCCTTTTTCAGTTATCAATAAATGTAATTGAGCCAGTTTTAATTGCTAAACATATATTACTATTTTTTTTATTTTGTCTAATAATTATCAATATAAATTCAAAATAAAATTATATTATTGCACTAATAAAGTAAATAAGTAGAATTTTAATTTCAATCATACTATATAAAATCAACAAGCAAGTTAAAAAAAATATAGTTTTATACAAATGCCCATAATAATTGATGCAAAATAGGCAATTTAATTAGTGTTATAAATAAAATTACTAATTTTAGTATTATTATACTACTACAATTACTAAAAAAGATACTGCAATTGAATTCATAACATTTAAAAAATAAAAATGCACAATTGAATATAAAAATCACTTTTAAAGCTGTAATTTTTAAAAAATCTATGAAATTACAGGGATAAATAATAAGAAATTAATATAATAAAAGTATTTTTTTAGAGTTAATTGTTTCTATTATATAAAAAATAGGGCAAACAATTTATTCTTTCATTAAGAAAGCACCTTTTATTATTATTCTAAAATTATATAGTTAAATAATAAAAAATATTATATTTTTTCAATAATCACACTTGACTAAATATTTAAGGCTATTAGATTTTTAATTGTTGGAGCTAAACTTATAATTTTTATATTTTGAGTTTTATTTATTTAAAAAAAATCATATGTATCTTGCTTTCAGACATTTGATTAAAAAAATTGAAAATGCAAAACTTCCTATTTTCAAAAGAAACTTCCACACAAGTTTACTTATTTTTTTTAAATATCTTTTTATTCGTTGTGTATCTATTTTTAAAGAATTTAACAATTACCATTACTTAACCATAAATTTATAATAAATTTTGTAAAATTTTGATTTTGTATTCTAAAATTTGTATTAAATAATAAAAATTTTATTATTTTTAAGAAAATAAAATATTTTATATTTAAATTTGAATCTTGTAACAATAAAATCATTAAACTATATATAATATGCGCCTAATAACTTTTATTACTCATATTCGAATTAGCTAATAAATTTTATAATAATATTTGAATCTCCTCATAATTATTTTTTAAATAAAATAAAAAAAGTAATAATAAATACAGAATGCTCTGAACAAACTTACTCATAATTTTTTTAATTCATTAATTTTTTAATTATTGTCTGCATTCCACTGAAATAATCATATTTAATTCATATATAACTATTGTATTCTCTTAATTTTATAAAAAAATTATTTTGAATGAATAAAAATATTATATTTTAATTAGTTGGTATTATATTACTGTATTAATTAACTCATTAATAAAAATAGTGTAGTTAGACAAAAAAATTACAAAATATATATTTATATAAATGAGATCGAAAGTAGGAAAAACTAATTAAATTACTGTTTACATTAGCTGCAAAAAAAAGAAACTTCTATTCAATTCAACGTTTATAATTTTATAATAATAGCTCGCTTATGGCTGTCAATATCAAAATAATATTATCAAAATCAGAGTCATCAGACGCATAATCTCAATCAGCTTCCGTAATCGTAGCTTCAATTCAAGAGTTATTATTTTGCTTATTTGTTGTTCAAAATCAGAAGCCTAATCTTAATCGGGGATTATTGAATCTCATGTGCCTTGGAGCAAGGTGTTACTTGTAATAAAATATATTGACAAGTGAGTAATAAAATACACAAAATTTTGCATGGCTCTTTTCATTTAATGTTTACAATGTTTGATAAATTGAGCATTCATTATTGTTGAATTGCGAAAAACTTATGATATAAACTACTAGTTTTTTATTGCTTTTTAATTTGAGTTTTGAGGTATTGCATTGGATGAATAAGAATGATGATTTAGAATTGTAAAGCGTTTAAAGACAAGCACAATTTAAGTAATAGAAAATTTGAGAATGAGCATTTTATTCATATTAATTGCTTATTTTTGGGACTAAAATTGAGTTGTCTTAGATTTCTACTGATTCAGGCATATTTATACAAGTATAGCTCAAAATGAGTAAAAGAAGGAAGGTGCTTAAAAGAGCTGTCAAAAGTCCAAAGGAGAAGTAAGCAAGGCTTATTATATCAGATAAAAAGGAAGAACTGAAAACTCGAGAGCATAAGCCTTAGGCCACCCACATTGTAAGGAGGAGTGGGTGGTGTTGTTGTGAGTACACCATGTGTACTAGCTACATTGTAAGGGGAAGTAGAAGGTGGAGTAGTCCACCGGCACACAAATCAAGAGGCAGGTGGTGGACTACCAAAATAACTTTTCCCTTTGGCCCAATCACTTGAAGACATATGGCATTAGTTTTTTTTTTTAAAGTGAATTAAAATTATATATGTATTTGTCTTTTTATCTAAACCAATTCCAAAAAAAAATGCAGATTTTTTTTAAATACTAATAAAAATAATTTTATTTATCTGCAAATTAAGAAATTTTTTGTAAAAGTAAGAAAAATTAATTTAGTTGTATATTGTTAATTTGATTGTAAAAAAATAAATATATACTAAATAGATTTTTTTGCCTCTAATTGTTTTAAATTTATTATAAAAAATTTGTTTAATTATCATTTATAAATTGATGTTAGTTTAATGGTTAAATAAAAGTTAGTTAGAGGGACATTCTATGGACATTGTATGTAAGAAATAAAAAACTTATAATATATGTTTGAAATAAATAAAACAAATTTAGAATATTACAAAAAATTGATTTAGAAATATAAAAATTAGTATTTTAAAAAAATTATATAAAGAAAGTATGAATGAATTATCCTTTGAATGTGTAAGATTTCACATGATATTATTTATTTTTGGTCAAAAGATGAAGCATGATGTGAATTGTCATTTTTTCTTTGTAGGACATGAGTACTTTTTACATGAATATGTAAGGTTTCACATGGGTATTAATTTGTTTTGGTCAAAAGATGAAGCATGATGTGAATTATCATCTTTTATCTATTGGACATTAGTGTGGTTCACATAGGTGTCTATTGGACATAAGATGAACATTAGTAATTTATGTTTATAAATGGCACTCAAGTCCATTCTTTTTATCTATACCATTATAATTTCTCTCTAATCTATTCTGCTCTATTTGCTTCTTAGTAGCAATTAAATTGCATTTTCAAATTTTTGATTCAATGGATCCAAATCAATCTGATTTTAATCAATGGTTCCAACATAATTACCCAAATCAAATTTCTCCAAATATAACAAATCCAAATTTACCAACACAAATTCCCAACAATCTCAATTTTTGCACCCAACTTCCAACAATCCAAATTTTTCCGAAACATTTACTCCGATGCCAGGTTATCCTTACAATAATTGTTTTGAATTCACACAACAATCGCAGTCACACCCACATCCCATTAGCAGTCTTCCTTCAAACTCTCCTATGACTGGAGAGAGTATTAATGAAACGGAAGATCGTGAAGTAAGACAAGGTAGTAAGAAAAAAAAGACTTGGACATGGGAAGAGGATTCTATTTTGGTTAGTGCTTGGTTGAATACTTCTCTCAATCCTATTATAAACACCAACCAAAGTCGTGGTTCTTTTTGGGGTCGAATTAAAGTTTACATGGTTGAAGAAATGCCACAAATGTCATCACAAACCACAGAATCGCTTCGTAAGAGATTTGAGTTGATTAGTTCATCGACTAATGCATAGGGTTCGTGTTATGAGGAAGCACAACGAAATGCCAAAAGTGGTTGGAATGATGACGATATTGAACAATATGCATATGAAATATTCCAGTCCAAATACAAAGGCCGTTATTCAAAACAGTATAAACAACACTAGGAAAAGTTACTTCGTGACCAACCAAAATGGAGAGCAGCATGCAGCCAGACAAATGCCACCATAAGTGTCGGCAAGAGAAGTAAAATAAATGCTGAAGGAGCATATTCTACATCTTCGACAACTGAAGGCAATCAGCAAAATGATGATGATGAAGCTCAATCCCCGGTTCGGCCTGAAGGAATCAAGGCTGCTAAAAGAAAAGGTAAAACAACTTCATCATCTGCAGTGGCTAAATTGTCATTTGATGTAGAGAGTTTGGCTCCACTTTCAGAAATGGCCGATGCAATAAATAAATATAATGAAAAGGAAGAACAAAGACTTGAAAGAAAACTTAAAGCAAAAGAGTACAAAACTGATATGAAAGTGATAATGAAGGATCCAATGTCATTTAAAGATGACAAAGCAAGAGAATGGCACATAAATTATGTCAAACATCTTAAAGAAAAGTGGGACTTGCCACTATAAATTATGTTGGTTATGTAATCTTTTACTTTTTGTTAGTTGTATTATGTGTAATATTAGTAGCTTTAATTTATGTGAGTTATGTGATGCTGTATTTTCTATTATTTGTATAATTTGTAATATTAGTATTTTAAAATTATATTAGTTATGTAATCTTCTTTTTTCTATGAGAATTTTTATCAGAGATTTAGCATGTTTGCTTTCATTTGAAAAACTAGAACTACAGGAAGTCTGTGAATGCAGACTAAAAGGGCTTGCGATCGTAGGCAATGAAAAATTAGAATCAGAGGAAGTCTGCGAACGCAGGTTATGAAAAATTACCAGAAAAATTTGGAAATATACATAAGGTTTTGTTAAATGATTATTTAGGTTTTAATTATGTTTAGACAAGCATAAAATGGGCAATAAAAAGTAAATAGTTACTCCTAAAAAAGTGTTGAACAAAAGTAAGTAATTATAATGGATGTCAATCGTTTTCACATAGATAATAAAATTCTTCACATGGGTTTGTTTGCATTAGTCAAAAGATGTAAATTGATATAAGTTATTATAATGGATGTCAGTCATCTTCACATGGGTAATAAAATTCTTCACATGGGTTTGTTTGCTTTTGGTCAAAAGATACAAATTGATGTAAGTTAGTGTAATGGATGTCAGTTGTCTTCACATGGGTAATAAAATCTTTCACATGGGTAATAAAATAAAATTCTTCACATGGGTTTGTTTGCTTTAGTCAAAAGATGTAAATTGATATAAGTTATTATAATGGATGTCAGTCATCTTCACATGGGTAATAAAATTCTTCACATGGGTTTGTTTGCGTTTGGTCAAAAGATACAAATTGATGTAAGTTATTGTAATGGATGTCAGTTGTCTTCACATGGGTAATAAAATCTTTCACATGGGTAATAAAATTTTTGACATGGGTTTGTTTACTTTTGGTCAAAAGATGAAGGTTAATGAGAATTTTTCTTCTTTTCTGTGACTCAGTCCAAATACATGGGTAATTAATGACTTCACATGGGTATGTGTGATTTTGAAAGGACCTAAAATTTCTATAAATATCTACTCCAAACAATTCATTCATCACACATAAAAATTTCTTTCCTACAACCATGTCATCCTCTTCATCATCATCAGAATCTTCTTCTTCAATTAGTAGCTCTTTTAGTGATGGAGTTCATAAAATAATTACACAAGCTATAAGCCACCCTGTAATGCAAGAGATACCTCAAAAAATGAAAGAAACAATTGAACAATTCCAGGCAACAGCATCATCATCCACTTCAAGACGACAAAAACGTAGATTCATTGAAAGAAATCGTGAATTTGGCCACCAACGACTTTTTGCCGATTACTTTGGTGACAATCCAACTTATCCGGAGAATGTATTCCGTCAAAGGTTTTGCATGAGAAGACATGTCTTCCTACTAATTGTTGAAAGAGCAACTGCTATTGATCCATATTTTCAACAATGGCGGGATGCATTTCAAAGAACTGGACTGTCACCACTACAAAAATGTACAGCAGCTATACGAATGTTAGCATATGGAGCTCCAGCTGATTCTATGGATGACTATGTGAGTATAGGAGCATCAACATCACATAAATGCTTAAAACAGTTCTGTCAAGCTGTTTGTGGAGCTTTTGAAGAAGAATATTTGCGTCGGCCTAACACTGATGACATTCGGCGGTTAATGCATTACGCTAAGAGACGTGGCTTTCCTGGAATGTTAGGAAGTATTGACTGCATGCATTGGAAATGGAAAAATTGTCCAGCAGCTTGGAAGGGTCAATACACAAGCGGATATAAAGGTACGCCCACAATAATTTTAGAGGCTGTGGTAGGGCCTGATTTATGGATTTGGCATGCTTTTTTTGGGGTAGCTGGTTGTAATAATGATATTAATGTGTTGGACCGATCACCTTTATTTGATGATGTTCTCAAAGGCATTGCTCCGGAGGTAAATTTCACTGTCAATGGAAACTCATATAGATCAGGGTATTATTTAGCTGACGGAATATATCCTGAATATGCCACATTTGTGAAATCCATCCCACATCCACAAGAAGCGTATCGAAAAGATGTAGAACGAGCATTTGGGGTGTTGCAAGCTCGATTCGCAATTGTACGTGGGCCAGCACGCTTATTTCATCAAAGTGATCTTAGTTGTATCATGAGAGCATGCATTATAATGCATAATATTGTAGTTGACGACGAGCGAGACACATTTGCCAATTTCGCTGACATTACTGCATTTGACGAAGTTGATAACACAACTTCGCAGCCGAATTTAGGTCAATCGATTTTGCCCAGTTATGAGCAATATGTACAAAATTATACCCAAAATTCTATCTCACTCCGAAGTAGAGCAACTCATCGACAACTGCAAGCAGATTTGCTGGAACATGTTTGACATTTTAATAATAACGCATAGTTTTATTTCAACTTAAGTTATTTAAGTTTAAATTTTATGTATTTTCGCGAATTTTACTTGTTATTATTCGCTTTGTTTTTTATAATTATTAAATTTGTGTTTCATTTGGTAATTTTTTTTATAATCATTAAATTAATGTAATTATAAAAAAAATTATGCTATAAAGTAGTTAATATAAATAAATTTAAATTAATTAATAGAAATAAATTTAATTATATTAATAGAAATAAATTTAAATTAATTAATAGAAATAAATTTAAATATATTAATAGAAATAAATTTAAATTAATTGATATAAATAAATTTAATTAATTATTGTTCATATACATTAATAAATTATAATTTTGTTGAGTAAATTTATTTAATTAAAATTATTTTTGGAATAGAAATGTTTGATAATGAAATAATCAAGTGGGTCCTATGAATAGTTTTGGTAGGGCTTGTACAATGGAAGAGAGGTGGTGGAGTTGTGGAGAAGTAGTGTCCTGGGCCCACAAAATCTGATGTGGAGGATAGAGTGTTTTATTAGTTTTTGTTATAGTTTGTGTCTTGTTTATTGTGTTAATTATTGTTTTATTTAGGTCTTTTGTTAGTTTTTATTGATTTGTTTAGTGTTTTCTTTAATTATGTAATTTTAGTTTGTTTTAGTATTTAGGTCGTGTTTGATCTAATTTTAGGTAAGTTTTATGTTTTGATTATTGATGTTTATTTATGTCTTGTTTAAGTTTTTGTTTGTAAGTTGTGTGTCAGGTAGAACAGGCAAGGAAATGAATTGAAGATAAAAAGGGACAGTAGCTGACACGGGCATAGGACACGGCCAAGTCACTGGCCGTGTCCCATATCAAGTTAAAAGGAAGTTCAAGACACAGAAGCAAACACTGGCAAGGGACACGGCCGTGTCACCTGGCCGTGTCCTTCCATTAAGCTGCAACACGGCTAAGTCAAGCTTCACTTGGCCGTGTCACTCAACAAAGAAGATAAGGGGATCTAAAGGCAGGCAGTAGCGAACACTGGCAAGGGACACGGCCGTGTCTTGTGGCCGTGTCCCTCCAAAAGCCACTCACACGGCCAAGTCACATCTGACTTGGCCGTGTCCCTCATGAAATATACGCGCACCGAATTTTAAAGCCGCGTTTCGTATAAAAGGAAGAAAGAAAGTTAGGTTTTGGGGGTTTTTTTTTGGACGATTTAGAATAGATTTTGGAGCCGTCAGAGATTAGAGCTAGGTTTTTTTTAACTTTGTTTTCTTTGATTTTAATTTCATTTTGGATTAAACTAGATTAGATTAAATTGTTCTAGCCATCAAGACATCCTTCTTGCAAGATTGAACAAGAGATTCTTCAAAAGCTTCAAGGAGTTTGTAACTTGGTTTTGTTCTTGAACTTATTCTCTTTATTTTTATTGAATGGATATTATCATGTCTATTTTGATTTCTTTGAACATTAATAAGATGAATATGTTTAATTGCATTATGAACTAATTTGATCTAGTCTAGGGTTTGTATGGATCTGCTATGATTGTATGAATTGGTTTTTCTCTTAGCTAATAATTTCTTTAGCCTTGATTGAATGAAACATTGTTAATATATAATTGATTGATCACCAATTATGTGTTTTAAGGTATTAGATGATGGATCGAGAGATGAAGTTTAATACTTGAACAATTCAATTAGGGACTTAGGTGAATTAGAGATATAACCTATTAAAAAGATTATTTCACTTGTAACAAGATTAGTTGAAAGAGGTTTGAATGCGAAAGCTTATTTCCTTGACTTGATTAGTTGAGTTGTTTGAGATTTAATCTTTGAAATTGAATTAGTTAAGAGGAATAACCGTTCATACATATAAGTAGTAGAGAAGTGCAAACCCTAGACCATTCTATCAAGTGAATCAAAACACAGCTCAATTTACTTTTATTGTTTTAAACTTTAATCAATCTTCTTCATTATTTAGCAATTTATAAATCTCTTTATTACTTGTTAAACATAATCTGATAAGCAATTAACCACTTTAGCTTCCTTGAGAGAACGACCTTGGGGCGATCACCTTTGCTACAGCTACCTCGTATACTTGCGAGTGACGCTTTGTGGTAGAGTTAATTTGAGCGTAACAAGTTTTTGGCGCCGTTGCCGGGGAGTCTAATTGGCGTAATTGTTTATAAAAAAAAATAATAATAAAAACAAAATTTCTTTAGATTATTTTTCATTGTTTTCATTTTATTTTATTTGTCTTTTGCTTTTAATTGTTTCTTTTTCTAGATATTTTTGTTTATGCAAGGCAGGAGATCACTTGAAGGAGAGCTGCACCCATTCATTTCAGAAATTCAGAGAGTAAAAAGGAGCAGAGAGGAGTTTGAGCTCTACACCGGATTTGATACTTCGGAGGAAGACACTTCAGATTTTGAGTCAGAATCTACACCATCAGTTAAAATGGCTGAAGAAAGACAAAGAACCATGAGAGATTTTGCTAGACCTGTCATTGGGACTTCCACTTCTTGCATAAGACTGACAGATGCAGCAAGAAACTATGAATTGAAGAACATCCATTACAATATGCTGCCATCATTCTATGGAGTTCCAAATGAAGATCCTTTGAATTTTATTCGGGATTTCTACTCCACCCTCAACACTTTTCCTTTGGGAGGACTTACAGAAGATCAGTTGAGGATGCGATGTTTCCCTTATACTTTGAAGGACAGGGCAAAGAGCTGGCTCATGATGTTGCCTGAGAATTCACTGACAACTTGGGAGCAAGTTTACAATAAATTCATGGGCAAGTTCTATTCACACCAGAAGACAGCTGAGTTGAGAGGAAAGATTGCTACATTCTCTCAATTTGAAGGAGAGCCATTTCATGAGGCTTGGGACAGATTCAAGATGCTATTGATCCAGTGCCCGCATCATCACTACCCACTTCAACTCCTTAATCAGTTTTTCTATGATGGTCTCACCCAGCAATTTCAGAACACTGTTGATAATGCAGCTGGGGGAGCCATGGGAGAAAAGACAGCTGATGAGACTTATGAGATTTTTGAGATGTTGGGAGCTAATTCTCAACAGAAGAATGTAAGGGGAAGAAGCAAGGGAGTGAATCAACTGGAAGCCAATACTGAAATGGTTAGTCAAATAGCTGAGTTGACAAGGCAGGTTCAGATGCTAAACATGAAGAACAACGTTTCTTCATCCACTCAAGAGGTGTGTGGAATCTGTGGGACATTTGGGCATGGAGCAAATATATGTCCCTCTGCATATGAGACTTTTGGGAATGAAGCTGAGCAAGTTAATGCTATGGGGGGATTTCAACCACGAGCTAGGAATGATCCTTACTCTAACACTTACAATCCTGGTTGGAGGAGTCACCCCAATTTTTCCTGGACAACAAATAATGCTCAACAGCCATTCCATTTACTCCAGAGACAGAACCAACAGCAGGGCCAATCCTCAAATCAAAATCAAGGACAGCTTAAAAGAGAGAGTTTGGAAGACAGTTTACAAGCTTTCATCAAAGTCAGTGCTCAAAACCAAGAGATGAACAACAAGAGACTGGATTCCTTGGAAGCATCCTTTAAGAAGGTGGAGACCCAAGTGGGGCAACTTGCACAACAGATGCAGATTCAACAAAAGGGGAAGTTCCCAAGTCAACCTGAGCAGGCACAAGCAGTAACTGTTCTTAGGAGTGGCAAGGTAATTAATAATAATGTTGAAAATAACTCTGTGAATGCAGGTGAGCAAGAAAAGAACAAGGAAGGAGAATTAGAGAACAAAGGTGCTGAAGAAGGATCAATGGAGAAGTCCCCTACACCAGATTTGCACAAGGCAAGTAATCCATACCGGCCACCTATACCATTTCCTAGCAGGTTGAAGGATGATAAAAAAGATAAGCAGTTTTCAGATATCTTCAATATGCTATCTAAGGTAAGTATCAACTTACCCTTACTTGAAGCAATTAAGAACATGCCGGCTTATGCTAAATTCTTCAAAGAACTGAATACCAAGAAAAAAAGGTATGAGCCAAACGAAAAGGTGATAGTTTCTGAGGTAGCTAGTGCTGTTTTGCAGCATAAACTGCCTCCTAAGCTAAAGGATCCTGGAAGTTTTATTATTCAAATTGCTATGGGGAATGGGAAATGTACTGATGGCATGTGTGATTTGGGGGCTAGTGTGAATTTAATGCCTTACTCTGTTTATCTTGATTTAGAACTAGGGGAACTTAAACCAACAAAAATAGTATTGCAATTAGCTGATAGATCTCTTAGATTCCCGAAAGGGGTCATAGAAGATGTGTTAGTTAAAGTTGGTGGTTTGATAGTACCTGTGGATTTCATTGTTCTTGACATGGAGGTAGGTAATTCTTCACCATCTGCACACACCATTTTGCTGGGTAGGCCTTTTATGGCGACTACTAATACTTTGATAGATGTTAAGAATGGAAAATTATCAATGACTGTTTTGGGACAAACTGTGGAATTTTCTATTTTTAACACTTCTCCTATTCCTACAACTGCCTTATATGAGGATTGTTCTTTCATTGATTGTATTGATGCAGTTGTTTCAGATGCTTTCTTGCAGACAGGTTCTGCTGATAAATTGGAGCTGGCTTTGACCTTGGATAGTGATTTGGAAATTTTTGATGCAGAAATAGCCAGTTGTCTTGAGACCTTAGAAAGTGCTGAAATAGAGGAGTTTAAGGATGATCCAGTTTGTGAGTTTTCCCCCATTGAAAAAGAAGAGGAGAACCCCTCACTAGAGTTAGAGCTGAAAGAGTTACCTAAGAATCTGAAATATGTGTTTTTAGGAGATCACAACACTTTACCTGTGATAATATCTAGTGAACTTAGTGAAGGGGAGGAGATGAGGTTAGTGAGTGAGCTTAAAAGATTGAAGAGAGCAATAGGATGGGGATTGAGTGACATCAAGGGTATTAGCCCTTCCATGTGCATGCATAGAATCACTTTAGAAGAGGGAGCTAAACCTGTGAGGGAAACCCAAAGGAGACTTAACCCAAATATGAGTGAAGTGGTTAAGAAGGAAGTGCTCAAATTGCTGGATGAAGGAGTAATTTATCCAATTGCCAATAGTGAGTGGGTGAGCCCAGTACATGTAGTTCCTAAGAAATCTGGAATCACTGTGGTGAAAAATGAGAAGAATGAGTTGGTTCCTACTAGGACTACTACTGGATGGAGAATGTGCATCGATTATAGGAAGTTGAATAATGCTACAAAGAAAGATCATTTCCCTCTTCCTTTTATTGATCAGATGTTAGATAAACTTTCTGGACACTCACATTATTGTTTTCTGGATGGCCTTTCAGGTTATTATCAGGTGCCAATAGCTCCAGAGGATCAGTCCAAGACAACCTTTACTTGCCCTTTTGGGACTTATGCATTTCGACGTATGCCCTTTGGCTTGTGCAATGCACCTGCAACTTTTCAGAGATGCATGATGTCTGTCTTCTCAGATATGATCGATGATTTTATTGAGGTATTTATGGATGATTTTTCTGTTTTTGGTAATTCTTTTGATAATTGCCTCAATAAACTTGTTCGTGTGCTTGAGAGATGCATTGAATGTAACCTCACTTTAAGTTGGGAAAAGAGTCATTTTATGGTTACTCAGGGCATTGTTTTAGGTCATGTGGTGTCAAGTAAAGGAATTGAGGTAGATAAGGCTAAAATTGAACTGATTGCTAAGTTACCCCCACCTACCTCAGTTAAGGGAATAAGAAGTTTTCTAGGGCATGCAGGATTTTACAGGAGGTTTATTAAAGATTTTTCCAAAATAAGCCAACCATTGTGCCATTTATTGGGGAAAGATGTTCCATTTGATTTTACAGCACAATGCATGCAAGCTTTTAATTCCCTTAAGGAAAAGTTGACTAGTGCACCTGTGATTGTAGCTCCTGTCTGGTCTTTACCTTTTGAAATCATGTGTGATGCTTCTAACCATGCAGTAGGAGCTGTTCTTGGGCAAAGAGTTGACAAATACTTGAGAGTAATTTATTATGCCAGTTTAACTCTGAATAGTGCACAAATGAACTACACCACAACTGAGAAGGAAATGTTAGCTGTTGTTTTTGCTTTAGACAAATTTAGAGCTTATTTAATTGGGTCAAAAATTATTGTGCATTCTGACCATGCAGCTCTTAAATATCTTTTAACAAAACAGCATGCTAAACCACGATTAATTAGATGGGTGTTGTTGTTGCAAGAGTTTGATTTCCAGATCAGGGATACTAAGGGTAGTGAGAATGTTGTTGCTGATCATTTATCCAGATTACCTTACTTTAATGAAAATCTTGCATCTGATAGCATTCATAAAAATTTAGAAGAATTTCCTGATGAGCATCTGTTTGTGGTAATTCATGCCCCTTGGTTTGCAGATATTGCTAACTATCTTGCTTGTGGCATTTTGAGATCTAACATGTCCTTTCAGGAAAAGAAAAGGTTTCTACACTTGAGTAAGTTTTATTTTTGGGATGAGCCTTATTTATTCCGGATATGCAAAGATGAGATAATTCGTAGGTGTGTAGCTGAGGAAGAACAACTGAGTGTTCTTCAATTTTGTCATGACTTTCACTGTGGGGGTCATTTTGGAGGAAGAAAGACTGCAGAAAAGGTGCTTCAAAGTGGTTTTTACTGGCCTACTTTATTTAAAGATGCTCAAGACTATTGTAAGAGCTGTGATCGTTGCCAAAGAGTAGGTAACATTGGGAGGAGAAATGAAATGCCCCTTCAGTCATTTATTGTTGTTGAACTGTTTGATGTGTGGGGAATAGACTTCATGGGTCCTTTCCCCAAATCCTTTGGTTATGAATACATTTTAGTTGCTGTAGATTATGTTTCAAAATGGGTGGAGGCAATCCCCACCCGTACTAATGATGCTAATATTGTTGTTAAATTTGTGAAGGAAAACATTCTTAGCAGGTTTGGCACACCAAGGGTGATAGTCAGTGATGGGGGAAGCCATTTTTGCAACAGGCTTTTTGAGAAGTTAATGCACAAATCTGGTGTGAAGCACAAGGTGGCAACCCCATACCATCCACAGACTTCTGGGCAAGTGGAAACATCAAACAAGCAGCTAAAAGGAATTTTGGAGAAAACAGTCAACACATCCAGGAAGGATTGGGCAAGCAGACTGCACGATGCACTATGGGCGTATCGGACTGCTTTCAAAACCCCTCTTGGTATGAGTCCATATCGATTGGTGTTTGGAAAAGCTTGTCACTTACCAGTAGAGTTGGAGCACAGAGCATATTGGGCAATCAAGACTCTGAATTTGGACTTGGACAAAGCAAAGAGAGAAAGATTTCTGCAAATTTCAGAGTTAGATGAGCTGAGGAATGAGGCTTATGAGAGCTCGAGAATTTACAAGGATCGCACTAAAGCACTTCATGACAGAATTATAGTGCGAAAGACATTGAGTCCAGGTATGAAGGTTTTACTTTTTAACTCACGACTCCATCTTTTTCCAGGTAAACTCAAGTCTCGATGGAGTGGTCCTTTCGAGATAACACAGGTATATCCTTCTGGTGCAATTGAATTACTTAACTCTAGAACAGGTGAGACTTTCAAAGTGAATGGACAAAGAGTTAAGCCATACAATGAAGGACTTCAGGAATTAAGGGTCATTGACAGTACTTTGATTCATGATCCCTAAGCCTTGCATGATGTCCAGCTATATGACATTAAAGAAGCGCTAAATGGGAGGCAACCCATCGATTCCTAAGGATGCCAAGAACAAAGACTATTTCACACCACAAGGCGAAGAGGCCTAGCACCGGAGGAGCTTCTTCTTTTTCATCCGCTGTACCTTCGAAACGAGCAAGTCTTTTGGCTAGGGGTTTTTACCCAACAAGGTATGTAAATGATGAATCGCTTGATGCCTTGAAAATTAGGACTGATTTCTATAAATATGTGCAATACCTTGGGTATTAATTGGTGATGATTTTTTATGTCATAAAAAATTTAATTTATGGTGACGATATTATTTATTGTCACTAATTTGTTGATTAGAAAAATGACATTATTTTTGTCACTAAAAATTCTATATCTTGACAATATATAAATTCATTACATTGCATTTGGAGATAAAAAAAATTCTTTCAAAAAATAATAATATAATATTCTTTAGCTGCGATTTATAATATCATAGAATTACAATTTATCGTGATAATATCATCAATTGTCACTAATTCATTGAATTGAAAAGTGACAATATCATTTTTTCACTAATAATTATATATCATGACGATATATAAATTTATTACTATTGCATTTGGAGGTAAATTTTATTTTCAAAAATATATTAGTAGGAAATATTTAAATGACGATATACTATTTATTGGCTATGATTTTTTATGTCATGAAATTGCATGTTACAGTGACATTATTATTTAAAGTCACAAATTTCTTGATTTAAAAAGTGACATTACCCTTTTGTCAATAAAAATCATATATCATGATGATATATAAATTTGTCACTATTGCATTTGGAGATAATTTTTTTTTCAAAAATATATTAGTGAGAAATATTTAAATGATGTATAATATTTATTAGCTACGATTTTTAATGTCGCATAATTGTAATTTACTATGACCATATTATTAATCTTCACTAATTTGTTGATAGAAAAATGACAATATTTTTTATCACTAATATTCATATATCATGATGATACATAAATTCATCACAATTATATTTGAAGGTAAAAAATTTCTTCCAAATATATATTATTGAGAAATATTTAAATGACAATATTATATTCATTTGCTATAATTTTTAATGTCATAAAATTAAAATTTATATTGACAATATCATATACTGTCATTAATTCGTTAATTTAAAAATGACAATATGCTTTTATCAGTAATAATCATAGATTGCGATGATACAAAAAGTGGTCATATTTTTATTTGGAAGTAAAAAATTTCTTTCAAAAATATATTGGCTATGATTTTTTTAAAATTACAATTTACAGTGACAATATAATTTATGGTCACTAATTTGTAAAAAGTTGATAATATTATTTTGTCTCTAATACTCATATACATAAATGATTCATCATTGCATTTTGATGTAAACAAATTCAATAATATATTAGTAGAAAATATTTAAACGGTGATATATAATACACATTGGTTATGATTATTGGTGTTATAAAATTACAATTTACTGTAACATCATTTGACATAACTAATTTACTTCTTAGAAAAGTGACAATATCTTTTTTATCACTAATAATCATATATCCTGATAATATATAAATTTGTCATAATTGTATTTAGATGTATTTAGAGATTTTTAAATGATGATAGCATATATATTAGCTACAATTTTTAATGTCATGAAATCACAATTTATAATAATATTATTATTTATTGTCAGTAATTTATTGATTAAAAAATTACATGTTCATTGTGACGACAAATTAATATTCGTCATGATTGCAATTGGAGGTATAAATTTACGCTAAGTTTTATTGAATAGAAAAAATGACAAATTATTTTATCATTAATAATCATCTTTCATAACGATAATTAAAAATTTTAATTTTTTAATATCATATATTTTATTTTATTAAAATACAATTTAAAATCATTATTTTTACATTTTCATTTAATTAATTTCAAATTAAATAAATTGCATTTAAAAGTGAAAAAAAAAAATTCAATCCTCAAATGAATTTGGACTATTCTAATTTGAGTCATTTAGAAGATCATTACTGGAGCTAGCAAAAATAAGTTGTGTTGGTGATTATAGAATAAATACACATGCCCATCGTACGTTAGAAATAAATGGAGTTTCAAATCTATTTACTAGCTAAAGAATGTTATTTTGTCGAAAATAATATGTTGATAATACATAACATTATGTTATATCATTAATCTAAAAATTAATTTCTTCAAACTAACATGAAATTGAATAAATAAATAAATTATATTTATTTATTCGGTCAATAAAAAATATCATCGAATCAACTATACACTTTATATGTATATTTTAAATGAGTTCCAAAAATTAAATCATAATCAATGAAGAAAGAAGCAAACTCAATCATCAATAAGGCTAATACTCTTTCTTCTTAATTTCTATTATATCCTCTTTAATTTTTTTTGATAAAAAATTTTTTGTTTATAATTTAAATGTGATTTGAATAAAATGGCTAATAAACTAAAAATTAAAATTCAAGAATTCGATTCATCAAAATAAAAATTCTTATCATTTGAATTTAAATATAGGAACTTATAAAAAAACCATTATATATTACAACTCTCTCATTTTTATATGAATTATTAAGGAAAAAATGAAAAAAAATTACTAAAATCATATTCTTAAATGAATCATTATCAAAATTGTTAAATATATCATTACTAGTTATCTGACATTATTTTGCAGCTACTTTTATAGTTGAAATATATAAATTTGGTCAATCATCATATCTCATTTTTGATAAGCAAAACAAGAAAAATAAAAAAAAAATTCTAGAATAATATCTAAATGTAGTTATTGTAATACATACATACTATTGTCCCTCCATTATGAAAAAAAAAAAAAAGAAAAGAAACAAAGAGAGAAAAAATAAGAAAAAAAAGTTCTAATTTTATTATTAATATTCTAATATAAAGATATTTAATATAGCCAATTTATACTCTCTCATATTATAAATTGATTTATGGTTTTTTTTTTCATAAAACCAGTAAAGTAAAATATATAAATTTAAATACAAATTTAAAATTATAATGTGTATATAAATTTAAAAAATATAGTACATACAAATTTGTACAAATTTAGATTAAAATATATAAATTTAATACAAATAATGTATAAATGTATTTAAATTTGAAAAACTAAATTAAATTATAAAATTAAAATAAAAAATAATAGAATAAAAATTAAATTATTAATAATTTATTTTTTCTTATTTTATATCGTATAAATTACTCTAATGAGCATATTTTTCTTCTCATCAAATTCCCAATTGAAAAGTGGAGGGCTTTAGCGGGTTTTTCTTTAAAGCATTCTCCCTCCGAATATTTCAAAGCTCTCTCTCTCATCTCTTATGATTTTGAACTCAAATTCTCAAAAATTCTAACTTTATTCATTATTCCATCGCTCTAATTATGGCTCCAATTTTGTTTTAAGGGTTTATTTATTCGATTGATCTAATAAGGTAAGATTTACTTATGTGGTTAAGATTTATGTCAATCTTTTTCTGTTGCTTGATTAAGAAATCAAAAGACTGATTTTGACATTGAAAACTCACTGAAATAAGTTTAATCTCACTCAATTCTATACTTCATAAATTATAATTATTAATTAAAATCTCCTATATATATCATTCTCCAAGTATGCACTTTTACATGCAACTCTCGCATGTCTAGCTCACTGAAAATTTCTCATTTGTCAATTTTATTCGTACTTTCTTATCTTATATGTAATGGTTGATTAAAAATTTTTCAATAGACATGATCATAGGATTCTAGATATTGAAATGTATTTATTAGAAAAAATAAAAAGTACTTATTACTCTGTAGATACTTCCTGAGATATCTCTCTGTGAATGTGCTCAGTTTAATACTCTAGCTAAAATAGCAAAAATTAGCTTGAAATGTAATTGACCCTTTCTAGATAGTTGATTTCTCTCAAGAATTAATTCCTATAACTATTGTAAGTGAGTTGTTTATGGCTAATTTTTGTGTTATAGAATAACTCAAGCTGGTTATAAAATTTTAAAGTATGAATGGATTGTAAAATTTTAAATCAACTGCTTTACTTTAGATGGTTAGTGTGGTTATAGATGTTAGTTATTTTTTGTTAAATGTTGCTAAAATAATACACAAGTCATTGTTGTAGAGATACTAAGTAACCTCCTTCTCTTTAAACTAAAATTTATTCCAACAAAATAGCATTTTAAATTTTACATTTGGACCTAAAAAAAGCTTTCTGTTGTTCATTGGTTAGTATGGTTATAGATATTACTTTGAGTATTTCCTTAATCATAATGGATTATATATTCGCAAGAGAGATAAAATGAGCATATTGTACTATTTTTGGTTTCTAAACAATAATTACAGTACATGTATATCTTTTAGCTTTAAAGTAATGAAAAAAGATGGAGAAATTTTTATTGGTTAACATGCATAGGTACAATAGTTTTGTCTCCTTAAGGCTGTTTAAGTTCAAATTTGAGTTTAGATGTTCACAACTCACAACATTAATAATAACAACATAACTAGCTAGTGTTAGGCAAATAAATATGATTTAATATTCTCTTTGTATTCATATGTAATTATCCTATTAGATTTAGCGTATATATAAATTAATTGTGTGAGCTTTCTGACATTCTTAAAAGATGTACTAAAACTTTCAATAAATTTTTATATATTGTTGCCATAAATACATTATTTTTATTTATATTGTAGTTTTAATAATTTTCATGTTTACTAAGATTATTAGATATCATTGTTGATAAATTTTTTTTTACAAATAGTCCAAATAAGAATGTTCACTAATCTGGATTTAATTCCAGAATTAGATTAACAATATACATTTTTAATTAAATATCTTTCAAATGACACCTAGATTTATTTGTAAAAATCTAAAGAAAAATTGACCTTATTGAAATAAAAATGAAATAAGGGACTAGCATAAATAATATAACTATGATGGCAAGAAACTTAAAAAGAGCAAAAGTATAAAACAAAAAGAAAAAAGTCTTTCATAAGAGTATATAAAACATCATAAATAGTTTTTACCCACATGAGTCGATATCTCTCAAATTTTGAGAACTTTGTTCTGTTTTTAGTATATTGTAAATAAATCTTTGTTGTCATTAATGCCATTTATTTCATTTCAGTTAAATCCTTTGATGACTTTGCTTACACTTTGTTTTGTTAGTAATATAGTAGTGATCGTAGTGAGCTCTCTACTTTGTTTAAGATATGCCATTTAAATTTTACATTCTTAAATCCTTTAAATTCTAAATGTGCATGTTTGTGTATGTGTTCTCTTTTTTATTTTATTTTTTTCAGAATGTTATAAATTATTTAAGGTGATTAAGTTTGATCATGGGCATGTTTCAGAATTCAACCATTGACACTTTAACTAGAAATTAAAAACATGTTGTTATTATTTATCCATAATTTTGTTGAACATTATAAGACTGCAAAATTTTGTTTCATTTCTGTCTATTTTTGCAAGATTTTCTCATTCCCAAAGTGCAGTGTTATTATCATGACAATCTGAAGATTGTTTGCATTCTAAGCTGGTGTTTTCTTTTGTGATGTACACGTTTGATAAGGAGCTTAACAAAGAAATTGCTATCAAAGTCATTGATTTGCAGGATTCGTAAGTTTATAGTGTTGCTCATTTTTGCCTTTCATATTAACTGATTACTTGGACATGATTTAAAATCTCTCTTTCTACCCGCATTTTTGCTCATTTTAGCTGAATCATCATTCATGTTGATCTGAATAAGATTGGATATAGGCCTGCAGTTCAATAGAACTTGTGTTGACTATGAAATTATGTGAACTTACTATTTTGATTTCTCATGTATCATAAAGGTGAATAGTAGCAGTAATGTTCTTATTTCAAAAAATCCTATACATTTGCAATCATGTGCACAATCTAGTATTTGTGGTTTGAACTATATTTTCATTTGTGCCTCGTTTCTTGCCATTCAACATTTAAGAAGTGCTTCTCCATGTAGTTTGAAATTATTAATTTTTTTATTTAATTCATTTCCTATTTGAGATTTATGAAAGTAATAGAAAAGGTGTCAAGGCAAGCAACAAATTGAAATTTCAGAAGAAATGGTAAAATATGGACTTAAATACACAGCTTAGAAAGGGAAAAAATTATAATTTCTATGACAAGCTAGAAAACTACTAAAACTTTTTTTTTCATGCAGCATTGGGACCTATTATAGATAATTTTCTTATAATTAATTTTTTATTTTGGGTATCTCAGAAATTTTATTAGGATCCCTCTTTTAGTATTTTTATCATTATCTCATCAAGTTTTTATGTTTTATATACATGCTTGTCATGTGTTTCTTTCATATGTTGTATTTGCAACATTTTGAATTTCTTCTCTCTAGTGGACTATTGTAACAATCCTAATTATATGGTAAGTGACATGGATCCTACACATAGAAAATTCAAGAAAATATATTTTAGGTGGTAATAATTTTGTATATTGTTGCCGCTAAAGTTAAATTTGAAGTTTATCACCTTCAATGCTATGAATTTCAATAATGATAATTTATCAATTATCACTTAAATTTTGCTATTTATTCTTAGTATGTATCTCATATGTTTGAAATAGGATGTCTGCTTTAGTAATTCATTATTCAACCTATTCTTTTTTATTGATACTAATGATATATTCTTGCTCAATTACAGGCTTCGTAGATAATTGATAATTATACATGATGCAAGTTCTTATAAAAACTTATATTTACAGAAGAATCTTAGTATATAGCACTTTTTAGATTCTCTTATTAAACTTTGAATTTTGGTTTAGTGATAACTAATATTTAGTGGAGAACGACTATTTATTTTAGTTAATATTTAACACATTAATTCTTTTTTAATTGCTTTTGAATAAGTGTTTATTATTACAATATTATTTTCTTCACTTTAAGTTAAAGATTTAGTGATGTTTTATAATTTTGTAATGTTATGTTTTACGTTTTGTGACAAAATATATTATTCTATGACAAAAGCAAGCATTAACTAAGACAATATATATCACTTTTATTATTAAAATATCTAAGACACTATAATTTCATAACTTAAAGAATAAGCTTTTATGACAATAAATTTATCATTTAGAGTATCATATATAATGATAATTTATGATATTAAATGATAAATATTATATTATAATCATGACGATAGTTTTGTCACTATATATTATTATATATCTTGATATATGTGCTGTTGTCACCAAATAAAAATTTATTGATGAAATAAATGATATTATCATATTTAATCTCACTTGTATTGATGATATATAAAATTAAATGACAAATACTACAATATAATTATGAAGATAATTTTATCGTATATTATTATATATCATAACATAAATATTGTTGTCACAGAAAACATTATAGCCAACATAAATGATATTGTCATATTTAATCTCACTTTTAATGACTATATATAATATTAAATGATAAATATTACATCATATCATGATGATAATTTATTCGCTATATATGATCATATATCATGATGTAAATATTACCGTCACTAAATAAAAATTTATTGCCGACCATAAATGATATTGTCGTATTTTATCTCACTTTTAATGACAATATATAATATTAAATAATAAATAATTAACACAAAATATGACGATATTAGCGTCACCAAAAATAATATAATTTATGACAATACTGTATTTTTGTCATTAAAAAATTGAAGTTATAGTGATGAAAATAAATTTCGTCATATATATAAAATATTACGAGGTTACAATAACAATCTTCACGACGCTAAATTTTCGTCATAAAAAATAATTTATGAAGAAAATTTAAGTTTACGTGATGATTTTAAGTGCTACAATTTATCATTTTACTTATAGTGCTTGTCTAGCCCAGCGTAATCATATCTGTGACATCAGTGTATCTCGCCTTGTGTAATAATGTCTGTGACATCAGCGTATCTCGTTGAGGGCATATAGCATACTGAACACTACCAAAACAACTTTCTAGAATTAGCTATTGTACAAGACAACATGCAACACATATTATCCATTTTCATTCTATTTTCTTTAATTTCGTATCATTTCCTCATTCTCATTTACCACTCACATAATCTCATTATTTTAGTCACATTAGCAATTTAACACTCTTTTCTATCGTTCTTTTGCCATATTACATAATCACACATCACATAAAACACAATTCTCATATTACATAACTTGTACATATCAATTACTTTAGCAGTGGCTTGTTATTTTACATTTCATACATTTTATACACCTTTACTTTAAACATCACACATTACATATGAAAACTATTTTTTTAAAGAACCATAACGCATTGAATAATTCACAACGTGTCATGTCAAATGAATATAATTAAAATAACAAACATCAAAATATGTATTAATCTAAATTTGTCAATTTTCAAGCCAATTCCACCTTCCAACTCAAATTTTTACCAATGCCCTTTAACTCTTTAATTTTATAACTTAGTCCTACTAAACTCCTATCCACATTATGAATTTAAGTAATTCATTAGTATCATATTTCTACACACTTTAACTAATAAAATTCATTTATTCACATTCCCTTGAAAATTTTAAGTTTTGTCCTAACTTTCTTCATTTTTGAAAAATTATTCAAACTAATTCCAAATTGAGGTTTAAGCTTGTTTCTACCATTAGAATCATATTATAACATAATTTAAATAATTAAATCTCATTAACATTAATGATTTACTATCAAAACCCTAAATTCATTACTACCCCTCTTAATCTTCTACCAAACCTAATTGTTTCAACCATTTAACTATAAAATCATTGTCTCTATATCAAACTAACATCATCCATACCTATTTAAACAATTATAAACTTCACCACCAAAATTTCAAAATACACATAATCCAAAATTTAAGGGAAAAGTGCCTAAATTAGAAAGAACTCTTACCCTTTGATGGAAAATATTCAAAATCACCCTATACCCTTGCATACACCATGAATTTTAAAGAATTTGATGAAGAGAATTATCTCTTCCTTTGACCATGGTGTTCGGCCAAGATGGAAGGAGAAGAAGAAGGAGTTTTCTTCTTTTGTTTTTTATTTTATCTTACTTTCTTTCTCATCCACATATATATTAAATGATTAATTAATTAATTAAAATAACAAAATATTTATTCTCTTTCTTTGGCTATCTTTTTTTTACTTATTTAATTATCATCTTTCCCACCCACAAATATATATATATATATATATTTTTTTTTATTTATATTTTATTAATATGTTAGGTATAGTTTATGTATTTGTATATGTAATATATATGTTAAGTATATAATATGTACACATTAAATATACTTTTTATATATATCTTGTATATAATATGTATATATTTGTTATATACCTTATATTTCTCTCTTTCAATATACTAATTAAACTCTAAATCAATTATTTAATGGTATTTAAAATTCACATGTGTTACAAATTCTCCAAAGAATTGTAATATCGCAATATTTTATCTCTTTTCTTTCTTTATTTTCAGTATTATATATTTTCTAAGACAATAACATTATTGGTTTGGCAATTGTTCAATATGATATATTGCTCATTTAGTATAATAATATATTATCAATCGAAATATTTAAATCTTAATTATTCTTGTTATTTTGATAATTAGTGGTAATTTAGTGTGACACTAAGAAAATATATAATCTAACTAATTAAATGAACCACACAATTGATTTTGTTGGTTAGAATAAGATTTTTCTAATTCTTAAACTGTTGATAAATTAAATTTCAAAGATGTTTATGGAGTTGCTCAATAGCAAGAGTTAATTAACAAGCGTCTCCTAATTAATTTAAAATCAAGGAAAGATTAGTTATTGTGAGTGTTTCTAACAACTAGAACTAGTTTATTAAAAATTTAGAAAGAATTATATTTAATCAAGGATCAATACAAGAAATTGAAGTTGAAATTATCACTTCCATTGACTTGAAATTATCACTTTAATTGAGTTTACTTTTCATTTGTATTTTCAATATTTCAATTGTTGCTACTTTAATTTTAGAATTTTAATTTTCACTTTAATTTTAATTTTAGTTCGTATTTACAAAACCTCCAATTTAATTTTTATTTTTGCATTTGGTTTTAAAAGAAATGAAGTTATCAATTTCCTGTGGATTTGACCATATTTACCACCACTATAATTAATTTTGTTTAGAGAATAATAATTTATTTTTGGTGGCTTTGATACCTATCAAATTTTAGTGTCATTGCAAGGGAGTTGATATTAACTTGTTTTATTTATTTATTTTTTTTATGACCAAGGGTATTATCGCTATTGCTTTGCAATAAGTTTGATACAATAGAGAAACTCCAAGAAGAGTAAATGAGGTAAACATATCTTCTCTTAAATCCATAATTTCTCAACTAAATGAGGTAAACATGTATTCTCTTAAATCCATAATTACTTTACTAACTACTTTGGTGCAAAATATGACTTTAGGTAATATGTAACAAGTTAGAGTTTGTGGAATTTGTGTACACATAGGATACCCTACGGATATGTGTCCTACACTTTAAGAAGATAATTAACCATAACGGAGATATGATTCATTCTTTAATACTTATAATTTGGGATGGAGAGATCATCCAAACTCTATGGAGAAAAGCCACTAAATTTTCAACAATTTAAGCTAAGGCTACCTCAATAACAAATAACAACAATCACCAAAATCCGATATGTCTCTTGAAGAAATAGTTAAATCAATTGCTACTAATACTCAATAATTTCAACAAGAGATATGAACCAGTATTTAGAACTAGAGAATCAAATAAACTAGTTAGCAACATTCATATGCAGGCTGGAATCTCAAGGTAAATTGCTCTCTCAAATGGTTGTCAATCCAAGATAAAATGCAAGCAGAATTACATTAAAAAGTAGAAAAGAGCTGCTGAAAAATTCGCATAAGAGAATAAGCCTTAAGCAAAACTTAGGAAAAGAGACCGACTTTGTAGTTGTTGTTTAAGAGGAGAAATAACATGCCAAGTTTGACTATATACCAACCAAAGCCATTGGTGATTCAATCTCCTTTTCCACAATGATTAGACAAATCTAAGAAAGAAAAAGAGGATAAAGAAATTCTAGAAACTTTTCTCAAAGTTGAGGTAAATATATTTTTTACTTGATGTTATTAAAAAGTACTTCAATATATTAAGTTTCTAAAAGAATTATATACCAATAAAAGAAAGCTCAAAGGCAATGAGAAGGTAAATATTGGAGCAAGTGTTTATGCTATAATTCAAAGAAAATTTATTTTTTATGACTCTGACACCTATCATTAGTTAAATTGAAAGGTAAGTTTTATCACACTACAATATAGTATGATATGATATATAACAAGTGTTGGACATTGAAAAGACAATATATAGGTAAGATGCATATAGCTGAAATGAGAATGCAAAGATGAATGTGTGGACATACTTGGATGGATAAAATCTACAATGGGTGCATTAGAGAAAAGGTGAAGATAACTTCTATTGAGGATAAAATAAGAGAACATGAATTAAGATAAGTTAACTATGTGAGATGAAGACCTAATATGCACTTATTAGAAAGATTGAAGTAGTTAAGATATATATAGAGTTAGGAGAGACATGGGATAAGTCTAAACTAACTTGGACAAAAGCGATTCAAAATGATCTTACAACTTTATATCTCTTTGAGGATGCTAGGGCTGTGCATGGTTCCTCCTGGAACCGGCCCGGAACTGGGAACTGGTCCGGAACCGGTACTGGAACCGAAAAGGAACCGGTAATTTTGGAACCGAAACTGAAAATTATAATTTACGATTCTGGTTCCGGTTCCTCTCCTAGTACCGGGACCGGTACGAGAACCGGAAAAAAGAACTGAAACCGGTATCAGAACAGGAAAAAAAAATCGGCACTGGAGTGGAACCGGTCCAGTACCGATTCCGGTGCTCAACGGTTCTGGTACCGGTTCCAATTTTTTTAGGAACCATTTTTTTGGTTTCGGTACCGGTTCCTTCCTGGAACCGGTACCAGAACCGGAACCGCACACCCCTAGAGGATGCTGATAATCGCATTGAAAGAAAAAATATAATCCATATAGTTGCTCCCAATTAACTTGGGAGTAAGATTTTATTGAGTTGAGTTGATTATGAGTCTTCTTTATGAAGAAAAATGTAAAAATTAAATTATATTTTATTATAAGATGATTCACCTTTTTTTTTTTGAAAAGAGGTAAAGGTGATTGGAATTTATATTGAATGTATAGCCAGTAATCAATGATTATATAAAGTTAAGAAAAACTATCTATGTGAAATATATATATTAATTTATCTTTTGTATTCTTATTATTTTTAAATGCAACAAAAACTTCATGTTTATCTAAAGGAAAAAAATTACAAAACTAACAAAAAATACAATCTATTTCCTAAATACGACACTCAAGAAAAAAATTTACATATTCGAAAAATATGGTTCCAAAATAATAAAAATATGGAAACTTTAATGGAAACATTAACTGAAATGATTCATATTGTATCAAGACTCTTTTCCTAATAATCTTCTTCGTCTTTTAATAAATCAATACAAAATAGAGGAATTATCAATAAAAAATAATTTAAAATCATCAATCGAAGCTCAAAAAAATCAAACAAGAAGAAATCTAAGAGAAATAAGTAAAAAAAAACACAATCATCAAGAAAAACAACTCAGATACAAAATCAAAGATCAATATAGATTAAAAATAAGCAATCAACATCAGAAAGATAAAAAAAATCATATTAGATTTTTAAAAAAAAAAAAAGTAGATATGCACTTTCCTTCAAACAAGATATACACTTTCCTTCAAAATAAATCAGTATCGAAAAAGTATAAATATTATGTATATGTTAAATAAATCAGGAGCAAAAAGTGTAGATGTTATGTGTATGTTAAATAAAAGCCATAAAATAAGCACTTAAAGTATATAAAGTGAAAAGTAAAATTTATGTTATATTATTATGTTATGCATTTGATAATTTTAAATTATTTTTATTTAAACAAAATATATTGTTTAATAAACTTTGAATATTTTATGTAGATGTTGTGTAAATATTACATATATAGTAAGTTATAAAACTTTATATGTTCTTAATTAACACACAAATATTGTATAGATATCACGTATAAGTTTTATTTTAGCCTTTATATATTCTTAAGTATAATGTAAATGTCGTGTTAATGTCACTCTTTATATGTTATTAATTATAGTGTAGATATTATATATATATTGTGTGAATATTATATTTCAGCCTTTAAAAGGTATTAAGTATAGTGTAAATAATATGTAGATGCAGTATAAATATTGTGTATATGATGAGTTATAGCCTTTATATTTTTAAATATAGTATATATAAATTTAATTATAACATAGATGCTGCGTAGTTATTGCAATCTAAACTTTATATATTTTTAATTAACATATATATGTTGTGTAAATATTGGTACATATCATATTCCTACTTTTAACATTTACAATGCTCATACATCATAAACAAAACAAATAAAACAAAAACAACAAATAAAATTTAGGATGTACTCATTCAGAAAATACAAATGTAGAAAATAATAAAAAATCCATAAAAGAGAAAAAATTTTCTTTAAAACATTTTATCAAATATGTAAAATGCATTGTAATTAAGAAAAAAATTAACATTATAATTGAAGAACAATAAAATCAAAGTAAAAATTAACCATAATAAAATAAAATTAAATATATCAAATACAATTGCTTTAGTAGCTCATATTCAAGAGCTTTATCAATTTTAGTAGAGCCTTCAATGAAATAATTAAACTACCAAAAAATTTAATAACAATTATTTCCAAACCAAATAAATGAGGAAGAAAAATAAATCAAACACCAACAAAAAAAGAAAAATAAATAAATAAAATAGGAAGACCAAAATATAAAAAGTGAGAGAAAACTGACTAAAAATTAAAAGAAATGAGACATAAATGGAACAAAGACGGAAATGATGAAAATGGCATAAAAATGAAAAAATAATTAAAAAAATGAAAAAATAAAACAAAAATAAAAAAGCCTCTTATCGAAATACAAAGTGGATCGACAAACTCATCTCTTTTTTCACCCCATTGTAATTAGACATAGCCAAATTGAATGCCCGTCCGCCCGAAATTTTTTACAGGCTTGAACATATATTTTCTTATATAGGCCCAACCTGGACCGAACCTGATAAATACCTAAACTTTTCAGGCAGGCTTGGACATGCATATTTAAGCCCAGACCGGCCCAGCCGGGCTCGCATTTATATGAAGAATATGAGCAGTCCAACATTAATTTTGTCACTGTTGGAACTTCCAATAAAAAATCTTTAAATGCAGCAACAAAAGATACAATAGTTGTTGATGATGAGTTTAGCGGTTATTTTGAATTTATAGATGATGCATCTAATGTCAAAATAAGTCACAACTGGATTTATATTTGGATGAGCCAACCCATGATTTCAATGAAGAATTGGATGTTTTAGAGTTTTGGAATAAGTGTTTAATGAGATATTCAAAAATATCAAGAATGACTCGTAATATTTTGAGTATTCCTGTGACTAGTGTTTCTTCAAATTTTGCTTTTAGTATGGGAGGAGAAACTATATCTATTATTAGAAGTTCTCTCAAGTCGGAGACTATTCAAACACTAATTTGTCTGTAAGATTGGATTCAAGAAGAAGGTGAATATAAAATCATAATTGATTGTTTAATTATTTAATTATTCATTGTATTTCATATTTTCATACATCTTTTTATGAATTTCAATATTAAAATTGATATTAATTTATTCAATAACTTTAGGTGATGATATGGCTAAAAGTGATTTCGATAGTTTTAGTGATGAGGATAATTATGGAGATAATGAGGATGAAATTGAAAGTGAATTTTAGGTAATACTTTCATTTGAATTTTGTTGTTATTCAATTTTATTGCATTAATGATTTAATTTATCTTTATTTCTTTTGTATGCATAAATGTTTGAAGTTGAAGATTAGACTTTCATTTTAATTTTGCTTTTCTATTGATAATATTTTGGACAAGTTGAAGATTAAACTTTCATTTTGATTTTATTATTATATATATAATATTTTTTAACTTAAAATGTGTTAGCTTATTAGGCAAAATTTATTTCTGCAACTCAACATACAAAACTGTTGAATTTTTATTTAGAATATTTTTTGGCTAGGTGCCATTAACTATTCAACAAATGTTACTAATTTTTTTATACTATTCATATATACTAGCTTTTTTTTTTCTTTCCCTTGATTATATAATATTTGATTATTTAATGAATAATGTTAAAGATTCATATAACATAGTATTGAATTTTTTTAAAGACTTGAATTTTTTATTTTAATTGACATACATGTGGGCCGGGCTGAATTTGGACAAAAAATTAAAAAAAAAATTTCAGGCCTATTTGGATTAGGGCTACACTATATAAAATTCAGGCTGCATTAAATCTGATCTGATGCCGAGTCTATGATCAAGGAAGGGCCATCTTAGTATTGGGATTTTAAAGATTTGACAACTTGTATAGAAGTAAATCCATTAATTGGCCCAAAAAGGGTCCATGGAATCGAAAACCCTATCGAATCTACCTTCTATAAAATGCAAAAGATACATATAAATACGTCCCTTCTTCGTTAAATCGTTGTTGAGAGAGAGAGAGAGAGAGAGCAAAGATGCAGATTTTTGTGAAAACCCTAACCGGGAAGACCATCAGGGGCGAAGGCAGGTGGGGTCGTGTGGGGCGGACGACCCCCTATCGGCCACCGGAGGTGTAAATCTTTACCCCCTTCAACTCCCTCAGCCCCTTGGTCCTTCAGTCTTAGTCTCCCTCAGCCCCCCCTCAGCCTTAGCCTCCCTCAGCCCCCCTTTAGCCCCTCAGAGCTCAGCTCCTTCAGCGTTTCAGCCCTCCTTGCCGGCGGTCCTGGCTCCGCCACTGAAGACCATAACTCTCGAGGTGGAGAGCAGTGACACCATCGACAATGTCAAGGCCAAGATCCAGGACAAAGAAGGTATTTAGCATGATAAATTTTCTTTTCTTTGTTTGTTTGCTGAGAAAATGAACATTTTACTATGCTTTTAGCATTACCTGTTGTATTTTAGCTTGTGCTTTTGATTAAAAAATAATTTTTTGATATGGATTTTGATTGACTAGGTATTCCACAGGACCAGCAGCGATTGATCTTTGCGGGAAAGCAGCTTGAAGATGGACGAACCTTAGCTGATTACAATATCCAAAAAGGTATTTCCTTTTTCTCTTTCTTTTAATCAATTTCAATTTTTGAAATTTCCGCCTTTTGTTTTACAAATTATGTTTTCTTTGGTGCAGAATCAACCCTTCATCTTGTGTTGAGGCTTAGGGGAGGAATTATAGAGCCGTCTCTTATGGCTTTGGCTCGCAAATACAATCAGGATAAGATGATTTGCCGCAAGTATGTTGTTTACTTTGTTTATTTCATTGTATTGGAGCTTCAATTTTTTTTTTCAGTTTGTTTTATTTGCCATTTTTTTATTTTATGAATGTTGTTCTTGACTATATGAATTTCAGGGTACTTAAATATAGCTTCTTTGCTTAGACATTCACTAGAGGTTATATGAGTGCCCAATATTAATCTCCATTCTTCAACTTTATCAGCTGGAATTATTTGCATTCAGTTGATTTTTATGGCTGGTACATTATCCTACTTGAGTTTCGTTTAAATGCAATATTCACTCGTGCAAACCTATTGAGTCTGTAGATATTGTAATTAGTTTCGTTTCTCCATATTTGTAAATGCGCTGTTGCTGAATGAACCTATTACTATTGATTTGGACTTGAGTTTCTAGTTGAGTAAACAGCTATAAGTTCACTTTCCAAACTGATCTATTTCTACTAGTGAAATGTTCAAACTAAACGCAGATTCTTGCATTAGATTATGTATTGTTGATTTAAATTGGGAGAGTAATCTGTGCTCATTATTAATTTGCACTTATTTCATTCTTTTACCTCTTTCGTTCTCAGTTGTCTCTTGCTTTTCTCTTTTTTATGGTCTTTTTTGGCCTGGCCTGAGGTTTACTAGCAGGACTTCAAGTTGAAAATTTGTCTTTGGACATACAATGAATGTTAACAATATTGACTTGGATCATTTACTTGTAGCTGCTTTTATTAGAATCTATATATTGCATGCATGCAATCATGTTGCAGACATAAATATATTAAGACTACTTGTGTGGTATGAACGTTTTAAGCTAGAAAAATCTTGCATGTGCTTAGTTTGTATGGAAGAGAATGACAGTTATAAAGGAATGGGGAAGTTGTATAATTTCTGTTTGGTACAGAAAATCTTCTGGGAATTGTACTTCAGCATTTAATTAATTAATTAACACTTGTCTCTTTTCTTTTTTGTTTTTTAGGTGTTCTGCTCGTCTGCATCCAAGAGCTGTAAACTGCCGCAAGAAGAAGTGTGGTCATAGCAATCAGGTTCTGTTCTTACTGAATTCATCATGATATGTTATTTATCTTTCCATTACGCTTGCATTTTAACTATGATGTATTAGGTTTTCTACCATTTATTGAATCTTTAAATAAGAGGAGCTGAGCCCTCATTCTTTCTATATGCAGTTGAGGCCTAAGAAGAAGATCAAGTAAACTTGGCGCAGAGTCATGCTCTTAAATATTTTATTGCCAGATTTAGACCTTATTTTACCGTCTATTTGATTTAAACTTGTGTTAGATTTGGATTTATTATATACATTTTGTTGTTAGTTTTTATGAAATGTGTCAAATTAATTCAAATTTGGTTTTGTTGTCTTTCCACTGATCAAAGCAAAGTATATCAATATTTGTCTAGATGAGTAGAAAATATCTTTTCTTCAGCAGGCAAGGGAGAAATATCTTGTAAGAGCCTGACCACTGAAACCTGATCTTAAAATAAAGGGTATAATCAGATATGATTTGTTTATGTATGGACGATGCACTTTTATCGAACCCCTTGCCGGTATTAAGTTAGAAAATATGGTAGGATGAATCTCCTGAAAAAATATTGGAAATTGTAGGGGACTTGAGGCTTGAAGTTGTATTATAGCAGATATGGTCTATCTCCAACCAAATTAACTTTTGGACGGCATGTCTAAAGAAAGAAAATAATGCTAAATAAACAATTCTAAATTTATAAATAATTTAATGTAATAATGACATTTTTAGCACAAGTTATTAACAAAATACATGAATATGAACCATAATATATGTATTGTAACTGGGAACCAATTAATAAATATTTTCTTTTATTATCTTGTTTGTTGGCCAGTTATTTCTTTTGTTATCTTGATAAGCAACTTTTGGGAGTAACGTTTGCGTTAGTGCTTCCATGTGCATTGGTACAAGACGATGTCGCCTGACCTTTATTATAATATGTCAAGTTAATATCCAGCAATTTGAGTCCTGTACAAGGATCACTGGAACTGCATACAAAATTCATTGCTAGTTTTGTTGCTGATGTTCCCCTTATCTTCTTATATGTCACCCTACTTATCTTCACTCCTGAATTCTGATTAAAAAAATGCCCAAAAGTTATTCAAAATCTTACAAGAATGTGAAGATAGTGAAAATTAGTTTACCTGATCAGGACAACCATGGCCACTTGGGCAATATTTTTGATCGACGACGATTGGATTATAGGCATTTTTCATGATAATATTTCTGAAAACAATGTCTTTAGCAAATCCAGAAGTGGGTCTACCCCATGATTTGATTCTAACTTCATTTTGAGTTTCTGTGAAAACTACCCCTGTTACAGTGACATTTTGGACACCATCTTCATTGGTATGTGCAGCTAGACTGCCAACACTGTCAGGTAATCATAAACAAACATGAATTAATTCAGTTTATTAGGCAAATCAACAAAATATAGATGATTAGTTACCTGATACCATGTCCAGGGCCACAGGCAATGTTTTGAATCCATACGTTTTTAGAGCCAGGACCCATGGAAATACAGTCATCTCCAGTTTTAATGGAGGTGTTTGTAATGGTGATTCCAGTAGAAGATTGCATGTGGACACCATCAGTGTTTGGACTCAAACTTGGTGCAATAATATTGAGGTTTTGAAGCTTAACGTTATGAGATTGGTGTATTGCTATGTGAAACATTTGGCTGTTGATTGATGTTAATCCTTTAACCACTATATTACTTGACGCCACAAACGATAGGGACTGCATGCACCAAGTTGAACACTAGTTAGGCAGCAGCAGAAGATTTTAAGTTCATTAGTAGATCGAAATGTCTTTACGGATCGAGAAATTATATAATAAAAATGTGATTTCAACTCGGTTGAATTATTAATACTTAATACCTCGCAATTCACGTAATATGTACAAATTTAAATTTTTTCAAACCATGATGGGTAAATCTTTTGTGTTTTACAAAAAAAAAAATGACCACGTGACATCATTTAACTGGTTTGTCATCGTCCCAATGGAACTTATATTTGGATTAACACAGTTAAGACTTAGATTAGCTTAAATTAATTGTGTTTTATATTTTAAAATAATTAAACTATTTGTCTTGAAATTAATTAAGAGATTTATAAAGTACTTTTTTTTCTCTATAATTAGGTACCTATAATTAACTCTATAATTAAATAAACGTAAATAAAAAAAAAGATAATGAGATAGAAGAATCATAAATTAAGGACATATACCCTAGCTCCAGGAGGACAAACTTTTCCGGTTCTTCGGCATGCCCAAAAGCTAGCTCCTCTAGCATCAATAAAACCACCATGAATAGTGACCTTGTCGACCTTATAAAACAATATCCAAAATCCAGAACTTCCAAAACTCCAATAATTTCTTGGTGCTAAAATCTTACCATCAATCCGAAACAATACCTGACTCTTGCATGGTCCACTAAATTCTACGCGCTTTATTAGGAAACTTCCTCTTGGAATATACACTGTCGCCGGCCTTATTGACCTACATGCAGAGGACCATGCCCTAACAAATGGCTGCGTTGAATCAGTCTTGCCATCTGGTTTTGCTCCATAATTTAAAACATTATAGGCTGCGTTTGATTCTTGGAATAAAGAAGAAGATAAAACGAGGAAGAAAACACAATGTAGTATCGTATTATTATTTGTCATTTATTGCTATTAGTGTTTCTTTCTTATTAATTTTGGTTGATGATGATATAAAATTAATTTGGATTATTGGATCAACATATATATATATATTAATGCAGTAATTAATGGTTTAGTCTAAAACAAGTCAATTACATGTTACTCTCATGTTAATTAATCACGTACTTGAGTGTTTATCATGAGATGTACGGTGACGATGAGTTGTTTGTCAACTTCTTACGCTAATATATCTGTAGATGCTCTTTCTCGAATAATAATAATATTAATAAATATATTTCCCATATGTAGATGATTAAATTAGAGATTAATAAATGCGAATATAAAACATGATCCGCCATTAACGATTGCCTATTGTCTTGCTTATCCTGTTTTTGAACCCTCGTCGTAGGCTCAGCGGCACTACAGCATATATATTATTCTAATTATTATTATTATTATTATTATATATATGATAATGCTTAGGTTGCATTTCAACATTAATATGTGCATTCGTAACTTATACATTTGTAAATGATTTTCGATAGTTGCTGGATTCTATTTTATTAGCCAAAATATAAATTTTATTTGGTATAAGTATATGAATTTCATAAAACTTCATTTAGGAAGCCATATTTTCATGTTTATATAAATAAAAATTCAATAAAAAAAATTGAAGTCCATGAGAATTTTCATTTACACTAATGATGAGAAATATGGATTCGCAAATTGAATTATAATTTATTGATTGATTGTTTATCTTTCGTAGTAAAAAAAATGATAGAAAAATCAAATATTAATACCATCTAACTTGAAATTTTATTTATTATATAAAGAAAATTAGATAAATTATTATTTTTACACTTTACAGTAGAGAAAACATGTTCCTATTTGGGAACAAAAATAAATAATAAAATAATATAAATTTATATTTTAGTAACGAGTCAATTAGTTTTGAGTTCCCACAGGCCATAAGCAATCATAGGAAGCTAATAGTAGTTTATTTATTGACTTGAAATCAGAAATATCAAACAGCCAGAGGCTGTTAGAATTTAGGATGGCCCGGTTCAAGTTCGTTAGATTTTAGAGTCTTGGATTTGAAGTGGGTCTGAGATTGAATTTTGGAATCATAAATTTGGATATGCATTTTAGATTGTAAATTTATCATGCGCTTTGTTTGAAGAGAGTGGACTTCTGTCAAATTAATTTGAGCTTCTTGACAAAATGGATTGAGTCATTTTGTCCTTTAAACCAATCAATTAATATTTTCCATTTCTTCTTTCTTGGTTTTTTCGACGTGGGACTTCCCACTTTACTCCAACAGTGGTGCAATAAGTATTCCCTAATTACAACAATGCATTTTGTAATTACACTTTGAAGATCTTAAACAAGCCATGTGACTGTACATCACAAGTACCTCAGAAGAATGGCTGAATGGGATGATGAGATCATGTATTATGATTTTGAAGTTTGATTATTAAGTTGCTCAAGTGGCTTTAAGGGTTTTCAAATTTTAAATTCGAGTTTTAATGAATTAAATTTGAAAGAAAAATATCATCCGGTTATTAAATTAAAAGGCGGTCAATTCACAAACAAATCCTTATGGCTAATGAGATGATACATGACATAGATAAGAAAACCCGCGGGCACAACCTTGCAATTAAATTAGATATGGCGAAAGCCTTTGATAGAGTTTCCTGGAGTTACCTAAAGGATGTTCTTCTCAAGTTTGGTTTTTCTAACCAAATTCTGCAGCTTATCATGAACAATCTTCGTGCCACTCAGCTGTCTGTTCTTATTAATGGGGGTTAGTTATGGTTCTTTTAAGCCTGGTCGAGGAGTTAAACAGAGAGACCCATTATCCCCATATCTGTTTCTTATTGCTTCCGAAGGTTTCTCAAGAGGCCTGAATAGTCTTATTTCTTCTGGGAAAATCTCTCCTTACAAGACGCATCGTGGGTGCCAGGTGATCTCACATTTAGCTTTTGTTGATGATCTCCTTATTTTTCTTAATGGTGATGTCAGGAGCATCAAGAATTTTAAGGCCTTCCTATCAGACTATCAGGCTTCTTCTGGGCAAGCGATCAACTTTGATAAAAGTTCCATCTATTGTTCCAAGAAAGCCAGTTCTAGGTTCTTAAGTCGAATGGAGAGCATACTCTCAATAAGCGGTAAGTCTTTTTCTTTCATTTATTTGGAAGCTCCTATATATCATGGTATCAACAGGGCCGATTATTGCAACTACCTTCTCCAAAAGGTTGACCATAAGCTTTAAGGCTGGACTAAAAAACTCCTTTCTCCTGGAGGTAGGCTTCTTTTAATCAGGCACGTCCTTAATTCTATCCTCATTCATACCATTGGTGCTATGTCTTTACCAAAGAAGATTACTTAAGCATTGGAAAAGAAATTTTCTTCCTTCTTCTGGAATTCTGATGCTTACTCGTCGAGCTACCATTGGATTAAGTATGAAATGATGTGTTTCCCTGTTGAGGAAGGTGGACTTGGATTGAGATCTTTATCTTCTTTGCAAGATGCTTACTCAATTAAACTTTGGTGGAATTATCATGCAGGTGAATCTGTTTGGTCTTCTCTATTGCAGAGGAAATATCACCGTAAGGGTGTCATGAATTTTTTGCAAACGGATTCTTGTACATGGAAGAGGATTTGCAAAATTCATGTCATAGCTTCTGATTCTATTTCCATCTCAGCCGGTAAAATGTCATGGAAAGAATCTCTTTCAGAGCAGTTTACTCTTGCTGAAGCATATGCCACAGTGAGACCTAGACGTGCTGTTACTTTATCTTGTCAATCTATTTGAGAGTCTTCTATTCCGCTTAAATATTCAGTGTTCAGTTGGCGGCTTCTCAACCAAGCTCTTCCGCTTCCGAACCGTCTCAAAAAAATGGGTTTCAACATGGCTTCGGTGTGTCCTTTCTGCATGAGGGCAGAAGCAAGTGCTAATCATATCTTCTACTGGCGTGATCCTATTTTTAAAATATGGCAATTTTTTCAAGATTTTGCTTTTATCTCCACCTCTGCTCCGGAATCTTTGCGCCATCAGCTTGTTAATTGGTGGATTCGGTTTTCTTCTAATACCGCTGCTGGTAGGTTAGCAAAATTAATTCCGCAACTGATTATGTTTTATACATGGACTGCCTACTGTAAGATTATATGGGGAGGAGAATCTGTGTATTTTCCAGAGGTTCAAAAGCAAATTATGGATGTTATTCGGAATTGGGGCATTGTACGCTCTCATAAATCCTTCGCCAAACCAGTTTCTTACTTCAGTAGTCTTCTGCCCGAAAGTTTTGGCAAGGCAAAACTTAAACCAATTTTGGTTTAGTGGAGCAAACCGCCGACTGGTAAACTCAAGCTGAATGTAGATGCATCATACACACAAAACAGAGCTGCTGGTGGGGCATGTTTGCGGGATCATACAGGTAATTTTGTCTCTGGCATTGGTTTCTCTATCAGCGCCTCTTCCCCTCTCGAATCGGAATTGCTTGCTATCCTTCACAGTCTACACTGGTATTTTCATCTCCAGAAGTCGTCTTTCATTATTGAAAGTGACTCGAAATCTGCTGTTGATACAATTTTTTCGCCTAATGTTGCAAACTCACTGGTTAAGGATATCCAAAGTCCCATCTCTCTTACCTCTGCTGACATCACTCACACCTTTCAAGAATGGAATCAGGCTGCCAATTTCATCGCTCTCTTGAGTAGATCTAATTCTGCTGATTATAATTTTTTGTTTTTTACTTCTTTGCCTAAATCTTTGAAGGGCATCATTTTGTCGGATAATATGGGTTCACCCTACTTTCGTTACATTCAGATTATCTATAGTTAGTTGCTGTCCATTTTATAAGGGTTTGTATTGACATTTGTATGGGTTTTTCCATACTTTATTTAATTAATAAAATTTATGGTGATACCGTCCACCTTTACTAAAAAAAAATATAATTACGCATTTTGATTTTAGTGAAAATCTCATTCATAATAATGAAAACAATAAGACTATCGTTATTTATTTTTAATTCGCATTGAAAACTTTTAATACAAAAAAAAAAAAAAAGAATTTGAGCTCTTGATGTTTTAATCTAATTAATGAGATAGCTATACATTCAGTAATTATATCTTTATGTAAGTTAAGACTTGATATTTAAATCATTTCGAAAAATTGCAACTGTATCCAAACCTTTTACAACAGATAATTTTGATTTAATTTTGAAATTTTACAGCAACTATATCCATTTGACAGATTTAAAATGAAGATTAGCTTATTATATCATACCTGTTAATTAGTTTTTTCTATATATCACTTGTCAATAGTTCCTTTTTAATTGGAAAAATGACTGGTATAATCTTCATTGTAAGATGTAACTCAATTTTGGAATAAGGTAAAATAATTAATTTTGAAAAATTTTAGTAAAACTTCAATTTTCTTTTGATAGAAAAATAGGAATTTCATTAGCACTTGCCCAGCATGAGGCCGAAAAAATATCGGACAATTTGTCCATGAATAGGCAACATTATGGAAAGTCAAATATGAGCAACTTAATTCACTGAACGCTTTCATAAAAACAGAACTTGAGTTACAAGGGCAGCAACATCTCCAAGTAAAACTGTAATTTCTTTAAAAACATTTGGGTTTTTTAGTGATTAACTCTTATGTTATGATACAATGAGAACCATAATTAATTGTAGTATTATGGAGTTGGTGTTGTTTTCCTCTAAATTTTAAATTTGAATTTTCTTAGTACCTTTTCCCGTATGTAATTAATAAAAAAAATTGTAGCATTGTGAATTTTCATTTTGCTTTAAATTTTACTCGAGTATATTTTTTTTTCGTTTTCTGAAAAACATAAGAGATTGTTTAACTATAAATTAAGCACCAATTTTCAATATAAATACACTTCAAATTAAAATACTCATTTATGTATTTATTAAGCATAATTAAGGAGCTACATACAATTTAAAATGATTAATTTTAAAAAAATAATTCACGATTGGATTAGTTTAAAAAAATAGAAAAAAATGACACATTAGTTTCTAATTAATAGTAATTATAATGAAATGCAATTCTTTTGAACTTTGAAAAAGTTATATATTTGAGAAATGACTTTTCGTTTAGAAAAAAAAGTCATTTTTCTTTAAAAAAAATCTTTTTTTCCATTTGTCAGAAATTTTTTTTCCGCAGACGAATTTTTTAAAGCGATCTTCATATCACCATATCAGAAAATACCGAAAATGTTTTTGAAGAAAATATTTTCGGAAAACAGCCATAATTGGATCATACTGAACATAAAATTCTACCAACAAATTTGAATCGAGAACATGTGTTTCTATCCAGAGTTCCTTTCTAGGTTGAATGAAACCTAATTGGCCCAGTTCAAACCCCAGTGAGCTAGGCCAATCCGGCTTTACATCACTATATTAAATATAAAAATTTGGTAAAATAACACCCTCCACCGTATTTTTTTAAATATTTATTTTTTTATTAGAAATATTTTAATCATTTTATTATGAACTCATAATAGACTCATTATAAAATATGTAAAATTTAAAAACTCATAATAAACTTATTATAAACCTATTATAAATTAATAAATATTTGATATTTTAGTAAATATTTTATAAATTTTAATATTTTTTATTGAATAATTTATAAATATAGTAAATTTAAAAAGTTTTCTAATTTTTCTTGTATTTTTGTCAAAAACCCTAAAATTTTTTATCACTTCTAAGGCAGACAAGAATTTTCCTAGTAGAGTTATGTAATATAAAATTGCTGTCCACATGAAAAATATTTTTTGCAGTTAACATTAAATAAGTTTCATAAGCCAAATACATAATTCTTCTTATTATTTTTTCCTTTTAGAAGATCTCTCATTTCAGCTACTAAAATTAGGAAGATGACACTTCCTGAACTACATAATCGTCTATAGCTTCTAATAGGCAACTTGCAGGCAGGACCGAGCCAGAAGCTGTTCCATCAGCATTGTTACATGATGCATCAGCAGGTTGATCCTTGTAAGTAAGGTAAACATTTTGCAGTCTAATGCCATTGCATGGGTTCCTTGTACTACAATCGAATCTCACTCCAACTTCTGTTGCTGATGTTCCATGGATATTTTCGTATGTCACATCACTAACTTTAACTCCTGAAGCCTGGTAAATGCCATATCCAATGAATTAATTAATATTGATGTGAGAATTAATAACAAATAACAAAACTTTACAAAATCATTTTACCTGACGAGGGCAATTCTTGTGGTGAGGGCAGTAATTTTGATCAATGACAATCGGATTGTGGACATTCGTCATAAGAGCATCTTGAAAAAGAATGTTCTTTGCAAAACCATTGCTGGGTCTTGCCCAAGATTTTATTCTTAGCCCATTTTCAGTGCCTGTAAATGTGACTTTTTTAACTGTCACATTTTGTACACCAGACTCATGAAAGCTCTTGCCTAGACTCCCAATGCTGCAGAACAAAGAACAATTAAGTCTCTGCTTTATCCATTATAAATTATGAGTTTTAGAATGATTGTATTTTAAAAGTACATTAGCACAATTATATACCTGATTCCATGGCCAGGGCCACAAGCAATATTTTCAATCCACAAATGATTGGTGCCAGGACCAATTGATATACAATCATCACCAGTTCCGATTTTAGTATCGAGGATTGTAACAGCACTAGACAATTGCACATGAATCCCATCTGTGTTTGGGCTTTGGCCTGAAGAAGAGACTTTAACCCCTTCCACTTTCACATTCTCGCAGCCATGGATTACAATATTAAATATCTGACTGTTTATTGATGTTGATCCCTCTATTACGATATTCTTCGAATTGTTAATGCGCAATGACTGCATTTAGATACGAATATCAAAAAAAAAAAATCATCATATTTAATAACCAAATAAAAAAAATTAAAAAAAGAACAAACATTACAAATGTTACATACTGTGGCTCCACTGGGACAGTGCTTGGAATTGGCCTTACAATTCCACAAGCCATTGCCCCGTGCATCAAGAATTCCACCAGAAACAGAAACTCCATCAACATTCTCGAATAAAAGCCAGTTTTCTTGATGTCCAATTACAAGGTAATCTTTTGGTGCAACAATCATGCCTTCGATACGGAATAGAATAGCATTATTCTTGCATTGGCCGCGAAAAACTACATTCTTTAGTAAGAACTTCCCCTGTGGCACATAAATGGTGGTGGGATTTCTGGAGCTACAGGCTTGTGTCCAAGCAGCAAGAAAAGCCTTGGTTGAATCAGTTCTACCATCAGGTTTGGCTCCATAATCTAACACATTGTGATTACTAGCTTCTGTAGTTTCTAAAGAATTAGTTGAGGCAAAGAAAATGAAAATAAGTGCTAAAATAAGCTGATGAATAGTGTTTGGAAGTGCCATTTTCTTTTGTTGGTATAAAAATTATGTGGTTGTGGTGGTTGAAATTATTTTGAGGGGGTTCTATTTATAGATTTTGAATCAAATTGGATTAAAAGAATCAAAAAGCAAAATTCAGTTGGCCTTTTGGCTTTTCATAATATTTTAAGATTATCTTTAGCAAATATATAATACGTACTCTTACTTGCAACTTAGATAGCTTGCTTTTATCATTTGCACTTTGCTGATTTTAATTAAGTTTTTTATTATTGCTCCTCAATCCACATATATAACTAACAGTCTAATTTTTTATTTTCTTTTTCTTTATTAAAAAAAAATATGTGATCCTTTAGTTACTGTAGGTCATAGGCCATAGGCCATAGGTGTGTTATGAAAAAGAGAGTAAAGGACCAATATATCAGTATAAACAATAAATTTTTTTAATATTGTTTTATAAAAATAAAAAAAATATTAATTACAAACATTATATCTATCGTATTTTAAAAAAAAACATATGAATGCACTAATTATTTCAAATATTATAGATAATGTTGCAATATATTTACATATTGATCCATTGTTATTGGCACATAGAGCAATGCAAGCATTAGTATTAATTTGGAAAATTGAAGAAAAGACGAAAAGAGCTGCACTATCAGCGTGACACACACCAAACATGTCAACTCCTTGTTTTGTTTGTGGAGCTGCATGCGTCAGTATACCCATTTTATTGATTCAAGCATAAGCCTTGTTCCTTTCTTTAATTCACCACCATCCATTTCTCATCTTCCATAAACAATTAATGGAATAATTTGCAAAAAGCTACAGCCCATTTTTCATCAATGACTTCGTTTCAATTAATTAATTATCAAAATAATTATATAAGGTTTGTATGTTTTGAATTTTGATGGTCTTGTTTCATAGACATAAAATACAATCAACGAAATATGTTATATATCTAACAATTTCTCTCTCTCTCTCTCTCTGTGTTTTCTCTATGCAACAAAGTTTATGAAATTATTGGCCAAAAAAATGATAAAATTTAAAACCGTCGTGTCAAATTTTGAGATATATTACTAAATAAATAATTAATCACTCAATTATATTAAGATTTTTATGATTTATTTTATTTTCAATATAAGTAATTAATTATTACATAAAAAAGCTTAGTAAAAAAAAAGAAATAATAAAAAAATTATATATTTTTGTCAAATTTAGACAATATAATATTTTAATATTATAATAAGTTAACAACATCTCACTTTCATTAAATTTTGATATATCCTATGCTTAATTTCCTATAAAATCAATTCAGAAACTCCTGGAGTTAAACTTTTTTTTTTTTTGAACATCATTATGGAAGATACAGAAGTATAAAGACTATAGAACTTGGTGTTTGGGGATATCTTGTTTGCTAAGGTATTGTTTGTCCTTTTTTTTAACAAGAGGTATTGTTTGTCCTTTGTTTTAGGATCTTTTGTTTTAATTTTCCTTAATATATTTATTTCCAAAAAAAATTAAATAAATAAATGATTCATTTTATATTAAATAATCTCTCAGTTTTTTTTAAATATTTAATCAATACGAGACTTCCACACGTATTATAAATTAACAATTTTTTGCAATAGAAAATTTCATATTAAAATACAAAGTTTGATATTATAATTTTAACATATATTGATGTAGAAATATATTCAGCTAACTAGTTAGCCATGCTGTAAGAATATAGACAGACTATATATAGCGTTAGTTGAGGGAGAAGTAGAAACCGGACAAGAAATCGGCCCCTCTGTTAAATTCTCCAACTTTCCAAATAATTTGGTATTACTTTTGGGTATGTTTTAAGCTGATAATCATATGCTTTTTTTTATCCGTTTCATTGATTTTTCATGTCTAAACGACTATGCCTTCATTGCTAACGTAATAATCTCTTGCCTTTGCTTTTCTTAATGTCATTCTTAGGGGCTTGTATATGTTTATATTTTATAACCAAAGTTAACTAACTGCCTAACTAACTAACTAAATCATAAATATATTTGTTGATAACTTTAGTTACTATGTATATTTGTATCTATGGGCCGGTTTGACTTTGTTGTCTTGTGATCTCATGCAGTGTGGTTTTATCTTCTCCTGCTTTATGTGGCTGCTTTTTGTGTTTTTTCTTTCAGGAACGTTTATCATTAATTCACTTTTTGCATTCAGAGAATGAATAATACCATTACATTATTATAGAATTATATATATATATAATGTTTCTTTAGTATTGTTTCAGTTGACTGTTTCGCTAATATTAATATTTAAAATTATTAAAAAATATATTTATATTTAATAAGAACAACGAGAATAACAATAAAAATTTATGTATTTAAAAAATATTTTAGATAAAAAAACATAACCAAAAACAATGTAAAACGCGACAATTTTTGATAATTTATTATTTTAAGCCCTCAATTTTTATTGGCTAGCTAGCTAATCCCTTGTGAATCTCACTAAACCACGTGAAACTATTTTAATTTCTGATAAGAATCCATCAAAAAAAAACTGTAGCTAGGATGCAAATTATTCAGCAACTATTTATTATTTTTCACTTCCCAAATGCATTTTTTTAAAAATTTATTTATGAATCTCATTCAATCACAAAATCAGATGAGCAAGCATAAAAAAGAAGAAGAAGAAGAAGAAAACATATATATCATAATTCTATTTCATTTCTCAAGCAAGGGGCCGATTTCTTATAATTGCAAGGCCGGGCTTGATCCTATTTCAAACGGGCCTGAAAGCCACAGGCTCATACAATAATTAAAACCTATAATATGCTTTGATCCAAAGCCTAAAAGCAAAGTTCATTGGACTTCATGAGTTACATAATTTAACCCCTAACACTTTCTTCATTTTTATTCAAAATCCTGATGCTGATACCACAACTTGTAACATTTCTTTGCTCTATAGGCAACTTGAGGGCTGAAGGAAACCTGAAGCTCTACCGTCAGCATTGATGCAAGAAGCTTCAGCTGGCCTATTACCATAAGTTAGTTTCACATCTTCTAATTCAAGCCCACTGCATGGATATTTCCTGCTACAATCAAATTTCACTGCCACTTCTGTTGCTGATGATCCATGGATGTCTTGGTATGTTACGTCACTAATTTTAACACCAGATTCCTGTTAAACGTGAACACAGTTTAGTGTCTAATCCTGCTGAATAAATATTTGCTAGACTAATGAGTTAAATATTATAATGTAATATAAATAAAATATACAAATTTATAGTTCTAGATGTAACCAATAAGTTAGGAGATTATATACCTGGCCAGGGCAATTTTTGTGGCCTGGACAATAATTTTGATCAATCAAAATTGGGTTTTCGACATTGGACATGACAATATGTTGGAAAAGAATGTTCCTAGCAAAACCAGTGCTAGATCTTCCCCAAGATTTAATCCTCACACCATTTTGAGTGTCCTTAATTGTACAGCTCTTAACCGTCACATGTTCCACTCCATCTTCATGAAGCTGCTTCCCTAAACTCCCAATGCTGCACCAGTCACATATTTCTAATTAACGTATTATTGAAAATATATTAATGTATATCTCTCTGATAATATAAGATACGTCAGGAATTTAATCTAATTTATATAAATTGAATACCTGATGCCATGGCCAGGTCCGCAAGCAATTCTTTCAATCCATAAATTAGAGGTGCCAGGGCCAATTGATATACAATCATCACCTGTACCAATCCTAGAATTCATGATATTGACACCACTTGATGCTTGAACATGAATTCCATCCGTGTTAGGACTATCTCCAGGAGCTGACACTTTCACATTATGCACTTTGACATTATTGCAACCATTTATCACAATGTGAAACTTTTGGCTATTTTCTGACGCTAATCCGTTGATTTCAATGTTATTTGAGTTGGAAAATTCCAACGACTGCATTTGAAAAAAAATTAATTAAAAAAGAAGCACTTGTTAATTAACCGCACAAAATCCACAAATATATATATACACAACAAATGCAAAAAACGTTATATATATCACTATTCACTATTGACTATATTGACTATATATCGTGTTATATTGACTATCAATTTTTCTAAATGCATTTCTGTACTTAAGCTTTTAACAATAATTCACTTATATTTTAGAGAATACCGAATTAAATATTATTAATTTTATTTAATTTCTGTACGTACGACTTGTATCAGCTAAATGATCTAATAAAAATAATGCATTGAATAATTTAAAAAGGCAATTATTATGTGATAAAACTTACGGTGACGCCTGTAGGACAACCGTGGCCGGAGGATTTGCAAGACCACAAGCTAGAGCCTTGACCATCAAGCGTACCACCAGAAATGGTAACACCATCAACATGCTCAAACATTATCCAATTCTTTTTATTGCCAATAGAAGAATAATGAGGAGCCACAAGGGTTCCATCAATAGTAAATGCGATCTTCCTATTATTGCAAGGGCCTTGAAACGTAACTTTGCCAAGAGAATACCTTCCAGGAGGAACATACATTGCAGCAGGGGCACTGGACTTACAAGCTTGTTCCCATGCAGCGAGAAAAGCCTTTGATGAATCTGATGAACCGTCTGGTCTCGCACCATAGCTTTGCACATTGTATGCTTTTGCTTGTGTTGCCATTGCTATAATTGATAAGAGAATCAATATAGAAGCAAGGAAGCTCACTTTCTGAGCCATTTCTTGTTTGCTTGATAAGAATGTTAAAGAAAAAGAGAGAGACTGAAAAATTGGATTTGGAAAGTTGTGGTGGAGTGGAAACCGCCTTGGGGGGGTTATATAGGACTTGAATGCAGTCTTTTTATTATTATTATTATTATTATTATTATTATTATTATTATTATTATTATTATTATTATTATTATTATTATGTAGCAGTTAATTATGACCCTTTTTTTGTAATATTACCATTCATTTATTTTTATTTTCATTATGAGCATGACAAATATCTCTTTTGTATTATGACTTAATTAGAATTCTTGTCATAACTTGATTAATAAAAAGAAAAAAGAAAATTCTCACTTTCATATATATTGCATGATTTTTTTTAATCTACAAGTATTAATCGTAACCTTATAATTTGAAGCATTTTAAAAAAAAACATTTAGGCTTTAATTAGTAGTATCAAATTAAAAAATCAATATTATACAAGTAAACTGCATTAGGTATATACGTAGAAAGTTAATTAAGCCGCAAATTGCGAAATTTAGCTAGCGAGTCTGCGCTTCTTCTGCATATCTTTATCTGTTCAGTATATTTCTTTTTATGAAATTAACATCCTTACTCTTGACTGTTGAGTCTTAATTACCTATTATGATTACTTTTATTTAATCCCATTTAGTTCAAAAATTAATCCATTTTTTTTCCCATTATTCATTTATAACCATAATCCAAATCCTCTTTATATCAATGATTAATACTAATTAACTTGCTCCTTTGTTATCTGAATTAGCTACAGCCCAGTAGCAAATCTAACCTTTCCGGTTGTTTAGGGTTTAGGAAATAAACCATTGTCAATTTCTGTTGATTTAGGATTTTACAGATGCAATTTTAATTGACTTTCAGAAAAAATTTCTTCGTTTAGTGGTCAATTGTTGAAATATTGGGCTCCGACGAAGTAATTTTCTATTTTGGTTATAATGCTGATTAGACAAGTTGAGGGAACAGAGGGAACCGACCAATAACAATGAAGCATAGTGCTAACGTCAACAGCCATCTATTGAAATTGTGTTATATGCCATGCCTCGAGGAAAAACAGATTTTCCATTTTTGACATTGATGCCATAATTTATTTTATTTTTTCATTCAATTTGGTTATTAGAGGAGTTGAAATTCGATATATTATAATTATGAAAATAATTTCAATATTATTTTTATTAATTACATTTGTGGAGGGGTTGAATCAAAGTATTTAAGCTATTTTTTTAAACATGTGTAATACTCGAATTCCATTATATTAACTTCACTACATTAAGTAATTATATATTAATCACATTATTCATAAACAAATATTAATTAAAATAATAAAAACTAATTATTTTTTATTTAAAGGTGAATAAAAGCATAATAAAAGACCTAATTAAATTCAATTCTTCTTCCTTAAGCTAAAAAAAAAACAAAAGGAAAAATAAAAGAAAAAATCTACTTAAAATTTTCCTTGACATTTTCCGTTGTATATTTTCTTATGTGAAATGCAATTAAAGAAGTCAGGAACCTCAAATTGAAAAATAAAGTGAAGGTAAGTGCGAAGGGTGCATTTTGGAAATTTGTACTCCTAACTAGTCAATTAATTTCCCTTCTACAAGTCATGACTAAAATATAAAAATGAAAATGATTTTACCTAATTATACTCCTAATTTGAAACTAATTTTGGATTAAAGAAATGTCAGAATTATACCATTAATTTGGAAAAATATTAGCAATATTCTTGAAGTCGGATCCTTGCTTGTCACGTGAGTATAAGCATTTTAATTAGGAAATGGATTGACTTCCATTCTTTTGTTTCATTATACTCAATTCCAATTCTAAAACGTAATCATAACAGAAAATATTATATTTACAATTTATTTTGTTTATTAGGATTTAATTTCTTTTATCATGTTGTAAAAAAATAATCTTCAATTTGACTTAGCAATAGAGTTTGCTCTTCTTTTTATTAATCAGATTCAATTTTTAGAACTTTTTTCATTTATAATTTTTTTAGTCGCAACGTAAACAATCTTACTTTAATAAAATTAAAAAATAAATTTAATACAACACAAAAAAAAAGTCAGTGATATTGCTCAAATCCTAGTTGGATATTTACTTTTTCTAATTAAATCGAAGGGGTGAAATTAATTGGCAAAAAAAAATCAATGTAAAAAGATTTAATCAAAACATTAATTATAGACCCAATTAAGAAATTAACGGATATTTAAAAAACGTGGAAGGACAAATATGGAAAAGAAGAGATCCAAACGGGATAGTCGGAACGTGACGGGTGGAGTAGAAAACGGAGGGGAAAAGGGCAGGTCTACGTATTTCCGAAAATTACGGGCGTAATTAACTTCCTACCACTTTTTTAATCTGCTTCTGCTCCAAATTTCCTTAAACCTAACCACTAACTAATTCTAGTTAACGGTTGTAACAAACCTCATTATTATTGTTGTTATTTTGTGGAAACAAATCAAATTGATTTTGGGATTCAGTTATTTGCCCTCCTAATGAACTGGAAAGCAGTAAGAAAGAGAAGATTGGTTCTTAATTTTAAAAAATAGGAGAATTATATATTTTTTTCCCTTGAGTGTTTTCTAGCCATTTTTTATAATAAAATAACACGTATTCAAGTGTACTACTGATTTGTAATTTTAATAAAATAATCAAGAACTACGAGAATTATATATTTTTTTCCCTTGAGTGTTTTCTAGCCATTTTTTATAATAAAACAACACGTATTCAAGTGTATTACTGATTTGTAATTTTAATAAAATAATCAAGAACTACGAGATGATGAATTCATTTTTTTATAATAAACACATATTCAAGTGTAGTGATTCATAATTTTAATAAAAAAATTATAATCTATAATTTGAAAATAACTTATCATATATGTTATATATAACCCCGAAAAAGAGAAAAAAAAGTTTTTAAAAAATCTAGTTTGGTTTCAAATATACGTATGTGCGGTTGATTTTAGGGGTAAAGAGAATTGCTTGGAAGAATTTGGGGCAAGATTTGAGGGTCTTTAAGTTTAAATGCTTCCAAGTTGCACAACATCATTTGTTACTTGGCCACTAAATTTATCAATCAGAGTAAGCCATGTGACTTAACCCTAAACATTTGCCACACTCATTTTGCGGCCAACCTTTTTTTTTTAATTTAATTTTACACAAGTGAAACTTTAAGCTAATTACTACAATATGTTTTTTTTTTTTTTGCCAATAATTACTACAATATGTTATACTAGGATATTCTTTCATATAATTAAGTTTTTTCAATTTTCTTTTTATACTTTCTTTATCCCACTAAAATTATCACATTTATATAAAAAAAATTTATCTCTCACAAATTATCACCTTATATAATTAAAAAAATTAATTAATTTTTTTTCAATCATACTTTTAACATTAATGACTTAGTTATATAGTATTAATGAATTAATAAATGGTATTTTAATCCATTTAAATTAATTTTATATAATATTTAGAGAATTTTATGACTTTCTTAATAAGTGTACTTAAATTGAAGATGACAATTTTAACGAGAGGAAGGAGTACCATTCAACTAATAATTAGTTTTGTGATCATATTAATATATTTTAGTTACTTTAATCAAAGTCAGTTAATTATAATATAGATGTAACACTATAAAAACCTTAGAGACTATATTATTATATGCTCCCTCTATTTCAAAATATATATCATTTTAAAAATTTAATTTTATTCTAAAATATTTGATGTTTCATTATATTGAGATAAAATTTTAATATTATTTACTATTTTATTTTTTATATTTAATATTATTATTAATAATTATCTTTTTAATAATTTAAAATGACATATTGAAAAAAGAAATAATTAATTAAGAATTAATAATAAATCAATAATTTTAGTTAATTTCTTAAAATGTATGAAGTTTTTTAAAACGTTAATTAAAATAGAACAGATAGATTATATATGGTTTTAAATAAATTTATTCAAATTATTAAATATTTATACAAAATGTCAAAAAATATTAATACAAAAATATTTTTAAATTTTAAGTATTTGCTAAAATATATTATAAAAATATTTAAAAATAGCTCCGTATTTGAAAAAAAAATCAATACTTGAATGTAGGCACAGATTATTAGGAAGTAAATGACAATGGAATTGGAATATAATTAAGTATAGTGTGAAAAGAGTTTGTTAAAGGCAACGTCATCATTACCTCACTAAGCCAATGTATAATTTTTTAAAAAAAATTAATTTTAAACATAGAATCATGCGATGATTATGGAAGCCGCAATTGCTAAAGGTGTTGAAAATTTTGTTTTTTGGGGGCTTAAAATGAGACTTAAACAGAATGTATTTGGAATATTAAATTATTAATTTAATTAGCCAATAGCCATTAGTCATTGCTCCATTGCCAACCCCAATTTGCATTAGTTTTTCATCAGCGACAAATCTGATTCCCATTTACCTCCAAAACTAATAAATATAATTTTTGTTTTAATATGAAATATACTTAATAATTTATTACTCCCTCTATTTCCGTTTTATTTCAAGTTTTATATAATAAAGTTTTTTATTTTATTTTAAATATCATTTTTAAAAATTTTAAAAAAATATTAATTAAAACACTATAATATTATTCATATTAATTATTAAAAGAGAATAAGTAGGATGAAAGTTGAAAAAAATATTTAGATAAATTATAAATAAATTTTTATATAATTTATAATGACAAATTATTTATTTAATCTTTGTATACTGTTCTTATATATATTTGAAATAAAATATAGAGTATATTAATTTTTTACATATATAAAAATTAATTAATTAAGTTTGATTAATAGTATATCTTTCAAATAACTAAATTTAGTAAATATGGCATTAAATTTGACTAGTTTTCCCATTTTTAAAATGATTGTCAATAAAATAATATTATTGAAAAATAAAACATTGATAAAAATAAGAAAATTATTTTTAATAAATAATTAAATATAAATATCATAAAATTAATTACTAATTTTGGTAAATAAATTATAGTTTGAAACAAATAAAAAAGAAAATGCTTATTAATCTAGAACAAAATAGTATAAAATTAAATTTATAAATAATATAAATAAATTCAAAAGTGATGGATTAAAAAATAACTTTTGATGAAAAATTTTCTAATAGTACCTGCATTGGGTGTTTTTTTTTTCTAGTCTCAGTCTCTTTATAAAATTAGGACCGTAAAACTTATTCCATCTTCAAAGTGGGACGGTCATTTCACCTTATTCTTCTTGTAAATAATAGCCCTCTATTATAGAAATAAAATAAAATTTCATATTTGGTAACTCCATTCATTAAAAAAAATAAAAATAATAATTTTTTAATAAACTGATAATTTTTTAGTAAAAAATAATTTTTAAGAAGAATAATAATTTTTTAATACAAATAATAATTTTTTAATAAAGCGAAATATAACTGTTGCTGTTGAAGAATTAAGTCTTATTACTTTTTTTAGAGATCTTATTTTACACTTATGATGTTAATTAAATTGAGATCTAGAGAGGGGCTTGGGACTCCCGCGAGTGGGGATGCTCTAGAGCTCATTATAGACTAGACTGTTAATTTTTTTGAGTTTGCGAGATAACAACCTCGTCATGATGACCCTGTTGTCCTCCTAATTAACGCTCATTTATGAGATCTTTGCCCCCCACTCCAAATATTTGTATATATTCAATCATGTGAAACAATACTTCAATATTTATTTATTTATTATTATTATTTTTACAATACTTCAATATTTATTTGCTTCATTTTAATATTTGTTATTATCCCTTTTAATATTTGTTCTACTCCATTATTTGTTTAAAGTATAATAAAATTAACTAAAATAATATTATCTAACATTTTCCAACAAAATGTATTTATATTATGGGGATGCTATTAGTTTTTTAATGTATATAGGTTCAATTTTGAATTAGGAAATCTTACTCAGAGGACTCATGTTAATAAAAAATTAAAACAAAATTAAAGGTTTTTTTTTTTCTTTGAGGTAACTTTCCGCTTTTTTTTTTTTTCATAAAGCTTAATTGTATTTTTTTTTTCATAAAAGCACATGACTTCTAATTCAATAAATTATTCTCTTTTATTATTATTTATTCAATAAACTATTCTTGCTTTATATATATATATATATATTCATAAAATGAGAATCGAATAAATTATAATTTTCACAATGCCAATTTTTATAAAATTTAGAGAGACATTGAGAGTTGGAGGAATTAATTAAAAAATTAAGCTTAATTTTATAAAAATAATATATACATTTTCAGATGGCTTGAAAGATAAAGATTTCTACTTGTCTCACTCATTCTGCTCTTGACTTTTTAGGAAGTTAGCAAATGAACCAAATATATAAAATATGAAAAATTATTAAATAGATTCGGTGCACTTAAAAAGTGGTGGATAAATATTTGTCAAGGATAAATGGTTACAGGTTTGATTCTCCAATATATATTATTTTCTGTAATAATCCTTATAATATGAACAAATTTAGGATTATTTTAATGGAAGGCCGAACATATTGTATATAAAAAAATATATTTATTTTTTTTAAAATGAATTATAGGTTAATTATATATATGTATATTATAATTTTATATAAAATAATAAAAATAAAAGAACATTTTATTTCATAAATAAACCTTTTATAAAGCTGTGAGATTTTTAATTTCAAAAGTGATTTAGTGATAAATTGATAAAAAAAAAAAAAACTAGAAAAGTTCAGTGAGTAATATTTATATTAAATTATACACAACTAAATAAAATAAGGGTAAAATTTCAAATGTAGAAAAATAAAAGGAAAAAAAGAGAACAGTTATTGGTCTAGGAGGAATTGAATTAAGAGTTTTTTTTATTATAATTTTTTTTATTAAAGGGAGCATAATGGTCCTTATGTAGTGCAAAATGTGGGCATATTGGAATGGGACAAATGATACGAATAAAATGGAGGAATTGCCTTGTTTTTTCAGGTTTATTCTTTCTTGCACTGAAGTTATTGTGCTTCTTGACCTTCCTTATTTTTGCTGGCTTTGTGTGCTCATTATGTTGGGTTAGGCACATGACATGACTAGAGATGGTAATTGGGTGGATTCTATTTATTATGAGTTCGGTTTTTTATAATTAAATTTAAATCAATTTTATACATTTTAGGGTAGATGAGATTGTACTTTTTTTAAATTAATTTGTTAAAAAAATATAATTTTTTAAAAAAAATTATTAATGTATTTCAAATCAAACAAGTAATATATATTCTGAATCTAGTTAAAATAAATCATCGTCAAACCGAACAAAAGAGTGGTGCAAGTTGACTTCCAATAGGTTGAATAAAATTGATTTTCAACAAATTAATTTTGTTATTTTGAAAAATATAAAAATTTAACACCTCTTGAAATGGATGGATTTCATAAAATTTTATGAAATTTATTTAAACTCTAAGAATTACTTATTTAGAATGAAATCTTTTATTCATTTTAATTTTATAAATTTAAATCCATGAAATTAAATCAAATCCCACTAAAATAGGTGAAATTTATAAATAAATTTTACAGATTAATGAACTCAATTTTTTTTTTATAAAATTACCCTCAATAAACTTATACCCATTTCTTCTATTATACTCTTTCAATTTTTTCACCTTTTTTACTATGCTAATTCCATAAAATTTATTATTTCTCATATTTTAAAATTTTAAAATTATTTTAAACAAAATTATATCATTGATTTTTAATTTTTTAAAGCCAAATATCCAATTTTTATTAATAGTTATAATTTTATATTAATACTTTATTAGATTTTTATTTTTAATAATCATTTAAAATTTAAAAAAAATTGCTCATTATATAGATAAACCCTTTTGTAAAATTTATTATCAAAATAAAAAATATTCCTATAAATATAAATAATAGTGTAATAAGTGAAATTTTTTAAATTTGAATATTTTCATTGAAAATTATGTTAAAAAATATATTATTATAAATAAATTATAATAAATTCAATCAATTAAATTTATATATACTAAAAAATATATTTTTTAATATTAAAAACTAAAACATTTATATATAATAATTACATAATCGAGAAATACATTATTATCAATTTATAGCAATAAATCTAAATAAAAAATATTTTTTGACATTATTTAAATATAAATTTTAAATATAATATAATCATAATAAGAGTTTATTCAAAAAAAAATTCAATTCAAAATTTATTCAAATAAAATTATATGGAATTGAATTAAATTATCTATTTTAAATTATACCATACCAAACATAAAAATTTATTTATAAATGAATTATACAATCTAAATGCATTCATTTAAAATATAATGTAAATGAATTCAAATTTAAATTATAATAGAGAAAAAAACAATTGCCTGCATATATAAATCCTGCTAACATAAATATTTTGGTATAATGAGCTAACTTCACGTGCAGAGTTTTTTTTTTTTTCCCTTTGCTTTTTGAATTATCCACAATATTATTAGGTAGATAAAGGGCATATATACACCAATCAAATATATGTTTTTTCCTAAATAGATAGATGCAGATTGCAAGTCAGAAAAAAAAATTAACCCTTTTAATTTTAATTGTTCGATAGACATTCCATTGATTTGGCTATTAAAAAGAAAAATTCTAGGGCGGTGAAGATCTAGATAGCCTAATTAGCGTAATGTATTTTTTTTAGAAAAACCAAAAATCTAAGATATTATTCTAATATTTCATATTTAAGAAGAAAAAAAAAATACAAATTTCACATGCAAGAGCTTGGTTATAAAGTTAATATTCGTCAAGGTCAAATTAATTACTATTGTATATTTATAACAACAATTAGGCACCTTAATATTATAACTTGAGTAGAAAGAGTAGAGAAATTAGGTCATTTTATTCATACTTAATTTATGTAACCAAACCATGAATCTTTTATTCTTTAGGGTTCATGCAAAGTTATGATAATTTATATATAGTCAATTATTTCTCAACAACAATTAAAGTTGACCTAATTTGATAAAAATTCAACTATAATCAACTAACTCTTTCCTTTGATTGGGGTTCAATTTAGCAAACCACATGGAGATTTCTTTTTTCAACTGCCCAAAATGAAAATGGTTTAGAAATATTGACTCTTATTTGGACTACTAAAACAAAATTTATCTTTACCAAAACTTTCTATGTGGGTTCAAATCCCTTTCGTTATCAAGACTTTAGAGAGAAAATTCTAACTCCAAATAATTGACTTTTATATATGTGGGATTTTTTTTCAATTGGATTTTAACTGTGTTTTATCAATCAAAGGTTTTAAGTGGATAGTTGATGCATTTTTCATTCTTTTATTTTATTTTTTTTGAATTTTCTTTCATTTTAATCTACCAAACTTTGAATTAATTAGAAATTACAGTTATATACATGTTCTCAAGGGAACATTTATAAGAAAACTTTTTCAGCAGGGCTTCAAAACTCTATCCAAAAGTTTCATCTTTATTTGAATTTACTAAAGATAGGATAGATTATGGGAAAAACTATCCTTTTATTAGCCCATGGTAACTAAAGAAAATGTTTTTAGGCCATCTTTAAATATAATAATGTTCCACATTTGGATTAAGACCATTCTATGAAACATAAAAATAAATACGATATGATACGGACATATTAATATAATAATTCTTAATATATATATATATATATATATATATGTTAAGTTATAAAAATATAATAAAAGATATATGTATGTTCAAAATAAATATATATTAGTTCATATATAAATATAATTATACACATATATATTTTAAATTATAAAAATACAATGAAAGATAAAATATATTCAAAATAAATATGTATTAGTTTATTTATATATAAACAAAATTATACCAATAAAAATAATTTTTTTATGATAAAGAAAATTTTATAATTAAAATTAATTATAATTTTTTTGCTAATAATTTATTAATATTATATAAATAAAATTTTATATCAAAATATACTTTCAAATATCTAAAAATATGATAAAATGTGATTCTATTGTGTCCTGTGCATATTCAATCTGTCTTTTTCGTGGTCAATAAATAAAAAAAATAATACAAAAAAAAGACACGAATGGAGCCATGATCGACGCATATCAGGAGCGTATAGGGCGTAAGCCTGTGTCGGAAAAGCATCTGACGCCAATATTTTACGCTGTTTTAAATGTTGATACTTTGTGGATTAGGTCTTGTAAGGATGGAAAATATACCTTATGATAAATACGATATGAATTGGCAAATAGTTTAATAAAAGTAGATCTCCATAATTTTTTTTACTTTTACATTTTAAGAAATCAAAAATATATTTATTATTTTTTTCCAGTTGATCCATATATATATATATATATATATTAATTACACTAAACACCTTACTTAGAGATAATTTATTCTAGACTTAATTTAATATTTTCGTATCTAAGTAAATTCTTCTTACAAATTTCTGTCTTTAACACTGCCGTATAAGGTAAGTTATTTTATTTTATTTTCTTCTACTATTATTTCAATGTTAAATATATAACAATTCTTTATTACTGTTAAATTCTCATATAACTATTTTTTTATTAATTGCATTTTGAGGAGAGAACACTTGGAGGTCTGATTCTAAATTTAAACGAAAACAATATATATTTCTGATCATCAAGCTATACTTTGGAGGTCTGATATAAGTACTTTCAATATTAATACAATAAAGGAAAAATAATATAATTAGAGCCTGAATTTTTTAATATTTTTTATTTTAATACTTTAATTTTTTTTATCCGTTTAATCTTTCAACTTATTTACCAATGAATTATTTTGTTAAACTAACCAAAATAATTAATTTGTAAGTATTCATTAAAATTGATTAAAAATTAAACTAAAATACTAAAATTAAAAAATTAAAAAATTCAAATATGAATAACACGCTTTTCCATAATAAACGGAAAAATTCGTACTTTGTTGCAATTGACAATCAATTTCTTTATATTAAACCATCAATTGATATGTGTATGAATAATATATAAAATAAATGCAAAATTTCATTTAGGAATTAATTAAAAAAAAAATAGGAAGAAATACAAAAAAAGTATGAGATATGGTTTGGGCATTTCACTATTAGGGGTTCTAAGATTTTTTTTTTCTCATCAACTAAATTAATACATATTTTTTCCCCTTCATTTTCCCATTAATCAATTTTAACTCCTAACAAGAATTCAAAAATTAAAAAACACTTTTTTTTACAAAGCAAATAAAGTACACAAAATCAAATTAAATCTTTTCATCGATGTTATTCATCTCCTTCAAAAAGAGATATTTATTTCTTGATTATTTATATTCTTTTTATTATGTATATTTTTTCTCATCAATTAAATTAATGTATATTATTTCCGCAGATAAAATCTATAAACTATCAGTTACTAATTTATTATAATATTTTTATTTAATCTTTGATTTATTAAAATAAAAACACTTTATATATATATATATATATATATGTATATATCTGGTTCCGATCTTATTATAATCCAAAGGGTTTAAAAAAAAATCAGATTTCGATTTCATACTGCGCCAAACAAAAAGAGTAATAGTTATTTTGATTTCAGTTCCATTTGATTTTGATTTCGAACTATGAACTATATATCCCCAAAAATTGTTTATTCGCTTCTCTTCCAGTAGAATTTCGTTGAAAAATTTAACATCACTTATCAGATTTCATTGAAGATCAATGCACAACAACTGCAATTCTCGTCTAAAAAGTAACTTACCCTATAATTTTCATAACTTAAGTGTCATTTATTAATTTGATTCGACATTTAATAATATCAAATAATTCAAAAATATTTGTCTTAAAAATTTTAAATATGCTAAAAATACTTAAAATAATACATTAAAATTATTAAATTAAAATTTAAACTGAACACAAAAAAAATTTAAGTTTTTTAAAATATTTTTATAATTTAAAAGTTATAGAACTCATAGTTCCATTGGTAATCCACGTATTTTTGTAGCATGGAATCGTCATGGGTTAGGCAACCCACAATCATTAAATGTCCTGGTTGAGAAAGTCTAAGAAAATAAGTCATTTTTTGTTTTCTTAATAGAAATAAAATAAAATAAAATAAAAAAGAAGCAGTGTGGACTGTATAAAGAAGAGATTGGGTTTTGAAGAAGAGACGGTTTTGAAGGAGCTTTTATAGCTGAGAGTTTCATATAGTACAAAAAATATACATAAAATACACAAAAAAATAAAAAATAAAAAATATACATAAATCAGCCAAAACAAAAGTACAAACAAAAACCTATAAGTGCAAAAATCGAAATAATAAATAAAAACCAGCACATTAAATTTACAATAATTATAAACAAAAATTTCACCCAAAACACCTAAAAAATTGGCCAAGGTTATCAATTACATACAAAAACCTAAAAAAATAAATTTATTAAATGCAATCTGAAAAAATACATACCTCATATTTGCAAGAAACAAAAGAAGCCCACAAATTATAAAGTGGTAGACTGCAAGGAACAAAAGGCAAAAGGAAAGAATAAAAAATTACAAATTAAAAAATAAATAAATAAAAGCATTTACATAGAACATTGTACACCTCATCGCCGGTCGCTGGTTGCACCCACACACACAGAAAAAGATTGATTTGGGTGATGGATAGGGGAAGAAGAAAGTTAAATACTTTGGTTATAACTAGCCAAGAGATACTTATATCTCTCATTAGATTATGGAGAGAAATATACTATCTCTTAGCAATCAAAAAGAATTATTGGCTTAGAATTTTTCTTCCAAGAGCCCATCTTTAGATGAAGAAACTAAATAATATTTAAAAGATGCACATCTTTATTTTTATTTACTATTAGAATTTATAAAATTTTCTACAATATCAAGAGACAACGCTAGTCTCTTGTCCGGGGAAAAGACTTCTCATATTAGAGTTTTTTATTTACCGAGAGAAATGATATTTCTCTCAGTATAGGAATTAAATAATATTTTAAAAATGTGCCTCTTTATTTTTATTTATCGACATAAATTACAAAGACCTTGGTAAGCAAAAAGACCTTTCATATTAAGGTTTTTCATTTATTAAGAGAATTACTAATAGAAATTATAAACTCTCGGTAGCATCGCGAGAAAATATTGGTCTTTTAGTAAGCAAAAAGACTTTTGAGATTAGTATTTTTCATTTACCAAGAGAGAGAATGTTTATCTCAGTGAAGAAATTTAATAATATTTTAAAAAAGCACCTCTTTATTTTTATTTGCTAAGAGAAACCACAAAGCCCCATTGATCGCTCCCTAATCATATTAACATTCTAGTTCTGTTCCACATATTCACTAAGGGAAAGTTGCTTTTTGTAATAACTTATAAAAAAATAATAATAAATTATAAAATAAAATATTGGTAGGTGTAATTAAAAAATGTGTTAAAAGTATGAGTTTTTAATTAATAAAGTAGGTAAGTAGGTATATATTGGCTGATATTTATTAAGAAGAAATTTTCGGACAAAGAGAGAGAGAGAGAGAGAGAGAGAGAGAGAGAGAGAGAGAGAGAGAGAATACGAAATAGAAAAAAAGAGAGGAGATAACGATAGTGCGGGTTTTTGCTCTGATTTATCGCCTTCTGGACACCGATCGACAATAGGTACCGGACCACCATGATAGCTACTCAGACATGGATCGACTGCCATTGGTATCACCTCGATCGGCCGCCGTCTGGCGACTCATGTGCCGTCCAATTGGAATATCGGTGTGAACTTTCAACAAGTTTTTTTTTTGTCACTTTTCAATTTTTTTTTCAGCATCTCAAATATTTTTGAGATCCTTTCATTATAAGCTTTGATTTGATATATTATTTATAAATTTTGGACGAATATTTAGAAAATACATATATTGTAATTAAGAGTTAAAATAAAAATAAAAATAATTAATTTAAAATAATAATTATAATTAATTATTTATATAATTAGTTAAATTTATGAAGTTGTATAAATTTAAGAAAATATAAATTTAATTGAATGATTAATGAATTATGTTTAAAAGAAAATGAATAAGAACAAATGAATAAACAATTAATTATCAAAATTAGAATTATTTATTTAAATAAATTAATCACTAAACAATTAAAATTAAGTTATTATTTACTTAATTGGATTAAATTTTTATTTACTGGTTGGTTATTTAGAATTATTAATTTAAATAAATTAATCACCAAATTTAAATTTAATTATAATTATTACTTACCTTATTATAAAATTAGTTAATTAGTTATGATCAGAATGAAAATTTAAAATAAATAAATTAACTATATAGAATTAATAAATTTATGTGAAAGTAGATAAATTGATAGTTAATTGTTAATGAATAAATTTAAAATCATTAACATCATTAGATTATATTATTGTAAAAATTATTAATTATTAATTAAATCGAGTTGAATAATTATAATTAAATTAAATTAAGTAGTAAATATGTTATGTTTGTAGATTTTTAAAACTAGATATTTTATGAAATATTTATATTGTTATGATAAACAAGTTATTATTATTATTATTATTATTATTATTATTATTATTATTATTATTATTACCACCACAAATATGTTATATTTATTACTTTTAAATCTATTTTAGGTTTACTTTAATAGTTGATATTGTTATTGTTATTATTATTAATATTATTTAGTATTAAATTTAACATAAATTATTAAGTTTGAAATAATAGTAATTAAATAATTATTTTAATTATGTATATAGTATTATTATTTTTATTATCGAAATTATTGACTTTATTATAAAAGATTATTGAAAAATAAAAGTAAGTATTAAAAAGTAAATATATTATTATTATTATTATTATTATTATTAAACTCAATATAAATTATTATAGTTAAATTAAAGATAATTAAATAATTACTTTAATAATAAGAATTACTTGAATAATACTCATCCCTAGGTAACTATTATTAATATCACTATTGTTATTATTAGTGTCATTATTATTAACATTTTAAAGAATAATAAAATAAAAAATTTTAAATAAATGATATTATTATTATTTTAATAAGTTCTTCATTATAGTATATTATCATTATTGTTATTACACAAACTTATTTTGAAAACTAAGTTAAATAAATTTTGAATATTTATATGTATTAATTTATTTTAATTAAAAATAAAAATAAAATTGCATATTTAGAATGTCAAAGATTTAATAAATATTATTTAAACACAATTGAATGAATGAGTTAATAATATAAATATTATTATTATTATTATTAAAACAAATAAACTAAATTGATATAATTTAGTTGTACATTGAAATATTATTAATACTTAATAAATTTTGACATCCAAAATTTTATTAAGTCATAAAAATATTATAATTGACTTAAAAATTAGATAATACTCATTAGAGTATTATTTTATAAATTTTGGAAAATATCAATTTACACAAATATTATTATAATTTAAGGAAGGTACCAACACATCATTTTCATAGTATATATCTATAGTAGCTAATGTATACTTTAAATTAAACAACATTTTTATAATATTTTAGGAACGAGCCTAGCTACAATTATAGAATACCAAATGAATATTATTAGTTAAGAAAGTACAATTTTTGGTCCAAGATGAGTAGATAAATATGTAACGTTGTAGTTTCAAAGTATATATTATATATATATATATATAATTTTAAAAAAAATTTACAGAATTCAAGGTGATGATCTATTTTTATCTTTTTATAAATTGAGAACAAATAATGATAGTTTGATTTTTCATATATGTATCTACTTGATTATACTGTACTGGATAAATGATTTATTACACTTTTATTATAATCTTATATGATCACACATTGATGACATGTATTTATATAAATTCAATTAAACTATAAATTATCCTTTGGATTATTACAATATTGAAGTTATTTCTCTTTATGCTTGTGAGGTAAGTCGTCATGCACTCTTGAATTGAAATGGATTTGTAGAAAATTATATTGTATGTAAAATGTGTTTGAATTGATTATTCCTGATTTTCTGAGAATTATGGTATTGATTAATATTTAAATTATATTTATCCAACAAAATTATTGATGTTGCATATATATATATATATATATTATTAAACCTTATTTGTTATTCCTTGCTATGTCTTTATTTATTCACTAAGTAGTTGGACTCACCCCTTTAATATATAAATATTTTAGATCTTGAAGGATAATCCTATAGAATCCTTATATTACATTTTTATCAGTGCGTAGAATAGATCGGGCCAACATAATTATCGTTTAAATTTATTTAAAGAATTATTTATATTATTGTGATAGACAATAATAAAGATGTATTTAAACTATCAATATTTATTGAATGATATAGATATGTGTACTGAAAGAATATTAAGTAATTAAGTTGTAAGTGATAATCTTATAGTAAATTAATATTATGCAATAATTATATAAGAGTTTCTAAAAGATTTTATCAAATTACATATTTAGTCCACCTCTAGTATTGGAGAATGGGGTGTGATACTTTTCCTCTCAGTAATTGAATAGTTGTATATTTCTCTCGATAAATTGTATTAATTTTTTAGATTTGGTGTTAAATATTTTTTATTGTCCCAAAATGGCAATCAAGAGGGAGGTGAATTGGTTGTTGAAGAAATGATGTCAAATAAAAATTTGAAATAACAAGAGTAACAAGATGAAAAAGGAGTATAATAGAGAATAATAAACACAAAGAGTTTATAGTGGTTCGGATTTACCTCAATCATACATCCACTTCCTTAAAAACTTGTTAATGTTTCACTAATCTTGAGTTTTTATAAGCTCAGCTCTAACTTGGTGTTTTCACAAGCTAACACCAAACTTTTACAAGGTTTGAGTATTATTCTCAAAATTCAATAAGAGTTTTTCTAACTCTAAAACCTAAGTGTTTCAAAGCTAACACTCAACTTACAATGGTGCTTAATGCGTACACCCAATACTTAATGAATATAAATATAAATTTAGATGCAAGGAAGTAAAAAATGTTTATCTTGGTTATTACAGTTGTTATCCCTTGCAAAAATGAAATTCTTGAGGTATTTATAGCATTCAAGCCTTGAACTAGTTGTTTGAAGTGGATGTCTACATGTTTGGACTTTGTCTCTCACTATCATTAATGTGTCGAGCAGGATCATGGTCAGACTCTAATAGGACGAACTGTGGTCTGGTTGTTATTTTTGAATTTCTAACAAAAGTTCTTTAATGGCTAGTACACATGGAATCCATTAATTGAGTGGATAAGTAAAATCTATAATCTTTAAAAACTTTTTCTAGAGCCCGGTAGGTATGACAAAGATCCGATCGGTTGACTTGTGGTATGCTGAGATTCTCGGAGTGCCACTGACCATGATCTCTATTGGAAGTTTGGAGGATTTAGCTTAACCTCCGTGTGGGCGGGCTATAGCATAATTCGGTCGACCTTGTGTAGTATGCTGATCTTTTTGGAGTACCATAGATCGTGAGCTCTAGTGGATATTTTTGGATCATTTAACTCAGCTCAGTATGGTCGGACTATTTCCAGTTAGGTTGGTCTAGCCTTGATATGCTGAAGTTTTTGGAGTACCACTAGTCGTGAGTGTCTCTAGACATTCTAATGAATTTGAACTTAAGTTTAGATTGATCAATTTCAGCTTGTCCTTATCAACTAGGGCTCGGTCCGAGCTGCAGGTGTTCGATCTTAAGTTCTATTTTGAGCTCATTCCTGGTGGCTTTAGACTGATTTGCTTCTGCTCTTCCTTGATAGCTAGGGTTTGGTATAAGCTGCAGGTGTTTGGTCTCATAATTTTCTTTGAGCTCATTCCTGACAACTGAGGCTCGGTCCATGCTATAGGAGCTTGACTGTCTAATGTTCAGTGTTGTTGGTTTAGAGCTCGGGCTCACTTCAGTGCTTGGTTTTGAGATCTTTTTGTTTGGTCCGTGCTAGTGCTTCAGCTCGTGTTTACTTCAGTCTAGGCCAGTCCGATCGTGCTTGATAGTGGTCCGGGCGGACTATAGGTAAATTTTATTTTCTGCACACATGTAGCTTGGTACAATATTCAATTTGATTGCCTAATATCAAAATAGAGTAAATTTGGCCAAGGTTTAGCTAACATTTTTCATATTTGGTGTTAAATATGCCAAGAAACACATATTTGCTCAACAAATTTTATTGGTAAAAATTTGAAAATACATTTATCAATTTATTTTAATTAAAATAAAAATTATGGTCTCTAAATGCATATAATTGTTTATGGATCAAAAACTAAGTGAATCTAATTTTAATTGAATTGGTGATACAGTAAAAATTTTAAACTATGATAATCTGAATCAGATAAAAAATTATATAAAATATACTACAAGTTATTAAATTATAATAATTTTAAAAGGGATTATCAATCGTATAATCCATAAAAATATTTAATAATATTTTAAACTATACTTTTATAGTGATTTCATTCAATAGTTTAAAATTTTTTATCAACTTATTTTTAAAATTAATATTTGTAATATCTACATAAATAATAAATAATATTTTTTTTATAGATGTAGGCCTTATTATGCCAAACCACATAAATTATATGTCTTGTTTTATTTTTATTTTTATCAATTTTTATATATAATTTGTTTAAAAAATAATTGTAAAATTATTTTTTATCAATTAATAATTAATAATTTTCTTTTTTTAGTTTTTATAAATAATTTTTTCAAAAATAATTGTAAAATTTATGTAAAAAGAATTGAGTTGGCCTCTATATTGACATGATACGATATGATTTAGCTTAGCATGACATGACTTAATTAATTATATATGTGTCAATAGGTCGTGTTTGACTGTTACTTTTAAAATTTCGACCTGACCTAGTACTGTATGACTAATTTTTTTGATATGTACAATATGACATAAAAAAGTCACAGACATGATGGATCTGGGCCAAGTTGGCATGACACGAACTAATTGTCATATAGTCAAATATTTAAATAAACACCTAAAATATTGTCATTATTTCAACTTGACTTTTAATTATTTTTTTTAAAAACCAAATAGGCCGCTCCCCCATTTTTTTTTTATAAAAAATGAGCTATTTAAATATCTAATAACCTAAAAAAATGATAATATATATAAAAAAGAGAGTAGGTGCAACTAACTATTAAAAAAAGTGTATTTGAAATAGGTGTAAAAGAGATTTATTAATTTATTAAATAGAAGAAATTTGGAAAGAAAAAAAAATTAGAGAGAGAGAGAGAGTAAAAGAGAAACAAAGGAAAAGAGGGAATAAGAGAGGTGTTATTGGTCTTGGGTGATGTATATTTTACTATGAGAAATACCGCAAGTACACGATATCGTAACACGGAGTAGAGTAAAAGTAAGAGTGCCCTATCCATAGGGAAGAGAGTTTTTGAGTAACTTCAATTCACTAAAACTATTATTTGAATGCAATCAAATTGTATCTTATAATTTAACTACTTAGTTAAATCAACTAATTGTTCTAGATAAAATGCTAAAAAATCAATGATAAAATAGTAGGATTATATTTCATTGGAGCTTTTCTAATGGGTATGATCATAATGTCAATTAATATACTTATCAAATCAAAGATATCTTGCATCACTAGAATTTATCTACTTCTTTCTCAAGTAAGACAACTATAAATGTAGAGTTCAATCTCTATTTTCATGAGAATCACATAATACTCAATTCATACAAATAAGATACCACTATGAATCTTCAAAAATTATCTTATCTCTAAAATAATCACTCAAAGTTGTTGATTTCATATTCAAAATCACATTTAATTTTTAAATTTTATATGATTCAATAAATTTAACAATTGATTGCCAATCAATTGCTAGTAGTTAAACCAAAATCAACAAATCTAAAATTCAAAAAATACTTCACTAATATTTATATAAATGAATATACCCTTTATCCAAATATCCAAATCCACATAATCCCACAAAAAGAGATTAGTTATTCATGACTAAATCAAATATCAAGGTAAAATGGATATAATAATTAAATAAATGATCCATAAATTAAGTCCTTCAATAAATGAATTTAGGAAAGAATTAAAAAAGCTAAAAATTAGAAAGATAAACCATGATTGATTTCTTGTATGCTTGATGAATTAATTCTTGCAGAAATGATTGAATCTTCCCAAGATCTCTAGCTTCTTCCTTTGTTCTTCCTATCTCTCTAAACTTGCTGATGATTTTTTTGAGAGAGAAAGAGGTGTAGATTGACTAGATATAGAGTTGCCTATCCATTATCCCTTAAAATGATGAATATATAGTATCTTCTTAGTTCCAAAAGTGCCCCTAGGATTTTGGTGAAAAGTTTTGCCTTCAAATTTACACTTTTAGCTTTTTTTCAGTTATACATGAGCGTGTGAAAACATGAACACAGGCGTGAAAGAAGAAGCCTTCGAAATCTTGAAAATTTTAAACTTGGCAGTTTCTGATGAAAACACATGGGCGTGTGAGATAAATTTCACACGACCATGTGTTTATTTGCAGCTCTACCTATTTTTTTCTTTCACATTCCAGTAAGGATTTAATACCTACAAGTGTGTATATTAACTAGACACGCCCATGTGTATTTCTTGACATCTATTTTCTCCTTTTTTAAACCTCCAAATGCTCCATTTTCATCACATAAGGCAATTTCTCGTTATTCTATCATCATAAACAAAACTACATGAATATGAGCAAAATATAGATCAAAACATATTACAATTCTGCAAATATTCATCAAAATATATGATCCATTAAGGTATTATCAAGAGGAGAAACGACAGGTGGATTTTTGCTTCGATCTACCACCTTCCAGCCACCGTCACCCAACGAGCTTTCCAACGTCACTTGGCTCGTTATGAATGGCCACCGTCCGGTGACTCACATGTTGTTCAATTGAAACGTCAGCGTGAACTTTTGATGACTTTTTCTGACTACTTTTCAATCTCTTTTTTCAGCGACTCGAATATTTTGAGATTCTCTCGTTATAAGCCTCGATTTGATATATTATATGCTAATTATGGATGAGTATTTATAAAATACATATATTAATAAATAATTAATTCTATATATGCATAATTAGTTAATATTATGAAGTTAAGGAATTATAGTTTTAAATTGATTATTTTTAAAAATAAAATAAACAAGAATAAATTAATAATTAATTAATAATCAAAATTACATTAAATAATTAAAATTAAGTTATATATTACAAATTTTAAATACTAACTTGAAATTAAATAGTTAATTATTGAATTGGGTTAAAATTATTATTTATTAGTTGATTATTTATTTAGAATTATTTATTTTACCAGTTGATTTAAATAAGTTAATTACTAATTATTTATCTAATGATATAATTAATTAACTAGTTGTGGTTATAATAAACATTTAAAATAAATTTAAAAAACAAATATAATATGTAATAAAATTAAAATATTAATGTAGTGTATGATTAAATAAATTAAATATTTTACTTGAATAAATTAGTTATAACATATATATATATATGTGTGTGTGTGTGTGTGTGTGTGTGTATGTGTATGAAATTGATGAATAGATAAAGTAGTAATTAGTCGAGTAAATTTAAATTTATTATAAGGATTTCTAATTATTAATTAAATTGAGTTAAATAATTATTAAATGATTAAATTAAATAATAAATATATTTGGATATTTATAAGGTTAAATATTTTGTTGTATTATTACAATAATTAGGTTATTACTGTTTCTACTGAAAGAATGAATAATGATTGTTAAAATGTAATTAATGCTAAGTTGTGATTGCATATTAATATTACTATTGTTGTAGCAATAATTAAATTTATAAATAAATTTATCATAATTACTATTAATTGTCAATTTTAGTATAGTTGTTGTTATTATTATTATTATTATTACTACTACTACTACATCTACTACTACTAATAATAATATATTATAAGTCTATTATAGCTTTGGTTCAAAAATTAATATTGTTATTGTTACTATCGTTATTTATTATTAGCTTTAACACAAATTATTAATTTTAAAATAATTATAATTAAATAATCACTTTTATCTACGAAAATAATGTTATTATTTTACTATCAAAACTAATAACCTTATTATAGATAATTATTAGAAAATAAAATATAAATAAATATTAAAAAATAACTAAATTTTTATTAATATTATTAGTATTATTAATATTAAACTTAATATAACTTATTATGATTAAATTAAAGGTAGTTAAATAATTATTTTAAATAATAAGAATTAATCAAATAATATTAGCGTTTAAGTAAATATTATTAATATTACTATAATTATTATTAGTGATATTTTTATTATTTAAAAGAATAATAAAATAAGGAAATTCAAATTAAATGATATTATTATAATTTTAATAAATTCTTCACTATAGTATATTGTCTTTATTCTTATTGATATTATTATTGGCACAAACTTATTTTGAAAACTAAGTTAAATAAATTTTGAATGTATATATATATATATATGTATTAATGTATTTTAGTTGAAAATAAAAATAAGATTATAATTTTAAAATGCCAAAGATTTAATAGATATTAATTTAAACACAATTGAATAATTTAGTTAATAATATAAATATTGCCAATATTATTATAACTATGAAAATAAATAAATTAAATTGATATAATTTAGTTGTACATTGAAATATTGTAAATACTTAATAAAGTTTGACATCCAAAATGTATTAAGTCACTAAAAATATTATTTAAGAATTAGATAGACAATTAGCTTAGAAATTAGATAATAGTCATTGGAATATTATTTTAAAAATATCAAAAAATAATGATTTACTCGAGATATCATTAGAATTTAAGGACCAAACCTACACATCATTTTCAAAACATATATTTATAGTAGCTAGGGTATACTTGAAGTTAAATAATATTTTTATTTTATTTTAGAAACGAACCCAGCTACAATTGTAGAATACCGAAGGGATCTCATTGGTTAAGCGAATACAATCTTTTGTCTAGATGAATGGGTGAATATATAACATTATATTTCTGAAGTATTACTAAAGTTAGAATGATAATTCATTTTTCAGTGATATTTATTTTCTTATAAATCGAGAATAAATAATGATAGTTTAGTTTTTATATATATGACTAATTGATTTATTGTGTTGGATAAATAATTTGCATACACTCTTATTATAATCTTGCATGATCGCACCTTGATGACGTATGTTTATATAAATTTAATGATGCTATAAATTACTTTTTTGGGTTATTACTTTGTTCATTTGTATTGAAGTTATTTCTTCTTGAACTTGTGAAGTAAATCATCATGCACCATTAGACTAAAGATGAATTTATAGTGAATTATATTTGATTACATGTAAAAGGTGTTTGGATTGAATTAATAATTTTCTGTGAATTGCGGTATTGATTGATATTTAAATTATATTTATCTAGTAGAATTATTGATGAGGTTTATATATATATATATTATGTATTATTAAACATTATTTGTTCTCTCTTATTATATATTTATTTTTTTACTGAGTAGTTGGACTTGTTGGACTTACCCTTTTAATATACAAATATTTCAGATCTTAAAGGATAATCTGATAGAATCCCTATGTTACATGTTATCAGCGCGTAGAAAAAATCAAGCCAATATATTCATCGTTTGGATTTATTTAAGAATTATTTTATATTATTGTGGTAAACAATAATAAAGATATATTTAAAAATATTAGTATATGTTACATGAAGACTTTTAAACAAATAAATTATGAGTGATGATCATATAATAAATTTAATATTATATTAAATTACAAGATAAGTTCACTCTTAAGATTAAGAGAATGAGTGTGATAAAATACTTGCTATTAGATAAAAGTTAATTTAACATTGAGGTGTGGTAGTATAAGATCTACTTTATTTACTTTGTATTTTTAAATAATTAAAAAATATTAAAACTATATTTTAAATAATTAAAATATTAAAAAATATATTTTTTAAAAAATATTTAATAAAAATTAAATAATATAAAACAAAATAGAAAAATAAAAAAATCAATATGCACTAAAAAGTTTTCAAATAAGAAAAAGTTTATTTCTATAATTTTGATTTTTTAAAATATAATATAGAGTATAAAATATTTTATTTTTATAATCTGTAAAAAATTATTAAATATTTTTTAAAATATATTTTTATTTTAAATTATTTTAAAAAAACATATTTTTTAATATTTTTAATTATTTAAAAAATACAAAGTGAATAAAGTTGGTCTTATGGTATCATCTCAATATTTGAATGGCAAATTAACTTTTCTCACACGGCTGAAATTATTTTTAACAAAAAAAAAAGATATTTTAATTAAAAAAAAAACTTTAAAAACTAGGTTGCGACAATGATAATAATTTTAAGGCTTATTTAATCATTTGGCCTTTTATCATTTGTGGCAGGGGATTATATTCTGTACTGTAGTGAAGTAAGGACATTTTAGCATGTTCATTTTGTTGTACATATACTTCGTTTTGGCTCTGTAATTTGAGATGAACTAATACTCTTCATATATTTATTTGTTTTACACTATTATAATAATGAATTTATTATATAGATTTTAAATTTTAATAGTTTTAGAAATACAATATTATAACTACATATTGAATTAGTGGACTTTATTTTTTGACGTTGATTATGTTAAAAAATTTCTGATTCTGTTACTTATTTCAATATACGAGCAAGAGAATGTAATGGTAAATATAACTGGGGAGGTATGAAATATTTCTCTTGAAAATATTTTCTCTTTGTATAATATAATAAAAATTACAAGATAGGGCTCCTAGCATTCATATGCTGGAAATGCCACTGGCTTAAGTAATTACTTATTGACTATATATGTGTGTGTATGATATTTTTCTCCCTGGAACTATATATCTGGATAACAACATATATAAATTTCTGTATCTTTTTCTTCTATATATGCCTACTCAAGAAAGCCAAACACATGCCATAATTTAGTTATTATTATTTTCTCCTCAGAGACAGCTTATGGGCTGAACAGAGCCAGAACCAGTGCCACCAGCATTGTTACATGAAGCTTCAGCTGGTTGGTTATTGTAAGTGAGCTTGACATCTTGTAATTTAATCCCACTGCATGGATACTTTTTACTGCAATCAAATTTCACTGCAACTTCTGTTGCCGATGATCCATGGATATCTTGGTATGTCACATCACTAATTTTTACTCCTGAAACCTGTTGTAAATAATACATCATTAGAACAAAAATCATAATACTCAAGTGCCTGCAACATGGTACAGAAAATCAGAGGATTTAATTCTAATTAATGAACATAATGTAATGGAGATAAATTAACCTACCTGACCAGGACAATTATTATTATTTGGACAGTAATTTTGATCAATTATAATGGGATTTTGAACATTATTCATGACGATGTGTTGGAAAAGAATGTTCCTGGCGAAACTATTGCTAGTTCTTCCCCAAGTCTTGATTCTTACTCCATTTTGGGTACCCGTAAATGTACTAGTTGTAACTGTTACGTTCTGCACTCCATTTTCCTCAAGGACCTTGCCTAAACTTCCAATGCTGCAATGATCACAAATTTAATGTTTTTAATGTATATATATATCCAGTTATTAAAAGGGGTATTTATAAATATAATATACAAATTCAAAGTTGAATATTATAATACTCAGACTTGATTTAAGACTTAATTTTACCTTATTCCATGGCCAGGTCCGCAGGCAACATTTTGAACCCATAAGTTAGAGGTTCCAGGACCAACTGATACACAATCATCCCCAGTTCCAATTTTGGAATTGAGGATGGTGACACCAGTTGATCCTTGAACGTGAATTCCATCGGTGTTAGGGCTTTCGCCTGATGCTGAGATTTTCACCCCTTGCACTTTGACATTTTGGCATTGATTGATCACAATGTGAAACATTTGACTATTCATTGATGTTAGTCCATTGAGTATAATGTTATTTGAATTTGTAAATTCAAGTGACTGCACATGCAAAGTAAATTAAGAACAATCAGAATATATATATATATATATAGAAATTAGATATTTTAATTTTGCATGGAATACTAGCTAGGTTACCAGAATTGGCCTTCCGAAATGCAAGTTAAATAATTGATTTTTAGTCCACTATATGCACATGGCGACCTTTCATGCACGTTCTTGAATTTTGAAAGTATGGGAATTGGGAAATATATCCTTTTTTTTTGTGTGTGTATTTCATTTTTGCTAGTACAGCAAATATTTACGATATCTTTTAAATCTGTAGCTATTTTGGCATAATAAAGGCAGAGAAGTCTAAAAATTACAATATATTATTCAGTCTCATATTCATTCTCTATAAGTATATGATAATAACTATGGTGACACTAATTAGAGTAGATTTAATTTACCCTTTTTTTGTTGAATGAGTTAATTATAAAAAAAAGGGTATGTAGCGTTATTGGATAGTTTGATTTTCATAAAAATTACCAAATGCAAAGATAATAATTAAGGACATATAACCTACCGTAGCACCGGTGGGGCAATTTTTGCCGGAGTTCTTGCATGACCACAAAGCAGAGCCTTGTCCATCAAGGATACCACCAGAAATGGTAACCCCATTAACATGTTGAAAAATTAGCCAATTCCTAGATTTGGATAGGACGCTATAATCCGAAGGAGCAACAAGGGTACCGTCTATACGAAAAACAATAGCATTATTTTTGCAATTAGTACCCTGAAATGCTACTTGATTGCTTATAGAGAACCTCCCTTTAGGAACATAAATGGTGGCTGGTTTTGCAGAGGCACATGCTTGACCCCAAGCAGCAAGAAAGGCCTTACTTGAATCTGTCTGGCCATTAGGTTTTGCCCCATAATTGAGCACATTGTATTGTATGTCTGCCATTGTTAAAGAAGCGAGGGAAATGAAGATAAATGTATGAATAATTATAGGCTTCATTGGATGAGTCATTGTTCTTTTCGATTGATATGATAAGAGAAGGAGATAAAGAGAGATTGGAAGAGTTGTGTTTGCTTTGTTGGCTGTGGGAATTAGAGTTGTGTAGGTTTAGTATTTATAAGCATTTTCAGACTGGTTATTATTTACAAAGACACATGATTGTTCTAATTTTTATGTGGATATTGACTACAATAGTACTCATACTGTTTCATACATATATAATATACAAAATTGTATTTTGTTCTAAATTTTATGTGGATATTGACTACAATAGTACTCATACTGCTTCATGCATATATGATATACAAAAGTATATTTTTTTAGTTGACAAATAATTCAAAATTTTTACTATTTTTTATTTGAATAACTAAATCATATATTTTTATTATATATATAAATCTAACTAATAAAATATTCCATTTAACTATTTAACTATTTGAAAAAACAAACTTAGAATAAAACTGGAAAAAATCCTCATAATACTACAAGTGTTAATAAAAATTATAGAATTTTGATGTAAGTTGATTGGAGTTTGATATTAGGTTCTATAATTTTTAATAATTTTTTTATTAAGTATATGCGGAGAAGAAAATGTTTAAGAGAGTCGAATTTGAAATCTAAGTGGGAGTACCAGTCGCTCCTTATTTCTAAGCTATACCTTAATGATTATTTTTAATAAATTGTTTATTAATAAAAAATATTGAATGTTATCAATGCAAAGCCTTATAAAATGTAACCCAATATTAAAGAATGATCAAAATAAAAAAAATAAAGTAAAATAATATAAACACACTGAAATAATAAAAAGTGAAATCCTATAAAATAAGCGCTAAAATGAAAATAAAAACAGACAAGTCAATTGAATTGCATTATCTTAAAGTTCTAATAGGAAATCAAAATTAATCAACATTAATAAAATAAAAATTATAATAATTTTATGTGAGAATTAAAATAAATATATCTTATAGAATTGCATTATCTATAATAACAATACCTTCTTATCAATTATCATTTTCTCAATGCTATTTACGCAATCAACATTGTTAAAACTTGGGACATTACATAAACGATTTGTTCTAATATCAATTTTGCAAGGTTTTTTTCTTTCATCGAACTCACCTCTTAGACTAAATCATTTCACTTTATCATAATCCGAACTAAATTAAAATATTTGATATTAGATAAATTATATATTACAAAATATTTAAATATTAGGATATATATATACATATAGTTTAAATTAAAAACTAAAATATTTGAGAGAAAATATTAATATTTTGAAATTAATATTATATTTTAATAAAATTTTACTTATATATATATTCTTTTATATATATACATATAATTTAAATTAATAATTAAAAATGTATAATTTTATAATAGAAAGAAATTCAAAGGGAATTGTAACACAAATATTTTAGAGTAACAATGGTGCAACGATACCTGTAAAAAGCTTATAAAGATAAGTTAAAACAAAATATGGTAAGAGCCAATACATTCCTTTCTCCTCATTATTCCATCAAACACATTAACTTTGATTTGCAATCTTTATGCTTACTTCAATATACATGAAAAAATGAAAATAAAATAAGAAAAAGAATTTGGCTACTATATTATATAAGTTATGAGTCAAAAGTGAGGTTCTGGGGTTTTTTTTACATATTTTTTATGGGGTGATTTAGGTTAGGATTGTAATGGGTTTGATCTTTTTTTTTTAGATAATTTACACCCCATAAATATGTTTTTTCTTATATTTAAATTATAAAATAATTAATTCTATAAAAAAATGTTATGAGTCAAGTGTTTCATGCTAAACCGATTCTTCTTCACCCCATACTCACAAATGAAATACATCAAAAGAAACAACAATGATCTCATAATATCAAATAGATTGGAATATAGGAAGAGTGTAAGCCATCAAGGAAAAAAAAAACATCCGTGTCAACAATCACTGATTAATAATTCAGTTTATTACGTACATATTAGTTGTAATTACGATTCATTATTTGTTGATTAATGTTGTGATTTTGAAACTAAAAATATGTTGTTATATCAAGGTAGATTCCTTTAATTCAAATTATATATTATATTATATTATATTATAATCAAAAGGAATTAAAAGCAAGTGAATATTTTTAAGTTAATATCTAAAGGATTTTAATTTGGACCTTGAAATTTAAAAATTAATATGAATATTTTAAATTTAATATCTAAAAAAATAAACTTAAAATTTGGATATTAGTATGAATATTTTTTATTTAATATCTAAAAAAAAATTAATTCGAAACCTAAAACATAGAGATTAATATGAACATTTACTTTTTAATATATAAAAAAATTTAATTTGAAACTTATGTAAAATAATTTAATATGAAACTTAAAACTTAAATAATAACATGAATATTTCTAATTTAATATAAAAAAATTTAATTTGAAACTTATCAAAAAAAAAAAAAGATTGCAACTTGAGACTTAAGCATCAATATGAATATTTTTAATTTAATATCTTAAAAAATTAATTTGAAACTTGTATAAAGAAATTTAATTTGAAACTTGAAATTTAAAGATTAATATAAATATTTTTAATATTTAAAAATTTTTATTTAAGAAAATATGGTTGCAAGATAAGAGCGAGATATGTGATAAAATACTGAACCAATTTTCATTCCATTTGTCATGTTAACCAAATAAAATCGTAAATTGTTTTTTTTCTAGAGGTGATGAATCTTGATTTCATTCCAACATTTTCAAATTTGCATAAATTAGAAATAATCTGAATTTGAACTATCTAAGTCAATCTGTTTGATTTAATTTGATTGAAAGGTAATTTGTTCGAACTTGAGGTATATGATAAGAGTTTAATTTAATATAAATTAGCCTAAATTAAATTAACAAAATTATTTAGAGACATTAAACAATAATTTTTTAACAAAGAAATTATTATTACGAATGATTTGACTATTACGAATGATTTAATGAATTAAATTAACTAAAATTTAACTTGAAACTATTTCTGAAGATAAATTCAATGTCAAACTATTTAACTTATCCTATAACAAATTGATTCGAATCAAACTCATAAGAAAAGACAACTTGAAATGAAAGGTGCAGCCGATTTGTCAACTCCAATTACATAATTCTCACTATTTTAGCAAAACAAGAAGGTGGAATGCTACTGGAGTAATTTCCATAATTGAAAAGTTTAGAATTTGAATATTATTTTTGGATTTGTTGACAAAATTTAAAACTGTTAAAAAACTACTGTAGGATCAAACTATTCTTGATAATGTTTTAGCAATTTGATTTCAACAACTTTGCATACAATTTTCACACGATTCTAGTCATCTTTACTTTTGATTAATTCATTTGTATAATGAGTTTATGTCAACTTTGGAATGTAACTAAAATGTGATAAAAGATCAAGATATTGTGTCCCGCTGCAGATGGCTATACAATAACCAATATGATGATCTTTTTTTATTTAATTTCAATCTATATCGCCTCTACTCAAGGACATAATGAATCCTGAATCCCATATAAGCTAAAAATACATTATTTTAGTTTAGCAGATTTAAATACAATAAGTTATAAGTTCAAACAACCGCACTATTGAATATGGCACAATTAAGTATGTTATTAAACACAAATTTTTTTGGCATAGAAAAAAGGCAAACAAAAATAAAGGATTCATATATATGACTGAGATTCAGCGTATCAGTGACTGTATTTTTTGATTTATTGACTGAGGTTTATTTCATGGTGTTTATATATATATATAAATTAAAATATAAAATTAAAAAAATTAATGGTTGACGTGTCTAATTTGAAAAATAATTAGATTTAGAATTCTATTTTCTAGGTTTTTTTTTTTCTTTAAATAACTATAAGTGAACATGCTCAAACATTTCGTTCTTTCACATTGAACCCTCGAGCTCTTAGATTTTTAAGACAACTTTTTTTTAATGATAAATTGTTGAAAAATTATAGTATGTAACATCAATTAAAAAGATTAAAAAGATTATACCATTTATAAAAACTACGGAAGGTATTAAAAAAAAGACTCATTTCTGCAGTCTAAAATTTTTTTCAAGTTTATTATGTTAATTAAAAGTCTAATTCTTTAAAAAAGTAATATAATATTTTAATAATAATTTATACATTTTCATTATATAATATAACGTTTATGAATTAGGTATTTAATAGAAAAATTAATAGTGTAAAACGTTAGAGAGGATTCCAGAACAGTGCATTTTTTTTTCTTTTTCAATTCATTTATAATTTAAAGACTACATAAAAAGGCATGTGGATGGGATAACATTGTCTACCAATAACAGAAAAAAAAAAAAAAAAAGAGTAATGTGAAACAGTATGAGAATTAATGATACATGTGAGAAAATATTTTGTTAATTTTTTTCATATACTATATTTTTTTTTTATTTGTATAGTTAGTCAGCAGCATGCCAATACAAGCTTTGGAAAATAAAAAACAAGTGCATGCATATCCATACAATGGTTGCGTAAAATGGGAGAAATTCTCAAGAAAATATTATAACATCATTATCAACTATTTAGACAGAGTACAGGAAACATGCACCGCCGCCTCCCACCTCTTTATTTCTGGTGGATGTGTTGCTTTGACAGACTTCTTATATTAGTATTTTTCTCCATCCATGTAAAGCCTGATTTTCTGTATATAATATTATACATATTCCGTTATTAATTAAATGGATGAAAATACTAATTATAAATTGCATTTGGAAAATGTCAAATATATATATAAATAAAACATATAAGAATGTTCTTTGGATGAATTGTATAGAGATGGCAATAATACAACCAACGCATGATACATGGAGTGGAAAACGAAGAAGAAATCGGTGTGCCACCCCAAGCCCCATGTTCTGTTTTCGATTTTTCTTTTTTTTTTTCACTAAAAGTCTTTTTTTTTTAATTATTAGATTATAGCTTATGACTTAAAAAAAAACCTTGCCTCTTTTTTCATTGTATCACTAATTTTTATTTTTATTTATTAAATGATCAAAATATATTTAAAATAATAAAAATGCTATCACACAACAAGATTGTTAATGTGTAATAATTTATAAGAAACTAAATTTATCTTTAAAAAAATTAACGTTTTAAACATAACACAAAGTCCTATTAATTAACATAATATAGAATTTATATATGGACTAAAAATTTAGAAATTGAATCAATAAAAAATATTATTATCAGATGCTAGTATTTAAATCAGATTTGAGAGGTTAGAAATAGAACACATGAATTTTATATTAGATAATGAAATTTTTTTTGGCATGAATCTCTAACTAAGAAATAAGTTTTAATTATTTATTACTCCTGAGAAGAATTATAAAAATAGAAATATTACACAACTAAAAATTATAATATATTAGCCGATTGTATATTCCTCTTGCAGTATAAACCTGAACTCAATTATTGGCATTAATAAAACAAAGGAATATAGATATGTAAGTAAAATATAAAACCCTTGATTTTTGTATGATTTTAAGTCTAGGGGCAAAATGGTAATTTTGCACCTTAGGGGCAAAATAGTCATTTTGTGCCCTTAGAATGTCTTTTTGATACTCGGGGCGACGAGACGGTCGTTTTGAGTATAATATTGTATTTTTGGCTTCGGGGGTATTTTGGTCATTTTGGCGGTCGGAAAATTTTCGGGTTTCGTTTTACTATTTTTGATGTCATTTTGGTGACCGTGATGTCGTTACGGTTATTTTAAGTATAATTTTGCTAGGGGTTGTATTTCGGAAATTTTTCGGAAATTTATTAATTTTTTTAATTAAAATAAATTAAATAAATTAAATTTGGGGTTAGTTGTAAATTTTTATAAGTTAGTTGGGTGTTTTTTTGAATTTTTAAATAGTTTTGGGGTGTTTTTAATTAAAATAAATTAGTTTGGGGTAAAATTATAATTTTGGAAAGTTATTTTCCTATAAATAGGCCAAAAATCTGATTGGGTAGGGTTTTTGGTGTTTTATTTCCGGGTATTCTGAAAAAAAAAGAAGAAAATTAGGGTTTTTGAAGGAAAACAGTGCGGCCGTCGTTTCGTCACTGTGCGCGCGCGTAGCCGGTGTCGTTTGGCGAGAGACGTGGGTCGTTCGGCGTGCGGCGCTCCTGTCGTTCGGCGTGCGGCGCTCCTGTCGTTCGGCGGCTGGGCGTAGTGGCTCGCCCCTGTCGTTTTGGGTCTTGTCCAGCAGCTCGATTTTTCAAGTTTTTTTGTGTTTTTGAGGTATTTCTTGATTCTTTTTGCATTATTTCGACTTCCATTTAACTAGTTCATATTAATATCATATTGGTTTGATGTTTTTCTTAATTAATTTTGTTAAATTCGATTTATTATTTAATTAAATTGATTTTTACAAAATAGGTTAGGCTTTGAGTTTTTTATTGTTTTGATGGATTTGGTGTTGAATTAAATTGATTGGGTTAATGTGTGGGTTCTGGAACTTGATGAATATATTGAATTAAGGTTTGATTTAATTGATTTGGGTATTAGGGTTTGTGAATTAATTGTTTTCTTTGAATTTTTGGATGAATTAATTCTCTGCTGAAGTTTGATTTTAGTGCAGGATGTTGCACGATTTTTAATTAAATATTGGGACGTGATAAAAATCTGAAATTTGGATATGTGGCTCGAAATTGAGTCTAGTTTATGAGAAAAATAATTTTTGGGATTTTGGAGCATCTTATATTTCTGGAAAATTCAAGTTTGCTACTGTTGTCTGACAAACTGTGCTGTTGATGCAATTGCATCAACTGTAACTTTCGAAATTCATATTAAAATGTGTAAAAATGTTTTTGATTTGATTTTCATATATGTTGAATTTCTGGAAGTCTATTTTACAAGAAAAATATGTTGAGTTATGTTTCTGTTTGTTATATTGTTGAAATAATTTAATCTTTCTACTGCTGTCAGTATACCTTGTGAGCTGTATACTGTTACAAATAAAAATTGATTGAGGGACTTCTAAGTCTCGAAAAATTATGAAATTTTGGTAGGATGCTTTTAAGATATCAAATTAGCTTCTGGTTGAAAATTATAAATTTTGCATATACTGGTTAATTGTTTTGAATTTTACAAGTTGATACTTGTTTTTCAGGTTTATCGGTAAAATTGTATCTTGTGTATGTTGATTATTTAAGTAAGGTGTTTGATGAATTTAAATTGTAAGGACTTTTTAATGATGTTTTATATTCTGGAAAGCAAGTTTAAAGGTGTGGTATTATGATGGTTAAGTTATGTTTGGTTGACAAAAAGGTTTAACCTGGTTGTGGAAATTATTGAATTGTGTGCATTCACGTCATGCATTCCCATTTGCACTTGCATACATTTGTAAGGGTGGTTGTTAATTGATGGTTAATGGTTAGGCGGTGGTCCAGCAGCACCTCAGACTTAGGGTGGCGGATTGCTTAGCTGACTGTTAGACCAGGTAAGTTCTATGGGTGTATGTGATTATTTATGTTGTGATTATTTGTGTTGTGCTACTTGCTAACAACTTATATATATAAACCCTTCTTATATATATTATCCTTTCTATATATTCACTATACTATTCTTTCGAACCCAGCCTCGTATGCTTTAGGAGACAGAGAAACTTGCATGTGATTGTATTTATGTGATAATATTGAATGTGATATTACTTGTGCTGTGTGATGGTGTGTCATGAAGGGGAAGGAGGTTACTGAGGCTTAATGCCTATACTGTTCTGAGGCTTAATGCCTATACTGCTACTGAGGCTTATGCCTATACTGTTTACTGAGGCTACATGCCTAATTACTGATTACTGTACTGTACTGAGAAGTTATAAGGGCGGATGTGACTGATATGATTACTGTACTGTTTACTGATTGGTGACCCCGACACACCATCTTGTTTGCTTAATTTGTGATTGTATTATATGTGCTGCTTATATAACTGTTAGATGTTTCTCTGCCTCTCATAGACTTACTGGGCGTCTATAAAGCGCTCACACCCTTACAGATTGTCTTGCAGGTTTACAGTGATTGCCTTCGTCTATCTTCTTTCTCTTCTTGGCGAAGTCGATCAGGTTTTCTGTTTGTGTCATTGGTCTTTCTGCTTAGAGATTTCCGGATATTGAACTTTTGGGCGGATTGAATCCGAATCCCTTATTGTGTAATAAGTAGAACTTGTCTGCATTAGATTTCCTGAATGATTATATTGTGACTTGATTATATTGATGGTTTGCATTTGATATAGGATTGAGGATTATTTAAGTTTTGAACTATTTTGCACTTAGACTGTTATGAATGTTTTTATAGGCTTATGTGGTCGGACTTCAGTTTGGCTGCATGCCGGTCATGGCCCCGGGTTGGGTCGTGACAAAAGTGGTATCAGAGCAGGGTTAGATTCAGTCACACTTATAATTTGTCTAGTTGTATCCGGAAATCATTAGGAAAAATTCTTTCTGTATTTCTTTTGCTTCCGCGTTAACCGATATGCTTATACTAATATCAGGAATTATGTCTCAAAGAAGTACTGGGATTCGGATAGGGGGAGGTTCCTCTGGTGCTGGAACTTCTGGAACTGCAGGTGGTGCTAATATGCCTCCACGTGGACGTGGGAGACCTCCTAGAGCTGCAGCAGGGAATGTTAATACTGCAGGAGTTGTGCCTGATCCTCAGCCACCTACTCCTGGGAATAATCCTGTACCTGAAGCTGCACCGGCTGCTGCAGTGGGTCAGGAGCAGTTTATGACTACTATGATGACCATGGGTAGATCTATGGAGACTCTTGCCAATGGAATTGCTCAGTTGGTGCAAAATATGAATCAGAATGCTGGGCAAGCCAATGATCAGCCACCTAATGTTGGACCCCAGTATGTGAGGTTAAATGAGTTTATCAGAGTGAACCCACCTACATTCTCCAACTCTGCTACTGAGGATCCGGTATACTTCATCAATGAGGTACGTCGGATTTGTTTAGCTCTCAACTGTACTGATGATAGATCTATAGATTTGGCAGGCCATCAGTTAAAGAGGTCAGCTCAGGTGTGGTTCGATGATGAGATCAGAGATAGGGTTCATTTCTGGGATGAGTTTAGGGACTTGTTCATGCAGAATTTCATACCTGAGAATGTTATGTGGCAAAAAGGCCAAGATTTTGAGAGGTTGAAGCAAGGGGACAGATCCATAGCTGAGTACTATGAGAAGTTTCAGGATCTGCGACAGTATGCTACACACTTGATTCAGGATGAGGCTCGGATGACTCGCAGATTCGTGGAGGGACTGAGCAATAAGTATTATGGTTTTGTTGCTAGCCATAACTACACTGAGTTGCATTTGGCTAGGAACACAGCTCTGGGTTTGGAAAACAGAGGTAAGACTGACAGGACTGAGGATACTACTGATGTTAGTAGGAAGAGAAGTAGACCTAATGATTTGCATGGCTACCAAGGACAGAACAGAGATCAGAGAGGTAATAATAGAGGTGGTCAGCAACAGACTTACCGATTGCAGAATCAGAATCAGGGGCATCCTGTTTGTAAGTTTTGTGGTAACCGTCATCCAGGAGATTGCTGGAGACAGATGGGAGCATGTTTAGGTTGTGGACAGATGGATCACCAGGTGAAGGATTGTCCTAATTCTCGGCGTGGTCAAAATCAAGGAGGGCAGCAGAATTATGTGAGACCAGCAGGGAATCAGGGTAACAACAACCGTGGCAACGGTAATGGCAATGGCAATGGTAATGGCAGAGGTAATGGTGGTCGAGGTTATAATGGAGGCCGAGGTAATCAGAATGGTAGACGACAGAATGGAGGTTATCGAGGCTACCAAGGTCAGCAGAATCAGGGTTATCACCAGAATAATCAGCAGCAGAATGCTGTACCCATTTTGCCAGCAGGTCAGAACAATGTTCAGAATCAGAACCAAGGCCAGAATCAGAATCAGAATTATGCTCGGGTGTTTAATCTTAATGCTCAGCAAGCTCGGGCTGATAATAATGTGGTGCAAGGTACACTCTCTATATGTTCATTTGATGCACATGTTCTTATTGACCCTGGAGCTACTCATTCATTCATATCACCTAGTTTTGCATCTAGATTAACTAGATCACATGAACTTTTAGCTGAGCCTTTGTTTGTTCATACACCACTGGGGGATGAGATAGAGACGGCAGATGTTTATAGTAACTGTATGGTCAGAGTTGAGGATGCAGATTTAGCTGCAAATTTGATTGTCTTATCTGTGTTGGAATTTGATGTGATATTGGGAATGGATTGGTTAGCTTGTCATGGAGCTAATGTTGACTGTAGGGCTAAGATAGTTCGATTTGATTATGAAGAAGGTAAGTCGGTGACATTCCATGGTTCCAAGACCATTGGTCCTTGTCAGATGATTTCTGCTTTAGGAGCTAGAAGGTTGTTGCGTAAAGGTTGTAATGCCTATCTTGTATCTATTCGGGATGTGCAAAAAGAAGAAGTTAAACCAGAAGACGTCCCTATAGTGCAAGATTTTGTGGATGTTTTTCCTGAGGATTTGCCTGGGTTACCTCCTGATAGGGAGATTGAGTTTTCTATTGATCTTGTACCCGGCACAAATCCTATCTCTATGCCACCTTATAGAATGGCACCGGCAGAGCTTAAAGAGTTGAGGGAGCAGCTGAATGATTTGTTACAGAAGGGGTACATCCGACCGAGTACTTCACCTTGGGGAGCTCCGGTTCTTTTCGTGAGAAAGAAAGATGGTTCCATGAGGTTGTGTATTGATTATCGGCAGCTAAACAAGGTGACAGTCAATAATAGATATCCATTACCAAGGATTGATGATTTGTTTGATCAGTTGCAAGGGGCGAAATTTTTCTCAAAGATTGATCTTCGGTCTGGTTATCATCAGTTAAGGGTGCGAGAGAGTGACATACCTAAGACTGCTTTTCGCTCAAGGTATGGTCATTATGAATTTCTGGTAATGTCTTTTGGACTTACCAACGCCCCTGCTGCTTTTATGGACTTGATGAATAGGGTGTTTAGTCCATATCTTGATCGGTTTGTTGTGGTGTTCATTGATGATATTTTGGTGTATTCCAAGACTAAAGAAGAGCATGAGGAACATTTGAAGCTGGTTTTGCAAACTCTGAGGGAACATAAACTTTATGCCAAGTTATCGAAATGTGAATTCTGGTTGGATAAAGTTGTGTTCTTGGGTCATGTTATATCTTCTGAGGGTGTTCAGGTTGATCCAAAGAAGATTGAGGCAGTCATGGATTGGCCAAGACCAAAGACAGTTACAGAGATACGAAGTTTCTTGGGTTTGGCTGGTTATTATAGAAGATTTGTTAGAGATTTTTCTCGACTTGCAGCACCTTTGACTAAACTCACTCGCAAGGGTATTAAGTTTGTTTGGGATGATGCTTGTGAGGAGAGTTTTAACCTTCTGAAAGAAAGGTTGACATCTGCACCTGTACTTGTTTTGCCGGAGGGCAATGAAGGCTATGCTGTTTACTGTGATGCATCTGGTATTGGTTTGGGATGTGTGTTGATGCAACATGGTAGGGTAGTTGCTTATGCTTCAAGACAGTTGAAAAAGCATGAAGTTAATTATCCTACACACGATCTGGAGATGGCTGCTGTTGTGTTTGCTCTAAAGATCTGGAGGCATTATCTGTATGGTGTTACATGTGAGATTTTTACTGACCATAAGAATCTCAAATATGTTTACTCGCAGAGGGATCTGAACTTGAGGCAGAGGAGATGGATCGAGTTTCTGGAAGATTATGATTATAATATTCAGTACCATCCTAGGAAAGCAAATGTTGTGGCAGACGCTTTGAGTCGCAAGTCTATGGGGAGTTTGTCACATATTTGTTTGACGAGGAGGTCTTTGATTTCTGAGATTCACAAATTGCTTGATGAGGGTTGGACATTTAATATGTCTGACAAAGGAGTTGTGAATGGTAGAGGGGTATTTCTTGCTAGTTTGGCTGTGAAGCCAAATTTTCTTGACAGGATTATTTCTGAGCAAAGTAATGATGCGGATTTGGAAATTTTACGACAGAAAGTCTTAGCCGGTGAGAACAAGGAGTTTGTTATAGATGGTAAAGGTGTTTTGAAGTTTGGTACTAGGGTGTGTGTTCCCAAGGTAGATGAATTGAAGACTGATATCCTTAAGGATGCACATTTCTCTAAGTACACAGTTCACCCAGGTTCCACCAAGATGTATCGGGATTTGAAGCAGCTGTACTGGTGGAAAGGGATGAAGAATGATGTTGCTCAGTTTGTTTCTCAATGCTTATCTTGTCAGCAAGTTAAGTATGAGCATCATAAGCCTGCGGGATTGCTTAAGGAGTTACCACTACCTGAGTGGAAATGGGAGAGAATCAATATGGATTTTGTTGTCGGTTTGCCTAAAGCCCCTGGTGGGCATGATTCGATCTGGGTTATTGTTGACAGATTGACTAAGTCCGCTCATTTTCTTCCAGTAAATACTAAGTACACAGTGTCGCAGTATGCCAAACTGTACCTCAACAGGATTGTGAGTCTTCATGGGATCCCAGTTTCTATAGTTTCTGATAGAGGACCACAATTTACTTCTAGATTTTGGCAGAAGCTTCAGGAAGGTTTGGGAACTAATCTTCATTTCAGTACTGCTTTTCATCCTCAGACAGATGGTTTGTCGGAGAGGACTATTCAGACTTTGGAAGATATGCTGCGATTGTGTGTTCTTAATTTTGGTGGTAGTTGGGCAGATCATCTTCCTTTGGTAGAGTTTGCCTACAATAACAGTTATCAGGCTAGTATTGGTATGGCTCCATTTGAGGCTCTGTATGGCAGAAGGTGTAGGACTCCATTATATTGGGAGGAGGTTGGTGAGCGTTGAATTGAGGGTCCTGAACTTTTGCAATACAGTGCTGAGGTTGTACCAGTGATTCAAGACCGTATTCGGACTGCTTTTAGTAGACAAAAGAGCTATGCTGATTTGAAAAGAAGAAATCTGGAATTTGCTGTCGGGGATAGAGTGTTTCTGAAGGTGTCACCTTTCAAGGGTGTTATGAGGTTTGGTAAGAAGGGAAAATTAGCTCCACGGTATGTTGGTCCATTTGAAATTCTGGAGAGGATTGGTGATGTTGCTTATAAGCTTGATTTACCACCTCAGATGGCTTCTGTGCATCCGACATTTCATATCTCGATGTTGAGAAAGTATGTACCTAGTCCTGATCATGTGCTAGCTCCGGACACTGTAGAGATTAGTGATGATTGTTCTTATGAGGAGCAGCCAATGGCTATTCTGGACCGTCAGGTCAAGCGGTTGCGTTCTAAGGATGTAGCTTCTGTGAAAGTCCTTTGGCGCAATCATTCTGTTGAAGAATGCACCTGGGAAGCCGAAGAGCTTATGAAAGCTAAATATCCCCATCTGTTTGAGTCTTCAGGTATGTCTTAGACTTCGAGGTCGAAATCGTTTTAAGGGGGTTAGACTGTCATATTCTTCAGTTTTAGAGTTAGAGCACTTGTATACCAGCATAACATCATACTCATACATCGCATGATATTGTTTGTGACTGATGATTGACAATTGTATGCAAAGGATCTTATTGAAAAGGTGTATGTGTAATGATGTTGTACTTGATTGATTGGCAATGACATTGACTGGGTTGAGCGCTAAGCGCTATTCATTATTTGTTTTGTTTATCTGAAAATTTGTTTTTATTTAATGAACTCTAAATGGATCAAACCTGGAATGGTCATTAGTGCTTGGTATTTTGTGGTTATGGCCTGATCAACCATAACGACACATACTAAGTAGACGATACCATCTGGATTTGTGTATAACTATTGTAATGACAGTTTTTGATGGATAATGATTATGTTGGATTTAATTGCGTGGACGCAATTACTTTAAGGGGGTTAGATTGTAAAACCCTTGATTTTTGTATGATTTTAAGTCTAGGGGCAAAATGGTAATTTTGCACCTTAGGGGCAAAATAGTCATTTTGTGCCCTTAGAATGTCTTTTTGATACTCGGGGCGACGAGACGGTCGTTTTGAGTATAATATTGTATTTTTGGCTTCGGGGGGTATTTTGGTCATTTTGGCGGTCGGAAAATTTTCGGGTTTCGTTTTACTATTTTTGATGTCATTTTGGTGACCGTGATGTCGTTACGGTTATTTTAAGTATAATTTTGCTAGGGGTTGTATTTCGGAAATTTTTCGGAAATTTATTAATTTTTTTAATTAAAATAAATTAAATAAATTAAATTTGGGGTTAGTTGTAAATTTTTATAAGTTAGTTGAGTGTTTTTTTGAATTTTTAAATAGTTTTGGGGTGTTTTTAATTAAAATAAATTAGTTTGGGGTAAAATTATAATTTTGAAAAGTTATTTTCCTATAAATAGGCCAAAAATCTGATTGGGTAGGGTTTTTGGTGTTTTATTTTCGGGTATTCTGAAAAAAAAGAAGAAAATTAGGGTTTTTGAAGGAAAACAGTGCGGCCGTCGTTTCGTCACTGTGCGCGTGCGTAGCCGGTGTCGTTTGGCGAGAGACGTGGGTCGTTCGGCGTGCGGCACTCCTGTCGTTCGGCGTGTGGAGCTCGTCGTTCGGCGGCTGGGCGTAGTGGCTCGCCCCTGTCGTTTTGGGTCTTGTCCAGCAGCTCGATTTTTCAAGTTTTTTTTTGTGTTTTTGAGGTATTTCTTGATTCTTTTTGCATTATTTCGACTTCCATTTAACTAGTTCATATTAATATCATATTGGTTTGATGTTTTTCTTAATTAATTTTGTTAAATTCGATTTATTATTTAATTAAATTGATTTTTACAAAATAGGTTAGGTTTTGAGTTTTTTATTGTTTTGATGGATTTGGTGTTGAATTAAATTGATTGGGTTAATGTGTGGGTTCTGGAACTTGATGAATATATTGAATTAAGGTTTGATTTAATTGATTTGGGTATTAGGGTTTGTGAATTAATTGTTTTCTTTGAGTTTTTGGATGAATTAATTCTCTGCTGAAGTTTGATTTTAGTGCAGGATGTTGCACGATTTTTAATTAAATATTGGGACGTGATAAAAATCTGAAATTTGGATATGTGGCTCGAAATTGAGTCTAGTTTATGAGAAAAATAATTTTTGGGATTTTGGAGCATCTTATATTTCTGGAAAATTCAAGTTTGCTACTGTTGTCTGACAAACTGTGCTGTTGATGCAATTGCATCAACTGTAACTTTCGAAATTCATATTAAAATGTGTAAAAATGTTTTTGATTTGATTTTCATATATGTTGAATTTCTGGAAGTCTATTTTACAAGAAAAATATGTTGAGTTATGTTTCTGTTTGTTATATTGTTGAAATAATTTAATCTTTCTACTGCTGTCAGTATACCTTGTGAGCTGTATACTGTTACAAATAAAAATTGATTGAGGGACTTCTAAGTCTCGAAAAATTATGAAATTTTGGTAGGATGCTTTTAAGATATCAAATTAGCTTCTGGTTGAAAATTATAAATTTTGCATATACTGGTTAATTGTTTTGAATTTTACAAGTTGATACTTGTTTTTCAGGTTTATCGGTAAAATTGTATCTTGTGTATGTTGATTATTTAAGTAAGGTGTTTGATGAATTTAAATTGTAAGGACTTTTTAATGATGTTTTATATTCTGGAAAGCAAGTTTAAAGGTGTGGTATTATGATGGTTAAGTTATGTTTGGTTGACAAAAAGGTTTAACCTGGTTGTGGAAATTATTGAATTGTGTGCATTCACGTCATGCATTCCCATTTGCACTTGCATACATTTGTAAGGGTGGTTGTTAATTGATGGTTAATGGTTAGGCGGTGGTCCAGCAGCACCTCAGACTTAGGGTGGCGGATTGCTTAGCTGACTGTTAGACCAGGTAAGTTCTATGGGTGTATGTGATTATTTGTGTTGTGATTATTTGTGTTGTGCTACTTGCTAACAACTTATATATATAAACCCTTCTTATATATATTATCCTTTCTATATATTCACTATACTATTCTTTCGAACCCAGCCTCGTATGCTTTAGGAGACAGAGAAACTTGCATGTGATTGTATTTATGTGATAATATTGAATGTGATATTACTTGTGCTGTGTGATGGTGTGTCATGAAGGGGAAGGAGGTTACTGAGGCTTAATGCCTATACTGTTCTGAGGCTTAATGCCTATACTGCTACTGAGGCTTATGCCTATACTGTTTACTGAGGCTACATGCCTAATTACTGATTACTGTACTGTACTGAGAAGTTATAAGGGCGGATGTGACTGATATGATTACTGTACTGTTTACTGATTGGTGACCCCGACACACCATCTTGTTTGCTTAATTTGTGATTGTATTATATGTGCTGCTTATATAACTGTTAGATGTTTCTCTGCCTCTCATAGACTTACTGGGCGTCTATAAAGCGCTCACACCCTTACAGATTGTCTTGCAGGTTTACAGTGATTGCCTTCGTCTATCTTCTTTCTCTTCTTGGCGAAGTCGATCAGGTTTTCCGTTTGTGTCATTGGTCTTTCTGCTTAGAGATTTCCGGATATTGAACTTTTGGGCGGATTGAATCCGAATCCCTTATTGTGTAATAAGTAGAACTTGTCTGCATTAGATTTCCTGAATGATTATATTGTGACTTGATTATATTGATGGTTTGCATTTGATATAGGATTGAGGATTATTTAAGTTTTGAACTATTTTGCACTTAGACTGTTATGAATGTTTTTATAGGCTTATGTGGTCGGACTTCAGTTTGGCTGTATGCCGGTCATGGCCCCGGGTTGGGTCGTGACATAAAATGTAGGATAAGTTCGTAGCAAACCCTAGGTTAAGTCATCCTTAGGTAATTCGTAAATAAAGTTTGAACAAAATATTGATAAATTCTATTGCTAATTCATAGACAGTCCCTTAGCAAATAATTCTGTTGGTAAATTTAGAAAAAAAAAAAAAGGGATGAATTTTATAGCAAATTCTTAAATAATCCGTTGCTACATAACTCCAGAGATGAATTTTAAACAAAATATTTTTAAGTTCCATAGGCAATCAATAGGTAAAATTATTTAATAATATCATACATGCATCAACAGATATTTGAATACATAAACTAAAAATACTTTAAAAGATAGTATCTGAGTATATAAAATTGTAATAACTTAAACGATGATATTTTGAGTACATAAGATTAAAATGCATTAAACAGATAGAAAGAGTAATTTAATAATTAGCTACTGTACAGTAGTTGGACCATTCAATAAAATTATTAACTTAATATACTTATGAGTACTTCATTGAATGAGCCTTTGGTGTTAAATTTATATATTTGTATTATATCTTTTATTTTTAAAATTTAGAATACGGGCATAATCCAAACATGTCGGACGTCAGATAGAGGTTACAAATAATTCTTGCACAAAATTACACTTCTAAAATAATTTTAACTCATTTTAAACTGCTAAAATTTACATAATTAGAAGACAAAATATATTATTTGGCTATTGTAATTTTAGTTTTTTTTTTCTATTGAGTTTTTATACTTTAATTATGATCTATTAGGCTCATGTACGTTGCTTTTTATGCTAAGTTGGTATTTTTTTTAATGACTTTTTTGACGCCATTATAATAAAGAGCTTAATAGAAAAACTAACACAGTATAAGGGCCAAAATGATAATTTTTATTTTTTTATATAAAAAAATAAAGATAACATGAGAAAAATTAATTTAAAAATATAATAAATAAATTAAATGATCAATACTTTATTAAATAAAAATTATATTTTAAATCAAAATAATAAATAATTAAATGAATATCAATAATCATAATAATATTTTAGAATTAATTGATAAATTATAAATTAAAATTGAAAATAAAAATAAGTAACAAAAATAACAAAAGAATGAAGTTTGTAATAATAAAAAGAATTGCTGTAATTTTCATACTTAAATCCAACTCTAAAACTTAATAACAAATGTAATTAATGATTATTTTTATAAATTAAACTCTCAATTTAGTTTTTTTTAAAATGAAAATAAATTTAAAATAAAAATAAATATCTTACTTTAATAATTCATTTATCTAGGGGTGAACATTCCCCGAATTCAACTTTGATCCAATATTTCAAATAATAAATTTATTAATCAAGCCGATCGATTTTTAATTTTGATCAGTTCAATTAATTAACTAAATTAAATTAATCGATTTAATTAATTAACAGAATTACATAATTTTTTATTTTATAATAAAAAATTATATTTATAATAAAAATATTAATATAATTAAATAACTAAATAAAATAATAAGGGGCTTAATAGCTTACAATTAAAATATAAAAATTTAATAAAAAAATACCAAAATATAAGCACTAAATAATGCATTTTGCCTTTGAAGAACGTATATTTAACATCAAATTATTTCACGAATGGGTAAAAATTTACAAATTTGCTACCCGACACCATACAGGTTACACGTAGGAACTAAAAGCAAGGGTGTCCTATATCCTAATTAAAAGGCATCATTTCTTATGTAATAAAATTCTTTCATAAATTTATAAGAGAAATTTGCATAAATTTAGTGCTTGTCAATTTTTAAGTATTCTATTGTTTAGAAATTTATCTTAAAAATCAATTCATTTTCATTCTAATAATTATTTTATTTCACATCAATGTAATTTATTTTCTGTAATTTATCCTCAAAATCATTACTTCTCAACATCATATATCTTTCACAAATTTTTAAAAAATATACATAAATTATTATTTTCTCAAATTTCTAAGAATCATATATTTTACAAAATTTAAAAATTAATTAAAATTTTCTAATAATTAATTTATTTCACATCGATTCAATTTATTTTCTTAAATTTATCCTAAATTTCATTATTTGTCAACATTATATCTTTCATAAAATTTTAGAAAATATATACAAACATTATTTTCCAAATTTCTAATTATTATTTACAAATTTACTTTAAAAAAATCAATTTTGTTCTCAAAATTAATTTATCTCGCATTAATTGGTTAAATTTATTTTCTCAAAATTTCTCAAATTTATCCTAAAATTCAGCATAATTTTTTTAAAAAAAAATTTACATAAATTTATTATTTTCTCAGATATGCAATGCATTATTTACATAATTTTATAAATTTATGAGAAAGGGATTTAGAAAATAGCTTGCGACTATGGCTGCAAAATTCGAACCCTGATTAACAAAATAAAGCACCAACTTAATTGCCTATTAATCTAATCATTATTGTGTTAACTTTGATTCATGGTATGAGAACTTGAACACCAGAGTCAATCCTCCAGGATATTTACCAAATAAATCAAACAAATTTATTATTTTCTCAAATATATAAGCAATTATTTATTTTCACCTAAATTTGTTAGTGTTCAGGGAAGAAGAATTAAGCCAAAACCTTCACACCTCAGCATAAAAATCTGAAGCTACAGGGAGCTAACAAATTGACTGTTCCAACTAACTTCTAACTACCCAGTGATGACTCAACCAACGAACCTGATAAATAACTATAATTTACAAGCTTATCAGTTTGACAAAAGTATTTTAAAAAAATTATTTTATCTGTTACTATGAGGTCTGCAAATTTGTTTTTACAAAGTGTAATTGTTTCATTATTAATTACGTTGCACCATGTGATATTACAGAATGATAATACGGCGTCCGTGTGGTATAAACTTATTTACGTGACGTAATAAGATTGTTGATGCCGCGTCCCCTTGGCATAACGCTTAGATTTATACCACGTGATGTCACATCAATCATTTTAAAATAATAATAATTATAATTATTTTAAAAAAAATAGTTGAATAATTTCTTTCATTAAAAAATATTTATTATAAATTTATCTATAAAAAAATATTTTAATTAATATTTTTTAATTATTAAAAAAAATTATTTAATAATTACTCTTCAAAATAACTACAATTAATATTTCTCATAAATTTATACTATTTAAAAGTCACTCAGTAGTCTTTGATAATGTTAATAGTTAAAACCTTAAGCTCAAAAATTTTCATAGACCTAAAGTGAAGATGACTAAAACTTCATAGTCCTTTTTCTATACTTTCTTCAATTTATTATTTTTCTAAAATTTGTAAAAATTTTATATTTGACTAAGTTATCTTTAAAACATTTCATTTTTATCCTAATATTAATTAATTTATTTATTTTATGAATGTCAATAGACATTAACATAGCGAAAATTAAGAACAAATAGATTTAACTACTATTAACCTATTTGGTGTAAAAATTCCTAGTTGAATAGACAAGAGAAAAAAACTTCTATATTGATTTTTTTTTAAAATTTAGAAAAAAAAACTGTTATCATCTTCTAAAAGCTTACAACTTATATGATTTAGATTTTTAGAAATCCAATAGTAAAAATAAAAAAACTGCTAAAAAGACAGTAGACTATCAAAAGAAAAAAAATATACATATAATTAAAGAAAAAAAATACTCAACAAGATAAACAAAATACCAAAAAAATGCTTCAATATAATATATATTCCTATAAAAAATAATTAAGGAAATAAAAATCTAGCAAATGCTACCATAAATTTAAAAAATATATATATTTTTGGGGGCTTGATCATTGGAATTTGGCTAAAAAGCAACGGGTTAAAGTGCAAATCAGTGATTTTAACATGTTGTTATGCCTAAAAAAAGACCTCATATTGCGACTCTAACTTTTGGTCATAATTACTATGCTGCTAATAAAATAATTTTTTGTCAAATTACTCCATAATAAAAGCTAAGGTTGTTTATTACACACAAGATATTCTCAAATAAAATTTATTTTTTCAACTAATTCATTTCTTTTGTCGCGAAACTAATTATTCTAGACATAAATTATATGCATTATAAGCTCATTTTTTCCTTTATCTAATAAAATGTAACAAATTTATTTATATTTTTTTTATAGAAAGTTAATTTTATTAAAAATTAAATGGGAAAAAAATATGTTTTGATGAAGCTAACTACCTAAGTCAAAAGGCTTACCCCATACACCCATAACTAAAGCCTCATCAACCCATGTGAAAAAAATCCCACAAAACCCATAACCATTACAATAGAAACAGCAAAGTAATACTAAAGAGAATAAAATCACAAAAATACAAAGTGTTGTCGCACATGGAACGATAGGGGAGTCGGCAAATTATAGATTTGATTTATTTTTTGTCATTTTATATTTAGTTATTATTATTTTACATGTGTGTTAGGAGTCACCACCAATCAATTATAAGATTTGATTGGATACCCGTTAAAGATCTGCATTTTCAGATATAAGGTTCGGGGGTTGATTACGTGTAGAGAAGAAAAAATATCTTACAACTCCCAAAATTTGATACCATAATTATTATGATATTTAATTGTCTATTTTCTTCATGGATAATAGAAATTATATTTACTGTCTGATTATAAATTCTAATTATATATTTTTTATTTTTTTTATGTTACGAAAAATTATATTTACTGTCTGAATATAAATTCAGATTATATTTTTTTATTCTTATTTATTATTTTTTTCTATTGTATCCATCGTCCGAAAATAATTTTTTTTATTAAATTTATTATTTTTATTTTATTATTTAATAATTATAATACTATTATAGACATATATTTTATTTATTAGTTTGTGATTTAATCCAAATATTCACTACCTGAATACATAAGATTTTATAGCTTAACATTCACTAAATTTATGATTATTATTTTTTAAATTATGCTAACTCTCTGGTCATAATTTTTTTATTTTTATTTTTATTTTTATTAAATACATTATATATATATATATTAAAATGAATATTTTTTTATTAAAGTGAATTTGAATTCGAAACTTGATTTCGAATGCTCACGTATCTCCTTGACGAAATCAAAGTTCTATAGTTCGAATTATTTATTTTTGTTGTCATTGTATTATTGTTGTTATTATTATTATCTATTTTTATGTTGTTACTTTTACAAATTACCTCTTGATTTATTATTTCAATAATTATATCCACTTTCTAGATATAACTCATTAAATATATTTATTTTATTTTTATTTTATGGTTATTATTATTTTTATATTCAAAAATTATTTTTATTTTTATTGTTATTCTTAATAATTATATCTACTTCTTGAATATAATTATTAGTTTTATATATTTTGTATTGTTCACGCATATACCTAAATATAATATTTGTCTTTATTGATTATGATATTCACTATCAAAATATAATATTTTTTTTATCATCTTATTTAGAAATTATTTTTAATTTATTATTTTTATTATTTTGTGATATATTTTTTTATAATTATATTAACTTCCTGAATATAATTATTGAATTCATTTACTTGATATTTTCTTGTATATATCCATTTTACTTAGAGGTTTTAAATTTATTATTAATAATATAATCACATTGATGCTAGAAATTTTATTATTATTTATTTAATTTATTATTTTATTAAAATCAAAGTAGGATAAAAAAAAGAATTTGAAAATGCCACTGTTAGTATAATGAAAAAATGGCTATTGAAATAAGATGAAGAAAAATATTAGCGTTAATGAGTTTGTCAATTTTTTTGAATCAGTTCGAAGACCTATAAATACTCTACTTCAAAAAAATTGACAAACTCTGTAATCAGATAATGGGTAGAGTATTTATAGGTCTTTGAAATGAGTTTGTCAATAAAACTTTTCGTTTGAAAACAAATAAAAAAATACATTTCAAGTGACTTGTTGAAAATTGACATCAATCAAGTCACTTTGGCTTTGTTTCAATATTTAATTTCATATTTTAATGGATGAAAGACAAATGAATGACAGAGTAGGAAAGAAAAGAAAATGAAAAGTAGAATTGAATGTAGTATAACATTTTACAATATTAAACTGCCCTAGGTGGCCTTGCATGCCTATGCAACGTCACCTCCTGTTTATGTACACTCATTTTTTTAAATGCAACAATAAAAAAATTTATAAAAAAACGTAACAAGCATAAAAAAAATTTAAAAAAAGGTAGAATAATGAGGCGACAGAAATAATGGTCGGTGTAATAAATGACGTTTCAGAGCCGTTCAGTGACCTACTATGCCACTGAAAATATTTTCTTTTCCAAAACTTTCTCTTTTTTTTATTGGAGAGCGTATTGCTTTCTTTTACATTATACAAAAAAAAAACACTTATCCATTTATTTTATCTTTGCCTTGCATATCAACGGATCCTTTTCTTACTCTAAATGTAAGTTCATATTTACAACGTTTCTCCAAAAATTTTCTTATTATGAATCGCTAGACGATAATGTAAGATTTTTTTTATTTCATCTTTTCTTCTGCAAAATTTTTTTATTCCTGATTTCTAATGTGTATTTTTTTTGTCTTTCTAATTTGTTTTTCTAAAAAGAATAAAATACCCATGATGTTTCTATTTCTTGGCTGAGTTAATCACATTTCTCCTTTATCATTCTTTTTTATGTTTGATCTCGTTTATCCCCTTTTTTTTGATATTTTCCTGTAATTTTTTTTTTACAGTTAGATATGCAACTATAAATTATTTATTTGCCAATAATATGATCACTTCCTGACCATATTCTTTCTAAATATGAACATTACTGTAAACAAAATTAATTATAAAATTGTAATAAATATTAAAACACGCAAGGTATTTACCTGATTGTGAGAGCTCTTTTTTTTTTTTTGAAAGAGAATATAAACTTATATTAACTCAAAGACTGGTAGCAAAATAATCCGGCATAGACTGCCAAATCCTATGCCGACTATAGCGATAGGAAGCTCTAGCTAAAGTATGAGCCCCTATATTAGAACGCCTATTCACCCACTTAACATCAATATTGGGGTTTACATGAAGCAAAGATAAATAATCCGAAATTAAACAACCATATGAAGAGAAGTCCAAACTATTTGACAATAAAGCAAATATCACCACCTGAAAGTCAACATAAAGGCAACCAGGTCCTTGCATAAAATTGTTAGCATGTTGGATCGCCTTCCGGAGCGCCACTGCTTCTACCATTCTTGGTTCATACAATCCTTCACAATGAGCCGAAACTGCTAAGATAAAATGACCTTCATTGTCTTCAAAAATTGTCGCAGAGCCCGTTGATCTAGAAGCTTGAAAGAGTGCAGCATCCACATGTCCATGCCAACGGTAATTAATCCTTTGATTTTGACGAGCTGGATTAATAAACACCGGCAGGTCTGAAGTAGGAGCCGACCTGCTACATATGCTTTCCTCTTGCTTAGTAGCCGCTGTGAATTCTCTGTGGTAATCCACAGCCTTTTGATGCATGAAATCACTTGGAACTTGAGTGCCTTCCCAAATAAATTTGTTCCTAGAATACCATAATTGCCATGCAACATTGACAAAAATAACAAGCTTATCTCTATCATTTCCTTGAACCACCTGCAAGAAAAAGCTTTTAAAAGAGTGGTTAGTGCTAGATATCTCAAAGCCCCCACATCTCCACACTTCCTTTGCCTTCCAACATGTCATAAGCACGTGATCTACATTCTCAGCTTCTCCACAGTAAGGACACCCTCACTCCACATTAATTCCTCTCCCACGCAATTTTTCTTTAGTAGGTAAAATACCCCTTAAGCATCTCCACAAAAACTCTCTAGCCTTAGGCGAAGACTTCACCCTCCACACCTCCTTCCAATACTCCCCTTCCACAGTGTCCCCACCCCTACCAAATAAATCACATGCAACATAATACCCAGTTTTCACAGAATATTGCCCTCTCTTCTCAAAAGGCCATATTTGAACATCCTCCCTATCAACTAAGCTTAAGGGGATATCCAAACTCTTCTGCCCATCCCCCACCTCAAAAAGATCTAAAATTTTCTCTACATTCCATTGCCTTGTTCCTTCCACAATTAACTCCTTCACCCTCATATTCTCCTCAATAAAACCTTGCCAATCAACAATAGAATAAGGTGGATTTTTCGGGATCCAAGGATCCTTCACCACTTTGATCTTTTCCCCATTTCCCACCCTCCAAAGAACCCCGTGTTTTAAAATTCTTCTAGCTGAAACAATACCCTTCCACACAAAACTATGTGAATTACCAACATTAGCCTCGAGAAAATCCTCATTAGGAAAATATTTAGCTTTGAACACTTTATATAAAAGAGTATCAAGATGAGTCATAAGTCTCCACCCCTGTTTGCTCAGCATAGCAAGATTAAAACATCGAAGATCTCTAAATCCCATGCCTCCCTTCTCCTTACTGCTACACATATGCTCCCAATATAACCAGTTCACTCCTCTGCTTCCCTCCCCTCCTCCTCTCCACTGGCAGAGAGTCACAGGAAGTTCAAACACCCCCATACAGTAAGCTGGCACAGGAAGGACCGATTTTAGGAGCACCTCGCGTCCAGCTCTAGACAAAAACTGATTAGACCAACTATTCACTTTTTTCCACATTTGCTCCTTAAGGAAGCTAAAAATCTGTTTCTTCTTTTGACCCACAATAGTTGGAATGCCCAAATAGTGGTTATCCTGGAAAGACCTGTGCACCCCGAGAACTCTGGATATCTCTGTTTTAACAAGCTCATCAGTATTCGGGCTAAAAACAATACCAGACTTCAAAAAATTAACCGACTGGCCAGATGCCTCTTCATATTCCTCCAAAATTCTCCTAACCCCTCTCGCCTCTTCAGCAGTGGCTTCAAAGAAAAACAAAGAGTCATCCGCAAAGAGAAGGTGAGAAATTCTAGGGCATCTCCTACCTGCTCTTGCGCCATGGATCCATCCCTTTAACTCTGCTTCCCGAAATAAAACTGACAGACCCTGAGAACATATCAAAAACAAATATGGGGATAAAGGATCCCCTTGCCTCAAGCCTCTCGTAGCTCTAATCGGGCCTATTGTATCATCATTAAGCAACACAGAAAAATTCACTGACTGGACACAAAGCATAATCCAATTAATCCATGATCAGAGAACCCCATCCTGCACATCATATCGCCTAAAAAAGACCATTCAACCCTGTCATAGGCTTTTCTAATGTCTATCTTGAAAGCACAGGTACCCTTTTTACTCTGCTTTCTCTTCTTCAAATTATGCATCATCTCAAAAGAGACCAGAATATTATCAGTTATAGCTCTTCCAGGAATAAAAGCCGATTGCGATTCAGAAATAACTTTTGGCAAAATATTCTTCAACCTATTCGCCAGAACCTTAGAAAAAATTTTATAAAGAACATTACACAGGGCAATAGGCCGGAAATCTTTAACATCATCAAAATTCTCGGTCTTAGGAATTAATACAATCAATGTATCATTCAGTGAATCCGGGAACGTACCTGACAATAACCACTCATTGCAAGCTTTAGTAATATCTTCACCCACAATATGCCAACATTTTTTATAAAACGCAGGATTCAGTCCATCTGGGCCCGGGACCTTGTCCGGATGCATTTGAAAAATAGCAGCTCTAGTTTCCTCAAGAGAGAAAGGCTTCGTCAAATCAACATTGTCAACATCATTGACCGTTTTCCTCTCCAACCCCACTACTCTTGAATTCGAAGTACCACTGGAAGAAAAAAGGCTATTAAAATAATCTTTCACAATATTTTGCATGGCCACCTTATCACCGTGCACGTGCTCATTATCATCTTTTAGACATCTAATCATGTTTTTCCTCTTTCTGGCTTTTATTTTTGCATGAAAATAACTAATATTTGAATCACCATTCTTCAACCAAAATTGCTTAGCAGCTTGTTTTTGACGATCATTCTCTTGCGCAATTAACTTGGCGAGCTTGGCTTTTAAAATCCCACAATCATTCCCCCTATCCACATCCTCCAAAAACTGAATCCTCTGCTGCAATCTCTTCTTCCTCTGCCAAAATACTTTATTTCGAAAAGCACCTCATTTCTTCAGATCTGCCACACAATTATTCCTCTTACCTATAATATCCAACCCATCCGACTGAACCCAAGAAGCACCCACGCAATCCATCAAACCACTGTCCTTTAACCAAGCATTATCAAATCTGAAACGTCCACCACCCTTCTTATAATTGCCCACAAGATCAATAAGAATAGGGTCGTGGTTAGAGGAGGGAGAGACCAACTTTTGTACCTGTGCATTTTGGAACAAGTCCGACCAATCACTATTAGCAACGGCTCTGTCAAGCCTTTCCCGTGTCACAATTCTACCAAAACTCTTCCTACTCCACGTGAATAAATAACCCACAGAAGGGACATCCACTAACCCACAATCCTCCATTGCATCTCGAAACCCCTGAAGCAAGTTCTCTAGGTAAGGCAGTCCCCCCCCCCCCCAATTTTTCCTTATTAGAAAGTAAGTCATTAAAGTCACCCATGCATAGCCACGGTTTTGCAATTCTAGCGTGAAGAGCACGCAAACAATTCCACGATAACCGCCTCTTGCTTCTATCCGGCTCCCCATAATACCCGGTAAACCTCCATTCCAAACTCCCATCATTAACAATAGAATCAATACACCGTTGGGAATAACCAACAATATTAATTTTTATATTATTATTCCAAAATAAACTCAAACCACCACTACGACCATTACAATCAACACTAAAACAAGAATCAAAAGAAAGAAGAACCCTAACTTCTTCAATTTTATTTCTACTAACTAAAGTTTCAGACAAGAAGATAATATCAGATAGTCTTGAAGAGCTTCCACTGTCCAAGATTGGCCCAGACCTCAGCAGTTCCAACTAAGAATTTTCATGACTTCCGGCCATCCCGGTTCTTTCCAGGATTGGCCGTTTTCTTCTTCTGCAAATTCGGATTCACAGTGTTGTTAGCAGTTGAATCACCGTTTGAAGAAACTTCTGCAACGTCATGATCTAAGTCACTGCTTCGTGGTCTTTTCTTTAGATCATCATTGGCTTCCATTAATTCCTCTTCTCTAAGGCCCACTTCATTACTATGTCTAACTGTATAATTCTCAGCATCCATCGGTTTAGGCAAGTTCACCCCCTGGCCCACACCTCCTTCCCATTTTCCATAAAAAGCATAGCGGAAATCACGAGCTTTATTGGTTGACCCCTCTGTCACACCTCTTTCCTGAGTATTAGGGATGCTGATATTATTTCCATAATTGCGCAACCACTGACTTTCCTTTTGTCTCCCTTGCCGCTGCGCCGAAGCCCTGATGCTCTCATCCCATTTCAGTTCCATCTCCGCCGAGTGATTCGTCAATCGCAGATCGCAATGGGATTCTGCATGTCCTAATCGTCCACAGAGAAAGCAGAAGACATGTAACTTCTCATACGCAAAATGGACATAAAATATCATTCCCCTATCATCAATCAGTCTCCGCTTCCGCCGTAACGGTTGCCTAATATCTAGTCGGACCTTAATTCTCATATAGTCTTCCTTGCCTGATTGTGAGAGCTCTTGTTGCTGAAAAATTGACGGATCTTTGCTATTTACTTATCCTAATTTTTGAATTTCATTAAGTGCACTTCCTGAAATTAATGAAAATTCTAATTTTTTTTCTCTGCCAGTAAATTATTCTCTAATTTCTTTCTCTTTTTTTTACTTTATATTCTTATTTTTCTTGTTGTTCTTTGTCTCTCCTCTTTTCACTCCTTAATTTTCTCCTTCTCCCAGTATTTTTTTTGTCTTTTCTTTTCCAGTATTTTTTCTCTTGATTTTTCTTTTTCTATTTTATGTATGAATTTTTCCTATTTATAGTGAAATAATTTATATTTTTTTAATATTTTCAGGTATGGGGCTGGTATGGAGTTGATGTTGCTGCCATTTCTGAAAGTGCATATTATGGAGTTACTGCATATTCTTCTGCCCCCTTTTTTGTTATTTGAAATCTTGTTTTTTATATTTTGAGTTGCTGTATATGAATAAAGTTAAAAATATTTATTGTTTAATTCTTTTTTTTCTTCAAATTACTTCTACTGTTTTTTTGTAGTATGTTACAACAATTATCCCCCCTTTCACATAATTTAATTAATTAAAATTATGCAAAAGGTCAGTAGCTAATTATTTTCTATGACTCGACCTTTTCCATGATCGATTAGTAATCGCAAAAGGGAAAGATAAAATTTGAATTTCGATCCTAGAATGTTTTGTAATTAACTATAAAAATTGATAAAAATTGATATCAAGTTTGATCTTGAGAATTCCTAATACTTGATACTATAAACTTTAAAAAAAGAAAAAAGAAATCTAAGGCTTTACCTTAAAAGTACCTAAAGCTCGACTTGACTTTAGGAATTCTTGGAAAAAGAAAAAGAGAACTTAGAGCTTGACCATAAACTTGCCTAATGCTCGACATTAGGAGCTCATTTTTTCATATTTTTAGAAAACAAAGTGGAATGTAAGGTTCGACTTTATAAAAAACCTAAAGCTTGACTTTAGAAAAACTTTTTAAAAAAGGAAAAAAGAACCTAAGGCTTGACCCTAGGAGTGTCTAATGTTCGACATTAGAAACTTTTTAAAAACGAAATAGAAACTTTAGACTTGACCCTAAGAGTGCCTAAAGCTTGACTTTAGAAACTTTTTGAAAAGCAAAAAGAAATTCATAGTGTTACTCAAAAATTACTCGAAAGTAATTTTTATATGCAAATTATTCTAATCATATTTAAAAAATTTTAAAATTCATCGAGAATGCTTAAAACCCTTTTTTGTCATGCAAGTTTATTTATATCTAAATGCTTAGAAAAAAAGTATCAAATTTCTTTTTAAAGTCATTTTTTTGTGATTGAGGATGCTTTTTTTTAAAAGAAATATATAACATCGGAACTACAACACTTTCTAAATCTAGAACAAGTGTCTAGTGTTTAACTTTGGTTACGAGATCTTCAAGATGTCTTTTTGGATTCTACTTAGGCAACAACTCTGGATCTTAAAACAACCTCGTTTGTCAATGTCCTTATAAATATCATGGCAACAACTCTTTCGCTTATTGGTATGCGTTTCTTTCATTTAAAGTTTGCGATTTTATGTCTCATAAGTAGATCTGTTAAGCTTAATTTTTTTATCATCTTTTAGAATCACATCACCTTTTCAAATATTTCAAGAATAATCTTTAATAAAATATATGCCTTAAGGAATGGGTTAGGCAAGAAGTTGGATTATTAAGTCCCTTAATAGTCATTTTATAGTTATTTATTTCCAAAAGGATAAAAAAATATATGTGAGAAGAGAGAGAAAAGAAAATAACAATTTATTAAGAAAAGCCAATAAATCATATAAACCTGACGACCATAAGCCTGAATTAACTTTGAATAATCCTAAATTGTACTTCTTACATCTTCTTTTTTCATTTTATGTTACAACTTCAGCTATAATAGCTCTCCACAGCATCTGGATTTGGCAAATCTTCTCAATCCATATTGGTTAAAATGAGAGCTCCTCTAGAGAATATTTTCTTTACGACATATGGGCCTTCATATTTAGGTGTCCATTTTTTTCGAGGGTCTTGATGTCTAAGAATAATCTTTTTAAGCACAAAATCTCCTTCTTGAAATTCTCTTGCCTTCATCTTTTTTGCATGAGATTTGATAAGTCGTTTCTGATACAACTGACCATGACACAAGGTTGTTAACCTTTTTTCTTCAATAAAGTTTAGTTGGTCATAACGACTTTGCACCCATTCGACATCATTAAGCTCGGCTTCCATAATAATCCTAAGAGAAGAAATCTCAACCTCAATGGGCAATACTACCTCCATGCCATATACTAAAAAAAATGGTGTTGCTCTAGTAGATATCCTAATTATGGTCATATACCCATGGAGGGCATAAGGAAGAATTTCATGCTAATCTTTATATGTTATAGCTATTTTTGAATTATTTTTTTAATAGTCTTATTGACTGCTTTAACTGCACTATTTATTTTCAGGCGGTACGAGGAGGAATTATGGTATTTAATTTTGAATTTTGCACACATTTTTATCATATCTTTATTTCTAGAATTCTTTGTATTATCAGTGATGATATGTTTAGAAAGACCATACCGACATGCCATTGTTACATTGGCATAAGAGGTTTCCTTGACTCATTTGGTAGCCAATTCAGCAAATACAATAAAGCATTAATAGCTTCAACCCAAAATGTGAGTGGCAACTTGTTCTCGGACAACATACATCTACCTATTTCAACCACAGTTCTATTCTTCCTCTAAAAAATGTCATTTTGTTGAGGAGAATAACTAACTGTGAGCTGATGTTCAATGCCCATTTCATCACAAAATTTGCCAAAATTACTTAAAGTATACTCCTTTCCATTATCTGACCTTAGAAGCTTCAATGCACATCCACTTTGCTTCTCAACCATTATTTGAAATTTTTTAAACACTGAGAAATTTTGCTGGAAATGGCTTCCTCTGCATCTTGCCAAACTGATATGATTTGCAAATTTCATTCACAATTGAGATTATTGGCAAATCTCTAGTTAAAATTTTTTGCTGCATATCCCTTATTGCAGTAAGGTTGAAATGTCCATACCTTTTGTGCCATAGTATTGATGCATCATTTCCAACATAATTTGCATGATCAACTACATTACTCTAATTCAAAGGAAAACTTTTATCCACCATAGCTACTTTAGCAATAAAGCATTCATGAGAGTCATAAATGCAGTAAAATTTTTCCTTAAATGACAAGAAATAACCATTTGCAAGCATTTGAGCTACACTGAGCAGATTTTGTGCCAAACAAGGTATGAAAAGCACATCATGAATGTATTTTGTACCTTGTTGTGTATGCACAGCTATACAATTTCCTTCAGCTTGAACCACTTTTCCATCCCCAAGCTTTACACTTGTCTTCACACTCATGTCTAAATTGCTGAATAAACATTTATCCATTGCCATACGACTAGTGCAGCCACTGTCAATAAGCCAAATCTGCTCATTTTTGCTTTGATTAAACTGTGACACCATAAACAACTTGTCACATTTATTTTCTTGTTCATCAGTAAAATTAGCTTGTTGTTGTGGTTGTTTCTGCTCACCCATCTTCTTCATTCTATAATTCTTCTCAATGTGATTCCATTTATTACAATATCTGCACTGAATAGGAGTCTTTCCCTTGTATCTACAATCTTTTTCTTAGTGATTATCTCTATGGCAGAAATTACATATTGGAAATTTTGATTTCTTTCCACCATCTGCTGAACTTTCAGCTCCTTTATTTTTTTCAGCCTTGTCATACTCTTGTTTCTTACTCCCTTTTGAAGATGGCTTCCATTGTTGTCTAGCTTGAAAGGCCCCTCCTGACACAACTTCATTTCTCATGCTACTTCTTTGCTCATATGTCTGCAATTTGCTAATTAATTCAGTCACTGACAACAATTTTAAATCACACGGTTCTTCAATTGTTGAAACTTTATATTCAAATCTAGCTGGTAGGCTAATAAGCATCTTCTCCACAACTTTCAAGTCACTAAAATCTTCTCCCAATAGTCTAATCTTGTTCACAACTTCAAGGAGTTTTGAAGAATACTCCTTGACAGTATCACCATCCTTCATTCTCAACATTTCAAACTCACGTTTGAGAGTTAACAATTTCATTATTTTTACTCTCTCATTACCTTCAAACTCCTCCTTAAGCTTGTCCCAAGCTTCCTTAGGAGTTCCACATGCCATAATTATGGTGAAGATTACATCTGAAAGGGCAGAATGTATGCAAGTGAGAGCCTTGGATTTTCTTGCAACATCCTCTTCATGCTCTTAATTTGAGCCAATGTAGGATTTGCTCTAAGGGCTGCTGGTTCTTCATCATTCTCAACCACTTCCCATAGACTTTGAGCCTTCAAATAAGCCTTCATTTTGATGGCCCAAATATGATAATTCTCACCACAAAATACTGGTGGTTCTGCACCTTTTGTAGTAGCCATCTGTTCACTCTAAATGTGTTTAACTCTCAACTCTTTTGTGTTTAACTCTCAACTCTCTTGCTCTCAATTTCTCAACATAAAACTCTCTTACTCACAAGTCCCGCAAGAAGTATTTTGCTCTTATACCATTTGTAAGAATTCAAATCTAAAAAATAAAATTAAATAAACACAAAATGAAGAGTATAAAATAAATTATCAGATACTGAAAGTGCAGAGGCAGCAGAATAAAGGTGAGAGAATGATGAAAGAAAAACGCACACTTCCTTATTGATAATATTAGTTTAAATACACACAAACATATAGCAAAAACATACAATTAATACAGTACAAAAGATGACAATATTGCTATCAATATGGACAATCATACTCATGACAGCACTGTTGTTAATTATGGACAGCAATGCTCCCAAACAATAATTATCATAAAATACAACAAACATAAAAGGCATAATCAGTTGTAAAATAAAGAAAACTCTTAATTTATCATCAGTTTCTTCATCAACAGAAATGTATGAACCCCACTTACAAGAAATCAAAGAAAAGAAATCCTTATGCCAAGCATGTAGGGGGAGAAATTCACATTTAATCCGTGCAAATCTATTCCTGGCAGTGTCTGTAGCTTCCCACTGCTTGATTAGATTAAATCTCTGTGAAAGCCATGAAGCACCATTTTTAATTACATCAGCCGCTGTTTCCTCATTCTCCATTTCAATGAGAACATTCCTCCCATCTAATGGTCTAAGACTATTCGGAAAGCAACGCGATTCACCATAAAACTTTTTAGATTATTCATATTTTCAAAAATGCATGTTTCTCCCACCAAGCATGACTTTAGCCATTCCATATCTTTCGGAACGGGGTTGAAAATGAAAGACGGAGCTGGTTCGGAGACCTGATTTCTTTTTACAGTAGCTTCTATTTCTGAGCGATTGGTATTGTTATTATGGATGGCCTGCTTGTTTTGAAGAACGGATTTCTTTCAAGCCAAGTTGTCAGCTAGCTTTACTAGAGGTCTTCTGCCTTCAAGAAAAGACCCATTCATAGCTAAAATTGCTTCATCGGCTTCTTTTTGATATTTGAATCTGATAAACCCAAATCTACATCTAGCATTTCTTCGTAGTTTATTTGGAATGAAGGAGTCGAACACCCGACCGAATCTGGAGAAGATATGATGCAGATCTTTTGCATTATAGTCCAGCGGCAAGTAGTGCACGAAAAGGGATATAAACCTTTTCCTCCATTCCACTCCTGAACTTTTTGGCATTGCTAAAGGAAAGAGTGGTGCTACCAAGGAAAGAGTGGTTCTTGATATCCACCGATTATGAACTTATTTATATTTCTTGAGATATATATTACATTTTATTCCTAACTTGTCTTAATTTCTAGCATAAAACATCAAGAAAAAAAATATTTCAATTAATTATTTTAGAAAATAATATAAAAAAGCCTAACATAAAACATACAAATTCAATCCAACTAATATGTAAAATCCGAACTAACTGAAAAAAAAGGACCTGAAATTTTCTGATTGGCAGAGGAGTTGCAGGGAAGCTGGTCGTTGGCGGTAGCCATAGATTGCATAGAGTTAATTTTTCATTGATAATTCCATATTTATGGAAAATTTATGGCAGTAAACTTTCCACTCCAATTTATATATTAATTAATAATTCTATATAATTGATGAAATTTTTTCTTTTCAAACTGTAGATAATCCGTCGTAAATTAACGACAGCAAATTTCATAATTAAATCACTAGGTTTCTGTAATGACTTTTTTTAAGTGGGGTTTGTTTTCCTATTATAATTATATATGCGTAAACCTCAATAATTAAGAGATGCTTTTCGAAGAAGCATTTTGAATGCCAAACGGATTAAAATATTAAATTATCGGATATTTTCTAATGAAAATTCTAATAGATATTAGAAGGGTTAAGCTCCAAACAATCAGAACCTGAAAATGCCACATTGATTCAAACAATTAACAAAAATTTCAGTCAATTAGCATTTTTCTCCACCTCATATATATCTTCTATAAATTTTTCAATGAATGCTTAGTCCAGCCTAATTAATGCACAAAATATTTTAATTACAAACAGCTTATGGGCTGAACAGAGCCAGAAGCAGTGCCACCAGCATTGTTACATGAAGCTTCAGCTGGTTGGTTATTGTAAGTGAGCTTGACATCTTGTAATTTAATCCCACTGCAAGGATACTTTTTACTGCAATCAAATTTCACTGCAACTTCTGTTGCCGATGATTCATGGATATCTTGGTACGTCACATCACTAATTTTTTCTCCTGAAACCTGTTGTAAACAATACATTATTGGAACAAAAGTTACATTCAATATTCGACTGTCTGCAAAATAATACAAAAATATCAGGTAATTTAATTCTAATTAATAAATATAATATGACAAAGATAAATTCTGCTAAAAATAATAATAATAATAATAATATAACAAAGATAAATTAGTCTTCCCGATCAGTGCAGTTATAGTGATCTGGACAGTAATTTTGATTGATTATAATGGGATTTTGAACATTGTTCAAAACAATATGTTGGAAAAGAATGTTTCTGGCGAAGCTATTACTGGCTTTTCCCCAGGTCTTGATTCTCGCTCCATTTCCAGTACCCTTGAAGGTACTAGTTGTAACTGTTATATTCTGCACTCCATTTTCTTGAATGTCCTTGCCTAAACTTCCAATGATGCAACAGCCACAAATTTGATTTTTTTAATATATATATATATATATGTATATGATACACATATCCACAGTTAAGAGTTATAATAGTCAAATTCAAACTCAGTTCAAGATTTATTTTCGCATGTCCGCAGGCAACATTTTGAATCCACAAATTAGAGGCACCAGGGCCAATTGATACACAATCATCCCCAATCCCAATTTGAGAATTGAGGATGGTGACACCAGTTGATGCTTCAATGTGAATTCCGTCGGTGTTAGGACTTTCGCTGGAGGCTGAGATTTTCACCCCTTGTACTTTAACATTTTGGCATTCGTTGATGACAATGTGGAACAATTGGCTATTCAGTGATACTAATCTCTTGATTATAATGTTGTTTGAATTTGTAAATTCAAGTGACTGCACATGTGCAAAATAAATTAAGAACAATCAGAATGTTCTAATATATAGAGATTGCATATATACATAAATTATATGGAATCCTAAATTTAGGAAATGCAAGCTATAAATAATTAAATTGAGGCTCTGCGCACATGGTCACCTTTCACGTTCTTGAATGTTAAAATATTGGATAAGATGTTCTGGGGTTCTTGAAATAAAAAATATGAATATGAATTATTTGTAACATTAAAATGAAAATTCACTGCTTAATTTTATATAAATTTTTATTAGGAGGTTAAATAATTCTGAATCTTTATAAATGAATTTTAGCTTAATAATAATAAAATTATTCTTAACGATACTAAAATTTTTCTTGAAGACAATGAAATTCTAACTCTCAAAACATGAACTTACAGTTGCACCGGCGGGACAGCTCTTGCCAGAGTTCTTGTATGACCACAAAGCAGAGCCTTGTCCATCAAGAATACCGCCAGAAATGGTAGCCCCGCTAACGTTCAAAGACTATCCAATTTCTAGAATTGGATAGGACCTTACAGTCTGAAGAAGCAACAAGGGTACCATCCATACGAAAAACAGTTGCACTATTGTTGCAATTACGACCACCCTGAAATACTACTTTATTGCTTAGAGAGAACCTCCCTTTAGGAACATATATGGTGGCTGCTTTTGCAGAAGCACATGCTTGTGTCCAAGCAGCAAGAAATGCCTTGCTTGAATCTGTCTTGCCATCAGGTTTTGCCAAATAATTCAGTACATTCTACTGTACTGCTGCCAAAGCAGTGGCTAAACATGAGATGAAAGAAATGAAGAACACCACATGAATAATGTGTGCCATTGCTATTTTTGGTTGATTTGATTAAGAAAACAGGGAGAGAAAGAGAGAGTGAGTTGTTTTTGCTGTACTTTGAATGACGTTTAGGTATGAAGTATTTATAAGGATTTTGAAGCAGAAAACAGTAGTTAAAAAAAAACATGAATAATATACAAATTAATGTTATTGTAGAATGCATGTAACCTTCTTATCTAAATGAAAAATAATCTAATATCATTTTTCTTCAATTTTAAATGAAATATTGAAATGGAAAAATAATCGGTGAATATTTTAAGTTTGATAGAATTAATTATATTAGTTAAGACATCAAACAGGCTAATAACTTCATATTTGGTTTTGATGAAGTTGTCAATGGATTAATATATATTACTAATTATTATATATTGCTCAATTAATTGTCCATAATAGCTGCTACCTGTTCTTTATTAATCAATACAAATTTAATCGATTGTAATATATTTGATAATTGATTTCATTATTGTTCTGTTCTCATGGTAATAGTATAAAATAATCATTTCAGTCCCTACGATGAAGGTTGGATTCAATCTGAAAATATAAAAATTTTCAAAACTGTCTCAAAAGTCAAAAGCTTTAAAAATACGAAATCTAAAAGTATTATGTATATAAAAATCTTGGTATTATTTTATTCTGAAATTTTGCATTATAATAATTCTATTCGAAAATTTGATACTTTCAATATGAAATTTATCAACCAAAACTTCTCTAAAGCAAAATTTAAAATATGTTATAGAAAATAAAATTTTATTTCATAAAAAAATTTCAATATTTTTAATTTGATATGCAATTATACAACCTCTGAACGAAATTATAAATTTAAGTTTAACTTTTAAAATTTATAAAATTATAAACATTAATAAACTAACTAAAATATATATATATATATAATAATTTGAGTTAGTTTAATGTATGAAGTATTTACAAAATTATTAGTTGGTCAAGAGTTTGATAAAAAAATTTATTTTTGTTATATACATGAATATATCATAAGATCCAGAATTATCCTATATTATAAAGATAAGTACAACTCAATTTAAAAAAAATTTTAATTTTAAATATTTTCAGTCTAGTTATTCAAATCTATTTAAAAATATTTAGAATTCATGCTTAGCCCTAATATTAATAGTTAAACATATAAATTATGAAATTAACAAATTATTTTTAGACTTTGAAAGCTTTTTTCCTTAAAAAAAACAAATTATTTTTAGAGATATTATCAAATTAATTCACTTGTATATCAAAATAATAAAATCTCTTTTTAGATGAAATCTAAAATTAAAGCACATATTATAAAAAAATTTATTTTGGAAGTTTTACAAAGCTCAAAATCATAATAATTTTTTTTCTTTTTTAACTTATACTTTTTCTGTTGTAATTTAAACGTTATTTTTTAGTTTTAATTTTATTTTAAAATATTTAACATTCAATAATATCAAGATAAAATTTTTAATATTGTTTATTAATTTATCATTAAATATAAATTAATAACTCTAATTAATTTGTGAAATTTTTTAAAAGAACATTTAAATTAAAACAGGAGTAGTATTACCCCAAATTAATTGTTGAAGGCACATTAATTAATTATTTAAAAATAAGGATATTTAGCATTTCAATGGATATGAAAGGATAGGATTAGTGCAGTTACGTGGTTGATTAAAAGCGGGAGAAACTAGAAAAAAAGAAAAAAAAAGAAAAAGATGAAATCAATATTGATTTAATAAAAAATATGCTCTCTACTGGTGAGGATTCTCTCCTCAAAGCCCATTCTCCTTTACTGGAGGATGATCGTTCGACGAAGAAAGTAAAGCATAGATCTGAAGATATAGGACTCTCAAAGGGCATTGGGAGTGAAACGTTTAGGGATAGATTAATGAAAGGGTTGGACTCGGAGATGGGTATGGATGATTATTCTGATACGGGAGGGTTGTTTTTTGGTACTAATATGGAGGACGTTCAGATGGAATGTGAGATTGATAATAGTGGGAAAGGTGATGGTTTGGCCACCAATATCTCTGATGAAGATGTTATTATTGACCGAAATGGTACGATTCCTAAAGTCTCCTTGTCTGAGATTGCAAGGAATATGGTTACGAAACCTTGGGAACACTCGGTAGTGGTAAGATTGCTAGGGAGATCCATGGGATATAAAATGTTCATCAATCGTATCCAGGCTCTTTGGAAACCCTCTGGTGGTTATAAGGTGATTGATTTAAATGATAATTTTTTCCTAGTGCGATTCGATAGGAAGGCAGACAAAGACAAGGTCATCTTGAATGGCCCTTGGTTAATTATGGGGTATTATTTAGTTGTGCAGCCCTAGAGTCCAGAATTTGACACTACTAATATTTCACCTTCTTCCCTAGTGGTGAGGGTTAGATTCCCTGGAATGAGAATTCACCTGTATGATAAGAGGGTATTGAGAAGAATTGCAACTTGTGTTGGTAAGCCAATTCGTATAGATTATAATACTATGGAGGCATCCAGAGGACGTTTTGCCATAATAGCAGTGCAATTGGATTTGACTAAACCTTTGGTTTCTAAATTCGAACTTGAAGGTTTAGTCCAAAAGGTTGAATATGAAAGCTTGCCAAATATTTGTTTTAAATGTGGTAAGTTTGGGCACATTAAAGATCAGTGTAATGTTGGAAGGCCTTTGCCATCAGATAATGGGATAGAAATGTCTGTAATGGAAGTCATTCCTGGAACAGCAGTCGTGAGTTCGGGTACTGGTCAGGGTATGGTAGGTGTTGTTGGCAAGGAGCAAGAGCAGGATTTTGGTGAATGGATGCACGCGCCAAAACGTGGCAGAAGAAAGAATCCGGTCAACGATGGGAACAAGGATGGAAACGTCCGTAATTATAGGTTAGTGGGTTTCTGCATTAACTTGGGCACCTATTCCATTTTGGCTGCTGAATTGTGGGGAGTTCTTCATGGGTTATTAATAGCTTGGGATCACAAGGTGTGCAGGCTGAAAGTGGAAAGTGATAATTTGCAAGTAGTTCAGATTCTTAACTCTCATACAAAGGTTCCTTCCTCTTGTTTGAATGTTGTGAACAACATTAAGGAAGTTTTGAGGCGTGATTGGAATGTGAGTTTTAAGCATGTGTTTCGTGAAGCAAATCGGTGCGCGGATTTTTTGGCGCATCAAGGCCATTCATCGAGTTTTGATGTTACTGTAATTAATAGTCCTCCTCCTGTTTTGTTAGCTAAGCTTTTTGATGATCAGTCTTGTACTGTTTTTAATAGGGGTTTCCCTAATATGATTAAGTAATAAATTGTCGGCTTAGTGATTTTGTGAGTTGTGGCTACAGACGCTCAGAATTTTTCTGGTGCTATTGCTGTTCCAAACTTGCATAGTCTATTAAGTTCGATCTCCTTTTCTTAAAAAAAAAAAAGATGAAATCAAAATGCATATTGATGAAGGGATATACTAACAGCCAAACAGCAGTTATCTTCACATACACATCACACAGGCCGCCTCCCACTTCTTCATTTCCGTTGTTGCTGACAGCTGCTTTTTAATTATGGACTTTTCTATTCTTTGCATTGAGAACATGGGTTAATAAGTAATAAATGATCTTCTCTAACAAACCAAACCATTACATCCATTTAATCATTGTAAAATTCCAAAATAATAATTCATTAACTACTAACCTCTAATATTTCAATTTCTTATCAATTTCTCATCAAAATAATTACTACAATAAATTTTTGATAAGGTATAATTAATGATTTATAAATGGATCCTAATTTTCTGTTTTTGGCTATAATTATATATAGTACTCTCTTCATTTCATTTTATAAAAATTTTATTGTAATTTATTTAAATAATTTTTTTACCTTTTTTATTTTTTTATTTTTTTTATTAATTAATGAGGATAATATTAGAACTTTTTAATTAATGCTCAATTGAATTTTTAAAAGTGATATTTGAATTAAAATAATAAAATTTTCTTACATAATATTTGAAATAAAACAGAGAGAGTAGTTATTTTCATTTTCAATAAAAAGTGTAAAATATATAATCAATATCTTTATATATATATATATAGATGTATGTATATATGTATGTATGTTATGGCTCTTCATTGGATGACCACAAGATTCTTTTAGATTATGTCACGACCCAACCCAGGGGCCACGACCGGCATGCAGCCAAACCGAAGTCCGACCACATAAGCCTTAGAAACATTCATAACAGTCTAAGTGCAAAACAGTTCAATACTTATATAATCCTCAATCTTAGTTCAAATGCAAACCATCAATATAATCAAATCCAAAAAAAAATCATTCGGAAAATCTAATGCAAACAAGTTCTACTCATTACACAAAAAGGGATTCGGATTCAATCCGCCCAAAAGTTCAATATCCGGAAATCTCTAAGCAGAAAGACCGATAAACACAAACGGAAAACCTGATCGACTTCGCCAAGAAGAGAAAGAAGATAGACGAAGGCAATCACTGAAAACCTGCAAGACAATCTGTAAGGGTGTGAGCGTTTTAAATAGACGCCCAGTAAGTCTATGAGAGGCAGAGAAACATCTAACAGTTATATAAGCAGTACATATAATACATTCACAAGTTAAGCAATCAAGATGGTGTGTAGGGGTCACCAATTAGTAAACAGTACAGTATAATATCAGTCACATCCGCCCTTATAACTCCTCAGTACAGTACAGTAATCAGTAATTAGGCATGTAGCCTCAGTAAACAGTATAGGCATTAAGCCTCAGTAGCAGTATAGGCATTAAGCCTCAGTAACCTCCTTCCCCTTCATGACACACCATCACACAGCACAAGTAATATCAAATTCAATATTCTCACATAAATACAATCACATGCAAGTTTCTCTGTCTCCTAAAACATGCGAGGCTGGGTTCGAAAGAATATACTAGTGAATATATAGAAAGGATAATATATTATAAGAAGGGTTTATATATATATATAAGTTGTTAGCAAGTAGCACAACACAAACAATTCAAATACACCCATAGAACTTACCTGGTCTAACAGTCAGCTAAGCAATCCGCCACCCTAAGTCTGAGGTGCTGCTGGACCACCGCCTAACCATTAACCATCAATTAACAATCACCCTTACAAATGTATGCAAGTGCAAATGGGAATGCATGACGTGAATGCACACAATTCAATAGTTTCCACAACAAGGTTAAACCTTTTGTCAACCAATCATAACTTAACCATCATAATACCACACCTTTAAACTTGTTTTCCAGAATATAAAACATCATTAAAAAGTCCTTACAATTTAAATTTATCGAATACCTTACTTAAATAATCAATATACACAAGATTCAATTTTACAGATAAACCTGAATAACTAGTGTCAATTTGTAAAATTCAAAACAATTAACCAGTATATGCAAAATTTATAATTTTCAACCAGAAGTTAATTTGATATCTTAAAAACATCCTACCAAAATTTCATAATTTTTCAAGACTTAGAAGTCTCTCAACCAATTTTTATTCATAACAGTATACAACTCACAAGGTATACTGACAGCAGTAGAAAGATTTAATTATTTCAAAACTATAACAACAGAAACATAACCCAATCATATTTTTCCTGTAAATTAGACTTCCAGAACTTCAACATATATGAAAATCAAATCTAAAACATTTTTACACATTTTAACATGAATTTCGAAAGTTACAGATGATGCAATCGCACATACAGTACAGTTCTTCAGACAACAGTAGCAAACTTGAATTTTCCAGAAATATTTGATGCTCCAAAATCCCAACAATTATTTTTCTCATAAACTAGACTCAATTTCGAGCCACATCTCCAAATTTTAGATTTTTATCATTTCCAATATTTAATTAAAAATCGAGCAACATACAGCACTAACATCAAACTTCAGCAGAAAATTAAATCATCCAAAAACTCAAAGAAAACAATTAATTCGAAAACCCTAACACCCAAATCAATTCAATCAAACCCTAATTCAATATATTCATCAAGTTCCAGAACCCAACACACTAGCCCAATCAATTAATTCAACATCAAAATCCATCAAAACAATAAAAACCCAAAAACCTAACCTATTTTGTAAAAATCAATTTAATTAAATAATAATTCGAATTTAGCCAAATTAATTAAGAAAAATACCAACCCAATATGATACTAAAATGAACTAATCAAATGGAAGTCGAAATAATGCAAAAGAAATCAAGAAAAATCTCAAAAACACCAAAAACTCGAAAAATCGAACTGCTGGAAAGGGAAGCAAAACGACATCGGCGAGCTAGCCCACAGCACGCCAAAAGACGAAACGTGAGACGCCGAACGACAAGCCCCTGGCTCGCGCCTCTCCGCCGAACGACCAGCCTCCCACGCCGAACGACACTCCCTCTGGCACAAGCACAGTGCCAAAACGACGAACTCTGATTTTCTGCCCCAAAAATCTAATTTCTCCCTCTTTTTTCAAAACACCCGAAAATAGAAGACCAAAAACACTACCCCCATCAGATTTTAGGCCTATTTATAGGAAAACAACTCTTCAAAATTATATTTTTACCCCAAACTAATTTATTTTAATTTAAAAACACCCCAAAATTATTTATTTTCATAAAAATTATCCAAAACCATAAAATTCACAAAATCAACTCAAATTTATTTTTAACTTCAAACTTTAACCCAAAATAATTTATAAATATGTTTTATGCTTAATAATACCCGAAAATACAGAAAACGACAAAAATCCATAAATGACGAAAATACTCTCGGCACCCAAAAATACAATATTATACTCAAAACGACCGTCTCGTTGTCCTGAGTATCAAAAAGACATTCAAACTATCAAATTATGTTCAAACGACATATGAGGGTACAAAATGACTATTTTTCCCTTACACTTAAAATCATTCAAAAACCAAGGGTTTTACAATCTAACCTCCTTAAAGTAATTGCGTTCACGCAATTGAATCCAACATAATCATTATCCATCAAAAACTGTCATTACAATAGTTATACACAAATCCGGATGGTATCGTCTACTTAGTATGAGTCGTTATGGTTGATCAGGCCATAACCACAAGATACCAAGCACTAATGACCATTCCAGGTTTGATCCATTTAGCGTTCATTAAATAAAAACCAATTATCAGATAACCAAAACAAAATTAATGAATAGTGCTTAGCGCTCAACCTAGTCAATATCAGTGCCAATCAATCGAGTATAACATTATCTCTGTTCATTTTTCCAATCCATAACAATATTAATATACTGTACCTCTGTAACCAATAACAGAAATATTCCGTAACTCAACATCATTACACATACACCTTTTCAATAAGATCCATTGCATACAATTGTCAATCATCAGTCACAAACAATATCATGCGATGTATGCGTATGATGTTATGCTGGTATACAAGTGCTCTAATCACTAAAACTAACACTAAAACTGAAGCATATTACAGTCTAACCCCCTTAAAACGATTTTGACCTCGAAATCTAAAATATACCTGAAGACTCAAACAGATGGGGATATTTAGCTTTCATAAGCTCTTCGGCTTCCCAGGTGCATTCTTCAACAGAATGATTGCGCCAAAGGACTTTCACAGAAGCTACATCCTTAGAACGCAATCGCTTGACCTAACGGTCCAGAATAGCCATTGGTTGCTCCACATAAGAACAATCATCACTAATCTCTACAGTGTCCGGAGCTAGCACATGATCAGGACTAGGTACATACTTTCTCAACATCGAGATATGAAATGTCTGATGCACAGAAGCCATCTGAGGTGATAAATCAAGCTTATAAGCAACATCACCAATCCTCTCCAGAATTTCAAATGGACCAACATACCGTGGAGCTAATTTTCCCTTCTTACCAAACCTCATAACACCTTTGAAAGGTGAAACCTTCAGAAACACTCTATCCCAGACAACAAATTCCAGATTTCTTCTTTTCAAGTCAGCATAGCTCTTTTGTCTACTAAAAGCAGTTCGAATACGGTCTTGAATCACTGGTACAACCTCAGCACTGTATTGCAAAAGTTCAGGACCCTTAATTCGACGCTCACCAACCTCCTCCCAATATAATGGAGTCCTACACCTTCTGCCATACAGAGCCTCAAATGGAGCCATACCAATACTAGCCTGATAACTGTTATTGTAGGCAAACTCTACCAAAGGAAGATGATCTGCCCAACTACCACCAAAATCAAGAACACACAATCGCAGCATATCTTCCAAAGTCTGAATAGTCCTCTCCGACAAACCATCCGTCTGAGGATGAAAAGCAGTACTGAAATGAAGATTAGTTCCCAAACCTTCCTGAAGCTTCTGCCAAAATCTAGAAGTAAATTGTGGTCCTCTATCAGAAACTATAGAAACTGGGACCCCATGAAGACTCGCAATCCTGTTGAGGTACAGTTTGACATACTGTGACACTGTGTACTTAGTATTTACTGGAAGAAAATGAGCGGACTTAATCAATCTGTCAACAATAACCCAGATAGAATCATGCCCACCAGGAGCCTTACGCAAACCGATAACAAAATCCATATTGATTCTCTCCCATTTCCACTCAGGTAGTGGTAACTCCTTAAGCAATCCCGCAGGCTTATGATGCTCATACTTAACTTGCTAACAAGATAAGCATTGAGAAATAAACTGTGCAACATCATTCTTCATCCCTTTCCACCAGCACAACTGCTTCAAATCCCGATACATCTTGGTGGAACCCGGGTGAACTGTGTACTTAGAGAAATGTGCATCCTTAAGGATATCAGTCTTCAAATCATCTACCTTAGGAAAACACACCCTTGTGCCAGACTTCAAAACACCTTTATCATCTATAACAAACTCCTTGTTCTCACCGGCTAAGACTTTCTGTCGTAAAATTTTCAAATCCGCATCCTTACTTTGCTCAGAAATAATCCTGTCGAGAAAATTTGGCTTCACAGCCAAACTAGCAAGAAACACCCCTCTACCATTCACAACTTCTTTGTCAGACATATTAAATGTCCAACCCTCATCAAGCAATTTGTGAATCTCAGAAATCAAGGACCTCCTCGTCAAACAAATGTGTGACAAACTCCCCATAGACTTGCTACTCAAAGCGTCTGCCACAACATTTGCTTTCCCAGGATGGTACTGAATATTATAATCATAATCTTCCAGAAACTCTATCCACCTCCTCTGCCTCAAGTTCAGATCCCTCTGCGAGTAAACATATTTGAGATTCTTATGGTCAGTAAAAATCTCACATGTAACACCATACAGATAATGCCTCCAGATCTTTAGTGCAAACACAACAGCAGCCTTCTCCAGATCATGCGTAGGATAATTAACTTCATGCTTTTTCAACTGTCTTGAAGCATAAGCAACCACCCTACCATGTTGCATCAACACACATCCCAAACCAATACCAGATGCATCACAGTAAACAGCATAGCCTTCATTGCCCTCCGGCAAAATAAGTACAGGTGCAGATGTCAACTTTTCTTTCAGAAAGTTAAAACTCTCCTCACAAGCATCATCCCAAACAAACTTAACACCCTTGCGAGTGAGTTTAGTTAAAGGTGCTGCAAGTCGAGAAAAATCTCTAACAAATCTTCTATAATAACCAGCCAAACCCAAGAAACTTCGTATCTCTGTAACTGTCTTTGGTCTTGGCCAATCCATGACTACCTCAATCTTCTTTGGATCAACCTGAACACCCTCAGAAGATATAACATGACCCAAGAACACAACTTTATCCAACCAGAATTCACATTTCGAGAACTTGGCATAAAGTTTATGTTCCCTCAGAGTTTGCAAAACCAGCTTCAAATGTTCCTCATGCTCTTCTTTAGTCTTGGAATACACCAAAATATCATCAATGAACACCACAACAAACCGATCAAGATATGGACTAAACACCCTATTCATCAAGTCCATAAAAGCAGCAGGGGCGTTGGTAAGTCCAAAAGACATTACCAGAAATTCATAATGACCATACCTTGAGCGAAAAGCAGTTTTAGGTATGTCACTCTCTCGCACCCTTAACTGATGATAACCAGACCGAAGATCAACCTTTGAGAAAAAATTCACCCCTTGCAACTGATCAAACAAATCATCAATCCTTGGTAATGGATATCTGTTCTTGACCGTCACCTTGTTTAGCTGCCGATAATCAATACACAACCTCATGGAACCATCCTTCTTTCTCACGAAAAGAACCGGAGCTCCCCAAGGTGAAGTACTCGGTCGGATATACCCCTTCTGTAACAAATCATTCAGCTGCTCCCTCAACTCTTTAAGCTCTGCCGGTGCCGAATTTTTTTTTACTCGCTTATGGGAGAAAACAAATGAGGATATTTAGTAATCATATCTTGTTCCCTTTTCCAAGTGGCTTCTTTCTTGGAATGATTATTCCATAAAACCTTCACTAAAGGAATAACCTTATTTCTTAAGACTATCTCTTCTCGAGCTAAAATTGCGACTGGTTCTTCTTCATAGGTCAAATCTTCTCGTAATTTCACTGATTGTTTCTGGAGTACATGTGAAGGATAGCTTCTGTATTTTCTCAACATGGACACATGAAAGACATCATGTATTTGAGATAATTCTGGTGGTAGTACAATTCTATAAGCAACAGGGCCGATCCTTTCCACAATCTCATAAGGCCCAATAAACCGAGGACTTAACTTTTTTCGTTTACCAAATCGTACTACACCTTTCCATGGAGAGATTTTTAAAAACACTTTGTCACCCACATCATACTCGATATCCTTTCTCTTCAAATCTGCATAGCTCTTCTGTCTATCTTGTGCCACCTTTAATATGTCTTTAATCAATTGAACTTTATCAGCAGTCATTTGAATTAAATCTGGACCCACCAATTCTCTTTCTCCAACTTCATCCCAGCATACTGGAGTTCTACATTTTCTTCCGTATAATGCTTCATAAGGCGCCATACCGATACTTGAGTGAAAACTGTTATTATAAGCAAACTCCATCAATGGTAAATGTTTATCCCAACTTTCTTTGAATTCCATGACACATGCTCTAAGCATATCCTCCAAAGTCTGAATGGTGCATTTCGATTGACCATCTGTTTGAGGATGAAAAGAAGTACTGAACTTTACCTTTGTACCCAAAGCATTCTGCATGCTAGGCCAAAACCTAGAAGTAAATCGTGGATCCCTGTCTGATACTATAGATACGGGAGCACCATGTAATCTGATGATCTCCTTCACATAAATTTCTGCAAGCTTATCAAGAGAGAAATCCATTCTAATAGGCAGAAAGTGAGATGACTTTGTCAACCTGTCTACAACTACCCAAATAGCATCATGACCCTGCTGAGTACGGGGCAAGCCAGAAACAAAGTCCATAGTAATATGCTCGCACTTCCATTCAGGAATCGGAAGAGATTGCAGAAGACCTGAAGGATGTTGATGTTCTGCCTTAACTTGTTGACACACCAAGCATTTTGCTACAAAGTTTGCTATATCCCTCTTCATACCCTTCCACCAGTAGTTTTCTTTAAGTGTTTTATACATCTTGGTACTACCCGGATGCATAGAATATGCAGAACAATGAGCTTCTTCCATTATTTCTCTTTTTAAAGTATCAATATTTGGTACACATAATCGGCTACCAAGTACTAAGGTGTCATCTTCTTTGATAGAATAATCTATATGAGTACCTGCCTTCACACCATCAATAATCTTCTTCATTTTCTCATCTTGAACTTGAGCTTCTTTAACTTTTTCAATCAAGATCGGTCTAACCTTAAAAGTTGCCAGCAGTGCTCCTGATTCATTCATCATTAAATCTACTCCCAATGATCGAAGGTCTAATAATAACAGAAGCCTTACCATCTTGATATGGAAAAGATTACCATAAGATTTTCGGCTTAAAGCATCAGCTACTACATTAGCCTTTCCAGGGTGATACTCAATAGTACAATCATAATCCTTTAGCAGCTCAATCCATCGTCTCTGCCTTAAGTTTAACTCCTTATGAGAAAGAAGATATTTTAAACTCTTATGATCAGCGAATATCTGGCACTTTTCTCTATAAAGATAATGCCTTCAAATTTTTAGGGCAAAAATCACTGCAGCGAGTTCCAGGTCATGAGTGGGATAATTCATTTCATGTAGTCAGAGCTGTCTAGATGCATAAGCAATCACCTTCCCATGTTGCATCAAAACACATCCCAAACCTTTTCTTGAAGCATCACTATACACCATATAACCACCATCGCCTGAAGGAAGAGCAAGAACAGGAGCAGAAGTCAAACAGGCCTTCAGTTTTTCAAAACTCTGATGACACTCCTTTGTCCAGTTAAACTTCACGTTCTTCCTTAGCAGCTTTGTCAATGGTGAAGCAATAATGGAGAAGTTTTGAACAAAACGTTGATAATACTCTACCAAGCCTAAGAAACTCCTCACTTCTATAGGATTTGTGGGTGGCTCCCAGTTCATCACAGCTTCTATTTTCTTAGGATCTACATAAACTCCCTCTGCTGATATTAAATGACCCAGAAATACTACCCTATCCAGCCAAAATTCACATTTACTAAGCTTGGCATACAATTGCTTATTCTTCAAGATTTGCAATACAATTTTTAAGTGTTTCTCATGCTCCTCTCTACTTCGAGAATACACTAGGATATCATCAATAAATACAATTACAAACCTATCCAGATAAGGATGAAATACCCGATTCATAAGATTCATGAAAGCAGCTGGGGCATTGGTTAACCCGAATGGCATTACTAAAAATTCATAATGTCCATTACTAGTTCTAAAGGCTGTCTTAGGCACATCTGACTCTTTTATTTTCAATTGGTGATATCCCGATCGTAAATCTATCATGGAAAAGACATTGGCACCTTGAAGCTGATAAAAAAGATCATCTATACGGGGTAAAGGATATTTATTTCGGATAGTGACCCGGTTTAGCTGTCTATAGTCAATGCACAGGCGCATAGAGCCATCTTTCTTTTTCACAAATAACACAGGAGCTCCCCAGGGTGAAACACTGGGCCTAATAAATCGTTTATCCAACAATTCATGCAATTGCACCTTTAATTCCTTTAACTCTGCAGGAGCCATTCTATAAGGAGCTTGAGAGATAGGAGCTATACCAGGCTGAATATCAATAGAAAATTTCACTTCTCTATCAGGAGGTAAACCTGAAAGCTCTTTAGGAAAAACTTCTGAAAAATCACACACTATAGGGATATCTTCCAATTTAGGCCCTTCTAAATGTGTATCAATCACATATGCTAGATATGCTTAACAACCCTTCTTAATAAATTTTTGAGCCATCATAGCAGAAATAACACAAGATGGAAGAAACTTTTGCTCACCATAGATTGTAAGGTTAGGATGTTCAGGTAGACTAAAAGTCACCTTCTTCTCATAACAATCAACTGTAGTATGGTGGCAAGATAGCTAATCCATCCCTAAAATAACATCAAATTCATGTATGGGCAAAGGAATAAGATCTGCTAACAACTCACAATCACCTAGCCTGACTGTTGAATTTTTATACACATGTTTACACTTCATAGATGTCCCCACTGGAAAACTCACTACTAATTTACTTTTTAAAGAACTCAAATTCTTATTCGCGTATGTGGAAAATGCATGTGATACAAATAAATGAGTGGAGCCAGGATCAATAAGAATATGAGCATCTCTATTAAAAATAACCAACATATCGGTGACCACTTCAGGTGAAGCTACGGCTTCCTGCTGAGTAACAGCAAAGACTCTAGCTTGTGCAGGAGGTCTACTAGATGATGCACCTTGATTTGATATTGGGGTCCCACCCGGTCTATTAATGCCACTATTAGCTCCTCTGCAAGATGATCTCACAAAAGATTGTGTCCTACTACCCCTCTGATTAGTAGGTACAGAAGATCCCTGAACTAAAGTGTTAGAATGAACAAGTAAAGGACAATCTCTCATATAATGACCTGCATCTCCACATTGAAAACAAACTAAAGATTTTCTTCTACACTCTCCCAAATGATACTTATTACAGGTTGCACAATGAGGAAAAGATCGTCTGTTCTGTCCATCTCCCATACCACTGCCCTGTCTAAAATTATAAGCACTACCCGAATTACTAACTGATTGGCCCACCATACTACGACTAGCCTGAGACCTGTTACTCCACTGATCTGATCTCATTTGTACAGCCTTACTCATACCATCATGACTAGATCTAGAATGAGAATCGCTTTCCCTCTTGAATTGTCCCTCATGACCCCCAATAAAAGGACCATGTGATTGTTTTCTCTTCCTTTGTTCAAATTCAACTCCATCTTTCACTAATTTTTCCACTTCTAAAATTCTGTCCACCAAAGTACGAAAATTCAAGCTCTGCCAATCGAGCACACTCTTATGAATTGTATAGTGCAAACCATTATAGAACCTACTGCACATGTCTTTGTCCTCTACAATCAAGTGAGAAACATAACGGTATAATTCTTCATATCTATCCACATATTGTGTTATGGTCATACCGCCTTGCTTAAGATTAAAGAACATATTTTCCTTCTTTCTTCTATAATTTTCGGTAATATATTCCTTTTGAAATTTAGCCACAAATATCTCCCAAGTCAAATTTGTACCAAAATCTCGGACTAGCCTGTTATACCAACTTTCAGCAATACTATCAAGAAAAGCATAAACATAATTTATTTTATCTTCATCTGATACACGACAAAGTGAGTATGCTTTCTCTAATTTCTTCAACCATCTGTCAGCCTTTTCAGAATCTAATGACCCATCAAATATCTCTGCTCCCAATTTCTGGCATTGAGAAATAACATTCCAAGAACTTTGACGCTGATTATTCGCTGACATAGTTGTATTCAATAATTGAGCAAAAACAGCTCCGAGACCAGGATCCATAAATGCAGGCATAGCTGGAGCAGCTACAGGTGGACTGGAGGTGGAGGAGGTGGATTTACTCCAGATGATTCTTCTTGTAAAGTAGCATCGATATTTTGTCTGCTACCCTCAGTCTCATTAGCATCAATAGATTCCTCAGAAGAAGATGGATTAGGATTCCTATGAAGTCGGCCAACATCTTCTAATCTAACTACTCGAATTCTTCGGCCAGTGTTTCTAGCACGGCCTATACCACCTCGCATTAGCGGCGGCATTATCCTACAAATATATATATATATATATATATAAGTCAACTTTGCCTTGAGAACATGGGTTAATAAGTAATAAATGATCTTCTCTAACAAACCAAACCATTACATCCATTTAATTATTGTAAAATTCCAAAATAATAATTCATTAACCACTAACCTCTAATATTTCAATTTCTTATCAATTTCTCATCATAATAATTACTACAATAAATTTTTGATAAGGTATAATTAATGATTTATAAATGGATCCTAATTTTCTGTTTTTGGCTATAATTATATAGTACTCTCTCCATTTCATTTTATAAAAATTTTATTGTAATTTATTTAAATAATTTTTTTATCTTTCTCATTTCATTCAGGTTTTTTATTAATTAATGACGAAAAAATTATCCTATAATTAATGACGAAAAAATTATCCTATAATTTTTTATAAAATAAAAATTTAATTTTGGGATAATATGTAATACCTTATAAAATTATAATTATAATAATATAGTTAAAGTTAAATAAAATGTTAGCGTGAAAATTTAAAATAATAATAATAATAATTAAAAAAAAAGTGAAAATAATTAGGTTAGTGGGAAAAAAGAATAAATAATTAAAAATATAAAAAATTAGGTAAAATGGATACTTTAAATATGAAACGTTAATTGTGGGCATAATGGTCATTAAATGTGGGCGTAATGGCCTATTAAAATACACTGAGATAAAGAGAAATAGAGGTTCAGAGACAGAGAAAGAGAAATTGAGGAAGAGAGAGAACAAAATCGAACAGTGCCAAAATTTTCTCTGATCTGTCGCTTTTCGTCCATTATCTCGTAACATGCGTCAAACTATTAGCAAGCTCATCATTCGTCACCAAGATTGTCGCCGTCCGTCGTCGAAATAAGGCTCATGCATTATCTGAACATCACACTGACGTTATTTTTCGATTAGATTTTATAAAGGTTTTCAGACTTATTTTTTCGACAACTCAAATATTTTTAAAATTCCTTCGTTTTAAGCTTCGATTTAATATATTATTTATAAATTATAGATGAAGTTTTAAAAATTCATATATATATATATGCATGTAAATATATTATACAAAAAATTTAAATTAAATTTTAAATTAATTAAAATTTTAATAAAGAATTTAGGATTTAATTAAAATTTTGATGTAATATTATAGCAAATTATAAGTAATTAAAGAAAAATAAATTGTGAATAAATATAAATGCTTATAATGAAATTAATAAATGGTTAGGTTAAAAAGGAATTAGCTAAAAATTTATAAATTAGTAAATTAGAAGTTATAATTTTAATTTATTAATTAATTATTGTTATTAAAGGAGAAATTAGAATTAAAGATAATTAATTATTGTAAATAAATAGACAATAAATATATGAATAAATCAAAATCAACCCGCCGGAGTTAGTCCAGCGGGCCAGCGACCCAACCCACTAGGGGAAGGTCGCGGATTCGAACCCCCACAAAATATATTTCCGGGGGTTTGAACCTTTCTTCTAAGAAAAAAAATCAAAATCAAAATATTAATATTAAGTATAATTAAAATAAATTAAATATTTAAGTTCTAAATATTATTAGTAGATTATAGAATAAATTAATATATATACTGAATTGATGAATCCATGAATTAGTAGGTAGTTGTTAGTTAGTAAATTTAAAATTATTATAAAAATTATGTTTAAGAAATTTTGTTAATATATACAAAGTAGTTTATTAAATGATTAATTAGAATGAAAATAAGTATATATATAGGTATACATATAAATGAATATTAACTTTAGAATAAAAATATTTATGGCTAAACCAAGTTCAATTTTTGAATTTTAAATTTTATTAGTAAATTACAAAATAAATTGGTTGTATTTTAGATATAAGGATATAAATAAATATATTTATGAGATAAATAAATAAATTGAAAGAGAATAAATTAATAGTTTGTTAAATTAAAATTTTTAAATATTATTATTAAATCATTATCTATATAAGAGTTTTATTTACAAATTGAATTACGTTAATTAAATTATTTATAAATTAAATTAAGTTGATTAATTATTTAATGATTAAATTAGATGGTAAAAGAAGATAATTTAAAATTTATAGAAATCTATAAAACTAATTATTTAATTAAGATTTGTATTGCTATAACTATAATAATTATGTTATCATTATTTTTGCTTAAGAATGAATGATAACTATTGTTAAAATATAAATTATGTTAAGTAATAATTAAATATTAATATTATTAGTATTTTAGTAGTAAAATATTATAATTAAAATATTATAATTAGTAGTAATTTTAAAATTTTGTATAATTATTAATATTATTATTGTGACTACTGTTACTATAAAAATTATATATATTATTTTAAGTCTATTATATATTTATTTAAATAGTTAACATTGTAATTATTATCATTACTAATATTATTGAATATTAAATTTAACATAAATTATTAATTTTAAAATAATGATAATTAAATAATTATTTTTAACTACATAAATAATGTTATTCAAAAAAATTTAAATAATAATTCAAATCAATCATCTTTTACATACACTCAAAATAATTTATTACTGATTTATCTTTAATTCAATGGCGCATGATGACTTACCTCGTAAGCCCAAAGAGAAATAACTTCAATACATATATTTAAAGTAATTACTTTGGCCAATGATAAATTTATAATATAATTAAATTTATAAAAACATTCGTCATCAAGTTGCGATGAGACATATTTATAATAAAAGTATATATAAATCATTTATCCGGCCTAATATAATCAATCAGCCATATGTTTAAAAAATTAAACTATCATTATTTGTTCTCACTTCATACAAAAATAATTATCATTCAAAAATAAATCATTACTTTGAATTTAATAAGTTCTTTTTTTAAAATCATATAAATATAATACTTTAAAAATACAATGTTATATATTTATTATTTATCTGGGCCAAATTCTATACTTACTTAACCAATAAGGTTCCTTTGATACTCTACAACTGCAGCTAGATTTCTTTCTAAAATAATATAAAAATATTATTTAATTTAAATTATACCATAGTTATTATAAATGTATGTTATGAAAATGACGTACGGTCTTAGTTCTTAAATCATAATAATATCTCCGTAAATCGATACCTCTCAAAATTTTCAACATAATACTCCAATGACTATTATCTAATTTCTAAGTCAATTGTTATCTAATTTTTCAATAAATATTTTTAACAACTCAATATAATTTTAATGTAAAAATTTACTAAGTATGTATAATATTTCTATACATAATTAAATTATATTATTTTAGTTTATTTATTTTAAAATTTATTTATAATAATAATATTTATTTATTAACTAATTTATTTAATTTTATATAAAAAATAAATTTATGCTAATACTAACAACAGTGCTAGTATATATTGATTTCAATAATAATAAAATAATAGTATATAATTTATTTACTTAATAATACTTTATTTTTAATTTTCAATAAACACTTATAATAAAGCCACTAAAAAAATAATAACATTATTTATGTAATTAAAAATAATTATTTAATTACCGTTATTTCAAAATTAATAATTTTTTGTTAAGTTTATTATTTAATTATATTAGTAATTCTAATAACAATGTAACTATTTAAGTAAATATTTAGTAAACTTTATATATATACTTATAGTAATAGTAGTTATAATAATATTATTAATTATTATATTAATTTTAAAAGTTAATAATATTTATAGAAAATTTATTTATGATACTTTATTACTACAATACAAATAATATGACTAATTAATTGTTACTTAATATAATTTATATTTTAGTAATTATCACAATTCATGATAAAAATAATGGTAATCTAATTATTATAACTATAACAATATAAATATTAATTAAATAATTAATTTTATGATTTTTTATAAATTTTAAATTATATTTTATTTACCATCTAATTTAATTATTTGATAATTGATTAACTTAATTTTATTCATAAGTAATTTAATTAACTAAATTATTATATATGTAAATAAAACTCTTATTTAGATAATAATTTTAATAGTAGTATTTAATATAATTTAATTTTAACAAACTATTAATTTATTATCTCTCAATTTACTTATTTTTTATAAATATATTTATTTATGTTCTTATATCTACATCCAATTTATTTTGTAATTTACTAACAAAATTTATACTTTTAGAATATATTTGGGTTTAAACATAATTATTTTTATTCTAAAGTTAATATTCATTTATATATATACCCATATATATACTTTTTTTATTCTAATTAATTATTTAATACACCACTATATATATAAACAAAATTTCTTAATCATAATTTAATAATAATTTTAACTTCACTAACGAACTACTACTTCATAATTTCATTAATTCAATTTATATGT